>CM054181.1:19410000-20715000 GCA_028829895.1 Sinotaia quadrata
ACACACACACACACATGCATATATACAAATATACACACCAAATTAAAATCTACAGAAGGTAAATACCACTTAAGATAGATAACTTCTTTCAGAAAGTATTCTCCTCTTGCATACCATTAAATACATTTCAACTCTAATAATAAATCTATCAGTTTACAGGTAAACTGTTTCATTTTCTCTTTTTTATTTATTTCAGTTTGCAAAATCATCAAAAGAGCTTTCAGGCAGAAATTTTTAAGGGACAAAAATGTGAAGAGATTCATAAAGCCTGCACATTCTCTCTCTCTCTCTCTCTATATATATATATATATATATATACTTAAGGGATTTCCTTTCATTCCTTTCTTTTGATTATAGTTGAAAGGTTGCATTCCTGAGGCTTATCCTTGTGCTTATGATACTATGCAGGGACCTCATTCTTTTGTCTTTCTCTTGACTGTGGTAAGAAAATGGTAATGTGTTAAGCAAATCCCTGTACCTGTCACTGTGAGTAAAGTTACTTTGATTTGAATTAGACTTAATATGGTCACTATCACTGTCTTTAACAGACATCAAAGCACTTGAGGTTAGCATTGAAATATAATCTTGCAACCTTCATTATCATTACACTGTTTTGTAATCAAAGTGAGGCTCTTGGACCACACACACACACTCACAACCAACCACACACACACACTCTCACTCACAACCACACACACACACACACACACACTCACAAACAACCACACATACACACACACACACACACACACACACATGAACACACACACACATAAGGTTAGCAGCACAACTACTACAACATTATTACAACTTATACACATGCACAAGGGCAATGAGAGAAAATTAGGAGTAAGGAAGAACTGAGAGAAACTGTGTGTACTCTATTGTGGTGTATTCATTATTATCATATTCATATTTGTTACCTCACACACACATGCATGTGTGCACACACATAAATTGTATATAATGAATAAAATATGAATATAATCTTACCTCTATGTCCTGCATCTCCATAACTGGAGGGCATCACCTGATTTTGTATATCTTGGTACATTGTCTGATGGGCTGGAGCCACTCCTAGAAGTGAAAAATAAGTAACTTAAGAATTGAAGAACAGATCTACAGAATAACAAAAACAAAATCAACTTTCTAAATATACATTCAAACAGACAAGAAAGAAGATAGATTAAAAACTAAAGTCTGTATGTTAAAATGTAAAATCATATTTAATAATTTTATTAATTAAAAATTTACTGAAATAGTCTTCAAAATCTCAATTTTCTAGGAAACTTTTTTTTAGGACTGTTACTTTTGAAAACTGTACACATCATAACTGATAAATATAAGATAAATAAAATTACTCAAAATATTAATATAAATACAAATATATTTTCACTCATTAATCATGCATGCATATATGTGTACCACACATGCAAATGTACATACCTACTAAACACTTCAGTATTTCAGTATACATTCGAAATCAGATGAATACTTTTAGTGGTACAAAGTAAATGCGTTTTCCTAGTAAACGAAAATATATTAAGTATTCTATACTGAAGCAAAAGTTGTAAAATTTTAATCTGACTTAATTATTAATACTGAATTCTCATTTTGTACAGGACCATGGTTTCAAAAATTCAGTCTTTTAAGCACAGTCCTAATATTATATTGCTAACTCATTTCCTTTTATAAAAGACCACTTTATTTATGGGTGGAGACAATAGCAAATATCTGAATAAAATATTAGTCTTTATTAGAAGTGGTGTGACATTTTTACATGCTGTTCTACTTAACATTTATTAATCTTATTCAAAAGACTATCCAGATAATAGTTTGCCCATCTAAATTTTACATTTTTAGTTGAAATGCCATATTTCAATCTTCTTTGTGGATGCAGCACTAAGCACATATATAAATTGCATTCAGTGCAGCATACTTCAAATATAGACATTTTCCTTTATTCCAAAGGGAAATGAACTCATAAATTTCAGTAGAATGTAATTGTAGTATGTATCATTGTTACATTCCAGCATTTGTTTAAAGACCCTGTCTCAGATTGAGGATTTTAAAGATTGTTAATTTTAACGTTACACCGATGCTGATGACAGACTGGTTGCCAGACTCACTCTTCAGTCTCCTCAAGTTAATTTTCTCGGTTTAAATATTAATTATAGTGACAGATGAATCTGTGTAATATTGCATGAATTGGGCACATTATCTTAATAATGACTAATTACGCATATAAAATCACTCATACACAGCTCCACCACCAGCCCAATTCACTTTCAGTCTTTCTCTCGATAATAATTAGTCAATTTATGTTATTGTGATAACAAAATATAAAATTTTAATATTCAACAAAATAGTGAATTCATAAGTCAATACATACAAATATGAAGATCATCCAGACCACCTATTCTGTCTTTGAATGTTTATACAGATTGTAACATGAATTTCTGATCTCAGAGTTCATCAGACACCCACTTATCTTGCATCATCAGCGGATATCGGAAAGTCCCTCTGGCAATTCCTACATCAACAGTCCATTGCTGAATGTTTTAGCTGACTGGTCCACATAAATCGTCACACATGAATAGTGCACCTTGGCATTAGGTTCTTAGCTCAATAGCCATAGAACTCGGTATCAACTGAAATGCTAAACTGAAACACCAAACTGGAATCTCAAAACTGGAACCCACTCTGAAACAATAGTAATTATTTCCATGAGCGATAAACCTACAATTCACCGATCTGTATATAGTGGCAACAGACAATAGGTGTCCTATAAAAATTGACCTCACTTCATATTTTTACAATGAAATTAGAAATGGTCTATACCAGGCACATGCATGTTACAATTAAAATAAAAATATGTCACGCACATGTGGATTATGATTATTACATTAAAAAGAATGTTTCAAACGTGCAAAGCATTTTACAATCATCAAATCAATATTTACTTCAGTGGAGATAAAATAGCATCCTACAACAACATTTATACATCTCAGTGAATTATTACAATTATGGAACAATTAACAATTAACTTGGTTTCACTCTATTCTCGGCCACAACATCAAGAGAAAATACAACAATTCATATCAATCACAATAATGAAATGCAAGATCATGCTACAACATTCTTAATAAAATACAGTTAATAAGGATTAAGAAATTGATATGTTACCTTGTCTGAATATTCAGCGGGTTTATCTTCAATTCACAGAAATAAATGCAGCCTCTGTAAGTTAGACAAGGCTTTTCATCGTGAATAAATCCCATTTCGAGTCTCTCACTATTTATGCAAATTTTTGAATCAGCGGTAGGGAAAACTCTGTTAACCAAGGTTATCGAGCGTCGGTTTTGAATAACAACCCCCCTCCCTACAACCGTTTGAGTGTAATTCATAATCTGCTTATAGTGGCTGACATCCCTTTTAACATGGTTGCGACTTCTAAAAGTCAGTAATCCACTTACAGCGCAGTCGCATGGCATTATGTCACCGGGTCGCGATCGCCAGCATAGAGAAATGTATAACAGAAACACAAAAAATGAAAACATCAAAGAACTTAATAAATGATTGAAGATAAAACTTTAGTTAGTAAGACAGGTATAATTTGCTCTTGACTCCATGACAATCATATCTTTTCTTTACATATAAAAAAAAATCCTGATTTGTATTCAGCTCCATGACTACTAAGTCTTCAAAAAATAGTTGGGACACATTTCTAGCAAATTATTTTGTATTCTTTTAGCACAGATAATTAATTTGTTTGGAAATATATTTTCATTTTCAGGAATAGAATTATATTGACTGTTAGTTAATCAAAATACTCTTCAATAACTAGTATACACTCTCACTCACTCACACACACACACCTCATATATTTACGACTGAGTGAAAGATAGGAAGTGTTAACGAGATATCCATTTATAATTTATAAACAAAGGAACTTCAGTGTCCACTACCATGTATTCAAAATTGAGTCTAAAGGATAGTATTACTTGAATCTTTGATTTGCAAAGTTATATTTTCTTTTGTGAAAGTGCTCCTTGTTCAAAACCAGATGTTTACAAAAGGTGATAATTTATATCTTCCGTAAGAGATGACTAGCAAACCTCTCTTAAGCTCCTCTCATTCCCAGCATTCAGAAGTGCTGTGGTGTGTTTTGTGTATGTGATGTGTATATGTGCATGCATATGCAGTGTTTCTAAATTCCAGTAAGAAAGACTCTGGACGCAGTACCTGTGTTGAAGAAAAGTACTTACTTGTCTTTGTTAGATTCATTTAGGACCAGCACGTGAAGTTATGCATATGGAAATAAAACGAGAAAGCTGCCCGTCCCAATGTGACTTGATTCCAGTAAGAGAAAAAAGCATTTAACACTTAATTGATCAATACTTATTGATTCGAGCGGATCTCATAATTTACTATCAGAGTCAATCTAATTACTGTCAGCAGTATCTTGCTTACACAGCAGCAGAGCGATAAATCGACCAATCAACTTCATTTAATGGCGATCTGCATACTCCTAGTCCTATTTATCTTTTTTATACACTCACATTCCGAAATGCTGACGTAAACAGATGTGTTATTGTTCAACTTATGTAAATTGGTTACTGTGTGTTCACTGCATCCCTTTCAACAAGCAGAATGCACGGTGTACGGGGTTTTATGCGAATATGGTTTTATTTCATTTTATCCACGTTTGCATGATTACTGGCTTTCTCCTCCTGAGCAAAGCCAACACTTTACTGAACGCGAAGTTTGTTAAACCACTAAACTCAAATCGCTGGAAGCCCCAACCAGTAGATTCAAATTACTGGGCCCATCAATGCTTTTTGATTTCAAATAGCCCCGTGTCCATTAAAGTGGATCATTGTAAACACAAGTTAATTTACTCAAATATGCAATTCGTAACCGTAGGGCTAACGCTGTGCAGTGATTCCGCAAGGCACCACTTTCTCTACTTACTAACTCACCTAGCTAGGTAGCTAAAATCGGTGACATTTACACATCAGATTATGAATGATAATGAGAACGACACATGCCCAACCAACCAAATGCGCTCAGTCAATCAATGGTGTCATTTCAAGCAGCATCCATCCATTCTGGAGTACCCAGATAGGGGGTTGTAAAGATAAAAATTCAGACTCCAATTGAATGAATACATTAAACTTCAAGACGGGGGTTGTACTATCCACTGTGGCAGGAGTGAATCAACTCCACATGTTACGAAACTCTTCCACTCCTTGGACGCAGTACTGACAGCCACGTGACTTCCCCACCCACCCTTTTCAACGTAGCGCATCTCACTCCTGAAAAATGTAGACGCTAATACTGACGGACATGACGGCCAGGTGATTTTTCCCCGACCCCTTCTGTTCCGACTTCACTCCAGCGACAGCGAGCGCGCAGAACCCCACCCCAGCTCGTCACATCTTGCGTCGTCAACTTTTGTCACGACAACCGCGCTGCAATACTCCCGGCCAATTACTTTATCGGCAGAACTCGGTGATCCACATAGAGGTCGGCACAATGTAAACTATAAAGAAACGTTGATTAGCTGGAGGAAAGTTTCAACACTTATATATATAACACTTAAATTAACACCAATGCATTTCGTATAACTATAAACCTTCCTGCTGACCAAAGTCTGGGCAACGGCAGTAATACGTGGCGTAAACGGCAAAGCCCCTTGCAGAAAACTCCCTTATAAAGTAGATTTATTTGCGCTTTAATACAGCGTTAAGTTCTGAATTTTGCAATAAATCAGTCTATCACAAGACATTTAGATCAAATACCTTTCAATTCTTGAAAGAAGAGAAAGTTGGACTCTCTGCTAATATCAACACAAGATTGCACTTCACCGGCAGCAGAGAAATCGTGTCCCGCCGATTGAATAGGATTTACAAGGGTTGTAATGAATCTATCTAATCTTTCCACTCTTATCACTTAGCTTACCTCTTGCCTTCGGCCACCTAAAACATGTAAATAAAAATTACTTCCGATAGCACACTTCTCAAGCTAAGCGAAGAGGTATATTAACTCGCATGTTACCTAACGACATCAGAAGTCCCTAACCATTATATTTTTGTACTTCTGAGAGGATTTCTTTTGGATGATAACAACCTTTCTTGCACGTGCAGAAGTCGCAAGCAACAACTTCATGATGGAGGTGCAGCTCTATTACTACAGCATGCGTGAATAATCGAGCAGAGTTAGTCAAGATTTATAAAATTTACTATAATAATTCACCCCATTATAATCTAGCAGAATTAGTCAAGAATTATACAATTTCTATAATAATTCATGTCATTATAACCGGGCAGAATTTGTCAAGATTTCACACAATTCACTACAATAATTCAGGCATTATAACCAAGCAGAATTAGTCAAGATTTCTCATAATTCTTTACAATAATATATTCACGTCATGATAATTGAGTAGAATTAGTCAAGACTTCATACAATTCGCTATAATAATTCACGTCATTATAACTGAGCAGAATTAGTCAAGATTCATATAACTCGTTATAATATAATGTCATCATAAACGAGCAGAATTTAGTCAAGACTTCACATAATTCTTTATAATAATTCACGTGATTATAACGGAGCAGAAATATCTGAGACTTCATACAATTCGCTAAAAGAATTCATGTGATTATAACGGAGGAGATTTATACAATTCAATATAAGAATTTACGTGATTATAACTGAGCAGGATTAGTCAAGATTTCATTCAATTCACTATAATAATTCAGGTCATTATAATCAATTAGAATTGTCAAGACTTCATACAATTCACTATAATAATTCACGTCATTGTAACCAAGCAGAATTAGTTAATTCACTATAATAATTCACGTCATTGTAACCAAGCAGAATTAGTCAATTCACTATAATAATTCACGTCATTATAACCAAGCAGAATTAGTCAATTCATTATAATAATTCACGTCATTGTAACCGAGCAGAATTAGTCAATTCACTATAATAATTCATGTCATTATAATCATTTAGAATTGTCAAGACTTCATACAATTCACTATAATAATTCACGTCATTATAACCGAGCAGAATTAGTCAATACACTATAATAATTCAGGTCATTATAATCATTTAGAATTGTCAAGACTTCATACAATTCACTATAATAATTCACGTCATTATATCCGAGCAGAATTAGTCATCGCACAAGTCAATATAACAACTCACGTCGTATAGTCACGCATAATTATTCAGGATTTCTTAAAGTTCAGTATTGTAATTTACGTCATTAAAGCCTAGCAGACTTAGTCAAGACTTTGTAATAGAAATAAAATAACTCGCATCATATAGCTAAGCAGCATTAGTTAAGTAAGTTAAATCTAATCAGTAATAAATAAAAGGATAATAAAGTAGAACATGCTTATTAATACTTATGGACTGGAAGAATATAAACATTTTCAATAACAGAAAAGTAATAATGTAGTAAACGAAATAACTTGCCTCCACTAGTTCTACTTGAGAGGATTATATCATTACTATACTCAATGACAGACCTCTTTAATAATTCTACTTGATTATATTACATCATTACTATACTCAGTGACAGACCTCTTTAATAATTCTACTTGATTATATTACATCATTACTATACTCAGTGACAGACCTCTTTAATAATTCTACTTGATTATTTTATATCATTACTATACTCAGTGACAGACCTCTTTAATAATTCTACTTGATTATATTACATCATTACTATACTCAGTGACAGACCTCTTTAATAATTCTACTTGATTATATTACATCATTACTATACTCAGTGACAGACCTCTTTAATAATTCTACTTGATTATTTTATATCATTACTATACTCAGTGACAGACCTCTTTAATAATTCTACTTGATTATATTACATCATTACTATACTCAATACAGAGACTCCTTACTAATTCTACTTGATTATTCGCATTTGACGTAGTAGATCTAATATGGTATTACTCCAATTATTAAAAGTAAAATAATTATAGGGTTTGAGTATTATTTACGGTTTAGCTCTTCGGTAGGTTTTAACTGCCCTTTAGTGCATATCTATAGGCTTTAACCGCCCTACAGTACTGTACTCTATAGGTCTTAACCGCCCTGCAGTGCTGTACTCTATAGGCTTTAACCGCCCCGCAGTGCTGTACTCTAAATGTCTTAATCGCCCTGCAGTGCTTTACTCTAAATGTCTTAATCGCCCTGCAGTGCTGTACTCTAAATGTCTTAATCGCCCTGCAGTGCTGTACTCTAAAGGTTTTAATCGCCCTGCAGTGCTGTACTCTAAAGGTTTTAATCGCCCTGCAGTGCTGTACTCTAAAGGTTTTAATCGCCCTGCAGTGCTGTACTCTATATGTCTTAACCGCCCTGCTGTGCTGCATCTATGTTTTAATGCCCTGCAGTGCTGTACTCTATAGGTTTAACCGAGCTGCAATGTTGTATCTATAGGTTTTTAACGCCCTGCGGTGCTGTACTCTATAGGTTTAATGGGCTACAGTGTTGTATCTGTAGGTTTAACCGGGCTGCAATGCTGTACTCCTTATGTTTTAACCGGGTTGCAGTGATTGTACTCCAAAGGTACCTGATTTGCAATGCTGTACTCCCTATGTTTTAAGCGGGCTACAGTGCTGTACTCCTCTTTGTGAAAGTGGGTAAACTTTATTAAAAATGAATTCTGCTACAATGTGAGTCCAATGTGAAAAAACATATTGTTGGTGAAAGTATTACGAAAGGAAAAAAAAATACAAATAAATAAACGATAAAAGAAAATATTCACAAATAAAAGGATTAAACAGTAATTTTTTTCTCAAATTAATTTATTTTTACTTTGCAAACAGTGTTTCTACAAATCCATGCTGTTGCCAATGGTAGCAATGCTTGCATATGGTATCACAATTTCAAGCAGTCACCTAGGATACATTTTTTTTTAAAATGTCATGGAGTCTTTTGGTAAATGGTATAAATCTAGAAGATTAGTCAAATAGCAATATTTGAGACATCTGATTCACATCTATCAGTTATATCGCAGCTCCTGAATTTAATGCTCCACCTACTGTGACTAAAACAGTACAAACCTAGCTGACTGCACAGTGGTACTAACTCAAAACAACACGTTTTCAGGTCCTACAATTAGCACAGACGCCACTTTGCCGATGAGTGCTAATAAATATCAACATTAATTGCGTTTTCCTGCCCACAGCTGTTGGCCGGTCGCACCATTTGAAACTGGTTCTTTTGTGCACGTAACAGTACCAGTAATAGTGCCAGTAATAGTGCCAGTAACAGTACCAGTAATAGTGCCAGTAATGGTAATGGTAAAACGTACTGGAATGTGGCATGTCAAAGTACTAAGCATTAATTAAGTAATAATTTTTACTTACTCTATATATTTAAGTTAGTGCCAGCCATGGCAAAGAGCACTGATAAATTTACCATTCAACGTTCATACCCTGGCTGGACGCATGTGCGCACATCTTCGTTAAAGTCAGCAGTTACTAAACTCACCACAAACAATATGCGTTTGTATTTGAACTCTGAAGATTAAAGTCTTAAGATTAAAGTCTGAAGATACAAGTCTAGCACTGTGTTAGAAATTCTTTCAAATGTGCTTTCTCCGAGAATCCATAGTCGGTTTGTCACGGAGATTAAACGGTGGATAAATTATTCCTAAGTGCATCAGTGGCGAATTTCAGTCGTACAAGTTTCACAACTGAAGCATAGATTTCAAGCAGTAATCAGTAACATTCAGTTAACTATTCGTTAAACATGTAGCAGTAATATTATGTTTGCTCACGTATAAGACTAAAAGCAAACGCATTCATATCTGTGTGATTGGGTCCTAGCAATGTGATAATGATTATTATCTATCCAATATATATTCATATCTGTTTGACTGGGTCCTAGCAATATGATAATAATTTTGATCTATTCAAAATACATTCATATCTGTGTGACTGGGTCCTAGCAATATGATAATAAATATGATCTATTCAAAATACATTCATATCTGTGTGACCGGTTCTAGCAATGTGATAATAATTATGATCTATTTAAAAATACATTAATATCTGTGTGACCGGGTCTAGCAATGTCATAATAATTATGATCTATTCAAAATACATTCATATCTGTGTGACCGGGTCTAGCAATGTGATAATAATTATGATCTATTCAAAATACATTCATATCTGTGTGACCGGGTCTAGCAATGTGATAATAATTATGATCTATTCAAAATACATTCATATCTGTGTGACTGGGCCCGAGCAATGATGGCAATAATTACTCCACGAAGTGCAAATAATTTAAGAGGCATAAACGACCATACCTAAATAAGATGTTTCGAAATGAATAGCATTATCAGATAAATGCCTGCATACATGTAAATATGTATTTCTTTACTGGGTCCCTCCCCATATTCGAACCCACCAAATTGTGCACATCTTCAGAGGAACAGCACAGAGTAAGGAACAGATCGACGAGAAATGTCCTCCCACTGACATAATCACTAGAAGTGCACTCAAGAGGATGCTGAAATATGCCCAGAGCTGAATCACTTTCCATAACTTAATGGGCGAGCTGTTTAGATATTCTAGGATGTCCATGGTGTCAAGCATGATGACTCCTAAGGGAATTTTGCACGTCAGAATGCAACTGACAAATAGTTTTAGTTTTGTGAAGAGTGTGTGTGTTTGGGGGTGGGGGTGGGGATGGTGTAAAATTCATATTCCACGTCTATCTCGATGTTTAAGCCGTACTGATTTCGTCGATGTAAGCAGCCGCTGCATACAAAGTATCCAACATTCAACATTAACTCTCTGCGTTGACATAATAAGAAACTTCATAGAGCAGCCTTTCTCAACCTTTTTACACTGGAGGAACCCTCGAAAGAATTTTCATGTTTCCGAGAATCCTGCATAAAAAATGACTATATATACAATACTTATTTCTCTAATCTCTCGGGGAACCCATAGCCACCTCTCCAGGAACTCTTGTTGAGAAACCCTGGCGTCGAGCATAGTAATTAATGTACAAGAGCGTTTTAACAGAACAGACTACTTTGGAAGGTGGGGTGGGAACTCGGGACTGATCACATAAATGATTTAGATAAGCAGTGCTTGGTGAGGTCCACCTCAGTGACATTTGGTATAACCTGAAGTGTGTGTATACGTGTGATATATATGTATATGCGCGCGTGCTTGTGTGTGTGTGTGTGTGTGTGTGTGTGTGTGTGTGTGTGTGTGTTCTGGCGCTTGTGTCGGGTCACCCCAACTGCAGCTTCTGTACGATTATAAACTGGACTCATGGTGTGGTACAATTTCGTACTATGTCAGCAGAGCTGGTTACACAAAATAAGTTTTAAGAAAAAAAAAAAACACGACGTGACACAAGCAATCTTTAAAGCGCCTGGCCTGTAGCAGCACACGGTGCTCCATATACCGTAAACAACTCACCTGAGTCAGGTAGCGAATAAATCATGTAACGCCCTGAGCGGGTGAGCTGAGCGACAGATTATCAAGCCGTACATCACAGATTGCTCTGCAGCACTAAGAGATTAAATGTGGGTTGAACAAAAACAGATGAACCAAATGCGTGTGCAAATAGATGAATGTGGTAGGCAATATATTTTTTTTTAAAACAAACTAAAATAGTGTTGCACATTATTTTTCAAAAGGGGGCTTGCATGTTATAAATAAAAATTTAAAAGATATATTTTACTTTTAAAAACTAAAAAGTGTTCCATGATTACAGTTGCATAAGCTGTAAAGACTATGATAATACAAAACTTTTGAGCAGCACATTGTAAAAATTACAACCTGACTGCCAAGTAGCAAAAATGAGATTACGGGATGGAGGGTGTAAGAATGCCAGAAACTACAAGCAGAATGCGTATGGCAGAGTAAATTTGCTTATCCATAGTTAGACTTAATTGTTATATAAATTGTTAAATTGTCAAAGTGGGCACTCCTTATGACGGTAATTTTTTTTTATAACTGCAAGAGATGGAGTAAACAACTCAAGTTGAGAATATTCTAGAGAATTGCTGACGCAATCCAAAACCAGTTCCAACTGGACGAGTAGTTTTTCTGACTAATAGTCTCACACTTGCTCATTAAAAAAAGTCATCCAATGAGGATGGATCGAAAGTTACTTTGTTGAAGTACTCTATTCTAATCACTTTAAATTTGAACAAGAGTCCTGTTATAAAGGCGATCGTTAGCATATGGTAAGTTAACTGACTGATAAAAGAAGAATATTTCATGCGTGTTTGATATTGATCTATGATTTGAATTAGAGAATGCTTATGTAATTGAACCATTATTTTTATGTTCACTAATTTGATTACGTTGTACAATACATTGCTAATTTTGATCAATGCTATATTTCTTATGCTGTGTATGTATTCCGCTAACGAAATTGTTGCACGATTTATAAGTTGAGAATGTTTGTAAGAGAGAAAGTGAGTGCAAGACAATAGCTGATAACATAAGTGAGCGGGTGTACACTGAGTAAACTAATCTTCCATTATTCAGTGCAAGACAGTAAGTTTAACTGAAACATAACTGACCCGTCCACCGAGTAAACTAATCTTCCATTATTCAGTGCAAGACAGTAAATTTAACTGAAACATAACTGACCCGTCCACCGAGTAAACTAATCTTCCATTATTGTGCAAGACAGTAAGTTTAATTAACTGAAACATAACTGACCCGTCCACCGAGTAAACTAATCTTCCATTATTCATTACACGTCAAAGCAATCCGAGGTGCAAACGCATCGCTATAAGTATAATGCTGATTTCGACCTTGACAGATTGTGACAGGGCAGCGCGACCTATCCGAGACCGTATTTTATGAAACTCAACCTGGATCATGACTTCAAGGATTGGTTTATAACATGACAAGAGGGTAGCCGCTTTCGTAGGCAACAGCGTTGAGAAAACTACTTCACCATTTTCAGTATGTCGTTTAGGAATGAGAAATGAACTCCAGATTCTTATTTAACAGTGAAACCCAAGCAGTCGTAAGGCTAGGACGTTCACAGTGGCCAATTCGGAGAAAAATTTTACATTCGAGACGTAATCGATTAATAGTTATCAATTTAAAATAAACGCATTACGATCGTCAGCCGTAAGGTCGATTATCCTGAACTAGGTCAAGGATGTCAGTTGGGAGAAGGGGCGGGAGAGAAACCAAAGGACGGGTAACAATATCAGTTGTCGGATGACTAACGAATGAAGCATGATAATTTCAAACTTTTTGAAGTGTTTTAACACAACAGGATGCATGGCACAGTTCCTGATGAACAGCAGACGAATTAAATGAACTAAAATCACTATTAAAGCTAAAACCTCAGTTTGACTTCGTTCTCTGAAAATATCGTAATCGAACGAAAGCCCCCTTTGTGAGGGATAGCTAATAACTTTGGAAATAATTGCGCGCTCTGTGTCCTAAATTCAAACTCAGCGTGGTCCTACTTAATTATTCTGTATAGGCAGGTGAGTCCATCTGTTGGGGAAAATGTATATAGAAGCGAGTGCATGCCATCACAGTATCGTGTGTGCATGTGTGTGTGTGAGAGAGAGAGAGAGTGTGTGTTTTCGTATCATTAATATAATTACCATAAAGATCTCATTTAAATTTAATATCAAGTACATTTCACGTGAGAAAATAATTTTTATTGCTCATAAGATTTAACTTTAAGTAAGGGAAAACTGTTAAGCTTTTTCTTTGCCTGTTGCTGATACTTATTATACTATCATTTATTACGTAGAAACATACAATAACATTCAAAGCAGTAAAAAAACAAAAAAACTGTCACAATAAGCATAAATAAAATTAACAATAATAATAATTTTTATTTTATACTCATAAAGGTAAATACAAAAGGCTAGTCGCAATAAACATGCATATAAATAGCAATTATGCTAATTACTGTTAATGACTAACTTGAAAACGTTAATTTGCCTCTTCGATACCAATATCAAACACCGGCTGTATTTGAAAATGTGTTTTATCTGTGTGTTTTAATTATTATTTTATATACTGTGGCGGAGAAAATTTGCCTATTTCTAAACTTAATTATTATATAAATTGTTAAATTGTCAAAGTAACCCCACCTTGGGCACAACTTATTACTTATTTTGTAATTGGGAAAGTTGGAAGTAAACAACTCAGGTGGAGGACAGGCTAGAATTTGCTGATGTAATTCAAAACCAGTTCCAACTGGATGAGTAGTTTTTCTGACTAATAGTTTCACAATTGTTCATTAAAAAATTCATCCAATGGAGATGGACTGAAAGTTTCTTTGTTAAAGAAGTACTCTATTCTAATCACTATGAAGTTGAACATTAACTCGAGTCCAGTCATAAAGGTGATCGTTAACTTATGGTAGTTAAATGACTGATAAAGAAAGAATGGACTTAGAAATATCTCGTACGTTTGCTATTGATCTATGATTTGAATTGGAGAATGCTTTATGTAATTGAACCATTATTTTTAGGTTTACTAATTTGATTACATTGTACATTATACTTTGAATTTTGATTGATACTATATTTCTTATGCTGCGTGTGTATTGCGCTAACAAATATTGTTGCAGGATTTGTAAGTTGAGAATGTGTGTAACAAGATGAAGTATGCCTGAAATTTAGAGCTGCCTTAATTTGACTTTTGCAGAAAGGAGCACACCTTTTTTCTTTGATCCTTTTGATTTGCTTCAGAAGCACTGACTACTGTACTCTATCCAATCATGCTCGTATGTGTATTTAATGATGTCGTCAAATTTATCAGTAATGTGTTGCTGTAAGTTGATTCCTGTGAATTCAACTCAAAAGCCAAGACTGCAAAAATTGAGGCTTGAGTTTAGTCTCAAGAATTCATGAAAGTTTCTTGAACATTCCTCGTAGTATGTTGAGTAGCACGTGAAAACTTTGGAACATTCTATGTGATGTGCTTTGTTAGTGCATGCAAAGTTCTGGATAATTCTGTGTGCTTTGTGAATGCAATAGAAGATTCTGGAAAAGTTATGTAATGTGCCTAGAAGGGGTACTAAATATGAAAGACAGTGACTTGTTGCAAACCACGTGATTGTGACAGCTGCCATCTTTGAAAAGGTTATGTACATTGACTATAATTATCTCTCTGAAACTCCACTCTCATCTCATCTCTGATGGTGACAACTGCCATCTTTCAAAAGGTTATGTACATTGACTATAATTATCTCTCTGAAACTCCACTCTCATCTCATTTCTGATGGTGACAACTGCCATCTTTGAAAAGGTTATGTACATTGACTATAATTATCTCTCTGAAACTCCACTCTCATCTCATTTCTATGATGAATTATATCTATGAATCTGATTATATATAGGACTGCTGGTGTCTATGCTAGGATAAACTGAATGAGTGTCTAGTATTAATCAAACATTGTTGGAATTGATGTAAATCTCAACGCTCTTTTGATTATATTCTTATGTTGTATATTTGATTGTTGATTTAATAAATTTATTATTAAATACATTAACCTTCTTGCACATATATTAAAACCTTATGTTGGAGTAATAGTGAGTGGATGGGGGCTCGTTAAATATAAATAAAAGGTGGATTTTCATTACTCCTTTAGTAAGAAGTTTCCACCTGCAGAAACATTATGTGACAGGAAAACGTCTATCTAATTATTGTGTAAAAGTAGAGCTTCACGACACCCTTATAATCCGCCAAGTGAGAGACATGTTGATCTTGGGGGAGAATTATTATTACCTATAAATTAATATTCTCGATCACTTGTTATTATTTATGTATTGTTAATTAGTAAATAATAATCATAACGAGTAAAGGGTTCCCAGAGAGGTGTCACACTGTAACTTAATATTTTTACTTATTATAAAATAGGCTGTACGTCATCACTGAGATAACATTTTGTCTGTTTCTGTGTCAGTGTGCACTGTGTATGTTGTTTTTCTGTGAAGAGTAGGTCCTATTAATAACCGTGTGTGTGATGTACACGAGGAATTCAGACATCCGTGTGTTTACATGAACAAAGATATATTAAGTGTCTCTAAAATTAAATACTTTTACAAAACCTTTCGCACACAGTCTGTTAGGCATTAGCTGTTTGCTGGTCTTTTGCGAATGAAAAATTCAAATTCATTGACCGTAGCTGAACTGTCAGTCGTTAAGCAAATTGTCTATGATTCTGGTTCCTCTTTCTGTGTATCAGCACATCGAAAAGAAAGAGCTGATACATTTTCACATTATATGAAAGTCTAAAAATAGATTGATACTATCTCTGAATGCAACTCGGTGATAGTGAAATCGGGGTGGAAGGCGGAGGGGGGGGGGGAAGGGTATCAACTTGAATGGTATCGACGTAAGAGGCAAGTGTCAAAATTTGCGCTCGCGAGGCAGTAGATAGTGCTTACAAAATCCCCAAGTCAGCTTGCACTCACTTTAACTCAGTTTAAGTAGAAAACATCAAAGTCAGCCTGCACTCACTTTAACTCAGTTTAAGTAGAAAACATCAAAGTCAGCCTGCACTCACTTTAACTCAGTTTAAGTAGAAAACATCAAAGTCAGTTAGCACACTAACTCAGTTTAAGAAGAAAATACCTAAGTCAATTAGCATTCAGTTTAAGTAGAAAACACCTAAATCAATTAGGACTCAGTTTAAGAAGAAAACGCCTAAATCAGTTTAACTCAGTTTAAGTAGAAAACATCAAAGTCAGTTAGCACACAGTTAAAAAAAAAACAAAAAAACACCTAAATCAGATAGCACACAATTTAATAGAACCTTATTGGATAGTTGTGAAGATCAGGCCCAAAGCCTCCCAACCCCCACCCGTCACCCCGCTTTAGCCACGAACATCTCCAAACCAAAGCTGAGAGGATTTTTCTTCCACTTTGTTGATGTTGTTGTTTTATTTTTATTCAGAGTAAAACTTCGCGTTAGTGAAATCCAAGGTGGGTGCCTCGTGACACACCCTTACACTGCCTCCTGCAATGTTGGCACTTGAATGTTTCAATAATAATAAACAATCGCCTTGTCATTTGACCTTGAGAGACAGAGTCTACGCGTGCTTGTGTGACGTACACATATATAAATAGTACACTTGGCCTGGGAAGAGGGGTACGTGGACGAATGCATGGAAATGTAATGCCATGTGAAGCACTCACAAATCCCATAATATACTGTGGATTTATATATGTAAAATGTGTAATATTTTTTTTCTTAATTTCTTAAGATTTCCCAACCCTTAAAATTAAAATTATTTAAAAATAAGCAAGCAGCAGCAACAGTGTTTAATTTGTTGAGTTTCACGCACGTTTTCGACTGACCTCACAGACGGGTCAAGCGCCAAGAGAAAGATTTACGTTCTGGAAGAGAAAGATACACTACTATAGATGGAAAAGTATGAAGGTCTGGGTGGGTGGACAGCAATCTCCAAAGATGAATCGACCTACTCTTTCCGACTTTTTTATGTCAAGCGATCTTAACATGTGTGCAACCTGTAGCACACAGATACCGATTTATGGTCCTGTCCGGCGAACCCAAAGTTTACTGCCTGAAGATAGGGAACATTTAATGGTCATCGCAATTTTTTTTCACTTCGAGAACCCCGGTCACTCAAGCGAGAGGCTAATGTTCTCTGCGCCTCCGCTTTTCAAATTTCAGTTTGCTTAAGGCGTGTCTGGCACTTTAAAAGCTGAATTGCAAAACTCCGCGAACAGCCAGACATCGTGTACTCTCAGACTGCATGACAAGAAAAAACAGCACTTCTCTTAATACTCTAACACCTTAGAACAGACCAACGAATAGTCAGTCACTAGGAGCAAGAGTCGCTGAACATCCCGCTCCACTGACATACATATAGGAGCATACTTCAAACCCTGAATTGTCTGAACAAGACGGCTCGGCCTGAATGGGAACTAGCTTGACCTATATTTAAAACGAAAATATATAAGCACTTTATCAGTACACCAAAACTAAGAAATGCTTTCTAATACATTTACCAACAGTAAAGTTTTAGTTTTCAAAACAAAAACAGCCTCTATACTGAAAATCATTTGTATAAATACGCGTACTCTTAGAGTAGCAGACAAACTTGCATAGAGCGGACGGTTTCCATGGTGACAGGGTGGAACGTTGCCCTTGATTGTGGTGAGGTCTTGCACAATTTCATTAAAATATAATTCCCGAGTAAACTAAAATAGAACTGAACGGTAAGTGCAAATGAGTTGTCCACATTTCAGCCACACAAAATAGCTGAAAGCTGTGCTGAACCCTGCTTTTTTCAGTGCAATATTTACATTAGTAACCTAGTTCCCACGACCTATGATAAAATATCATCACTGCATGATTTCGCGTAGTCGAAGTAGGTTTGGCAGCTACAAATATTTATAGAATTTTATTTTATCGTTAGTATTATTACTGTGTCGCAAAGAAGAATTAAGTCAGATAAGTATATAATTTAAATCTACTGCAAAAATTCAGGCATTTAAAAGTTTTTAATTATATATATAAAGTGAATAAAGGCAGGCATCAACAAAAGTCTGGGTTATCTGAGTCTGCCACACCCAACATTTCCGACCGTTCGGTAAACTAAACATAGAAGGGAGAAAAACTTGAGTGGGCTCAAGAAATCCAGCCAGTATTAGTGTGAACAAATGAAGGCATGATGCGATATATTTTTTTAAAGCAGATAAAAGTGCCCAACTCGACTGACTAGTGCACAGTTATAATGTATTCCGTACGGGTATGTATCAGTCGGGTACGACGAATTGCACCAACTAGGCAAGTGATCTATAAGTTGTTGGGGGTGGGGTAGTTTGATGTCGGTGAAAAATTCAACGCAACTCCTTAAAGAGCTACATGTATTTAACCACTCCTTCAGACGGTTAAATAGTCTTTATACTCACTAGTCAATGAAATCCCTCAATATAACTCCTTCCAAAGAGCTACATGTATTTAACCACTCCTTGAGACGGTTAAATAGTCTCTATAGTCAATCAAACTCCTGCCAAATAGCTGCATGTATTGAGCTAGTCCATACGGTTAAACTCTAAACTACACTAGTCAATAAACCCCGAGTAGAGATTTCACTTATTCGTGATAACGTTACCCCGCCCAGCTGTTACCGTAAATTATATCCAAAACCTGAGAAACGCACTCAACCCACCCACCTATCCATCTTTCCCAAAGACTGAAAAATGTGCATCACCACTACTATCCATGCATCCTGAAGACACGTATCCTCAAAGTGATCTCAAATGCCTTAACACCAAAACTGATATTGTACTGTTACTCACGCGTCCCCAAGTGGTGAGTACCGTGTTCGTCCTAAATGAACGGTGACGTGTTAACATCGGAGTACCACGTTCGCCCTAAACGATGACGTATTATCATCAGAGTACCACGTTCGCCCTAAATGTTGACATAATATCATCAAAATACCGTGTTCGCCCTAAATGATGACGTATTATCATCAGAGTACCGTGTTCGCCCTAAATGATGACGTATTATCATCAAAGTACCGCGTTCACCTAAATGATGACGTATTATCATCAGAGTACCGCGTTCGCCTTAAACGGTGACTGCGCACAGCACTACCGTGTTACTCATCCCAAACCGTGACATGCATGCATCAAGCTTGTTATTCAAAGTGCTACTCGTCCCAAACGGTGACATATTATCATCAGAGTACCTTGTTCACCCTAAACGGTGACGTGCACAGAACCACAGTGTTCATCATTCCAAACCATGATATGTGTATGACTAAGCTGTTACTCCATTGCCCGAAACTGAAACGTCTACAGTATTAAGTGCTACTCGTCCCAAACTGAAACGTCTACAGTATTAAGTGCTACTCGCCCCAAACTGAAACTTCTACAGCTTAACAGTGCCACTCGCCCCAAACTGAAACGTCTACAGTATAATAGTGCTACTCGCCCCAAACTGAAACTTCTACGCCTCTACGGTATAGCAGTGCTACTCGTCCCAAACTGAAACGTCTACGGTATAACAGTACTACTCGCCCCAAACTGAAACGTCTACAGTATAACAGTGCTACTCGCCCCAAACTGAAACGTCTACGGTATAACAGTGCTACTCGCCCCAAACGGAAACGTCTACAGTATAACAGTGCTACTCGCCCCAAACGGAAACGTCTACAGTATAAATGTGCTACTCGCCCCAAACGGTGCTGCATACACCACCACGCTACTATGCATCTGAAAGGAAGATAACACCTCTGTGTGGCTGTTCAAGGATTATACAAGTATTCACAAATGTAAACAGACGTAGTGTTATCAGCACTTCAAGGGTTACTCTGATTACCACATCCATTTGGTTGCATTGCATTGTTTTGTCTGGCGTGGTGAGGTCTACAGAAATAAATATGTGAACACTATATTACTTTTATTAGAAAACTTCAAATTGCCAGGGTTGAGAATGGGGGAACGGATGGTTATGTAACTACAAAATAAAATTAATTAAGCATAAAATTATATCGCAGAGTATTTTTAGGAGATGCACGAACTGACAGGAAAGACACACACCCTCCCCCAGACTACGAATACTCAGAGACATAGGTCACATACGAAGTATAATAGTGCAACAACAACAGAACAAACAAACACAAAAAACAGTTTAAACTGCAATTATTATTACTATACAAGTTTTATTACATCTTTTTAAAGGTATTAGTGAGTGGTGATGTGCTCTTTTTTGGTGGAAGTGGAGGTTGTGATGGTGGCGAAAAAATACAATTAATGTTATTCTGTGCGATCATGCCGGCTATAATATTCTGCTGTATTAATCAATAAATCAGAAGCTTATATTGCTACACAGTGCATGAATATCAGTGACATGTTTGAGGACTTTGAAGTGCATGAATATCAGTGACATGTTTGAGTACTTTGAAGGTTAACGGCATATTCAACATGAAGAATACGTGGCAATGACGTCACACCTAATTAACTATTACAAGATATTCCTCTGTGATGAGTGTGTGCATGAGTATGAGTGCGTGCGTGTTGCCTTTGATAAGTGCATTCATTTACTGGCGGTTAAAAAAAAAAAAATAATGTTAGTACAAGGTCAAAACAATCGTGATCTTGATCCACTGGCGTGGACACGTGCGTGATGACTAGCTACTCGAAAATGACGACATCAATTGCCACAAGAAAAACGAGGAGGAAAATACGTGGACTTAAATGGATCTGTAAATAGAAAAACTCTGCCATTAATCCATCGAACACGACAAGAACCAAACGACGGAAGAATTTACAGCTCTGAAGGGAGCCTTCGTAACGAGCGCACTATGTACATGGGTGAGAAAGAGAGAGAAAAGATTTACAGAATGTGTGTGAGAACTGAGAGAGAGATGGGCTAAGAAAGAGAAACAGACGCAAAGGTTTCGAGAGAGCCAGTCAGTTAGGCAAACAAAAACAAAGGTTGAGAGAGAGCCAGACCGGTGTAGACAAATAGAAAAAGGTTGAGAGAGTGCCAGACCGACAGACAAATAGGAAATGTTGAGAGAGAGGCTAAATGAGAGAGTATGAGAAAGAGTGAGAGAACGAGACGCTAAGTATGAGAGTCTGAGAAAGAGTGAGAGAACGAGAGGCTAAGTATGAGAGTATGAGAAAGAGTGAGAGAACGAGAGACTAAGTATGGGAGTCTGAGAAAGAGTGAGAGAACCGAGAGGCTAAGTAAGAGAGTCTGAGAAAGAGTGAGAGAACGAGAGGCTAAGTATGAGAGTCTGAGAAAGTGAGAGAACGAGAGGCTAAGTAAGAGAGTTTAAGAAAGAGACTGAACAAGACAGGTATAAATTTAAACACAAAAAATATATGTGAGTTACATAAATTCATTACACTACATTAATAAACGGGTGTAGAATTTACCACACACACACACATACAGACAAAAAGACACGATGAAAAATGACGATCAAGCTTGCGCTGCTGTCAAAACTGGTTTTCCCTGTTTTATGAATAGATGATAAATTTAAAACTTTCGTCAAAGGTTTGTTTGTGGTCCCTGGTGGTTTACACAAGTTTGCTGTTCTACCATTTATTTCTTGTTTTTTAATAAACACAGAAAACAACATAATTAAGTATTAAAATAGTCAACCTATCCGTTCAAATAGGGTTGTTTTAATTTTAAAATTATCAACTCCCTAGTGGTTCTTGCCCTCTGTAAATTTCCAAAGCCCAAAATTTGGTCAGCAGACCAGGAAAACTGTCGTCGAGTTATCTCAAAAGCACAAGTTACTGATTACACCCAGGTCAGATTAGACCTCCCCGGCTAAGATGTTTCTCAAAGTAATATAACATTTTCTAAGCGTGGGTATAAATACACAACAACCACAACCAATCAACGATAAGATGTACATTAATTGTAAGCCTTTAAGAAAGTTACACGACTGAATTTAACTACAGTCGATTAAACGATACAGACATTACATGACGGATTCTGTAATTATGACTACAATTAGGGTGGGGAGCAAAACAATTAATAAGTGAATGAGTTCCATGACTCTACAATATTTTATTTATTTTTTTTTAGCCTTCATTACACCACACACACACCAATTTTCATTTTTACCGCATTTGGGGTAATTTACCCGTTTCCCGACCCCTGACCTAAACAGACACCACACACATCAGGCGGAGAAAAAAAACCGACGACACTACGAGTATCAACGCTCCCTCCCACAGAAATAAAAGTTACATAGATTAGCATGGGGCTCCTATGCTCGTGAGGGCAATTGTCCAGCGTGCCCATGCGTTATGACGGCACTGCGATTCCCCCTCCCCCCCTCAAAGAGTCAAACAAGGGGAGGTACGCCCTACCAGTGCACTCCCCACCCTCTCACCCACGCGGCAACCACGGGGTAAAGCGCTTGCCCTGCATTCGTGCATTCCGGCCCAGGGTTGAGAACGTCCCAGACGAAAACCCAACAGAACACACTTGTAGTGAGTGAAGATAGCGTAATACACACACACACACACACACACACACACACACACACACACACACACTGTCTAAGAGAAATAAAATTATCTGCTCTTGCTATTTGAATTAGTTTTTGTGTTTGTCTTTTTTCGGTTTATTTGTATTTATTTTTTCCCACAATGCAAGAATTTAAAAAATTTTTCTTCTTTTTTTATTTTTTCAAATCTGAAATGCATTCCAGAAACACTAATTTTACTTATATCTTGAAACAGATTTTAAACACACACACACACACACACACATGCGCAGATGTACTCTAATTTATTTACAATTACAGATAAGTAACTTTGCAATGTGTTGAAGTTAAGCACCCTAAAACTGCAAAACCAACAGTCTCCAGAACAATAGTGGTATTGGGTGGGTTTAAGTTTTAAAGAAATAGTAAATGGTCTGCTTTGTGAATAATCTCAAATTTGTAATCTAAATAACAATTTCTATGTTTTAGCTGGGCATAACTTTCTTATAAATTAACACTACCCACACCATATATTTATTCATTTCCATAATAAAACATTGTAAATTTTTTAAAAGAAAATCTGTGTACATTTTTAATATAAAAAATATAGCCCATGCTTGTATAACATCTGACAAATTTGCATTCTAGTTTTCATGACCTTAAAATAAACAAAAAAATCTAAGGTCACTGTAGCTCAACCAACCTCCACTACAACAGCTGAAAGAGATATGATGTATAACATGATGAACAGCCGCGATATACTTTCTCACTAGTGTCAATTTCCTGCAACAGTCCACTTAAAAAAAAAAAAAAAAAAAAAAAAGAAAAAAGTCTACTGTCATTTTCTCTGCCTGCTGCACTTGACACTTATAGAATTAATTGCATAACACGCTCAGCTAGAAATGTCTTTCCCATCAAAACTTTATACTTTTAAAATAGTAACTAAACTGTCTTCTTATAAGCAACATATTGTATTTAAGTGCTTTTAATTTTCACTGACATAATTATTATTAATTACAGACATAGAGTATTCGAATATTACTGTTAATGATTAATTTTATTAGTTGAGTAATATACTCATTAAGAGCTATCACCTTCAAATATTTCATCTCTTTGATGGACTCAGTCAAAATGAACAAGCTCAGACCTATTGCAGCCATATTTGCTCAGAAACAATGAACAAGTGTATTTGTTGCAGGCTATGATCGTAACTAATTCCTGCTACAATGCTATATAACTATGTATTATTTAGACTAACTACTTCAAGAAACCTTTGTTTCAAAACAAGGCAGGTAAATCACATGTATTTTTCAAGCATCAAGTGAATTAGCTTGTTTACTGTCTCTGTAGAAGGGTAATCAAATGATATACTACTTTTTAAAAAAACTAATGAAAAAACACTCGTGGTCACTCAGCAGTCAGATGCGTGTGACAATACAGACATTAAGACAGAGCTACAATTGGTCAGTACTAGTCAATTCAAAAGTCCTGAACCTCTCAGCTAGAAAATGTCATCACATAATCATACAGCAGCTATATCTAATAGATAGATAGATAGATAGATAGATAGATGTGTATGGCAAAAACGACCATGCATGCTGTTGGCATAAGCCAGTTGGACTTGGCAGTTGTAACGGGCTAGTACCAAACGCATTGTAGTATGACACAAGGGCTAAAAACTTTAAACACAAACGCTTGTACTTACCGCTCTGCTCCATCGTTTGCATTTCGAACCCGATCGGTGCCACATCCTGCGGGGATACGTAGCCGACTTCCATGGTAGTGTCCACTGGTGGTGACGGGATATCCTCCTGAATGAACTTTTCAATTCGAAGAGGCAGAAAGAGGAAAGTTCCTAATATATTTCAAACCTAGAAGTACGAAGGCGACTACTTCAAACACTGACACACAAAACGTACAGTGGCACTTGGAGTGTTAAACATAGTCGGCCAACCTTCGACACAATCGTGTTTAGTTACTGGATGGTTTTAAATCTCAGAATTGATCAGTCGACGTTACGCTTAAAATCATCGGTAATTATTGATTCAATCATTTATTTAAAAATATATATACAGCATTCAAATGTTAACAGAGTTATGAACCTCGTTCAGTAATAAAGTCTCCACAAAATAAATGTCACTGCCCATTAAAATAAAAATGCACAGTAACACACCGTTAGTAGCACTAAAGGAGAAAAAAAAAATAATAACAAGCCTGCCGCCAATAAACCAATTCCAGAATCAGCAGTCAGCGAGTTAAGTGAGTGAAGCCTTGTGTGGTTCTCCAAGAAGCCGTCGTGGCATACATATCTCGTCAGTTTTTATCCGGAACCAATACCGTTAAGGTTCAGCACTGAATGTCTACGTATACGATGGCACAAAAACACACAAGCATTCTTGACAAAACCGAGAGGGCGTAGGTCGGGGAGATAACGATAGTGTTGTGCCTCTACACTGTACACGATAAAACATTCTGGACGTCACAGCCAGCCAACGCACTGATTCCCTCCCGTGTTTCTCACCTAAACTTAAACAAACCAGCAGACGGCGCTTGAGGCGAGCTTGAGATCGGGCTCGGAGCAATGCGCAATATTTCAGCGGTTCAGAGGGCGTGTCCGATCGGCTTGTACTCTATGCCAACGCATGTCAGAGAAAACAAATGTCATTCAGTTTTTAAAAAAAAGTAGTAAATGGTGCCTTATAATAAGATGTTTCAAAGATGTTTCAAAGAAGATGCGCCTTCAGTTGATCAACTGAGAGGAATCTACTGCCTGCCGAGAACTAAGTGTGAAAATGGTGGACGGTTAACTCCTTTGTTTCTCTCAGTCAAAAACAAAAGTTATTTGTCTAGTGCTCTAATTCAGAACCCAAATTCCGTTTTATTTTTAATCAGGAAGTAAATGTAACTATAGAAAAACATATCAAGCCTATGTGTCCTTAACTCATTTCCTTTCATTAAGTGTTAGTTCCTTTTACAAAGTGGTAGTTACTAGGACGGTTTCTAGCTTCAATGTCAATATTTCATATTATTTGCTCTAATTTCAAGTTGCTTTCAAAAAAAAAAAAAAAAAGAAAAGAAAACCTGGCGTGATGACTTACTGTTCTTGCCTGAGGCTTACATCTGACTTGGCGGATCCGCACAATCAATTATACTTACAGCATACTAGTAACTTATTTCATTTAGCACGTAAAATTATTATTATTATTTTGGAGCTCAGTCAGTCAGTGATTGTGTGTGTGTGTGTGTGTGTGTGTGTGTGTGTGTGTGTGTGTGTGTGTGTGTGTGTGTGTGCGTCGGGGAAGGAAGACAATCTTTGTTACAAAAGCTCTACGACAAGTGTGTGAATGTGTTAAGTATTTTAGTGCTCGCTGTCCTTCAGACCTGTAGCAAAATGGGACTTTAGATGACTGGCGACCACCTACACCCAGGTATTCTGGACGAAAAAAAATCAAAACGTCTAAACCAGCCTATCACTGTACCACGCAGGCTGTGCTGTGGCGGCCATGCGATCAATAACAAATGAAAAACTCTACCAAGCTTACGTTGCAATGCATCTTGACGTGATTGTGTATGTTTCAAAGCAAAAGTTGCCACAGTCGGCGAAAGTTATCACTGCGTTCACTCTGTGTTAATCAAGCCTCCTCCGGCACGCCCAAGTCGGTGATTTCTTTCCTCACTGAATTGATCAAGACCCTTTAGCACAGTACTAAAGTCAGTGTCGTTGAATGAGACTCCCCTGGCACAGTACTAAAGTCAGTGACGTTGATTGAGACTCCCCTGGCACACTAAAGTCAGTTACGTTGATCAAGACCCCTAGCACATTACTAAAGTCAGTGACGTTGATTGAGTCTCCCCTGGCACAGTACTAAAGTCAGTGACGTTGATTGAGACTCCCCTGGCATATTAAAGTCAGTAGTTTCTCTCCTCTCTGATGATCAAGACTCCCCTGGCACACTAAAGTCAGTGGTTTCTTATCTCACTAACACTGATCAGGACTCCCCAAGTAAATTAAAGTCAGCAGTTTCTCTCCTCTCTGATGATCAGGACTCCCCTGGAACATTAAAGTCAGTAATTTCTCTTCTCTCTTACACTGATCAAGACTCCCCAGTCAGCAATTCCTTTCCTCACTGGCGATGATCAAACTTCCTCAGTCATGAGAAAGTCAGTAGAGTTTTTCCCTCACTGTATTATTTGTAATATTCATGGTCGATCAGTAGCAAAACCAGGCAATGCTATTATTAGTCTGAGTATGCTGATTTTAGTACATTTTAATGAAAAAAATCCCACAAACAATCACGTCATGATATATATATATTAAGACTCGCAGCATTCCCCATTTCGCTTGAAGGCCTTCGGGACACTTTCTACTGGTTATTGTAATTCGAGGTCATCCTTAAGGGACAGCTTTCATGAACATCATAGACGGTAGGACAGACAACCTGGCTGTTGCAAACTTTGCATAATAAGTACTGACGGAGGTGTGTTTGAGTGATGTTGACGTGTAAAGTAGTTAAACGGCACCCTTTAACCTAAAAAAAAATGTGTACGCACCATGCAAACTTCAATAAAACGTGCAAACGCCGTGTGACCTCAATAAAACGTGCAAACGCCGTGTGACCTCAATAAAACGTGCAAACTCCGTGTAACCGCAATATAACGTGCAATCGCCGTCTAGCCGCAATATAACGTGCAAACACCGTGTAACCTCGATAAAATGTGTTAATGTAGTAATTGTTTTGGAATGAAATAGGCGACTATGTTTAGCTACACATTCTCAGTTATAAGTAGTCCACCATACGTTTTCCAATTGCCACAATCACTACCAAATTACACAAGTGTACTTTAATCACTACCAAATGACACAAATGTATTTCAATCACTACCAAATGACACAAATATACTTCAATCACTACCAAATGACACAAATGTACTTTGATCACTACCAAATGACACAAATGTACTTCGATCACTACCAAATGACACAAATGTACTTCAATCACTATCAAATGACACAAATGTACTTCAGTCACTAACAAATGACACAAATGACACAATTTGTCTTCTCTTTAGTAAGAAGTTTTTCTCCTACGGAAATAATTGTGATGGTAAATGTTGTCTTGATATTGTGAAAGAAAAAAACCTTTGCAGCATCCTCACATCCGCCAAGTGAGAGAGACGAGCAGTGTCTGGTAGAGAATTATTAATAACATAAATTAAGATTCTCATCACTTGTAATTAGTTATGGACGATTAATTAATAATAATCATAACCATTAACTAAGTGGTGTTGGCATCACACTATTATTATCATTTATTGTAGCATCCGCTTCTAAAATGAACTGATTATTTGACAGCCTGAATATTTAATTAACTACGTTAAAGCGTGCTTCCCAAATGAATTGACTGCTTATCTTATATTTATTTTGATGATTTACTGGCGCACAAGCATTGTTGCCTAGTCAAGGAACATGTCGTTAGTTTCAAGTTAGTAGTTGATTTCACAATTGGATATAACTACTTTGAATAAATAATATAACTTTAAGGGAGACTTAGTGCAATAAGAGTAGATATCATAGACGGATGTGGTGAGTGAATAATAGAATATGGAATTTTTAGGGAGATTTAAGTATATGTACTCATCACACTACCTATCTTCAGTACTCGAACTGTTGTAAAAAAGTAATATGAGTAGTTTAGTAAATGGAGCGAATTCAGAAGAAAAAGTTAAACTCAAGCTCTGCGAATAGCGGGGTGCAGGGGCTGACCGGAGCTAATTCTCCAGTGAGCTCTAAGCGCTATCAATCGTGGCCGCTGAGACCAACATTCTTGAATGAGTGAACGGTTGAGGATTTGTGAAGAAAAATCTCCATGACCAAGACTGGACTCGTACTCATAACGTCTGTATGCGAGGTAAGCGCCTTTACCTCAAGGCCACCAAATCCAGCGTCAATATATTGCGCATGTGCGGAATGCATTCAGCCGGCCTCTAGACACAGTCGGCAACGTAACAAAGGGGACAGCTTGTGCGCAGTTTATTCTTGCACATCAATCCAGCACGTGATAATCGTCACTGAACATACCATCAACCGACTGTCCAATCCGGATTACAAAAAGAAACGCAATATTTGTCGTCTACGCCAGCCTGCGAATTTGTACGATCTGTAGGATCGGGTGCACTGAACATTAAAATAGCATCAAATTTCCATTTGTAACGTCATTTTATTTTATACTGTACCCGATTCAACAGTAAAAAAATCCAAAGCAGGTGGTGTATAAGACCATTATTATAAGAGAATATATACCTAACCTAAGATTAAACTCTCATCAACTACTACTTGGCACTATTTGCATTATTGAATTATTTTAGTAACTAGTCATCTTAGTGCGGAATTTAGACTGTTCCGACAAATGAACGTATTGCACAATCCTTCAGAACAGAAATATGTTCTACTTCAATGTCATCAACTATGTCCAATGAATTTGGGCAAATGTAATATAAATTATTATTATTTTATTATTATTAACAACTACTATGAAAAACACATAACAGAGTGAGAACTCGTAAGACATAGCTAGTTGAACTCTTGATGAGACTAATTCTATTAATAGGCATGCTCATTATTCCAACATTCCATGTTCCTGTCGAGATATTTTCCGAGCCGGCTCAACGAGTTTTGTTTTATAGACCTAACACGGCAATTCATTTCTGCGGCTTTGCAAGTTGTCAGGCGAGGGTTCGAAATACTCATATATTCCATGCATTGCCGTGTTCTAAAGGCACGCCCACCGACGTACTGTCATAATAATATATATCAGATATCTTCTGCTTGCGAAATCATCGTGAGGCCAGGTGCAGCCCTGAGTTCATAGTGGCTTTCTAAAGAAATTATATGACTGGTAGCTTTTATGATAGATTATAAGTTTCAAAAATAAAAGACATGGGAGGGAAAAAATTGACTAAGACAATAAATATTATAACATGTATAAAATAAATTAGCTTAATCCGCTTTGAAATTATCCGCATTCAAATAATTGCCATATTTATTTATATTAATTAAGGAATTTGGGCGATTCTTTTACTCATTTTAACTGAAGTGATTGTGTGTGTCTGTATGTGCACACGCTGTTTGAGCGTGTGTGTGTATGGTTGTGTGTGTAATGTCTGTATGAATCTATGTATGTGTGTACATGCGTGTGTGTCTGTGTGTACCATCAATTATAACGTTAATGCACTGAATTTATTCACTACCTTTTTACTTAGCAGTGTTAATTAGCTCCCCTAGTGGTGACCTTAGTCTGAGTCGGTTACCATGTGAACGCCGAGGTCAATATAAGATGACACGCAGTTACTAGTAGGAAGGATAGAGAATCTTCTCTATCATGTAACTGAAAGTATTTTTTCCAAGACTTATCTAAAGCACCTTTTCCAGGCACGTTTGACACTGGGGTGGTCAAAAACCACACTTATTTAACTTACTCTGGCTATCGAAACAAAAATAGAGAATAACGAATTAAAAAAAAAAAGTTAGATCTCATCAGTAAATTTGCAATAGAATTATGAACGAGTTACACAAATCCTCCAATCAACATGCACTACCCAGTTACCTGTCGTTCGGACCAAAAACAGAATAATTCAATTCGTTTGCTTATCTGTTACTTATTTTGTTAGATTAATTTTCGTTTTCACGTCAATGTCAACATTCGCTGATTTTTCAGACGGGCACAAGTGAAGAGGGGATAATGCATTGACCTATCCTTTGGAATACGTACAAACCCCAATAATTTAAGTTAAAGTTTTTTTTTATAACTTTATGCCTCGATCACACCTGTAGATCGTACAATCTTCGAAACTGGTGCATTGCTAAAGTCAAATGGTGTTTTCTTCATTTAAAAAAAAAATTACCGCATTTGATTTTAAAGTGCAACCGATCCGAAGGATTACACAATCGACTGGTAAATGTGCACCCGATCCTAAGGACTATACTACCGACAGGTAGCCGTGCACCCGATCCTAAGGACTATACAGCCGAGTAAATTGTCAGTGATCAGTAGGCCTATATTCAGCCAGCCGAGTAAATTGTCAGTGATCAGTAGGCTTATTTTCAGCCAGCCGAGTAAATTGTTGAAGTGAAGTCTTTGCGATAAGGAGGATATAGACGCACACTATATTCAGAAAGTCACTCAACGCAGTAGGTATATGAGTTATCAGTATTAAATAAGAATAGAATATGAGAGGAAGAGGATGTTCGGGCAGGGTGAGGGTAATACTCCTATATATATTTTGAAGATAAACATAAGACCATAGTTTGTCATTTCATCTGTTTATTGACAGAGCTTTAAGAAGAAATAAAAAAAAAGAAGCACATTTCGGTCAAATTCGATTAAATATAAAAGATATCTGTCATCATATTGCAATAATAATAATAGTAGAAGAAAATATGCGAATTCGAGAATAATGCACCACAGAGAGTGATATGCATTAGTTCGTGCCTTTGTTGACATAATACTCTGGATTATAAATTCGAAAACACATTAATAGTTAATGATACGATATCAAAGTTCTGTTTTACACACCAGCAGAATTAAATATACAGTATTTAGCTTATTACCGCCCCCAGAACTGGCAGAAAACGCACATTGAATCAATCCATTAGACCTAATTCATTTGATGAAGTAACATGATGCATTGTTAGTTTTTGTAAGAGTATAATAATTAAAACGTGCATCCTACAGTAACCAAAGTGGTTTTACTGACGTGCAGCGCAAAACCGGAAATGATTAACCTTTTCAAACGTCCGGCCTTTTCAATAGAAGTGAAAATGCAATGTTTGATGTCAATATCACACACACTAAACAGAAATAGTAATAGTCCTTCCCAAATAGATTGAAGGGCGGGCTTGGAGTTCAGAATCATTAACTTTGTTTTCATAATCTGTTTTTAAATGTGCTTGTTTCTCTCTCTGGTTTCTTCGTATTTTTTCTCGTTTATTTATGTGTTTACCCTCTTGCTTGCTTATATCATATTTATATTTTAGATTATTTGTTTCCTTGCCCGTTTATTTATGTGTTTGCCTACTTGCATGCTTATATTTTGGCATGTTTGTATTTAGGTTATTTGTACCTTTCTCGTTTATTTATTTCGTTCTCGTCCTTTATAAAAAAAAATGGAGATGGAATAAGGAAAATACATTTGACGGCATTTCACTCAGTAACTTTATGTGCTGCTCACCTTTGAATCATTTCGATGAAAGCAATAAACGCAGATCGGCGAGGCCGATTGAAACTTCGGTTAGAAGAGAGTAGAAAAGGAATTAGTAACTGATTAATAGTTTATCAATAAAATGGTGTCCTTGCACAGTCACACAATGTGTTGGTGCACTAGTCAGATGCGTAGAGAAGGATGTGCTTCGGACTAATCAGTGACGTCGTCGGTCTTCCCTTAACTACGTCATAACTTTCGCGTCATCCCAGCGTGAGGTGACGTTGTTTATTTTAAGATTGCGCCGGCATTTTTTGTAATGTGTGTCTCATTGTATTTTTTTAAAATTAAATAAAACAAACAAACAAACAAGCCCTCGCAATGAACAATTCGAATGGCAGCATCGACCTCAGTGACCCCTTAAAAGCTGTGGTGGCTAATGAAGCGTCTCAAAGCCCTGCCTTCAAAGCAGTACTCGTCTTCATCTGCTTAATAGTAATCGGAGCAGCAATCGCCAATGGACTCATGTGTTATGTTATTCTCCGCAGTAAGGAGCACCTTCATCAAAGCGACTATTTCATTGCGTCCATTGCGGCTTCAGACTTGCTGATGTGTGTCGTCGTCTTTCCGTTCACAATCATTCACGATGTGCAGCAAGAATGGAAGTTCGGTGTTGTGTTCTGCAAAGTGTGGACATTTTTGGACCTCGCCATAGGTGCTGTTTCGATTTATTCCATGACTTTAATTTGCATCAACGCTTGCTTTCACTCCAGATACATGTTTGTGAAACTGTACCTGTTCACCAAACTGCACACTCGTCGAGTCATCGCAATTTCCTGGACAATAGCGATCGTGTCCACTGCTATTCCCTTGCTGATCAATGTTCCGGATTTAAAGCAGACAGCCGCTCAAAGCGGGTCGTATGTATGTATGTTTGATGAAAGCTTAGAGGCCGCTGTCTTTTCAACAGTCATCACGTTTATTATACCGTGTCTTGTGTGTTTTTGTCTGTACATAACAGTTGTGACGTACAAAGAGAAAGATTCTGATAAAAACCACAAAAGAACGTCCATTGGCACAAACTACAGGAAAGGATCGAGCTTTGAAGGGGAGCCGTACGGCCTCTTCACCATGACGGACAAAGAGTACGGCATTCTCTCTCTGGGGATCAAGCTTTCCATTTACTTTTTGTGCTGGATGCCGTTCTTTGTGGTCAGAATCGTCAGTCGCTCGTGCAATAAATGCGTACAGCCGTCTGTTCACGCCATTGTCATTTGGCTGACTTATGTAAACTCCTGGATTACCCCTGTTGTGTACGGAGTGCTAAATAAACGGGTGCACGACCGCTTAATCAATCTTTGCAACTGCAAAACAGATGATTCAAAGTTCCCAATAAGTTCAAGTAGCGGGGATTCACTGAAAATGCTCACAGATATGCAAATCGATGTCGTCTGCCCCCCTGCTCCAGTAACTTCTACTTTTAATACGGACACGATGTGTGAATACGGAAGTGAAACGGATCCACCAGAGCTGGCGGGTTCTTGTTTACAAAAAAACAGGCATCAAAGAGACTCGCCTTCCTCCAAGCACTCTGATGTCGACATGGACTTGCTGTCAACAAGCGAAGGCAACTCTATTTCACGCAATTCCAGTCCCAATTCTGAGCACGTGCTGTATCTCAAGTTTAGTCCCGAGAAAGACGAGAAAATTTGTGGACAGGTCATCGTGCGTAGTTTTAGCGTGATGCGCTCTCCAGAGGCAGACAACCCTCCACACCAGAATCTCGATTACATTACTCATGTACCTGATGCCACTAACGTACTACGATTCGCGCCGAGAAAACCGAAACGGAGAATGCTGTTGTCAGCACAGAATCCTTCCGAAGACCTTTCCTCTAGACCGGAAGGAAATGAATCTACGTTTGCAGAAGAAGCAGAATCAGTGAAGCCTGAATGCTTGTCACCATCTTCTTCGATGGCTCAGCAAAAACCTACTAACGTGCTCTTAACAGCCCTTGAGACACAACCGAATGATGCCACAGATTACCCTCACGAGGTGAGAGATATGGGTATAGATGCCACATCTAAGAGTCCGATCAGTGGCGTACATCAGCAAGCTTTCACAGCTGGGCCCTACCATTTAAGTCGTGTAGATTTACAGCAGAAAATGAAGGCATTTCAAAAACAGTCTAAAAATGAACATGAGCCACAGAGTTCGTGTAGAGGTAGGGAACGTCCCGATACATTACCTGGGACCGCTGAGTTAGCGTCTCCCCCAATAAGTACTACTAAGGAACCTGATATTAACCCCCCAACATCGCGCGTGTACCCAAGACCGCCAGCCGTCTTTTCTGCCAGTGGTGATGCTGAAGCAACAGCAGAAGACGATTTCACTACATACAAAGATGCATTTGACTGCAAGGCTAACCCCTGTTTCCACAAGAAATGCCTTCTCCATTCGATGCTTGCATCTCCTCTGCTAACGAGCTTAGGGTCTTCAAGCTCCATCAAATCAACTGCCAAGACTGAGGATACCAAGACTGAAGAATCATTGTCAGAAGAGGAAGTCTTCTCCAGTGGCACAGAAAACACAGACAAATCTTCAGGAGGTTCTGACAGCACCGGGGCGTTTGAAGAAGTGAGCAGCCATACCCCAGCGTATGAAACTGCCTCCTCTGACGAATTTGAGCTCAGCCGCAGCAAAACCTCAGTAAGTGCGAAAGACTCTTACAGCCAGGCTCAAACAGCAGAAGTCGAGACAAGTAACTCGTCCAGTGACAGCCATGAGGCGTCATCGATTAAAACTGCACCAGATACAGGGTCGGAAGACGCGGAATCCAGTTCAAAAACTGACCAGAGTTCCTCTAATATTTCCGGCAGTTCTAGCAGCGCCTTTGAGGCTCACCCGGAAGGTCTCCTAGCAGATTATCTCCTTCCAAGTGGGGGTGAAGAACTATCAACCAGTCGCGAAACGATTGAAGAAGTTCAGTTGGCGCCGCCGTCCTCGATGACTCCTTCTTCCCATTCTCCTGGTATGTCCCCTAAAACACATTCGCGTCCAACGGGCGCCCACGTGCCTTTGCATTCCGTCAGGATGAATGCCATACACCTATCGCCTACAAGCAGTGCGGCCAAGGAGTGGAGATCGCCAAAGATAATTGCTACAATCGAAAAACTGAACTCCCGGAAATAACACTTGTAGTCGTGTTTGTATATTGTAGAGTATGGTGACATTGCATGGTCCTTTCAATGAGACGCTCGCCTAAACGCCCTAATTTGTAGTATATCGACGTGGACTCGTCCTAAGCTTTTGAAACCAATGACAGAATAGCTGACCTTTAGTTAGGAGGTGGCTGACCTTTAGTCAGGAGGAATCTTGATCTTGTGGAGCGGGAATCAGAATCGGTAGGGAGGGTTTGAAGGTTTTTAAAAATTTGTTTCATTATTTAAGAGTCTATATTTAAGAGAATGTGAGAGATTGTATGAGAGAGATTATTGTAAAATAAATTAAGATATTTTATATTTCTTTATGTATATATATATTTACATACATGAATTTATTATTTAAAAGTGTACACTTGCCCATTGAAAGACTTTTGGAAAAATTTATATTTAATATTGTATCTGAGCATCTCTCAAATCTAAGTTGACTTAGGAAAAATAATGAAATCCCCTTCAACATTTATTGTTCATGTTTTGCAATCTGACGTTCACTCCTGGACAATTAGCCATTCTTGCCCCCCTCACCATTCAACTCTCTATAATCTCGCATCGATCGATGGTGTTTGGATCGAACATAGCCACATGTGCAAAAGTTGAATGAATGCAAAGTCTGTCGTTTCTTTTTTTCAATACATAAAGATGCATGCACATCACTTCAATGTAGAATACACACATACTCACTCACTCACAGACAGACACAAAGAAAGTACTTGTACCACCACAAGTCACTTATATTTTGTTATAACTATCGGCGTTCGTTTTCACAAGAAATGTGTTGCAATAATTCAGTCGCCTTTTATTTTCAGTCAAGCAATGAAATAAAATTATTATGTTCACTTCTTATATAAAAATATTGATTAAGTTACATCTCCTCATCTTTCCTCTCCTTGCTTTCTTTCTTTCTTCCGGTTTTTTAAAATTTTTATTGTTTTTTTGTTTTTTGTTTGTACAGTAATAAAATTGCTTGTTTTAGTTTTAATAGTAAGGGTTGCACAGTTAGCAGACAGACACTGATGTATTTGGAATATTCTGTCCTAAAGTATATTACATTTTTCTTATCGTGATATAATTCATGAATATAGATTACCACTACGTGAATTCGCTCTTGGAGCATCGTCAATAGAAATATACTAGCACAATTATTTTTAAAAATAAATAAGATAAAATATCTCTTTATAACCCATAGTGACATTTGGTATTACAAAATAAATAAACCAGTCACACTATAAAATTAATGTTGATGAATTTGTTGTTGTTCTTGAAGATGATGATGAGGGTGACATCGATGAGAAGGATATAATGACTATTTGTGTGGCCTTACTCTTCACTTGAATAAAATGTAATCATAGTGAACTGGTATACAAATACAGAAATCGCATAGCGCAACTCTATTTATTGAACTAAAACTGATGCGAGAGTACTAAATTTTTCCTGTCGACATAACTGACAAGATGTGAGAATACTAATTTTTTCCTGTCGACATACTGACAAGATGTGAGAATACTAATTTTTTCCTGTCGACATACTGACAAGATATGAAATCGTTTCAAGCATGGAATTCTATTAAATCGGTTTTTGCCGATATATTGACAAGATGTGCAGCACATTTTTGGGTGGAATTCTAATAACCCGGTTCTTGCCGATGGAAAACAAAAGGTTTTAGAAAATGTATCGGGTTTAGAAATGAATTTGCTTTGAGATGCATGTTTACTAGTCAGTCGCTGATATTACAACAATTAATTTGACTTGAAAGGCGACCTTGCTCTGTATGTAGATTCTTACATTAATTTCATTTTCTCAAGACCGCGACCGCTTCCATGTTATTAAGTGCACCCATCAAAATTTCTAAAAGAGTTAAACACACACATGCGCTCCTACATGTTTATACATATTAATATATATTAATATGATATTTGCTGTTTGAATAGACAAACTTGGTGTAATATTTATTTGATCTCACTATTCAAATAAAATTTAATATACCAAACATTACCCTGCGTGGCATTTCGGAATACTTTTACATTTTTGAGATATCAGCAAAATGTCAGTGAATGAGTTGAGAAGTATTCAATGTGCAGAGTTTTTGCGTATTCATAATATTTGGTCATGTTTGTCTACTACATGTCTATCTATCTATCTATCTATCTATCTATCTATCTATCTATCTATCTATCTATCTATCTATCTATCTATCTGTCTGTATCTATCTATCTATGTGCGGTTCGAAAGCGCAATTTTTTAAATAAAGAATGTTTTCTGAAAGAGGATTCAATGCTGGGTCTGTTGGTAGTCAAATCATTTCTGCTCTTCTATTTATTATATTTTTATTCCAGTAGAAAAATCCTTCACAGTATTACTAATGTCTAATTTTTATGTAAGAAAAAGGAATGGTGGAGAAAACTTCACAAGTGTAGGTCAAAATCGCTCAAAGGACAGCTCTAAAGTTTAAGGATTTACGTCGAAAAAATAAGTTATAAAATCGTTACAAATTCATTAATATATTATTCATAAGCATCATATGTATTTTACATAAATGCCTTGTAGGTTATAAAACGAACTTTAAAAAACAACAACAACAAATCATCTGAAAATAATGGAAAGAGATTGGTGGAATTTGTTTTATGTATTTTGTGAAAGGACATGTTCAGTATTGTAACTCACATCAGTTCGCTCTTGTTTCGTAGCAAGACCCGAAATAGCGCCCACAGATGTCTAATATATTATTACAGTATATGTCATTATTATTTTCATTGGTAATTTCAGTTATTTCCATTTCTCTTGAATGTTAAAGACATCTAGGTCAGTCTAGGAATCTAGGTCAATCATGCAAATGAGTTCAATCAATAGATTAGGTGTTCTGATTATATAAAATTTCAAAACCATAGTCCCAATGAATATTGCAATATAAGCGATCAAATGCATGTGTTTCTATAAGATTTTCGTTATTACCAGTGTACACAAATTAGGTTGACGACAAAGAGGGTAAAAGAGCAACTCTTTTATAGTGAAGGCATGACACTTAACAGCAGGAAAAGAGCTCTGCACGAACATCTCGAATCATTCCAGAAAATCTCGTTATCATTCCAGAAAATCTCGTATCATTCCAGAAAATCTCGTATCATTCCAGGACAAAGAAACAACATTAACTGGACTATACAGCCATTTTAAGCTATTCGTATCATGTGGCGATCTCGTGCATGAACGAGAGGTTTAGTTTCTATTCCAGTTTTTAAAAAAATAAAAATAATAACATTTATAAAAGTTGCTATTATTTAAACTTTGCTATAATGTTTAGAAATGTTGACATTACTAAAATATCTGGTTTTTATAAATATATACGCTGAAAGTGGTTTCTTGTTCACTTGGTCTTTAGTTATTCGTCTGCCTCATAACTACAATAACAGTAATAATTGTTTCAATCCTGTTTCAGCTTGTCCACCCCTCCCCACTACCACCACAAAAGAAAAAAGAAAACAAAGGATAAACAAAATATTTCCAAACCTCAAACAAACAATTAACACCACCACACCATAAAATAAACAAACATGAAAAACAAACTGTAAAATAAAATTAAAAACTGACAAGATAATTAATTCTTCATTCTAGACCGCTTCCCTCTTTCACATATATTATTACAGTCATAGAATGGTGTAAATTCCAATAACAACAGTAGATTTACTGAATGTGTAATAGTGTTTTTAGTAGATGACACGATTGCTAAAGACAGCGAAACAAAGACGGCCTTCGTGCTTCTGATGAGTCCAATTCCAAGACCGTTCCTGAGAACACACACCAAAAATAATGATTTATTGAATATATTGTTATAATATGAAGGGGCATTTGTATGTTAATTCATAATTTTAATGTTAATAATTTCATAATTTTAATTATAAATTCATAATTTATAATGTTGCTCATTGCGTGTATTTAGTACATTTACTAAAAAAGCTCATCACTGTACGGAGATGACAAGTCATAACAGTTGTCAGCGAGAGCTGTAGTACATCTGTAATAATGAACGACCTCCGACTAGCGCAACCTGTCAACCAGGGGAGATTACTAAGCTTAACAAAATGGCAGAAGCACGTAAAACCGATGTGAATGCGTCTTCGGTAAGTTCGTTTGTAATAATATTATTATTGCTATTCCTTATCTACAAAATGCACATATTTTATATTATTTTCTTTAATATTTTTTTACAACAATTAGTGGAATAACAGCCACGTATTCATTTTTCACTTTTGTGTTAGTTTCATTCTCAGTGTACTGTGTAGTAATCAGAAGAGTCTGGTCGAAAGTAGCTACTGTATTCAGTAAAATTAAACATTACTGAATACTGTTTATAATAATTTTATGTAAGAATATTATTACAGACGGATGAAATGAGTTGATTTTACATTTTTTTTTTTTTTTTTTTTTTTTACATTTTATATTTGTTTTTCAAAACCAATGTTAGTTGTTACCAACATTTAGGAAAATGTTTTGACTTCTCCTTCCCAGACTCTACTAGTCTACCCCCTCCCACCCCGTCCTCTCAAGTCTGGTTTATTTGAATCGTCTGCTTAATGAAGACAAATCATTCACATCTAAAAGCTATCTTATAACCTATATATAGTCTACTGTAGTATAATAATAAAATTATATAATAGTGTAGTGCATGTTATTACTATTCATGGTTTATTTTATAGGTTAACAATAATATTGAATACTTAGTTATTAATCCACGTTATTTATCATTTCTGGTGTAACTTTATACACCCCTCCCTTTGGTGCAAAAATTAAAAATCCCCCCCCCCCACATACATATATAAACACATCCATGCACATGTGCACATACACACACACACTTATTATTGTTTAATACTTATAATAATTAATAGCTAACTTTCAGAATCAGTCTAGAGTAAGACTGGGCCCCGTTACTGATTTGAGTCTCACACAGTTTAATTTTAAAACTATATTAATATAATAATATAATGATTATAGAGAACTTCATTCTACTTACATATCCAGCCATAATAATAAAATATTATTTTATTTTTGTAATCAGTGTTTAATTTGTCATGTTTAAGCCATTGGACTTTGCCTTATTTAGTTTGAGAAACTATGATGCTTCTGGCTTCTGGTGTTGATCACAGTGAAAGCTTCAGTATATATTATAAACTTTCATTTGGACCTCTTTCAGTTAATTGGTCTCTGGGATAAGGTAGTTATATCACTGTTTTCATGGTTTATCATAATCTCTAGTAATCTAAACACACACACACACACACACACACACACACACACACACACACACACACACACACACACACACACACACATTTATTTAGTTGAAAATTCTCATTGGTATTGCTATTACTAGTATTAGATTGGTTAGTTTCATTGAAAAAATGGTGAAAAATTTAGAGGCTGATTATTTTTTGACATATCTCTTTGTATGTTTAGTACCTTATAATTAGTGTTTGACCTTTTTTGTTTATAACTATTAATTTTATATGATTGAAATATATGCCAGCCACTTTGTTACACAACCAGTGCTAGAAAATAACAACTTTTTCATAACCACATTTATAATAAAAAAATAATAATATTCTTTTTTTACAACTAGTATGAATATAAATTCATTGCAAGAATTATTTTTTTATACAGAGAAAGATACAAAAAGTTTAGAAATATTCTAAATATGATTTGTTTAATAAACAGTACTGAATAAAGGCATACTTCCTGAGAAACCAACATTGCATTATGGAGTGATTCAGGTTCCTAAAATAAAGTTTCTTGTTTGAGTTTTTTAATTTATAAATTATTTTATTGCTGACCATCTAGTTTCCACAAACATGCATTCTGAAAATAGAAAGATGTTTTAAAAATCTGGTTATGATGGTATATCTGCACAGTATAAACATGATTCTTTAAAAGATTGTTATTTATTTATTTTTAAATTAACTTTATTTGTTCTTGATTTCTTTAATATTTCATCTTTGTTCTTAGAAACACTCTTTTCCAGTTCAGTGTAAGCTCTTTTTTTCCATTCCTGCCTTGACAAATACTTAGTGTACTGTTAAATTTTGTAGCCAGTATTGCATCACAATTATCTATTAGTATTACTATTACATATAATTACCTATTATTCTCATTCTAGTACTCACTCCAGATGTAAATATTGTAAATTGAAGGAGCATGATAACTACAAAGTACAATGGATGGTAAATAAATAAGACAATGTTTATTAAACACATCCAGGTGGATTTTACATTTTTTGAAGATTTTATAAATGAATTTCAAACATTTCTAATTCTCTAGCATCAGGCAAAATTTTTATTCTATCATTTCTAAATTGGCTCTTAATCAACATAATTTACATCCTAAATACAATCACATTATTTGAAAAAGTAAATAGAGATACAGGTGTCAAAGAAACTAACTTCTCATCTATAATAATAGTAAATCAAATTGCAATAAAACAATAACACCATTATTAAAAGTGGCTATTTTTCTAGAATATCTAAGACTTGCTTTATTAATATTTTTTGTGAGGTATTCTTCTCTTGATCTTTTATTATTGCTCAGATCAATCCAAATCATTTACTAGATAATAATTACATTATAATTCAAGCATAAACATTTATTATGTTTCTTTTTTTTTTTTGGTTGAATTCTTTCACTAAGTTAAAGCTTAAGTGATTAATTTTTTTTCTTCTTTAGATGATAGACCTAAAAGCAGAACTTTTTAGAAAGCAAGAAGAATTCAAGCAACTTAAGGCCCTCAGAAATGCTGACTTTGTGAAAGGAAGAAAAGCAGAAAAGGTATTAAATGTTTTCATTTTCATTTTCAAACAGTTAACTCTTAAAATTATAAAAATCATATATAATAAATTTGTGTGTATTTCAGACAAACTATTTTTTTTTTTAAGTGAAATGTTCATTTTTCTTCTTTTATTGTACTTAAAACATTCCTTTCATTTAATTTTAATTAATAAATTTCTTTTTATCTTTATGAACATATTCAGATTTTTTTCACATTTTCACAAGGCTTTTATTATGAATTACATAAAATTTAAATGATTTTTTTTTTTTGATTAATCCATTCTATGCCATGTGATTGATCCACAAAGAAAATATTATATAGGTGCTTTTCACTGAATGACATGTTTATAGTTTATATATATGACTGTAGTCATTGTTTTCAATTTATCAGTTTAAAAACATTCAAAAAATGGTAATCTTGTGGTTTCAATACCATATTCAGTTTTCATGCTTGATGGGGGTGAAGACATTTTTGTTTGCTTTTAGCTACAATAAAGCACCAGGATCTTTTATAGAAAATTATATCACATAATTTGGACTTTTGCACTTTCAAATGGCATAAATTATTTCTAGTTTTTATTTTATTTTAAAAAAATCTCTAATAGCTGTACATAAACCAAGGAAGACTAGTGGCTTTTGGGTTCTTGTTACATCACTATTCCCCTCATTACCTGTTTATTACAGAATTAAGCAGATTCTTAACTTTTACTTTTCACAGCCCAAAGAAAATATACTTCCTCACATCATTTCTTGTTTTCTTCTGATGTTCATGATCCTTGATATACTTTTCTAAAGTAAAATGGAACCCAAAACATATGGTCTCTGGTTTTTCTTTGTTAATGGTCCTGCCATAGCCTTTATACTTAGACATGAGTAATGTCTTTCAAGCAAAAGTCATTGTTGTTTCACAAGCAGTATTAATTATTAATTTTTATTTTTAAAATCTTCCCATTTAATTTTCTTTAGTCATTTGAACCCACTTTTGAGTATTTTATCTCACCTTGTGTTATAAGTAAATAATATTTATTTTGTATTGTTCTCATATTCTCTATCACCACCACCACCCATCTCCAGTCATAATAGGACCAACATTCCTTATGATTTTCCTTAAACACAAATGCAAACGCTTTTAAAATTGTTATTAACTTTGTGGAATCTTAATCACAACTGTTTGAGAATGTATGTTTTGCTTTTATTATTATTAATAATGAAATATTTAATAAAGAATTTTACCATGTGAAAAGTTTTACAATTATTACATATGGTACATAATGTTGAAAATGCATGTGTCAAGAAATGCAAGCATATATCAGGAATATACTTATTAGTGAGATTAGACATTTACTTAGGTTGAAACAAGACACTGAAGCACAACAAAGAGAAGAGATCTTGTGTTGTTTTCTGTTGTGAACAACAGGCCATCAAAGACTGGACTGTGTTATCTGCATCAAAGTTGTGTTTTAAATTTTAGTGACACAACATTTATTCTGTCTGCCTGCCTGTCTATCTGTCTCTCTCAAATTATTCTGTTTCAGTGCATACTCATAGTTTTTACTATACATGTATTTTAGAAATTCAACCAATTCTTTTGTTCATTGTTATTTTAGTTATCATTTCTGATACAGCTATTTACACACATTCCCTTTGTCAGTGTACTATCTTTCCCACTGGTTATTATCAGATTGTATTTTATTACTTAAATTATGTGAATTTATACCCAAGATAGGAAAAGTGATACTTAGTAAGGTTATCATTGATATTATTTTGTGCTGTCTTGTTTGTTTTAGCATGACAAACCTGATATCTGGAGCAAGAAAAATGCAGGAGTGTTGCAAAGAGCACAAGTGGACTATGAACAAAGGAAAGAAGAAGAAAATATTTTTGAAAACTCCAGGTTATAATTTTTTAAAAGTTTTTTTCCTTGATTATTAAATTGAATTAAATAGTGATTAATCTTGTATAACATATTATGAAACAGATCAAACTGTGTATGATTTAATTTGTTTTATAATTTGAAAATAAAGTCATGGCTTTATTGCTAACTGTATATCAATGTAGAGTAATGCTCAGTAATATTGAATTTTGGTGAATTACTCTGAAAAGGTTAGTTTTCATTTAAAGAGTGCTTTACCTACTGGCATATTAAAACTGTATTTGGAATATAGCATACTGGATTTGAAATTTAACCTAGATTAGTTTTCTCTGTATTTTAATAAATGTGTGCGTGCATGTGTGGTGTGTGTGTGTGCATGTATGTATGTATATTGTATGTGCATGTGTACATGTTAAGTGTTATATTATTTTTATATTACAGTATTTTTTCAAAGGAAAGATCTTGTACATTTTAAAAATTAATATATTTTTTCAGTTGATAAAGATACTGTGTCATCTTGTATTGTTTTTTGTCTTGTATTGAAAGTAAATGATATTTCAATTGCAGAAAAGCACTTGAAGCAAAATCAAAAATCTATGACCAGATTGCTTCAAGTTCTGAAATTCCAGGTTAGTCAGTGCATTTTATTTTCTTTGTTCTTTATTGTTATTAATAAAATTTTAAAATAATGGGTTGTTGGAACCAGTACACATTTAATTAAATGATACTTTTCACTCACAGATCTTGGAAAATTTGTATTTACAATTGGAAATAATAATTTTCCAATTTTCCAAAATAAGATTTGTTATAAAAGCTTGGTGTTTGACTTGTTTGAATTTATTTTGTGTATATTCATTGTTGTAGTTAACTTCACAAAACTCAATGAAAGATCAATAAAAATGTATGTCAAATAATGTCGACATACATCATTAATCTTCTGGTAAACAAATGAAAGGAATTTTCCTTGTAAAATAAGTTTTTCCTGAAATCTTACCAGGCAAAGATATATGTAGAAAATATCCATGCTTCCAGGCTTATAGGCTGTAACAGAAACTTGTGCATGCTGGAAGAGATTGTTTATGCCTTTCATATATTTGTTGTAGTCAAGAAGATAAAGTGTGACTGCAAATGTCTCTGACTCTGGAGAAGACAGTAAATTATAGACTTAATCCCTCTATGAGATTAAGAGATTTGTAAATAAGTTCTGAATGTGACATGCAATAATGAGGTATTATCATCTGCCATTTTACCAAAGGGGAGATAATATCCTGCTGGATACTTAGATTTGGGACTATTTTTTGATAGGATAGGGAGTCGATTAGCACTTTAACTAATCCAATACTAAAAGAAATAACTTTTCATTGATTCATTATTGAGGGAAGTAATTTTTGATGGATCCCCTTACAAAAGATATTAATGCCATAGGCACCAGAAAAGAAACAGTTAAATTGTTTTGAAATAATAATAATATTAACAACATTGCAACAGCAGATCATTTACACAGGTAGCTGAGAAAGACTGGTTTAAAACCCAATGCAGAAACACTTGTCACTGCTGAAAGGATCTGTATACCTACTCAAACTGATCTGAGGCATCATACATGAAATGTACATGGCCGGAGGACTCAGGACCCCATGTATATAGAGAAGTAAGGTGACTGATACACAGATGAAAATAATCAAATCTCCAATACAGAAACCAGTGCATATGAAAGATACCAGTGAAATTTACATAAAAGTTAATGCAGCTCAAATGGATATGATTGAGAAGACATACTTTTCCAAAAGAACTCATAATCAAAACAGTTGAGATTCAAGTGCATCCAATCTTAAGCATCAAGTACACCCAAATGGTGACCCCAGAACTCATAACCAATACCCAGGCAATGAAAATAACCACTTAAATACTAATCAGACCAGTATGTTAGATATACAGCAAAAGCCAGAGTCTCAACAGACAATAACAAGGGAAATTTGATGAAGATGTAGATGTAACAAAGTTCATAAGAGAAATTAATAAGGAGCTAGTATCTGCATCTAGGCCACCACTTTTGCACATGATCACATTGCTAAAAACTGACAATACAACATGAATGTGATGTGGAAACCAGTATTAATCATTGATCTAAATGAAGCAGTACAAGTAGAAATGACAAAGAAAATATGAATATCATCTATATTTTTTAACAGGACAGCAATGAGACAGAAAAAGAAATCCAGCTATGAAGAAAAAAAAGTGAAATAGGCAGAAAATAAAACCAGCTAAAAGCAATAGAAAATTAAATCAGCAAGAAAGATGGAAACAAACTACCAATATAGCTTATCTACTTTAACCATGCTTTTAGACATGATTCATTTAATAATTAAACTACCTATACTGGCCAGCACCATTCTCAGAAGATTAAGAAAGCACAGCCTGTCAGTCCAGTTAAGAGAACCAGGGCCAACTATTCAGAACAGCAGACAGCAAAAATATTTAATTTGGATTAGTAAACACCAACCTGATACTATATATATGTGATCAGTCCAGCCTCATTAACACTTTTGGGTGCAACTACCCAGCAGGTACAAAATTGATTTGATATCTGTCTGAGCTCTGATCAGGTTACCCACACACAAATGTATGCAAGTACACACACACACACACTTCATCATTCATTGCAAGCATAGAACAAATAGATAACATTGCCAGGTTGTAGTTTCAATACCTGCTTGTGTCCCCTCACCAGTCAGTGCACAATCAACTCTGGCCAAAAGAGTTTTCTAGTACTCATCTGTTTCATACTGTATAAAACTGTTTATTTCATTTACCATTGTATACAGTCTTCAAAATTGTTTTAGTTTCTTTCTCACCATGCTCATTACTTGATTATATAGACTTCAATGCCAAGGAATTATATTATTAAGAATTATTTATTTTATGAGATTTTGATATTGTTTTGTTGTAGATGAAGATGGCAGTGATGGGTATCTTGTAGACTTTCAAAAGAAAGTCATTAATAAAATTGTGGAAGACGGGAGAAAGGATACCAGTAATCATGCTGATGAGAATGATGATATTGGAGATGAGCCTGTTTCATCACCCAGCAATCCAGATGAAGAATGGTAAGGTGTAAAGAGATTACAGAATGTTATAATATTAAAGACTAAATTTTCATTTTTATTTTTATTTAGATCAGCATCAGAAGTTCATATAAAGACATTATGCCAAATAATCATGTTTCAGAGATTATATATAAACATCAACATCATAAACAGAATAAATGGATTCTTGATTACAAAGGCAGAGTTAATTTGATTTGTAAGATCAAAATCTCAGTGTTGTTAATTAGCACATTAAAGTTTTGTCTGGACATTGTTTGAGCACAGGGTGGATTATGTGGATTCATTTGGACGGTCACGACGCTGTATGATGAAAGATTTACCATTCTTGGAAAAACAGGAGAGATTATTGGGCAGGTAATTTTAAATTTCATCAAGTTGATTTTAAGATTTGAATTTTAAGATTTTAGATAGTTTTAAGAATTAATGTGTGTGTGTGTGTGTGTGTATGTGTGTGTGTGTGTGTGTGTGTGTGTGTGTGTGTGTGTGTGTGTGTGTGTGTGTGCGTGCCTGCGTGCGTGCGCGCGTGCGCGCAAGGGTGCATCATATTTATATCACATAAATGATTTTATTTAACATTATGGATTTATTTACTGTTTGTGAGGTAGTTCCAATGATATGGTCTTGAAGTTGAAAGGTGAAGAAGTTCCATCACTTCTGTCTGAAGACATGAGAAAAGAACTGCGACGACAGAAATGGGAAAAAGAAGCTCAAGAAGCTTTGAAAGGACCTGTTCATTATGCTAACGTTCAGTTTGATGGTATGATTTTAAATCTACTTTTAATTTTGAATTTTTTTGAGTATTTTTTTCAACAATCTGAAATAGTTGGGGATTTAAAAAAATTTTTTTTTTTTAGAACAATAGGAATATTTGTTACCTGACAGAAATGCAAATATTTGCTTCCACCAAACCAACCCTAAAAGGTGGAAAAACTTGTACATTGAAAACTTATTCATGTTTGAAAAGGTTTACAAAAGTTGTGTCAAGATTTTGACCATTTTTATTTTTTCCCATATTGCACACAAGGTGAGATTGTTTAAAGATATTTAATGTGCATAATATTAGTATTTCTTTGTGATGTTCCATTCTAGTCAAGGAAAATGAAAACTTGCAGATATCTTTAGTTTGTTTCCTCACTATTGCCAATGATCAATATAAGAAACAGAATCCAACAGATCTTGTCACTTCCTAATGATATATTGTTAGCTCAAAAATTAAACTTGTGTTTGAAGGAAAGAAAATTGTTGTTTGACTTATGATTCTGTGAACCTAGTACTTTCACATTTCTTGTTGATGTAGCTCAAAGAATAAATCATCTGTCTGTATAAAGTAAAAAAGATATGTATTGGTATTTGGTATATTTGCAAGAAATTGGACACAGTTAAAAAAGAAATGTACTGGTATTGTGTATACATATTTGTAGAAATTATAAAAAGTAAAAATGAAATTTACTTATTTGCAAAAATTGTAAAAAGTCAAATGGAAGGTATTGTGTATACATATTTGCAGAAATTGTAAAAGGTTAAAATGAAATGTATTGTATATACAATTTGTACAAAGTAAAAAAGAAAATGTATTGGTATTGGGATACATATTTGAAAAAATTGTAAAAAATGAAAAAAAAATGTATTGGTATTATGCATACCTATTTGAAGAAATTGTACAAAGTAAAAATGAAATGTATTGGTATTGGGTAAATATATTTGCAGAAATTGTAAAATGTAAGAAAAATTGTATTGGTTATTGGGTATACAAATTTGCAGAAATTGTAAAAATACAAAATAAATTGTATTGGTATTGGGTGTACATATTTGCAGAAATTGTAAAATGTAAAATAAAGATTTATTGGTATTGGGTATACATATTTGCAGAAATTGTAAAAATTAAAAAAAATAATGTATTGATACTTGGTTTACATATTTGTAGAAATCAGATCACATGGTGTGGGATACTATCAGTTTTCAAAAGACAGTAATTTGCGTGAAGAACAGATGGAAGCATTGAATAAATTACGAGAAAAGGTAAGAATAAATATATAAAGACACTTGTACAGGTGATTATTATACCCGACTGCCTACCTTCCATTTTGAGTGGAAGAATCTTCTGGAATAATAAGGGTAATAAGATAAAATTACATATTTAAACATACAGATAACTTGTTAGTTACTTTTAAACACTAAATTATTTTTCTATTTAGTAAGTATTTGCATTTTGGTAAACCTACTTTCTTATGCTTAAAATACGCAAATATGGGTGGAAGTTTAAATTTTTAATATCCTATGGCAGAATAGAAGTGAATTAACGGTGTCTTTGTTTCAGACTATGGAAGGATGCATGCGGAGTGAATTAACTGTGTCTTTGTTTCAGACTATGAAAGAAGGTATGCGGAGTGAATTAACTATGTCTTTGTTTCATACTATGGAAGGACTTAGATGGAGTGAATTAACTGTATCTTTATTTCAAACTATGGAAGGACGGGTATGCAGAGTGAATTAACTGTGTCTTTGTTTCAGACTATGGAAGGACGGGTATGCAGAGTGAATTAACTGTTTTTGTTTCAGACTATGGAAGAACGTATGCGGAGTGAAAGAATAAAAAATAAACGCAAGGTAATGTTGGAGGCAAGACTGGCCAAAGTTAAACAGCGTCGGAAGCTAAAAGGTGGTACTCTTCTAGGGTTAGAGGACAATGGTGAGTTAGAATGAATATATATTTATATTTGTAGTAGTGTATTTTATTTATTGTGAGCATGAAAAAAAAAAGTGTAGTTATGGTTGTAGTGGTTTTCTCTCTCACATTTAACGCTATTGAGCCAAATTTGAAGTCATGATGAGAAAGATTAAAATAATATACCAATTAAAAAAATATGCAGTTTGGCTCATAGTCTTTATAATTGGCTCTCAGTTATAATAATGAATGTAATTTTTTGTTCCTGTTAGTTAACAAAATTTAGGAGAAAATAAACTTTAAAAATTAGATAACATCTGTCAGTGCTCAAAGTATAATGCACAATTTTCTCCCCAGTCCCCAGTCATATATGCATGCAAACTCTTTCTTCTTCCCTGATTATGTAAGGTTTCAGGAAAGAACCAAAACTACCAAATATTTCATACTTAGCAATACAGTGGTATATATTTAATGATTCCAGTCAGTACCCAGATAATGTATTGCATTTAATATTGCCATCTTCAAATTAGGTTTACAAAATATTTGTCCTTTGAAATATTTAAACAGAATAAAGATTTCATCCAAGATAATATTCTGCTGTTGGGTAAAATTCTGTCATGACTTTGATTCAGAGGATGCAGAAAAAACTACGGAGCCTGTCACTAAAGAAGACAAGAATACTGAACCAGAGCTGTTGACTCGTGATGATAATTGGCGTCGTACAGCACCTGTGAGAGAGTGGGACAAAGGGAAAGAAAGTAAGCATTTCTTCAAGCATGCAAGTGCTAACAAACTATTTGGTTAGATTCCTTTATCCTTCTTTCTCAAAATTCACATATTTTTTAACAAAATTTTAATTTTATTTGTTTTAATAGTTTATTAGACTTGAGAGCTTAATTATTGTCAGAGTAATGATTTATTTAAGGTATTAATGCTTAATATGACATCCACTTAAAAAAGCAAAGAATATCAATGGAAATATGAATTTTTGTAAGTAAATAAACGACTTAGCATCAGGACCCCATTCGGGAAAGGACAGAGCCCTGGATTTAACCCAATGTTGGGGTAATGTACATCCCATATGTCAGGCCAAGAGGCCAGGTGCTAAGCCTAAACCATGCAGGATACCTTGTCTTCTATTGGTCATGGGCGGAGGAGCCCCGACACCTGAGCACACTTAGCAGGGAACCAGAGTCTCCTTTCAGTAGGTACCATGAGAAGGTACTGCCCAGATGCCTTTTCGGCAAGTTTTTAGGCCTAGGGGTTGTAACCATGCGGAGCCCCTTGCCACAACTTGAGTAAACCGAACACCTGCCACCAAACTTCAACAGTAGGCAGAGGTTCGGTCCCCGAACTGCGCAAAATAGGCCAGCTGCATGGATAGGGACATGTGCCTATGCCTAAGGGGGGTATTCCCCTGGGAGTTCGCCTTGGCCAGTGCCGCCACACTTCTCTTGACAATTAAACTCAGTAATAATTGATAAATAATTAATAATAAATAACTACTCATTCGCACTTTCGTGATTTATTTATCCACACCTGGTGTGCCTATTTTTATGGTATGCCCACAGAGTGAGATGCAATCACTTCTGCCCCTCCCATGTATATGTGACCACCTCTAAGGTCTAGATCAGGGGTCACCAACACGGTGCCCGCGGGCACCAGGTCGCCCGCAAAGACCATTTGTGTCGCCCGCAAGCCTTTTCTTAAAATAGCACAACTCAGCTGCATATAAAATTGTATTTTATTCTGTTGCTATTCTTTTTTTTTTAAATCACACTTGCATTTATATATATTTAAAAAAATGACAATATATTACAAATATATTGCTTATACATGAAGTTTAGATAAGTTTAGGAGAACTCTGACGTACTCCAGTTCGAAGGTCAGTATTGTGCGTGTGACAATACAGTGTTCGTGGAGAGTAAGCTAGTGCGCGCAGCAAAGATTGGAGCTGAACGCAGTTTCTTACCCCAAAAACATGGCAGAAAAAAGAAAGAAAACTTATCACTTTCACAACGAATGGGAGTCGGAGTTCTTTTTTACGACTGTGAAAGCTAACTTGCTAATGTAAGGGGCTACGCATTTAGAGCTACGCATTTTCTGATGAAGAAGAAGAAGGCATTTATAGACGGAGAAGTTGTCAAAGAAGCAATGATGATAATTGCTAACACTGTACTTAAAAGACGAGAAATATGGAACCGATGTAATTGCCACTCTCTCCGACGTGCAACTGGGGGCATCTACGATGGCTAGACGAGTGTCAGCTTTGTCCAGTAACTTGGTCGATCAGCTGGACGGGATCTGGCGAGGTGCAGGTGGTTTAGCATCCAGTGTCCATGGACAGCAGTAGTACAGCGCAGCTGATGGTTTTTTATCCGGATGGCATTTGAAGATTTCTCCACAAGAGAAGAACTCCTGACACTACTGCCCATAAAGACAAGTACGATGGGAGTTGACATTTATAACACAGTGAAGGAGTTTTTCGTGCAGAAAAAGGTACCATTGGAAAAGCTGGTAGCGGTGACCACAGATGGGGCTCCTGCTATGATTGGCCAACATGCAGGTTTCATCGCTCACTGTAAAGTTGACACAGACTTCCAAAAATTTCTGCATTACCACTGCATCATTCACCAGCAGGCATTGTGTGCCAAAGTGATAGGCTTTGGGCAATTAATGACTCCCGTTGTGAAAATCATAAACAATATCCATTCCAAAGCAAAACAGCACAGGATTTTCAAAGTGCTATTGCAGGAGATGGAAGCTGAATATGGCGACCTGCTATTACACACAGAAATCAGATGGCTCAGCAGAGGACGAATTTTACTTCGTTTTTCTGTCACGTTTGGGTGAAATCAAAGAGTTCATGCAGTCCAAAGGCGAAGACATCTCACTGCTTGAGGGCACAGAGTGGACACTTGACCTTGCATTTTTGACGGACATTACTGGGAAACTAAACCACTTGAACTGCTAGCTGCAAGGTAAAGGCAAGACTGTTGTTAATATGATAAGTGCTTTAAATGCAATTAAAGCCAAAATTAACATTTTCTCTGTGGATATACAGAGAAAAAAGGTGCTGCACTTTTCCTCTGTGCAGTCAGTGCTAAAAGACAATGCTTTTGCATCTGATACATTTGACAAAGTTGCAGACAAGTACTGTGAACTCATAAACAGACTTGGGCAAGAGTTTTAGATTAGGTTTTGTGACCTTGATCAGCTTGAGCCATGTGTATCATTCATTTCCAATCCTTTCATGAATGTGGACACAACAAGCTTTGCTGAGCAACTAAGTACAACGTTTAACTTGGATGCTAAACAGGTGGAGATTGAAATCATAACATTGCAAAATGACCTCCACCTCAAAGCCTACCAGGCTGCACCAAACCTTTGGTGCCTTGTTGACAGAGAAATACAGTGGTGTGTGTACAGCAGCTTTGAAGGTTGCTAGCCTGTTTGGTTCTACTTATCTATGTGAATCAGCATTTTCTGGCATAAACTTCATCAAGAACAAACACAGAACACGCCTCACTGGTGCACATCAGAAAGAGTTACTTACAGTTGCAGTGTCAAGTTACATACCAAATTACAATACAATGGTAAATAGCATGCAACGCCAGATTTCCCACTAACAAAGAAAATGATACCAGATGTCAGTGGCAACATGTCAGTGCCATGGCAAAGTTTAATTAAAATATTGAAGAATTGTTCAATTTAAAATGTGTGTTCATGATATGTAACAGTTATTATTTTGTAAAATACAGCAGATGTGGTCATTAGTTCAAAATGTGACAAAATTTATTTTTAAAATATTTAGTTTTTCCCCACTACATTACAATGTACATAATTGATAACTTTTTGAAACATGGTGCAACATAACTCATGATTTGTTTAAAAGATTTGTCAGTGGCTAGAGAAAATTGGACATTTTTCCTAAGAAATGTAATGTAAATGATGATCTGAAAATTTAACAATTACTGAGATAAATAGAAATAAAGTGCTGAATACTGATATCCGTTTCCCACTTGTCGTTGTTAATTATTGTGAGAAATCATGAACATGATCAGAGTCTTCATATTATTAATAATGTATAAAGGCAAACTAAGTAAATTTGTTATTTCAGAAGAGTGTATCAAACTGGTAGCCCTTCGTATGACTCAGTACTCATGAAGTAGCTCTCAGTATCAAAAAGGTTGGTGACCCCTGGTCTAGATAATTTCCTAAATATATCTTTAGCTCTCTTTGCCACATGGGGGTGAAAAGATGTTGACTGCAGCTAATAAAAGTACTTTACTTTCCTGCTAACAGTCAGGCAGTAACCACAGAAACAATAATAATTGTTGAAGAATAAATAAATAAAAGGATATTTAAAATGTAAGAAAGTATAGGCAGCATTTTGTCTAGAAAATCTGGAAATTATATCACTTTGGCATGCAAATGTCTACTTCTTATGAAAGCGAACATGGCTCTAAGGGGAGATTACTTGCATTAAGAGAATGTACATCCAGGTGAGTTCTTTTATCATTTATCTCCCCTAGGGAGTGCTCATTGGCACCTTTTATCTGACAGGTGTGTCTGTGAAACCACATGATACTCTAAAATGCTCATCTGGTTGTATAATGGAAAAGAAAGCTTTAATAATGCACATGAAAAAATATGCAAGTACACATACACAACCACAGGGATATTTAAATTTTCTTTCAAGAGTGAGAATGAATTGCAGTACGGTATTTTAATATTATTTTTCATTATTATTTTCAGGAATGACAGAGTGGAATGCTACACGCTATTTTGAAGACAAACGTAATGAGCGTATGGAAGAATTTGCTCCTCCTCAGTTTTACTTTAACAGTCAACAGCAGAGAACTAGTACCCACCTGAAGCCAGCACACAAGGCGACTGTTACAAGGCCACATTTTCACAATTCTGCTGGACAACAAACATCATTGCCAATGAATTCTAAGTGTGAAACGCTAGCAACAGAAGGTTCAACTAAAGCTATGTTGCAACACATTAGGAGCTTCACAGCACCATCTTCTTTCATCCATGATTCTCCCCTGAAAAATGCAGAACAGGATAGAAGTACTGAGACTGATGACTTGAGAGTTTCAGTTGAATCTGGTGTTGAAAGGACAGAATCTAACCCAGTTTCTTTTCCTGTACCAATTAAAGCATTTATTTCAGATGATATAAATCCTACCATGCAGAGCGATATGCTAAACAGCAATAAGAGTGTCACTGCTCAATCATCTATGGCACAGATTGATGCTTGTGCTGATGTCAGTCAAGAATTTGCAGGATCTTTGAGTAAACTTCCACTACCTTCCATTGTAGAGGCTAGCTCTTTCACTCCTCAGCTTCACAATTGGCAGAGTCTTCCAGAATTCCACCCACCCTCTTTTTCATATCAGTCCAATTTGCATTTACAAGCTCATCAACAAGTTGTTCCAAACCTAGCTCCAGTACTGACTCCATCTTTCTCTGTTGGTCATCTGGAATCCTTGAAAAATGCTATGCCTGACGTTCCATCAGCACACACCCAGGTTTCCCTTAGTTCAGCAGCTAATCAGTCTACACCTCTTGCTTCTCAGTTTGTATACCCATCTCAGCATGGTCTTCTGAGTGATCAGCAGGTACTAAAGCCACCTTCAAATCCTGACAGTAATCTTCACACAGCCTTTAGCAAAACATCAAGCTCAAAAGCAAACCTGGTAGATAAGCGCTTTATGCAGAATAGAGAAGCCTCAGATGCAGATCTGCTTGGCTGTAACATAGATGATTCTGAGGCACTGTTAATGCAAGTGAAGCCTGTATCCTATAGACCAGGTTTTTTTAGTGCTTCTTCCAGCAATTCATCAGCCAAAGGTACTGCTAATCTCTCTCGGAAATCTACCCCTGTTCATTATGAAGACAAATCCTCTATTGACTCTAGTATCAGTCCAGGAAGTGCAAACAAATTTTCATCTACTGATATGAAGACGAATGTTATATTTGGTTTACCAGATTTCTTGCACCCAGCAACTGGCATAGAGACACAGGCATATCAGCCTGGAAGTTTCATGGCAGCAAAACAGGCTGCAGCCCAACGTGCAGAAGAAGCATATGAAGAGGCACGTCGCAAGACACACTACAGCAGTGCACCAGTCCTGTACAAGTTGCCACCCATTGACAAGGAAGAGGTCAGTGATGCAAAAGTCAAAGTAGCTGATGAGACACCAAAGATGGGTGATGAGTCTTCTAAGAGTTTCTTGTCTGGGAGACAAGATGAAGTGGAAAATTTGTTGAAAAATATTCGAGGTGGTTTGTAATTGGAATTCTTCCCTTGGAGACTATTATGTCATCATGGAGCAAAAGGTGACCACTTCATGTAAACTGACATGGATTTCCTAATTATTGTTAGGAAACTTGTTTCAGAGAAGTTCTTGAGACATGATGTTCACTCATTTACTTATCTATCCATTATATGCAGCATGATGCATAGAAAAGGGACAGAAAATTATGCAGAATCATAAATGTATATTAATATATATATATGATTTTTGAAAAGGAGTAGATCTACTTGCTAATGTATTTTGTCTGTTAAATTTTTTTTTTAATATAACACTATGTATATAATATATCCATCATGCATGTATAAGTGTGGCACCATTATTAATTACCACAAGAGAAATTTGAACGACAGATTTTGATTTAAATAACAAATATTTTCTTGAATTAACATTATTAAAGATTTTTGAAAGGCTTAAGAGTAATGTTTGTTCTCTGAAAATTATATGTTTATTTATATTGGTCTATCATGAATAAAATTCAATAGGAAATTTCAACTCCAGGCATACATTTTATATAAACTTTCAAAACTTAGTTTTTTCTTTCCCCAAAACATTCTCAAATACTTATCTTTCTTAATGTGACATATTTGTTTCTTGTTTAATTTCTGCATATCATTCACTTTCAACATTTCTTGATTGTATAATCAGCATGATACATTTCTCACTGAATAACTGAAAATATATATTTAAGGTTAGTTAATTTATTTAATTAATTAATTCAGTAAAAAAAAAAATATTTACCAATTATAATTTCTCTGTATTTTGACTGGTTAAATTTATGTCTTGTCTCAATCTTTCTTTTAGATTTAGGTTGATAATGAAACAAATAAAAATGGTGACTTTTTAAAGGCCTAGTCTTTGTAATATGTTTTGTGAACTACATGTACTCAAAAATAAAAATATGAACCAATTTATATACTGACTCGCTTAAAGATACATTAATAGCAGATGGACCACTTATGAAATAACAAAACCTTTAGAAATCTTGAGCTTAAAGACGCTGTTGGGGGAAATAAAACTATTTTGAGAACTTTAATAAATGATGTTAGGATGTATGGCTTTATCTGATTTCATTTTTTTTTTTGACCTCTTGACACAAGAGAATTGACCACTGTTGTTATAAACAATAAAATATAAAAATGGAAATGTAACATTGTTTGCTGAAACAGTTAAATAATAAGCATACTTTCAAAGCAAAGGCTACTTGCTTTCTCAGTTTTTAAAAAAAAATAAATCTTGTTTATGAAGCATCTAGTATTTAATGCTGTATTTGTTTCATATTTGTTTGCAGATAGGATTATGATACTGATAACTAGAATTAAATTTTCATTTAGTTATCGGTGGGATGAATCCGTGGAATCATTAGCATGTGTGAGGGAGTATTAAAGGGAGTTAATTATTATAATCGGTGCATAATAAGTTTCTTGTGGGCTTTTCTGTTTTGATTTTCATTTATTTATTTATTTTAGATTTTGTAAAAGTATACAAATATAATCTGATCTTAATACCTTACAATTTGTGAATTATATAAAGTAATTTTATTTTACGTGATATTCAGATAAAAACTTAAGATTTGTGTGTGTTAAATCAGCAAAAGTAGGAAGTTGTTCACCATATTTATAGTTTATAAACCATCTGTGGCCTTTCTTTTTCTTCTCTCTTTAAGCAATTCATGGAAGAACTGATCCCATAAAATGTGTTAACTAGTGAAGATACTTGAAGACAAGTATTCTCTGTGTGTGTAGTTCACACATCTCTTTGCTGTGTTACTTGATGTTACAATGATACTACTGAAGACATAATTGCAGTTTTCTCATCCCTAGCAGAAATAGTTATGATGGTTTTTTTTTGTTGTTTTTACCCCGAACAATCATATTACTTTTGCCAGTGGGCAAAGAGTTTTCAGCTCAGATTTACTTACATTTTTACTTACATTCAGCTTATGACAGAATTACAGACAAGCCCTGTGTGTGGTGGCTTTATTTTTTTTTTTGTATATAATGTGCTGTAAGATGTAAGGAGGTGCTGGTGCATGATACCTGTATTCCTTGGTCAGTACACGCGTTGCATGGATGCATATGTGTGTGTGTGTGTGTGTGTTAATTTTTGTAAAAACGGGGATGCCGGGGCTGGAAAGCCAATAAAGGGACGCCGGTGCACAAACTGTCTCTGCGTGATTGTGTGTTCGTGTACACTTATTGTCAAGAGAATAATTCTACACCTTGATGTGTACGGCATTTCCCAGAGCAATTGTTAAGTCAATATCATTAGTATTAGCAGCACACTGCGCTTCTTTAGGACCAAAAATATTTTCATGCGTTTCATAATAAGAGTAGACCAATTCTACTGTTGTTCAGATTTCTGGAACATGTTCTAAAGATAGCTAAACTATAGATTAAGAGTTGCACCCCGTATAATTTCTGCTTCTACTGTAGAGCGCAGACGACAGTTTTGTTCAATTAGCGCTTCAATAAAACATCGAACTGGAGTCACTTTAAAACTGATTTTGTTCAAAGGCAGAACTAATTTTATGAAAAGTGAAGCGTCTAGAGTCTAGAATCCTGAAAAAGTTTGATTATTTTGAATCGAAAGTCCGGGCTAAGGAGGCCACTTTACACCGCAATCGACAATTATATTATTCTCAAAGTTTCCAGGAAGTAAGTTTGCTGATGACGTAATGTGTATATGTTGTACAGTAGGTATGTACTTAAGTTTAAAATCAGAATAAATTTAAATGCTTAAACATCCTTTCTTTTAAATAACTTCTTCTTCTTCTTTACGTTGACTTCTTTTCCCCACAAGAATTGTGTGGAAACTTTTCATCTTCATTATGTTCTCAATTTCTGTAGAGTTCCTGTGGGGCCTTCCTCCTTACTCTGTTATTCTAGGAGGGTAGTGCTGTGTTTGGATGCTTTTTTCTTTGATTGCTCAGGTTTGCATCTGTTGTGATTTTTTTTTTTTTTTTGGACAGTTGCAGAGCTACAGTCAATTTCTTGATTAGTTTTGGACTTAGTAATTTCGACTGAGTTTCAAGTGTCTTATTATATATTAGGCTGCATTCTTTGTTGTTAGAGTTTAAGTTCACTTTTGCCTTTCGGGTCGGGTATAGGTGGGCTGGGTGGGTGTTTTATGGTGGAAGTATGGTGTAGCTGTGGTGAGTTGGTTTTGGTGGTGACTATTGTTCTCCCCATTGTGAGTGTATAATTGTATATATATAAAAAAAATGTTTGGTAAGACTAATTTGTACTTCCTGGTACAAATAGCTGTCCTATCCATTTAAAAAGAAAATGCTCACAAAACTAAAGTCTAGTTTCTGATATTTTTTGTTTTTCTTTTTGCAAAATATCTTTACGTTCTCTCTCTCTCTCTCTCTCTCTCTCTCTCTCTCTCTCTCTCTCTCTCTCTCTCTCTCACACCATATATATATATATATTAATAAAGAGGACATAGAAAAGGAAATTTCAAGCAATTTTGGAGAGGGGCGGAGTACTATTCCTACGATAAAACAATGACACGATTTTACGAGAACTTGATGCTTTTAATCTGTTTAATTCCCAATAATTTGTTTTAAACCGAACGCGAAACGTCACCCAAAGACCTTCCTTCGCCCTTCATTTCTCCTCCCATTAGGAGTGTTAGATTGCTAATAATTGACCTATATCGTAAATCTTGCTACACTACTAAAAGCGGTTGAACCAAATGTAGCTTATCTAGCTAACAATTTTCTGTTGGGGGGGGGGGGGAGCTCCGAGGTGTTATTTATTGACAGTTTAATAATAAACCACATTATTACACTACTGGTTTAGTTTTGTATTAACCATGTTATAATTTGCTGACTTACTTTAATCATAAATCTTATCAGTGTTGCACGACTGGCTGTGTATAGTCATAAACCTTGCCGCAAGTGTACTACTGACTTAGTTTAGTCATAAACCTTGTAAGTGTTACACGACTAGCTGTGTTTAGTCATAAACCGTACTGTAAGTATACGACTGACTTAGAATATCCTCTAAGGCTATACCACCCATCTTATCAATTATTAAACCTCCAAACTACTCTAGCCTTTTAACCAAGTTATATTACAACACAGTTCGAGGGTGTTGATAAATAAAGAAATAGAATTTATTAACAAATAATTAAATGCACACTATATAGCATATAGCACACTATATAGAACATCGATCAGATACAAATGAGGGAGGATATATACACTGAGGACATACAAAAGAAATTTACAAACAAGAATATAATATAACTGAATGTCCCACAGAGTCTCAGACCTGATAAGGCTCTCATAAATTCTTAATGGTAAAGTTCTGAATTCGTCTCTCTTCAGAGCCTTCAAAGGAACATTTTTCTTTAACACAGTGACATTATAAGGACACAAATGTAACACACTATTGAGGGAACGAATGAGCAGTGGATAACGAAAAGGAAAAGTCACATGACAGTTTATCGCATACTCGTAACTGGCTGTGCATATTGTTGGCAGCAAGGCAGACTTGCTCGGCTCCCACTGAGTGAGATGAATAGTCGACTTCGGTACTTGGGATGCTTGCAAAGTCAAACAAGGCTCACAAACAGGTTGCAGGAAGGAATCAAACTCGAAGCAGAATCACAAGGAACAAAGAGGTTTCAAAGATCTTCCAAAAAGCACTGCCGATCCTTTCACCTGGAAATGCAGTTCATATATATGAGCGCTCAAACTAGCCTCTCATTTGCCTCTCCTTAACATTCATCAGATTTAATTCAATATTTAAAAAGTTCAATCATTTTGCTCTCTGCCTTGACCAATCACTACATCTTTAAACAAACTTGAACTGTACTGCACACTTTCCTTACAAACTGCATACATATTAATACATGTTAAACTAACCTAACGCACTGTATTTCATCTCATTATGAACATCTTCAAATCAATACAAAAACAGTTTTACATTTGATGCATTAACTACTACAAGTTTCTCAACAAGAGCTTATCATGTTAATAAAAATTAGATTGCCCAACAGTAAGTATTTGCATGGTATTTCAGCTAGTTAAAATAACCATAAAAATATCAAACAGCATACACACAGGAAAATTGAGTATATCTTTGCTGAAAAAGAAAAATAGCATTAAAATACATTTTAATTAGCTGGAAAAGAATATAAAATTACATGTTATGACTAACTTTGCATTTATTCACGACGGCTTTAACCACGCACATGCGCAGAAGCGGGTATACTTCGAAGATGCACTCTGAAACAACGACTCAAAATGAGTGAAAAAGAAAGATTTCTCAGGAATTTACGCTATTGAGTTTTTACTAGGAGTGACGTCCCCTGTCATTCAGTCTCGCTAGTACTCCGGGCAATACCGAATAATCCGGGTTTTTTTTTAGGATTCTCTTGTTTTCTACATTGTGTGTGTGTGTGTACTTAACATGCAGCGCACGATATTTACCTTAACACTACATAGAAATGTGTACTTAACATGCAGTGCACGATATTTACCTTAAAACTACATAGAAATGTGTACTTAGCGTGCAGTGCACGATATTTACCTTAAAACTACATAGAAATGTGTACTTAACGTGCAGTGCACGATATTTACCTTAAAACTACATATAAATGTCGGAAATACGAGCAAGTGCCCCACAACTTATCACAACAAAGTATTTCATAAAAATACAGATATGGGTTAAAAAAATATTTTTAAAAAGTAACCAATAAAAGCAGGTGAAGATATATTTGTCACAGTTAGTACTTTTCCTATAAATGAGAAATGCAGAGCTTAGAAGATTTCTTTTTTCTATCACCCCAGCTTCTGTGAAAACGTTTTTGTTCGTGCTATTTTTGCTCGAAGCAATTCTTTTTACTACAACAACATTAAAATTGAATTCTTAGATTCAGAAGGAATAATAACAAATATGCAAATTAAAACGTCACGAGCCCCGAACGCGAAACTCCAGTCTTCTTTTTTGTGAAGTTTATGACTTTATGTAGATTTGGAATTCTTTGAAATAAATGAACGAAACAGAGATCTTCTTCGACCTTTTTCAGGGAAATATGGATTGTACCAAGACAGACAAATAACAGGAAATAGTTTCCGCAAGATCAGTTTCATTGTTCTCACCCACCTTGTGCATAATTGTGCAGCCTTCAAAGATTTAACCTCACCGATATCGTTGAGTTTCGTGTTTAGGTTTCAAGGGAAGTAGGGGGTGGTGGGTTTATTTATACGATAAATTACTGTGGCTCCATCCGAGGTTATTGTAAATGTGACGGATACGGGTTGTGCTGGCTTTTATGACGTCATTATTTCCTTGTGCAGGAAAAAAGTAAGAAAGAAAGAGAAAAAGAAGAATGAGACTAAATGGGGAAAGAAAAAAAATTGGGCGATTGCTCAATACAGATAATAGCATTAGGCCTTCTAATGTTTTTATGTAGTACGAAATGCATTAGGCCCCACTAATGTTATATCTGTACGTAGTACAAAAGCATTAGGCCCGCTAATGTTATAGCTGTACGTAGTACAAAACGCATTAGGCCCACTAAATATTATAGCAGTAATTAGTACGAAACGCATTAGGCCCACTATTGTTATAGCAGTAATTAGTACGAAACACATTAGGCCCACTAATGTTATAGCTTTACGTAGTGAAACGCATTCGGTCTGCTAATGTTATAGCTTTACATAGTATGAAATGCACTAGGCCTATTAATGTTATAGCTTTACATAGTATGAAATGCACTAGGCCTATTAATGTTATAGCTTTACATAGTATGAAATGCACTAGGCCTATTAATGTTATAGCTTTACGTAGTATGAAATGCACTAGGCCTATTAATGTTATAGCTGTATGTAGTATGAAATGCATTATGCATACTAATGTTATAGCTTTACGTAGTATGAAATGCACTAGGCCTATTAATGTTATAGCTGTATGTAGTATGAAATGCATTATGCATACTAATGTTATAGCTGTAGTAGTACCACGCATTAGGCCTACTAATGTTATAGCTGTACGTAGTATGAAATGCATTATGCATACTAATGTTATAGCTGTAGTAGTACCAAGCACTAGGCCTACTAATGTTATAGCTGTACGTAGTATGAAATGCACTAGGCCTACTAATGTTATAGCTGTAGTAGTACCACGCATTAGGCCTACTAATGTTATAGCTGTACGCAGTACGAAATCACTCCGGACGTTAGTTTTTACACTTGTTGGCATTAAATTACTGAGCGTAACAGGACCAAGAGTGAAAGCTTGTTCTGAATTGGAAAAAAAAAAAAGCAAACCTCCAAAATGTGCAATTTATAAAAAAAACAAAAAAACAACATCTACAGTATATTAGTTTCTTTCGTGTAAAATGTGCCAAGAATATAATGCACTGGCTAATTCAACAGAGTTGGACTATTTACTTTTAACAATATGTTTTATACATTATGATTATGCTCTATGATTAGTATGCTGAAAACCGGGCTTCGAATGTTTTGTACCTTAAGGTCGACGGGAAGGAAGGATGATGATGAATTTGGATGAGGAGATTGTGAGTGTTCTGGACAGAAAGCGTTTATAGAAAAACAAGAACAAGGTGTGGCGAATGGGTGTGCAATTTTAATCATTTCCGTTATGTTTAATTACCTAGTTAACAGCTTTTTACTGTGAAATAGGATCTACGCAAAATAGATAGTGTCCTCTCCATTTCTTTAGAAGCATTGTCAAGTTAGCGGATAGATTACATCCTTTAACAACACACACCACACACACATACACACACGCACACACCATACATACACACGTACACACACCACACACACACACACCATACATACACACATACACACCACACACATACACACACACCATACATACACACGTACACACACACCATACATACACACGTACACACCACACACATACACACACATACATCCACCCACACGCACACGCACACACACACACACACACTTGCGCGCGCGCACACACACACACACACACACACACACACAATATATATATATATATATATGGTTCGTTGCCAAAACAATGGATATAGTTTGTGTCCTACCAACATCACCATATAATCTATAATTGCTTTAGAGCTATTTTTCATTAAATACACTTTCATTATATTAAATAACCTTGCTTTATAATTCTTTGCAAGTTTCTATGAAATATCCTTTCTCTATAATTGTATAGTTTTCATTCGTGAACTCTTTATCTATAATTGTATAGTTTTTATTCATGAACTCTTTATCTATAACTGTTATAAGCCTACTTTCCCCACAACTCTTCTCTTTTACTGCTACAAGTATTTAACTAAATAAATACCCCTTATCAGTAAATCCTCTACCTTCTACTATCCATGAAATACCCTTTCTCCTTAATTGCTATATATCAAGTAATCTATAATAGTCATGCAGCAAATTTCTTTAAATAACTTTGCTCTATAATTGGCATATAGCAAATAAATTTTATAGCCGCAGTAGAGCTAATTTCCATCAAATAACCATTATCTATAATTGCTATATACTTAATAAATACCCCTTTATCTATCAGTGGTATAATTTCCATTAAATATCCTTTTTATATGTATAACAAATAAACACCCTTTAACTGTTATGCAGACAGTTTCTATATATCCTTTTACTGTAATTGCTACAAAGCAAATTAATACTCTTTCATAGCAAATTAATACTGTTTTATTTACAACTGCTATAGAGATAGGGTGAAGGATCAACCTTTAAAACCGAACTCGAATTTGAATGAAAACTCACAGGAAAAACTAAATATGAAATATAGTGATTTATGTTAAAGGTATTAACAATAAGGATAAAAGTAAGAGAGAAATATGGCAAAATGAGGCTTTATGTATCCGAATGAATAATTACTAAACTTAGGCAGACCACAGATTTGTCTGCCTAATGCTGTGGGTTGATATAAGACTGATTTTTAAGTATATTCAGTCCGCTTAGGTCTGTGGGTAGGGTTACTTATGTTATTATTGTATGAATCTATTTTCCATTCTTTTCTGTGTAGTGTAATTCTTCTATACAAGTAGTTTCCATTCCTTTTCTGTATAAAGTTATCTTATATATATATATATATATATATATATATTTGTGTGTGTGTGTGTAATGTTATTATTGTATAAAATTATTTTCTGCTCCTTTTCTAAATAATGTAATTATTGTATATTATAACCAGTGTCCAATCTCTTTCTGTGATATTACTTTTTTTGTCTATATAAGTAGTTTCCATAACTCTTTTCTGTGTAAATATAATTATTGCCTAATAGACAATTTTCCACCCTTTTCAGTGTAACCATCACCACATTGCACACTTTCCCCATTATAAAATTTAATCATTGTAACATAATAAACTTTCCATGTCTCAACATAATGAAATCATTGTCACATAGCAAGCTACTTCCTCTTATATATATAATTTTTCTAATATTAATAATTACGTGTATTTGTGTGTAGATATTTGGTGATAACGAGGGCAGATAAAGAGGGCTATTTTGTGAGACAAGATAGGTCATGAATAGTGAAGTAGCTGGTAAAGAATTTGAATGGAAATAATGACTGCTTATATTTATTTGTTTGGCATTGATGCTGCACTTACTAAAGGTCGGTAATATATGATGCTTTGACTTTCATTGGCTGTAGGAGTAGGATGATGGAGGCATAATGGGAAGGAGAGATTGAAAATAATAAAACATCTAGTCTTTCTGAATAAGTGAAATACACATGAAATAGCAAATCTTAACAAAATTAACGGCAAGTATATAAATCGTGCGACCATCCATTATTATATAATCTGAGTAGTTGATTATGATGCTGGGGGTTTCATACGCTGGAAAGTATGAGTAGTGGTTGAGTGAGTGAATGGGTCAGTTCCCATTATAACATAGATCAGAACAGTAAAAGGAGTTTCTTGGAATATGTATGAAAAGCAGGGGTGAATAGTTTTAATCACTTATAAGCACACCATTTTACCTGCTTATGCCGTATAAGAAATCCAGCTTTAGAATAAGCTTATCTAGTCAAAATGTTACGCTTCGTAGCTTGCTTGCTAATGTAGGGGGCGCTTTCGGCTTCTCCGTTTCGTAGGATGGATGGAGTGTAGGGGGCGCTTCCGGCTTCCGCCGCTTTCGCGTCCGTTTCGTAGGTTTCCAAATAACCTATTTATAACCAATAGCGATAGAGTACAGCAACCTTGCTGGTGTGGACTTAATGTACGAACACACGCTTAATAGTTGTTTAGTACATGTTCTTCCAGTTTGCAAAGTTCAGCTTTGTAGAATTAAATCTATTTACTGCAAGTTTGTGAACAAAAACATTTGATCCTCTGTAGGTTTATCTAAATGAAGATAAAATATGATAAAACTGAGGAATATTTTGTTTACTTAAGATTCTTTCCGTTCACCTTGAATTAGCTGTAGTTTTCATCATTTCCGCATTCGTAGACATCTTTTTTTTCCTCTCAATCTCTGTGATTACTATTCATCTATTGTCGTGTGTCAGTGTAAAATATATTACATAAAATAATGAGATGAGCAAAGAAATTCTGTGGTGAAGATTAGGATTAATCGTAGTCGGATCGAATCCAAAGAGAGCGAGCTGTTTACCGGTCTAAGCTGGGTGAAGAGCAAGATATATTGACGGTGGGCTAAGACCTTGGTGGACGAGGCAAGGAAATGTTTACTCAAAACAAATTCCCAAATCCTTGCTCAAACTGAGGTGCATGTTTGAGGAAGCCACTTCCTCCACGCTTCCGAACCTATCATAACTATTTTTTTCAAATTATTTTATTTTCTTTCTGTGTCGTTCATGTTTGCTTTTTGTTTATATCGCATGATGTTACTAGTATTTGAAAGCAACTTGTTTGGTAACACTTATTTTTTGTGCTTAATATACCGGTTTAATACTTTTGTAATAATATGTGCATTATGTCGATGTATAAATGTTATAGACAAAACTAGAGTGGGGTTTATTTATTTTGGGGGGTTATTGTTGTTGTTGTGTGATCGTATTATCATATTGTTCTTATTTATCTGTTTGTAAACTCGCCAGCTCTTTCGTATAGCGAATGAAGATAATAAAACTAATCTTACGCAAGGTTATGACATTAATATTAAAGAATACCCATCTACAAAACAGACCTTCGTTTGGTGCAGGTACTGCAAGAATGTATATTTTATGACTAAACTAGCCCTAGTCCGATTGGCAGGCAGCATGTGGTGTAGAAGTCAAATAATTTTTTTGTTGTAAATACAGTCATGCTTCTCTGGTGCCATGTATTTCACAAAGATGTACGTCATGGTCAAACTAACCTTACTGCAGTTAGCAACGAAATGGACAAGTTAATCTTGCTGCAGTTAGCGACGTCCTGGACAAACTAATCTTAGTGCAGTTAGTGACGTCACGGACAAACTAATCTTAGTGCAGTTAGCGACGTCATGGACAAACTAATCTTACTGAGTTAGCGACGTCATTGACAAATAATTAATCTTACTGCAGTTAGCGACGTCCTGGACGAACTAATTTTACTGCTGTTAGCGACGTAATGGAGAAATATAATTTTACTGCAATTAGCGACGTCCTGGACAAACTAATATTACTGCAGTTAGCGACGTCCTGGACAAATAATCTCACTGCAATTAGCGACGTCCTGGACAAACTAATATTACTGCAGTTAGCGACGTTTTGGACAAATAATCTCACTGCAATTAACGACGTCCTGGACAAATTAATCTTACTGCAGCTAGAGACCTCCTGGACAAATTAATTTTATTGTAGCTAACGACGCCATGGTTAGACTAATCTTATAGCAGTTATCGATGAGTATGTGGTTTTTATGAACAATAGAGCAATTGGTACTGAAATCACTAGGACACACCTGCAGACAATTTGATATGCATTTGATGGGCAGTCAAAATAGAACATCATTCAGGTATGCACCATTACATGAACATGTATTTGATGAATACTTCAAATGCCATTGAGATATTTCATCTTCCTGGAGGATGTAAATAAAACAATAAATAACAATTTTGTAGTCAATATTGTAATAATATCTAGCTAGCTAAACCTAGCTATCTGTCTATCTTCCTTCTGTCTTTACAAACATATGCAGGGCACTCTTAACGACCATTTGGTAGGCTTTACTGCAACAAAAATGTACACGAATGAGACATCAGAAAAGAATTTGGGTTGCAAGTCATTATAGTAAAGTGCATTTGTTGATACACCAAATCTCATAATTTTACACATATTATTGTAATAAGGTGTTATTTGGCAAGTTCGCGAAAATACTATTTAGAAATACTTTTTGTATGTACTTGATGGACAAAGGAAGTGATATTCCTGCATTCGCTGTAAACAAAAATAGAAAAATATCACCAATTTATTACTAGTGTCCCTATATTCCTTTAATTATGACTTTTTACCTTTAAAGAATTCAGGGAAAGGGTAATAAATTTATTGATCCATTTATGAGATTACTTTTATACAAGCACACCTAGTGCAGCGTACTTGTAGAAGTTATAGGTGTCAGCTCAGTGTGTCATATTTACTGCACTTTCCCCATTCAATTTAGGTATGCATACGATTACTAAGGATGTGATTGGTCGGACACCAGATAGACTAATTGACAGTTATAGGCCCAACCCAGCCATACTCGGTCACGCCTAGATAAGTGTAGACAGTGGATAAAACAAAGAGAAGAAGAGTCTACTGAATGAAGTGGTGACAATATATAAGGAAGACTGAAAACAAGGACCTCTTAAAGTTGTTATAACAAGGACAAAACAATGTTACACTTGTCACAAAACAACATATACAAATAATTCTATAACTGTGTACAGGAGCTCACTCTATTAAGTCAGTACAAGTTACAAGAGTCAATAACTTGTGCTCTCTAATTAGAACTTGCAATGCTTTCGGAACTACTGCAATTTGATCGTTAAAGTCTTCCCACGCAAGGGTGATAAGTGAGGATGAGTAAATGATAGTTTTGGTCTAGGAGGAGATAGAACGGTAGCCAACAATATTAGCGCAGATCTGCAATACGACTACGCATGCTTCAATTTTGTGTGTGCACAGGCACTTGCATAAGAAAGCGTCAGTGGAAAAGATCTCTAGCACAGAAGCCGCTTGTGAAATGGTAAATTTAACATCCCAGAGCATCAACAAGTCTGTAAAAACGGCATACCACGTATATATGAGGTTGCATGATTCCCAACTATAATTTGACGATATCTTTCTTTATCACATAAAAATCAACATATACATATTACAGTTGTAATACCAATTGAAGCCACACTATCTTATAATACTTTTACAAAAGAGCTGGCTTCTTTGTTGGGTGGTGGTGGTGGGTGGGAAGAGTAGTGGTAATAGAAGTGGGTGGAAGTACATAATGGGATCACAATCTCTCGACAGAACAGATGCTATGGAAAGAAAACACTACCTCATTTTAACTTGTTCACGTCTAGACATTCTCGCTGTATGACCCGCCTCCACTGGCTGCTTTTGGTCTTGACTCCTTTTGACTTGTAATGGCTTGTCAGTAAAAGAGAGCAAACGTTGGTTGTTTGGTTTTCGTGTTTCATGCCGTCCTTTGCTCGTCTCCTATTTTTTCCTTTCTTTTCTTTTTCTAATAATGGGTATCTGACCCCCAAAGACAACGAGTCAACAGAGGCTGCTTGAAGATTCGTGCTTTCCTTTCAGAAATTCTCTCGATAGTTCAAACAGACAAGGCGCAATACTAACTTTGTAAAACGCAATTCTCAACAAGTGAATCCTGTATTGCGACCATTTTGCGCTGGTATTGTCTAATGAGTTAATGTCCTGCCCCCCCCCCCCACACACACACGGTGTTACCGAAATCTTCAACATTAAAACAATAAATCTCTTTTTTTTTCCTCCCAGTAAAACTTTCTTTCTTTCTTTCAACCTTTCTTTTTATCTTTTGAAAATTAAATTAAATGTATTTGTAATTCATCTTTCATAATTACTTTCTTTGGGGTGGAGCAATATTTTCTTTTAATAGTATATTATTATTACCACTCGTACATTATGTTATATTAACTCTTGTCAGTGTCTAATCATATTTTTTTTTTGTCAAATCAAACACACGTATTCAACCAGATCGCCTATATAAAGTTAAATATGCACCTGCGGGTTTGTCGTTAGAGCGTTTGATTGATAGCATTTTTACGTCTTCCGTAAATCTAAAAATACAGGTGAAGCATTTAAATGCATCTTCTTTCTTTCTTTCTTTCCATTAATACACTTAGTGAAAATGTTATAAAGCAAGCTGAGCGAAGTTTACAGTCCTACAATTCATTTTCTTATTTTGTTGAATATAAGCTTAAATCTCTCATTTATAGAGTGACAGGATTGATGATTAAGGAGATATTAGTTATCCTCTTTTGAAAACTTCGCTGACAAAGAGCTAAATAATGAAGTTGGTTGGGCTTTTTTAAACAATAGTTTTGTTGTATTTCTTACTTTCCTTTTCAGTTTCATTTTAGAATACCTTGATCGTCAGCAACTTAACTGGTTAATAAACAATTTAATTGGTTAATAGACAACTTGGATACTAATTGACCTGCTGTGTGCACTGGATAAATATCTTAAATGTAAACTATTTTTGCTTTTATCCTTCATCCTTACACACACACACACACACACACACACACACACACACACACACACACACACACGCACGCACACACGCGCTCGCACACACACAAATCATCATCATCATCCTTACAAAACACGAGCGCGCGCAGATATGTATACAGACACCAATTGTAGAGTAGTTTCATTTTAACATTTATGCAGAACATCAATTCTCATTCTTATCTGGCGCGCTTAGGAAGAGAACTAGCCGGTGAAATAATCGGTCCTCTGTCAAACCTGGCCGGTTCAAAATCTGAGAATTATAGCCATGGCTATCAACCTGCCAATCAAACAAAGTGTACCATTGAGTTGCGGGCCGTAGCGCGAAATTTACACGGATAATGTCTAATTCATACGAATTTCGGCTGCCGAATAAAACTCGACAACAATGACGTTAAGAAATGTTGCTGGGCGCAGGGCACGAACATAAGTCACTTTTTCAAAACTTTTGGTTATCTTAGACTTAGAGGTTTGTTTTAGAAAGGTGAATAAATTATTTAGGAGTACTTAGAGAAATGGTCTTTTAAGAGCTGCTTTAGTTACATTGAATGCTTTGAAACTAGTGTCATAATGACAGTTTAACTTAAAATGTGATGTTGCTTTGATTGTATTGGGTTTTTGCATCAATCATTAAAATTAACTCGCATTTTATTGTTCTCTCCTTTTTTTTTTTCCCTTTAAGTTTTCTTTCCGGTCTGTTATTTGTGAACTAGGTTATTAGAAATGATCATTATTTCCAGATAATTAACCGACTTTCATACCCCAGACGTTAATTCTTCCTGATTTCAATGATGCAACAATAACTTATATTAGCGTATAAAGCTCTACCGAATCAGTTGCTCGTGTTATTAACTTAATCAGTTGTTTATATTATTCAAACTACTCACACTTAGTACACATACTTTTACATATCTGTTAATTACTTAAGACAATAATGTTTCACAAACAAATCAGTAGCTTTAAGGAAAAACTTTCTATCCAAAACTCAAATAAGACTAATAAAAATTCGACATTTTAATTAAAATCAATAAAATTGCAATAAGAATAGGATCTTATCTGAGATCTCTTTTTAATATTTTCTTTTTCACAACTCATTTTCTGTTTGCACAGTTGTCATTGCAAAGTATGGCAAAGTATGCTGACTATGTTGAGCAATTTCTGGTATACGGAAGTTACTGGAAATTGCTACAATTTCTGTTCTGCTTGAGGGCGCTAAATATAGCAAAGGCACCCAAGTTAACCTCAAGAGAATAGCAGTGAATCAGTGTCCTACAAACATGTGAGAGAAATCTGTGGAACTGGTGTAACAACAGCAAACAATAAACTTGTATCACAAAAGTGTGTGAAAGACTATTGAGACAACACCTCAATCAGGTTATGTAGAAACTATTATCACTTTTCTCTAGTAATTCCATTTCTGTTCTCTATCAACTATCCTGTGATTTGTATTGAATTACTGAATTGTATTTTTTATATAAGATTGTGTAGTATAAAAATTATTTGAAAATGGTTTTGTGGAAATATCAATGTCAAGTAATCTTTCATTGTATCTGTTATATGAATGCTGAATTAATAAATTTAATTGTTAAATTTAGTTAGCTACTTACGCCCATATTGATAAATTGTAATTGATATGTATTTTAATTGACTTGTTATTTATTTCCTTTTTATAAATCTTTTATTAATTTTTCATTCATTTTTTTTGGTGTCATTTCTTATCATCTGCACTTTACGTAAATTCATTTTTTAATGTACGTATTGTCTCTGTTTTGTTATATGTAGTGGGAGGTAACTCACTCGGGGGCTCGTTAAGTCACTGGGAGGGGTGTCACTCGAATGTCGTGTTGTCCTAGATTGTAATTAATTTGAGGCAACTGACACAAACACTTTGGCAGTCTTGCCATTTTTTGCAACATTTCTATGTATTGTGCGAATATTAACACGGGGAAAAACACAAACCAAGGTTATAATTTTTCTGAGGCTCATTTGTGATTTAAATATTTTTAAGATAAATTATAACAACAGTAAAAAAAAAATCAGAATTTAACGTCAAAGCTTTTTACAAAATAATTTTTAAAAGTATTTACTTAAAAGATAACAACCCAGGTTTGTGAATATATATACATACCTTTTAATAAGAATGAAATGAAAAATAAGAAATATCATACTTATTATCTTTCATCAACAATAAATTGTCTTTTAATAAGAAATATCATACTTATTATCTTTCATCAACAAAAAATTGGCTTTTAGCATAAAAGAATAAGGTTTCCTTCATTTAATATATTTATTATTTAAGCAAAACACAACAAAAACACAACAACATGATCGAAATATCAAACAGTTTGTAATAATTAGAATTAATTTAATTATAATTGAAATATCAATACCAATATTACTTATACATTTAAATATTATATCCACATGATTAAATTTCCATAATAAAACACAGTTTATAAAAACAAATAACAAAAGAACATAGTGTGAGTCAGAAGTTTATTTAACAGTTGATATTTTCTTTCTTGGAAATCCAGAATTCTAATTTTATAAGAATGAAAATATACTCGTTCACTGACCGACTGTCTGTGCTTAATGCTGGCAATGTACCACTTTGTGTAAATGCACGTTAATGGTATGCTAAGGTACGGAATGGCATGGTATTGTATATGTCTACTGATAGAATGTGTTTAATGCTGGCAATGTACCACTTTGTGTAAATGCACGATAATGGTATGCTAAGGTATGGAATGGCATGGTATTGTATATGTATACTGATAGAATGTGTGTTTAATGCTTGTAAATTATCAGTTGTTGTAATGAATGTTATATTTTCTTTTTGGTTTGGTATGGAATTGCATAGAGAGGGCATGGCCGGGGATGATTTGGTATGATATTGTAATGAAAAGTATGATATGATATGATAAGGTATTATATATTACCCTATTTGATAAGGTATTATAGATTACCCTATTTGATAAGGTATTATAGATTACCCTATTTGATAAGGTATTATAGATTACCCTATTTGATAAGGTATTATAGATTACCCTATTTGTACAGTATAAAGTAGTACTGAATATTGTATGGTATTGTAATGAGGCATGGTATGGCTTTGAATATTTTATACTGTACTATATATATGGTATGATATTGATTGTTTGATCCTGTATTGTAAAGAATCGTATGACTGTGTGATATGTATGGAATGGTATAGTGGCATTTTACTGTACACTACAATATAATATTGTTTGGATGGCATGGTGTTCTATGTACATAATTTACATGCGAATTCAATTAATGAAAATATTTTCAAATGTTCTATAAAATTCATAATTAGTATATAAATACAAACGACCCTTTACTGCTAATCTAAAATCGACATTTCACAGAATTGTAACAAGCCAGTTCAGTTACAGCAAACAATAACTGTAAACAATTAATAATTGGTGTTCTTAGCAGTTCTTTAAATATATCAAATGTAGCACTCCGGACTTTCTAAAATTTGCACTAATCAGTGTGATCAGTTTACCTCTATTTTTTAAAAAAAATATTGACTAAAGGAATTTTGTTAAAGGCGGGCAGTGTAGAGTTTTTTTCTTTTAGTGTCTTGTTACAGGAATTACCTACCGAAGTTAAATCAATGCATATTGTTACATTAACTCGGACGGACCTTTAAGTTTGTTTTACGCTTCATTATTAATTGCTAATTTTGATGGACCTTTAAGTTTATGTTTCACTATTAATTCCTGGTTTTGATGAACCTTTATTTTATACTTCATTATTAATTGTTAATTCTGATGGATCTTTAAGTTTAATTTATGTTTCATATTAATTCCTGGCTTTGATGAACCTTTGTTTTATGCTTCATTAAATGCTAATTTAGTGGTCCTGTCTTAGTGGGTATGAATTAAAAAGAAATTATGGTTTTACTCATTCAATGCCACGCGTTTAATATGTATTTGGACGACATGCATTATTTAATTATTTATTTGATTATTTAAAATTACAAAGTAATAACATTATTTCTTAGGTATCATTCAGAGGTTCCTGCATTTTAATTCTTTGTACCTTATAAGCTAATGCAAATATAAACTTCGTTTGTTCCTTCCAGACTTGTTTCCCTAAACTCATTATAAAAAGGAGTCACATCACAAAATTCCATTTGCTCTAGCTTAGTGAATGGCAGCAAGTAATGATGGTTCTCACACTACTTATTTGTGAAAATAGTCTGTGACTGCATCGGTATTTGAAGCAAATTATACATTGCTTATTAACAAAGGCAAACATGTCCGATCATTAAGTATCATTCTAGACAGAATTCAGTTTGTGAGCCACTAATTTTTTTCAGTTTGATGACGTCGGTATTTCATGTACTTTATTAATTTCATTATTTCTTTGTTTGGTGGTTACAGGAGGGTTGTGGAAGAACAACTGGCTAAAAGATGTAATAGGTTGCTAAACATTAGAAATCTTTGATTAAAGTTTTCATTACGTGTCGAGATAAGTCTCACATCAGTTTGTACCCAGATTTACCTTAAATTAGGAATGAAATCCGTTTTTATTGAGAAGATGCCACGTGGCTGCTTTAAATTACAATGCAGACAAGCTTAAAGCTTTACTCATGTGTTCCTCAACTGACAGCAGTTAGCAGTTTACTAATTTTGTGTCCTCTGCACAATAACTTAACTTAGTCGGAATGTACTCACATATACTTCACACCGAAATGTACAAATAATACAAGCCAGCACGTCCCGCTTTGACATGTAATAAAAATCCGATGTCAGGGTAACTGCTGTTGTCAGCCTTGTTGTCACTTGCCAGGCAGGCTACGTAAATGAAAGACAAAGATAGAAAGGGAGCTGTGTCTTGGCCGAATCACGTCATCAGAGAGTAACGCACCCGCAAAAATATACGGGCGTGCAGCTTCTCTCTTCTACAGAACAAACTTATCCAGTGCTACGATTTCTTTTCTGCGCCCTCGACCGACATCCTCCTCTTGTCTGAGTCGCTCGAGTCCTTGCTACTGTTGTTCTTGCCAAACATGGCGCCCAGTTTCTTACTAACAGATCCCAGCGAGCTTCGCCTGCGTTTCAGCAAGGTGGCGCGCTGCTGCTGCACTATCTTGGCCTCGCGCATGAACGCCTGGAAGGCAATGTTAATGCTCAAAGAGCTTTCGGCAGCTGACACTTCGTAGTACTGGCACCCATACTCCAAGGCCACTTCGTGACCTTCTTCCACGCCGACTTCGCGGCGATGCTCGAGGTCGGTCATGTTGCCCAGTAAGAGAATGGGGACGTAACTCGTCGTGCGCATCTTGTTGATGGAGTCGACGAGGCCTCGTGCTGAATGGAAAGATCGTCGGTTGCAGATGCTGTAGACTATAACGAACGCGTCTGCCCAGTTTACTCGACTTTCTTCTAAGTTTCCATTGGAGTTCTGAAAATCAGAGATTTGAGTAATATGAACTAATTAAACATATAAGGAATCACGAACGAAATTTCGGAAAAATAACATTAGCAAGCGTATTTTTTAAGTTAAACTTTTAAATTAAAACGCACCCCCCCAAAAAAAAAAAAAAACACTAAAAAAAGAAAAACAAAAACAAAAAAGAAACTTGGCTGTACTGTTAATGTTAGCCCTTCATATCCATATTATGCACAATAAAATATCTCCAGTATGAAACACTATAACAAAATGACTGTTAATTTAGCCCTTCATATCCATATTACGCACAATAAAATATCTCCAGTATGAAGCACTATAACAAAATGACTCTGTTAATTTAGCCCTTCTTATCCAAATTACGACAAAGAAATATATCCAGTGTAAAGTACCATAACAAAATGCCACACCTTACATTAATACGTAAAATAATGCAGATATGCATATTAGTCTATCTGAGTCCAGCCTTTTACCACAATCCAATAAATATATACGTATTTCATAAAATTATCTTTTATTTTTTTTAATATAAAAATTATATAGTTCCACTACTCTTGTTGCCTGTTCACAACTAACCATATCAAGGAAATATTAAAAAGAATAACGACAACAAATGTCATTTCACACTTAATGCAAAAATTAACGTCACAACTGTCGAGGACTTTATTTCAATCTATACAATAAAGTGGCATAGGTCAAGGACTTACAGTCTTAGACTTATATATAAATTAACATCACAAATGTCGAGGATTTTATTTCAGTCTTATACATTAACGTCACGCATGTCAAGGTCTTACACTTTTAGTCTTACATGAAACTGAACGTCTGCAAGTCAATGCTAGTTTTAACTTTCTTGCAACCTTAGTTCACTTTAGAAAAAATTTTGTTGTTGTTGTTGCCGTTGTTCCCTGCTTTCACTCACACACACAATGCACGCACGCACGCACGCACACGCACACACAAGATTCATTCACTGATTCGTTTTGTACAAATAATCGACAAATCGTCGACTCCCATTATCGATCGTCTTCGTAGTGAGCGATATCGTCATTACCTTAGAACAAGTGTCCAACACCTCGACATCTATCAAGTTCTCCTCTTGTCTGACACTTGTACGGTAAAGAAGATCTGTAGTAAAAAGAAAAGCGATTTTTTTTTTAAATTAAAAAAAAAAGTATTGATTTAAAGGAACAGCAAATGTATAACGGTGATGACATCCATTAAGCGAAGACGTGAAAGAAAAATAATTTAGATGGTGCCGCGCTAGACAAAGGAAAGGGAAGTAACTTGATAGAGCAAAGGGCTTTAAAGTTTGGATGAAGTGAGAAATATATTTATATAAACGTTCATAAATGCTGAGTTTGCAGATGCAGTGAAATTAACTGGAACATTTGTGATTACTGAAACTAATTAAAAGAGAACAGGTTAAATGAGGTAAGATATAATAATAGAAGCAGTAAGGCGAGGTAAGATATAATAATAGAAGTAGTAAGGCGAGGTAAGATATAATAATAATAGAAGTAGTAAAATGTGAGTGCGTGACAAATTAAAATGTTGGCTTGATAGTGAATACATATTCTAAAAACTAAATTCATAAGCGGAAAGATCTGTTACTGTTAAAACAAACTGTACATGTAAGTGAGCAATTTGTTTGAATAGAAAATTCTCTAGATTAGTGTCAGTGAACTGAACAAACTTTCAGTGATAAGGCGACCTAAAGCCTGTCAGTCAATCATTCAATCAACCGCGCGTATTTAGAGTAACTCAGCTACTCAAATTTAGTCCATTTCATTATATTTTAATTTTCTTTACATTATAAAATAACTGCATTGGGAAGGATTCCTGATAATAAAACCATAATGAGAAATATGTTTATCACGAGTCCAATGCACTAGTATCTTTCGACAGTTCAATAACATATGTTAACAAAAACACATACAGTTGAATCAATTTTAACAAGAATCTGAAGCTTTAATAATTAACAGAATTTAATAAAATAACAGCGCATGTTTTGTTAACAAAATCAAATCAACCTGTCTGGCATCACTCTTGGCTGAAGGATCAATATCGGTACTGTCAAATCATTTCCGTCAGTAAACGATTCGTGAACACTGTCATTTTTACTTTACACTGTCATTGTAACTTTATGTTGTCGGTATCACTTTATATTGTGACCGGAAACACATGGATCCTTGGAGATTATGCGCAATTGTTTGATACTCAAAAGAAATCTTTTCAGAGAAGCTCTAAATAGAAAAACAATGCAAACGGTCAGTTTTGCACACGGCAATTAAAAATTCACGTGCCTCTGACATTGACAGGGAAATCTGCCCTCAAAGTATGCATTCATCTGTAAGCAAAAGTTCTTTCAATCAGGAATAACTTCCCTGGCCTCTAAAATCCTTACTCGGCATCTATACCTGAGGTGGATGTAGGTTGTAAAGACACGTGAAAAAGACGTTTTCGACCCACCCCAGCCTGTATTTACTGTATACACGAAGAGGTAATGAAGAGCCACACCTATTCAGTTGATCTGACCTCTTTAAACTAATATAATAAAAGCTAGAGTTGCCCTTGAAAAAGATACTTCTGTTCTCTCAAAAGTCTAGTCTTTTCCCTTTGATGTCTTAGGCGTAAGGCCACACATTGTGGATCACGCAATGTAGGTCAGTCATTGCTTCGTTCCGTATCCAAGAAGCCATTTGTTTACGAGTTGTAAGTAGCGCCAGTAAATAATAATTAAAACAAATAAATTTCAAAATGCAAACACCGTGCTACCACTGCAAAATGTACACATCAAGTAATATCTACTCTTGAGAAAGAATGTTGCACTTACCTATGTTAGAGAAGTATTCACCTATGAATCGTTTAGTAAGAAACCTCACTGTAACAGCTGAAACAGAAAGAAACTTTTTAAAAAATGAACCCGCTAAATAAAGCTGACTTAATATGGCTTAGTTTCATGTGTGTGTGTGTGTGTGTGTGTGTGTGTATGTGTGTGTGTGTGTGTTTGTGTGCGCGTGTGTGTGTGTGTGTGTGTGTGTTTGTTTGTGTGTGTGTGAGTTTGTGTGCGTGTGTGTGTTTTTTTGTAATAATTCATAATAAACAAAAACATGCAGACATACTCACTATATAAGTATATATAGTATATTGGTAAGCCTAATTAAGTGCATGCAAAACAGAGTTAATTGCCCTTTCCTTCTAGTCACTGCTTTCACCTTAAGAGTGTCAAGGCGACAACTGTTATTTCAACAAATCCTCGCCCCTTTTCTTAAAAAAATGTTACTGTGTACATATGTTGGGTATGTGTACACTAAACTGACGTGAACCTCAAATAAAGACAAGAAAGAACGGAACCACTAATTTCGAAGTTCATGCTACCTAGAGTAGTTCACTATAGTAACTGTGGAAATATAAATTTGAAACAGCAATGCAAAAATAAAAAAAATTCAATTTTGTGTACGTATTTTACTTATATGCGTTTGGAACTGTTCTACTGCTACAACACTCCAGCTGAATTTGAGTTCAGCGTTGGTGTTGTTTCTCTCACCACCTGTGAAAACAAAAATATAGCACATTAGGGTGTGCTTATAACAGACTCATAATTAATTTCAACTGGCATTTCCGTGAGCGCGCTCGCGAAAACAATGGAAAGTAGTAAATGGACGTTAAGTAGAAATCAATCAAACATTCACATTCGTTTCGATTTTCTGGGTGTTTATTAACATCTTTTCGTTTGGAAATTTTTTATTTTAAATTTAATTATTTTTATATATATTTTAATTATGGCGGGATTTTCTAATCAATTTTATGGACTTGACCTCAGATGTAGCTCACCAAATCCTAATGTACTTTAACGCGTTCGTAGTCCCTATAATAACCGTGCTACGTTTTGAGTAGTCCCTTAATAACCGTGCTACGTTTTGAGTAGTCCCTTAATAACCGTGCTACGTTTTGAGTAGTCCCTTAATAACCGTGCTACGTTTTGAGTAGTCCCTTAATAACCGTGCTACGTTTTGAAAGGAAGTCAAATGACGGTGACATGGATCACCACAAAGGATATAAAATGCTCTCCCAAGATAGAACTGGTAGGAAGTATGATTTTTATGCTATCACCATTAACCCTTAAACTTTTTTTTAGTTTATTCTTCTGTCTCGTGCAAATTTATTATACGTCTCTTTTAACCCTTCCTACAACACACTCCCCTGTCACCCACCCCATTTTCAGCTTCGCTATTTGCCAAATGATTTTTTTCTTGCTGTTTGTTGGCGCGTGATCGTTAAATTAGGTCTGAAATATTTTGCTTTAAAACATCCATTTCAATGAGGTCTTCAGCGTTTGATTAACTTCTCTTTTCTTCCCTGCATTCAATAGTTCCATTGCTTATAAACCTACTCAGAGTGAATTTTAATAAAGGAAAAACAAAGAAAAAACTGTAGCTAAAAGTTTCTTTTCCTTTATATTCTTTTCATTTTATTCAAAGAACATTATTTTATCATAAACACATTAAAAGTCTGTAAAGGGCGTGTTTAAGCTCAGTACAGTCGCCGCCCGAAAGAGGTGTCGCTTCAGAACTATACAATGAGCACTTTTTTTTCTGTTTTCTTGTTTTGATTTTGGGACCTCGTAATTTAATTAACTCTTCTTGCTACAATTATCTCTCCACCATGGGTTGGTTGTTTTTTTAAAGCATTTTTTGTGTGTTTGTTTTCGCGTATAAAGTACATACACACGCGCGCGCGCATTGTTGACTAACTTTGTAACTTAAAAAAGAAAGAGAAAAGGACAAGAAAGAAAACTTATCAAACCATTTAAAAAAACAAAGTAAATGTGATTTTATTTTATGTCTTGAGGCTAATCTTTTTTTTTTCTTAAAGAACACTTGCTGTTTATATCGGTCAAAGTTCCCAAGTACCGACTGGAGACGAAGTCAAAAAAAAAATACAGACGATTGTACTTGGCAATATGAATGAGTTGTCGTTCTTGAACAACCCAGGTTGCTGGAAGAACTATTTGAAAATGACTTGGATATCAGTCATGTCAACAAGCTGAGTGAAATAACAAATACACTTTTCTTGTCTTCCGTCTCTTCTTCTTTTTTTTAATTGTTATCTTGGGATTTGTCTTGCTCGCTAAGATGAATATTAGCTCAAAAAGTATTAGTCAGTGCTAAGCTGAGTTGATTTTGAATTTTATTGATTGATTGATTTCTACAGAGGTGAATACCTTTCAATAAGCGTTTTATGTTGTTCGTAGATAAGTTTAATTAGCAATCACTGCTAAGAACTAAACTTGTCTCCAAACAACATAAAACCAGGGAAGGTTCTATGGGATCGAAAGTTGAGCAAGTTGTATGGTCAATTTTGCTTTGGTTACCAGTGCTAGTCTTCATGGAATTCTTTGCCTTTGGAACTGAGACACGGAGACCATTACCATTTTCAAGAGTGCTTGGAGAACAAATGTTTGTTTGTTAGTTTTGTCAGCAAGAAAAGCACTGTCTCTTTTTATGTAATTTTTATTTAAGTTTCTCTTTTGTAAAACAGTTTATTATTACGCTATTTGTAAATTAAGTTTGCTGATCTCTCTCTATTTTAAAATGTATAATTATTCATTATATATTTTGGATTCATATTTGCCCGTGCTGCACTGTATTAATTATAGTTTTCTTATAAACTGAGATATTATGTATAATTATTATAAAGCGCGTAGAACTTTCATAAGATTTAGGCCCTTTATCAAGTCTCGTTTATGCTGCTGCCGATATTTGTGTTTAAGTTTATTCATCCCAAATTACAGATAAATTGCTAGAAATATCCAGCCCAAAATTAAGTACTGCAACACTGGGTAGATAGTTTATCCATCCTTTTATACGGTATTCTAGGTAAATGCCAACATTATAATTATTCATTCCAATACAAGACAATGTAGTGCAATCCTTGGTGTGTCCAGTTAAGAATAAGCACTGTAATTTGTACTAAGTTTATTTACTCCAATACATACAGCAGTTAAATGTCATCTTATATATATCAGAATTTTATGGATCTGTCCCCAGAAGACAAACTCACACACACGCACACAGGTATAATAAAATCAGTAAGACTGTAACTGATTGGTTTGTTTATATGTTTCCTCTGATTGCTAAGATTCTTTCAATCAGTTATGTGATATTGCTTCCTCCTTCCTCTCCCCTCTCTCTCTCTCTCTCTCTCTCTCTCTCTCTCTCTCTCACGCACACACACACACACGCAACAACAACAACAACAATAACAAGAGAGAGAGAGAGAGATGTAAGGGCAAATAAACAGGGTGTAAATAATTATATTTGTGCAGTTTAGCTTTGTCAAGCTGTTTCTGTTACATGAATTTTAATAAAACCAGTTAGTCTCAAACCATTGCTGTTACATGGCTTTGAAATTATTTCTGTTTGTTTAAAAACCGCCATTCGATGTTATGGAGCTTGTATAGGAAACCGGCAAGTGTTCTAGAGTTGTTTGAACTGTAGGCTATAGTGCAGTAGCTACATGTTTCACAGGTGACACGAACCTAAATACAACACAGTTTGCTTGGGAGACAGATGATTACACCTCCAACAAAGAGGAAGTCTTACCCAGCAACGAAGTTTTGCTACTAGTTTATCGAGAGATCGTCGAGAGCTCGCCACAGATTTCACTCTCCTGTTTGGAGGTGAGGTACACACATACACGCACTCACGCAAGCACGCACATACATTTTTTTTTTAAAAAAAGAAAAGACGGATGTACGAGTTCTTTAAAAGATCGCAAGAAGGGTCGAAACGGTGGTGGTGGTCTCTGCTATTATGTTAAATAGCTATGCAAAGTCTCTTACTTTTCGCAATCACAATCAATCATAGTCACATAACACAGACTTAGGCTTGACGCCGATACAGGTAAAGTGAGAATAAAAGACAAAGAAACACAGGAGTGTAGAGCTAAGTGGTGTAGAGAACTGGGGGAGTGACCACCATCCCGGGACTCTTCTCTTTCACGTTTTTTTTTTTATTTCACTTTTTAATTTGAGAGAGAAGAGGGAGACAGAGAGAGGGGTTAGATGACTAATTTCTGTTTAACGTCCACTTCAAACGATCGCTGATTTCGCGGTAGAATGCATAAGCACCTCTGAAGCATTTATTTTCTTGGACAAAAATGAGAAATAATCTATATTAGAAAAAAGCTGGGAAAGAGTAGGCCTATGTGTATGTATGGGTGGGTGAGAGGATATAAGCCTATTGGTGTGTAGATTGTACTTCTCTATAATTCAAACGATTTTATTTCATATTCCCTTAATGCGCTTGAGTATCACTAAAGAGAGAGAGAGAGAGAGAGTTTCAATGAATCCAAAGTAAACCAAGTCTACATGAGCACAACTAAATCGAATTCCAGGCACGTCGAGGGCAGTACACGTTAAGCAAATAGCCCTAACTTCTGCCTGGATGATTAATCTGTACATTGTCTTCAGTCCGCGCATTACACTTTTTGCATGCTAACGAACGAAGTGTTCAAGACTGACGATAGGCAAGTCGTGCTTATGACGTCACAAACCGGTCCGGTCCGAATATGTTCGCACACCTGCTTGAGGGACATTCTTATAGCTAGTAGTAGAGCAACCAAACGGGATCTAGAATCTTGCCCTTTATCCTGTGGAAATTTAACTGTTGTGAATCAACTAGTCGAAAATTCAAAAATCATCCCAGACTAAGTAAAAATCTTAATCAAGTTTTCTTATATTAAACTTATTAGGAAGTTGAGCAATGATTAAGTCCCGAGTATAGCTAAGTGTCCACACTATTTATGTCATGAGTTCACCAGAAGTTGCCCCTAATTATTACGCTGAGTGCAGTTTCATTATAACATATTAAATGTTACATTATGAGTGCACCTTCAGTGACCTACTTATTATATCATGAGTGCACTATCAGTGAACTTAAATGTTATGAGTACACCATCAGTGAACACATTCTGTTACATTGTGTTATGAGTGCACTTAATACGGTGTGAGTGTGCCATATGTAAAATTGCTTATTGTGCCACGAGTGCACTATCTTTGAACATAGTAACAATAAAGGGGGCGTGGCATGTTATGAAATTACCATTAATGAATATATTTAAAAGATTTACATATATCATTCATTAACATATGAGAAAGATTAACATGTTATGAGCATACTATTAATGAACATATTAAAAGGATGAACATTTTATGATTGAACAAACCATCAGTGAGTGCACTTATCAGAAAGATGAACATATTATGAGTATACAATTAGTGAACCTATGACAGATGGGCATGTTATGAGAATATTTTTATTAAACAGATTAGAAAGACGAACATTTTCGGAAAATAATATTTATGAACATGATAGAAAAATTAATATGTTATGAGTATACAACTGAGGAATACTTTAGAAAAATGAACATGTTATGTGTATATGTATATGTACATACTTATTAGGAAAATGAGCAAAGTATAACAAAATCATTAGAGAACATAGATATAAGTACATCTTATGAGGAGACTATTTTTAACAAATTACATAGATCAGCATATTATGAGTACACATTAGCGAAATTATTAAAAAGAAGAATACTTTATGAGTAATCCATTAGTGACTACATGAGAAGGATGAATGAGTTATGAGTCTGACATCAGTGAGCATACTTATTTAGAAGATGAACATGACATGAGTACACCATTAGAGAGCATTTTAGAAAAATGAACATGCTACGAATTTACAATACGCTGAACATCGGTATGAGTAATACAACGCTCTCAACTTTATGTTCAAATCACGGGGGAGCTGATGCTGTCGAAAGCTAATCGAATGGTTTGGGTTTGAACCACATTGGATGGCAAGGATAGAGAGAGACCCATAAAAATGACATGGTGACTCTTTACTTGCCCCCCCCCCCACCTTTCTAAAACTATATAATCCATCAAACGGGGGGATAAGGTAGGTTCTTTGAATTTCGAGTTGAGCAAGCAGGCATGCTACGGATTCTTTTATCTCCCAGAGAACATTGCATATAAAAATTCTACGTCAAACAGTGGCGCCCTCAGTCTATCAACACCATGGCTATATATATTATCTCTGGAACTTGCTGCTTTGTTTCTCCTCTAGCATTTACATCCGTATGGAAAATCAGCTGAAGTTGAAAGTTCATTTAAAGGGAAAGTAGCGTGTTAAGGATATATTCATCTCTAAGATTGGCATCAGGATATTATTAACTTGTATATTCACCTCTATGACTTGCATCGGGATATTGCCAATCTGTGTATTCCTCTCCACGACTGACATCATGACATCCATTAGGTACTACATGAGAAGGATGAATGAGTTATGAGTATGACATCAGTGAGCATACTTATTAAGAAGATGAACATGACATGAGTACACCATTAGAGAGCATTTTAGAAAAATGAACATGATGGTAGTGTGGAATTATTTTTGGTTTCACTTTCATTATTGTGATGTAGAGTGAAAGAATGTAACTATAGCTCTTAATTTCGTGTGTTAGATTCACTCTTCTCACACCTGCAGTTTCGGCACCTATATAAAAGCAAAACAACGTGATTGGTACCTCACCAGTTTGAAAGACAAGTATAGGCTTCCCCGTCCCCTCACGACTAGTCACGTTTAGACAAGCTTAGACTTAACACACACACACACACACACACACACACACACACACACACACACACACACACACACGCACGCACAAACACACACACACACACGCACAAACACACACACACACATACACACACACACGCACAAACACACACACACACACACGCACAAACAGTTCTGGATTGAGGTTGTCTTCTGCCTGGTCAGCACTTTGCAATGAGAGTCCTGCTGTAGCTAAAGAAAACCAAGTGTTTCGAATATTCACCTCCTTTCTGCTCTTGACTGAACACACTCAGTGTTTCACTTTAGCAGTCATGACGGTCACGTTCTGTATCAGCATACGCCATTTCTAATTAAGGAAAATTCCAAAAGGGCTTATTATCTACCACCCCCTTCCCCACGCATACTGAGACAAAACCTAAGAAGAAAAAAAGAAGGGGGGGGGGGTATTTTAAAAAAGGCTATCCGCCTGCTTTGTCACGGCAATCACACAACAAACAGATGCAATTTTCTGACACAAAAGGCCAACTAAGTGCCTGAACGAGGTGTTGGCGCAGTGGATCAGTTGAGGTATGTAACACTGGAGAGCTGAATATTTCACACAGACTGCGTGGGGTCAATCCGATCTTGAGCGTCTGAAACTCGCGTACAAAGACTAAGCTCCAGCAACGCCGGCGAGCGACATGTGATACTCTTGTTAAGAACGCCAGACTGCAGGGGTGTTCTCGGCGATGCGTCCTACCTTGGCTTCACATCTCAGGTGATGGTGGTGGTTTCGGACTTTGTTGTCGTAAGGACATTCTAACATAGTCCATGATCACTATGCGTGTAGGGTCTACATCAAACTTCTGGAAGCATATACTACTGCAACCTTTCTCAACCTTTCTACCCTGGAGGAGCTCTTGAAATAACTTTCAGGTCTCAGGGAACCTGTGCAAATTATTGTATCTACAATGCTTATTTTTTCAACTACGGTCTCTCGAGGAACCCCGGTTGAGAAATCCTGTACAATCTGCTGATGTTGTACCAGATGGATGGGTGAATGGGTGGATAGATGGAGAGAGAGAGAGAGAGAGAGAGAGAGAGCAGCATATACCTATCTAATATGGCACTAGTTTTAATTGTTTGTTATTGTATGAAGACATGTAGAAAGGTACTGAACTAGTGTGTGTGCAGCTGCACCGAGTAACGCTTTTATAAAATACAAAATCAATTAAATAATTCCGTATTAAAATACAGTAAACAACAACAATAATTTTATTAACTCGAAACAATGTCATTTTATATAGAATAAGAAGTACGAACGAAACAGCACAGAACCAAACTCTAAGAGAACTAAGTGTTCAATCGATACCGCCTATAAGCCTAACCAGTTACAGTTTGTTTTGTTTTTTTATTGTTAAGAAAGGGCCGATAACTTAGACTGATTTTACAAAGGAATAATAACGTATCGACGTAAGTTTAACTCAGTGACATTGGTTTTTTTTTTATTACCGATGCTTATGGGTTGTATTTTAAAAAAAAAAATCAGCTGTAAAGGCATGGCGATGAATATTTTACCTAAGCCATCTCTATTTACGATTTGCGCATAATAAAATTTTATTTGAGTTTATTGACATGTAAATCAATTGCAAGTCCATCCTTGAAAGTTAAACTTCGCAGGCGGTAAGCAAAGAAAAGAAAAGCAAACTAAAGAAAAGAAAAGAAAAGAAAACCTAATTTCATTACTCCCTCACAAGTTTAGCTGCTGAATGTCGGCAGTAATGGCGGCGAAATTAATCTGTATAATAAAATTCGGATTTTTTCTAGCACTTAGTCTTAATATTAAAACTCCAATCACTTTACAGTTATAGTTAGAGCACTACTCTGGACATTTCTGAGCTAGAACGAGCTAAGCTTAGTCTTACTATTTAAAGCTCAGAGCGCTTTAGAGTTAGTCACCTACTCTCGACATTTCTGAGCTAGAACGAGCTAAGCTTAGTCTTACTATTTAAAGCTCAGAGCGCTTTAGAGTTAGTCATCTACTCTCGACATTTCTGAGCTAGAACGAGCTAAGCTTAGTCTTAAAGTACTACTAAAGCTCTGAGAGCTTTACAGTTACAGCACTACCTACTCTCGACATTTCTGAGCTAGAACGAGCTAAGCTTAGCCTTAAAGTACTACTAAAGCTCTGAGAGCTTTACAGTTACAGCACTACCTACTCTCGACATTTCTGAGCTAGAACGAGCTAAGCTTAGTCTTAAAGTACTACTAAAGCTCTGAGAGCTTTACAGTTACAGCACTACCTACTCTCGACATTTCTGAGCTAGAACGAGCTAAGCTTAGCCTTAAAGTACTACTAAAGCTCTGAGAGCTTTACAGTTACAGCACTACCTACTCTCGACATTTCTGAGCTAGAACGAGCTAAGCTTAGTCTTAAAGTACTACTAAAGCTCTGAGAGCTTTACAGTTACAGCACTACCTACTCTCGACATTTCTGAGCTAGAACGAGCTAAGGTGTTTCATTTAGACAGTTTCCTAAACGGCTCGAGTGTCGATTTATATACGCTATATTACATCCCCAAGGGGATTTATTTATTTTTTTAATTCATAAGCTCAATGAAACGAAAACTTTAGTTTTCATTGCAGAATGCTACGTGACACATAAGTTCCCCATACTTCAAAGCTTTATTTTTTCAGGATACCCACACATAACAATTTCATTTCCCCGAATATTAAGTGATAAAGAGAAGAACGAAAAACCGTTAAAGATACATAAACACTTCATAGTAGGCTTATTGGATCTGAAATGAGTTGGAACTGGCTTGAACCTAAATAAATATCATTTTGCTGTTTGTATAGCTATAGCATTTGCTGTCTTACTGGTCTAAAGAGTAATATTTATGTACTAGAGTATTTGCCACCCGTCATATTGCTAGGAAAATAAATGAGTTTGTTTGTCGGAAGGTTTGATTATAAGTCACACTGAGAGTTAAATTTCGAGCATCATTTAGCAAATGACCTTGACCGTCTTTTTATTTTTAATGAGCACTTTGATGTTGTCTTATGTTTCGTGAACGCGACAATGCAACATAAAGCTGGCCATGTAACTGAAAAAAATCCCACGTATTTTATTTTGTCACAAGACCTTGACCGTCGGTTTTTTATAATAGTATGATTACTCTGAACGCGACAATGCAACAAAGCTGGCCATGTGAAAAACTCCCAAGTGCTCGAAGGTCAAGGACATTTTAGCGTTATACACAGGAAGACAGAGCTTCCTTCTTCCCTCCCTCCTTCCTTCCTTATCTCCCCCTTCCTCCCTCCTTTCCTTCTTTAGCGTTATATACAGAAAGACACAGCTTCCTCCTTCCTTATCTCCCCCTCCCTCACCTTCCTCCCTTCCCATTCCCATGAACGCTACAATGCAACATAAAGCTGGCCATGTGGCTAAAAAAAAAATCACATTTGTTTTGATTATAAGTCATACTGCGAGTGAAAATTCGAGTAAATGATCTTGACCGTCGGTTTTTTAATGAGTACTTTGAACGCGACAATGCAGCATAAAGCAGACTATGTGAAAAAAGCTTCAACGTGCTCGAAGGTCAAGGACGCTTTAGCTTCACTCCCCAAAACTCCCACATGCTCGAGGCCATATGAAAACCCATATTCTCGAAGGTCAAGGACGCTTTAGCGTTATACACATATAGAACTGGGAAAATGTATAATGCATAACTGAAAAGCCGGTTCCAAAGAATAACAGGAAGACTGAGGCAGTCTCAAGTGAAACGATAGCAGAGAGACCACGGCTGACTGACTTATCACTGCAAGCAGCTTAACTCAGATTCATACAGAATCAATAGCAGTCACGTTTTCTTTACTCTTCACCGAATGCCAGTAAATGGCATACATTAAACATTAAACATTAAAAATCTAAAACTGAAAAAGAAAAAAAGAGGACATTTTTTCTCGTAGCTGTAGACCACTTAAAACAAGTTTCATTTACTTCTTGCTATTTTACACAGAGACTCGGGTAAAGATTCTAGGCGTGAAGCATTGAATAGGTTCTAGGTCAATGACACACTAAAATTATAGTGTCCGTAAGGTTGGTGCACAAAAAAATTATATAGCGTTTGTAAGACTTCTAACACAAAATTTATATATGTCAGTAAGGTTTCTAGTATACTAAAATATAATGTCCGTAAGGCTTTTTTTTTTTAATGAAAATGGTATTGTAAAATACCCTAAATTGGTTACATAACTAAATACAAATGGTGTGATGATAGTGTGAAATACCTACATAACTTCCGGTACTAAACTAAATAATAATGATGACGATGATATTATGAATAACCGCTGAAACAACAATACGTTTATGATTACCAACATGACAAACTGAAAATGATATTGACAGAGTAAGTGCACGAGCAATTAATACAAACAAGTAATGATGGAGATATTGTAAACTGTCAATATACTTAAATGACCTTGACAGTGTGTTAATTGTGCAAAACTGTGGAACAAGTTTAAAGTTTAACACAAAAATACCAAGTCCCAGATAATCAAACTCCAGAATATAATTACAGTATAAGCGCAGCTGCCATTATATTTATTTTTTTACTCGTTAAGTGAAGTGGCTGAAAGCAGTTCTAACTCTGACAACTCAATGCAACTTTCAAAAACGTGTTGCACGTGCACCCATTCTTGTGATGCGTTGCCAAAGCAAATAAATAAAAAGAAATATATCTGACAAGAAAACACTAAATTCGCTTCTAAATAACTTACATAAATAATGGGGAGAAAAACAGAACAGACCAAAAAATAAATAAATGAAAATCTAGAACAAAGAGCCCAATTAATTCATCGTATGGAAGAGGAGAGCTTGGTCGTGTACATGTATATTATCTATTATTTATTAAATAATTTATAAAAATTAAAATTCATATAACAGTCCTCCCCCACCCCTTCCGAGACCAATGTATGAGATGAACTATATAACGACACAATTTCTGCAGGACCTTTAAATATTTTAACTTTATATATTGTAACAATATAGGTTAACTATTGCTAATTCTTAAACGTAGGCAGCAATAACCGACAAAATACTTTAGACTAAGACATTTACAGAACACGAGTCTTTCGTTCGTTTAAATATGTTCAATAACAGATGTCTTTTTTCTTTGTATGTTTGAGTGTGTGTAGTATTGCATGTCAAGTTAAACTTTTATCAACCTGCCAAGTAAATGCACTTGCGAAACTAGCCAAAGCTATATTTCAAGTCTCATGGTTGGAGAATGGAATCCAAAGTCCGGAGTCCGACGGTGGAAATCTTGAGTTTGCAGTCTGATGGTTGATGTCTGCAACTCCAAGGAATTCTCAAGTCCCAACGATAAAGGAGAATGAAGCAGAAGACAAGTGTTGTCTTGAGTGCTATTCTTCCTGATTTCCGTGTGTGGAACATTCGGTGATTCTGGTGTGACACTCTATTGAACAGTGAGAACCGTTTTTGGACTTGTGTTGTGAAAAGAGCTATTCATTCAGTGTGTGAGTATATTTGAACTGATTCTGTGCATCGTCTGTATTCTGACTGGCAACCAGATCTGTGTACCACTCTCGTAACCTCTAGGCTCCCCTGGCCGCATCAGCAATGGGAACCACAATGACGTACGCATGAATAATCAAGTGAATTTGTGTCCTGCTCTCAGTATTATTGTCTTGTACTGTTTTTCTTTTGTTTTCTTATATAAATTCTAATCATAACCAAACGTCAAGTTATTTTCATGTTAATGAACTTCTATCAAAGACTATTCAAATTATGAACAATAATTAGATAGACCTATGAACTATTGGTCTGAATATAATAGTCAGCCACGCATACTTTGGGAAAGGTCCTCTTAAGCTGGAAATGGAGAAGTGTGCGGGGCAAAAGTGAATTTCCAAGAACCTAGCATTATTATTAATTGCAAGAGGATATTTGCTCTGGACGTGTAACACTTAGAAACGGAGCATAATTAGTGAATTATTGGTTTCTAGGTCTTGACTTAGTCTCTCCAACTGCGAAGGACGAAGACCCCGTCGACAGGCAGATTAAATAGATCATAAAATAAGAACTATCGTTAATCCACCAGTGATAAGAAAATATCACTTTTACCAAAATTTACTTTGTGCTATTTGTTATACCACTTCTGTACAATCTGTACTGTTACAAAGAGCACCAGACATCTCAGATATCATGTTCATATTTACTTTGTGCTATTTGTTACACCACTTACTGTACAATCTGTACTGTTACAAAGAGCACCAGACATCTCAGATATCATGTTCATATTTACTTTGTGCTATTTGTTACACCACTTACTGTACAATCTGTACTGTTACAAAGAGCACCAGACATCTCAGATATCATGTTCATATTTACTTTGTGCTATTTGTTACACCACTTCTGTACAATCTGTACTGTTACAAAGAGCACCAGACATCTCTGATATCATGTTCATATTTACTTTGTGCTATTTGTTACACCACTTACTGTACAATCTGTACTGTTACAAAGAGCACCAGACATCTCAGATATCATGTTCATATTTACTTTGTGCTATTTGTTACACCACTTACTGTACAATCTGTACTGTTACAAAGAGCACCAGACATCTCAGATATCATGTTCATATTTACTTTGTGCTATTTGTTACACCACTTACTGTACAATCTGTACAAAGAGCACCAGACACCTCAGATATCATGTTCGTATTTACTTTGTGCTATTTGTTACACCACTTACTGTACAATCTGTACTGTTACAAAGAGCATTAAACAGCTCAGATATCATGTCCATATTTACTTTGTGCTATTTTTTTATACCACTTACTGCACAGTCTGTACTGTTACAAAGAGCATTAAACAGCTCAGATATCATGTCCATATTTACTTTGTGCTATTTGTTACACCACTTACTGTACAATCTGTACTGTTACAAAGAGCAGTACTGACAGGAATTTTGTGTCGATTATTCGCAGTTTCCCATATTCTCACTATTTGAAAGTCCAGTGATATTAAACTGAAATAAATTTTTCTTTGTTTGCTTTAATACTTCCCACTCACCAAACATAATATTATATCTGTACCCAATTGCTTATGGGTGGTGAGCTTACTTCAGAAAGAGACGATAAATACCAATTTTAGTGCCAAAGATTAGTGCACAGAGTTAACGAATTTTAGTTAGTAAAAAATTATACGGAGAGTGAATCGTGCTTGAAGGCAAGCTTGTTTACATGGATATTGCTTTAAATAAACTGTATCTAAAGGGCACTTAGCGAATTAACTAACTTCCTAATTGGTTCGTGAAATAAAATCTTTAACCGCTCATTACACTTAGAGCCATCCCTTCATTCATCCGTGGGAATTACATGATGGAACGTAGCACGCGCCGCAATGTTTGTCCTGTTTTTTTCTTCTCTCTCTCCCGTCTCTCTTTATCTCACTGTTTTTGTCTCTATCTCTCTTCATTTCTTTTGTCTGTCTATTTTTCCGTCTCTGTCTCTGTTTTTCTCTCTGTGTCTCTCTCTGTCTCTCTTTGTCTCCGTCTGTCTCTATCTCTCTATTTTTCTGTCTACATTTTTTTGTCTCTCTGTCTCTCTCTCTCTCTATTTTCTCTCTTTGTCTTTCTACCAGTCTCCATGTTCCTCTGTGTGTGTGTGTGTGTGTGTGTGTGTGTGTGTGTGTGTGTGTGTGTGTGTCTGCATCTCTGTTTTCTGCCTTTGTCTCTCTTTGTCTCTCTCTCTATTTGTCTTCTTGTGTTTCTCTGCCTCTCTCAGTCTGTCTGTGTGTGTGTGTGTCTCTCTCTCTCCGTATCTCTATTTTTCTGTCTGTCTCTCTTTGCCTCTCTCTCTCTCTGCGTCTCTCTCGGTGTTTCTGTTTCTTTCAACCTCTCTCTGTCTGCCTGCCCCTCTCATTGTGTCTGTGCTTCTCTCTTTCTCTCAGTCTGTCACTGTATGTGTATATCTGTCTTTCTTGTGTTACCCTCTCTCTCTCTCTCTCTCTCTCTCTCTGGTTTTCTTTACTTGCGTGCGAGATCTTGATAAATTAGCGCAATTCAATGAGGTCTGTAATTTTTACACTTAGTCATTCGCCGCGATCGAAGATGTGAATGTGAATGGGGAAATAATGTTTTTAAAGTTGTGAGTACAAATTACCTATAGGGTACGTACGTGCATGCGTGTGTGCGTGGTTTGGAGCGTGTGGATGTGAATCAATGCTGTTAAATATATTTGTAGCACTTCGTAAACTGGAATACGGACTAAATTTGAAGAAAAAACACATATGTAGGCTGCTGAGCAACGCGAACGAATGCAAAATCAAACGTCATAATTTACCTAGTATAGTTATCATAATTTACCTAGTACAGTCGACATAGTTTACATAGTTTAGCCTAATAATTTACCTAATATAGTCGTTATAATATCTGGTACAGTCACCATAGTTTACCTCCTAAGTTTGCCTTCTAACTTATCTATTGAAGGCATCATAGTTTACCTTGCATAGCCGTCTTAATTTACTATGAATAGTCGTCATAATTTGCTACTACAGTCGTCATAATTTGCCTACTACAGTCGTCATAATTTACTTCATATAGTTGCCATAGTATACCTAGGATAGCCATCATAATTTACCAAATACAGTCATTAAAATCTACTTAGTATAGCCGTAATAATTCACTGACTACAGTCGTCCTCTCGTCATTGTTTTATCTACTATAGATGTCATAATTTACCTAGAACGGTCATCAAGTTTTACTTTCTATTGATGTCATAATTTACCTTGGAAAGTCGCCATGTTTTACATCATACTGATATCATAATTTACAGTCATCAATTTTTACCTGCTATTGATGTCTTAATTTACCTTGGACATTCATTATTCATTTGTTATTGATGTCATAATTTACTTACCAGTGATATCATAATTTATCCAGGACGTTATCATTTTCCTAGTACAGCCGTCATAACCTCTCCGAGGGCAGTCCTCATGATTTACCTACCACGGATATCACAGTCTACCGAGGGCAGTCCTCATTTACCTACCACTGACGTCACAATCTACCGAGGGCAGTCCTCGTGATTTACCGAAGGCAATCGCTGTTTGATGGATAGATACAGACGCACTTTGATTACCCAGAGCCGAGGTAATATCAAATTTTTAAAAAAGCACTAAACCGCACAGTCAACTTAGCAACTGTAAAAATAAAAATCTGTACACAAATACTTGTCAGATGACAACCGATACTCCATAGTTTTTTTTAAAACTACTTTTAGTGAGTGCCTGTAATAAACTGAATAAGTGTTATTTCCTCTGTTTAGATGGATTGTTAAACTGATATAAGCCGTGGTGGTAAATGTCACACCTGTACTAAGTGACAGTCTGTCGCTCTTCAGATCGAGAAAAGAAAAATAATTATCTTCAGTGACACTTGGCAACGAGTTGTGATTAACTCTTTCTGTGCTAAAGTTCATAATAGTAAGTGCTAAAGAGTTAACGCCAAGCAGCGTAAAGAAAGTACCACCAGCATGGAAAGTTTGAAGAGCGTCGTACTTATAAATGTAATGACTAAACAAGAAGCCTACTTAAGAAACCCCTAGTGACAGAAAAGAAAGGAATAAAAATAGAAAATTTCAGCAGGGAAAGCGAAAAAAACCGTCGGCTAAAACTTTACTTAAACGGGTGCTACGTCATTAGGAAGGGTCCTCGCAGTTCTCCATGCCGAAGAAAATCGAACGATGTCGGTTTCTAGCAGTAAACAGTTGGCTTAAACACTGTAAACACAGTAAACAGTTGGCTTAAACACTGTAAACACAGTAAACAGTTGGCTTAAACACTGTAAACACAGTAAACAGTTGGCTTAAACACTGTAAACACAGTAAACACTGACTATGTACATAAAACTGCAATGTAACGTTCACTCTTATCCAGCCCAGTGGATGAAATATGAGGTATTGTATGGTTTTAAAGAGAGAAGCAAAGGTTAATGCAAACTGTGCTTGAAACTGATTTCTGGTTAACGGGGTGTATAAGAAAGCATCAAACTAGAACTGGTGTGTTAAAGGGAGTGCTTTTTTACTCACAACGGTAACCATACGTTGAGGTGATAAGAAGAGTATTTATGACTAGCGGACGAAGCTGAGGTACTTAAAGAAGCAGTTAATGACTATTAAACTCACAGACTGAGGTGAGTTACTTAAAGAAGCAGTTATTGACTATTAAGGTGAGGTAATAAAAGAGTCTTAACGCCTTAACAAACTGAGCGACTATGAGTTTAGTTAAATGAAAGGATCATTTCTTGACTATAGATGATAGCGAATCAAAAGAGCATTTCATAACTAACAGAAGACGAATGACTTGAAGATACAGAATTAAAAGAGTACTTCGTGATTAAGAAGGTGATATAAATAAATGAAAATTTAATGACACTAAAAGGCTGGATGACTAGACGTTGTAGGACAGAGAGCAAAAAAATAATGTTGATTTACAAGAGCATTTAACCTTCCACTATTTAAAACAAGCTTAACCGCTTTCCCAGACTACATAAGTAAACACAGATACAAAGTAAACATATACTGTAAAATATATAGTAGCCCATTGTGGTAAACATATACAGTAAACATTATACACTCATACATACTCACAATTCTAAACACATACTATAGCACATAATACAAAAATAAACAAAGAACATATTGAAATGTGGGCCAGGTATTAAGAAAAAAAAATTTATCATGAAAGTAAAAATTAATGTATGATAAAAAATATGTGCCAAGAGTTATTTGATTGAGCCTTGGTTGAGCTGCATCTAGCTATTAAGGGCAATTCATCCCAGGTGACAGAATCCTGATATGAGAAAGAACATTGACCAAATGTTTTTTGGTTTTCTTGATGGGTACACTAGGAATATGAGAACGGGAGGAAAAGTGCATATATTAAGATAGAGTGCATACATGGGTGAGGTCAATCATTGAAACAACAGAGCAAGGAGACTTTATGCTGGATTCTGTAGTGGGCAGACACCAAGGGTATGGAGTAGAGAAGACGGGTGGTGTGTTGAGTTCTAGAGATATTTTATTATACAAGCATATAGCATAATAAATAGAAATAATAATTTGTGAACATGTTCACTAGAAACAATGTCATGTGTTTAACATATTACATACAAGCATCATAATTCACAATTGTAGAAGTAATAGTCTACTCACATAATACATTTCTACATAAAAGGCAAGTATAATATCAATAGCAAAATGCACGAAATATTTCTAAGTCCATTCCCTATTAATCAGTCAGTTAACTCACCATTAAGCCTTTCATGACCGGATTTCAGCCACATCAAATTCAAATGATTAGAGTGATAGACAATAGAATTTTTTCAGCTGGTATAACTTTGATCTCGGCCCATTGGCTGGATTTGTTCTCGTTAAGTCTTAACCATTGGAAAATAAAAACTACTCATCCACGTAAGACTGGTTTAGATTACATCAGCAGCTCTAGCACATTCTCTTCATGAGTTGTTATTTTAACTCTGGTACTTACAAAACACACAGTACCCGAAGGTCATGTCATGAGTTGTTATTTTAACTCTGGTACTTACAAAACACACAGTACCCGAAGGTCATGTCATGCTGACGTCAAACAAGTAATATAATACTTAATTAAAAATAGGGACAGACAACTCTGCTCTGTCACAATATTTTATTTTTGTACAAAGTCGCTTATATACTCTCTCACACACACTCATACACAAATTCTACCTCAAATATACATTTTTAAGGCGGCTCAGGCTGTCTGCGTTTCTACAGACAAAATATTGCTGTGGTGATCAAAGTGAAAAGTGGAAGGTCTTGACACTGCAAGCAAAAGTGTATTGCCATGAAAACATATTCGCTTCGAAGCGTTGAAGGAGATCTCTGACCTAAAAAATGAATTTATTATAACAGTTGTGAAATTTATTTCATTGTCAAGAGCGCGCCGTCACGGACAGGCGGACACGTCGAGAGAATTTTATTGGTTGACTGATTCCGTCTGGAGAGTGCACGATCCATACTGATTAATAATGTTCAGCATTTCAATTTCCCCAGCTATGAAACACAATCACACGAAAGAAAAAAAATATATATCTAAATTCGGGTCACAGAAGGAATAAATGTTCAGATTATTAAACGTTGTTAACTCGTTCAAGCCGTATTATACTAACTCAGGTCAGGAACAAAACCAAAGTGGCATAGATTATTTAACCTCTCAGCCTCCATCATACCTAAAAATAATAAAAGTTTAGATTTTTATGCGTTTAGTTCCATCTAGAATATATATTTTATACGGGTTTCTAATTTTCCATTTTGAATTCATCCTTTTTATTTGGGTTTCAAACAATATAATACTTTTATGTTTTTATATGTCTAATTTTCCATTTGAAATACATACTTTTTATTCGGTTTCAGAATAGATTATTAGATAAATATTATTATTATTATATATCTGATTTTATAACTGTATAATGTTTAAATTTAAGAGTGTGCCTCTAAATCCTATCTGAAATATATATGCTCATTTCCGGTCACAATATAATAATGTGTGTATTATTAAACTTTCAAATCCCCATTCAGTTTAGGTAAGAAAATAACAAAAGGTTTTAAAAATGTTTAGGTAATTAAACTCGTCCCCGTCCAAAATAGAAATAGTTATAATAGTAACAAACAAACAAACAAACAAAAAAATAACAATGTCTAACGGCGAAACCATCATTCAGAGTATGTGTTCAAGCTCAGGTGGCAAAATAAGGTTTAAAATTTTGTTACTAAGTCTCTGCAGTGTTGCTATATACAATATAAATACAATTTGTACAGAAGTCAGTACACACAAGTTCTTTAAAATGTAAGCGGCTGACAATCAAAACACGAAACGGTTTCACTATTATCGCATTTAGATAGTTTTTCTTATTTTAAATATTCTTTAATTAATTATCTTCATTCCCATCCTTAATCGGTCTGCGAATGAAAAAGTCGGTGTTGGTTTTTTAGCCGAATGGAAAAATGTGAACTAAGAAAAATAATCCAAAATATTGTTGGGAGCAGTTAGTAAGTCGGTGAATATTGTAGTGACCTGAGAGGTGGTCTCGCCAAGTTCGCACTCACTTAATTATCACTCCCTGTGTGTTACTTGGCTTAGATAAGTGTTAGACAGCAAAGGAATGCACTAAGTGACTTATCTACCGCAGGGTTCACAACATGGTGAACATTGCCTCTACGCAATCATCCTTGAATGTTTGAGTGAAGAATTTATGAAATTACTGGTTTATTATTCTGTGTGTGTCTAAATTATATCTCTGTCTCTCTGTCTGTCTGTCTCTCTCTCTCTCTTTGCCTCTCTCTCTCACACACACACATATACGCACACACAATGCTAATATGCTAAAAAATGCACACAAGGTTTTAGTCAATACATAAACACACACACACACACACACACACACACACACACACACACATACACACACAAACCACAAACACAAAGACAAAAACACGCAGCACATATATTTGCACTCAATCAACCCCGCAATCACTGTAAAACACAGGTTTTCTTCTTTCTTCTTTTAATTTCGCATTTGCACTTATACGCCACCCCACTTCACCCTACCCCACCCAAGTCTTTGCTGTTGCAGAACTAAAATTGCGCGGCCTAAGATTAGAGTTCATTTTTTGTTTCTTTCTGAACCAGACACAGATTTGTGAACTCTCATATGAAAGACATTAATAGACAATGAAAAATAAAATTGTGTGTTTGTGTCTGTGTGCTCGTTGCTAGTGAAACTGTTCATAAAATTATTATGCTGTATTTATTTATTAAGCTGTATGCGTGTATCAGGCTAATAAATACTGTTGGAGGAAACTGTAAGTTAATACTTGAATGTAAGAAAGAATGGAGTTAAAAAGGAATAAAGTGGAAACTTTGCGTTGCTTCCTGATTATATTTTACAGGAAAAAAGCAGCCTTTCCTTGTTTTATCTGAATCTCCTGCTTTACTGATTTTAGAACCACACTTATAAGCGAAATGCAAAATGTCCTTGTATAGCCATACTTTAGTCCTTATTCCACAATGTACATTTTATTTTTTTTAAAATTTTGTAAAATTTATAGTCGGCCATGATTATAGTGGACGTTTCTTAAGGGGAAAATTATTACTTTTTATTAGTCTTGTTTTTTACTAGACCTTTCTAGTATGTAAAGTCGTAGTCACTCGGCAAATCTCGCTAGACATTACTTACTTGTTAAGTTGCAAAGGGACATTACTTTTCACTAGACGTATGTGTTAAGACGTAAACTCAAGTTTATCTGTAAAGTCATTATCGGCCCTTATTTCTCTTATATACATTATTCCCTTATATACATTAATCGGTCTTTTTTCTTATTAGATTTTTCTTTTTGATGCAGTCCTGATCAGCCCTTATTTTTCAGTAGACGTTTCCTGTTTGTAAAGTCATTATCGGCCCTTATTTCTCAACAACTTTTCTCTTTTCTGAAGTATTGATTGGTCTTTACTTCTTAGTAGATATGACTATTTATTTGCAAAGTCGCAGTCGGTCGTCATGCTTTACTGAATTTCTTTAATTTTAAAATCTTAGTCGATCCTAAGTTCTCACTAGACTGTTTTATTAATTGTAAGATCTTAATAGGGTATTTAGTTCTCAATAGACTTTTATTTTCTTGTAAGACTTTAATCGGCACTTATTCATTAGTTAAAACAAATTATAACCAAGCAATAAGCAGTTTTTTGTTAATAAGGTTAATATTGAATTCTCATTTTGCAAATATATATACATATACACACAATACTCTCTGTAATTATGATTGTTGGCTGCCTTTCGACTGGTCTGAACTTGTGAATTAAGTCGATTCTGATTAGCTTACTTCTCAAAATCATTATGGTTCTTAAGTTGATTTTTTAAAAAATAAATAAAATAAAAATAAGTCTGTAATAGTATTGGTCTTCAGTTTTAGAAAAGTTGTTCAAGAGAAGTCAAGAGATAGGTGTGTGTGTGTTTGGGGGGGGGGGGATTTCCGCTTCTCTATGCTCGTCGATTCTTGAAAAGAATCTAAAGTTGACATGGATTCGAAGAAAGTTGAAATAGATACTTCCACACGCTACGCCAATCTGGACTTTAGGCCACCGGTCTCTCACGCCATCGCTTCTAAGGATTCTCTGAGTGCAACAAGTCCAGGTGCATTATAGAAATGAAGCTTATGCTCAAGAGTGTATATATATTTAAAATTTAAATTATTCATTAGGACTTAAATTCCAAACTTTTCTATGAAAGAATGAAATATACTGACAGTTAAGTTTAACCAATATTTTCCTAGTACGTAATGACTTGAAGTTTACCAGACTGCTCGTTCAAAATTTGACATTCAAATATAAATTATATATATATAGATAAAACGCTCATCAACAGTCGTGGCATAGCAAGCGTGCATTTATATAGTCTGACAGGTAAAAAGGGGCTCATGTCTGTTGTTGCCATGCTAATACACACACACACACAAACACACACGCACACGCACACATACTCATACCACACACATATACAATGCACTTTTTTGCCTTGGCTTCTACTGAGACTTCATGGCGACACACATTTTTTACTTCTCTGTTATGATTTTCTAAAGGCGGGGTTCACGACCCTTCAAGTCACGTGAATATATAATCATGTTTTAATGTAAGCTCTTGAAACAAGATCGAAAGTTTACAGCAATAGAACATCGTGCTGTTTTTTCTTCCTAACTGAAAGCCAGTTACATGTGTAGAAGAAAAATGTACCTGCGGTTTGAATATTACAGCTTACAAGGGAGATAACAATCATACATAACCTTTAACCCGCCACAAATGTATCGTAGCGCAAGTCCTTGACATGATGACGTCACATTTATTTTGGTGTGTAGTGAGCATATTTTTCTTACGCATTTAAGAGACAGTTTGCTCCAATTGTCTGGACTTAGTATGCAGTGGAGTGTTATTCTTATGATTGGTTGACAGTGAACATGCATGTTTCCATTGCAAGACAAAGAAAACGTTATCCATATGTTTTGGTTTGACAGTGACAACGTATTGTGTTCCCAGTATGAGACAGATTCTTTTTATCCATATGTATTTGTTTGTCAGTGACAATGTATGTTTTAAAACAATAGAGTATTATCTAAATGTACTGGTTTGATAATTAATGTATGTGTTTCCATAATAAGACACAAGAAGCACTCAGGCATCTGAAAGTGTCTATACGTACTAAGGGCAGATAAGTCATGATTACTTCTAAATCATAAGTTTGTAGTGATTCTGTAACAAGAAATTTCCGCTTCTGGTTGATTCGCCGCACAGACTCGAAAAGAAGTAAGAAAATTCTGTGCATTTTTTTAATATTTTACTTGTTTCTTCGACGTCATCCATTGCTTTAAAAAGAAATATTCTTCATATCTTTTTCTTTAAGTGTAAGAATGCTGTTCAATTTATTGATCCCACTTAAATGGATGGGTATAGAAACATACGTTACTATAAAAATTATGTTTCCCCTACATTCAGCCAGTCTTAAGCGTATAACGAACCAACGGTGTAAAATTTGAATTGAAATAAATCGGTACAACGAAATAAATTCGATGTATTGGGAGAGTGGGTGAAGAAGAGAAGGATAGTGCAGTTTGATTTCATTGTTTGACTTCTCTGATGACACCCAAATTCTATTTGAAAAGATATCAAGGCCCATAAGTAAGCAGTAATTATCTGAAAGCTAACTGACCGCAGGCGCGATACGTGTTTGATAAAGTTTAGACTTTTAGTTTAGAGCCTTCTTGCTGAAATTAATGGAAAAGTCGGCATTGCTGTTTATTAATTTGCATCACCGCACAGTCAGCATTGTTATGTATTAATTTGCATCACTGCCAGCGTTATTGTGTACTGCTTACGTCACAGTCAGCATTGCTATGTATTAATTTGCATCACTGCCAGCATTATTGTGTACTGCTTACGTCACAGTCAGCATTGCTATGTATTAATTTGCATCACCTCCAGCGTTATTGTGTACTGCTTACGTCACATCTAGCATTGCTGTGTATTAATTTGTATCACTGATACTTCACAGCCAGCATTGCTGTGTATTAATTTGTATCACTGATACTTCACAGCCAGCATTGTCGTGTATTAATTTGTATCACTGATACTTCACAGTCAGCATTGCTATGTATTAATTTGTATCACTGATACTTCACAGCCAGCATTGCTGTGCATTAATTTGTATCACTGATACTTCACCGTCAGCATTGCTGTGCATTAATTTGTATCACTGATACTTCACAGCCAGCATTGCTATGTATTAATTTGTATCACTGATACTTCACAGCCAGCATTGCTGTGCATTACTTTGCGTCACTCTCTTTTTAATGCCAAGTTGGAAGGTTGGAAAACCCATTGTAGAATGTCAACAGGCTATGAATTCCGACTTTACGTGCTCTCTACTGTTGACATGAAAACTAAACAAGACCCGCTGAAAGGCGTTGAAAAAACAAATATTCAGTTTGAAAAAGTTTAGAAATACAATGTAGTTGATATGGGCGTACTATTTATCAAAAGTAACTGTCAAGTGCTAATAACTGTATTTTATATGACGTCCAATATAAAATAGTAAAACTATTGCATATTTGTTTTCTTTAAATAATAAAATGGCAAAAAATTAGGAATGCATATCTTTAACTTTATCTGCTTGTGGGACACGTCTACGTGTCGAGTCTCTCTGTCTAATCGCCTCACCCCACCCCCACCCCGCCTCCTACAACTGAAGTGATAATTAAGCAACAGTTACAACAGGACAATTTTTTTTCCCCCACAGTTTACGAAAATCTTTTAAAGTCTAAATGGCTTTTGAGTTAAATAATGACAGCTTGGCTCTTTGCCCTCTGAGCCAGTGCTTACGTGAATTACAGACTGCAGTCAAGTTGTACTACATGCACCGTCCTGAAACACAGAGCTTACTACATGCCTTCTGCTAGTCACAATGCAGTCAAGTTGTACTACATGCCTTCTGCTAGTCACACTGCAGTCAAGTTGTACTACATGCTTTCTGCTAGTCACACTGCAGTCAAGTTGTACTACATGCCTTCTGCTAGTCACACTGCAGTCAAGTTGTACTACATGTACCGTGTCCTGAAACACAGAGCTTACTACATGCCTTCTGCTAGTCACACTGCTCTAGATGACCTGGTTATTGTCTTGGAATGGGCCTTACTACGTCATGTTTAGCATGCGCGCGTTTCACGCTCTCCTAAAGTCCAATCCAGTCCATTGGCCTAACTGACGTTTTCAGGAAGCACCCGTTCAACTCTGGCAAACACAGCAAGAGAAAGAGAGAGAGAGAGAATAGTGAGGGAGGAGCTGGCAGCCACTAACCAGTTCATACAAAACACGAAAAATTTCCAATCTGATGGGTTCTATATTCTGCCTGTCTATAGCTTTGAATTATAGAATCCATCAGAATACATTATATGATCATGTGACTTCGTCTATTGTGCTCATGGACTGTGCGAGTGTAGGCTCGGCATCTTACGGTATAGCATTAGGAATGTATTGACATTCCTGTACCAACGTGCTTAGTGTTGCAGCATTAGGAATGTATTGTCAGTAATGTTTCATTGTGTTTATAGTTGCTACTTTAGGAATGTTTTGTCATTCCTGGTCCATTATGCCATCTATGGTCGTAATATTAGGAAGGTGTTCAAATTCTTGTGACAGATCTGATTAAATTATTACATAAATACTTTTCAGTGTGACTGCATCAATGCGCACATTACAATTGTTCAAAAGTGTTTCATGTAGAGACTGCACTAATATTACTGCTTATCTTTCTACTTCAGCTTCCCATTTTCAGCTGCAAGGTTAATATCAAGGCAATCCAAAAAATCGCAATATTAATATGCACAGAGACAAGATACTGGAAAATCAGAATGAATTTAATGAATCAAGATAAATTTATAAATTAAAAGATTATATATTTATATAAGTGCATGCAAAAGATAATGTAAGTTACATAATACTGCAAGAAAGCTAAAGATTCTTGTTCGGAAGGTGGAAGGGACTAGCGGAGTGTTCAATATTGAGCGGTTCGCCTGATGTGGTCGGGAGCCCGGAATATAGAGTGTGTGTGGTTGTAGGGGGGGGGGGGGGATAGGGGATGTGAACCAAGTCCTAAGACGAAAGGCCCCGCGCATGTTCTGGAAAGTGAGGTAACGCATCCACCACCACCACAAGTAAGATTTTACAATAAGACAGAATGATAAATTAAGATTAATAAAATCTGAGAACAAGATAATACATATTAATAAAAAAAATCAATAGACAAGGAAAAACAAGACTAATGATACTTCAATCAATATTACACTGTAAACAAAGACACTTAATAATGCCAGTAAAAAGATATAAATGAATGATAATATTTGTACTGAAAAAGACAACTCGGAGTTCTTTTTTTTTTTTTAAAGTAAGAGGATAACTTATAGCTCTGATCTGAAACAGATACTCATGCGATTATGTTAACCGGCACTTCAGAGTATTATTTCTTCGAAACAGTCTGTATAGCAGAATGAAATGTATATAACAGAAGCGTGTCTATATTTTATCACTTCAGTCAGCAGAAAAGATTACAACTCACCCACACACTTGTACTGTCATAGAACGTATTTATAGTATGCGTGCAAATGTTATTACTTAACTGTTTAAATGCTGCGAGATGGTGATATTTACGAGACTCCACGGGTAGGCTTTTGAATTGTTTTAGAGAAGTGTTTATGGAGGGCTGGGTACAAATATTTATTATATTATTACCGCAAGTTTTGAAATGTTGGAGAAGGCTGTTCCTAACGGAAGAAAGAGAAACACACAAGCACGCATAGATAGATAGAGAGATAGACAGACAGACAGATGGATGGATGGATGGATGGATGGATGGATGGATAGATAAATAGATAGATGGATGGATGGATGGATAGATAGATGGATGGATGGACGGATGGATGGATGGATGGATGGATCATATAATATGGGCTGCTCACGCTAAAATCCTTGACCGACTGAAAATTTAGCAGACTGCCTGATGCTCCTGGACAGTTTAGAACAGAAAAAGTCTACCCATAAATCTTACTCTTCTGTCCATGCCCATAGCACTAACACAACGTCAACCCGTAAATCTTACTGTCCATAGCACTAACACAAAAGTCTACTCGTAAATCTTACTGTCCACAGCACTAACACAAAAGTCTACTCGTAAATCTTACTGTCCACAGCACTAACACAAAAGTCTACTCGTAAATCTTTCTGTCCACAGCACTAACACAAAAGTCTACTCGTAAATCTTACTGTCCACAGCACTAACACAAAAGTCTACTCGTAAATCTTACTCTTTTGTACATGTCCTTAGCAATAACACAAACGTCTACCTGTAAATCTTCACACTTCTCTATGGTATAGCATTAGCACAGAACGTCTACCCGTAAATCTTCACACTTCTCTATGACATAGCATTAGCACAGAAACAATCTACCCGTTAATCTTCCCGCACACTATTTTTTTGTGTGTCTGTGTCCATAGCAGTACATCTGTCTCTTCCAAAAATAATTTGTAAAAAAATTATCTCCCTTAGGAGCTTTATCAGAAATTGCTTCGAAATCAGCGTATTCGGGGATACGAATGAAAACCCGGAAATCAAGTCTATATGGTAGGAAGGAAGAAGCAGGTATTTGCCTACACTGACGAAAGCAGCGATCTTTCGAGACTGAGATTAATGACTTCCCGACAGCTAGTTGGCAAAGAAAATGATATTAAATTACTGTGACACGACGACAAGTAATTACGACAAAGCCAGTTCATTTCAGTCACCAGCGAAATAGCGATTGACAACTTTCATTGATAGGAAATAGTAGTTTGGTGGTGAACTCAAACGTCCACCCAGTGTGGTGAATTTAATCACTGAAGCATTTAAAACTGTGATTGCAAACAAAAGTGCATGACCTTTTCTTGATAAGCCGATACCAAATCAGTACTCGTTAACTAATTCTTGCTAGATTAGCAGAAAGGGCGAATATTGCTCTCACTGAAATTAAATGTACTTTTAATTTACAGTGAAATTAAATTTTATGTGACTTAAAAAGGGGCCGTAATCTAAAAATGAAGTAATTAAGAGCAAACGGGGAAATGTCGCTGCATTTTAATTTTTGTACAGTTGGTTGTTTCAGTAACGGCAGTTGAGTGCTCCATACAGAGGAGAGTTTGTCTTAGAGTACTCGATGGCGTAGACTGTAGACTGTAGACCTTCTCCATTAAAACTGTTATTTTATTTACGTTGAATAACAATAAAGAAGAAAAGGTTGAGGGGGTCGGGAGGGGTGTCAGTGCATCTTATTGGTGACCCGTCAAATGCGCGAACGACAACTGCGCGCACCGACAAATGCGCGATAGGGTTAGGGTTAGGTTATGGTTAGTTTAGGATTAGGGTTAGGATTAGGGTTAAAGCTAGGGACAGAACGCGTCATCGCGCTTTTGTCCATCGCAGTTTTGTCGGCGCGCGTTTGTCGGTGAACCCATCTTATTATTGCTATTTCTGTTTTAACATTTGCAAGAAAAAAAACTTTGAATGAGTACATAGATATGTCCATCAGCGCTGACAAAGCAAACAAAATATTTATCCAAATCAGCCTGACCTTGGCCTACACCCAGTTTATGAAACTATTCACCTTGGAAACAGTTGACATTCAGAATTTAATTTGCATATTGCTTACAACTAAAACCTGAATGCAAAACTCCACAGTATGCCTTCTGCACTCTGCATTATAATTTTGTGTGGACTTGATGGCATTATAATATCAGCCCTTTGTCAACATCCTGCCTGAGGTTGTGTATGACATAATTTGCTGGCAAAGTTCATGGTCCATCCAGGTATTCTAAAATAATAAACGGTTCATGCTCCATTAGTTTATTTCTCAGCCTAGAGACTTTATGAAATGACAGCATTTCTACATCTATGCTTATCCATCCATCACACAAACTCTGTCAGTGGGGTTCCATTTTGGCCGAGCTAACCGCAGATACTTATAAGTATCCAGGGTGGGTGGGGTGTTCAGTGGAGCAGATTGCACACTTAAAGAGACTCTGGTGCATGATTGGACTGCTTTCTATTTATTGTTTTAATCTGCATATCATCATTCAATCAGTCAGTAATCGAACAGCCTAAAGTTTGTAAAATAACTGAAAGTGGTGTCTGTCCAAACAAATCAATGTAGGGGGCTCAACAGACAAGAGACTAGGTGTGGTTTCCGATACGGCATGCGATTGTTTCCCCCACACCCCTCTACCCTCATCAAGAATTATTAAGTGTGGTCTGTTTTTAGTGGCATTAAAGACTGTAAGCGGTTTATCGCAGGATCTGGTGGATTCTAATACCTCGAGGAAAGAAATCGCAGTGTACATGTTTTCTTGCGTTATAAAAAATGCGTCATTGCTACTATTTTTGTTAAGAACTGCCAGTGTACATGTTTTCTTGCGTTATAAAAAATGCGTCATTGCTACTATTTTTGTTAAGAACTGCCAGTGTACATGTTTTCTTGCGTTATAAAAAATGCGTCATTGCTACTATTTTTGTTAAGAACTGGCAGTGTACTTGTTTTCTTGTGTTATAAAAATGCTTCATTGCTATTATTTTTGGAAAAGAAGTGGCAGTGTACATGTTTTCTTGTATTATAAAAAATGCGTCATTCCTACTATTTAATATGCCTCCTCCACCATCCTCATCCCGACCTATAACGACGGGATTTAAAAGCGTTTGGTTCGTTTTAATTAGAGTCAATGATTGTAAGGCTTATGATGAGAACTGGTGATTTCTAATACCTAGTGGTCTTTGGCGAGAAATCTTAATTTCTAAAACCTAAAAAGTGTAGACAAAGTGCAACATACATGAATATGTATCCTGACGCATTACTGTCAACCCGAAATTCATCAAAAACATCGTGTATTGTTCTACTCAGGTAAGCGAATGTTACCAATTTATTTATTTACTTACTATGATATCAATAGATTGGAAACCTCGTATTAATCATTATTTTTCTAATAATAAATTTACGTTCATCCCTTTTTCTTAAAGTCAGGTCCTACCGTACATTTCGTCTACTTCTGAGTTGTTTACATTTTTTCAGACAAGAGAATGCGCATAGTTCGCGATCGAATCCATAAAATTTGACCCATCAAATATTTAAAATATGCTAATTTATTAGTATGTTTGGTATTTGTAACACTTTACTTTTTTTCAAAATCCATTTATAATTGCAGCCGTTTTTCATTTTTTAGTAAGGTCACCCATACAGTTTTTTTGGAGCGGCAAGATAACCTGACAGAAGAAAGGTTAAGGAGCGATTAAAAATCACCATGAGTTACGTTACCCAAGAAGCGATTAAGTCCAGGCCACTCAGGCGAGAGGCTATAGTGACTATATCTTCTGCGCTACCGCCTGTCCCTTTGTACACAGAGTAGTGAAGTGTTCCAATTTTGGAATCAGATAAAAATAATGGAGTCAGTTTATGTGCAGCCATCGGTCAAGTCAGAGCCATTACAACTATGCAGCTGTTTGATTAGTTACAGTTCTCGTTTGCTTTCATTTTCTTTCTTGGATCAAAGTTCAGCTGCTTTCGTATCATTCCTTAAGGGCTAGTTTTAGTTATTTCTCAATGTCCTTTATAAATGGGTTCTGACCATCGCAGTACTGCAAAGAAAAATCGATTTTACTCTTTTCTATCATTGGAGAAAAATTTGCTACGAGACCGTCCTGGAAGATTTGTTTTTCTAAAGAAAGTAAAGGTAAACAAAAATATCTCCTAATACAGTAATAAATTAATTAATCACAAGTAAAGTGCCTGTACAGTTAGGAAGTATGTGAATTAGAATTAAAGCCTGACTAGGTCAGTGTCCGACAGCACGCGCAACAAATCAAAGCGCGGACCGGAAAGAGTGGGCCGATGGCCTGGGCAAACTTATACTGATCCAGCCACTCAAACCTTCACCCACCCACCCCCATTTTATAAAACCCATCAATTCTGAAACATACATCTGCAAACTCAGCAACGATTAAAGGTAAACGTAAATCCCACGACTAACGTGTGCAGCAAGAAGAATTGAGAAACATAAGAAGAACACATGCGGGTGTACTCGAACCTAGTCGTTTAAGGTGTTATCAAAACCCACTCAATCATGCACTTTCGTAACATGATCAAACACCACTCGACGTGAGAAGGCAGTCATCAGACATGCAGCATTCTTAGCACTGGGAAAGGGTGGGGGGGAGGAGGAGAGGTTAGTTCGGGGTCGTCCCGACCTCACGACTTGGGGTTGACCTAAGCAGACTATTTGCGAAAGGCTTCACACAGTTAGGGATAAACTGCAATGGAGTGAGCCACAAGTACATATCTGGGTAAACGTCTGAGGTATCATGCTGGGTATTTGTTCATAGCAGAGTGTATGTGTGTGGGGGAAAGAGGGGTATGTTGCCAGGGTGAATATGAACAGATATTGCACTCAAAAAAAGTATGCCATCAGTTCAGGTACTTGCAATCTGTGCTTAGCTGTTTAGTTAAGTTTCTATAGACAAGACAGGTAGGCTTAAGCCAGCCTCGACGCTTTGATACACAAGGCACGGCCTCTGTTCTACAAAAGACATTCTTACATTATAGACACGACCCCTGTCAAGCACATGACACTCCTACATACAAGACATGACCCCTGTCCGATACAAAACACGGCTGAAGATACAAGACACGGCTGATGAGGCAAGACACGGCTGCGGGACACTCTGACGTACAAAACACGGCCTCTGTCCAACCCGGGATGCTCCTTTTGATACAAGACGGCCTCTATCCGACCCGGGATGCTCCTTTAGATACAAGACGGCCTCTATCCGACCCGGGATGCTCCTTTAGATACAACACGGCCTCTGTCCGACCCGGGATGCTCCTTTAGATACAAGACGGCCTCTATCCGACCCGGGATGCTCCTTTAGATACAAGACGGCCTCTGTCCGACCCGGGATGCTCCTTTAGATACAACACGGCCTCTGTCCGACCCGGGATGCTCCTTTAGATACAACACGGCCTCTGTCCGTCCCGGGATGCTCCTTTAGATACAACACGGCCTCTGTCCGACACGGGATGCTCCTTTAGATACAACACGGCCTCTGTCCCACATGAGACGTTTCTACATACACTTACAAAACACGGCCTCTGTCCGACAGGAACTCCCAGCTGTGACTGACCACCGATCTTCCTAAGCGCTGTTTGGGCATGAACTGCTTGTTACCATTATTTCCAATAAGATGGATTAAATGCTCGTTGTTTAGTCTAGTCGCTGTGGGAGGAACGCGTTACAACATCCTGCGGTTTGCAATCAACGTGCACCGAAATGAAATACGGCTCGAGAGGTACACATTGTAGAACTCAAACGCTTATAGCACAAATCACAGTGCAAACAAGAAAACTCACAATGCAGGCAAAACAACTCGCTTATGCCACCTTGGATCACCACACTCTTGGTACGACCATTTAGCATTGTTCTAATCTGGTACTAATCTCATTTAGCATTGTTCTAATCTGGTACTAATCTCACTGACTGAAATTTAACATCGTAATTGCAGCTGAACAATACCCTGAAAAGTTTATTCATTTCTGCCTTTTGTTGAAAGTTTTAGCTGTGTGTACTGTACGTCTCGGACAGAAATAAAATAATTAATTTTAAAAATTATACGGTGACGCAATTTGACTTTGCAGCAATCCAGGAAATGAGATGTGTTTGTGTGTGGGGGGGGGGGAGGGGGGAGAATCACTTACACTTTCTGTACTTGATTCAGAGTCGTGGAATTATATTTCATTTCATTACTGGAAAAAACAACTCAGAGCTCAGCACAGAGCAATCACGTACATCATGGTATGGGATGCCTATGTCGACTTTATCATAAGCCTCTCCAGTGTAAGACAATGTAAACTCGATAGGTCCAGTGTAAGCCGGTGTACACACGATAGGCCCAATGCAAGACAGTGCAAACACGATAGGCCCAATGTAAGCCAGTATAAATGCGATAGACCCATGTAAGCCAGTTGTAAACACGATGAGCACAAAATATTAATCCAGTGTTAACACGATAGGCTCAATGTAAGCCAGTATAAACATGATAGGCTCAATGTAAGCCAGTATAAACATGATAGGCTCAATGTAAGCCAGTATAAACATGATAGGCTCAATGTAAGCCAGTATAAACATGATAGGCCCAATGTAAGCCAGTATAAACATGATAGGCCCAATGTAAGCCAGTATAAACATGATAGGCTCAATGTAAGCCAGTATAAACATGATAGGCTCAATGTAAGCCAGTATAAACATGATAGGCTCAATGTAAGCCAGTATAAACACGATAGGCTCAATGTAAGCCAGTATAAACATGATAGGCCCAATTTAAAGAGAGATCATCCACCCTACATTACACTTTAAAAATTACCCGTCTGTCATTAGCCTATCACTTAGCATACGTATGCAGTACACAGTTATTCATTTAATGACAAGTAAATAGTTATTCAACATCATAACTTTTGTTTATTTCCTTTGTTAGTTTTTCTTTTGTGACTAAGTGCAAATTTCATCTGCTCTCATTACAGTTCAAAATTGCTCAATGCAGTCTTTATTCATTGCAAATTACTCATTACAGTTCAACATTGCTCAGTGCAGTCTTTATTCATTGCAAATTACTCATAAATACATAACTGACTGATTCCAGTCCAGTCTACCAATCCTACCGTACTAGTGTGTATATTACTTTTTATAATGCTCCTATCCTTCATGTATCCAGCATGAAAACCGAAACACAGAGTTCTGTGTCTTCTCTGTCACCTGCTATTTTTAGTCACCTAAAATGAATTGCCTTTAGAAATCGGACGTAGTCACAGCACAGCATCTTCACAAACAAAAAGCTCTTAAAATGTTCACCTAATCTTTATATTCAGCATCTCTAATTTTCGTTTGTCTTTTAACTGATTGAGCTACCTCTAAATTTGTCCAATGTTACATTTTAAAATATGCATATGTTGAAGTATGTTTATTTTTGCACTGTGTATGCACTGTATGTTAGTATACTGTTCAGGTTATAATGTGCATGTGTGTAAGTAATCGATCCGTATAAATGATTAGTATTGTTCTAATGTTACATGTAATGTGTAAAATGTATGATTTCTAGTGTGCGTTCATGCATACGGGCATATGCGCTACTCTAAATTTATTTTTTTAGTATTGGAGAGCTCAGAAGTTGCGCGGTAAGGGCGCTAGCTAGCCTTATATGCTGAAGGTTTGGGGTTCAAACCTATCTTTGGTCAGTGTGATTTTTTTCCAACTCGATCCTCAACCACTCTCCAGGTTATGAATGCTTAGCGGCCATGGTAGCAAGCAAGCGCTTTAGAGGTTTAGACTTGAGAGAATTAGCGCAAATATTATTTTTGGAAAGAACTTTTAAAAAAAATTCAGAACAGTGTCCGACCCTTTTGTCCATTCGTTCGTTAGTGTAAACCACCATAAGGGCTCTCAGAATGGCAACCTCTCATTTCTGGGAGCGACATTCAACATAATGTATGTCTTTCATCCACAATGGACACTGTTTGTAAATAGTTATTTCCCCTCTTCAGAATTTTTAACAGGGCCACTTGTGCACTGAGTCAGCACACTGGCGAAATCGGTCAACTGCTTTGGAGATTAGAGGGAAGAGGGGATCTTTTACCTTTTTTGGAGTGGTGGTGGTTTTAGAAGGGATAATACTGTGTTATGTTATTCCCCTTTTTATTTTAGCTCTATTGCCGCAGTGTCAATTTACTGCTTTTTTCTACGTGGAAAAAAATTCACTGATGGGTCAATCAAGGGAAAATTAATTATTTTTTCAATTAAAAAAATCAAGGGAGATAAAGGCCCCCCCCCCCTCGTATTTTTTATACGGTCTCTCATAAGGGAGGACAAAACTATTATGTGGCTCCAGTTTTAAAAAAAGGAAAAAGCACCATTGTCAAAAATAGTTTCATTACTTTTGCACGTCATGAATTCAAATTTTGGAATGAACGCACCCACTTTTCAAAAATATAAACCAAAGCAAGGGAAATAGCATTTTACAAGTATCTTTATTGTTTTGCACATGTCATGAATCCCAATCTTACCAGCTCCTTGACTGAAAACACCCACTTTCCAACAAAGCCCAAGATAAAAAATTTTACAAATGTCTTCATTTCTTTGCACATTCCGTGAATCTCATTCTTATCAGCTTCTTGACTGAACACAGCATGAAAGTGAGTTACCATGACGGTTATCTAATGGTTACTGAACACAGGAACCCAACCACCGTAAGAATGCCTTTGAACATCTTGGCGATGCAAAGACTGAGATGAGCTAGGTGATTAATGGCGTGTATAATGTTTCTTCGTACTGTTAGCTTGCTTAACCAAATAGCTACTCGCATATAACTACATTACAGAGATGTATTATGTATAATATTTTGTACAATACATAGATATATTATGTATAATATTAGACAGATCGCATATAACTACATGACAGAGATGTATTATGGATAATATTTTGTACATTACATAGATATATTATGTATAATATTAGACAGATCGCATATAACTACATGACAGAGATGTATTATGGATAATATTTTGTATATTACATAGATATATTATGTATAGTATTAGGTAGCTCGCATACAACTACATGACAGAGATGTATTATGTATACTTGTATAGTATTAGGCAGCTCCGTTATAACTACATTACATATATATATTATGTATAGTATTAGGTAGCTCGCATACAACTACATGACAGAGATGTATTATGTATACTTGTATAGTATTAGGCAGCTCCGTTATAACTACATTACATAGATATATTATGTATAGTATTAGGCAGCTCGCATACAACTACACGACAGAGATGTATTATGTATAGTATTAGGCAGCTCCGTATAACTACATTACACAGATGTATTATATATAAATATTCTGTACATTATATAGATGTATTATATATAATATTAGGCAGTTCGCATATAACTACAGTACATAGATGTATTATGTATCAAATATTATGTACATTATATAGATGTATTAGGCAGTTATAATATTAGGCAGTTCGCATATAACTACAGTACATAGATGTATCATGTATAACTACAGTACATAGATGTATTATGTATAACTACAGTACACAGATGTATAATATATCAAATATTATGTAGCGGTGTAGGTCGTCGCTAAGAAGCGAAACGGCAGTCGTAAACCGTCACGTTTCCCTTCGTAATCGCGATATAGGTCCTGTTCCCTGCTAACGAATCATCCAGGCAGAAAACGGGCGCCATCGACAATAATACACTTGTGTCAGTCGCAAAGCTCAGATCCTTGATATTCCCACTAGTACACGTATTGTACACACTCATACACACATACACCCTCACAAACATACATATAATGACTACGGTGTTGTTATATATGTGTGTGCGTTTAAATGATTGTGTGTATGTATGTATCTGTTAAAAAGTGAAAAATGCTACGAAAATATTATCCCCCCCCCCCCCCGCCATCAAACCGTTTCAATTTTTTTAAAAAATAGATAAATGAAATAACACAATTTTTAAAATCGAGAAATCGAGTTTAAGCAACACAAAGAAATATAGAGTGATTGTTTATTTCAGTAACCAAAATAAATGCACTTCACAATCCTAAATCCCTGTTGGAACCCACAGAATTAAAACTATAAGCCAGGGGTGCACAAAATTTTTAGGCCGGAGGGTCAAATTTCCAATTGATAATGCGTGGAGGGCCACAAGTCAGATTGCACAAGGATGGCTCAGTAGAAAAAAACAACACAAATAATGAAATAATGTGCTCCGGGGGCCGCGCAGAGCCCTGTCTCGGGACGCGGTTTGTGCACCCCTGCTATAAGCATAAGTCATATTATTCGAGTTGTACTTTGAAAGACCGAGGTTAACTAATAAAATCACTTGACGTCAACCTCTGGTACACATAATATATATAACACGATCTCCTTTTTTCAGCAGATAATACCAACATTGGACAGATTACATTTTAATGGCCCGAATATCGGTATGCTTTGTGCTCACTGTCTCGTCAGCGTTGTGTATTTTGCCGTTTTTAGAAATCTCGGGTACTGGAAATATGTGGTTACTTTTCGTTAGCTATAACATGAAACGTTAACTGGATGGGCTTAGTGCCACAAAAAAATGGGCAATGATGGGGCATGCTTCCTGTCTGTAAATTCGGCTAATAATAATAATATAAAAAAATGTATTCTCTAACACATGCAAACGGAAAAGTCAACAAACACAAAATACTGAAATCCAGTACAAGAGTACACGTAAGTCAAGGTGCTGGTGGTGAGTAGGATGATGACTTAATAAAACTCTTAAATTTTAAGAATACCACCACTTAGATATTTTTTTAATGCGAATTCATCCATTCATTCGCGAAGACACATCAGAATGTATTACAAATGCTAAACAATTTAATTTCAAATAAAATGGAAACATAAAGCATGCATAATCCTAATCAAACAATGGATTAAAATATAATTTCATTTAGAAGTAAAAATTAATTATTCAAACAAGAAGACTAAACGGTTACTTTATTATAAATATTATTGCTTTTATTTCTCATTATTTCAGGATTAGTGCAATTATTTAAACAAGCGTTTGTTCTGGTTTGTTTTTCCCCACTCAATTAAACCCTTTTTTTTTTTTATTAGACCTGCGCCCCAAATTTTTAATTTAATTGCCAGGTCAAAGGAATAAGACATCGTGAAAAAGAATATGGAAATTTCAGTAAGACTTTTATTGTCCATAGCCGTCTATCTCTATAAATATGGCTTGTTTTACCAAGGACAGGATTTCCTTTTTAAAATAAAACTAGGGCAGATCGAAAGAAGGCCTCGGTGACCTAAGGGCGCAAAGCCTTGGCCTTGCTTGTCTACTTTACGGTACGTTAGCCTACCCAACCCTGCCATAACTACCAGTGAACAACACCCGACCAAGCTCTGTGACTATAAAATATAAACTCTTATCGAGTCTGCTGTTATTCTGTCCCTTTAACGCTTTCTTCGGCTGCATTTCTACTTCCGATTGATTCGCGCCATGGGACTCGTAAACAAAGGGAAATGTCGTTAATGTTTTTGGTTTCGCTCAGTGATATAGAAGAAGTTCATCTCTGAGCGGCTAAAACCTATGTTCTGTCATCATCAGGAATTTTATAATATTATGTTTTATCATCGAGAGGAATCCCATAAAAGTGTTCTCTACCAACATCAAGAATTTAATTTTTAAAAATAAAAAAACTTCATCCTTTACCTTTTATGTAACTTTAAATCACGCAAACTTTTAGGATTGCATTCTTTAGCGTGCACTCTGCAGAAACGTCTCATGTAGGGTAGACATGCATTCTTTAGCGTGCAGAAACATCTCATGTAAGGTAGACATGCATTCTTTAGCGTGCAGAAACATCTCATGTAGGGTAGACATGCATTCTTTAGCGTGCAGAAACATCTCATGTAAGGTAGACATGCATTCTTTAGCGTGCAGAAACATCTCATGTAGGGTAGACATGCATTCTTTAGCGTGCAGAAACATCTCATGTAGGGTAGACATGCATTCTTTAGCGTGCAGAAACATCTCATGTAGGGTAGACATATTGCTATCAATACCACGAATGTTTCTCGTTTCTCTTCTCTCATTTTCATTATCTAACTTCAGTTTCAACCATACTTCTTTTTCAACTGGTTACATCAACTCTAACTCTTCAAAACATGTCCGTTAATTTAATTTTCTTCTAATTTCTTCCAAAATTAAAAGAATTGTAAAATTGTAAAATTAAACTGATTGATTCCCTGATACTAGAACAATTTTTCTACGATTATCGAATTATGTACTGCCACCAGTGGTAGTTGAATGGTTCTAGGGTATTTCAACTTTCCAGTAGACTGCCCCAATAATAGATATGTCAGAACTCTTCACATTTTTAACTTAGAACTGTCACCATGCCAACCCAGAGACACGGATCTTATTAAACTAGAAGGTGTGACCTTACATTAAACCACTTAGCCATCATATGTCAACGTGACCTCACATCAAACCACTTATCAACCATATATCAACCATAAATCAACTTGATCTTACATCAGACCACTTAGCCATCATGACGTGACGTGTCTGTCCTTGATCCGCTACCAGTTTACTTTTCCGTATGTAACATCGGTTCGATTAACAGACGTCAGCTAACCAATGACACAAGTAACTTCGGCTCGATTAACAGACGTCAGCTAACCAATGACACAAGTAACAAATATGCAAAATCCCTCCATACGTGCCTACATTTTCTCTTGATCAGCATTCCCCGACAACCATTCCCCGACAACCATTCGCCGACAACCATTCGCCGACAACCATTCGCAGAGATGCAGACCGGAAATTGTCTGACTGGTTCAGCAATGAAAGTGACGTGTCACAAATTACCCAGAGAGATTGTCGCCAAGTCGAATACGATCAGGTGTGACCATCCATAAGAAGATTTTTCAAACAGTAAAAAAGTGTTCTTTAAGGAAAAATCCACTTATTACAGTACAAAAATCATGGACAGAGATAATTATATATAACAGTTATTCTGCCTTTCATGTACAATAAAGGCAAGAATTAAATTTTCACTGGCTCACATCAGACTCTATAGAAAGTTTTCCAGAACGATTCAAACTTGTTTCCATGACAAGTTGGAAACTCTCAGAAATCAGTTGGCAAATGATCAGTGGTTTTAATGTACACTTTGTTTACATATTATAAGTCCCAGTTCTGATTCTTTAGTTAATTCTATCGGCTGAGTATATCTGTCTATGTGTGACTTGAGGCGTGACGTATACACATCTCTGTCTATCGTTCTGTCTGGTCTGACAATCCACGTAGTTTTGTAAATGAATTCGTACCTAAATCTGTGGGGTGCAAGTGGAGTTAATATGGCACACAATACCAACATCTATATTCTGATTTACCTTCATATACAAATATACATACATCACGTGTGTGTTTTTGTGTGTGTGTGTGTGTGTGTGTGTGTGTGTGTGTGTGTGTGTGTGTGTGTGTGTGTATGTGTGAGTGTCCAAAGGGTCGATGGGAGAGATCGCCACTTCACCCCGATTTTTGCCTAACATGAATTTTGTTTTCCTTTGCTTTGCTTGTCAATCTCTGCGGTATTCCCCCCCCCTCTCTCTCTCTCTCTCTCTCTCTCTCTCTCTCTCTCTCTCTCTCTCTCTCTCTCTCTCACACACACACACACACACCTCCCAGAAAGACAGAGTTCTAAATCAGCCAGTAGTGTGTGTGTGTGTGTGTGTGTGAGAGAGAGAGAGAGAGAGAGAGAGAGAGAAAGAATGAATGAAAGAAAGAAAGAAAGAAAGATGCATTTAAATGCTTCACCTGTATTTTTAGATTTACGGAAGACGTAAAAATGCTATCAATCAAATGCTCTAACGACAAACCCGCAGGTGCATATTTAACTTTATATAGGCGATTTGGTTGAATACGTGTGTTTGATTTGACAAAAAAAATATGATTAGACACTGACAAGAGTTATTAATATAACATAATGTACGAGTGGTAATAATAATATACTATTAAAAGAAAATATTGCTCCACCCCAAAGAAAGTAATTATGAAAGATGAATTACAAATACATTTAACTTTCACCAGAAAGAAAGAAAAAAAGAATGACAAATACATTTAATTTAACTTCCACCTGGTATAATCCAGCACTGTGTCTAAACTAATTTCACTCGGTTTTTTGCAGTTTGACAAACCGGCGTACATCGCAGAGATATTGATTCACAAACTGAATTGTACATAATGATAGCTTGGCTAATGTAAACTCGTAGATAAATTTGGATTAGTGTAAACTATTACTATCTATTGTTTAGTATAAACTCGTACAAATTTTTATTTAGTATAAACCAATACATTCCTTTGTCTAGTACAAACTTTAACAATTCCTTGTCAAGTGTAAACTAACACAATCACTTGCCTAGCCTAAACTCGAACAAACCCTATCTCTAAGAATCCCTTTGCTTAATATATATATACTGTACTTGTATAATTCTTAGACTAATGTAAATTTTTACAATCTCTTAGCGTTCGCAAGTTCGTGCAATCACCTGGCTAACCCCGCTGTACTCCCATGGTTAGTGTTAACTCGTACAATATCAACTAGTGTAAACTAATATAGTCCCTTGTTAATGTAAACTCATACAATCTTTCAGCTAATATAGCCTTATACAGTACATTGGGTCGTGAAAATTCATATCCCTGACTTGTGTAAACTCTTGCAATCTTTTGATTGGTTTAAACTCATGGAGTCCCCTCCCTAATGTAAATCATACAGTCTATTGACGTGTGTAAAATTATGCAGTCCCTTGCCCAGTGTAAGCATATATTCAAATCCCGACACTTTCTTTAAACTAGAGCAAACTCGTAGAATCCCTTGGTGAAATTAACTCGTATAATCTCTTAGTTTGGTTATTCTCGTAGAGTAACTTTTTCAAATTTAAGCTAGCACAATGCCTTGGCATGTGTAAACTCAATCCCTTGGCTAGTGCAATCCCTTATGAAATCCCTTGGCTAAAGTAAACTCGTACACCCTTTGATGAAATCCCTTGGCTAAAGTAAACTCGTACACCCTTTGGTTTATGTAAATTCCGCATAATAAATGAGTCGCGCAAAATTGTGTATGCTGGTAAATCGGCGTGCACTGCTTCGGAAGTTTGATGGGGGCGGGGAAGGGAGGTCGTACGTATTGTGCAGCTGGCACGCCAAGCAGCACCAACCACTCAGGTAATGATGAAATACGTCACTGATAATGACTACGTCAAGCAACAAAAGTATTTTATTTTCAAGGCGTTCTATATACAAAAATGTTGGTCTCTAACTGCGGTGATGTGATTACAGGAAAGAATTCCTACAAGGGGTGTTTATTTTGTGGGGTAGAGATGAGGGGTTTGTTCTTATTGTGGATGTTTTCTTTTGTTTTGTTTTAAATATTTCTTTGAACACTGATAAAGCCCCCAATCCCCTTGACTTCATGAATTTGTTTTTATTTTGTATATGTGTTAAGTTAAAATAATTTAAATAATAATATGTGCGTGTGTGAACTTATTTTCCACGTACAACACCAACTACAAAAGATATCAGCTGAAATTTAACAGGATATTACTCATTGCGCCAGCCTGGATGTGGTCTTAAGAACTCTTTAGTTTTCTGGTGACTCAGTCCACTGATTTTAATAAGAGAAAATCTGTTCCCTCCCCAAGTCTCGAAAACTCAAGAGCATGTGGCCTTCACTTTTACTGGGAACATGAGCGAATTACTTGAAAAGACTAACAATAATACAGATAAGAGTAAACTGGACTTTGACTCATTGTTGACCATTCAACAGTGAATATTGATGGCAAGACCAGAGTACAGAAAACAGAGTTGTAAAATTACTTACGTTATTGGGAGTAACTTCTGACATCTTGCTGAAGCTGATGACGAATGGGATGAGAAGCGTGATTATTATAAACTGATGGATAACGCATGCGCGGAAAATATAACTAATTATACGTGTATGTAAATAGTCACCGGTTGAGTGAGATGGAGCTAGGAATGGAGTAGTGGGTGGATGAAGCATCTTAAAATTCTGGCTAAAACGGCAGCCTCAAGATCTAATCATATTTCCATCATCATCACCCCTCCCCGACACTCACCCACAAGTGTACGGAGTCCTCAGTCAAATCAAAAACTATAAGCTACACAATCAAGCAGGTAAAGTTAAAGACATAATGGTTTGAAATACGGTATGCTGTCTTCAGCTGTACGGTCGACACGCAGTTATTCTGAGTACGAATACCGGTTGACTGTATGACAGTTACTCTAACTAGCTCTGACGTCATTATTTGTAGCCATTACAAAACAAAGTCACAAATAACCGGCAGAGCCACCCTCGCCGCCACTGCTTTATTTTCTGCCTGCCACACTGATAGTGTCCCATGGTGCCAGAAGACAGACTTAGACTGCGAAGTCAATGCACGTTGGAAGTGGATATTATTACACTGGCCTTGCAAAACTTATCTGATAATTTGTTTTAACAGTTTGCTGCGAATGGTGCCAACACTAACAACAAAAGAATAATAATAATAATACGACTGCTGATAATACTATGAAGATTAGCAGTGAAGACATTAACATGAGGTTCGGCCTGGAGAAATGTGAAAGAATTGTCGTCCAGAAAGGCAGGGTCAAAACAACAGAAAGCTTACAATTCGACATCAGAAAATCAACGTTGTTTCAATGGGAAAAAACAGAAATACCTGGAGAGACTGCAACATCAAGAAAATGTGCAGAGTGAAGTCCAAAGTTAAAAGAGTATGAATACGAGTTAAACAAGGTCTAAAGTCAAACTAAATGGGGCTAACAAAATACAAGCTCCTAATATAAACGCAATACCTGTAATCAGCTATACTGGTGGTATCATAGATTGGACAACAAATGAAATAAATAAATTTGAGAAAAACCAGAAAACTATCACAATACATAAAGCTTTAAACCACCCCAAAACAAAACAAAAACAGACGTAGATAGATTATATGTATCTCAGAAAATGGGAGGCAAGGTTTCAAGAAAATCAAAGATGTCATTGAAGAAGAAGTTATAGGCCTTGGGAACTTCGTCTGGAATAACAACAAAGATGAGCCACTGATAAAAGAAGTAAAGATGAGTTGATTTTACCACCACCACCACCCCAAAGAAAGAAACATGAAAGAAAACAACAAAACAGGCATCAACAAGCAGCTGGAGCCAAAAACCTCTCCATGGACGATAAGTGCGACAAGCTGAAGAATTATCAACAAAACAATGAACATGCAGGTGACTGAAGGAGGCAGGTTTGAAAGCAGAAATAGAAGCATTCATGACGCCTGCACAAGATCAAGCATTAAACACAAAATCACACAAAACAAAATCATGAAAATCTCAAATTGTTCCAAATACGGATCTGCAAGAACATGTATGAAATAACAGCACATATACTATATCGATGTCAGTTTCGGGCTGGGACAGAATACATCAAAAGACACAACGAAGTGGCAAAATTCATACATAGAAACCTATGTGAGAACTATGAGTGACCCCCACCACCCCAAAAAAAAATGCATGGATGCACCATCTAGACCCAGTCACCGAGACAGAAGAAGTCAAAATACTTTGGGACTTCGAGATAAGAACAGTTCAGATGATTCCTCTCGAAGACTAGACATTGTAGTTCTCAGTAAGTCCAACAGAACGGCAGCAATTTTCAATGTAGTGTTCCAAGTGATAGAAACATAAACAAAAGAAAAAAAAAAGAAAAATACCAAGATCTTAGAATAGAAATCCAGATACTGTGGAATGTAAAAGCAGACTCGCCTCACTACTAAGAGCAACGCTCCTTGAAAGTGCCTTCATCCTCCGTGAAACCTTGGATCTCCCAGAATCTTCGTAAGATTTCGAGACCTTGGTTCACCACCGACAGTCGTGAAAAAGAGCTTAATAATAATAATGATGTCAGTAGACGATGTAGCTATCTGGACAGTTACTTTTAAAACGATAAACTATATATAACCCGCTAATATGTCGTATGTCCGATATTCCTGCTTGGCTTCTTTCCTAGTTATGGTGGTTTAAAGCGTCTGTTAAAAAAAAAATCAGCAACGTCATTTAATGATCATTAAAATTATATAGATAGGACAAAGTGGGTGGAAAAGGGGAAGATAACTCACCTGACTTTCCAACCTTCCCGTCTCCAAGAATTAGGACACGTAGCGTGCTCATCCTCATCGCTGGAATGAAGTGAGGTGCCACTCATCAGAATGAGGTAACACACACTTTGCGAATAAATTAACGTCTGTCAAAAATGTCTGTTGGTGCAAGGTTTCTGGTTTCTTTTCTTGATGGCATCAAGTCACATGACTTCACATTTTAGTCATGCTCTTAAGAGTGGCCACTGTTGTTGCGCTCACTAAGTATGTATTGTACAAAATAGCAGCGGTGATTTTTTCTCACGAAGATGTTGCTGATGAAGGGTGGGGTACGTACTTCCAAACTTCTGCACAATGGTTTAATCAGTTTACACCCGTTTTCTAACGGTATGCAGTGTTCTCAGCTGTTATCAGAAGTTTGTGCAGTGCCCGAGTTTATTTTAAATGCCAGGTTTGGGTGTCTGCAATCTTTTTTAAAAGTATTAATTATCAGCTTACTCCCTGTGGATCCACAGTTTCGAGACGTGAATGCTCAAGCAGAATACAATGGGCCGTGTTCAACATCTACTGAAGTGAAGGTTGACCGAGAGAAGGTTTATTTTTTCTCTGATCCTCCTGAGCTCGTGGAACGGATTTGGGTGTGTCCAGAATAGAGCGTCTACTTAAATTCCTTTTAGAAAAGTTTCTTATTACGTAGATAGAGCATAAAAATAAGTACTTTTCAACTGTTTTGTCATGGATACCGTTACTTCTTGGTGAAAAGGAAAATGCAGTATTTGATGGTGGGACTAAACAATATTTTTTTTCTTTTATTTCGCAATATTTCGTATAAAATCAAGTGCATTTATTGCTTCACTCGCAAACATTCACTGAAATCTCAGGGGAAGGAGGGGAGATAAAAAGAAAACATATATGCACACAGATCTGCCGCCAATTGATGACAGAAGTGATTAAATAAAACTTCCAGATAATACTTGCTCAGCTCATTTAATCTGTCAGTTGATGTAATCTCATTTAATGATTACAGAGAGTTCGCGTGCATTATTCTGTTTAAGTTCAGAGACTCACCAGTACCAGTGAAAGTACAAATCGGAACTGTGTCCTTTAAACAGTAGGCTTGAAGTAAGAAGAGAACGATATAGAAGCTCGTCTTGTGACGCCAGCTCGCCAGGCGAGAAAATCAACTTGCAATCCCTTTAATAAAACAAACGTGACTCAGGCTCTGGTCGTATCTCGCTGCACCATACAACAATAGATGGACAACCACACAAGAGTTTAGTTAAGAAAAAGAAATGTCTTCGATTTTCCCCATTCGAGTGCCGGCCGTCGAAATGCTCGAAATGCGTGCTGTCCTTGACACACAACCATTGCAATAGAAATTTATGAGAGACCTTGAAGTTGTTGCGTGTAACAACAACACAACATTGTCAGTTCTAGACAATCCTTGTAGATCGGAGATTTTCACATCGTTTCTCAAGAGACGTTGACGTGATGAGGTGTATCACAAGTCAGCAACAGTTTGTTGGGGTGTTTCTTAAAATTTTTGTATTCACGATCTTCATGCGGATTTGTTGCACGGTGCAAATGTGTCTTCACTATTCAGCAAATGTAAAGACCTTGTTGAAAATCACTGAGCCGCCGCCTGCGCTTCCACTGTTTCACTGTCAGACACGAACACCATTTTCATCGCCAGTCGATAATCACAATCACATTGTCATCTGATAACATCGGGTGCATGAGCACGCCACCTATTTGCACCAGAAACAGACAAGCACGTTTATCAGTTAAAATTACATTAAAATGCTATTAAGACAATAATAAAATGCTTTAAATGATATTAAAGTTCTATGAATGTGGAATTAATGAGATATTAAAGTGCTGTTCGGGCAGTAATTAAATGTTTTCGGTGATATTAAAGTGCTATTAAGACGTAATAAAATGGTAATAACTTGATATTGAATTGCTATTAAGACGTAATAAAATGGTAATAACTTGATATTGAATTGCTATTAAAACAGTGATGTAGTATTCTGCTAAGTGGCATTAAAGTGCTATGAAAGAGGGTATTAATGTGATATAAAGAAGGAATTAATATATATATATGACTGCATACATGAAAATAAACATACAATCAGTTTGAGATTATAATTTATACTGATACTTGTTAATTATTTATTTTTCTTTAAAATAAAAAATATTTCGAATTTTGATTTCTTTTCTTCCACGGAGACCTGAATATTTATGGCACATTTCAAATTCATTGTGCCCCTGTGTAAGCATAACAAATATATTTTTTTAATGGGGGTAGGGGGTGGGAGTAAACAGAACCACCAAAACAAAGTAATAAACTGAAATTGTTGAACAAATATCTCTTAAAAATTAACAATAACACTTTTACAGAAAAATGTCAGATACATGCGGTTGCAAATTATGTCACGCGAACCGCGCACTGCGAGCCACAAGTAACGTGTTTATGTTGTTAATCCTGTATGAAGAGTGCTTGGATGGGAGCCATTTCAGTCAGGGCACCAAAAAACCAGAGATTTTATCTCATCTTACAAAGAGACGACAGCAGTCGCAAGACAAAAAGCACATTATGCCTGGTATCAGTCCAGAAGTCAATTAGTCTCTTGGTCAGAACGAAGCTTGCCAACTCTACACACCTTTCCCGCACTATCAGGGCTCAGTGCACCGTAGGCCTGCAAATTTTACAGGGGAGGGGTGGGGAGAGGAAAACGAAAACAAAGTCGACAAGTGCACTAGTACTTGTTACTTCATCGGTAATGAACAGTTTTCCAATCAATTTCAGACCGTAAGAGTAATCCGGCGAAGATCCGATGATATGAAACTATTGCACTCTACAGACACATGGCTCTAGCTGTTTGGTATTCCACTGACACCTTTTAAGTACATCAAAGAGTATTATGAAGCAAAACCTGCCTGGGTCTCGAAACGAGCTGGCGTGCGTGCGTCAGTGTGTGTCTGTCTACCTTGGACAAATCAACTAACCTGTTCCCCAACTGTGTTGTGCACGCCGCGCTCTGTACATAGTCCTGGTGACAGCGGTAGAGTATCGGTGAGCCAGCCAGCTCACTTCGCGGAGTCTCAAAACATGCCGTCATAGGACTGACGTCGTGTATTTTTTTTTTGACTGGATAAGAGTGAAAACCTTGAAGTTGCACTGATTCATCATTCTTGGAGAGGGCGGGGGGGGGGGGTGGTGGTGGTGGTGATAGTATGCTCATGTTTTTACTCAGGAGGTTATTTTTTTTATTTAGTGGTTGTATATACTTTTCGTCAACAATGACTCATCGCGGATACAGTAGCGGCTGCTATTTATTAAACTGTCGAGACCAGAAGCCAAAAAAAACCCTATTTCTGATTAAAGTAGAATTAGAGAACGGGCATATTGATTATAGTTCGTTTACTCTATTTCATACATCAATATAACATATTAGTTGTATTTTGCTGTTATATTTTTAGGCTACACGTTTATCTGATTCGCCTGTAGACTTGACGAGCAGTAAAACATTAGATCGAGAAAGAAGAAATCAGGCTAAGATATTCCACTATGAATGAATCATAGACACTTCTAAAGAATTTGGGATCGAGATTATCACGAGCTCACTATTACATAATCAAGTGTGGAGACCGTACATTTGTTGATCTATTTCAGCAGAAGCTAATGGAACTTGAGGTGAGTTACCACTGAGCTATGTATAGCTCTGCAAGTTCACTAGGGCTTGAGAAGTTCTAAGTCCTGTATAGCTCAATGTAAGTTCATTGGAGCTTACCACTGAGATGTGTCTAGCTCATTGTAAGTTACCCTGGTTTGACTTGAACCAGTTATTCCGCTGCTCTCATTCTGTTTCTGATGTTAGATCTACAGGACATGTAGGCCCATCTAGCAATTGTGTAGAATTTTCTTTCCAAATAAACTAAGTTTAAATGGCTGACAATCGGTTCATTCCATAAACACGTGCCCAATAGGAAATATTTTAATGACATAGCCTCCTGAATAAAAGACCTAACATAAAATTTAAAAAAACAGCAATGGTGAATGTCATTGTAGGAACCATAATTCTGCAATCGTGCGTTGCATTATTGCTTACTCATCTTAACCCACTAGATGAGCAGTAGTATTGAGTAGTTTTAGCACGAGCTGATATACATGTACTTGACTCTCTTCCCCAAATGTTTCCGGTTCCGCGACGAATGGGGGGATCCTTGATTGTATGTACAATAATATTGGGCCTTACATATATGTACATCAGTATTTAAGTGGGCCTTTCCTTGTATGCACGTACAGCAATATTTTTGGCCTTTTCCTGTAAGTTTGTACAACAATATTGGGCCTATTCTTTACATATATATACAACAGTATTGAACCTATCCTTGCAAATATGCAACATGATCGGGGCTTTTCTTACATGTATGTGCCACAATATTGGGCCTTTCCTTGCATGTTTGCGCAAAAGTATTAGGCCTTTGCCCATGGGCTTTTCTTTGCAAATATGTACAATTGGGCATTTCCTTACATGTATGTACAACAACATTATTGGGCCTTTCCTTATATATATATATATATATATGTAGAACAACATTATTGGGCTTTCCCTTACATGTATGTACAACGACATTATTGGGCCTTCCTTTGCATGTATTTACAATAGCAGTATTGAGTCTCCCTTACATATATGTATAATAGCAATATTGAGTCTTCCCTTACATGTATGTAGAACAGCATTATTGGGCCTCTCTTACAAGTTTGTACAGTAGCATTATTGGGCCTTTCCTTACGTGTATGTACAACAGCATTAGTGGTCCTTCCCTTACATGTATGTACAACAGCATTAATGGATCTTCCCTTTTGTAAAATAGCATTATTGGGCCTTCCCTTGTTTGTATTACAACACCATTATTTGGCCTTTCCTTACATGTATTATAACAGCATTATTGGGTCTTCCCTTGCATGTATGTACAATAGCAATTATGTGGCCTTCCCTTGCATGTATGTAATTATTGGGACTTTCATTGAATGTATTTGCAACCGTATTGGGCCTTTAAAGCAGTCATTTATGACCTTAAAGACCCGGGATTCTTTTTAGGCATTTATTGTTGAAGGGGTTGGGGCTTATAACTTCAGTAACCTACTTGTTTCAGGATTAGTTGTAACTTTAATTCTTACTCTAGATGGTGAGAAAAAAAACTAAGTGTGTCACTTCTTCAGGATGTGTTCTTTTTCTAAGCGGCGGGATAAACTTAGTCACGGTTAGCAGGGAGGAAAATAGCCACTGTTCAATACGCTTCCCTCTCTGATATTCGTGATAAGGAATTAAATAAATAATAATAATCGTGCTCATTATGTTTTACCTTTTCACATCTACGCATTGAACGAGATGTGCGCATGCGCCTTTAACTAATCGTGAGGCACTATCTTGCTGCTTACAAACCATGACGTTATAATAATACATGTATGTAGCAAAGCCTGTCAGTGTACCACGTCATAAATGTATGTTGAAAATAACGAGCCCAGCTTAGTTCCGCAAATAATATGCTTGAATAGATAAGAAATGTAGGCCTGTTTTCGAAATCTGCACGCCTGTATTATGTTATTATTGATATATTTGGTAAAGTGTGTAATTTATAGCTTTCTCTTGTTTTCTTGTTGGTTGGAAATAGGTCAGATAACCTTCGAAGCCGCCTTAAAACTATTGATTGTCCGAGTTGGTGATCTGCCCCTTTCATTTAATCAAAACAAAGATGTTAGCGGAAATAAAAATTAAATTGAAGTAATTGTCGTTGTTGTATGCATCATTCTTTGTGATGAAGGGGGAAAACAAGCACAACCCTTCAGATGCTGACGATTTTGTGGTCAGCAAAAAGAGGAAAATACGCTCACACCCAGTCTATAAATAGACCTTCACCCAGCTGATTCAGCGTCTGGTGTTTAAATGCACAATAATTACCATTTTCCGAGATGTGAAACGAAATGTACAGAAATAAATTGCGCGCTTATCACCATAAAATAATATACATAAAAGAACTTAACTGTTGTAAGTATGACATCACAAACTCGGAAAGAGATTAAATATATTTCTTGTCTGTCACAGTATCGAAGGAAGTTTAGAAACAAGGGGAAATCTCTTCATGGAATAGGCTGATGATTATTAATGAGCAAGAAAAAATCGAAAGGCGATGAGTCATAAACAAATAGTGAAATATAAATGCATCATCTTTACTAAAGAAATATTTGTGCAATTTACCGACTTTGCATCGGAAGTAAATTATTTACCCTTAGTTCAGCTGCTCTGAAATGTTCACACAACACTTTATGTATTCTCAAGAGGAATGCAGTACAATAAGTATATGAGAGTGCAGGTGTAAACTAAATATGACAGTCTCTCGAGTATTGTCTGCTAGCGAATAATGAATGAATCTAGCTGAATTTATTTCTTTATTTTTTAAAAAAATTATTAAAGTGCATTTGGATTTTAATAAACACTTTCATAACTTAGGATTATAGTAGATTAAAACATCCTACAAACGGCATTGAAAATCTAGTTAATATTGTGACGGTATGAGGGGTAGCCTGTAACATTTCATTCCTAATTTAGATTCGCATGGCCTCAAAACACTGTTAGATTGTCAGATCGGGCCTGACTTTAGATCTTGCGTTTCGCATCTAAAACAATAGCTTGTCTCTTGCACGAAGGCCCTAGCGATCGCTAGTGATATTATATATACATTCTTGACCCAGTTAGGTCAAGTTGTAATAATTCGCCAAATATTCAGCCCGACTGACACATGACAGGCACGGTATGTCTTCATGCGCACCAAAATCAGCATCAAAGATCAGAGTCAACCCTGCTGTTGTCAGAGAGATATGTCCAATAGTAAAAAGATTTTGCCAAGAAGGTCAGTCATGTTGAACTTACTGTTTAACCAGATGCAAGGCTATGATTATATTTGAGTGACTTTTGTATATTCATGTATGTACATATTTGTTATTTTAATTCATTCTTTTCTGTTTCTTCTTTCAATCATTTATCACACACTCTCTTTTTTCTATGTGTGAATGATCATCATGTGTGTCCATTTCATTTTAATATCTACTAGAAATTTAGGAAAAGTGTTATTTGTATTAGAATCCGCACTCTTATTGGCATCCTGTATGCCTCTCCTCTTCCTTGCACCCTATTAAGCAATCTTGGGACAGGTCATGGCCAACTGAATCCTTCCATCAATGCAAAATCCAAAGCCTGCACTGTGACAGTCAACTTTAATGAGATATATATATATATATAACTGTCAAAAAATCTTACTCTGTGTTATACTGAGGCAAATATTAAATTGTCAAAACGCTCTCATGCCATTTTGATTTTGTAACAATCATCCAGCTCCTATTACTTCATTTCTATAAAAAAAATTGTATCTATCCCTAAGTTGATAAGTATCTGCATTTTTCTTTTTTACTGTTGTCATCTTTATATCGGGTTGGGACTGAGATCTAGCCAACTGTTTGTGAATATTAATATTTAAAATGTCTTTAACATTCAAATAATTAATTGGTAACAATTGAAAATATTAAAGTGTGGTGGGATGTGTGTGTGTATATATATATGTAACACAAAATAAAAGCAAACTCAACAAATACATTTAAATTATTGTTGTTCAATAAATAAATAACTTCTCCAAAATGAACCATGAAAGTTAATCAGATTAGTGGATAAGCCCGTGCCTATACACAAGAGCATGAATTGTCTATTTGAACTTCTGTGTAAGAGACCACAGGTAGTGTAGGCCATCCCAGATTATGTAACCACAGCATTAATTAGCTTACCCATGTGCGTTCCAAATGTTTGCTGGTGTGATTTGGTAAAGATCAGGAAGGTATGTCTGGAAAAGTTATAGAATACTTGTGTAAACTAAAACTCTTACTGTGGAATGTATGCTCAAATGATTTTCATGTAAGCAAGTTTACTATAAGTCTAATTGTAAAATCTTGTAAATTTTATTCTTGTATTTTTCTTCATAAGTCTAGAGAGACACAAGTTGAAACTGTAAATATATTTTTCTCATATTTAAAGTGTTGTAATTAATTGAGGCAATTATATATTTCTTTCGCGCGACTGTTACAGTCATGATAACTTATAATTGAAGATAAGATGTATACATAAAGTTATGAGAAAGGCAGAAGCAAGGTAGACTTAAGTATATTGTTAGTGGAGAGCTGACACATGCACCTATTATTGTGCTTCAAACCAGTCACAGTTTTGTTCAAGTCTCGATTTCAAGTCTTGGTTCAAATCTTAAGTTTGGAGTTTGGAACCCAAAGTCTGAAGTCTGACATTGGAAGTCCAAAGTTTGCAGTCTTATGTCTGATGTTTGCATTTTTAAGGAACTTCTTGATTCCGACAAAAAAGGAGGATAAAGCCAAAGACACTGCTGATGTAACATGTCATCTTACAGACAATTCTTCCTTGTTCCCTTGTGGAACATTTATTGACTATGTTATGACATTCTATTGGACATTGAGAACCGTGCTTGGACCTACACCTGTGTTTGTGAAAAAAAACTATTCATTCAGTGTGTGCATGTATTTGAACAAATTCTGTGTGTCACTTGTATGCTGACCAGCAGCCAAACCTGCACACTATGCTAATAATCTCTATGCTTCCTTGGTGGTATCAGCAATGAGATCCACACTGGTGAACACATGAATAATCAGGTGAATTCATGTCCTGCTGTCAGTATCATTGTCTTGTACTTTCTTTCATTGATTATAACCTTTTCTTTCTTATAAATTCTAATCATAACCTAGTGTCAAGTTTACTCTTATGGTTAATGAACTTCTGTCAAAGACTTATTCCAATTATGAACAAATTTGAACTATCAGTCTGAATGACTTTATTTGGTAGAAGAGTTGAAGGATGTTAACTAATTAGAAAATTAAATTGTACTTATGTCTTGTGATTTCTTTATGTAAATATCGTGTACATAATTTTATTGAGCGTTTCTTTATATGTCACATTTAATAAAATTATTAACTTTTCACTTTTCACTTTTGACTAATTAATTGAAAGGAAGTATGCATGCTTAAGGGGTGGGGGCAGCTTATAAATTACAAATTAAAATCAGTCATACATACTTAGGGAAAAGTGCCTCTTAAGCTGGCAAAGGAGAACGGGTGAGGGGGCGAGAGTGAAATTCCATAAAACCTTGCATTAATATCAATTGCAGGAAGACGTTTTGCTCTGGATGAGTAACACTTAGAGACGGAAGATAATTAGAGAATTATTGGTTTCTAGAACTTGACTTTTAGTCTCTCCACTGCAAAAGACGAAGACCCCGTCGACGATATAGATCACAAATAAGAACTATCATTAATCCACTAGAGGTAAGGATTATCACCTTCACAATATATATATGTCTGCTTAGTTCACTTTCATTGAACATAATTAAATCTACTAGTTTCAGGGCATTCTCTTGTACTTGTGCACGCATATAATATATGTAGTTAGATGGAAAGATCAAAGAAGGGAAGGGGGTTCAGGCTTCGATTTGAAATTTGATAGGCAGAAACGATGACTTTTCCAGTCAAGATGGGTCAGGCTAGTTAGGAAAAGTGAAATGCTCCTGCTGTTCAGGAAATATTCAGCATCCATTTAAAACTGGAGACCTGTACCATGCGGTTGCTAGTTATAGATGAGAGTTGGTGGAGGGAGGGGGGAAATGAGAAACAGAGAAATATAATTCCGGTAACAGAGTCAATTAAGTTTGTTAAGTCACATAATTCTCAAGTGAATTTTAGCGTCAGAATAAAGACGTCACAATTGGAATTAGCCTCAGCAAAAGACGTCACAAGTGGTTTTCATTATATGTTGATCAAAAATTAAAATGCTTTGGGGATTCATGTTGTCAGCTTACAAGCAAAGCAAGCCTGTGAAGTTAGATGTGTGCTATGATTCATGGCCTAAGCTTGACAGACATGAAGGTGTCTTTTCAACACTGCCAGTGATACTGTTGTTCTTGATTAATTATAATTATTAGTTTTGTTGGGTTTTTTTTTTGTTTGGATTTTTTAAATTTTAATTAACATTTGCTTTATACACATATATGTTTTGCAAAACATATTACGCAGCTAGTTATAATTTATTTAGACCTAAAACATGCACCCACTGCAACTCACTATTGCATATGCTCGGTGTCCATGAAGCCAAAGATAATGGCAACAAGATTACAATTGATACACACACACACACACACGCACACGCACACACACATACAGACACGCACGCACGCACGAACACACGCACGAACACACACACGCACACACGCACACACGCCACACACACACGCAGTTAAAACGGTCGTTGTGGTTGCACGCACGATAAAGAAAACAACAAGACGGAGCGCGTTGAGAAACATGATATTTTCTGGATCACGGCTTGTCAGGATCAGAGGTCTGAGCATGGTACTGACGACATTAGAGGGAGTAATGATGTAAGTGTGACACATGTAAAGGAGACTAGGCAAGAGAGTAGTGGGCTATTTGTTAAAAGAACGGAGAAAGGTAGGAGTTTGTTATGAGAGAGGAAAGGAGAAATAGATAAGGGGGTAATTGTAAAAAAGAAGGGAGAGAGGAGAGTTTGTTGTGAGATGGACAGATAGATACTTTGAGCAGAATTAAATTCATATAGTCGTAAGGTAAAGTACATAATTATGTTGAAAGCTTTTTCGAAGGCTGGAAATATATTGTCTGCAAGCGAAGTTCATGACGGAGCAGACACTACTACACGCTACAAAAATGTACAGATGCCTTAGTGTCCCTTTCCTCTAAACAAAAACATCAGCAAGAAAAATCTCACACCTACTCAGACGCTCTCTCTCTCTCTCTCTCTCTCTCTCTCTCTCACACACACACACACACACACACACACACACACACACATGCACACAACCAAAGAGAAAAAAAAAAGCTGAAGCGTTTATTTGTAACATATAGCAAAAACAAACTACTGGGTGTCGGTCAATCAAGAAAATTCCAGTGAACAAGATTTGGGTGTTGAGGGTCATTCAAGAAAATTCCAGTAAACAAGATTAAGCACCAACCCATGACACTTTGCATGTGAGGGTAGTGCCTTTACCTCACAAGCCACCGAGCTCACCATCACGCCTCAACTGATTTGGCGTGAGGTTTCAAAAAACAAAGATTAAAATAAACTGGAAATGTTCGCATTAATTGGAGTCCCTTCAGTTTGCAATAGCAATGTTAACTTTTGTATTAGTGTTTCATGTCTTAATATCTCTAAGTTCTTCACAATAGGCTGCGTTTAGTAACCCCGAGCTAAGGAGAGAATAGTGTCGACTGCAGACAAAAGAGAAAATACAGTCAACCGGGCTGGGTCTCGAACCCACGACCCCAGGGATTTTAATGCTTTTACCTCTCGGACAACAGCTACCAATTTGTAAACCCGTACGAGAGTATAGTTAGTTGTCAGACCCTTTAGAAAACGGTTTTGACGACATACGAGCTATTGTTGAGAGGTGTGCGAGGGCGGGGCACATGCAAGAGAAAGTATAGAACAGTAACAGAACAAACGGAATTTCGCATGAAAGGCGTTTGACACCTGTCATGCAAAGATGGGCAAATCCGCAGACTGTGTTTTATCTACTCCTGTGCGGATACTAACAAAGAATAAGAAAGAGTAATGCTTACTTCGTGGCATGGTCTATTCAATGCCCATGATTACAAGACAACAACAAAATACGAAAGCGGAGATAAAGCTTGAACTTGGCCGAGCTTTCAGCCGAGTCATATCTTTCATATTTCTGACTAATGAAGAAAATTTGCTGATTGATTGAAACTCTTCTTAACATCTGTTCAAATGCAGATTGCGGTTTTTTTTTTCTTTCTTTTTCGTATACACTGTGATTTTATACAGTGATATCATTTAGTGATATCATTGACAGTCTACATAAATGTTACGTTTTGGTTAATCTGGGTTCTCTTCCTACGACCAACGATCGTTGATTCCATAAATGTCCGTAATACATAAATGTTACGTTTTGGTTAATCTGGGTTCTCTTCCTACGGCCAGCGATCGTTGATTCCATAAATGTCTTAACCATGGAAACTTCATTGCAAAATACAAAATTTACTACAGCTTAAAACCTAATGCTTAAACTGAGAAACAGAGTCTGAGTGTGTGGCGGAGTACATTTACCTATCCCTTTTTCTTAACTTAATTGTTATATAAATTGTTAAATTGCCGAAGTGACCCAACCTTGGGCACTTATGATGGTATTTTTCTTAGTGTCAGAGTTGGAGTAAACATTCGAGTTGAGAATATACTAAAAAGTGCTCATGTAATGCAAACTAATTCCAACTGGTTGAGTAGTTTTTATTATCTAATAATTAAGATTTACAAGAATGAGAATAGCCAATGGGCTGAGATAAAAAAAAAAGTTGACATGCTATAGAAAATTCTATTGTCTGTTCATATGAATTTGGTGTGGCAAGAAGTCTGGTCATGAAAGCGGCCGTTAGCTTAAATGTGAGTTAACTGACTGATTGAGAGAGAATGGACTTTAAAATATTTCGCGCATTTTTGTATTGATATGTTATACTTGTGTTTTACTTAGAGATGTATTATATGAGTAGACTATTATTTCTACAAATGTTCAAACTAAGATGCTCGTATATAGTATGCTAAATACTTGACATTGTTTCTAGTGAACCTCTTGATGAAATTGATTTGCTGTATTTATTGTGCTGAGTGTGCATATTGGGCTAATAATTACTGTTGCAAGAAACTGTAAGTTGAGACTTGATTGTAAGAACAAATGGACTTTAAAATGAATTAACTGGAAACTTAGTGTTTGTTTCCTGATTATGTTTTTACATGGACAAAGCAGCCTTTCCCTGTAGTATTTGAATCTCCTGGTTTACTGATTATATAAACTGTTATGACCATGGTAGATGCAGGAGCCTCTACTGTGGTGTGTGGGTATGGGAATACACTACACTCCATTGATGTATGGTGGCAAGGTATGCTGACTACATCGAGCAATTTCTGTTACAGGAAAGTTACTATAAATTGCTACAATTGATGTTCTGCTTATGACTGTGTGATAATTTTTCACCCTGAATTTCTTGAAAACAAAATTGAATGTAATAACGAACAATGGATTGCAACTTGAAATAGTTTGTGATTTATACATATTATATTTCTGCATTTAAAAAAGGGTAATGCTGAACAATGAACTTTTCACTTCAACTTGCACTGTTGTGCTGAAGAAAAACTTTGTGAAAAATTTATTTGAACTGTGTTGCTATTTTCTGGAGAAAATTATTTAATGTGTTACAGTTTACATTTTAGGATGAGATCTGGTTTGTGTAGATTTTGAAGCTTTCAGAAGACACATCTGGGCGCTGTAGCCATTGAGTAAAAGTGTTCAATGGTTGCTTGCTTGACATTCTGTCTCAATTATGGGTGAGTCCTTTGATGAGGCAGCACCCTGGATATTTATCTAAAATACCATTGAAACACCACCAAATCATTTTGACTTTGTAAATTTGATACTTCGGAGGTCTTTCTTGATTTTGTTTCTTTCAAAGCAACTTCAACACTGTGAGAATCATCATTCAAGATGAACGAAAAGTTTGTGAGCTTTTAATAATGTATATATTTTTTAATTTTAAATATTTAAAACGTAATAATTTTAAAATTCTTTAGTATGTTTCACATTAGCAACACTGTAATTTTTTCAAATTCCACTTATAATTACAGCTGCTTTTCATTTTTTAGTAAGCTAACCCATTACAAAATCGTTGAGCAGCAAGATAACCCGATACAGTCATACATTACGTAACTATAAGATGCTGACACGCAAGAGGTTAATGACTAAACGCGTATGCACCTTTAAGCTTTTATTACAGTACATCTTGCATTGTTTGAATTTTATATTTTAATATTTATTTAAAGCGACCGGGCTAAATCTCTGAAAAGATTGACAGCATAAAACCTTGACACATTAACTGTTGTCTATTAAACTATTTACGGTTGGGTTTATATACAATTTCAAGTAATTATTGCAGATTATTCGAAACTTTCCCACTAAGATCATACAGTAAACAAACTGCGCGAGCTGGTCAGCTGGCCATTTTTACATTTTAGTGTACTTCCAGGAAGTCTACAAATGGGGTCAAGGCCAAGTCTGGGTTTCCCTATAGCCTAAATTACGTACAGTAAGGTAACACTTGGCAAGGTGGCTTTGGGGCGATTGAGAGACGGGAAAGAAACTTCTCTATGGCACTCGGCACTAAAACTCGTGCTCAGGCATTAAAGGAAAGTTTCTCACTTCAATTTTTGTCATTGTTAAGTGTTGGTTATAGCATAGTCTGCTTTGTGTATTCTTAACATTTTTAGAGTTAAATTTTTACACTCTGGTTCGTTTTTTAATGACATCATGTTTTTCATTTAGTAAGTAGCCTTTGTATTCCTTGTTGTTCAACGTTGCCGAGTGTATAATTTATATGTTGTGTCAGTTGTCAAAAATGTTTAACGCTCACTGACGTTAATAATGTTCACCCACTCAGGAGGGGAGGGGGGCTTCTATTTCAAATTAATGAACTTGCTGGTGGAGCAGTGCACACTACAACCAACTGCTCATAACGATGTCTCTGTGAGACACTGGTGACAATGAAGATCATGGGCACCAGTTACACAATATACATCAGCAGCTCTTCGTTCAAGCTCACTGCTTGAGTATTATTGTGGCTGAATCACACTGAAACAAATTTACTATTTAAAATTTATTTAATCTAAACTTAGTTTCACTTTAGTAATGGTGACCCAATTGCCACACCAGGCATACTAGTGTTTCATTGCTACACCAAAACATATAAGTGGAAACTTCGAGTAGCTGCTATATTAGCCCTACTTTCTACTCCTGCACTAGCTCCTGTGAGTGCCCTGGCCTTTTCTCATTTGCTAATTTACAGCTTTGCTTTGCTAATAATGTTCCTGAGAGAGTTCTGGTTCGTTGCGATATGAACGTGGAGTTAATTCTCCTAAGATGCTCTTCTGACAAATTCTTTACTTCAAAAGAGTAATAAAAATGGTAAAATTATTATTTTTACTTTTTATTTATTTATTTATTGGGGGGTACGGAGAGACAAAAGTGTAGGTTTGTAGTTTTTCTCAATAAAAATTAACAAGGTACAACGTCTGTAGTTTTTAGGCATCTAATAATTGTCATCTCTTTCTGTATAGAATTAGGCAACAGTATTCACATTACAGAAACAAGTTTCCAGTAGAGTGAGTAGACGTTGAGTGAAGTAGCAATACACCCATGGTTGATATGTATCTCTCCACAGTGCATCTGGTGCAAAAAAAACATTAGAAACGAGAGGGGGGCTGTGTTCTTCACAGTGCTCTTGGTGCTAAGAGGACATTAGAAGCGATGGATGAGGGATATGCATCTTTCCAAAGTGCACTGGGTCTTAAGAGGGCACTAGGAGCAAAAAGGGTAGCTATACACTGCGCAAGAGGTTAATTTGTGTTTACTTAGAGCTATAGTTTTTCTTCTATTGTTTTTGTGTATGCTAAATGTATTTGCTTCAGTTTCACTTCAAGGACTTTATAGTTAGATGTTAGTTAATAGTTATTTAGCAAGATTTCTATTAGAAATCTACAGACATGCGATCTTGACCTTTCTTATTTTAGTAATTTTTATGAGTTTAATATCGTTTAGCAAATACACCTTTCGTAATTTATTAAATAAAAACTTATTTTCACTTAAATAATTGAGTCAGATGTGCACCAGGTAAAGTCAGTGGAGACTAATCTCGCCAATGAGTTCTACATAATTAAGCTATAGATACAGTTTGCTTATCGCCAGATTTTAATGACAGTTTTTATACTCACCAGGTAAAGTCTAATCTATGCCAATGAGTACTACATAATTAAGTTATAGACACAGTTTGCCTATCGCCAAATCTATGACTTTGATGACAGTTTTTATACTCAAAGTCAATGGAGACTCTAATCTTTGCCAATGAGTACTACATAATTAAGTTATAGACACAGTTTGCCCATCGCCAAATCTATGACTTTGGTGACAGTTTTTATACTCACTGATGTAGTAGTCCTCCTGCCTGCTTCTTTTCTGACGGCACTTAATATGAGATCACGGCTTGTGACAGATCTGTAAATCTCTTCCTCGGCTCAGAGATGTGGCTGTACTCAAGACCTTACTCCATGGTACACGTTCATCTTGCCCTCGACACTGTTTTCAACTTTTTTTTTTTTTTTTTTTTTTTTTTTTTTTAAGTTTGCGATTAGGGTTTTGAGCGCTTCGTACACCCACAAAACCGTGACCAATCAGTCTTTGTTTATAGGTACCTGGCCCCAGTGTCAGACTTCTCCTTTGGTTGTGGGTGATTACGGCTTTCTTTACAAGTAATGCCCCTTTACGATAATTACACCATACGTTATCAAGGCAAATGTCAGGCAGTTTCATTACTGCTCTCTGCGGTCGGCCACACTAGTTGAACCATGATTTACGGCGATCAAGAGGGGGTTGGGGGGGGTTCTATAAATTCGAAACAAACATAGCTGATATCACTACCCCTCGGGCTGACAGTAATACAGTCAGATTATATGTACTCCCTTTTTTTTTTGCGGTTTGACAAAGAAAAAAGTTAATGCAACGGAGAGGATTTTTTTTTTAAATACAGCACAATATATTTCAAATAATTGTCAGATGAAAGAGAAAATCAAAGCATCAGATAACAGCAGATCGTCTGCAGAAAGCAAAACGACTGATATCAAAAGAATGAACAGTATTCCTAAGAAGTTATCTCCCATATTTAAAAAGAAGAAGAAGAAAATAAAAATGTGGAACTACGTTACAAACAGCGCCACATAGCACCATAACTTTTCCTGTGGTATGGGAGCTAATACCGTTGTGGAGTGGCCACAGCTGGCTCTAATTTTTCTCTACAGACTAACACAACCAAGAGGAATAACTCTAACTTTTGCAAAATGGCCATTTCAGATTGTCCGTCATGCTAGATAACTGACTGGGTGCGCTCGTAGATTTTTTCTTTCTGAATAGTTGGTCGGGGGAGGTGGGGAGGAGTTAGAAAGGGGTTACTGTTAAGATAGATTCGTTTATACTTGTTCAGTTAACGATCTTTTAAGTGTGTATTCTTGCTTTGCCCGTTGTTAGTAGAATCTAGCACTACGTTGGAGACGTTGTTCAGGCTGGGTGTTAAGTTTATCAGTTGTTTGTCTTACAAAGCGCCGACCCACTGTTGGGGTTTGGGGAGTTTTAGGAACGTACTGTGCTTACTGAGATTCGAACACCTGACACTCAACAGATTTCCGTAAACACGATTCTCCATCAGCCTCTCTAGCCTAAGGTATCATTTCTCACTTTCATTTGCTCTCTGCCCCTGCACGTGCAAGATATGGCAATATTTGATAAAGCATGTCGACGAGCGAATTTGAAGTTTCCTTGTTTTAAAATGAACCTTATCTCCGTACCTGTCAGTAGAAAGCATTTTTCACTTGATAAATTGCTATTGTTAGGTTGTAACAAAATAATTCATCACATTTTCCACAAAGAGCTCTGCTTTGACACAGTCTGTGCACTAAATGTATGCTTCTCTCTCTCTCTCTCTCTCTCTCTCTCTCTCTTTCTTTCTTTCTTTCTCTCGTTTTCTCTTTGATTTAAATTTTCTTTCATTCGTATCTATCCGGGGTCCTTCTATCTTCCGTCTTTCCATCCTCCCATCTATCCATATAACTGTATCTCCACGAACCTGTTTGTCTGCTTGCCTCTGTCTCCTACCTGCCTAATCATCTTTCTTGTCTCTGTCTCCTACCTGCCTAATCATCTTCCTTGTCTGTCTCCTACCTGCCTATACATCTTCCTTGTCTCTGTCTCCTACCTGCCTATACATCTTCCTTGTCTCTGTCTCCTACCTGCCTAATCATCTTCCTTGTCTGTGTCTCCTACCTGCCTATACATCTTCCTTGTCTCTGTCTCCTACCTGCCTAATCATCTTCCTTGTCTCTTTCTCCTACCTGCCTATACATCTTCCTTGTCTCTGTCTCCTACCTGCCTATACATCTTCCTTGTCTCTCTCCTACCTGCCTATACATCTCCCTTTCTCTGCCTAGCCAAAGAACCAGCAAGCAACGTATCTCTCTAGCTATCCACCCATTTATCCATCAGTTTCGTCTATCTGACTGCGTATGTGAGCAAACATTAATAAGATTTAGCTCTTAAAGCATCGCATTAGTTTCACAACTTCAACAAAACTAATCATAACTGTCCCGTTGAGGGGGTTGGGGGGGGGGGACGACTCTTACACTACTAGCTTCAGCTATAATAGTTCTATTTAAGTTTTAAAACGACAACGAAGAATTAATGCATAACGTGTCTTAGATTTACAGTTAAACTAATATTCAAAGTATTCACCGAGCCATCCTCCACTTCAACACACATGCAATGTAAGGTCAAGTAGGGTCACCACTAAGTCGTTCAGTCCACTGACGTTTGATCAAGGTGCATTCTATATTGTGGGTGTTTTATCGCATACATATACACATATTACTAATATAATTTATGAATCTGCTTTCACATCCTGTTGTTATTATTACAAAATTAGCAACAAACTTTTTTCAGCTAGTAAAAATTTCACTATTGATTTCTGTAATCCAATCACTTTTTGATGTTAAGCAGAACAATAAACAGAGAGAGTGACAGCATTCTATATAAAATATTATTTGATGGAACATTTGTGCGCAATGTACAAGTACAGAGTGTGAACTCTAAAATGTACAGAATATTAATAAATTATATTTTGCTAGAACATTTGTGCGCAATGTACAAGTACAGAGTGTGAACTCTAAAATGTATAGAATATTAATAAATTATATTTTGCTGGAACATTTGTGTGCAATGTACCAGTTTTACCAGTATAGTCTTTAGATGGTGATAGTATACTGTATAAAATATTATTTAACTATCTTTTGTTGGAACATGGAACATTTGTGCTCAATGTACCAGGATAGAGGTGTTCCAGTCGAAATTGATTGAAACTGAGGAAGAAACGCATATTATGGCGACATGTTAAATTGTCTTTTTTAATTTTTAATTAATAGTAATAATTATCTTCACTAAGTGGCGCACATGTCAGAAGTAGAAATAGTCCTGTTAAAAAAGTAATTAGAGTAAAAGCAGTAGAAATACTCCTGTAAAAATAGCAGTTACAGTAAGAGTAAAAGTAGTAGAACTGCTGCTTTAAAGAAAAGGCTAAAGTAAGACTAAAAGCAGTAGAAATACTGCTGTAAAATTAGCAGTTAAGATAAGAGTAAAAGTAGTAGAAGTACTGCTGTAAACATAGCAGTTAAAGTAAAAGCAGTAGAAATACTGCTGTAAACATAGCAGTTCAAGTAAAAGCAGTAGAAATACTGCTATAAACATAGCAGTTAAAGTAAAAGCAGTAGAAATACTGCTGTAAACATAGCAGTTAAAGTAAAGCAGTAGAAATACTGCTGTAAACATAGCAGTTAAAGTAAAGCAGTAGAAATACTGCTGTAAACATAGCAGTTAAAGTAAAAGTAAAAGCAGTAGAAATACTGCTGTAAAATTAGCAGTTAAAGTAAAAGCAGTAGAAATACTGCTGTAAACATAACAGTTAAAGTAAAAGCAGTAGAAATACTGCTGTAAACATAGCAGTTAAAGTAAAAGTAAAAGCAGTAGAAATACTGCTGTAAAATTAGCAGTTAAAGTAAAAGCAGTAGAAATACTGCTGTAAACATAACAGTTAAAGCAGTAGAAGTACTGCTGTAAACATAGCAGTTAAAGTAAAGCAGTAGAAATACTGCTGTAAACATAAATAATAAAAGAAAAAAGAAGTAGTGTGCCTTATCTTCAGGGAGACAGATACAGCGCCTGACACGTAAAAGCAGGAATGCCATTTTAATTAATTAAATAATTAGGAGTGTTGGTTATTTATCTGGTGCTCCTGTTCCGTTGTCGTATTTTGCAATGGACGGGTAGATTGCTGTGACATGTATGGGTTATTAATCAACAGTAGTACGGTGTGCGGTGTGCGTGTAGGAATGTGTGCCCTCTGGTCAACCCAAGAGTGTCCTGCTGAGACGGGGCTTCATCAATGCAACGTCGGCTGGAATTTGAAATGTCTCTGGAGTATCGTCCTCTGACAAGGGTTTATCCTCCCTTGGAGCCCTCCCTATCTCCTGCAAAATACTTCTAGCCTACGGAGTCAATTACACGCAGCGGTTTTTTTTTTAAAAAAAGAACGTTTATTTTTTTATTTCTCTTCTTTTCTCCCTCCAGGTAACAGTAAGGATGTTAAAATTCTGAGATCGTGAAATGTTACTCCAGATATTGTCCGTTGTTCGTTTGCTGTTCAGAAGTGTTGCTGGAATGCGACCCATGGTGTGATGCCGCACCCGCGTGCGCAATGAGTCAGTCCTCAGCGAAAATACCGGGTGGCTGGACTGTACTTTTTACGCCGATGTTTTTGCCTATTATTTCAGAGACATATTTGAACGTAGGTCCATGTTTCAATGGCTCGCAATATATACTGATGCTGCAAGTAATCCCTGGACTGAAATCTTTATGCTCCGGACTGGCTCTGTAGGATGATCGAACATCATCTCTTCCTCCTAACTAATTAACATTCTGTCATGATGGGTTTGCCCCCCACTACCCCGCCAGTCCCAATTAACGGTCATCCAAAGAATTAATTAAGGTGAAGGAGAAAGATAACAACAATTTAATAATAAGAATAGCTAAAAAAAATAATATTTATAAGTTGTGATAAAGTAGTTAACGAAAGCACACTGTAACAGTAAATCACATTCTCATACCCACTATTGTTGTCTGCTGGGAAAATCGTTAACAATTCACAAGAGCTATCAGTCCTATATGGCGGTGATAGACACTGTAGATGACATTGTAGCCAAGCGGTGCTGTATTCCTCCAGGCTTGACCTACGACTGTCTGTCGGCGATTGTCTCTAGCCTGCAATCTGATCCAAGAAACCTTCGACGCCTAATGGTGACTCTAGAGTGTCTCCTCATTTGGTTTACTGAATTATGTCAGTAGCAGATCATAATTCCATGAACATAGCTCGAGATTAGCTAGATGAAATATAACATTCCTTTTTGTAGTTGTGACATTTTGATGGGAGATGGGCAAGATGTTAATTCTCCACCACCCAAGGCTGCCCATAACCTTAGGCTAATTCCCAAAACATACCTTCTGGCTTGTCACACATGTTAGAAAGACGAATGGTAGATAATGTAGAATAGAAGAGTGATAGTTCTAGAAGATAGCTCGATCCCCCTGATGCATACAGCCAGGGTAGTAAGTAAATATAGGTGACAGACTACAATATATAACATGTAAGAGAGTCGCACTAACATAGTGGTCTATGTATAAACAAAAACTGTATTCAACAGGAAATAATAAAATGCAGCATGGTTACATATAGTGAATAGTTCAGCAGTTACAATTAGAGTTTATATATATAATTATAGTGCCAACTCACGAACATGTGGTGTCATAAGAGAATGTTCATTTTGAGTCCTATGGCACTGTAGTAGTTCATTGGTTCTTTTGTCTGAGTGAACTATAAATGAGTTTATAATAGAACAATGAATGTTTCTGAGTGAACTCTAAAGTACTTTGGTAGAGTTTACAACTTAACTGACACTTGGTGGCCTTGGTTTTATAATTATGTTTGCCTGATGTGTAGTCTAAGTCTCAGTGAATGTCTGTAACAGACAAGCGCATGGTCTGTTCAACTGGTTTTTGGCCTGTGGGTCATTCTGCTCAGGTGTGGCTTGCGGCTGAGTGCTCATCAAACCAAGATCCAAGATAAAGCTATGTCCAATATAGTCTTAGATGAAGTCTCTGATAAAGTGCCAATCTGCCAATAAAATACACCTGGGCTAAGAATTTCTCCTTATGTGTTCTCTGACAGAACACTCATCATACATTTAAATATCATAAGCAAAATATAACAATATAAAATATAGTTAATATCAAGAGATGTACACAAATATATAACATATATATATATAGTTAATTTCAAGAGATGAACACGAATATAATAGTATTTAGGCAAGCAAAACCACATACCTTTGGCAGTAATATATACAGAGGATGATTTCCTGCTGTACTGATAACCAGCGAGAAGGTTAGTAGTATGAGTTTACTTTGTTAACACCGGGAGCCAAAATATGCGTTGCCTCAATAGTCAGCTGCACTCAACTAACAATTTACAGGTAAGTTTCTGGTACATTCAAATAAGCAATGATTAGGGGAGATCAGATAGAGTCTTTATCAACTTTTGTGCAGCATACTTTATTTTCGACTAACCGTACAATTTTCTTCTTTTTAATAATTAATAATTTTCAATTTATTTATCTCACTATTATTGTCAACATATCGGTATTTTAGATCAGCGGCTTCATTCGTTTATCAGGTGTAGGGAGTGTGTGTGTGTGTGTGTGTGTGTTTTCACGTGTGTATGTGTGTTTATGTGTTTGTTGAAAGGTGCTTTAATAAATGTAATTTTTAATAACTTTTAACTACTAAACACTATTTTATTATTATATTCCAGTACCACAGCCTATTTTATATAGATATGTATGTGTAGTAGGGGGAAGGGGGACGGCAAACTACCAATAGTTTAAATGATTCTGTCTAATTTACTGCTACATTGTTATTCTAATAACTTCACATACCAGATATAGTATTCCCTATAACCTCTGGCGACTTGCATTGGGGAAACTGAATGAGGGCGGTTCTTGCTGAAGTAAGCTAGAGCTCTTCAGACATGAAATGAACGTTATAATTCACACAGTGTGACAAATCAAAAGGCTCGGGTGGCTGGTTTATATTCTCTTTGACCGCTGTAGCAATCGTTAAAGGTAGTGATTAGAGGTTTATGGCTCTTGACACTGACAAACATCTGATTCCCGAAGGTATTTGCAAGAGGGAGATAATGCGCTAAGAGTCGCAGTTTTGCTGGATTCTTGAGGACAGATCTTCCTATTGGACACGTGCCCAGATATGACACGTTATAGCTAATGCCACCTCGTTAATGGCTATGATTAATCATCTATATCTAATTACAAGTGATGAGAATCTTAATTATTAATAATTCTCCAGAAGACACCACTCGTCTCTCTCACTTGGCGGATATGCGAGCGCTTTTAACGTTTTCTCTCTTCCACAACATTAAAGACAAACATTTACCGTCATATATTTTCGTAGATGAAAAACGTCTTACTAAAGGAGAAGACAAATCCGTCTTTAATCTAAATTTAGCGTGCCCCCATCCACCCAGTCTTTTCAACATAAGATTATCAATATATGTAAGATGATTAATAAATTTAACAATAAATTTATGAAATCAACAATAAAATATATAACATATTTTTATATATATATATAATCAAAGAGCATTGATATTTATATCATTTCACAACAATGTTCAATTAACACTGGACAATTGCTCAGTTTATTTTCTTCTTAAATCCGGTGCAAACTTTTATTGGTTAGGAAGAATGGGTCTACTATTAGTCTTTTCTGATTGTGGACAAAACAGCGCTATTTTTACCTTCTAATCGCCTGACATTCGTGCATTCTAAACATTCTTTATATTTTCATATTAGACTATATATCCAATCTCATGCATAACATACATGTTAAAATATTCAAGAAACAAATATGTATGTGAGTGTGTGTGTATAATTATTATTATTATTATTATTTAGTTTTATTCCTTATATCTATGCTTGCCATACTTAAGTCGAGTTCTGTTGCCTAATGTAAATGGTAACTTGCTATTTGATCATAGTGTTTGTTCTGACCTTTCTCTCACCTAAGTTTTAATACCATTGCATTGAACATTGTTTGTATCCTTTGATAATTATTGAAGCTTTGTTCCTTTGAACATGGCTTCCCTTGTATTCTTGTCTTTTAACAATATAATGTTCCACTTTCTCACCCTTTGCTTTATTCCAGTGCTAAACGGGTCAGATGCTGGTTGACTGACTATTACAAGCATTTCAGAGCCATTCGCGCTGCCCTCAGTCAGCGAGCCTTGATGACTGACTATTACGTGCATTTCAGAGCCATTAGAGAGCCTTGCACATGTGGCTGAGATGGTTAACCGTCAGCCACCAGCCATGATGTACACGGTGGCCTTTGATCATCGGGCTCATGGGATTCATGGTTATGTAAGACAGGTGACAGGTAGGTCAAGTCACGTGACTAGGGGCGTGGCTGAGATTATCAGTCTCTAAGTCAGGTTACGACCGAAATTGCTAAGTAAAGCCTGGTCCAGGAAGAGGGCAAAATGAGTAAATATAGAGTTATGCACTACTGGGCATAACGATTGTCCAGTTACTAGTTAAGGAAATTTCTCATTAGAGCTTAATATTGCTTTTACTGGTTAAATTCACTAGATACAATTCACAAATTCTTCTCCACAACAACTGGCGCGAAAATACAACGTAATTCCTAGTAAACGCAATAAGATATGCTGTTTAATGAATTACATTAATTATTCTTTTTCTTCTTCCAGACTTTGAAAGTTTCCTAATATTTTATAATTAACACGTTTTGAATTTGCTAGTTAAGAAAGAACATTTTGGTAACAAGTATAAATCTGAATTTTTGCATGTAAATAGTATGTTTGAGATTGAATTAGCTAAACGAAATATTTAGTCTGTTCACTGATACAACCAGTTTTTGCTGTTGTTGCTGCATGTTGCTGTTGTTGCTGTTGCAAGCTGTTATTGTCACTGCAAGCTAGTATTGTTGCTGTTGCATGCTATTGTTGTTGCTCTTGCATGTATTATTGCTGCAAGCTATTGTTGTTCCTGCATGCTGTTATTGCTGTTGCATGTTGTTTCTGTATGCTGCTGTTGTTGCTGCATGTTATTGTTGTCCCTGCATATTGTTGCATGTTGTCCCTGTATGTTGTTGTTTCTGTAGGCTGCTGTTGCTGTTGTATTTTGTTGCCGCATGTTATTGTTGTCCCTGCGTGTTGTTGTATCTACAAGCTGTTAGAGTAGCTGCATGCTTTTGTTGTTGCTGCTGCTCATGATGTTGTTGCATGTTGGAGTTATTGTTGCTGCAAACTGTTGTTGTTTCTGAATGCTCTTATTGTTGTAGCTGCACGCGTTTGTTGTTGCTGCTGCATGTTGTTGGCGTTACATACGATCTGTTCGCTAAAACACAGTTCATCTACATCTGTTCACTACAGCACAGTTCATCTGCAGCTCACTTGAATGGCTGACGTTACATTTGTTCGCTAAAACACAGTTCATCTGCAGCTCACTTGAATAGCTGACGTTACATCTGTTCGCTACAGCACAGTTCATCTGCAGCTCACTTGAATGGCTGACGTTACATCTGTTCACTAAAACAGTTCATCTGCAGCTCACTTGAATACTAACAGTAAGCTGGTGCATCAAAACCTATCTTGGAGGTCACGAGTCAAAGAGTTTCGATGAGTCTCAAGTGTCTCGGTGTCCTAGGGTCATTTTGAGTCATAGATTGCCGATCTACAACAGTCGGTCACTCTTATTAGGCCCTACGTAGACAGCTCAAAAAGGTTTGCATACAGTCTTACTTTCTTACTTTCAGACATGGCAATACCGAGACTCACTCCTAAAATTCGAATACTGACAAGCGAACCAAAAAGCTCCTACTCCACAAATAATTAATATTACTATTTTTCTGTGATGCAGTTCTTGTTACATATATTAAAACAGTCACTGCTTAAGAAAATACTAAAGAATATTTACACTTTTAAGTATATGATTACACCAATTCACCCTTAATAGGCAAAGCTTTGCAATTATGTGAAAGGATCTGGAGATAACCGGATTGACTAAAGGAGGGCCTTTTCTCACCGGGAGAACGGAGTTTATGTCATTACGCACATCAATGATTGTGGATGCGCTTCAATAGAGCACAGCGTGGAACGACGAATGTATTTACCTTTCGCGGTTAGTGAGTCAGTACTTGAAATTTCCTTGAGTGCAGCTCCAACTAGCTCTGTGACACTCAACTCCTGTGTGACCTGCTACAAGAAGCCGACGCTTTGCTACACATCAGAAGGCTACATTTTTCCTTGACCCCTCACAACAACATGTGACAGAGTTTACTACCATTCGTGTTTCTGTAAGTCACTGGCTACGCAAGTCCCCTCGCTACAACGGCTATTATATCTTGCTACATATCAGAGCTGTGACATTGTTAATTATTAGTGTTTTACTTTCTTCATAAGGTCTGTGTGAAACGCGTCTCCGTAGGTTAAGACTTAAGATTATAAAAATTTAGGAAGTGACATTCACTAATGAGATTTATTCTATTGATGACATTCATTTATATTTTGGTGCCTAGATTGAGAGAGCTATATTAATTCTTGTTTCTTTTCTGCTTGATTATTTTATTATCTTTACGAGACAATTGCTATCTATGTTCATTTTTTTGTTGTTGTTAAAACTGCCTGTGAATCTGGTGATATTTGTGGTTTTGCGTGCGAGGATTTGTGTGTGTGTAGGTTTTCTTTGTTTTCAATGTGTGTGTGTGTGTGTGTGTGTGTGTGTGTGTAAACAAGCTACTTTATATTGGATCATTTATTAATAAATGTTTCAATACTGTTAGCTTCATTATTTTCTTTCTTGGTGTGTTTGTGCATGATACAAATATGAGGTTCTTGGTGTGTTTGTGCATGATACAAATATGAGGTTGTTGGTGTGTTTGTGCATGATACAAATGTGAGGTTGTTGGTGTGTTTGTGCATGATATAAATGTGAGGTTGTTGGGGGTGGGGTTAAAGTATTGTTAGTTTAGTGCATGACTGTCTACTCACACATTCACAATATCACACGAGTCTGCCCAGGCTATCTCATGCTTGACTACACAAACATCCTCTTGCTTGATTTTATTCTTTCGTGATAAAAGTGCCACATCAGGTTTGCTCGTGAGTATCCTTAATTAACTTACATATTGTACTATTCTAAGATGTCTACTTTTTCGCCATATTACAAATCTTAGTGCCACTTCAGTAGTATATATTATTTATATTTTTTATTATAACGACTAGTTCATCTCGTTATAATGTATACAGTGTTGAAACCAAAATGGCGGTGCCATGATCTATTGTTGATTAGACAACACTTGCCTTACATATTTAATGAGTTTTTAAAGCTTAAATTATTATTTTCTTATTACATATCTTAATGCCAACTTGATTTAAATCTTTGCCTGTATTTTATTTACTCTAGTTTGTTCTCTTTTGTAAGTTTTACCGAGGTTTTTGTGCTCCTGCACCGGTGCTTCCTTTTGTATCACAAGGCATTGTGTTATGCCCCTTTCGTTCTTAGTTTACAGGTTTCGATAACTTCTTTGCTACACAGGAATTGCGTGAAAACCTTTCATCTTCTTGATGTTCTCAGTTTTTGAATGATTCCCGTGGAGCCTTCCTCCCTTTACTTGTATTCAGGGAGGGTGGGTGGAGGCTTGTTCTGGTGCTTTAGTCAGGGTTTTTTGTTTGTTTTTTTCTTTTCTTGCTTCTGTTCTTTCTTTTGTTGCGTATATTGTTGGTCTATTTTTTTATTAGCTGCAGGGCTACAGCCTATTTCCCGATAAGTTGGATTTTTTTAAAAAATTAGTCGTGTTAGTGGTTTGTTTTTGCGTTTGGGTTTGGATTTTGTGGGCAGGATAATAGGAGATAAGGTAAGCTAGTTTATTGATGGAAGTTAGCGTTTGTGGTTTCTTGAATTTTGTTTATAAGTGTTTAGAGTGTGAGTATTGTATTTTCTTGCCCCCCCCCCTTTTTTTTTTTAATGTGTGTGTGGTTTGGTTGTAGTTGTAATTGCGGAAGTGGTGTCTTTGCGTCTGTTGTGTGGTTCGTATTATCTAAAATTGTGTGTTTGTTTTTAAAGTGTGTAGTACTACAGTCAATTTCCCAATGAGTTTGAGACTATCCGTATTTTCTAATGAGTTGCAATTGTTTTTTTTATTTATTTTTTAATTATTAATTATAGAAGGTGAAGTGTGTTTGTTTGGATGAGATTCGTGATTAGTGCTTGGTGTATGTGATTTGGGTGATGTTTTGTTGGGTACATTAGTGATTTCATTGTGAATGACAGGTGTAGTATGTTTGTTGTTTCACTGATGACTTTTCTTTCTTATAATTGTTACATTGTAACAGAAAGTGTTCAGTTGTGTTGTCTGTTTTACAGTTAGTGCATGATTTGGGTTCATGGTTTGGATTGTATGTGAATCTTGTGGAGTTGTACCTTAGTCTATAAATAGCTCTATTGTGGGTTGTTATTTAATTGGGGTGGGGGTCATTCTTTTGTATATTTGTTTGATTAGTGCGTGTATTTCTGATGTGTGTGTTAGTGTATTTAGAGACATTCCATGTTTGCTGCCGTATTTTGCTCCCCTGTTTGCTGTTTCGTTCCCTGTTATGTTTGTGTGATGGGGATCCATAGTACTTAGTAGTTTGTTTTTATGTCTTTTTATCCAGTGTGGTTATGTATTTATATATTTGTGTGACTGGGGATCCATAGTAGTTTGTTTTTATGTCTTTTTATCCAGTGTGGTTATGTATTTATATATTTGGTTGGTGATTTGTGTTCTTGTACGTTGGAAAGGGTTTGATAGGTTTTGTAGTGATGTTAGTGAGTCTGAGTATTTGTGTCTAGTTGTGTGGGGTGTTTATTGCTAATGTTAATGCTTTTTTTATTGCTATTAATTCTGCTGTTAGGATTGAGTGTATTTATTTCAGTTTGTTTGTATGTGTGCTAGTGGGTGGGTGTGCTGCTGCTACTGTTCCTATTTGGCTTTTGGATCCATCAGTATATATGCAGTAGTGGTTGGAATAATTTTTATTTATGTGTTTAGTGCTTTTTTTGTTTGGCTAAGGGTGGGTTACTGTATTTTTTTTGGTTGTTTGAGTAAAGTCTTTTATTGGGAGGTTAATTGTCCAGGGGGGGGGGGCTATGGTTTTGTGTTATGGTCTTCTGTGTTAAGTGAGTTTGGATTGTGTTTTTCTAGTAATTTTTTTGTTAACTGGTATGGGGGTAGTTTATTTTCTTCCATTTGTTCGATTTTCTTTTTTTTATTTTTTGCTTTCTGCATGTTGTATCCTTTTTTATCCCATTAAAATACTTTAAGAATTATTTTTTAAAGAATTTTATGAAGCTATTATTTAGTGCAATATTTAAAATTAACACATAAATAAACTTAGAATTAGTCCAATAATTATTGGGGAAGAAAATGAAGACTTTTTTAAAATGTTTATGTTGTATGACAAAATTTTGTGTAACTGAATTTTTAAAAAAATATTATAAGAGCTCCGGAAGGGCACTTAGAAGGAGCCTGCGGCCCACATGTCGGACAACACTGCTCTAGAATAATAAATAAAAATTAATAAGTAAACTACTATTTTCGATTGAGTTATTGGTATTATCGTCCTTTTCGTCAAGATCATCCTATTATGAGTGGTGGGTGGTGTGGTGATGGTCAATGTCTCGTTAAACTGATTAAGCAACATAGTCAGTACTATTGACGTTATTAATGTTCTACAGTGTTAAACATTTTAAACTGGGTTTCACAGAACATACTGTGTTTCGTGCAATTGTAATTTTTAAGAAAATTATTTGCACGTATATTTTTAAGCAATTGAATGAACGTCCTGAAATGAGAAAGTTGTTATTATTTAAATTTACATTAATTTCATTCTTAGGTGATTCATTGTTGTTTTCATCTAAGATCTGGATTCAGATAAACACTATGAGTTTTAAATATCACTGTATTTTATTTCATAGATGTAGATGTTTTAGTGACCATCTACTTACTGTAACTGATATTAACCCATTGGTAGACAGGAACTGATAACTCGTGGTTCTGTTTAAAATTTAACTGACCCGACCAAGAAATGCATAATTTCCAAAAATCATCACAAAGTTCTGCAATTTCACTGAAAGTCGTTGCTATTGAAAAATGATTACTCTTTGTCATGGAAAAAGTGCTGCGAAGAAAATGGGAGTGGACTTGAGCAAAGGGAGGTGAGTGTACATATAAATTATCCCACAATATGAATCGGCTTATCCCCCTTCCATAAACCTCGTCGCCATCTGGTTCACTGACCAACTCATTTTAAACCGCTAAATTCCTTCTGATTTCAATCCGATAGTCTGTCTGTAAATCAGCTTATAGAGTAAATGGGCATTAAACCCGTATCATGTATTAAAAGTATATAATTTTGTCATTTTTTAAGTTATTAATTTGTATATAGGTTTTAAATCTGCTTTCCGTCTTTCGTTGATTTCGCAGGTTGGCGCAAGGGCCTATTGAAACATTTAAAATTTAAAAACTATGGCTAGAGAGTGAGAAAGTGTGAGAGATCTTTTAGTCACCAGTATGTCAGGGTTAGCAGCCAACAACTATCTTTTTCCAGTCTTCTCTTATTTACCAAGGTCGTTAAGGGGTCTTCTGTACACATCTGCGAGAGAAGTAGCGGCAGTTAGGGGTCATCTGCTTTTCCACATCAAGCGACATTCAGCTACGGAACTCGTTGGTTGATTAATTTGGGTTGAACATCCAATTTCAACATTAACAGGTTTAAAGGGCAACTTGAAAAAGAGATTAGTGCTCTACTTTTGTCATGAAATAATACTTTTATCACCTTCTCCAACAGCCCTTGATCTTGACACTTTGTCAGTCTCTCCAACATCCCTTGATCTTGACACTCGTTTTTGTCAGCCTCTCCAACAACCACTGATTTTGAAACATTCGCTCCGTCTTTTTATTCTCACTGCATATCCAATTATCTCAATATGCCTAACTCTTCTTTTTGTGCGGTTTTCTCTCATATCCATGATCTCAACCAGTCTTTCCACACATCCACTAATCAAAATACTCTTGTCTTTTTTCTTTAATCTCACCACAGATCCACTAATCAAAATATCGTTGTTGTTTTTTTAATCAGTCTCACCACATATCCCTTAATCAAAATACTATTTTTATTTATCAGTCTCACCACATATCCCCTAAGCAAAATACTTTTTCTTAAATCAGTCTCACCACATATCCTCTAATCAAAATAGCACATTTCAGATTTGTCGTTTCTGTGAGAGGATGGTCCTTATTGCGACGGTGTCTGTCTGGACTCAACCGTGGGGCAATTTTCTGCACGAAGAGGGACAATCACGTGGTCAGCCTGGCTAAATATCTGGGATGTTATTACAACCTGACTCAGAAGACGGGCCGGGTTGGATAACATCGCCAGGGTCTCGAACAAGAGGGGAGATGGCATGTAGCTGCGAAGACGCGAGATCTGTTTGGCCTACCCTACTTAGGGCCCCTGAGTTTGACAAGTAGGTGCGAAGACGCGAGCTCTAAGGTTTGGCCTATCCTACTTAGGCCTGTGAGTTTGACAGTACATTCTACCGCTAGAGTCGAAAAGATGAATGCAAGTTAGGCGGCCGGGTCTCGTACCCATGACACATACACATGCATACATACACACATATTAGCACACCTGTCAATCGATCCGAAACCAGCTTAAAACCACTCGTAGTACCCACAAATGTCAGTACAGGTACATAACTGCTACGACCAGGCTGTTTCTATCCATTTTGCACAAAAGCTTTGCAAGAGATTTTCCAACACAAAACACATGTGAAAGGGATCCTGCTTAAAATTCAGTACGAAAAATAATTTCACATGGACAATAATTAATCTTGTAAGAAGGAAAAAAATCTACTTATTTAATTTTGGTTTCAAGAAAAAAAGGCGCCTTATAAGTCACATTCAAACTGAGAATTTTTCAATGGAAATGATTGCAGCTGCACGCAAACTATAAAGATGACCCTATGACATCCATACACTAATGACTAAAATGGATGGACTGCAAATACAGTGCGGTGAGTGGCTGTATTGTTTAGGTCGAGCACATTCGACAACAGATAATCAGAATACGCAGCCCTGTCTGGCAGCTGACCCTTATATCGCGGAAATAAAATGGTATCACCAAAGTTCTCTCTTCCAAGCAGCTCTGTCCGAGAGTACTTTCCCCTGAACGTTATTAAATAGTGATGGTGGCGTTGGTTGTCGCTTGATCGACTTCCTTCCTATCATTGTGTGTGTGTGTGTGTGTGTGTGTGTGTGTGTGTGTGTGTGTGTGTGTGTGTGTGTGTGACCTTCAGTTACCTTTAAAGCTAGCCTCTGCTAAACAGTTCCATAAATCATTTTAAAAGAACTTTTCAAGTATTAAATCCAAGAACACATTAGAGAGAATAAGTGCAAGGAGTTTTTTTTTTAATTCGAAGAAATGAAGCTCTATTCTTTTCTTTCTTCTTTAACATAAGTTCTAGTAACTGAATGAATACGTATTTGATATGAAAAAATTCAGTTTATAAACAGGACCAATTAATTATATAGCATTTTGAATCTATCTACGTATAATACAAGATGTCTTTCTGTGTCATGTGTCCGGGTCACGATAGTTTCTACACAACTCTGTCCTTTTTTTTTTCTTTCTGAAATAATTGATTCAAATTCCTTAACCCCCATAGTGCTGAAGGTGACTCGAATTAAAGGTGGGCTAAAACTAGCGTGGTTTATTCTTGGGCATAGCATAGTTGTGATTGATATGAAGTTCACGGTGTCAAGTGAAGTTCACAGTCTGATATGAAATTCATAGTGTCTATTCGAGTGATCCTTTTACTGGTAAACTTGGGGAATCAAAATGTTATAGGTAGTGTTATTATTCAAGGTCTAGCTTATGACCTGATATATTTTCTCCTTAACCGGTCCACTTCAGACTGTCTTTGATTTTTCATTGATTATAATGTCCGCATGGATGCAGTAAAAAGCCATGAGATATGTGTTAATTAATATAAGAATGATTTCTTATTCAAGCTATTTAGACCTGGCCTGACAATGGGCTCTGAGAGCCAAAACTGCTTATCTACTTATAGTATGGGGTGTGGGTAGTGTCTCGTTGTCCAGCACGAAAGAGTCTGGACTGGTGGACGGATGATTGTGAGTCATTGATCAAAATTGAACACCTTTCGCGCTGGAATCACGTTCAGTTTCCTTCGCCCTCGGTATCGCTCGGCAGTCGCTGATTTACATCAGCTTGTTACTGCGGAGCGATCCGGTTGGGTAAAGCAAGACACGCTGACTGACAAGGGGTATTATGACCTGTTTTTTGACATTTCATGCTAATAGGGAAAATAGCAAGTTTTTTTTTTTCTTTCGCTCCGCTCAGAATGAGTCAGTTTAATCTGGTTATACCTGTCCGTGAAATTATTTTGTTTGTTTTGTGGATGTTCCTCTTATGCGAAGTTCACAAACACACTATTTACACACCTTTTCCGGCAATCAGTTTTAAGGTCTGTAAGTGCAAATTTTAAGTGGTATTTTATAATGTCTTCTTTGTTGTTTCCACCAACTGTTGTTGTTTTGCTGGTTCCCCCTTTCCCCTATTTACTTTTAAATATAAATGAAAAGAAATTACTATAAACTGTTGAAATGACAGAATAAGTTAAATGATAATGGTCACATTTCTCAATTAAGTACAAGAAATTCTAAAGTAATAGACCCGGTGCATAGTTCAATGTAAGGAGAGCGTGCTTCTACAATATTTCTGATCGAACCAAATGGTACCAACATACCGTCCTATAAGTCCTTGCGATAGGATATGGCCATGATGACATTAAAGTCTTTAGGCAGTCACACTTGATTAATTGTAAAGCACTCGCTTGCCAAAAGCAAATGTCTGGTCGCTTTGTGTGCATGAGAATGTTGTATTATTGTAAACAATAAACTTTACGGTAAAGTGCCTCAACAATGCTAACCTATGGGTTTATTATTATCCTTCATGTCGGTTGTTACTGCAAAATAAAATGGCGTTATTTTCTGGATGTCGGGAATTCATTGGCTTGTGTGTTAAAATGGTGGACAAACGATCTTGCTTTAAAGAATTTTAAAATAGCTTTTGGATGCAAACACTTATATTTAACACTTCACTTAAAAACAGATATTTTCCTTTTAATCCAGCCTGGATCAAACTTGGTATCGAAATAAAAGTGGGTAACTAAAAAACTATATGTTATATAATAAAAGGGAGTGACTCAAAAACTATAAGTTATATAATAAAAGTGGGTGACTAAGGAAAATATAATATATATTATATAATAAAAGTGAGTTACTGGCATATATATGTATATGTTAAATAATAAAAGTGGGTGATTCACAAATGTTTTATAATATAGGCCCTATGTAATATGGTAGAAGTGGATACTCACAGATATAATATAGGTTATATAATAAAAGTAAGTGACTCATAAATATAAATATGTTATATAAGAAAAGTGTGTAATTCACAAATACTATATAATAAAAAATATAATATATGTAATATGATAAATGTGGGTGACTCACAAATATAATATATGTTATATAATAAAAGTGGGTAACACATAAAATATATGTAATATAATAAAAAATGGGTGACTCACATTATATAATGTAGGTAATATAATGAAAGTGGGTGAATCACAAATTATTATATATGTTATATAATAAAAGTGGGTAATTCACAAATAAATATTATATAATAAAATTGGGTGAGTCACAAAATATATGTAATATAATGAAAATGGGTGTTATTAATAATAGTTGGTAATTCACAAATAAATATTATATAATAAAATTGGGTGACTCACAAAATATATGTAATATAATGAAAATGGGTATGTTATTTAATAAGAGTTGGTAATTCACAAATGAATATTATTATATAATGAAAGTAGGTATTTCTATAATAGAAGTAGGTAATTCACAAATAAATATTATATAATAAAAGTGGGAACTCAAACTATATGTTATATAATAAAAGTGGGTGACTAACAAACTATAACATATTATAAAATGAATTCACCTACTTTGACATACAAAATTAAAATTTAAAAATCAAAAGCAAAGTTGATTTTTTAATTTTAATAAATTTAAATTTTACTAATTCCTCTTATCTAACAACTGTTTTACTCCCAAAAATAATTTTAAGTGATTCACCGTCAGGAATATCTGCTTCGGCCTATCAAATAAATGGCTTCAGAGATAAATTGCATATTTGTTTGGGGTGTACACGTATACTCCTGAATGCACGTTTTGTAATAAAATGGAGACACGTGCGTATGTGTGTGTGTCGACCACTGCATGGACACTGCCTGCGTAGTTTTGAAAACGAAAGGCGGAGTGGGGGTGACATTAATGTTTGGCAAACAAATTTAGCACAACAAGACAATTTATTGTAGCAACGTATAATTTGGCATTCTTAAAGATTTATCGAAGTATAATTTGGCAGGCTAAAAGTTTATCAAAGCATAACTTGGCAAGCTAAAAATTAGGTTTATCAATGGTACATTTGGCAAGCTAAAAGTTTGATCGAACTAAACTTGAATTGTGGCCCCAATCGCCTGTCATAAAAGCGGAGCTAAAAGCGCCTTTGAGTAAGTTATACCTTGCAAGAATGAGAAGAAATTAAGAGAGATTGGTCGGTTTATTTCTTAGCTCGGACACAGATTATCTCCCTTGCAGTAAAACCAATGGTTGGAGCGGAACTTAATTTGCAACTTAAGTTTAGTATGCCCTAAACTGGGAAACTGGGTCGGGAGACAATTCTCCAAGTAAATTTCATCTCTGTAGGTTGCACAAGAAATAAAAGCATGTAGGCTAACCAAAGATTTTTAGTTATCTATGTAACCGGAAACTAGCTTCATAAAGAAATAACGGTGTGTGTGTAGGTTTGTGCGTAAGTGTGGTTGTGTATGTGTGTATATAAATATATACAAATATTACACTCCCCACCTTTATTATGGTAACTGGAACTGTTTAAGCCCTCACACCTAATCCCAGTTCTGGCTCTGGGTTTCCGAGCTTCACCCCAACTGTAAATCTCTTAGAAATTTGAATTAATGTGAAACAATAGTTACAATAAATTTCCAAATTAATTTAGTTAAAATACACCTAGATAGATAGATAGATAGATGTCAGTTTTCTTTTCTGCTTTAATTATAATTGAAACCGTCTGATATAGCCTACTATAGAATATTTCGGTTAAAGTGAAAGCATCAGATTTAGTTGTGTCCATGTGGTATGTCAGTAAAGAAAATGAGAGTCAGTAAACGTGACCTACTTAAGCTAGATTAAAGAGGAAGGGAATGATGGTGTATAGTGTGTGTGTGTGTGTGTGTGTGTGTGTGTGTGTGTGTGTGTGTGTGTGTGTGTGTGTGTATGTGTGTGTGTGTGTGTTGCATAAAATATAAGAGACTCTTAAGGTTCACTTCAATTTAATTACCGTGAAACCGTCACATTACCTATTTCTACCACCACCTTTGAATTATTAGACGGCTGCAGCAAACGAACGCTGGCGTTAGCACCGCAACTAAATCGATGAGAAGGAGAACAACAACAAAAACACCACTAAAGAAAAAACAAAATTCTGATTTGTTCGATACACAACCACTTAAGATCGAAAACAGTTCTCATTTTATTCAAAACACTGATAAACAGCGAAAGTCCATTAGCAGGCTGCGTTCATCACTCTCTTTCTCTCAACGCTATATTTTATTCTCGCTTTCTAGATGGCAAAAGTTCGTGTTAATACTATCATTGAAATTATCAGTGAAGTCCAGAGAAATCCAGGCCACCCTGCCACAGTGCCGAAGGCAGGCTGCAAGAGACAATATTTCTTGATTTGCCAACACGGTCCATTAACACGCTGCAAGCAAGGGAGCAAAGTCAGTGGCTGCCAAATCCGTTGTGGAATTCCAGAATTCTGTGGATGTGGAAAGCAGCCGTACCCCCACCCTCCCATCCCAGTTGGCAGCCGGCAACACGCTAGCCTTGTTCCAAGTTGCTGACGGATGTCTACGGTATTACTGCTTCAGAGAAAAGCGAGGTTTTCGATTGGATCGAGGCCCTGATGCTTATAGAGATTTTTTATTTTATTTTTTGTATTATTTTGTTTTTGCTCCAGACTTCTGATCTGCTGGAAGACAACTCCTGCCAGCGTCAAGCAAACACCATAAGTGAACCCGTGCTTGTTGAAAACTTGTAAATTTAAACAGTTAAAGGAGAATTTGCACAGGGAGGAGAGTGCGGTGTGCGTGCGTGTGTGTGTGTGTGTTTGTTTGCTGCACTCTTGGCGTTGCTGGAGTTTTGCGACAAATACGCTTGCCCTCAGAGCAACTGATCCACAGAGCCGGGACTGTGCCATATGGTAAACTTGCTGGAAATGACGACACTATCCAGGTAGAGTAACAGTTTTCAAGAGTTTCATGGGTTTTAGCAGTCATTCTTCCTTTAATTATTCCTTGGGGTGTTGTTGTTTTTTATATGAATACTTTCATATCATCGCGAAAGAAATCGAAATCTACTGCAGGGAAACCATGGTAACGATTCAGGCACTAGCTTATCTTACTGAAGAACAATCAGTAGTACTTGTACGTGCAGCTGTACTTAAAAAGTTTTATCTCGATTGATTCGAGTTAATAGCAAGAAAATATATGTCCAGCGAAAGATATGCGGTGGGTCAGTCTAAGGACCTTATGAACAAAGTAGACGGGTCGATATTCAACGACTGGTGGTCTAAAATAGTTTTCTTTTTTAAAAAAAAAAGTAGCCGAAATTCCAGATAATCAGAAACTCTAAGTTTCGTTTTTTATTTTAAAGATAACACATAATATTATGGACCACTTATGCTTATTTAGTGTTCTTTTCTACAGCCATAACAGAAACAGCGCCGGCTATCGGTCACTGTACCCAAACCTGATGGACAATCACGATTAAAATAGCCAACAACAAGCACTGGTCCCACGTAAGACCGATCAAATCCGTACCTAAACTTGAGCTTAATTTAATTAAGAAATGCATATCGACACGGGCCCACGTGTGACCGATCAAATCCGCGTGGGCACGGTTCTCTCAGATTCCTTATCGGTACAGTACCGTTGAGATACCTTACAGGAGAAACACTCGAAGTCTGATTCCTTTAAGAATTAAAAAATGCTTACTTTGTACTCATTTCGTTTAATACGCGTTCGTGCTCTTCATGTTTCTTTTTAAGGGAAAGTTAAAGAACTACTTCGGCCATGTCCACTGGAACCATTTATGAAATGAAACCAGGTAGAGAATTTAAAAAACTGGTATGTATGTCGGTATGACCTGCCTACAATTTACCTTAAAATGCCATTTTAATTTGCCTGTACTTAAGTCACCAGTGATAACGATCTTGAAGTAAATGTCTAGTTGTCGGCAAATTTCCGAGTGTCACCGGTTGCCTTTAATTTGCCTTAAAACGTCATTTTAATTTCCCTGTACTTAGTCACCAGTGATAACGATTTTGAGTGAATGTCTAGTGTCTGCAAATTTCCGACTGTCACTACCTGCCTTTGATTTGTCTTAAAACGTAATTTTAATTTGCCTTTACTTAGTCACCAGTGATAACGATTTTGAGTGAATGTCTAGTGTCTGCAAATTTCCGATTGCCACTACCTGCCTTTGATTAGTCTTAAAACGTAATTTTAATTTGCCTTTACTTAAGTCATCAATGATAACGAGTCAGAAGTGAATTTCACAACTTAAGAAACAGAAATTTTTGTTAAAATGTTTAAAGCATATATAATTTTTAATAAATTTATAAGTGAGATGCTTAGGCATGAAAAGATTTATTCACTTATTGTTATAATGTTTGGGTATCTATATGAAAACTTATTGTTATAGTGAGTGGTATAATAGAAGGGATATATTTATTTGTTATACTTATAGTGTGTGGGTATCTATTTGGGAAGGGATATAATTAATGTTATAGTGTTTCTGTATCTGTATGAGAAGGGATATAATTAATTGTTATAGTGTGTGGGTATATATATGAGAAGGGATATAATTAATTGTTATAGTGTGTGGGTATATATATGAGAAGGGATATAATTAATTGTTATAGTGTGTGGGTATCTATATGAGAAGGGATATAATTTGTTATAGTGTGTGGGTATCTGTATGAGAAGGAATATAATTAATTGTTATAGTGTGTGGGTATCTGTATGAGAAGGAATATAATTAATTCTTATAGTGTGTGGGTATCTGTATGAGAAGGAATATAATTAATTCTTATAGTGTGTGGTGTCTGTATGAGAAGGGATATATCTAATTGTTATACTTTGTGGGTATCTATGTGAAAAGGGATATAGTTAATTGCTATAGTGTGTGAGTATCTGTATGAAAAGGTACTAGTTAACTGTTATAGTTGTTAAAAAGTATGAGAAAGTATACATATAAAACCCTACTTCCAGCTTTAGGCAGACAATGCTTTAAAAACCAGTATTTGGTGGACCTCACTATATATATATATATACACAACCTTCAAAACCACACTTGAATTTCGATGAAAATTCAAAGGAAAAACTGTTTAAATATGAAATATAGTGATTTATGTCAAAGGTATTAACAATAAGGATAAAAGTAAGAGTGGAAAGTGGCAAAATGATGCTTTATGTATCCGAATGAATAATACCAAACTTAGGCAGACCACATATTTGTCTGCCTAATGCTGTGGGTCGATATAAGACTGGTTTTTAAGCCTGTTCGGTCCGCTTAGGTCTGTGGATAAGGTTATATGAGAAGGGATGCGCTTAGTTGTGACAGCAGGTGGGTATCAGTATGAGAAGGAATATATTTGTTTTCAAGGGTACCTATCTATATGAGAAGGATATATTTAATTGTAATGGAAAATAGTGGGTAGGTATCTGTATAAGAAGAGACATTGTTATAGTGAATAGCTGTCTATATATGAGAAGGGACATTTTGTTACAGTGAATATTGGCTCTCTATATGAGAAGATATATATACTCATTAACCATTATGTTCTTGTTGCCAACACCATTTATAAATTTATGTCCTAAAGGTAGGATTCATTGTTGAACTGTTGTGTTTGTTTTTGCATGCGTGTGTCTGTGTGGTTCTTTTTGGGGAGTTGTTTTCTTCTAAAAATATTAATACCACTATTTTAGAATCAGATCAAAATGTTTGTTAATGTTAATAGTTTATGAAAACATCCACATGCCTGTATTAAATGTTGAAGTTATCAAAAGCATAAATTTAACTATGCTTTGGATTATTTATTTTAATCACCTTGTCAGAGTTGGAGTAAACAACTCGAGTTAAAAATATGCTCGAAAATTGCTGACGCGAAACAAACCAATTCCAACTGGATGAGTAATTTTTCTGACTAATAGTTTCACACTTGTTCAGATCAAATTCATCCAATGGGGATGGACCATTCTAATCTAATCACTTTGAATTTGAACATTTCTCGAGTCCAGTCATAAAGGTGATCGTTAGCTTATGGTAAATTAACTGACTGATAAAGGAAGAATGGAGTTAGAAAATTTCGTACATGTTTGCTATTGATCTAAGATTTGAATTAGAAAATGCGTTATGTAATCGAACTATTATTTCTATGTGCATTAATTTGACTATGTTGTACATTATACTTTTGAATTTTGATCGATGCTAAATTTCTTATGCTGTGTATGTGTCAGACTAATGACATTATTGCAGGATTTGTAAACTGAGAATGTAAGAGAAAAAGAAGTTTATAGATGAAATATGCCTGAAATTTAGTGCTGCCTTAATTTGACTTTTGCTTTTGTCACATCAGGCCTCAGTACTGTACTCTGCTTTGTCACATCAGGCTACAGTACTGCACTCTGCTTTGTCACGTTGGTGTGTGAATCCAGCAAGGTCCTCATCATATCAGTAGAGCATATTGCTGTATGTTAATTCCTGTGAATTCCATTCCAGAGCCAATACAGCAGAATTGGTGGTTTGAGAATTCACAACGATTGTTTTGAATGTTCCTCATAGTGTATTGAGTGAACGCACATGGAAATTCAAGAACATTCCTCCTGATGTGCTTGTTAGCACACGTGAAATTCAGACAATTCTCTATGGTGTGCTTGGAGAGCTTCTTGAAGATTCTGGAACAGTTGTGTAACGTGCCTCTAGAAGGGACATGTGGGACCTCACCTGAATAAGAAAGACATTGACTTTGCAAACCACAGGTTTGTGAAACATGTACCGTCAACACACGTCATCTTTGAACAGGTTATGTGCATTGACTTTAACTATTTCTCTAAAACTCCACTCTCATTTCCGTGATGATATCCATGAACTCGATTATGTATTTATGTTAATTGACTGCTTATGTCTATGCTAGGATAAACTAAATGATTGTCTAGCATTAATCGAACATTGTTGTGATGTAAATGTCAATGCTCTTTGATTATAATTATATTCATATGTTATATATTTGATTGTTGATTTATAAATTTATTGTTAAATTTATTAACCTTCTTACACATATTGATAACAATATGTTGGAAAGATAGTGGGTGGAGGGGGGCTCGCTAAATATAGATTAAAGACGGATTGTCTTCTCCTTTAGTTTTCCACCTACGGAAATATTGTGCGACTGTAAATGTTTGTCTTTAATGTTGTGGAGAGAAAACGTTTACAGTGCCGGCATATCCGCCAAGTGAGTAAAAGAGACGAGTGGTGTCTTCCGGAGAATTATTAATAAATTAAGATTCTTATCACTTGTAATTAGTTATGGGTGGTTAATTAATAATAATTAACCACCATTAACTATGTGGCGTTAGCGTCACACATGCATATTTATATATTATCAGTGCATAAATAAACCATGATAATGGATTGTTTTATTTCACTCAAGATCACGTATCAGCAATAGTCGCTAATTTTATTGACACAATTCCATCCCTTTCCCAGTTAATCATGTAGCGGTATAACCATATCTGCACGTCTTAATACAGAACTGCATCATTAAAATTATTAAACGTGTTTTATACAAAATCTGACAGTGACTCCGCACGCTCTAACGCAATAACTAAACATTTTACCTGCCTCACAGCAGAGAGGATATGACAATATTCATCACTTTGACACGCACGCACAAGCTTTACTGACAGAGATAAAGCTAATACTGTACTGGGTTCCCTGCGTCCGGCGAACCTCAGTGAGTTAGTGAGGGTGGGAGGGGGGAGAATAGCGATGGCGGGGGGGGGGAGAGGAACAAGCCACGCTATGCTGTTGTAGGTTTGTCTGTAGGATATTGTTCCATGACTTCTGGTTTGAAGCGACATAAGAAGGATATATGGTAGGGTTGGGGTGCCTTGTTAACAGATAGTTGTGGCGATGGCCAGGACAAGCCTGAAGTTGGTTATTCGCAAATTGCGTCTATAGACATGTACCTTCAACTGTAACAATGTGAATTAAGTTGTATTCTATAATTTGTGTGTATCTGTTGTTTTTTTTTAAATGTTTAAAATGTACAAACGCACGTGTGTGAACGTGAGCAGTCTGTGATGTTTCAAATATGTGTGAGCGTGTGTGCAGTCTTTTGGGGTGTTTGAAATATGTGTGAGTGCGTGTTATCTGTTTGGGTGTTTGAAATACGTTTAAGCGTGTGTGCAGTCTGTTTTGATGTTTGAAATACGTTTAAGCGTGTGTGCAGTATATTTTAATGTTTAAAAAACGTGTGAGCGTGTGATATCTGCTTGGGTGTTTGAAATACATGTGAGCGCGTGCTATGTTTGGGTGTTTGAAATACGTGTGAGCGTGTGTGCAGTCTGTTTTGATGTTTATATGTGTGTGCATGCGTGCGTGCATGTATCATAATATCGGACAAGGGGCATTATTTATACATAAGGATCATTGAACAGGAGGACAGTTTAGGTTTTTTAATTGCAAACGATGGTCTAAACTCTAGTGAAAGAGTGAAATATTGAGCAGGCAAAGATTAAAGTTTTATAGTAGCTAGCTTCATGAGCACTACCCGGATCCTAACAGCTTCTCGTTGTACCTGAAAAGGACACGTCATGCTGATAGTGAAACTGATCTGCACTTAATCCTATTGTAAACTGACAGCATTTTACGTTAGTGTACATAAAGCCAAACTTCCTGTAAGCTGTTCGTGTATGTTTGTACGCGTGTTTGCATGGCTTAACTCCTCGTGAATAGCTGATTAGCTTAACCTCGAGTTAAATTTGTTCTGTACCGCACTCTGAAAACGGAGAGGCCGGTATAGAGCAGCGTACACTTGTGCGGTGTCTGCTGCATCTATCAATAGAGAGAAGATATCTTATTGAGAGACCCTTTTCTGCTAATTCTCAAAATTGCGATTTCTGGAAGGTTGAATCGACATATAGGAATATGAGGTTTTGTTATTTTTAATTGCTTTTTAAAAAAAACTCTTAAAAATGTATTTATTATAATTGTAAACATAATATATTTTTCTATGAAATAATCTATGTGCTAAGTGTGCACGAGTTGTAGAACTTTTTGTGTGTGTATGCGCTCGTTAGGTTGTTTGACCGTTTGTTTTTTCTTCAAATGTTTTAAAACTTTAGAAGGAAGGGGAGGGGTGCATGGTCTAGAAAAATATTTTGTTTGTAAGTTTTATTGATGATCATTTGCTATTTTTTTTTAAAGAAACACGCACTTATTTAGTCTGGCCTAATTCAGTTTTATGTAAATGCAAGTTAAGCTCATTTCAGATTATGACATATTATGAAATGAACATGATTATTTTAATATTTTATTTCCAAACTAATTTTAGATCTCACATCCACTATTTGCAGTTATTTAATTTTTTAAAAATAAATATGAATTGATTATTTAAAGAGCAATTTAATCAAAAAGCAATTAAAAAAAAATAGAAACTACAAATTCTTTGTTGGGGGTGGTGGTCGGTCTATAAGGGTAGGTCAACTGTGCACATGCTTGTACTTGTAGGTCAACTGTGCAGATTCTTGCGGGCAATCTGTGGGTGACAATAATAGAATGTCATTTTAATATCATGATTAGTACAAACTGAGTTATTTGTAAATTTTAATCATAATTTTAACTACTTTAATTCCGTTGAAGCGGTAGAAATGAATGGACACATTCTTTTTACTCAGTCAGTTTGAAATTGTACAAGCGGTAGAAATGAATGGACACATTCTTTACTCAGTCAGTGTGAAATTGTACAAGCGGTAGAAATGAATGGACACATTCTTTACTCAGTCAGTTTGAAATTGTACAAGGAATGAATTTCAACGATTCTTGAATCAAGCCGGTGAACAAAATCTTTGCCAGCCCATCAAATTATTCGAAGAGTCTTGGAAATCATTGAATTAATTCATGTTCATCACTTTGGTTAATTTTACTTTCTGTAATTTTTTTTTATCTTCTACAGACGGCGTGAACTATGTACGGAAGTAAAAGTCTCGTTCGTACTTCCGACAAAGAGTATTCTACTTTTATCTGACATCTCTCTGGACATCGTCTGCAGTCTGTGAAAGTGATGTGGGACAATAAAAGATACGAAATAGCCCATGAAAATTGGGGTTGTAGCAAACTAAAAGAATAGATAATGTTTGCTGCAAGGGCGCCACTCGTTGTTGGCAATAGCACAAGCCAGTAAAACCTTGCACACAGACTCTATTGATAGACCAAAACTCTTAAGACCTCCCAAGCCATGAAAGCCAGCGTAGCCAATGGATTGTACAGAATCATCCCACGGATCCGGAACCTCCTGCAGTGTCTCCTCGTTTTCCTCCTGCTCCTGTGCGTGGTGGAGACGTGTCTTTCTTTGGCAGTCTATCTGGGCTACACGGGAGGTTCGTACCTGCAGCACGTCACGTGGCACAAGGACGGAACACTTAGTTTCTCGGAATTTCAACGAGAAATTGCCGCTCGGTCTTCAGGAAGCTTACCCCAGGTGGCCCAGTCAGGTCATAGATACAAAGAATTGCCATTGTGCCCGTCTGTCCCACTAGATTTGGGTAAGTTGCCTTGTTGTCACTAGTGAGGGAGTCAGAGAGTGATTGGCATGAGATAAAGTTGCTGTTGTTGTTTTACTGATAGAGTAGTAAAAAGGTGGTTGGTGAATAAGTTGCAGGGGTAGGTGGTATGGTGCTGATTGATGAATCGGATTATTTGAGTGGGGGATCGTAATTATCAGAGATGAATAAGACATAATATAATGGGGGGAGGTTAGACTGTAGTGGTGATAAATAAGACATATTTTAATAGTATGGTTGTAATGGTGAGAAGATCGTTTAATTGAGGGTGTAATGGTAAGTGATGAATAAAAATAGTCATGGTGAGTGGTGAATAAAACATAATTAATAGAGAGATTGTAATGGTGAGAGATGGATGAGACATAATTTATTAAGTTAATAAGACATTAGTTTGGAAATATGATTTCTTTGAGTGAGAAAAAAGTGAGCTGGTGAGTTAGCACATATGGTTTGTTTGAATGGGAGGAGAGTAAGACATATAGAAGATATAATAAGTTTAACAGTACTAAGATGACAAGTTTGAGAATATAATTTCTTTGAATGAGAGTAATGAGATTGTTAGAAGATACAATTTGTTTTGAGTAGAAACTAGAAAGGTGGTGAGTTAGGACATAGGTATGCTTGAATGGGAGAGTAGTAAGGTGTCCATTGACAAGATAATGTATGTTAGAGTGGGAGAGTAGTAAGTTATCCATTCATAAGATAATGTATGTTAGAGTGGGAGAGTAGTAAGGTGTCCGTTGACAAGATAATGTATGTTAGAGTGGGAGAGTAGTAAGGTGTCTGTTGACAAGATAATGTATGTTAGAGTGGGAGAGTAGTAAGGTGTCCATTGATAAGATGATGTATGTTAAAGTGGTGGAGAGTTGTCAAATGAGTTAGAAAGTAAAATTTTGTTTAAGTGGGAGAATAATAAGATATTGAAGAAGTAAAATATAAGTTTATGCAAAAACTACTAAGGTGGTGAATGATGAAATATGTTTAAGTGAGAAATTTGTAAATGATAAGATGTGTGAAAGTGAGAGACTTGTAAGATTGTGAGTAATTTTCCAGGTGTTAAGAAGTGAGAGAGTAATCAGATGATGAGTAGTGAGTACAGACATTTAAGTTTAACTGAGAGAAACAGTAAGTCAGCTTATGATGGCATAAGAAGTAACATAAGTTGGGGAGCATAAGATGGTGAATGATGTGGTAAAATACATTTAAGTGGGAGATAGTGCAATGATGAATAAAAATGATAATAGTTAAATGAAATGGACGAATAAGAAGATACTGAGTGACAAGGTGAGATGCATTTAAGTGGGACTTCATAGTATTATAAGATAGTAAAGATGGGTGAGAAAGTTCAAATGGTCAGAGAGAAGTAAGATTGTGAGTAAAGAAATGTAGGAGAAATAATAAGATAGTGTATGATGAGGATGATATAAGTTTCATAATCAGAAGATTGGTAAGAGATGAGATACTTTAAGGTGGAACCAGTTACTGTAGTAAGATAGTGTATGATGAGGATGATATAAGTTTCATAATCAGTAGATTGGTAAGAGATGAGATACTTTAAGGTGGAACCAGTTACTGTAGTAAGATAGTGTATGATGAGGATGATATAAGTTTCATAATCAGGAGATTGGTAAGAGATGAGATACTTTAAGGTGGAACCAGTTACTGTAATAAGATAGTGAAGGAGATAAAAGATGAGATTAAATTTAAATGGCAGATTTTTAAGATGGTGAATGAAGATATAAGGAGTTTAAATGGAAGTTTACTAAGACAGGATAAAGAGAAAAGATTTGTTTGTGGGAGAGTAACAAGACATAAGTTAACAAGTTAAGAAGTAACAAGTGAAAGAGAAGTAAATGATGAATTATGAGATATGATTTAAGCTTAAGTAGAAGATTAGCAATACAATGCAATGTGAAGTAAGGTTTAAGGAAGATATTAGTATTACAATGCAGTATGAGATAAGTAGTCATTTAATGGGAGGTAATAAAAATTAATTTATTAATAAGTTGAGTAATATGACAAAATTTAAGTTGTGTTGGAAGGTTACACTAGATACTCTATTGTGTATATTTCAGATTTAATCATGGTATACCTCAGTATATTTTAAGAATAATAACTAATCTGTATTATTGTCTCATTGTTATCATAAAGTGATATTTGTATGGCATGTAGTTGTTTGCAAGAGTTTTATTTTGTAAAGCCAATTTAATAATTATGAATTATTCAAACACAACAAAAATTAAAATGGTGAAAAGCACTTTTTAACTTTTAAAAGGGTTGGGTTCGAGTTTGAGTTTAAGTGACCAATTAAATGTGGTGCATTTAAAGTGACACATGATTAAGTGATTAAATGTCTATAAATCAGCTGGAATGAAGCTGTACATCGCAAGTTCCAGGGTCAGCAACAGCAACAATCTCTTCATTTGTGTCCCTGATAACAAGACTTACAATATTGTATACAAAAACCACTTAGATAAACCTTTGTAAATAAACAAAACTTTATAGTTAACAGTCTATATTCTGCCAACATTTATGCTAGTGAAGCTAAAGACATATATATATATGGTGTGTCTTATTAAACACTCCATAGAGTTTTATAATAGTAATGTTGTTTATTTAAAGGTAAGCCTACAGTTGTCTCTTATTAAGTAAGCACCCCATAAAGTTTTATAATAGTAATGTTGTCTATTTAAAGGTAAGCCTACAGTTGTGGACATGAAAGTTCCATCATTCCATCATCTAGAAGATGAGTTTTCAATGCTTGAAGATGGTGGGACTTATCGCCCCTTAAACTGTCGTGCTCACCATAAAGTGGCACTGATCTTGCCATACAGAGATCGTCTGGTACATTTGAAGATTTTCCTACACAACATACATCCTTTCTTACAAAAGCAACAATTAGAGTACAGTCTTTTTGTCATTGAACTGGTAAGTGTAAGCTTTATTGCTGTTGAGTTGATGAGAGTGTTTGTGTGGATAATAATGCATGAAGTTGCATTCCAGAATTTAAGTAAGACTGCTAATAATACTACTAATAATGCTAGAAGCCAAAGAAATAGGAAGTGACTAAGGGCATCATTAAATCTGTATGTAGGCAATATTGTAAAAGTAAAAAAAAGTGCAGAAAATGCTGTAGGTAAACACTTTTCTGGACTTAAGGCTTTAAAGGTCAATATTGGTGACAGAAAACTGATTTATTCTGACTTCCGCAGTCAATTTTGGTGACAAAAATCCCTATTTACATCTGGGAGATCCTAATTTTAATTTGGCAAAAAAAAAACAACCCTAGGATTTAAGCAGTCATGAGTGCTTATTACATTCTTAAGTATTCACATGATCAGTGCCATCTTATTCTTAATGCATAGACATGCTGGGCAGTTGCCCAATGAGCCCCATGCTAATCTATGTATGTTGTGACTTGCTGTAAATTTTTATTCCTGAGTAGTTGTGTAGGTAGGGGCCCAAGGGTAAAGTAGTGCACTACTCCATATACATTTTTCTTAATATTGTTGTCAGTTATTTTAATACGATGATAGCTTTATATGTATTGCTTTGAATTAAGGAATTGGATAAAGTGAAACACACTTTTCAGTTGGACAAAGTTCATCCAAAGACATGGCCTACAACTCTTCGACATATGTAGGAACAATGCTCTTTGATCTCACAATACCATTTACTCACCTCATACCTTCTTGAGCTCCTGATAATAGTTAATAATATGAATTCTGAGAATTTTTAATACAATTTTAACACTTGAGGGGAGTGGGTTGGGGCATTCATAACATCGAATTTGCACTTTATAAATCTATTTGATTAGATTAAATTCTTGGCCTTCTAAGATCTTTGTCTTTAAAGCCTGTATTATTTCACTGGTACATTTGTATAATGTATAATTTTCTGGGCAAATGGGCAAAAAGCTTTTATAATACAAAAAGTATTTGATTTTTGAAAATGAAATGAAACATATCTTGACTTCCCTGGACTTGAATTACCTTGACTGCTGGCTTATCTGCTTGTGGCCTTGGTAACTTGTCACTTGACATGTTATGACAATAAAACTGTCCTGGCTGATAGTTTTTTAAGGGCATTATTGCACCTGATGATATATGCAGGGCTCCTATGACAGTGATAGCCACTGAGATTAGCGTTCATCTAGGAAAATTTCTTCCAAGTGCTCTGACAGATTTCTGTGATTTCAGACTCTGAAACTATGCTGCTAGCATTATAATTTTATTTATAGTTCTTCTTCTTACTTTTTATTTAAAAATCTGTGGTGGGGAAAAAATTCTGAAGATAATGTTTAGAGTTTAGCAAAAGCAATGAGCAGATAAGGCTGAATGATGTCTGTTGTATTGTTTTATATATATATAGTTTTATTTTGTTTTTATAGTAGATAGAGAGAGAGGGGTGTGTGGGGAAATTACCTGTTGAAAGCTGTATTAAAACTAGACACCACATACACACACACACACACACACACACACACACACACACACACACACACACACACACACACACACACACACACACAAAACAGATTTACTGCAAACAATATATTTTTAATCACATAAAATTTAGAGTTTAAATGCTTTCAGGGAGTGAGACATCAAATTATTATTATAGTCATTATTTAGATTAGAAATATGATATTGTTATCCCAGTCTAACACTGATTCATGTACAGATAGGCATTCAGGATTTGTTGGGTTTTTTTAAAGGAAGTGGTTTGACTAAGGAAGATGTGGCAGTAGTTCAGCAGTTTGATCAGTTTATACATGATTTCATTTTAATTTAGTTTAGTATGATCATCATATGATATTTATTAGTAATGCATACAATGATACAGTCTAGATTCTAAATTTGTGCTCCCAAATAATGCCAAATAGCAAAGGGAGGCAATCTTTAGCCTTAGTTGTGGAGTCTACTTGTTTATGGATTCATGCAAATGATATGCAGGAATTTCTCTTTTTCAAACATGCCTTGAAGGTGGAGTACATTGACTTTGTCAGAGGGTAATAAATCTATCCAGGAACACTAACAGAGCTTATCAAATATATGCTTATAAAGCAATTTGAATTTTATAACTCCGTTGCCCTGCTGTGCTAATTCTGTCACTTTCTTGAGAAATTTTCATTTTTAAGATTTTTTTCTTTATTATTAATACCAGTGTTTATTTTTGTTGTTGTCTTTTCTCTTTTCCTACTTTAGAAAGTTGGCATAGAATTCAATCGAGCCCTTCTATTTAACATTGGATTTTTGGAGGCATCAAAACGAGAAAACTATACTTGTTTTATCTTTCATGATGTGGATCTGTTACCTGAAGATGATCGCAATCTGTACAGGTGCACTGATGAGCCTCGTCATATGTCAGTTGCTGTGGACAAGATGGGATACAAGTATGTAGCAATACTTTCATTCTGTTAATCTGTATGCTTTATATATGCTTATAATATATCCAATTAATTTTATACCATCAGTGTTATCTTCTCAGAGCCAAAATATAATGGTAGTCCCATGTCGGTCACCATAAATTAATTAAAATCTAGGATCACATGACATTCGAGTGACACACCCCTCCTGGTGACTCAACAAGCCCCCAAGCAAGTTATCTCCCACTACATATAACAAAACAGAGACAATACATACATTACAAGATGAAGTTAAATAAAGTGGAGATGATAAGAAATGACACAAAATGAATGAAAAATTAATAAAACATTATAAAAGAAAATAAGTAATTACAATTTAAATCATTAACCTAATTATCCCAGAGGAATCTAGCCTGTCTCTAAAGTCTGTTTTCTATTTGCAAATTATTTCCCAAAAGTTTATCATTAATATGTGAGTCATGCCAACATGAGTGGTCTAAGTATTAGTATTAAATGTATTCAACAAGAAATTAAATAAGCATGGTTACATATAATGAACAATTCAATGTTTCATTATTAGAGTTTATAAATGGATATCGTTCATACTCATGTAGTGTTGTGAGAGAATGTTCATTTGAGTCCTATGGCACTGTGGTAGTTATTTGGTTCATTCATATGAGCAAACTAATAAATGAGTTTATAAGAGAACACTGAATATTTCCAAGTGAACTCAAAGATAAATATGAGAGAAGTTGACCGAAGCTTTGCAGTTGTTGACTTTAGTCACCTAACTTAGGACTGCCTGATGTGTCATCTAGGGTACCAGTGAATGTCATAGCAGATGCACACATGTCCATTGAAACTGATTTGGCCTGTGTGTTGTTCTGCTCTGGTGTTGCTTCATGGCTCAGTGCTTGCAGAAATCAACATCCAGGAGAAAGTGCCGATCTGCCAGTAAAATACCCATAGGCTAAGAATTTGTCCACATGTATTCACTGACAGAACATTCTTACTTACATGATCATCATACATTCTGATATCATAAACAAAACAAGCAAAACCACATACCTTCAGCTGTGATATAAACAGTGGATGGTTTCCTGCTGTGTGGTTAATTCGTAATAAGGGTTAGTAGTATGATTATAACTTATTGATGCTGGGAGCCAAGGTACATGTTACCTCTATGGTAAGTTTGCTTGGACTGACAATTTACAGGTAGATTCCTGGAACATTTGTGTGCGGGGCTGAGCTGTGCTTTGATTGTTTAGTTTAGTGAGTAGAAACTCGGGCATTTTTCTAGCCTGAGGATAAGGGTCAGCCGTTCTAGAATTAGGTATGCTTGTAGTCTCTTCTTATAGGGTTGATGTGGGCTACATAAGCCATTATGTGACACCGATCTCGAGAGAAATTGACATCCCAAGAAAATGTAATAAAGTATTAAACAAATAAACTTGACTGAATTACCTCCTCTTGAATAAGATATACCCTATATCATATAATGTATTGTAATGACAATACTCTTGCATCATTGTATCAGGGGTTAACTAAATATGCATTTTAGCAATGAAGAAAATTGAAATGAGAGTACATAAGTTCAGCATTTTACTTAATGTTGCAACTTTGTTAGGGGTTAATGGGCAAAGTAACATTAATTTATGTTGAAACAAAACAGTTAGCAGAGCAGAAAAATTTTGAAATCTCAGCACACAGGCTAACAAGATGGTAGCAGTGAGTCATGATATTAGTTTCATAATTGAATTAGACAGAGGCTGATCTTGTAGGAAAGTTCAATAAGTTTGCAAACAGATGTTTAATACTAAAAAGATAGTGTGCTGGCATTCTCGTTTTAAAGACTGATTGAAGACATTTTAAACTATTTTCATACTGTAGTTCAAAACCATGAGGGGAAGCATGAACATTAAGAAAAATTGATCCTATTGCATCCTGATGCATGGTTTTTCACAGACCAGTTGGCAATATAAGGTAATATAAGGGTTCAATTCTGATACTAGCGTACTAGTTACATTTGACTATTTTAGAGTTTAGACTACTGGTGGGTTTTAGCAATTAAAAAATTAACTCCTAAAATATCTTCCATGCAGTTTATTTTTATCTAATGTTAAACACAGTTATTTGTTATGCTATTTGTAAATTAATTTTATTTGTGTTTCTCTTTTGTAAATACAATTCTATGTTATGTGTTTTCATTTGCATGTAGATTCATGAGGTTTTTTTGTTATATTATTTTTTTTATGTGTTTAAGTAGTAGCCTGTATATTAAAAGCATATGTATTTTTGTATAATTATTGTACAGTACTTAGAGCTCTGATAAAATTAGACACTTTATCAAGTTTTCTTTATTATTATTGTTAATGGTTTAATGTTTACAAATATCCTATAAGGGTTTTACTGTATCTAAAGTTTCTTGTATTTCTTTTCTTACATCTTACTGAAAAAATATTAAAATGTTTTGTGGTTTTATTATTTTGTATTATTTTTCATTTTTCTTTTTTTTTTTTTTACTTTCCATGTATCTCAATAGCAATCTTTACACTATTCTAATTAACAAGGCTAGTTTATGTAGAATCCTTGATAAATAACTACTTCCTGAAAAATACCTTGATAGCATTATAATTTTTATGTGGAAACATTTTCATTATGCACATCCTATTAAAACATTTTTTTCATAAAAGATACCCACTATCTATAAACACTCCTGTAGCATGGGCATAATTGTAAATAAGTAATTAAGTTATTAAAACCTATATGCTTCATTTTTATGCATCTTTTAACCCCTTTAGCATGGAATAACAATTTTGAAAAATCTTCCCAGGATGTAATTAATTTTTATAATGAGATGTGAAAAGCGCAAGTATAAAAATATTAAAACACTAGAAATTTCATATACATTTATATAATTTACAGTAAAGTATTAAGCTGTTGTAGAAATTCATTTAAAGTTCAATAATACATGCTAAAAAGAATTGTATTTTGTAAGTTATAAAAGCAATAAACATGATACTGGACATAGAGCAATATTGTACTCTTTTCTGAATTTAATATCTTATAATATCTCTAAATATTAATATCTGTCTTTTCATATCTATGTATGGCTGTTAAAACAGTAAGAGCCCTTTGACAAAAGATTTGTAATAGAGAATAAAATAGCCTCCCTCCCTTCAGGACTGTTCTGGCATTGTGCCTAGGATGGGGTTATGCTGCAGAGATGATATCTGCTTGACCAGTTACTCAGGATCATGCTAAAGGGGATAATTATAATATAGATGCTTAAATTTCAACATCACTAAATTTTCTGACCAGACCACTAGACGGCATTTTAAAAATACAATGATAGTTTCCATAACAATTTTGTTATTATTGTGTATCATGGGATATTGTCATGACACTATTATAGACTCCCATACAACACCATATTTGGAGGAGTGTCAGCTCTGAACAAAACCCAAATGGAGAAAGTGAATGGTTTCTCTAACCTTTACTTTGGCTGGGGTGGAGAGGATGATGATATGTACAGACGGTATGAAAGTTTACTTTGCATTTTTACTTTAACTCTTTAATTGCAAATGTTTAAAATACATGTACAGTATTATAGCTCATTTTCTAGCCAATTTCTTTTGCCTTTGTTTTAGTTTCTTTTACATTTTTGAAATTTTATTTTATCATAACATAATACATGAATCTTTTCATCTCAAGACTAATAAAGTTATCAATTTGTTGTAAGTTATGGGGGTTTTCCTTGTATGTTTTCTGATTATGAAATTATTAAAAAAGCAATTTGACAACCACATTGAGGCAGTGAATAGATAACTATTTCTTTTTCTTTTAAATCTTTAAGAACTATAGGCCATGTCACATTTGTTTCATCATAATTTTAATGGTAAAAGTCTTTGTATGTTTTAGTCTTTTGTGAGACTGATATTGTGTGTGTGTGTGTGTGTGTGTGTGTGTGTGTTCTTTTAATAACTATTCTTTTATTTTATTAAGCCCTCACTTGTACCAACTGCATGCTTCAACTATTTTTTAAAATTCTGACAGACTTGACAATACTTGCCAAACCACCACTCATATATTAAATGGCTCTGGAAATGCAAGCAAAATTAAAATGAAATGCTGTTGTTCTCATAATAATAATAATTATAATGTTGGATTTTATTTTTATTTTTTGTTGCTTTATTGGAATAATGTCATGGGCTATGCTTCTTTTGGAGCTAAGGAGTTCACAATTATATCTTACAGATCACATTATTTAAAATGCTATTCACTGTCAAAGTTCATGACCTTTCATCTATTTGTCACTGGTATCTGTCCTAGTTTCGTTTAGGAAATTACTAACTCCATATTTTAATAGCTTTCAATAATATCTGTTAGAACTATTTTGTGCACACTGTTCATGGGATAATTCTTGAATGTTTTATTACTTTTCCCCACTACTTTTTTAGCATCCGAAGCAGAGGAATGCATGTTGTGAGGTATACTAATGATGTTGCCCGTTACAAGTCTATGGCTCATGTCAAAGAAAAGCCTAATCCACAGAGGTAAAATATGGTTATTGTTTTGAAAGCAACAGTTTAATTTTTGCAAATCTTGTAATAAAGTTTTTCAGTTTATGGGCTTAATATCCACAATTAAGCAGTGGATCATAGCACAACAAAATATGATTATGTGTGTGTGTGTGTGTGTGTTCAATAAAAAGGAGCTTGATGTGGCATGGGGGTTTAAGAAAAGATATTAGAAAAGACTTAATGTAGCTAAGTACACGTCCACCCATACTTCCGTAGTGTCAGGTGTTACCAAATATTTGAAGATTAAAAATATTATAAATATTAATAATCACACAAAAAATGGCTATGACACCCCACCCCCCAGTCCCAAAGTGACATAAAGGTAATGATAACACTTAAAGGAAATTGCAAATTCTGGTAAATTTAGAGATAGGTGAATTAAAAAAAAAATAAAATAATGGTGGTGTTACAAAATCAAAATGATGGGAGTGCATTCTGATAGTTTGATATTTACATAGTGTCCATTGTATAACACAGAGTAAGTCTTTGTCCATACATATCTCTTTAAACTTGCTGGGGCTGGCTGTTAAGTTGACCACCATGGCTTGGTGGTTCTTAATTGGGACTGGTCAGCAATCGGTGCAGCAGTCTTTATGTTTTGTGTCAGTAGAGGGATTCAGTTGGCTATGGCCTGTTCTGTTCATCACCCATTGAGTGCAAGTGGCAGGTACTTATAATACAGGGTGCCAATAGATTGCCAATTCTAAGACAAAGAATGCTCTTTTCCTAACTTTTTAGCAGACACTAAAATAATGACTTGTGCACCAGATACACATCATTTGTACATAAAAAAATAGGAGGGGATAAGTGATAGACGAATAAAAGAATAGAATAGAATTTATTAAAATAACAAATAAATACATAAATGCACACAAATATTATCATAGCTATGATTATGGTTTGATAGTAAATTTATACTGACTAACCTTTCTCTGCAAAACTTTTTCACCAATGGGTTCCTGGGAGAGTTTTTCTGAGCAGTGTTTCTCCAACAATGGCAGGATTGACTGATCTTTGAGGCAACCACAATTAGTAAAATATGGAGAATGAAAGTGTGTATAATGGTAGTTGTCTTTGTTGCAGTAATAGTTACTGATCCCACCCATAAATTTGATTTGATTTGCACTCTGGTACATCTTAAACAGTAAAGCAGTTAATCCCACTGAACAATTAAGAACAGTACGATTATTAATAAATTGCTGTCTGTATTTCTTTTAGACACCAACTTCTGCATCAAGGACCTAGGCGATTTCTGTCAGATGGCTTAAACAGCTTAAACTACACTGTGCTAGCTTTTGATCAGAAGCGATTATATACATGGATACTGGTAGAAGTGGATCAAAAATCTATTATGAAGGTTTGTCATATTTGGGGACTATATTAGTATGTTTTATTATTATTTCTATTACTCTTACAAAATCTAAAGAAAAGCCATTTCATGCAAATATCAATATTTTCAGCAGTAAATTGATCTGTTATTTTTATTACTCTTACAAAATCTAAAGAAAATCCATTTCATGCAAATATCAATATTTTCAGTAAATTAATCTGTTAGTTTTACAAGTTTTAGTTTATTAATAATTAAATAAAACATCTCTTTTATATAATTTATTACATATATTCTTTCATGGGCAGTTGGTTTAGTTATTTATGGAAAGTTGGGTTAGTATTTATAAAGTGCCTATAAAGCATTAAAAAATATATTTATTTATATAAATATATTTATATAAAAATACAAGTCATTATATACTTGTAAAAAAGTTTTAGAGGACACTAGTTTAAATCAAAAGAATTACAATTTACTATCAAAATTTTATTATATTACTTAATATTTGTAATCAATTGGCTCTTCTCATATAATAAATATTTTCATACCATGCACTTCTTTTTAATTATTTATTCAGTAACAACTGGCTGCTAACCTGTACACTCCTAACAACTTAACTGTTAAAAAAAATATACATAGGAGTGTGCAGACTGGCAGTACAAATTTTTATTACTAATCTTTACATTCCTAACAACTTACTGTTAAAATAAATATATATATAAAGAGTGTGCAAGTTGGCAGTACAAATTTTTATTGTTTAAAAAAAAAAGAAGCTTGAAAAAATTCATTGTAATATAAAATTCATTATACAAAAAGTATTTTTCATTATATAATTACATTTCTATACAACATAATTAAATTTTGAGAGTGAAAAGTGTTGTGGGGTGTGTGTGGGGTAAATAGTGCCAAAAATAGCTTTTATTTGGGCAATTAATGGACATTTGGTGCCCCATACATAGTCACTGCATGACAATTAATATATTTTATTTTTTAAAGTTAACAAACGCTCATTGTCTTTTAGTTTTGGTATTTTTATATATATCTTTAGGTATACTATCTTGTAGTTTTTATTGTACTACACATTTTTTGTATATGTACTGAATGATAGTGGGTATATTTTTTGTTTTCACCAGGCTCCTCAGATTTACTAATTAACTTTTATTTTATTAGTGGCCTATGACTGAACTTGTACTTTATATTTGCTTTTGCTTTCATTAAACTGTTCACAAGTACTCAGATGTACTTCCTCTTTCAGAATGGAGAGAAAATGATGACAAGGAAAAGAACTGAAGTCAAGCCTTTGCAAAATTCCAGCTCTTTAATAAACAGTATAGTACTTACAAAAAAGATGCCGATTAATAAAACATGATTATAATTTAGTGGTATCACATACACTTTTGGCTTCAGAATTGTTTATTCAAAGTTGAAAAAAAATCATTCATTTTTCACCAACAGAACTGGAATAATCAACAGCATTGGGTCTGTTATTTCTTTTCTGACATTCAACTGACCAGTTACTTCTTTGTTGGAAGTGTTCATCATTAAAATCATAATTTGTTTTAGAAAATAATAATATTTCTTTTGTTCTTCTAAGACAGAACTGTAATACCTGAAGCATTGCATTACATTTATTTTATTTTTATTTTTTTATTGATGAATACCTGTAATTGTTCTTGTCATTAAAGTTATTAACATGGTTGTTGCCCTTGATGTGAATAAAGGCAATAGATATGTTGGCAACAGAATATGTTCACAGAGAATATCAGCCATAATTTTAGGCTATTATAAGCCTTAAAATGATTGTGAATCATTTTCATTTCTTACATTGGTGCTGCACGGGTACACTTTTCAAGATATTTGTAGATTTTCAATTTTCAAATGTTTACCTTTAGTCCTTATTAATTAATTAATGTTTATTAATGAATTAATGTGCCTTGAAAAAAGCATCATTCAGTATAATAAGTGACTAAAGATGCCTCATACATACTTACAAGGGGATAATTCCTTTTCTAATTATGAGGGATATGTGATATATGTGAAAATATCCATCAGTGCTTCTGTGGTGTGTGATAGTTTTTTAAAGTACAATGTGAAAATAAGGAAGAGATTTAATTGTTAGTATCAAGAAATGTCTGTGATTCCATTGCTCAAGGTTTCATTTATAAGTGATTACATGAATTTTTTTATTAGACTTGCCAAATATTAAATAATTGAATTTTTCAAATAAAAATAAAATGAAGTCAGTTGAAAAGTTTTATGCACTTAAAAATCTCAGTTAGATTTAAACTATTAGAATAAAGATTGCATTTACAAATGCAAATTACTCCAAACCACCAAATCTTTGTTATTTTAAACAGCTTTTACAATATATGTTTTCTCATGTTGTGAATCATATGGAGAAATGCTTTTAGATTTATCATGCCCCTTGAATATGACTTTATTACAGTGCCTAAACAAATATTTAGGGTTTAAGAATTACTATTTTTGCATATAAACTGTGCAGAGTTAATGGACAGACTGAGACTCAAGATGCTTATACATTAATGAGCACCTGCATAGATTAAGTCATTATACTTTAAAGGCTTATAAAATTAGCTATTACCAAACACTTCATTCACTGAAATAGTATCTTTATAAAGGAGTGTAGCCACTATAGCCAGTTGAATCAAGTAAAATCAAAGAAGTTTGTGTTTTATCCTTTACTGAGTGCAGTCAGATATTTCTCATTAGTCAACAGATTAAAATGAAATGCTTTCATTCTAATATATCCAATGAGAAACTTTAATAGTATATTAGTTGAGAATTGAAATAAATAGCTTAAAATATGAATACTAACAATTAAAAATAATTTTAAAAGTATATATTTAAAACTTCTTTGCAAGTGAATAATGTTTGGAAGCATTACAATAAAATTTCCTTTAGTAACTATTTTTTCTTTTTTAATTTGCAAATAGTCAGTTGACTGGGTTGAGATAAACACATTTTCAAGTCACTTGAATAAGAAACAGCATTTGACTATGCTGCATTGAGAAAAATATGCTCATAATTTATTTACATAATTATTTGTCAAGGTTGTACTTTAAAAAGAAATTCTGAAAAATAAAATTATTGTCAGTAATTGTCAGTTAAGCATGAATACAAAACATCATTTAACAAATTCAAACTCGAACATTATGAAGATTGAGTCTCACTTGGCTAATTTTAGACACTTTTATAGACAGACTAAATCTAGACATATTGATTACCTTATTTATATGTTGTATTAAATAAAAGAGAAATACATATGGTTTTACTTTGAAAATGTTTGAGTAAATGTAGTAAGCTAAAACACTGAAATTACAATTACTTGTAACTTAAATGTTTTCATTTGATCTTAGAGATTTTCCTTTAGGTGGAAGTTATTTTGAACAATTGGAAATTATATAAACTTGACCTACTTTCATTGATTACAATTATGAATAATTAACAACAAAAGCTCAGATTGTTTATTGTTATAATTTTTTTTAAAAATCGATATATTTTTTATTCTGAACAATTTTTTCCTACTTTTGTATAAATGCTACAAAGTTTGTATATATTGTTTATGTATATGTACATACCTGAATTATGCTGTATATATACTGGAGGAATGTACAGATGTTCAATGTCAAACATCAGTTCATATGTACTTAAGTTTTCAATTCAAGCATTCTATTTGTGTACTTGTTTTCGATTCTAGCATTCTAATTCTGTCTCTCATATTTTATGTATTCCCAATGCCAAATCCAGATGCTCTGGCCATTGGTTCCTTTCCATATTGAGGTCTAGTTATCAGCCATTAAATGCTTTTGTGTCACCCATGTCAACATTCAAGAGAGTTTGTAAAGTACAAAGTGTTATTACCTTCAAAATAAATTTCTTTTCTAATGTTTTCCTGAATCTTTCTTGTTTTAGTTGGCAAATTGTATTCTGTGCTGTATATGTGTGTTGCACATTTATTTTTAAGAACTAACTATATGGCTATTGCAGTGGTTCTCAAACACTACAAACAGCAGTTCCATAAATAATTTTTAAAAAATCATTTGCCTCAACCATAATAGCATTTTAAAGATGATAATGATTCCCCTGCCCCTCTGTGATCCACTTACTGAGATCATTTTGCCTGTTGTAATGTACTTATAGTCTTTAAATATTAGGGTTATAATTAGCATTGGTGGTAGTTATAGTATAATCAGCTCTTAGCAGCAGTTTACTCAAATATCAGTAGATGTCACTGTTTTGGGGTCCCTTAAGACAGGCTGTAGATGTTGCTGCTGCTTCATAAGGTACTAAGAACAGGGCAGTATTAATTTTCTTTTGGGGGGAGGGGGAGGAAAAAGGAGAATAACTTTTTACAATAGTGTCCATTGTAATGATCCTCAAATTTGATTACATTAATTAAAAGAGTTTTGTTCCTTTAGATATTATCATTCTTGGTATAATGATGTTTGAATAAAATGTGCTGATGCACAAGTGAGGTTGACAAAGAAGACTAATTAGTTAAAAGTCTCAGTACACATAAATTAGTTACAATAAAAGCAGACAAGATTGTCAATACTAGGGCATAGAATTTAAATCTTTTATTTATTATTTTGTTATTAAATTGATTTGTAATCGAGCCAAGTAGCTCTTGGACTCTTAATTTTGACTTTAATAACTTCAAATCTGATTAAGATATCTATTATATATATATTTTTTTAAAATTTCTTGTTAGAAGTGAATGTCACAAAAATTATTATAATTTGTTATTTTCATTTACACCATCCACTGATTTAGAAATTGTCCTTTATTCCCAGAGTTATGTTTATGAACGAGTGATTTGTGAAATGACTGATTTAAGTTTTTTTATTAATCTGGATGAGAGAGAACAAGTAGGACAATAAATATAATTGTAATCATTAGAAAAAATAAATTTTTACTTTTATTTTAAAATAGAGTAATACTTAAATTGTATTTTCCTGTATTGTTTATATTTTTCATTCCACTTGCAATCTTGCATAAAAACATCCTAAAATACATAACCCTGCATATATTAATAAAAATGAGCTAGAAAACATCTATTCTCAAAATGCAAAATACCTTTTCTCGCAAATTGATTTTGGGAAGACCTAGTCCTGTGCATAGACGAATAGGACAATTTGAGACTATTGGTTGCTTTAAATATGGTAAAGTAGAAGGCAAAATCATGTTTATAAGTGCCACAATAGTTATACTTATCTATACAATACTATTGTAATGTTATAGTAAATTAAGAGTTCTCAGTTCTTAAATGAACACAGGTTGTCAGAGTCAATCCACTAGAGTCCATACTCTCTAAATATTGCAGGTTTGCAATATTTCCCCATTTTGGAGGATTCCATACAGCTGCAGTCTGCAATGGATGGCTTCCCAGGCCGGGTTGCTGGCTGGAAAAGGGTGACTTAGTCCAGGATGAGCAGACTGTAGCCTATTTACAAGCACATTCTGGGTGATGATAGCCTATAGGCCTGAGCCAGAACTGGGCCATACAAGAGTCAAAGCTTCTGTGTATATTTATGCAGGAACTGCTCCACCTTATAAACTGCTTTAAGAAAATGTACAGTTCCATTTTGAGTGATCTGTTCTTTCTAAGTGTTTTTTGGTCAGTAGGTCCCCTGCCACAGTAAGTGTGTAGTTCTCATGCTGATACACAAAGTGAGTGATATCATAAAATCATATAGCACAGTCTAACTTACAAATTAAAATGTACTAACCAAAGCAAATGTCTTGTTTGCTAATAAGTAAAACAGACAACAGCTACATATAACTAACTTTATACAAGGAGATGTCATCCGAATTATAATTATATGATAGCATTTGTCTATTAAGTGCAGAGAATACAGAAAAAAGTATTGGGAATTGCGTTCACAAAATAACATTACTTAAACTAAAGGCAGCACAGATCTGATAAAGTGTATACATTATCTTGGATAGGAAAATTTTACATTGAGAAAGTAGAAATAGTTTAATAAAATAATTTACTGACAGTTATATAGAAGAAGAAATACTCTCATTTCTTAGAAACCAGTCTGTCAAAATATTTCTAATCATTCAAATAAATTTTCAGTAATGAAAGAAGAAAACACCAGTCCTTACTCCAAGGTTGTAGTGGGAGAAATAACGTGTCTGATCTATGTGTTAATGGGCAATGAAACAAAGAGGGGTACAGAGTGAGACTACTTATGCACACATTCTACAGAGTGCAAATGGTGATGTAGTGATGGTGGTGTGTTGACAATATTCCAGCATCCTGGAGCTCAGCAGATGTAAGGTTTTTGCTACATATTTCTACAGCCAGATTAGGCTCTGGATTTAGAATAAATGGAACAAAGGAGATAGTTCACAATAAGCAGGGAAGGTAGTTAGCTAAATTAACTTTTCAGATATTTTTTGTGTTAAAGATAAACCAAGCGACATATCTGATTCTGAAGTGATGAAAACTGGAGTGGTTTACAGTACATGTTATGATAATAGCTGACAAATTACTACCCTAACTGACTGCAGTTATGTCCTATACAAATAAAAAATAAACATACAAAAAAATAAATTAAAAATACAGATCCCACATCACTCAACAATATATGAACACAAGTGACAATAAGATAAGCACTAAAACAAATAAACATATCCGATTAAATGATTTACACTTTTATTTTAAACATATTAAATAAATACTCATACTCATGCACACAAAAGAAAACATCTACCAGATCCAATGTTCATGTTCACAAAATTTCAACATACAAATCTTCAGAAGCTCCAATGACTGTTAACTTTCTAGCCCTCTTAGAGGACAACATTGTAAGAGAAATGTGGAAAGAGCAAATAAGATTTATAATGATATGAACTTGAAGGATATAATACAAAAGCAAATGAATAAAGAGCATTTAAATGAAATTGTTAGTAAAGAACTACACACCTTAATTATATGATCATACTAATCAAAAACATTTTGGTGCATTGTAAATGATAATTTCAATCATAAAATATAACAGACCATGAAAATTTGTGTATTCTAAGCTTAAACAGTAAATTCTTAGTCAAAAGCAAAGAAACTTTCATCAAACAAAAACAAAACCTATTTATACAATTAAGATTTCCTGACTGCCGAACCTATCCAATTATAATCAGCTTACATATATTTTATGTCATGATTCTTGACCCTAAAGAACATAAAATTTCAGTATGCCAACATTAAACATTCATCCATTCCCTCTTCTGTTTTCTTTCTTTTTATATATTTCCATTGACTGCATTTATTTATTTTTTAAAAAATTACTTTCTTTCCTTTTTCTGAAGTCTCTGTATTTATACTAATCAAAGACTTTGCAAAAGCAGTAGAGTTATAGTTATACTGAAAACAAAACTAAAACATCAAAAACTGGAAATCAGTTCTTTAAAATACATGTAAAAATAGCATTTTTAATTGTGATGCTGGGTTTTCTGTTGTCAATTTAAAGAGGAGTTCCTGAAAATTACTATATAGGTGGAAACAATTATATATAATGCAACAAAATGACAGGCTTGCATCAACTGAGAAATATTAGTCATTGTTGAACATTCCATTTTTATTGTGTAAATACATGTATAAATTATGCAAAATAAATATGTATCCATAAATTCAAAAACATCATACAGTCTACTGTTTAGGTTAAAGTGTTAATGCTCTCATTTATGCTAGAAACAATAACATTTGCTTCATGCAATGAGCATGATTTATTGCATGAAGGCATATAACCCCCAAACTGGGTTTTTGCAATCAAGTGACAAGTTTGTAGAGTATAAACTTTGTCTGCAAGTTATCAAGAAGTACTGAGTTTCATCAATGATGTACTTTTGTGAGGGGGGAAAATACTTGACAAGTTCTAATTCTATTACTTACTAGGACTGCTGGAAAGGAGCTGTTATGCCTGCATTAAACACTCCAGAATGTGACAAAGATGAGTTACTTCATACAAAGTAATCGTTTTCAAACATTCTCCAAGTAAAACAACAGCTGATAGCATCTTAGAGAAGCTGCTATCCACAATTTTCTGAAGATAACAGAACAAATGTGATAGAACAAGAAAAATGCTGGATTCATATGTTACTGGTGGTAACAGCACCATTTCTCAGAAACTTTGGACTACAATCAAAATTCATGCATCATAATAAATTCAGACATTATTTTAGGTTTGGCAATATGTTTTTGATGAAATAAATCTTGATTATATTAATCTAAAAGCAAAATATAGTTAGATTCAAATCTTAAAAGTATGTCCATTACACAACCAGAAGTGATACAATAGGGGTATTGTGTGAAATATACACCTGGGTAAATATAAAAGAAAAGATTGTTTTATTAAAAAATGTCTTCTCCAACCAGATGTTTATAATACTAAGAGTATCATGAAAAGAAATATCTGGTAAGTAATGAACAAAAACTTATTTACCATCAACGCTATAATATTAAGAGTATCATGAAAAAGGATATCTGGTAAGTAATGAAGAAAACTTATTTATCATCATGCAACCAGCTTTGCTGAAGTAGAAATATCATGAAAATTATGTCTGTTAGGTATCCAGAACAATAAATTTTTTTAGAAAAAATATTTTTCATTTATCTTTTCTTTGAGAAAACAATCACAATCAATATATCCAATAACAAACCAACAAACTCTGACACCGTCACACTAGTGATCCCATAATTTAAAAAATTAAAACAACTAAAGATGTAAGACTAAACAATACTGTCATCCTCTAGATCTGATGTAAAGTGCATAAACTATTATAAGTGTAAAAGATATGGGTAAAAAATAAAAAAATGCCAACCACAAATTCTATAATGGCCAACAAAATCCCATTATACTTTGGAATAAAGTTGATTTGAAAAGATGTCTGCATATAAATTTACACTAAATTACAGGACATATTTCTGTATCAATACAAATAAGGCAAATTTGTGATCACACTCTACAATTTATGGTGGTCACCTAAAACCTGACAAAGTCAGTTTCAGTTCATCATCAGATGTGGTTTGTCAACCCGTAGAATGCCAAAATGTTCTATGCACTTTAACATTTAGGCCGAAAGGTGAAGAAATAAAAACAAAAAGCACCAAGACTTCTCAGCAAAGGGAAAATTGACAAGCTTTCAATAATATCAGCACCAATAATGGATTTAAAATGACTGAATGTGACTCAGAAATAAAATCCTACTTTCAGTAACAGTCTGCTAATTCTTTAAACATGCAAAACCTTCAAACAAGTTAGACTATTTAAAAATAAAAAACCTACTGTGCAAATGAATCTTATTATATTTTTTATTATTCTGTCAGTGCAGTTTATTAATTTAAATTCTAAAATCTGATGCATCCAAATTTCTTAAAAGACAAATGAGTTGTAAAATTCCTCTCCATGACATAATTTAGCTCAGAATCACATTAACAAATATGATTACTGCTCTTCTTACTTCAATTATTTTGTAGATGTTCCTATATTATTAAAAGTTACTTGAGATTAACTGTTCGGGACATCATACAGGTAAAACAAATGAGCCTAAAAATTCATAAATGATAAATTTTTAATAAATTATGCGATCCCATTCAGCAATTGAAAGAAGAAAACTGAATTCAAAAGAAGTCTAGGATTTTCTCTTGACCAAGTACTAAGATGTGATCAAGGAAACAATGATCTTGGTCACTTGTAACAAAGGGGCAGTATTCTGCAGTTGCATTGTGAAGTGATGAAATATTTCCTCAAAAGGCGACAGCCTAAGTGAATATACTATTACTTGAAAGGATTCATTACTTTTCATCCTCTTCTTTTTGCTGAAGTGACCGTTCAATGATTTTCTGACGATCACAAAATCCTAGCCGACCCTTTCCAAAGGAGTTAGGTCCAGCCGCGGTGGGGGTGTCTCTGCACAGAAAAGATCAAATAGAACTATTTCAACCAAGTCTTCAGTATTATCTACACCACACAAGCACTGTAGACTGCACAAAAATGTGCATTGTGCTTTGAATTCTTTTAACTCACTGAACTAACATATGTCTGTGCGTATTATTTTTTTAAAACAAAAAACCTACCAAACATATCTAATACATAAATAGAATTTAAAATAATTTCTTCTTTTTCAGTTTACTAAGTAAAGTAAATAATACATGGTGGGAATGGTTGGCTTCCTAAATAAAAAAAAAAATCATACCCATAACGACAATACAAAACGCAATAAAAGTAGTGTGAGATTCAGTTTTCTACAGCATGATTTAGTAAACTTTTGATGGTAAACTGGACTATTGTTTGTCACTTTTCTTATTGTTACATTTTTTTGTGTTGATATAAACTGGTATCTACTAGACAGATTTAAACTGACAAATTACCATAAGTATCTCACCCAAAACTTATTTTAGAGCTTCAGTATATTCATTTAAATGTATTTACAACTAATTTTAATGCAGTTAAGAAACTAAATGTGAAAGTTTAAATGATAGTACTATCAGCTCATCCAAACTACTTAAAAAAAAAAATCTTCATAAAAGAGACTTAAAAAAAAAAAGAATAGAAACAAAAAGACATGAGACTGATTATATAACCCTTAAAAAATTGCTATTATTAAACCATGTTCACCCATATGAATGTTAATGATCTACATATTGCATCCCTGAGAGGTGCATTTTCTTTCACCTGCCAATATTCCTCATGCGCATCCGAGCTTCCGGTGGCATCTCATCTTCACTCTGCAATATATTCATCTTAAAAATCAGTTATTCAAGAACTACTGCAGCTTATTTTACTGTCTGCTTACACACTTCTACCTCAAGTTAGGATGTGTTTGGTTTTCCCCCTCTGTGACAAAGTAAACTTGCCCCTCCCTATTTTTAATTTTAATTGTTACTTAAGTTACTAATTGTCAGAGTGACCCGACCTTGGGTATTCCTTATGGTGTTAATTTGAAAGTGTCTGAGTTTGAAGTAAACAGCCTAAGGGAAGAATATTCTAGATTTGCTGACCTAGTGGAAACTGAGTGAGCAGTTTTCTATTATCCAATGATTATGATTTATGAGAATGAGACTAGCCAATGGGCTGAGTTTAAGGAGTTTACTAGCAGTAGAGAATTTTGCTGTCTATTCACTTTTGAATTTGAAGACAAAGAGAGAAGTCTTGGCTCTGAAGGCAGTCGTTAGCTTGAGTGGTGAGTTTAAACTGACTGACTGAGAGAAAGTGGACTTGGAAACATTTCATACATTTTTCTATTGATATGTTAACCTTGTGTTATGTAAAGATGTACAATATAAGTTGATTTATTTACTACAAATGTTTGAACTAACCAGTGCCCAAGTGGTGTATTAATAGTGACATTGTTTGATACACTGTATTTATTGTACCATGTGTGCATGGGGATAATAACTACTGTTGCAGGTGATTGTAAGTTTTGAGAATAGATGTGAAATAGAATGGAGTTATATTGTAATGAATAAGACACTTAGGCTTGCTCCTTGATTGTATGTTGCACTCAGCAAGCAGCCTTCTGATTCCTTCTTTTTGGTTGTGATTGTGCCTCACTATGTGAGTCTGAGTTCGACCCTGAGCTGTGAGTCTCAAGTGGAGCCTCAAGTTCAACTTTCAAGTTTCTAGCTACTCTTCATTTGTTCACTAGTCATGACTTGAGTGACCGGGAAAGCAGGGAGACTTGCAAAATGTGTTGCAGAGTGTGTAAGCACAAGGAGTATGCTATACCCCTACTTTTGATGTACCAAAGCAAGGATGCTAAGTACATCAGTCCAGTGAAGATAACAATAATTGTGGTTGTGCTCTGCTCGAGAAACTGACAGCAAGAGAGTGCCGGGTTGGTTGAGAGGAATGATGCATCAGTGTTTTCTTGTGCACAAGGTGGGAACATGTGCTGAGCGCAGACATTTGACATTGTAACATTTTGACACTGTGATGTGATTGAAAAAGCCAGTGAAAAGACTGTGGAAGCAGTACTTAATCCAGGTTATGTGAAGTTTGTAATAACCTATTCTAATAACTCCATTTCTATTCTCTGATAGGACTGTATTGACTCTATTATTGAAATAATTAGCTGTAATTTTATTTTATATATATAGAGAGAGAGAGAGACTGTAAACTATAATTACATGAATGTGGGTTCGTGAGATACTGATGTCAAATTATCTGTTTCATTGTAATTGTCATAGGCATATTTAATTTTCTTTTAATAAATTTATTGTTAAATTTAATGACCTTCTTAGGCATCTTGATATTTATGTTGGAGAAGAAAGTGGGTGGATGGGGGCTCACTAAATATAGATTAAAGTCGGATTTGTCTTCTCCTTAGTAAGAAGTTTTCCACCTGCAGAAAACCTTATGTGCCTGTAAATGTTGTTTATTGTGTTGGGACTGTGAAAACGTTTACAACACCAACATATCCACCAAGTGAGAGACAAGTGGTGTCTGAGGGGAGGATCATTAATAAAATTGAAATTAGTTTGAAAGATTAATTAATAATAATAATTATCTTCATTAACTAAGTGGTGCATGTGTGACACCCTCTAATCTTTGTTAACAGTTTAAAGTTTACAGTCCAACATGCAACAAGTAAGAATCATGACCCTCCAAAATGTACTTACTTTCTTTCCCTTTCCTGTTAGAGTGAAATCATACAGCATCCATTAAAACTGCTTTAATACTATTCCCAAATTTTAAAAAAAAATTCTTCACACAATTATCTAAGGTTTTAATAAAATATATTCCTTTTACAATTTTACAAATGGCTGAAATAGCACAAAGCCCTCGCTGACTGATTTGACAACTGCCATATGACAGTTATGTCTGCAAACAGAATCATAATACTGCACTTGTTACAATCTGCAGAGTTTGACATTTCAAACAATCAAAACAAAATAAGTAGGCATGCACTCACATCATCACTGTCTTGATTAAATGCTTGTACCACTGCTGCACTCTTCCTAACAATCGATGATGGATCTTTCTGTTTGGCCTGGAAATAGGTATGCAAGAAATACAGGATAAGAAGATGGCTTAATTCTGAAGAAATATACTGTATATACAATTTCTAATTATTTTTGACAACATAAAAAATAAAATATATTAAATGCTCAGAATGCATTCATACAAAAGATCACAGCTAATCAACTTTTACATGGGGTCATTACATGATGTGAGAAGCACTAGCCAGATTTTGTTATTCATATTTCTATAAAAGATAACACCCACATTAACTATTCAAAATCTTGACCTGAAGTGCCATCTATAGGTAATACAATAGGTTGCATAGTGTTATTTTAGGTCATTTTGTACAAACGACTGATACACACAATTAATTAAAGAATATTAAATCTGGGGATGTGCAAACATATAATTTACTTCAATGTTAGTGATTAATCCAATTTAATATAAGCTTTGCAAGAAAAAAAGATGAAGGGTAATAAATTAAAATCTAAACAAATTCAACTAAAAATGTTAAAGATATAATGCATATTAGAGTTTAATAGAAAATAAGTTTTTATATGACAAAACAAATATGAATGAAAAAAGCACAGCAAATTATAAATATTATTTTGCTTGACAATAATTTAAAACTTTAATGTTCATATGCACATGCACGCGCGCACACACACACACATTGTAAAAAGAAAAAACCCTCTAATAATTTAGTGTATTTTGTTCAAGTGCCAAAAGAAGACTAAATATAAAATCAGATACATTTACATATTGTTTCTCCTGAGTACTATTCAGTATCTTCTATCTAGGCTATGTTAAGTCAGATACATTTACATATTATTTCTCCTCAGTACTATTCAGTATCTACTATCTTCAACCCTATTAAGTTATACATTTATATATTATTTCTCCTCAGTACTATTCAGCATCTACTATTTATGTTAATTCAGATACATTTACATATTTTTTTTACAGCACTATTTAGCATTTACTATCTAGACCCTATTAAGTCATACATTTACATATTATTTCTCCTCAGTACTATTCAGACCATGTTCAGTCAAATACAGTTATGTATTATTTCTCCTTAATCCATTTCAATATCTAGACCCTGTTATGTCCCATTTTTGATACTGATATAGTCACTGGTGCAATGTCATTAACCTTTGGAGGATTACTAACTTTTGCTTTCAATAGTTGATTATAATCATGATCTGTCTCTTTAATTTATTCAACCATTAAAATTGATTCAGTTAACAGTTTTAAGAATGACCAGCAATAGTTCCATCTCTTTTAGATGCATTTTCACAACCCATTACAAAGCATTCCCTATGGGGAATATTAGATAACAGATATAATGCAAATATCAGATAGATATTCTTTATCTGAGAATAAAGATTTATAGTCAAGTCAAAATTTAAAAAAAAAATTTTTTCAAACACTACATTACAACACTATTCAGATTACCTGTGAATGAAGGTCCAACTTAATTGGGATTGCCTTTGTCTTTGATGCAGAACTTGCCATATTCAATGATATTTTGGCTGGAACACCTACATCATCTTTACTAATGATCTTGGTACTGGTACTGGTAGTCATAGACATGCAAAACTTTTTCTTCTCTCCAGGTTCCGACTCAACTTCAGCCTCATGTTGACGTTTATTGGAATTAAGTGCCTGCATTAATAATAATTTTTACTACAATAAAATAGCAGACACTCAGTTTTTGAAGAATACTAAATTTTCAACATGTCTAGAGGGAATGCATTTCTTCAATTTCTTATCATCTACTAAACTACACAGTATATTCACATTGAAAGATATGAAATCTTTAAAACTGTTCATCTTAAGATATGAAATCTTTTCATTTATTCTATAGGAATCAAAATTAACTAACTAATAAACTACCTTCATATTTTTTTTAATGCTGTTTTTCTTGTTGTTCTACTTGCAAAAGATGTGTTGTAATTAAAAGCAACCTTCATTTCAAAAGGAATACAATAAAAATATCACTATAAGTTGGCCACCTTCGTGTCAGTGGGAATACTATTCAGTTACTGAAATGACAACTACCTTCACTTCAAAAGGAATTCTATACAAATTGTGTTAACATTTATTACATTTATTAGAAACACTGAATAGAGTCAACCTTCTTAATGCTTTATCATGATCCATTTTCAAAACTAATATTTTGCACCAAAGTAATGCAGACTTATAAAAGGGAAGCAAAAAAATGAAATATAATTATAGATGTGAGTATCATCTGGGCAAGAGAAGCTGTTATAAGGGTCCTTAAAATTCATCATTCCCTTTTGCTAAGATATATATAAGTGCAGAAATGTGGATCAGATTTAATCTATTATTATAACTAATAGCCAAGTATATCATGGGCACCATCATAATGCAAGATCCAAGCACCAGACCAAAGTTTGGATCTTTAACAAACTGCCACTACATCACCATGACAATATTTCCAGGTACCAATGTCGGTCCAAGAAACTCAATGTGAACAATGCTTTAGTGATAAAAAACAAAAATAAAACATCTTTGTCTTCAATTATGCTTCAGATATACTTGTATTATTTGTTCTCAGAGATATGATGCTTTCTGCTAGTTGTTTGGTAGTTTGGGGCCTAAAATCAATAATGAAACTGAACCATCCACTATACTTGGTTTCAAGCAAAATACTGGCTATTCACTAAACTAAAAATTGCTTTAAAGGGCAATGCAGACATTTAGGAATATATAATGACCATCATAAAGAGGGCTACTGCAATGTTCTGAAAAGCAGACACACCAATTTACTAAGTATACTCTATTATATATATATATATATAACTGAATAATCTGATGCTCAATTATCTAACTCCCACATCAATATTCCTATTTTCAACCATGTTGGTTTAGTTTCTACCACTGTCATTTATGCAAGCCCACACTGTAGGAAATGACATCTTATGACATCTCAACATTTTCTAATAAATAATGTAACAAATTTATTTCAATATCAATTAAAATAATTTTCATGTTTTTTTCTAAAACATTTGCTAAAATGTTAGTTCTTGGTTACATATATTTAAAATTATGGTAAAGTGAGATGAAAGCTTGTATATTTAAAAAATGTATGTATTCATTTTTATAACTGCTGTAAGATTCACAGTGTTACTCTTTCTTATATCAAGATGTACACCAATAAAAACAGCCATCAAAACTTAAGTATGAAGACATACTGAAATAAACATTATCTTATGTATTCATGCATTTATCTAATACAACAGCAACTCAAACTAACATAAATTTTGCTTCTACCATGGTTTTTATGTAGTTGCATTGGTAACAGAGTAAATGAGAGTTAATTCCCTTGTAAGAATCACCAGTGACAATATGCATTCCTTTCTTATTTTATTTTACTTCTGTTAGTGTTTGTACCAAAACACAAAATTAAAAAGTCTACAGTCCATAGAAGCAGCATTGGTCAGCTAATCACCAAAAAACTTTCAAAGGCATAAATATAATTATATATTTGCCTTCTTATTTCTGATATTTACGACCACAATCTCTTTCTCCTTGCACATCTGATATTTCAATTTGTCTGGCCAGTGGATCCTCCTAAGGTGACCAGATAGTGTGTGTGTGTTTGTGTGCGCATGTGTGAATATGTGTACATACTAGTACAACAAACCAGCTCCATTTTTATAATTGATTTACTCATAAAAATTTGGTGAGAAAAGTCAATCAGAATACTGATACTCAATAAAGCTAAAGATACCAGTTATTTCCCTTTAGACATGCACATGTGCACATTTGCATGAGTGTGTATGTTTAACTTAAATAAATATGGTGTACATTTAAACTTTTATTCCTATACTTAAGAATTAAGGTTAAAACTTTATTTTTGTTTTCTATATAGCAGTTTATTAGGTCATCATTTTATATTAGTATTTTATTGTAATAGATGAAAGAGGTCCCTTTGTAGTATGGCTCATTTGTTTTTCTTAACATATCACAGAGTTAGAGTACCAAAGTGATATGCTAAAATATTTGTCTTTTACATATAACAAACCCCCATTAACACAACCCTGACTGATATGTCATGACTTTTTCTGCATGACTTTTATGTAAATTACATTTAATATTATGACACCATAATTATGAATCTGAGGTTTTATATAAACGATTTGGTGAAATACATACTGTATACACTAATACAATGAAAGTGCCAGTAATATTTTATTTATTAATATGTATTATTGCCATCTATTAACAATTTGGTAATTATTAACATTACTTTATTAAAGATAAAGTAAATATAATGTTATCTTATTATAAAGAACTATATGTAAACTGGTAAAAATTAAAAATAATAATAGTAATAGTATAAAGTGGAGTTACATTATATGTACATTTAACTTATATAAAATTAATAAATTGCACTAAAAGAGAGACAGAGAGAGACCATAAATTTCAATACTTCTCTTCATTCCACTTAACAAGTATAATCCATAGATTGGGCATGAGATGGAAGATGTGAATCTGCTATTCCCAATCTCAGATCCTGCATGCCTCTCAAAATCTGAGCATTTCACTTCACCAAGTATGATTCAAGTAGTTTCAAAAATAATTCTGACTATACACCATTTCTGTGTCATAGGTTGACTTAGAACACAACCCCTGAATATAATGTAAATCAACAGTACTAGAAAATTAACTGTATACCTGATTATTTTTATCTTCATTATTTGGTGACAGGTTGCTTTCATCTTCAGATCCTTCATCTTCAGATCCTTCATCTTCATTGTCTAGTGGCCAGCCATCTAAATACTGTTCCGAGACAAGTGATCTTCTTTGTTCAGTTTTTGCCATATTGACTTTTCCTTTTAAGAACATATTAACCATTTAAATAATGTGATGTAGAATTTATAAAAAAAACTATTTGATAATACTAACATTATGTTTTTTAAATTTTATATCACTCTGAAATCTAAAAAAAAATTTCCTCAAATAATTGCGCATATTAACAATGAATAGGCTTTATCAAAGCAACATGAATGATAAGAATTACTATAATACAATGATTAAAAGAAAAAGGAATAAAATCTGCTCATACTGGTTTACCATTTCTACAGATTATTTTATAGTGAAATATGTTATTTATCATAATCAGAAATGAACTTGTTTGATAGAAAGTAAGAACAGTTTAATACTCTACAAATAGATTATTTTAGTGTCTTACAGAGCAATCTGTTAGTGTTACAAAAGATTGTTGTTTGCTAATTTCTTAATAATATATGAAATATTCTAATTTAACTTTACAATGACAACAAACAACAAGAAATACTGATAATCACTGGAAAAAATGCTTACTGGAAGTCCACATTATATGTTGAACTTTGGAACTGTAATAGTGTACAGTAAGACTTTTGAGAAATATGAGATGAATGAGTGCTATATTTTGGAAAGCTGCTCACTTTGATAATGCTACAGATGCATAAGAAATGTTTTGTTATAAACAATAATTCAGATACTTGAGCATCTATGACAATTACTAATTTTAATATTGCTTAGTCATAGATGCTCAAGTATCTGAATTATTGTTTATAACAAAACATTTCTTATGCATCTGTAGCATTATCAAAGTGAGCAGCTTTGTGATGGGCTACCAGAATCTCATTAAATTGCACAAAAGTAATATGAGCAATAAAATCTAGACATAGCTGAGGAATGAGTGACATAACCACTTCTGGCAGGAATTGGGAATGGATGCGATAGCAAAAATAACTTATATTTTAATTACAAAGATTGTCACTGTCAAAATAGGTGAAAGAAATAAAAATATTAAAATGAACTAACTTTTCAATGTGTATGACTATCAATATCACTATTTCAATACTTCATTTACTTGATGTAAAAGTAAGACTAAGAGTAAGAAGCACAAATGTGTGATTTTAAATCTAGTTTTACTATTACTTTAGTAAAACATATACAAAATAATGTTTGTTAAAGGCAACATGTCTATAGTATTTATTACAAATATATGCATGCAATGATGCATTAAGATATATCCACCTTTCCCCCTCCACCCCCACCCCAAACAACAATTATTAATACAAAACATTATTTTCTCCCTCCTAACCTATGGGAAATAAAATTAGTACTATATACTTTTGTTGATACTGTTTCTTATTTCTGTTGGTGTAGTTTTATTTAATTATATTACTGGCCAAGGAGTTGCATTTATTTGCTGTTTCCATTTTATTTTTACTGAGACAAACACAAATATATATATCAAACTTAGAAATTAAACTATATATATATATATAAGTATTATAACACTTCAGAGAATTTAATGAAAATATTAAATTATGAGGAATTACTAAACAACTTCTTATAAAGGCAAAACAAATGCTTATAGAGACAAGTACATATATACATGAGGTTTAAAAAACCCAAAACTTCAATGTTTACAAATCTCATATAGGCTAAACATCATTAAATTGTTTTTAAAGTTTAAAATTAAAGAGCAATTGACATAAGTATGATTTTAATAAACTGCTGACTCACTTTATTCCATACTCAAACACAAAAGGATTGCCTGAAGCCCATCTAAATTATTATTTCACCAGAACGATATGTATTATTAATTAATAAACAAAGGCACCTTCTATTGACATCCGAGTGGTGAAAATTATACTAGTTAACATTACATTTAATGATTTATACAGAGAATTTATTAAATAATTGACCACGCTCCAGAAAATAAAGATCTCTAGGACTAGTTAAAATATATCTCCTAGTACACATATATATCCTGTAGCCTGTCATTTATTTGATTTTTAAAAAATACTCAAAATATTTTCTCACCGTTCTCTGCCATTTTAGATGAGGGAGTTAAATTCGAGCTCATGACACGTTGAGCTGGAGTTATCTCTCACTGATCTTAACAAACTTGAACACGTACAGCAGTGTGATGAACAAAGAATGATACACGTACTGTCTGTCACTCAAAGCATTTTTTAAACAGTTTTTTTTTAGGTGCTTGCTTTTATTTATGTATTGTTGTTCAATCACAAAGGAATGGGGAGAGGAACACAGGCACCTATGATGTTAATGCCGTCCGCGAAATCAAAACGCTGGGAGTTGACATTTATCAATCAAATAATCATGTCAATACCGGTATATAAACACGTATGTTATTGACTTCGTGTGTAGTATACAAAAACTGTCTGGTTTCGGGTTATTAAACACTAATTATTAATCCTTTAGAAAAAAATCAATGTTTGTAGAGCTATTAGGGCCTACTTACCTCCGGTTTGTAGGGAAGAAGTGAAAAAGTCAACATTAATAATAATTTTTAAAATGTGTATACACTTCCCCACACCTCTCTTGTTATATGCAAAAACATTTTTGGAAAAGTTTTCAATGCCTTTCTATTTTTAAATGTCAATAACTCGGTCTCTACCATACATTTATATATGCGCTATTAAAATTATAGTATTGTTAGGATTAGGAAAAAAGCAATAGAAACTAATTATTTAAGTCATAATACGTTCTGAAGAAAGCCAATTTCAAGTTAAGAAATGTTCACACACACTAAATAAGAGATCCAGAGAAAGACGAAAGCTATTGTATCACAAGATTGAGATATAGTCAGCATGTAGACCTATATATGAGCTATATAATGTCAAGAATCTGGACCATTTCATAAGCAAACGTGAACAGGATTTTTAGTCAAACCGAAAATCATGTACCGGATAATTACCTCTGTACTAAAATTACTATAGGTATAAATGACATCCGATCGAGGCGAATATGGTACCACCACTCTTCTCACTGTAGTTTATGGTGGTGTGGTGTGAGCTTTCTCAGCGGTCCCTGACAGCCAATGACTTTTCTGCATTTTAATTATACCTCTCCCCACCCCATCCCGCGTTAGTACCCTACTAAATAAGCCTATGTTAGAGTCTCATGGAAAAAAAAAAAGATGGTGTGTGTGTGTGTGTGTGTGAGTGTGTGTATGTGTGTACGCAAGACCGTTTAATGACTAAGCGGGCGCCTAAGGCAGAAAAGAAACAAACAAATCAAAGCTGTCAAAAAGCGTGCCCGAACGAAGCATATAATGATAATAATGAAATTAATAAATTATCAAGTCGAACATATATTAATACTATTTAATAACACCACGTTATGCAATTTTCATTTTTGCAAGATTAAACATCTCCCTCGGGCGGGGGGGGGGGGAGTTCAGAACAAAGTTTCGCCCAGGATGTCAAATAACCCTGCTCCGGCCGTGGGCAGGTGGGCAGACATAGTATACTAGCTGTGATATATATCGTATCGCAAAACCTGAAGGTATGTTGGCCACCTATCTGAGCGAAATCAAATAAAGAATAAGCTCTGCTGATTCGACAGATTTGCACTTGGTCTTGATATTTTAATTTACAAGAGCGACTTTAGATGCTGATATCAAGCTCGGAACAGCCATATAGTTTAACACAAATGTTTTCCACAGGTATGCATACTTCATCTCCATGGTCAACAAAATCCTGGTAGACTATAACAGAGAGTGATTATAAATTCATATATTATTTTTATATAGGGGTCCTATTAAAAAAATGCTTTTCCTTCACGTCCTTATTGTCCCCGATCCCCGTAAATGAAGGTCGTGGAGTGAGCAAACGTTTGAATTTTCTAACAAATAAAAAACCAAATGGATTCAAATAAGAAAAGTCACAAAAGTTGTCTGCACGCTGTTTGATAGAAATTCATTGAGTGTCAGTTTTTAAAAAAAAAATAAATGAAACAAAACCCCGTAATGTTTATTAAGCCTATACTAGACTCGACGTTCTATCACACATGTAGTTTCGGCGCACTATTTTTTTTTTTAATGCTGGTTGGGCCACAGAATGAGGATTTTCCCGGAAGCATTGTTTTGATTCTCACGCCACTATGTCGTCTGATCTGTAATTGTTCAAAGATCCCAAGGTGGATCATTATATTTTCAGCCCTTGTGTTGCCAACGGGCATTTTTATAGTTTTCAACGGGCATCCTTTCCAACTACCAATATCCTATACACAGTACATGAATTGCAAGTAAGTTCGTTAACGGTTTTGTATTTGTAACAATCTCATTTCAATTTGCGTTTTACTGAAGCAGACGACACTTTTGTAGTTTTGTTTTTATATTTACTTGAGATTGCCAAGATTGTAATTGACAAGCGCATAAAGTTATCATATAAGACAAAAGAAAAAAATGTAACTTGATCAAATTTGCTTATATCTAGAGAAAGTATACAATGGGAGTACAGTGTTGTTAATAATAATAGTAGAAGAAGAACTAGAATACTATTTGATAGGATATGGGCCGATTTTATAAAACCACGTGGGTTCTAGTAGGCCTAATGATTTCTTTATTTCATGCTGTAGCATATCAAATTATATTTTTAATCATTGAAGCTGTTTAAAAATAAAAAGAGAAAAGAAACAGTTATTTCTTTTAGTATGTGTGTGTTTGTTTTTTAAATTCTACGAGGTTAATAAAGATTAGCAGAGAACAGAATGGAATGGAGGAAACTGGTCATCAGTGGTGCTCTAACGGTCGACAAGACTAAGGGATAGATAGATAGATAGAGGTTAATAATTCACATACATTTTATAAAATGTAGTTTATTTATAAAAAAATCATGTTACCAAGTTCGTTATGCACTAAATGTAAAAGTCTAAAACACAACAATGATTAATTATTTACATGAACTTTTTAGTTTTAAAGTTCATTTCAATTTAATAATTGCACAGACCGAAAATATTACTAATTTAGTATAAAACTTTTACAAGTCAATATTTTAAAAGTAATTATAATTAATTATTCAAACATTCGTTTTTATTCTTTATGTGTGTGTGTCCATTTTCTCTCAGAAATTTACGTTTGTTTTAAGGACTTATTTATTATTAGATTGTCACTTTTATTTTATACTCCGGTTTTATTTATTCTTATATGTACTGTATAACAAAGTTTTAATTTTGAACTCTTTTGTTTAGATAGAAAGTAAGTAGATGGGTAAAATACTTATATAATTAATTTTTAATTAAAATGTGTCTAAAATCTTATTGATATTACAGAGATTGTATTAAACTTTAAAGCACCACGTGTGTAAGCTTTATTTTTATTAATTACTTTCTTTATAGGTTCTATATATAACGTAAATACTGATAACAGCGTTACACAATATACAGTTGGACTGTAAACCAAATTAATATTTGTCTTTTATATTTCAGGTGAATTCAAGAAATAAAACAAAATCTGAACTACTTGAAAAGTTAGTCAAGAAACTATCATGTCTGAATCAGATAAAACAAGAGATACAAAGAGTTTTGGCAACATAAGTCCAGATGAAGATTCGGTCAGTAAACCAAAGTTTGGTCTTCATGATATGGATAATGAACAGGAAACAGAAAAGGTTGATGGTGTCAGTGATAACTTAGAAGCTGCTGAGGAGTTGGGACCACTAAAATCTCAACATTCTTTCATGCGCCACCTGGGTTCATCAAGTTCATCTTCAAACCTTCAAGGAACTGAGTCAGATTCATCTATTTTTACCAGTCCAGATGTAGGCAGATCTACATTAAGGTAATTAAAACAAAATTAGCATAAATAAGTTTAAAACAAAGTGCCCAGAGCTGAATTGATCAGGCACCAGAAACAGCATAAATGAGTGCACAGAAGCTGAACATTGAACTTCTCTTTCAAGCAGAGATATTTTAATCAGTCCCTGAGATGGTAGAGACACTAGTCTGTATAGTGTTAACAGGCTAATCTACCTCATAGAAATTCATTAAATTTTTTTTTTTAGACATTTATTTCCCTTCCTAAATAATTTGTTTAATATTTTTATTAGCCCTTTTGGGATGTAATATAAAGCTTGGAATGGGTGATATTTTTAGAAATACCACTTACTAATTTAAGAAACATCTAAAACTAAAATGATAGTGAAATTTGAAATAATTGCTGATCTGTTGGTATATATTTTAATCACATACTTTCAACCTTTTCTTCCTTTTGTGCAACAACCAGACATCAATTTAAACTCCTCACCCCAACCGCCTGTAAAAGGACAGATCTGTGCTACAAAACTTAATATTTTTATAATTGTTCTCTGCTGTTCTGTATATGGCAAATGATGACATGTGCCATTTATCATCCCACAAAGTCACATGCAAAAAATATCTAAAATTCTGTTGTAAACTAGTCATGCAGGAGTTAACTTTTCTTCATATTGATAGTCCCTGCTGATTCACCACTATCATCTGTAAGCAAAATATATTTTATGACAGTCAGCATTATCTGATTACCAGAATAAATGTTTGCTGCAAAAGAAATGGAATATAGGGGTGTAAACAGGTTTTTCTATGGCAAGTTGTAATCAAATTATTTTTGTGATTATGACTATGAGAGAACCTCATAATTGTGAGAAAGAATTATCATTTATATGTTTCTGATAATCTGCACCTCTCAGTTGCAGGTGGAGAACTGGATAGAGACTTTCTTTGGTCCCTTCCCAGAGTAATACATAGTGTACAGTGGTTTACCACACATTATCCCTGATCTGACATATGTTCTTTCATAACAGTATACACACCAAGATCATTTCTACCCAACTTTAATAATTTATGCCCCCAACTGCTCTAGTCTAACCTTTCAAACCCAATTATATAACAAGAGTGATAGTGTAAGCAATAAGAAATAATATTTATTACAAGTATAACAAGCATATACAGCGCAGCAATTCAACATGAAGTAAATACAAGCAAATGTGAACTCCAGTGTTCTTCCAGGGGTTTTTCTTTGGTCACCAAGTTCAAGGCTTCAAATCTGTTCTTCAGGGAGGTTGAAAAGGTGTCTGTGTAGTCTTTCTCCTTCAGCCACTGGGTGTTGAACTTGATGTGAGGTCGATTGGCTATGTCTCTAAAAGCTCATAGCTTGACTGTGATGGTCTGTTGTGGTCTGAGGCTACATCTGCCCCTCATTGGGATCTTGTGTCTTGTAGGCTTCATCTCCATTTCCTAGAGATAGTGATATAGTCTATCTGGTTTTTGCTGTTGCCGTCTGATGAGATCCAGGTTTCTTTGTGGATGACTTATGCTGGAAAACACTGCCACCAATGACTAGGTCATTAAAAGCACAAATGTCTGCGAAAAGCTCGCCATTTTCATTAATTTCTCCAAGGGCCTGGGTTCCCATAATCAATTCTTTTCCAAGGTTGTCTTCCTATCTTGGAATTCAGTCACCCATCAATATCTTGATGTTTCTCTTGGGTAACTTGTTAACTACTGTCTGGAGAGTAGAAATTTTCTTTTGCTTCTTCATTAGTGTCGTTAGTAGGCGATTAGTATTGGATGAATGTAACTTTTATCCCCTTGGAGTTGAATCTTGCTGTCATGATTCTAGGGAAGACTGGTTGCCATTCCATAAGGGTTCTGGCTGCTATTGGAGAAATCCTGATGGCAACTCCTTCTGTGTGGTCGTGGTTCTTGTCTGCATGTCCCAAGTAGAGGATTTTCTCTCTGCTGGCAAGTGATGTCATGCCAGACCCATTCCATCTGCTCTCACAAATTCCTAGTACTTGAATGTTGTATCTTTTCATCTCACTTGCCACTTGAGCTGTTTTTTCCAGTTTCATACATGGTTCGTATGTTCCAAGTTGTGATCTTTGTTGTTGCTTTCATCATCAGGAGATTCATCAGCTGATTGGCTTCCATGAGGTTTTCACTGTGTCATCTATCCTCCTGTAGAGGCATCTCCCTGATTCAAGCACTGGTTGGATCCTTTCTTTGCTCTGTAGCGTGTGGTTTTTTTATGGAGTGGGATTGCTGGCCCCATGGCAGAGTTCAGTAGTTTTCTACTCACTTTGAATCAGCCATTACCATCCCAAATGGGGACTTGGACAAAAACGTCTGTTCACAAGTGAATTTTCACAATAAGTGATGGGTAAAATGTAGGGAATGTAACCTATTGTGTTCCACAGGAAATGACAGTGGGTTCAGTTTAATTATAGCAATGCCTCTCACACTGCTTGTTAAGCTGATGAGTAGTTGTTTTGACATTCTTTCTACATTGCGGTGCACAATGTCTACTTCGCTGTAGTACGAGTATGTTCTTCCCACTTTACAAAGAACATTTCATAACAAATATGGTTTGGTTATTAAAAAACATGGAATATAAGTGACAAAAATAAAAGAAATACTTTTCATAGGGGTAGTATTCCAGCAACTTTGCTTTGGTATACTCTTTCTGTTAGAAAAATTTGATCGTGTAGAGTGAAGTCATTGGTTATAAAATGATTTATAAACTTTAGTGTGTTGTGAATGCACAATAATGAACTGCAGAAGAGAGAGTGTCAGTTGAAAAAATGCTGGGAATTACTGTGCGAAAATTTCATCAGATGGAATGCCCTACACCAGTTACCATCCTTTATATTATGATTGTATTCACTAGGCAAGCGATTGATTAACATTATCATGCATGCCCATTAAATTTAAAAGCACAGTTGGTACTAAATCAGTAAATGAATATGTTAATAAACAATATTAATAAAAACATGTTTATGACATATATTATCTATTTTTCTTATTATTATCAGCTGTCAGTCTCTCACTATCCAAAGCTTCAGATTCTTTTCTGCTATTCAAGGGTTCCTAAGGGTTTGTAAAAGAGCAATGCCTATATTTTTTAAGAAGTTAACAGTATAACTATAAGGAAAATTCTTGTTACTCTGGAGATGAGTATTAATTGCAACAGCATTTCACTGTACATTCCATTTTTTAAAATAATTTATTTCTTTTTTAAAAAAGGAAATAATTATAAAATAGCCCATATATTTTAAGCTATTTAATATTAACACATAGATAATTATAATACAATTGTAATTTTGTTTAGCAGATTGATTCATGATGAGTGATTTGCCATTGACAGCAAACCATTTAAAATTAGAAATATGTTTACTGCACAATTAATATTAATAATTTTTATTTTAATAATATTTTTATGACTTAAGTCTTAATTAATAATAAACAAACCTGTTTTAATTTTCAGAAATTCAGACTCCACAGTTTATTCGGTACATAAGTATGCATTATATTTAAACACATAAAATTCTTGTTTTATTACTATTACTGTCTTGAAATTTGCATTGCTTACAATAGTTACAATTATTAGTTACTGAGAAATACTGTCATATATATCGAGACTGTTAGTGTTAAAACTGTTAATCATTCATATATTATGTATAGAAACTGTTGCTCTTAGTAATAAAGTAAACATTAAAAGCACATTTTTGCAGTGCTGTATTTATTTATTTGGATGTTTTGTTGTTCATAATTTATATACAAATATAAACTGTTAAGGAGAAAGTCAGCACACATCCTTTATGGAGAATTAAAACCAGAACATTGCAATTTGAAGTGATTTTATCTGTATAACAAAACTTGTTTAACACCTGACAATTGACATACAAATCTGTGTGTGTGTGTGTATAAAGAAAAAATAATCCTTGGCAGTTTAATTTAATATGTGTTTTTAAGTTTTATGTTTACCAGTTCACTTTATCTTGTTTTACTCAGCATGTTGGGATTACTGCTTGTCATGATCTGAATAGTCCAAAATTAAAGTTTCTTTTAACCTTATAGCAATACATAACTATATAATTAATTAGCTCCTAACCTAGTCAAGCAATAATTAAGTATAATTCATCTTGTTGCATAATAGTGAACACACAATTTGCATTATGTACAATAATGTAGAACCCTGCTTAATGATCATGCCCCATTTCAGAACAGAAATTATGCTGATTTGATTGCTATATTTATGGTTGCATGTTAAAACATCTAATACATTGACATTGAAAACTGATTTCCTTGCCAATTTTTAATTGGTATTTAATCAGAGACCTATAGAAACAATTTGTTATGCAGAATTTTGCTATACAAGCTGGTCATTCCCATGGTCACTTGTATATGATTTAGAAATTGTTATATTATTATTAGTCTTTCTGTGTGCAATCTAGAGATGTATTTTTATTTTGTCAATTTGTGTGTGTGTGTATGTTTAATCTACATATGCATATGAACTAGGGATGATTAATTGCATAAGTAATCTATATGTCATGCGATCTAGAGATATTTATTTATGTTTGAGATTTATATGCAACCTATGCGAACATTTAGTCTAGAGACTACCTATTGTTAACCATAAACACACATATATGATTCAAGTTAACACACACATATCTGTGCATACATTCCAATTAATGCTTTTGTCATTTGACAATATTTGAACCAGTAGAATGATCAAATATCCTTATATGTTTTACTGGGCACTCAGGATCACTCATTTTTCATGATGCAGCTGGCATCTAAAACTTTGTGTTGGCACCTCAGTCTACAGAGAAATTATAACCCTATAAAAAATATTCATAATCTCTCAGTGAAAAATGGGTTGCAAGAAAATATTTTTAGTTGAAGTATGTTAATTTTCTAATAACTTAATAATAATATGTTAATGTTATATTGAATTTCTAACCTAATTATTGCAAACAGGCCAGTAAATAGTTGTAGCTAATGTCATAACATAACTGATTACAAAATATTTTTGTTTAAAATCAGTGTTGATTGATCTGTTCAATAAGATTTTTAATTTATTTTAGTTTACAAAATATAATAATATACTTTAAAACTTTTACTATGTTTTTACTGTTTGGTGTTTGTCATCTAAATTTATTTTTAATGATAAACATGAATAAGAAATTGTGCTAAAATGATGTATTTAATACTTTATTTGACAATAACTTTATCACAAGATAGAGATATAGATATACATAATTATCTGTTACTTGCTTCAATTCACCCAAATCTCTATAATTTTTATTTTCTTTAATTACCAAACTTTATATCAGTTTTGATCTTAGACATGATGATTAAGTCTGACCCGAAGATAAATTAAAATATGGATTGAAAGTGTAAAGTAATTAATCAGTACAATTTCTTTTGAACAATATACTTAAAGTTAACATATTTAAGTTTTCGGTGGTTTAATCTCAAACCTGTAATAAGCATTGCTGTCAATTAAATGTTAGTGCAACAATTATCTAAATGTTATTTTACATCCGCACGATATCATAAATATAAAGCAATTCGTATTTTTTTTTTTTTTTTGGTCCCATGGCCAATTTTCAAAACTGTTCAGACTAATTGAAATATTCCTGAAACACAGTAAAAGCCTGGTAACGAGCGTATGTTTATAATTAAATATCTTAGTGAACTGACCTAGTTAAATTATGATAGCGTCAAATGATTTAAAACCACAGAGCAATCTCTATATTTATATATAGCTCAGTATTTCAGCGGTTATGAGAGGGTACCGGTACTTGCTTTTTCGGATATTTATGAGAACGCTATCATGGCTATGCACAGGTAACACTTGACAAACACGTGTATAAAAGAATCATACTGAATCAGAGTTCTTATCTCGAATTCACTGTTTTTAGAATGGAGAATTTCTAATAGTCGTTTTGACCTTTCATTTTTGTTTTTATACTAAGAAGAGTGCTCGTTCATCGTTTTTGTTTTTTGTTTTGTTATTGTTTTACAACATGCGGGGTGGCAAAAGTCGAAAGTTATTTTATAAAAGTTAATCGCATTTTGATTCACAAACTTTATAGCTTTAATACACTATATTGAGAAAGAATCGATATTTTAAATGTCTTCTTCTTTTTTTATTTTTAAATTACACCCACCGTGCTTTTTTGTGGATTGTACTCGAGACTTTTGGATTTAGATAAAGGGGTGTGACATGTGTGTTTGATACATAATGATTTAGGTAATTTTCGAAAATGTAATAGCATTTTTTTGTAGTCCACTAATTCACTGAGAGCAAACATTTTAGCGTTGGTCTTTGTTTTGATTAATCCTAAAGATCGCCTAAAATCGACACTTGGATATTAATTCAACAGACTTTTTCATTGTTTTAAATTAACTTTTTAAGACCAACTTTTAGGCCTATATAATTTTAACACCATTGACTAAATGATGGGAATTGTAACTTATTTCGTTGTTTTTACTCAGATCTTTCACTTTTTTCATAATTTAAATTATCTACACAAATTTATTTAAAATTAAATATTTATTTTTTTATTAAAAATTGTCAGCTACATTTAGTGATTTACTTTAGGATATTTTATCAGTTACTTTCGGTAATTTATGCATTTTGTTTTTACTATACTGTTTAAAATCAATAGCAAAACAACAAATAAATGCACTTTTAATAAAACCTAATGATTTTTTTAAAAAAAGGAATGAAGAAAATATTTTAAAAAATGAATATTATATATTTGGACATTGTATAATATTAATAAATACATATGCAACCGCATTCTGAAAGTACTGGAAATGTTTTCACGTTCACGTGTTTTTGTTATGGTTATAATTTATGTGTACCTCTCTATCAAAATTATTTTTCTTCTGCTCCCCCCCTCCCCCACTGTAGGTATGTTAAATATTCCATTTGTTTTCCCTTTAAAAAAAATATATACATATAAACGAATATTACAACAATACTTTACCATTTTTCCTCTCAGAAGATGATGCATTTTATTCTTTTTTTTTTTTTTTTATAGCACATTCATGATTGAGATGTTCAGTCACAGAGAAAGTTTTAAATGAATATGTAATCCAAACAATTGTTTAGATTTAGATTTTATGCAGGCTATTATTTTTTATTTTTTTTTTTGTAGTAGAGACACTGTAAGTGTAAATCATGACTGTTTTTTTTCACAATTATTTATTATATACAGTATATAAATTTTTTGAATGTACAAATTTATTTGGCATTTAAAATCACTATAACTTTATAAGTCTAGTGTTTACTAATAATTAATTATTTTATAGTTATATTGTAATATTATTAGTAAAATAAATTTTGTTATGTATAGTAGTGTTGACAGGCAAAATGATAAATAGTTCTGGCATAACTAGTAAAGCATTGCTCTTGTAGTGAACATAGTAATGGCTAGGCTCATTAATCTGCTTCATTGTCAAAATATAATAAGCCAATATGGTAATTGGTTATAATATTGCCACAATATTCTCTGTTAAGATTTCTACAAATACAAGAGATTCTTCAGTAATGATATGTTATTTTGTCATGGTCATCAATTATTTGAAAATTATGGACACTAATTTCAACAGTTATAGATATATGTCCATAACTTCACCATCAATTGCTTGTTTAAACAATCATTTTTTTATGTGTAAAAATTAAATAATGTTCTATTCATTTAGGAGAAATTTTATCTCTGGAGTGTTTGGAAATTGTCATCTGCTCATTTTGCTCTATGGCATATGGTGAGCTATTATTTTTTCAAGTGATTTAAGCATTGCTGGTCTTGTGTATGATACATTACATATGATTTTAACCCCTTAGTATAGACAAAAAATATGAAGTTGCAATTAACCCTCTTACCTCTGAGTTTTACTTTTTTATGTGTGCTCTTTGAGCAAGATAATATATACATTCCTTTCTTTTCATAATATTTTATTTTCTAGAAAATAAAGCTTGGTTAGAGTTGCTTCTGGACTGGATGTGTCATTATCAGAAGGTCTGCTCATACCTGTTGCCTCAGTGGGAAACTCCATTGTATAATGTATATGTTTTTTATTTCAAAGATATATGTTGCCTTCTCAGGTTTAAGTAGTTATAGTTATACCAAGCATTAGTCAATTTTTTACATCATTGTAATTGTCTTTGTCATTTTCTATCTGTACTAATTATGACACTTTCACAGCAATCATGATGGAAATAAATGCCCTTGCTGCAGTACAGTTATGAATTTAATAGTTTTATGTGCCAGATGTGTATATTCATAATTTTCTAAGCACAGTTTTATTTTGAGGCTTCGGATAACTAAGGTTTTCAGAGAAATTTTGTACCCACAGCCTGTCTAAATATTCTGTAACATATTTTCTTACTCTGCTTTGTGGTAAGACTAAGAGTATGGCAGTGGCATAACTACTGACTTGCAGCCTCTTTTATCAGAAGGGTCCAACATTTGTCCAACAACAAAAAAATGTACTTTAAATTTGAAAAATATACACATGATAAAGTTTTCGCAGGGTGCACAGCAAGCTAATTCTCCATGGAGCAGAGAGAGTGTATTTGTGGAAAATTGAATGGGTGGGTGGGGTTAAATATTTTGCAAGGGGGCCCACCATTCAAAATCATGCTACTGGGCTATGGTGTTACTTCTGCCATGATAACTTGATCCAAAGAACATATTTGCAGGCAATAAAAGTGTTATCCTATTCACTCTGAGCTCCCAATAACCCAGCATATTTGAACTTTAGTTACTTTCTGAAGAAGGGCTAATACAAATCCCAGCCAATACTGAAAGGAAATCATTCCCTTTTTATTTTAATCCTCTCAAAGAGGAAGACAATTTTAGCATTTAACACAAGTTTTGTGTACCTGCTCAGATAACAGTTAAACAAACTAGATTAATTCCCCAGTACACATTTTTAAATTACATATTCCTATTATTCACATATGGTATCACACTAATAAATTCTATAGTAACACTAGGAATTTTAGTACTAGTACTATTAGTAGCAGTTGAATAGGCTCGTTGTCCTGTTGTGCATAGATTTCCAAATTTATCTTTAAGTAGTACATTTTCTTATCTTTGAACTGGGGTTCATTGTCCTGTCATGCATAGAGTTACAAATTTATCTTTAAGTAGTACATTTTCTTATCTTTGAACTGGGGTTCATTGTCCTGTCATGCATAGAGTTACAAATTTATCTCTTAAGTAGTATATTTTCTTATCTTTGAATTGGGATATCATTGGCAATGATTGTCACAGGTCAAAAAAATATATAATTTTTTAATCTTTGTGTGTGTGTGTGTGTGTGTATGTACATTTTTTACACTTGTAAAATTTGTAAAATTTAATAATGTACTTTAGTGGTATTATGCTTTTTAGTCATGAATTTGATTTTTACAAATATTTTGTGGAAAATTAGTTGATCAATTTGATGAATAGCAAGGCATTTAAAAATAAAAGAACAACCCTAATGAATAAACATGAAGCTCTTGATAGGAATTTCTGGACTGGCATTTATTAAGGGAAAAGCAATTATTTAAAAATATACATTTTGTGAAAGAATATAATTTTCAAGTACTAACAAAGTTTGCAATAACAAAAAAAATCCATGACGGTATGCTTTTAGGTGGAAAAATGAAATTACCTCTCAAATCACATGCATTTGTAAATCCAAAAATCTCTCACTTAATTCATTACAATTTTTTTCAAAATTGTAATTCTGTTTTACATGTACATTTAAGCAAAGCTTCAATAATGAAAGTTTCTATGGGTCATTTTTATTTTTAAATATGCCGATGCTTTTCAAATATTATGTGGATACATTTTCAGAAGTAAAAACAATTATGTGCCTTGACTGTTTGGTTCAGCTAATCAACAGTTTGAGTTGGATAATCAAGAATTTACTGTGTATGATAGTTGGCTAAAATTTTGGAACTCATGCCTTACTTAAAGCCTAGGGAAATATTAGCAAATTAGTATTTGAAATAAAATAGTTTTATAATAATAAAGAAAAAATAAATGTGTATTTGTAGCAGAGTAAATTAGCCTATCCCTATTTCTAAGCATAATAATTGTATATTTTGCCAATGTTAACTTGACCTGACCTTGGGTTCTCCTTATGATTGTATTTTTTGTAAGTGTCAAAGTTGGAAGTAAATAATTCAGGTGGAGAGTATGCTAGAATTTGCTGATGCAATCCAAACCAGTTCTAACTGGATGAGTAGTTTTTCTGACTATTAGTCTCACACTTGTTCATAACAAATTCACCCAATGGGGATGGACCAAAAGTTCTCTATTTTAATTACTAAGACTTTTTACATAACTCAAGTCTGGTCATAAACTATAAAGACAATCATTAGCTTATGGTAAGTTAATTGACTGATTAAGAAAGAATGGACTTGGGGAAATATTTCGTATATGTTGCTTTTGATCTGTTATTTGAATTGGAGAATGCTTTATGTAATTGAACCATTATTTTGATTATGTTGTACATTAAACTTGTGAATTTTGATCAGTGCTATATTTCTTGTGTTGCGTGTGTATCAGGCTAATGAATATTGTTGCAGGATTTTAAGTTGAAAATGTGTTTAAAAAAGAAAGGAGTTTAGAGATGAAATATGTCTGAAAATTAGTGCTGTCTTAATTTGATTGTGCAGAAAGGAGCGCTCCTTTTTTTGTGTTTTGTAACCTTGTATCCGCTTCAAACTGAAGTGACTACTGTACTTTATCGGATCACATTGGTGTGTGTATCCAGTGTTGTCATTGAACTTTTCAGTAAATGTGTTGCTGTAAGTTGATTCCTATGAGTTCCATTTGAGAGCCAATACAGCAGAAATTGAAGCTTGAGTTCATGAAAGTTTCTTGAACATTCCTCCTGATGTACTTGATAGCGAAGCTCTGGGCGATTCTCTGCCATGTGCTTTGTGAGTGCATCGAAAATTCTGGGACAGTTGTGTAATGTGCCTTGAAGAGGTACATTGGACTGTCATTTAATAAGAAAGACAGTGACTTGTCATGTGATTGTGAACACGTGCCAGTGATAGCTGCCATCACAGAAAATGTTATGTACCTTGGCTATATATATATATATATATATATATATATATATATATATATAAATTTGAATGCTGATGTCTATGTTAGTATAACTGAATGAGTGTCTGAGTCAATCAAACATTGTTGTGAAGGGATGTAAATGTCAATTCTCTTTTGATTATATTCATATGTTGTGTATTTGATTGTTGATTCAATAAATTTATTGTTAAATTTATTAATCCTTTTACACATATATTAAAATGGGGCTCAAATATAAATAAAAGACAGATTTTTATTAATAAGAAGTTTCTACCTACAGAAACATTATGCGACAGTAAAATGTCTATCTTATTATTGTGTAAAGAGTAGAATTTTATGACACCCTTATAATCCGCCAAGTGAGAGACATGTTGGTCTTGTGGGAGAATTATTAGTAACTATAATTTAATATTTTTGATCACTTGTAATTAGTTATGAGTTTGTTATTAATTAATAAATAATCGTAACAAGTGAAGGGTGCCCAGAGATGTCAAAGTATTTATTATCTTAATTTGAATTAACTAGAATCTTTTAAAGTATAAATAATGTTTTAAAAGTTTAATTATAGTTATCCTACACTAAATTAATAGAACAAATACTATATAAATTGGGAGCTGATTACATCTCTATTGAGGATTAAAGCTAAATTAAGCAAATGAAATAGGTTTGTTTTCACCTGTCTTGGATTGTGGCTTAAACTGACAAAAATTATGGGATGTGAGCTTTACAAGGGGAGGAAAGTTTAACTTCCTAGTTTTCTTTATCTGGTGTGCAAACATAATTTAAGCTACTGTTTTATAGTAACTGATATCAGTCTTGGGCTGTTGTTCAGTGGTAGACCATGTGTTCCTGGGCTGAGAATTTTTTATTGTTATTTTTGGCATAGCGCCACCACATATTTGTGTATGAAGTGTGTGCATTTAATCATTTCATTTAAAATAATTTTTTAGAATGGAACCAGATAGCACAAGGTTTGTTTAGTTTAGTTTATTTTGTAACTGTGCTTTTCTTTTTGTTTCAGCAAATTTATTCCATTCTTTAGCCTTTTTATGTTTAGTGTGTAATCTTTATTGTTGGATATTTTATTTATAGCACTTGCATTATTAAGCATTAAACAAAATTTTCCATGTTGCTTGCCTGTAATTTACTCTGTGAACAAGCATGTGCGCGCGCACACACACATTTCCAGAATATCTTAGTTATTTGTATAAATATTGTTATTTCATATTATGTGAGGAGTCTTACCTAACGATATCATTTACAAATAAAGTTTGTACATATACTGATATAGATTGGAACAATACTTGATTTTTTAAAATATAGTTTAACACATTGATAATAGTATTATACTTAACCTCAAGTGCTTCTTTAGTAACTAGGACAGAAAGTAACTGATAAGGGTTGCAAATTCTGATGATTATTAAAATGAAAATAAACAACCTTCACCTTTTACTGGTGGGTGCTGTGGCATTAGCTTGGTTAAAGGCTGTTATGGTGTTAACAAACGACTTTTGCATAATACTATAGCCAGATGCTGTTTTGGCTGTTTTTGTTTTTTTTTAGAAATTTCTTCTTTATAGAAATATGTGCTTGTACATTTGCATACAAATATACATATTTTAACTGTTAAAATTTAAATATGATTTTGGTGTTCAAGATTTCTATGTATAAAGCACAATCAGATATTTGACTGAATTACACTGAGTATTTGTTTTAGTAAATGTAGTCACTGGCATTTTAAAAAATTAAATAAAATGTATGCACACGCAACGCATTCAGTTTTAATTGTTCTTAACTAAAATGGAATTTTGGTATCCAGTTTATTGATAACGTTTAGTCTGTTTCTTTCTAAAGGGAACAAATGTATTGTTTATCTGACTGTTTTTACTTTTAACAGAAAATATAAATAAAGTGAGTTCTTCCTTTTGTCATTCCTAACCATTACTCTAATTTCAAATGTCAGGAAAATTCAGTGACAATAAATAAAAGAATTTGAATTAAGTGTGAAAACTAACAAATTTTAAGTGATCTTCTATCATAAAGAATGTTTAGTTTATGTTCTGTACTTAACTAAGTGTTGTTTACTCCCCCAGCAAGCAAAAGAGAATGAAATATATTTACACAAAAATCAGTAAAAAATAATTATACTCAAAATTGAACACCTCAAGAATCTTTGGTGATGATGAACTTTTGAATGCTTCTTACAGGTGTAAATGTGTAATCTAATTCTTTAAAAAGAAATAAATAATCAGCATTCAGTGAAATTGAAATTTGTATGATAAAACATTTTGCACATTAGACTATTGATTTTTGGCAAATTGCTAATTCATAGAAATCTCATATGACAAATTAATTCTTAGAATATTTGTGCATTCTGAATTCTCTTGAGAAGGGGGGGGGGGGAGGAGACCAGTAGTCAGAGAGAGAGAGAGCTACAAAAGAATTAACAATGGGTAGAAGATGTTTAAGAATGTATCAACAACTCTCTGTGAAAAGCCAATGGGCATTTCCTATTTCTTTTAATAAAGGAGATCATTGTAGATTTCTTAGCAGAGAAATTTGGTGATACACTCACTGTATCCATCCTGATACATAATGGTTTTGTGAGTCTAGACTTCTGGTGTGTTTTTTTATGTCATTTACTGTGTGTAGTACACACACATACCAAGAGAGAGCTTATAACTGAGGCTTGTGGCTGTCTGTCTTAAACTTATAACAGTGAATATGTATTGCATATATTAAAGTTGTAAACAATATATTATATAAGCATTTTTGCTACAAAAAAGACATGATACACAAGATAAATTGTATAATATTCATAAAGTTGTGGAATAATTTTACATAACATTTTTTTAAATTCAAAATTTATAACATTATTTTTCAATACATGTAGAAGAGCATGTTGGATTAAAAAAAATAAATACTAGCATTAAATCCACTTATATCAAGAGAATCAAATGTGTCTAATTATATACAGTGTAGTATAATTTTGTTTTAATTTAGAAAACCTCGTTATATGCATCTTGTGATAATTATCGACCGCACAAATCTTTTGCTTGCCCGTCATTAGCAATGGAAAACACATAGTGATGGGGTTGTGACATAGGTGAGATTTCTATGAATGGCATCTGTAAATGACCATTTTGTTTTCCCTGAAATTCTGCTGCATTATCTCAGCTAGGTCATAGAGGTAGTAAAAATATGTGGTTTATATTGTCATAAAAATCTATGGCTTATAACATCATGAAATGAAATGTTGCAGCAGAACAGAGATTATGTTTTAAAAATTAGAATATTTTAAATGATGGAAATTGTGTACACATATCCATGCCATGTATAAATGTGAGAGCATTGTTAATTTCATCAGGAAAATTTTAAGTATCTTATTATATGATATTAAGAAAAAAACTACTAAATATGCATGCAAAATTTATGTGCATGTGCATGCATATTGTGCATTCTTTATATTTTATATTATCATAAACATACATTGATTTAGTCTGTATTGTAAATGTTTTATATACATACTTATGAACTGTAATATGTTTTGTGTAAATTTATGTTAGAAACATCCCTCCACACAATACTTCAATAGGGTTTGGAAATAATATTAATAAAAATTTGATTGAACACTCTAGAAGTGACATGTTACAATGTAGCAATGATATAGGGTATGAAAATCAATTATTGTTATAGTATTGTGTAATAAAACTAATATTTCAAATGGCATATGTGTGGTCCTCCTGCTATAATGCTACAATGTGGTTCACCTGCATTTTAATTTTTATTTGTTTGCATTTCTAGCAGTTGTCTCTCTCATATTAATATGACTATGGGTCCATAAGCTGTCCACATTCAGCAGGACACATACACTTTTTATTCATATGTTAAATATTTATAGTCATTATCACTACTGCCAGTACTGCCTGTATATATATAATCATTATTTTTACTCACTGAACCATTTTAAAAACCACTTATAAAGATGACTTTATAATTTAATTAATTCTAATAGCATATGTAGTAAGTACGCTTTTTTTTTTTTAAAAATACAAAAGAAAAGATTTTCAACTTTAATAGAATATAAAATCATTTTGTTTATATATATATATGTACTTGAATTTGGAAGTTGATTTATTCAATAATGGACTAATACTGACACTGGTCAGATGATAGAATGCACAGCAGATGCTTGTAACTTTTATATTGAAAAGAAATATTGCTCATCAACTTCATGTATTATGGATGAATAACTATTTTAATAACCACTTTTATTTAAATTTTGAACAGAAAATCATGCTTTCTTATTTTTGAAGACTGCATTATCAGATCTCAAGAAAAGTTGATTATTTATTTAGTGGTGTTGCAATTTTTGTTTCTTTCCTTCTGTAAAAAAGTTAGAGATGTTTCTAATTGTAATTTTTTGCAGACATACCATGTCAGGTATATCATTGGATACCACTAAAGGTCGGAAAGCCTACATTAAGGATTTCTGTGTTGCTACACCTGAAGAATACGTCAAGTGTTTTGGAGGAGATCTTGTTATCAACAAGGTATTTAGAGAGAATGAACCAATTATTGTGGTGTCAATGAACTTGTACACATTATAACAGATATGCATTTTATATTTTGGACATTTGCCATTTGACTTTTTGTTTTATCATATAATTGTTTGCTGCCTGGTTCCGTCATTTCAGAGACAGCGTTTTATAAAAACAGAACAGCCACTATTACCTGTATGTCTCGTTTTGTGAATTCGTACAAATGGCACTGTGTGCAGAAGACAAGAAAATACAACATCATCATCCACCTTAATGATAAAAATATTAAAATGAAAATCATGCAATATATCTCTATCAAATGACAGTCTCAGGAAAGTCAGAAACATGTTATTTGCTGCAGGAGTTCATGAATCCCTGCTAGACAATAGTTTGCCATGTTGCTCTAGAATTTCATTTTGGCATCAGATATACATTTTTTAAATTTTAATTTAACAATTTTTTTGTTTTAATTGTTGATGTAAATGACACCAAAAATTGGGGTGTGAATTTGTATGAGTAATCTGTGGAACAAATCATATTTTTTGTAGCACATTCTTTGTTTGTGACATTAGCATTTCTTCAGTATAAGTATACCTAGCAATCTTTTTTATGTAAATAAATTTATTGGAGACTACTCTTTTATAATTCTGACAAACCTTCCCCAAAAGGTATTGTTTATATAATACCAAATTATAAAATGCAAAACTCATAACTGTGTAATGAAATTTAAAACAGAAGTGTATCAGCAAAGTAAGTAAATTATTTAGTATTACACTTAGAAGCAAACAAACTTTAATATTATAACATAATTAGCAATAAGTAAAAAGATAATTATGCTGTACTATTTCAAGACAAGACATAGTTTATAGTTCTGAAGAATTGTGTTCTGATTTTCTGAGCAAAGTTCCATAGAGTAGACTTCTCAACTGTTTCTTATCAACAAGAGAGAAAATCTAAATCAAACACATGATGGCCTTCTCACTGTTCTCAGTTATTGGTAGTTTTTTTGTTGTTGGTTTTTTTTTTTGAGAGATGAATTACAACCATAAATCTAACATTTTGCAATTTGAATAATATGTTTAACATTTTTAGAAATAAACTTAGTTATACAATTATTTTCAATTTGAGATACTTAAGCTTGTAGAGAATATGAATGAACACATTTTGTATTAGTAATGTACTAAACAAAGATTTTGCTATTTGATATCTTTATCAAGTAATGGATTGTTTAGCTTGGATGACATATTTTTCATGCATGGTACAGACCTGAGTTTGGGGATGTTCACTCTTTTCTTCTTTTGCTAGGTTTACCCACACTGAATAAATTGTAACTTCTTTATTGTATAGGTTTTGATTGCTAACAATGGAATAGCTGCTGTAAAGTGCATGAGATCAGTTCGAAGATGGGCATATGAAATGTTCCGTAATGAACGAGCTATTCGTTTTGTTGTGATGGTTACCCCTGAAGATCTGAAGGCAAATGCAGGTAACTTCCATTTCTCTTTCTTTTTTAAAGATAAACTAGCATTTTTTATTAGACTGATTATATAATTTATAAAGAATATTATTGCCACAATATCCAATATTTGTTTCCCCACATTATTATAAATCTGTGTTAAAATATATTTAAAATATAAATGTGTAGACTGTCTAAAGTATAATGATTCAGCAAAAATTTTAAATTAAATTAATTTATAGTAAATTTTAATTAAATTAGCTAGTGATATTTTTTTAAAAGCTTTCATTAAAAATAATGATAGACCATAAGAGTGCCTTTATATATATTTTTAGTTTAATATGTTTGACAGGTATTTTCAATACTGGGAATAATATTATCTACGATATAAAACACTCCTTAATACAGACTGGGTTTACGATAAGGCGCTCTCCCTACCCAATGCTAATCATCATATTTAAATATATACTTAGAATTAACATTTAATGTTCCCATACTCCTGTGTTGGACCATACACATTCAAAGGTTCTCTTTTATGTCTGACTTCTTAATTATTACATAACATCCCCACCACCATAAATAAGCCTTTTCTTTCCAAATATATAATCTGGAAATAGTTTATGAATATAGAAGAAATAGGAAATTATTTTAACAATATAAATTTATCACACACACTACACAACATATAGCATTGAATCAAACATATGATGTTGCAAGATGATAATGATGTGCGATGTGATGTGTGTCTTTGGTTTTATCTTCTTGTTCGACATTCTCTTCTTGTCTTCTGCATACAGCATCAATTGTACGAATCAATCAAATGAGGCACACAGATTCTTTTATTAGCGATCATTTTATTTTTATAAAATGCCTGTTTCTGAACTAACGGAAACCAGAGCAGCCAAATGGGTAAATGACAAACTGCAGCAACAAACATAGCTACAAATGCTCACATATCCATGGCATGATACACAGTACATTGAATGTGTACTTTTTATAATGCACAGAGGTCCATCATTTACACTATAATAAAAAATAAAAATGTTATCTCTTCCTCTAATTTCTAGTTAATAAAAAGTCTTTCACCTATTCTGTCCACATCTCTTTCTTATTCTGCTAATACACTTTCCTAACTTTAAGTTTGTTTACAACCTTAGTTTGTTCACAACCTAACCTAAACTATCCACCTGTCAGTGCTAAAGCCAGGAATTTTAGGTTTTCTCTACACACCTATCCTCTCATATCATCTGCTTTTGTCTGCACCCCCCACTAAATTTCAGAGCTTGTTGGTCCATGCCCACATATATGAATTCATGTAGGGAGCCATGTTTGCTTAATGTTTGAATGTTGTTTGTGTAACAGACTCTTGAATTGAGGATAAAGATTGAAAGACAAAAGTGCTACATTTTAGACACAATAAGCTTGGATCATTTAATGCTAATAGTAAAATAAAATTGTAGATATTAAGTGGAAGAGAGTGCATTGGTTATTCTGCATTTAGGGCCATCCATATATGATGATGCTCACTTCTGTCAGATTTTACTCCGGTCATCACATTTCATCTCCAAAACATTGAGATCTCCTTTGTGATATAAAGTCACAAGGCCATGATACTCTCACTTCTTAGTTTAACAGAAAAATAATAGTGGTTGGAAATATACCTTTTAAGTGACAATCTATTGCTACTTTTATTTAATTCATGTTTACTCTTTATCTGTGCATGTATAACTTTTTCCTCTGGAAGCTTTGTGAACAATTTTAAAAATATAATACAAAATTAACATTGTGACTTTTTAATTATCATCTGAAAAAAAGTAGAGTATTCTTATTCTGAATAGTTCGACTTTATTCAAAAAACATTCTAAACCAAACAGTGTCATAATCTTGCAAGTTGGTATTTTAAATAGTGGTTAGCAATACAAGAGCTTAAACCATAGAGCCCCTAAAAACTGAATGTCTCATGAACTGATGAGGTAAGAAATTTTTAGGTAAAGCTTAAAGAGAAAAATACCATAGTTCAGAAAAATATGTTTTTGTTATGTCATTTCTTCACATACACACTTCATACAGTTCAGCCTCACCCCCTATCCTGTGAATGCTTGATATAATTATAAAAAACAAAATGTTAAGCATTTAAAAATAAAATGTATCAAATTGCAAAATCAATTTTCTTTCTCTTTAAATGGAATGTGAACTTTCTTTAATTTGTTTTAATATTTTTATTACAAAAGTAATATGCTTCATAAACAAGTCAAAATGAAAGTTTCAGAATTAACACTGTATATTTATCAAAATGGAACAGATTTGTCCTTCAAAACTGATATTTTATTTTGCATAATTATGTATTTAAAATTAGAATACATCCGGATGGCTGACCAATATATACCTGTATCTGGGGGCACTAACAACAATAACTATGCCAATGTGGAACTCATCTTGGACATAGCCAAGCGTACGCAAGTACAGGTACAAAAATTTTTATTTGAATACTTGAATGGACATTGGCTGAAATTATTGTGTATATGGTAACACTGTACATTTCCCAACCTTTATTTCTGTCTGTACACTGAAAGTAAAAGTTGATTGCTTCAGGCTTCTGCTGTGTTTACAACCTGAAACATAAACCATATTGCATAGGGTTCACAGATGTGGACACCACCACAATCTGTATACACGTTAATTTCTTTTTACCACACCTTATATTTTCTCCTACTCCTTCTAAATTATAATATTCAGAATATTTAAGTTTTGTAATGAATCTTTAAATTTGAATATGCAAAGGGGACATATTTTTCTACTGATTGTAATTGATGCTGCTGATTTTACTCTGCAAATAAACTTATTTTTAATTATATTCTTTGCATTTATATTAATAAAGAATATTTTCTTCCAAAAGGTCTCTTTTAACATTTTTAATGTGCTTTTGTTAGTATTTAAGAAGGCTAACATAACCAAATAGGATGGAAGCTAACACAATCACCTATGCATGCATGTGCACATGGTGGTGGTTACTTTAAGATGCTATCACCTTTGGAGCTTTTATTTGATGTTTCAAATTTAGATGCTCTCTGGTCCAGTTTGCTCCAGAGGACTTGGTCCCCCTTACTGTATTTTGGGGTCCTGACCACACCGTGGACTGATATATATACTGATATATATGTGTATATATATATATATATATACACTCTGATATATATGTATATATATATATATATATATATACACTCTGTATCATAAGTCTGTCAAAGAAAATGCCTTTTTAAAAATGCAAAAAAAAAAAAAAATGACCTTTTCATGATAAAGGGTACCAGAATGCTAAAAAAATCTTGGTACAATAAGTTTGTTGGATTATTTATCACAATGAAAATTAAAGAATATATCAATACGTAATAAATATGTTTCAAAAAGAAGTGCCATTTTCAGTTCAAGATAGATTTGTATTACATATAATTACAAAATAAATAAACACAAATATTTTATGTAGCTCAAATGCATGTACTTTATACAGAAGTTATCGTATAGGAGTAAAAATTACTTTTGGCCTTAAGTGCATCTAAGGTGATAATGATTTCATAAACATTGCAAGCATAATAATACAGTATTCACATTTTAAATTTCTTTTTCAAGTTTTGAGTTTAGTTATTTTAATAACTAGATTAAAATAAATTAATAAGTTCTGGTCATAGTGGCAATAATAGTAACCTAAAGAAAAATTACCATGAAATTAAAAGAAATATATAGACATCTTTGAAACAATTTAATTAAGAATGAGACATTTAAATAAAGCATTATTTTTCCCCCCAGGCGGTATGGGCTGGGTGGGGCCATGCATCTGAAAATCCTAAGCTTCCAGAACTCCTACATAGAAATGGCATTCAGTTCATAGGTAAGTCAATTATGGAAATGTAAACATCTTTTTATCATTTATTGAATTAATGATTGTTTAAATGAGTAAATGCATTTCCGCTCTGCCGGCATTTAGTTTTAATGCTGATTCACTGATAAATTGTTGAAACCTTGTTATGTAATGTATATTGTAATGTAATTCAATGCTATATTTCATATTTTATGTTAAAATATTTAAACGTTTTTTTTTTTTTAGACAAATTAAGAGTTAATTTAAATAACTTTATTTTATGTATTAATATTCTTTGAATGGAAAATTTGTATTTTTGCATTTAGAACTTTAAAAAATTAAATGAAGCTACGGTAAATTTTGCTTCTCCCCTCTCTGCTCTACACAATATATGACATCAATTTCCATTTAACCTTTTACATGTAACTAAAATATATTTTAATTTTTTTTAATTATAGACATAGCAGACAAGTGCACATGCACACATCCCTCCAAAGTGTTTTGGTATCCTTTAAGTTTTTTGGAATAATTTAACTTTTATATTTAAACATTTTTCTTGTTAGGCCCACCAGAGAATGCTATGTGGTCATTAGGAGACAAAATTGCATCATCAATTGTGGCTCAGACAGCAGGGGTTCCAACACTGCCTTGGAGTGGCTCAGGACTGAAACTAAACTGGTCAGAAGATGATAAAATGAGGGGGAAACCACTTACAGTACCACAAGATTTGTATAAACGTGGATGTACCATGGATGTTGATGAAGGATTGAAAGTAGCAAAGGAAATTGGTTTTCCAGTAATGATCAAAGCATCAGAAGGTGGCGGCGGCAAAGGGATTCGCAAAGTGGAGAATGACAATGATTTCAACAGTCTTTACAGACAGGTAAATTTGTATTTTGGATGAAAAAATTCTTAGTTTACAAAATTTCGTTATTACTATAACCGTTATTAAGGTATTAATGTCATTGATTTATTTGATATAATGATTTAGAAGATCTAAGAATAATAGGTAAAAATCAATATTTGATATGAATGTAACAAATGATAATTATAAATATTAATAATAAATATTAATAATAAATACTAATATTTAAAAAAATTATTAATGGAGTAGGATATATGAACGTATTTTGTAGGCGTGCATGCGTGTGTGTGTGCGTGTTATAATTTTGATGCTAGTATTTTGATTTTCTTTATATTGCAGAAGAATCACTTGAATTAGAAGAACATCATGATTAGTTATAGAATAGTACAACAGTTGATTTTAATTTCTTCATCTCACTTGAATAAAGATAGTAGTTTTGCTTGTCCCCTTCATGGTTCTTGTGAACAAAATTTTCTATACTCTCTGTCAATTTTTCAGGTACAACAAGAGGTTCCTGGTTCTCCTATTTTCATTATGAAATTAGCTTCAGCTGCACGTCACTTGGAAGTGCAGCTACTGGCAGACAAATATGGCAATGCCATCTCTCTCTTTGGTCGGGATTGTTCTATCCAACGACGTCACCAAAAGATCATTGAGGAGGCACCTGCAGTCATCGCTAAGGAAGATGTATTTGAGAGAATGGAGAAAGTGAGAATCATATTAACTTTTAATGTCTGTTGTGAACAGTTATTGATTTCATTTAATTAAATTTTACCTACGTATCTTAACATTTAGAGATAGTAGCAGAAGGGAACTCTTCATTGACAGTCATTTTACTGATAGTTTTTTTTCTTCTGAAGATATGTACTAATTGAGAAGTCAGTATCGGTAACTGCCAATGAGCTAGTAGTGAGTGGATACCATGCTGATTTAATTCAATTGCATTCTTATAGAATATTTTTATATTTATATTGCAAATTATTATCCAGATGTCACATGTACACACATACATACACACACACATTATACAGGTATCTCTTGATTATTGATTTATGAGTTTATACAAGCAGTATATTTTAATGTGGATTCTTCTCTTAATGAACTAAATTTCACTTATACAAGTGTGAACTGTTCAGTTGTACATATTCTTCGCACTCTTAGTCTCAATTAACTTGAATAATTGGAGAAAGGTAGCATAGATAATCCCCAAACAAAGCATTGTTAATAAAAATAAAAAAAACTGTACTATTGTTTCTAACTCTTTTTGTAGCTTTCAGATTTTAAAACAAAAAATAATTCAAAACTTTCTATTAAAGTTTATATGTAATATAAAGTGTTGACACTTCAGAGATCCCATCACTAAAAAAAAATGCAGAGATTATTAATGTCATAAACCAAAATAATTAACTGACATGACAATGTTTGCTAATAAAATGATGTTTTTGCAATATTTTTACTGATTGTCATTCTTTTCTTCCTGCTTTAAAAATGAGAAATGTACTTTATGTGCATGCCATCATATGTTTACACACTCTCTGATTTAGGGTTTTGGGAACATTTTCCTTTTAGGTTTCATTTACTTTATATCTGCATGTAATAAATGAAATGTACATTAATCCTCAGTCCAGATAATATATATACTCATTTATTTCATTATTGAATTAAATTTAATTATATATGTGAATATATTATACAAATTGTTTAAGTATACATATGATAAGGTTATACATATATAGCTTCTTACTCTAATTAACAGATCAAAATTATCAATGATATTTCCTTTCTTATCCCAGGCCAGATCCATTTGTTAACCTGAATTCCTTGACTGAAACAACTGGTTGTAGAGTCAGCTATGTAATTTTAATATACTTTGTAAAAAAAAAAACTATCTGGCACTTAAGCTCATTAAATTTAATTAAATATTAATCTTAACGCAAAGACATTCCTCTTACTTGTTAGGTTCACATTGGTCTTTCATTCTCTTTCATATTCATCTCATCTACCTTCAGAATCCATATTCTAGCCTAATCTTTCCATTTAAATGAAAGTGATAAATACTTTATGGTGCAATGTACAGTATTCTGTACATATCACTCTGATGCTTGCTGCAAACATTCTTTCAATTTAATCTCACAAAATAATTAATATGTCTAACAAATCCCCAAGTTACATTTTTTTAATAGTACGTACGCCATCAAGTTTATGGACTATTCCAATATCTTCATCTGATATAAACATGCAAGTGCTGAGTATTGTGGTTCAACTTTTTTTTTTATTAACTTCAATGTTATCTATTTTTTAACTATTTTTGTTGACTACGGCAACCTAATTTCATTAGTGGTAACAATTTTTTTTCTCAAAATGAACCAAAGCAAGCCATAGCAATGCAAATGTACATACATAATTATAATTGGAAATCACTGAGAGTCATGTATCAGACTTCAAAAGGCAGCATCAGAAATCACCATCTTAAGTTTCAACACAAGTTGACCATGATCCTTCACCTAAGACCAGCTGTTTAAATTAATAGTTTAAAAAGTTAAATTTACAAAAATAAAAATCACTCTTCATCCTCAGCAAGCTTTTAGCATTTATTTTATTTCCCCAAATGCAGCTTAGAGCTTTTTTTTAGCCAGAATGAGTCACTTTCTTGCACACATATACACACACCACACACACTTATGTACATTTACATGCAAAAACACAACACGATTAGTTTAATGTTATTTTGAATTAATCAGATATGATTTCTAACATGACCTTTGTCTTAATGTGGTGAAAGATCTTGCATGCTTTTACGTCCTCTTTCTAGCTCTAAGCTAATAGAAACAGTAACTCTGGATTATGTTTTCAGGCTGCAGTGAAATTAGCCAAAATGGTGGGTTATGTCAGTGCAGGAACAGTGGAATATCTGTACAGTGCTGAAGAAAATATATTTCACTTTCTGGAGCTGAATCCACGTTTGCAAGTGGAACACCCTTGTACAGAAATGGTAGCTGATATCAATCTACCTGCTGCCCAACTGCAGGTTAGTTTTAGTAAATTTTTTTTTTACTTTACATTAATCTGAATGCTTTCAAAAGTAAATTGTCATCAAATATTTATTTTGTTATCTTCATTTTTACTCAGAATTTATTGGGTTTTTTATATTTTAACATGTTTGCCCTTTGAAGGTTATTGCTATAAAACATCGAACTAGTTATTATAAATTAATTTTTAATTAAAATTTTATTTTATTTTAAAAAATTTGGTTTTGTTATTGTTAGAAGAAATATATTTTTGTCCAATAAACTAAATTGTTATAATGATCTGTCTTTTATTTTGTATTAGATTGCTATGGGTCTGCCATTGTACCGCATCAAAGATATTCGATTGTTGTATGGAGAGGATCCATGGGGAGACTCATGCATTGATTTTGATAATCCCAATTTGAAGCCTAAACCTCGTGGCCATGTGATTGCTGCCAGAATCACCAGCGAAAATCCAGATGAGGTAGACTGAACATTTTTTAATAGCAGGATTTTTAATTACTTGTTTAATAACTTATATATAAGCTGCTAGTACTTCCATTGCTGTGGTTTGTTCTGTTTCAAGCAGATTGTGAAGTATTGTTAGATCCCAAAGCTTGATTGTATTAAAAAAATTTTTAGAGGAATATTTATAAGCAGCCAAACCTGTGAATTTACAAAGTCAGCATTCTTTTTCAACATATCATGATTAGACAACCAGATAAAGGAAATAAATCATCAGTATGATGCTGTGGCTAAAGAGTGGGTGTTGAATCTTTCTGAGAGAAATAAAGAGAACTTTTCAGCAATGTTGCCCTTAGGAATTTTTGGCTCACCTCTTGAGCTCAAGCATATATTTGACTGAATGATGATCTATAAAATAATTTCAATGAGAAACCATTGCAGTAAGTTTTGATAGGATTACTTATTACTTGGCTGTATTTTCAAACACTATTTATCTTCAGTATCTTCATTTGCTTGATATCAGGTAAATCATGAAGCTATGTAATTTTTTTATTGTTTTTCCTCTTGTTTTAATTTTTTTTAATTTAAAAAAAAAAATTTTAATTTTAATTTTCAATTTTTTTTTTTTTCTCCTGTTTAATGTCTTGTGATTTCTTTTCTTCTTAATAATTTGATAAAGTTAAGATGTGATTTTCTTCTTATTTTATTCTTGTAGTGTTTTTTTTAAAGATACTTAAAAACACTAGGATAAATAAATTGTATTTTGGTTGTCTCTCTGATTTATATAAACAATTACAAAAGATGTTTAAAAGTTAACTTTTTAATTTTTTTTTCTAAATATGCTTGCATTTAAATGCATGTATATATGCACTATTTTTGCATTAAATTTTATGCCCCCAGTAAATATTTTAGTTCTTAACTGAGCAATTTTCAAATACATTTCAGTTAAATAAATGCCTCTGCTAGAAATCTATTTCCATAATCTGACTTTGCTTCCTTAACTTTATCTCATTCTTTTCTATTACACTACATTAACTTAATAAGCAATTCAAAGTTTCTGTAGTATTTCATTGCCTCTTTCATAAATGTACAAAACATATTAATAGAAGCAGAGCTAGAGAGATTACTGTCACATACAGGTAGCCAGGGTGAGCGGCACGAGCTGAAGTTAGAGACACTAGGGGTGAAGCCGGTTTTGGACTGTTCCGGTGTATCTCCAAGAAAAACTCGTGTGACATGTGCCATTAATATGTCGTGTCAAGATGTTATATAGACACACAATGACATACAACCATTGATGTTTGGGTGGGGCCCAGTTTTATTATGTCATGCAAAGGAGCATTTTATTGGCTATGTATGCGGATGAGCAAGTATCATAAAAGTGAATAAATGGACAAACAGACGAACGGTGCAAAACAATACAAATTCTTTTGCCCCTCTCAAAAAACTGTGAATAACAAGTTTGTTGAAAATGTTAAATCAGGTCGTTTATTTCCTGATTCGGGGCACTACTTTTTCACACAGTGATTAGTCAAACATACAACTTTCCAATGTCATACACTCTGTGGGAAATAAAGGGGGGATGAAAATGATGAATTTCAAAAATATAAAATAAAAGTTATAAAGTATAAAAGTATTATCATTGAATTATCATTGTTGAAAGCAGTGCCATTTACTGTATAAAAATTGTGTAATTTACGGTAAATGGCACCGCTTTCAACAATGATAATTCATATACAAAATAGGCATGAATTATAACATTATCCTAGAGTTCATATTACACAAATGATACAATAGTAATGAATTTTAACAAGAATAGACTTAATGTTCATATTCTTAACAGTTCTAGATGCACGTTTGCCTTTCTATCAATTACTCACTTAGTAGTGTCAAAAGTTCTGAGGGAGATGACGTAATCTCACACGTCACTCATAAGGGGTACTTTGAAGAGAAGATATGACGCAATGGCTGAGTCACCCGACAGTGAAGACCTGCAGGAGTCTAGGCACCATCTCAGATTCTGCCACAAGGGGGAAAAAATCTGTGCTCTATTGACATGTCGCCAACCTTGGTAATTGTTGTCTTTCTTGGTTGCCGTGATGACGGAAAACCCAACAATGTTTAACATCACCAGATGATTCATCTAGTAGGGTGTGTCGTCGTGTCCTATTGGATGCAAAAATTCTTGTGTCTGTTGGGCACCAAAATGTTGACCCTCCAATCGCAGAATATGCATTCAAACAAGCTCAGACAAAAATGGCCTCTCATGTCATTAACTGTATACAACCAATGTTGCATGCATAAGCTGTCTTGAATTCGAACTTCATACTTTTGCTAGGAAAATATTGAAGCAATTTCCTCGTTACCTCAACACTGGGCAGCAGATGGATGAAAAACGGGTGGAAAGAGATATTCCCATCTTTCCTTTATGAAATCTCTGTACACGAAAATTCCATACATATGAAGTAAGATTTCTTCACATAGATCCACGTTTTCAGCATAAGTGTATAAATCTTCCTTCCTCCCTTATATAGTTATTCTAAAAGTCTTCCAAACTTCTAGAAGCTTATGTCTTGTGACATAATTTGTCCTTGCATGCTTATTTTCTGCATGCAGCACACATGTCGGCAATTTTATTACCAATCAGTTTTCTTTCTCGTAAACACTTGTGATCAGTCATGCACAAATACTCTAATTCACTCAATATATATAATTCTCTAAATAAATATATATATATAAAATGAAATGATAACACACACTTTGACTACAGCGTCTGTCTAACTAATGAGATCTTAGGTGAACAGTTTCTGGGATCACATAACATATGCATAATAACAAAACTAGTCTGTTAGCGATTTTTGATCGTGAAATAAAATATAATTTTGGGTCCATCCTTTCCCTTGACAATTACCAAGAATATAGAAATAAAAAATTTGAAAGATTATGCTTTGTGATCAAAAGAGGGAATGGTTTCAGCAATACACTGTTTCCTCCTGCTTTTAAAACCATAGCTTTAGGGAGAGAAGACACTGCATATAAAATGGACTAAAGTGGGTAGCAAATGCATAATGCTTAAATGTGGAAAAAAGAAAAAATGCTGTGAGCATATATCCGCAATATTTGATACATCTGTACATCAGTTACTACAATAAAAATTACAAGAGGCTACTGTTATGAATGTAGTTGTACACTGCTGTACTTGCGGTCCATGTATGTTTAGGTAATGGTCATAAGGTTAATTAGCATTAAATAGATAAACTTTATATGAAAATAAAAATCAATGACAAGTTAAAACTTGGTGCTATTATTGTTGCCTTACTCCCCTTGATTTTTTTTTTTTTTTTTTTTTTGCTTTTTAGTCCCTTATTACCAGCAGGATTTCCTCTTTAAATCATTTTTAATTGATTCTAATAGATTTATTGGTGTTTTTATGCCATCAGATGGAATTATAGATATAAAAACAGAACAAAGTACTATTCATCCTTTTGACTAAGTTATTTTCCCTTAAATAAAGCTTTTTCTACTGATCCAATCCTTGCATATGTACATTCTTGGCATTTATATATATATATATATATATATATATATATAAAGAAGTTTATCTGCACCTGGATCAGTGGATGTTAGTTGCCTTAACATATATATATACAATTTCCATATATTGTCAGATATAGTTTTCTTCATATTTTTAATGTTTCCATCTCATAAAATATTTACTTATTTACTTTCATTTGTTCAGGGTTATTCTTTCATTTTTATTAAATAAAACATCATAGGAAAAGTGTGAAATATATTGATATAATTGTAAACCTACTATTCAGATGCAGTAGAGTGTCATCTTAAAATTAACATCCTTTTATTTCTTTATCTGTGTCTTTTATTCATTCTCTGTTATATCTGACATTGATTTTTGCAGGGTTTCAAGCCTAGTTCGGGAACAGTGTCAGAACTGAATTTCCGCAGTAGCAAGAATGTATGGGGCTACTTTAGTGTTGCTGCCTCAGGAGGTCTGCACGAGTTTGCAGATTCCCAGTTTGGGCACTGTTTTTCCTGGGGTGAGGACAGAGAAGATGCTAGAGAGTGAGTTCTCTTAAATATACATATTTTTATTTTGTTTTGCTTCTAGTAACACTTATACCATTATAAATGCTAATTCATGCATTAATCTAATTGTTTTTGATTATTATTTACATTTTTTAATGTTTATTGATTTTTTTAGCACGCTAGATATGAAAGAATAATAATAATTTAATACATGCATTCTCTTAAAATCAGCAAGTGCTTATTGTATTGTACTGATGGAATATAAAACTAAGGGACACATCTTCTACTTACAAACAACAACAAAAATATTTTACAATGTAGAGATTCAGCTACTTCCAAAAAAGAAAAGAGTTATTTTACAATATAGAGATCACTATCTGAAATAAATAGTTTTAAAATTTAAAAGCAAGAACTTATTTTTTTATAGTTCTCAAAGTTTTTCATAGGAACTTCTTTATAATAATAATAAAAAAATGATATATCTATTTTTTGTTGTTTTTGTTACTTTTGTTTCAAAACCTAATTGCACTACCCTTAGAGCTTATGTGATTAAATTCTTAAATAAATTATAGTAATTCTTTAGAAGCAGATTTCTTTTTTTTTTTTCCCTGTTTAAAGCAAGAATTGCATTTTAAATTTCAATGGTTTCAATATGCTGCTTTGTCACAAACCAGAAAACTTTATGAAATGGACCTTTATTACTACTACTAATTTCTGAATGAGAACTGTTACACTTCCTTAATTTTAATATCATCATTTGAAAAATAGCTTACTCTGTGGCAGTATGCTTTGCAGAATTTTGCTGGATTCAGTCCTTTCTCTCCAAAATTAATTATTGTAAATATTCATTCAGTTTTATTGATCAAGCAAATTCTAAAATGTATTGTACAGCTCACTATTGCTAGTATTTCCTTTGAGTACCTGTTTTCCTTTTATTTGTTTTTTTTTTTTTAAATGTTTAATTTTCATGTTTTATCTTATTCTTCAAATTTGCATTTCATAAATGCAGACATATACAGTGGAACCTCCTTAATTCAAACATGAATGGTTTTTAATTTCCAATGAATTCAGCCTAAATAAAGAGTCTCTTATTTCTTCTTTATTATTAGTAAAATTAACACAAATAATATGAATGTAAAAGCTATTCACTTTAGTTAAATATAATACCTATAACAATGCGCCATGGCTAGAGAAGAAAGACTTCTTTGGATAATTAAAATAAAATATTTAGGGAAAGACATTCTACTGTTTCCAAGGTTTCACACTTTGTCACATTTCATCCACAATTCTTAAATCATAAATGATTTAACATTAGACTTGAAAAATGGTGTTAACATATTCTTTGCTTGTTGGGGTTAACATATTCTTTGCTTGTTGGGGTTTTTTTGGTGTGTGTTTTGATAGAATAAAGGAAACGAGCAATTTTTATTTTATCCTTTGTATTATTATTTGGGTTTAGCTTATTAATGAGTGATGAATGACCTCTTCCATAGCAGAATAAATGAGTGTGTACAACCCACAATAAAGTGGCATATGCAACAAAATTTATCAAATCATAGCAAATGAGTGTAAATTGATTATCTAACAAAGTACTCTTTTGAATAATTTTCCATTTTCTTCAGTGTTGTAAATGTAATAAAAAATATTTACTGTTACTGCCTTAGATGTCGTGCACTATTAATAGATGAGGCAGGTATATCACCAAATGTGACAATTCATACAATATAAATAAAAAATAATTGCATTTAGTTATAAATAAATGATGTTGAGTACAGATGGATGTTTTGTCATAAAATGTTTTCATTGGATGTTGGTAACTTTTATTCATTTAATGAAATTAGATTTTCACAACCATTCAGTGTAAATCACTTTATAATCCTGTATAAGATATTTCTTTCTTTCAATGTTTAGACAAAAAGTATTATTAGTATTATTTCTAACTATTATATGTATGGATAAACATATGGAATATTAAAATATTAATACTATCTTACACATGGAAGAACTGGTAATGTGTTACAACATCTGATGACTAGATAACTAACTGAAATTTTTCGTAGCACATTTGCTAAATTTGAATTTCTGTTTAATTTGAACAGTTTCTTCAGCTATAAGTAGTTTAAATTTAAACTAGCTCCAGTATATATGTATGCAAATGCATGAAGTGTAGGAGTGTATTCCATCACTGGTTTACAATAATATATCATTAACATATATTAGTATTTCATGGAGCATGTTGGATTGTAAATTTTTATTGATCTATGTCATAAGGAACTTGGTTGTGGCCCTGAAAGAACTTTCCATCCGTGGAGATTTTGGCACAACAGTGGAATATCTGATCAAATTGTTGGAGACAGAAGAGTACCAGTCCAACACAATCACAACTGGCTGGCTAGACAGACTTATAGCAGAGAAAGTAAAAGCTGAGCGACCAGATACAAATCTTGCTGTCATTGTCTGTGCCATTCACATTGGTGATCACCAGATTATCTCAAGTTTCTCTGATTTTACCACTGCACTGGAAAAGTATGTTTTATATAATTGTATTGATATTTTGTTTAATTTGGAAAAGCAGAAAGTGTATTAACTTAAAGATAACATTCTTACATGTTCACAGTCCATTGATTTGTATCTCCCTTAAATGAATTATAACAATATGTATTTAATAAAACACAAAATAGAAATAATTTTATTTAAGACAAATAATTAAGTAAAAAGTCGAAACTCATAGAAAGTATACTAATATCTTTATTTGTTTTTGAGAAATTCGGCTTCTAATTGTATAATTATAGTAAATTAAAACTACAACTGTGAAGAGGAGTTTTGGAATTTTCTTAATTTGGGCGCTTCTTTATAAAGTAAAAAATGAAAATGCATAAAATTATACTTTTGCATGATGAAAATAGTATTTGAGATGAATTCCTAAATTAAAATATATTTATTGCAGAAAATCAGTTTACAACTTCTTTCTGTTCTTTAATGTATTGGACAGTTGTCTCTCCTTTTGTGATAGCTATTAGGCACTCACTTTTGGTTGAAAATTAGTGTTGTTCTAGAAAACTTATTTTGCAAATATAGTACTAGAAAAATGCAAAAATGAATTTTTGGTATTGTTTTACACAAGAGAAACATAAATGTTTCACCCAGAGATTCTAAATTATCAGAAAATTATCACAAACCATCTTCAATCCTTTCATAATTATGATTATAATCATTTCAAACTTGTACTTGGTAGAAATCTTTCAGCAAGACGTAATTAAAATTGTCATTTTTTGGTATAATTGCATAGTACCATAGATATATTTCTCACAAAATACATTGTAATGGTGGATGTTTTGCTCATGAGCCACTGTTTGAAAAGTATCTTTTAGATTTCTAAATATAGTTCTGTAATAATTTTTAATCAAAATATATAAAACCAATATAAGGGCTATTACTCGACAGTACCACATAAGTCTTGATAGAGTTAGCTCCCATCAAAAAGATTATAAGGACAACCATAATTATGTGTCTTCTGCTATTTTGAGTTGAGATTTTTTTATGTCTCAAGCAGTGAAGGTTTTCATTTTATCTAATCTGTCCACCTAATCTTACTCAATCAGTAAAGAATCATATATCAAACTTAGTTTATATTATATATTATATTTTTAATCCATTTTAATTTTACACTAATAATTTATTAAAAAGCTCATTATTGCAGTCTAACAATTTTTATTTTTAAATTAACATGATCATTTAAAAATTGTTTTTGAAATTACCTTCCCTAACCCTTATTTAATTTTTTCTTTATTCTGCTTAGTAAGAAGAATTCTATTTTAAAACATAAAGTTTTCTTGATTACAATTGTACTTAACCATCCAATTAATGGAAATATTATAAAAAAAAATCATGCAGTCTGTAATTGTGGCTGGTTTCTATCATCTTGGGCTATCTGTGTATGATTTTTTTATTTCATTGATTATGCAAAACAAAAACAACAAAAAAAAAAATGGTAAAACAAAATTTCCAAAATCCCATTGTTGCTCTCAAAATTTTATAAATTTTTGTAAGTTTATTTTTTAGCTGATTATTTGCACAAATGCAACCTAGCTGACTATGTTTGCATAATTAATTCCAGGGGCCAAATTCTCCCGTCGTATTCTCTGAAAAACAAAGCTGATGTGCAGTTCATTTATGAAGGAGTCAAGTATTCATTACAGGTAAATCATGAATACATTTATGCTCACCTATTGCTATAAACATTCACATTTTCTTTATACCACAAACGATGTTAAATATACAGAGGAAGTTATACTTGTGGTATGTTACAGCAAACTGAAATCATTTAATTTTCTCTAGGTGGTGAAAACAGGACAAACCAGTTATTGGCTCTGCATGAATAACTCTACTCTTGACATAGAAGCACACAGGTAAAATTTAGTGGTTTATAAATCGCTCTCCCCACCCATCCCTACTGTTAGTGTTTCAGTTCTCATAATTTTTTCAGTCTTTATTTTTATTATTATCCATTTTTAATTTTGATGGGACTGTAAGTAATTTAAATCCCATTGGCTGGATTGGAAATGGTAGTAAGAAGTGATAGAAATGAGAGAAAAGGGTTTGGTTTTTTTTTCAGTGCAAATGAATTTTGCTGGTGCAAAGATAATATGGTATCCTTTTGTGTGAATGACTTCAAAACTAACATGTTTTATTGCTATCTCCTATTTATGCAGGAATATACTGTTTTATATTTTTATATGTTAACTTTTATTTTGTCAGTAAGGTATGTTCTTATGGTTTTCATTAATAAAACAAAAGCAACCAACTCCACCAAAGCAAATACCATAAATCTTGCTCATATTTCAGTGTATTGTAAAAGCTTAAATATTAAAAACTGATTCATTATATTATGTGTGCTTTCATGGATATCCGCAAATAGGTATTTTTGTTTTGCACTTTTAGATTAAGTGATGGTGGCTTGTTACTATCTGTGGATGGCTTAAGCTATACAACCTACCTAAAAGAACAAGTAAACAATTACCGTGTTACCATTGACAACCAGACTTGCAACATGATTAAAGAGAATGACCCTACAATTCTCAGGTAATCACAACCCTATTTCTTAAAATAATTTTTTGAAATATCTGTTAACTGTTAGATATTAAACACATTTTATTTAAAGTATGCAGTGAAGTAGAGATGTACCAAGCTATTTAAGCCTGAGAACCAGAAATGAAGAGCTGTTTATCTATCCAGTTCTCTTAATATAAGCATAACAGTTGCGACTATAAGATTATTCAACATTTGCTGTAAGAAATGTAGTTACATTTATTTTAAAGTTATTCTGTTTGCACTGTAGATTTTGGATGACTTCTGCTAAGAACAGAGTTTATTGATGAACAATTTTTTAGGTCTCCGTCTGCTGGAAAGTTATTGAATCATATAGTGGAAGATGGCAGTCATGTGTTTGCTGGGGATGTTTATGCAGAAATTGAAGTCATGAAGATGGTCATGGAGTTAAGGGTGTCTGAGAGTGGCTGGTATGTTTTTTTTTCCTCTTATGTTTTAAGTTTTTACAAATTATATCAATTGTTTTAGATTTTTTATGTCGTCATACATTATATTTTATTTTATATATATATTGGCATAGGCAAGTGTTCACATATTCACATAATGATGTAACTAACTCATTTTTTAAAGTCAAATTATTAAAAGAATATCTAATGTTAACAAATTTGTACATAATTTTATAACCTTACTACTCAGTAATTACTATCTTATTCTCTAATTCTATTGCTGAAGGAAATACTTTATTATCTTTAGCTAAATGCCTGAGACAGTAATCATTCATACAAATGCAAAGTAGGCATGCATTTAGTTTGATTCTTTTATCTTAAAAAACAATACAGTAATCATTGATTTATTATTATTTCTCAATATATAATTACATTTTATATTATAATTTGTTATTTTTGTATTTGCTTTTTTAAAATAAAAATCAACAAATTTGAAATGAATTGTCCCTTGCTACAGCATCCACTTTTCCAAGAGGCCAGGGTCTGTCTTAGATCCAGGAAGCATTGTTGCCTACCTTCAGCTGGATGATCCCAGTCGTGTGCAGCAGGTAAAAATTAATTATTTGTATAAATATGTATATAGTAGCAGTAGTAGATTTTTGATTATCTTGGATGAAAGAGAGAAAAGATTTCCCAGATAATTGAAATCATGGTTAATCTACCATTGATATAATGTGCACAGAAACATTTAAAATTTATTGTGTGTATAAAAAAAAAAAATAATTGGTGGACTTAAATGTAATTATTAACATTCCATTTACTGGCTGTTTGAACTAATTTATTCACTCCATCCAGGGTCAAGGACAGATTGGTTGCTCCTCCCAATGTCATGAACTTCTTGTTTGATTGTGTGTTGACTGAGGTAACAAAGGAATTTTCTTTTTGTTGACTGAGGTAAAAAAGGAAGTTTCTTTCCCCACCTCTCTCCCTAATTACTGTGGTACACAGGCAAACACAAAAGAAGAAGATATCACACTTCTCTAGTCTTCCAGACTTTTTTGCTATCAGAGTTATCAGGAAATGGAATTCAGTGGTAGATGTTAAGCACTCTCACAAAGGTTCCTCCATCCCTTCACTTCAAGATTTTGTCATTGTTTACAGTTAGCCTCTTAATATAGAATCCACTTAGGACATTAAAAATACATCTACTTAAATCTCAAACGTGCACAAATGTGAAATTTAGACAGTTTCTTTGCCATACTTTGTCATCATATATAAAGAAAGTAATTTAACACACACACACACACACACACACAATTTGTACATAAGTTTTAGTTTTGATATTTGCTAAATTCCATAAATTCAGAGCAGTTTCTCTTGGACAGGATTCAGAATTTATCAGTGTAGATCACAGTTACATAGAAGAAATAAATAGAGAAAATTTTACTTAACTCTTCCAGAGTTAGAAATGTCTTTAGTGAGTATTGTCTTCTTGGATGAAGCAGATAATAAATATGCAAGTAAACATCCCCCAAATTTTGTTAAGCTCAACATTTTCATCTTTCATAATGTTATATGCATTTTTTTTCTTTTTCGCAAAAAATAACATGAGAGCATACACATATTCTCCAGCCTCCCTACTTTTTTCAACCCTTGCCCCACTTCTGGGTTCTAAGAAACATCACTAATTGGACACACTATTGGGTAAGCCTTTATTGTTATCTCCACTTGGGGGGTTATATGGGTCACTCATGTGTTCAGGCTTATATGCATAGGAATCTGTACAATCTACATCATCTGGTAAGCAGAAAAAAAATTGTTTTACTTTCTGAAAGAAATATTAGCATAACAATTTTTGTTTTAAACATTATCAGGCCAAAGAGTACACTGGCACACTGCCCAAGATGCAAAATGCCATGACACATGGAAACAAACTTCACCAAGTTTTCCAACTTACTCGTTCAGAACTTGAAAACATCATGGCTGGCTACATCTTACCTGAGCCTTACTTCCATACCCGAGCGCTCGCTACAGTGGAACGTTTGATGACATGCCTGAAAGATCCTTCTTTACCTCTCTTAGAGTTGCAGGTAAAAGTAGTCTGCATAATTATTTTATCATGAGTTTATTTACCTGTCTGTTCAAGTTTATATGTTAACTTGCAAATACAGCTTGATAATTTTATTTTTTAATGCTAACAGATAAGATTTAGATCAGTATTTTTCAACCGCTGGTCCACAGAAATTTCTTGCTGGTCCATATAAAGTTATTGCTGCTTAACACATATAAACTAGATGCTATACTGTTTTCGGACAACACTATTCAGAGGGGAAGCAGCAGCAGATTTTGCACTAACTTTATTTGAATTAAATATTGCTTTCTCAAAAGTTTAAGATGTTCTATTATTAGCATTTTTGTTTACTGCTCAGTTTCTGGTTTTTTAAATAACTATTGAAATGTCATTTTATATTATTAAATTTAAAAACTAATGCACAAAATACTATATAAATAATGGTTTTTATTTCTGCCTTAGCAGCCCGCAAAATATTTCTCCTATTTTCACTGGTCCGCAGGTGTAAAAAAGTTGAAAACCACTGATTTAGATTATATCTCAATGCGACTTTGCGAATGACATAGCTGATGGTTTTGAGAATAATTCAATTTCATATATTTTACCAAAATAAATTTAAAATACATTAAATCAGTGTTTACATTTTCCTTTGCACTGTTAATAATAATTTTTTTTTTCATTTTAATGCTTACAGGAACTCATATCAATGATTCGAGGCAGAGTTCCCCAAATAGTGGAACGTTCCATCCGAAAACTGATGTCTTCCTATTCTTCCAACATAACATCTGTTTTGAGTCAGTTTCCAAGTCAGCAGGCAAGTATTCAGTTATGATTGTATTTTACTTTTATAAAATGTCACAGTTTATTGGTTTAGTCATTAAAATTATTTTTTAAATGATATTCTTTTTTTTTTTACATGAGTTTTTTCAAATACCTCTTTCCATGACTGATTGTTAACTTGCCACATTTATTTTGCTTCAGATTGCAAGCGTCATTGATAATTATGCAGCAACATTGACAAAGCGAGCAGATAGGGATGTGTTTTTCTTGGCCACCCAAGGTATTGTGCAACTAGTTCAACGGTATCGCAATGGCATTCGGGGTCATATGAAGTCAGTTGTACAGGATTTGCTGAGGCAGTACCTGCGGGTAGAGTTGCAGTTCCAGCATAGTAAGGGATTGTGTTTATTTTTTCCTCCTATCTTTTAATAGCAAAATACACCCACTAATATATCTTTTGGTGGCAAAATACACTCGTAATATGTAAAATAAGCAATTTTATATTTCTTAGTAATCAACCTTTTATTTGTTAACTAAGAAAATTAATGAATTAATTAATTTGTATTTTACAGTTAAATTTGCACCTCAATAATTTTGCACTCCATTGCCTCTTGCTATCAGACCTGGATCTTAAGATCAAATACACCCACAGAGCTAAAGTTTGGGGTATCTGTTATTCATATACACAGGCAAATATCAATATTGATTTATAGCCTGATTTTTTTTCTAACAGAAACATTTTTTTTGATGCTGCACATTTATTTTAAAGCTTTGGACATATACATCATTTAAAAATTCATAACTTTTCTTATTTAAAATTTCTTTAAATGTGTCCTTCACTTGTTTAAACTTTCATCACTTTTAAAACACTTAGATATTTTTTGACATATGCAATTTTCTATCCAGTTTATTAAAAATAAAAAAAAATGTATTTTGGGGTCTCAGAATTAATCTAAATATTTAATTTTGAAAAAAGAAAGCTAATATTTTTAATCTTAACCAATTTTTCTTGTCTAAATTAAAGACATTTCTATAAACCAAATTTGAAGACTAGCTTGGAAATAATTTCTTTTTGTTCTTTGCATATTGTGTAGTCCAGTCTTAATTCTACCCCATATCTATTTTATCTTCATATGTCATTCATTCTAATATTTTTTCTATAGAATATATTATGAACAAAAGAACTGATTTAATTTATTTTCTTAAATCACTTTCTCCTTTGTGAGTTGATCATCTAATATAAAATATGTTTAACTCTTAACATCACTATCGTCTTGTAGCAACCCGTGCATCGGCTCTGTTTCAGTCATGATTGTCTCCTAGCATCCTGTACCGAATGCTATGTTGCTATGAGAGAAACTTGTTTCGGCTTTCCCTATTTGAACCAAGCTCCCAAAATGCTTTGCAATTAGTTGTTACTTCCTGGCTGGCTGGCTTTCTATTTTTCCCACGTGTATTTTCGCTCTGTATATTTTTTCCCAATATTTTCTTTGAAAAGTTGCAACATTGGCGTCGGCATTTCCTTTTGTGATTTATTTTTATACTGAGTCGGCACAGATGTATGATTATCATTTATTTGATCATGAAGTTACTTTTTGTATAGACAACCAAAGTGATATTTATTTTCTAGTTCAAGCCATTTTTCTTCATCAACTTCTTCGAAAAATTACTCTGAAACTGAACCAGAAATTGTTGTCTGGGCTTCCGAGTGAGTGACAAGAGGCGTTCTCTACTAATTAGCATTTATTTTATTTGGCAATATGTACAAACAAAAATTAATTTTTTCATAAAGGGCAACCTCAGTATGACTTGTGTGGAAACTTTAAAAAGAATCCATCATCATTCAAATAAGTTATTTTATATATTCAATTGCTGACATTTATGCTGCATTTTTGACATTTCATACTAATCATAATAATGACATATCTGAGTTTAAGCTTCAAATGACTGCTAAATATATTTCTTTCTTCATATCTGTGTTTACTGGTGTTTGTAGTTTGCTTTGCAATGATTTCCACAAAATATTTTCTTTTATCCACAATTATTTTAAAAAAATATTTGTGTTTTCAAATAAATTATCATTAAGTACTAATTAAAAATTTTTTTTAATCACCAAACACATTTAGCCCCAAAATATTTTTCTTAAAGGGCATTCGTATTTTGACAACTAGAAAAAAATTGAAGTTGATCTCCATTTAAATGAAAAAGTTATAATGCAAACACCATTATAGCATGATTTTAGATCATTTTGTCACAAACCTTCCATGACAGCAAGTGAGTTTGACCTAAATATCTTATGAGACGTTAAGAGTTAACTGGCGATCATCTGAGTTGACAAGGCCTCCTAGGCTAAACATAAATTGGCAGGTAGTAAATATGTTAGCAACCATGTAATAATTTAGTGTTGGCAGATTGCAAGATGGTGCTTTTAAAACTCACTCACCTTGATATCTGATAGACTGAATCATGAACAAATGTGGAGTTTTCTCTGAGAATTCTTCCAGGTTTCTGTCCATTAAGGATACGTTGTTATTTCTCTTTAAAACAGATCATACTTATCTTTTGTAGTGTGAAGATATTCTAGAATGAAAGTTTTGTCTAAACCCTTAACAGTTAAGTATATATATATTGATAAAGTGTAAATTTTATTCTCACATAAGATATCAACATTTTAATTCCCAGTCACTAAAGATTTTGTTTTGTCCTGTTAATCTGATAAATTACATGATTTTCTTAAAGATGTGAAACTTGTTAATAAACTTTCAGCAGACTAAATGTGTTTTATGTACCGAGTCTCATTATATTCAAATTCAGAATCTGTTGATTAAATCTCTTATTTTAAATCAAGTAATTTTTGTTAGTAAAATACTCTAGGCTGCTTTATGTGCTTACTCAGAATGGACCTGATAAGAAAACAATTTGTTTTATACTGCTTTTATCTCTAGTCTTTGATGATTTCTATCTTTAATTAGTCTTTGTTTTAATTTTAACTGTAAATGTTTAAAACTGTTTTTCTGACCTGTCTCACTTTGAAATAACCTATGTAGATGACTGTGTTAAATGAAGACAAGCAAACATTTTTCAAAGTAAAATAATTTCTTCTTGAAATTTTACCATTTAAGCATGCTAGAGAAATATCATTTGGTTCCAGGCACATATAAGGCAGTGTTCATAAAGGGCCAAAATTCATTCCCAGCTAGTAAATGATTTTTTTTTTTAAATTCACCTGATAGCATAACTCTTCACGAAAGTGATGTTTCTTTAATATCACTAAGGAGGTATGGATTGAAGAGACTCCCTCCCCTTTACTTTCATTACACATACAAATGCATTTAAGGCATATTTCAACTCTCATCTAAGGCACATTATATCCCGGTTGAGAACAAAAACTTACTTGGAACAGAAAACTCTCACTATTTTTGCTAGAACACCACTGAGCAGCTTAGATGTTGATAGGTGAGGCAACAACTTTGTTCTTAAAGGAACTGTCCCTAATTGAACTGTCCATTTCACTGTGCCAGTATTAGCATCCTCTGTCATAGTAACATACTGCATTGAGCTCCTCCGGAAACCTTCCAATAATGACTTTGACATTTTTTGGTTTGTTATGACATTGACATTTTTCAACAAATTAAAAATAAACTGAGCCAAATCAGTTCAAGATGCACTGCTTTCTGTTAGGTTGAGTGAAATGTTTTATTCACTTTGAATCAAGATTTTTGATAAATCTGTGTCTTAACAGGGATATTCATATAAACATATACTGAATTAAGTCATTTACCAGCATGAGCAAATTTACATTATCTAAGAGCACAATAAAATATGATGGAGCTGCCATCTCTTATAACCAGCTGACCCTAAATTGATTGTGCTAGAGCCTCTACCACTTAAGGTAACCCCCTTTGCCAAAGGAATTCTGCTGCTGCCTTGTATCTAAATAGCAAGAAGAACTTGATAGACCCATTTCATTTTCTGCATTTGTTTGCCACTTGCACACATATAGATGCAGGTGTCTGACTATCAGCATGCAGCTGTATTTATTATCATAAATGCTAGACTTGGTACTTAAATGTTTTCTCCCAGCAGAAATTTGACCAGCATTCACAAAACATGCACAATTTTCATAGTCAGTATAAAAAGAGTAAAAATATTCTTTCATATGGCTGCATTCAAAGCAAAAGTAGTCAGTCAGGACATTATCAGGTCAATAATGGAGATAAATGACAAAGGTGTCAGCTATCAAAAGAAAAGAAATATGATTTATTATAACCTGGCATCAGAAGTAAATGGAACCAAAAGCAACAATAAAAAATCATGGAAGAAAGATGAGAATCTGCAAATTGTGCAGCTCTATGTAACAAATTGTGAATTGAATAAAGCCAAAAATGGTACCTAACAGGAACACACTGCCCTATGAGTTCTTAATCTTTTAACTCCCTTAATAGCTTTTGGCCATGGATTGTATGCTGTGGGAATATATTATACTCCAGGTACTGGTTGTTTAATGTGAAAAATAGCTGTTGTAATATTATTTTGGATGTTCATGCATACAGGTTCATATGATAAATGTGTACAGCAGCTCCGGGACAAGAACAAAGAAAGCATTCCATTAGTTGTACTGACCATTTGCTCTCATCTTGCTGTTCAGCAGAAAAACTCTCTTGTCATTATGCTTATTGTAAGTATTATGGAAGTATGTTGAAATGCTCTTGCTTTCTTTAAATAGAATTAGTTAGTTAATTAGTTCATTTACGCTGAGTTTATCAAGTATCAATTCTGACAGACTGTTCATGCACTCACACATACCCAAGTCATTTCCTGCACATCATTCTGCACTAATAGAAATGATTCTGGATAGAAAATTTCCATTCAGGAATCATCCACTCAAGGTGAAGAATCTTTATTCTAGGAATGTATAGATTGAACTGATTTGACTACCTATTCTAATTGGTATGATTTTAGGACATCTTGATTATGACTTGAACTTGTATGGATATGTGTAGTAGTACTTTTGGCATAGGTTTTAAAAATTTTTTTAAAAATAGATTTAAAAAATAGATTTTGTTAAAGAGCTTTGTTGCACTTTTTTAAATTAAAAAATAAATATTTAGTTGTTCTTTTACTAAGTCATTTTCATGGTCCTCTTTGTTAAAATATTCATATTTGTTTTTTTCTGAATATTTATGATCTATGCTGGTATTTTATTTTCTATTTATGACCTTTGCAGCATCATATTGTTTATTGTTGACTATTTAATTTTATATAATCTGTACAGATATTTTTTCATAATATTTATGATCTGTGCAAGATCACATTTTTATAGTTGAATATTTATGATTTGTGGCAGAGTATCTTTGTGAATATTTATGATATGTGCAGGATCATCATTGTGAATGTTTATGATTCATGCAGGATCATCTTTGTAATATTTATGATATGTGCAGGATCATCATTTTGAATGTTTATGATTTGTGCAGGATCATCTTTGTAATATTTATATGTGCAGGATCAGCATTGTAATATTTATGATTTGTACAGGATCATCATTGTGAATGTTTATGATTTGTGCAGGATCATCTCTGTGGGAAGGAGCCAGGTTTGACTGATGAACTGGCTTCAGTGCTTAGTGAGCTCACCCAGCTTAACAAGACAGAAAACTCCAAGGTGGCCCTAAAGGCCAGACAGGTATGAGAGTGGACTTGTTTGCAGATGCAAATATGATTCTCTTATGGGTAGTGGAAAAAATTAGTATGTGTTGAGGTTATTTTCAATCATGTGCGTATCAGTTTGTTTCCACTACAGGATACTAACATTGAATAAATAAATTAATCTGTAATACAGTGGTTTCAAGACAAATGTATGTGTATTTAATTTTCTTTCAGGTGTTGATTGCAGCTCATCAACCTCCATATGAACACCGCTATAATCAAATGGAGTCCATTTTCCTTTCTTCAATCAACATGTATGGTCAAGACTTCTGTCCAGAAAATTTGCAGGTTACATTGAGATTAACTGGAAAATAATTAAATTTTTTATAAAGAAGCATTTAGAAACTTATTCAGTACAGATCTGAATTTTAAATTAAATATATAGGATTTACAAGTGTTGTATTTTCATATTTTATATCCAACACTGGTTTCATGTTAGAATAGTAATTTGTAAGTTCTGACTTTCTTTCTTAAATACATGTACATGAAGCTTGTTTTGTATTTGCAGAATTTATCTAAACTGTTTTATTTTGGTAACAAAACTTCATTAAAACTGATACATGAAGAATTTGTAATTTAAGCTTTTATTTTCCTTCCAGAAATTGATCAACTCTGAGACTGCCATATATGATGTGCTGCAGGAGTTTTTTTTCCACCCAAATGACTTGGTCAAAGTAGCCTCTCTGGAGGTGTGTTTTTAGTTTTTATTTCAATTGCAGGATTTTTTTAAAATCTAATTGGATGGATATATAAATTTCTTTTTTCTAAGATGTATTTTTTATTTTCAGATAAATTTCGTGTGACTTTCAACAAGTATCTTATTGCCTTTAATATCATTCTTAAGTCTTAGCTCTTTGTGTCTTTAATGTTTGACTAAGGAGTACTTATAAAATTTTCATCATTCGCCAAAGTTTAGACAAACATTCAATTATATCATTTTAATTCCATGTCACTATCAATCTGCAGACATTAAAGAGGGCATCTCAAAATACAAAATGATGAGGCATTTTCTTGTTCAGTTTTATAGTCTAGTTATATTGGTGAAAATTAGATTTTGAAATCATTGTTGAATGTTTTATATATGTCCACATTCAATCACATACTTTCTTCAGTTCATTAAATGTTAGAAAACAAATATCCATTTAAAACTAAATATACATACGAAGACTCAGACAGTAAGTACTCTTTTATTCAATTCATATTTCATTGGTTGCTGTTGATCTTTGCTAGATGACACAACAAAAATATCTGAAGACACTATATCAGTATTGTTTTAGTCTTTTAAGATGAAAATTCATTACTGAAAAATTTTGAATTTTAGAATTTATTAACTGCAAAGGACATTTAATTGATTGATATAATTTGTGGCTTCCCATCATGAGAACAATAAAAATTATTCTGCAGATAGAATGAATACATATGTGTAAGTGTAGCCTACTATGTTTAAAAGAAAACAAAAAAAAAACAAAAAAAAAATACCCAAACAAAAAACCTTCAATAAATCTAATAATATCAGGTCAAGAAATTTGAAATCAATAATAAGAAAACATTAACAAAAATTAACAACTAACAATACTGCTCAGTGGGTTACAAATGTCTGACTTGTGGTATCCCACACACACAAACTAAATTGACGTGGTATTCCACACACACAAACTAAATTGACGTGGTATCCCACACACACAAACTAAATTGACGTGGTATTCCACACACACAAACTAAATTGACGTGGTATCCCACACACACAAACTAAATTGATGTGGTATTCCACACACACAAACTAAATTGACGTGGTATTCCACACACACAAACTAAATTGATGTGGTATTCCACACACACAAACTAATTTGACGTGGTATTCCACACACAAACTAAATTGTAAAGTCCACATTACTACAATGATTCATTGTAATTAATAGGACCACTGCTGTAGACTATGGAGGAGAGGAAATTATTACTGTATAGTAATATTGTAAATTATTATATTATAATTGATATAATACAACATCTGTAATAATGCATAGAAAATTTTATAAGTTCTATTTAATATAATTGCATATGTAAAACTGTGATAATTTAATTTTTTAAATTAACAAAAAAAATTATCTGGAAATGCGGCCAAGAATAATAGTTCTCTCATTTTTAAGTTCAATCTTGTTTTTATATAGTCCTTCCTGTGTGTAATTGTATTATATGAATTCTTATTCACTTTCTGAGATAATGCTTTTATGACTCTGAAATTAAAATCTGTCGAAAGTGCTGGTGATGCATTAAAGAAGAGAAAGTTGTATTATAAAATGTATTGAAAGAGATGAAATGTTGATTAACATTTGTAAGGCAATAGGCTAAAGCTGATCAACAATAAATATCATTTTAAAAGGCAAAGTGCATATAATGAATCAATTTAAAGGTTCTGCTTTACATACAAATTTAACTTAAAGACTGTTTTGAGAATGGAACTTGCTTGTAACCCAAGGACCATCTGTATTCACTAACTCATTCACACACACTGGGAAAAAGGGAAACCAGCAAGAGAAACTCATACATAATAGTAACTATACACAGTCACCCAGGGAAATGAAATAAGTACACATAGAAGTTCATAACAATAATATAATTAACACAAATGTCCTGTTTCCTAAAGGAATAAGATTATATTTCAGGCCAGAAGACAGTTGTCAGAATGAATGACAGTCCTAAAATAGCTCTTAATACTACTAACCTACTTAAGAGTAGTGGTTCAACTAGTTTATGTATTGTATATCTTCATTGTGTAGTGTACATGACACCTTAAGGAGAATAGATGTCCAGAAATGCATGATGAACATGCAAAGAAGTATCACTGTACACAGAGTAACACAATCATGGAGGAGTCAGAGGGTAGGAAACGGGTACATAAAATATGAAAGTCGGGGGTGGTTGGGTGGGTCTTGGCGCAGGAAGCATATACATAAAGCATACCACAGTCATGTGAGGGTTCTTGGAGGGCATGAAACGTATGCATAAAGTACCAAAGTCAGGTATGGGGTCTTGGAGAGCAGGAAACCTGCACATAAAATATACCATAATCATGTGAGGGGCATTGGAATCAGGAAATGTACATAAAGTACTACAATCATTTAAGGGGTCTTGGAGGGCAGGAAACATGTAGTAGTATAAGGTCACCATACACACCTTTTTTTAGAAATTTTCTATAGAGAAAAAAATGATGCTTTTCCCCTACATTAAAGTTGTATTTTAAAAATAGCAGTGTTGTCTGAAGTTAAGCCACTGCTTTCAAAATATAACTGTAATTTTGTCTCCTGCTTTGACCAGATGTTGTGTTTTCCTTTTATCACTTTTAGGCAATGTTATTTCCAAATGGATATCATTTATAATTGTGCAGTAGGTATGTGAATCTGACTTAATACTGCCTAAACCATCACTCAATTTAAGTTAAATAAGATTAAATAGAGATAAAATAATATTACCTAAAAAAGTATACTCTAAGTTTAAATAAAAATAGGTTAAATCCCAAAACTAATTCTCACACAGACAGACAGATTAGACAAACCATTTTTACTTCAAATTAAACTGTTACATTTACTTGATATGTTTGCTAGAGAGTTTGAGAGTGAGGCATATTTGATTTAGAAGTGTATTGCTTTATTTGTCTTCCCTTTGGTATTGTGTTGAATGCTTGGGAGCCATAGCTTGAAATTATGAAATAGGAGAGCAAATAATATTAGTATTTTCATTTGACAAATATTCAACAACAAAAATTCTTTTTTTCTATAGGTTTATATTCGACGAGCATACGTTGCATATGAACTGCATTCACTTCAACATTCCTCTCTACCTGATGGACACAGTGTGGTGGAGTTTCGGTTCCTTTTACCTCGCTCTCACCCTAACAGGTATATTGATCCCAATACAATTTATATATGTGTAAAAAGTCTCACCCAGCCATGTTTATTGGTCACTCTCAAATCATATGTGAAAATAGGAAACAGGCTTGAGATATTAGCCAAGAAACAAGGATTTTGATGTCATAATAATTTTAAATCTTACATTATATTTAAATGTACTATTTGCTTACCGAACAGCCAGCTAAACAATATGAAATCCTGTATAAAGATTATGGCTAGACAGAAGTTGCTTTTAGAAAGTCTTGTTTGGACATGACTACAGAGGACTCGATGCATGAGAAAAATACCTTTCAGGGAATTCCTATTCTTTTGCGCAATTGTAAAAAAAAAATGTGATTAATAGTGACTATGAATGGAATAGAACATTTATTGTTTGAGTCATCAATTATAAATATTTGAATAGTAGCAAATACTTTCTATGCAAAATATTATATCACACTTTTTAAGATCAGATTCACATATTTATTTAAAAGTGTGTTTTTAAAAATGATATATAAAGCATTATAAGTTCTCATAAAATTTTCTTTATATTCATTTATAATTTTCAGAATGATGGTAACTCGTTTAGACTCAGGAATGTTACGAGTAAATAGTGTAGAAAAGGACTCTGATTCTGATCAGTGGGAAGAGCCACCCATGTGCCAGCGAATGGGGGTCATGGCAGCTTTTGAATCTTTTGAACAGCTATCTGCGTAAGTATTTCAATTGCATGTAGACATAAACATTTTAGACATTTTTTTCTTTCAAATTTATAGTGTTCTAACATTTTCTAAGCTGATTGGTGTATAATTTTGTTTTTGGAGTTGATATATTTATTTTCAAACAGACAACATAATAAGCATACATATCAGAAACAAGGGCACCCTTCCTGCCAGCACACTAAAGGGGAAATAATAAAGAACACCCAGTAGTGGTCTCTTAGTGAGTTATGTCCCTCATTTTATTTTTTTGTATTTTTTACATTTTTGTGCTCTAAACAGTTGTCATTTGTGCAAGTCAGGGTTGTGCACTTTGCAGATTTCTTGAGGATGTTAGCTTTCTCTTACGGTCATTAAGGTGGTTTCAAGCCAACTAGGAACTTGAAACAATGGGAATAGTAGTGGCCACCTGTGCTTATCTGCAAGGCCATAGTTTTTAAGTAGGCTGTGATCCTACCCTAGTTTCCCATCAAGATGCCAGTGACTTTGATCTATTGATCTATATGGACGAAATTAGATGACATTTGACCTGTTGATGTGGACTCTTAGGATTGTATGAGAATATGTTGTTTAACCTTTTAAAAAATAATAATAATTTTCTTAGATATTTGTCTTTGTACTTCTTTACAATTTTTTTTTAAATTGTCCTGTTGTCAAATAACTATCTGTATTAGACTATATTTTTTTAACAGGAATTTTGAAGCACTTCTGGAGAAATTCCAAAGTCATACACCTCCAGAGAGTCCTCTTCTTTCAGATAATGAAGACTGGGGCTCTATGCAATCTATACAGGTAAATGAAGATATTAGAAATTGTTTTGCTTATATACTGAATAATTTTCTGAATTAATTATATACTAATAAACAAGAAAAGTTTATTAAATATTAATAGGTAAGTATTAAATATTACAGATATTTTTGTTAAAAGTAAGATAATCTGTAAAATTCAGAACTGTACTTTCGTAAAGAAAAATTTATATATATATTTTTTTTACACTTTAAATTTACAGCGTAATAAGAATTTAGCTCCTGCATTATTTTGTACTTAAACAATTATTAAAAATTACAAAGAATACAACTGCAAATTATCATGTAAAACTACAGTACAGATCATACACTGATGAACTGTAATAAAGGATATTGTCACTTAAATAAATTCTCATTATATAGATAAATGTTATTCATTATGGATGTATTATCTTGTTATTTTTCATGTATATTCTAACTGTAGGTTTCATGTCCTGATGAGTTATTGTTATTGGAATTTATTTTAAACTTTTATTTTATTGTATTACATTTTAAAAAAATATATTTATGCTGTACAAATTCCATTTTTTTTTTGTGATTTAAAAAAAAAGAGTCTGTCTGACACGGATGATCCCATCCACATCATCAACATTGCCATGCGTGTGGATATTCAAGAGGATGATAATGTTATTGCAGGCAAGTTCCAGGAGTTCTGCAAGCAGCAGGTCAGTTATGTTGCAGTACATCTAATTAAAGTGCACTGAACTCTCCATTATTCTATAGCTGTGTAAAGACCAACAGAAATAAGTCTAAAGACTGTTTCACTTATAATTTATAATATCCTGCTGATTTTTTAGATGATAGTCTGTCCGGAACATAATTAGAAATATCATTGTCATCTCTTCTAAGATGTCCTTTGATAGGATATTAAATTTAGCTGTTGAATTTCTGCTGATGTTCCATTTTTGTCTAAGACCTACTCTTTTCTGGTTGTGCATTGGAGAAAGTTGCTTTTCCCATTAAATTCATATTCAGTCTTTTTGTCATGGGATGGATCATACTTAGTTGATCATTGGAGTACTTATTCTAACCCAAGAACCAGCTCTGTCCATGTGCAGCCCAACATTGTGGGTACTTCTTTCTTACAGATTTTTCATTTCTGTATAAAAGATATACCAATCTCTTAATAAAATTTGAGTTTTTTTGTGAATAAATGTTTCTTTGCTTTAATTGTTTCAATATCAGAATGTATACTTTAGTGTATTATGTTAGATACTATTTCAGTTTAAAAATAATATGTACTTATTTCTCCTATGTATGAAATACACTATCTGTTATGTGTAAATTAAAAACTTCAATTAGTAATAAATATGACACAACATTAAATATTATTTTACAGGCATTAAAAATCATTTCATCATGTCTTTCTTATGTGAAAATAATTTATTTAATTTAATTAATGGGATTGGATAATTGTTTATTATAAGATTTTGAGGGAGAGAATATTTGTAAGAAACATATACTAATTATAAATTTTACAATTATATCGACATTGATAATGGCCTTGTTTTGGTCAACTGCAGGTTTAGGAAGTTAAAACAAAAGTAGTGACTATTTTAAGATTTAAAATAGTCCGCTCTGAAGTTCCTTTTTATTGTTTTTTTATATCATACTTTATTTTCAGGAAAAGGCACTTTATGACCGAGGGATCAGGAGGGTCACATTTGTTGTACTGAACAAGGTATACACTAGTAAAATCATTTGAAGTAATTAACATTTGTGTTATCATGGTCAGCAATTTAAATGTACTTCATAAATTTATGTTTATGCAAACACATTTATACATACACTCCACAACTTACATAAGGGTTCCATTCTGTGAGATTTTTCTTAAGATAGAAGAAATTATTTTGCTATTATTGCATTAAAAAAATATATTTATGAATGAAGACATTTTACTGAGTCAAAAAAGATAAAAGCTTTTAATTAGAATAATTACATTCTGTACATTTACAGTATGTATAGTAAATATGTATTTTTCCATCATATAACTGGACATATATATTGTAGGAGTATCCACAATCACTGTTTGCTAAGGGCCCATCCCCTCTGTGGAGACAAAGCTTCAGTACCTTGTTTAACAGTCAAACATTGTGTTGAACCAGCATGATGTTCTTCAATTTTTCTTTGGGATGTCACCTATTCCCATAATTATTTCTCAAGGTAGTGTTTTATATTTTCCATGTTTGGATGACTCCTGAGCTATTTTTTCTTGTTTTACCTCCTAAACATAAGAAAAGAGAATTTGGATTCCCATTTCTTTTTGTGTACTGCAAGAGTGAATAAATGTGTATTTTTGTGTGAATTCTGGGAATGTTTCTTGGATAAAACTTGCACAAACTTGTAAATGCCTAGCAACCCTTTTAGAATTAACAATGTGCAAAGGAGGGAGATGTTAAAACAATGACAATCAGGTGACTGTTATTTCACAAACATGGGAGTCAGAAGCTCCTAGCACACAAACTGAGTTTTTGCAGACTGCCACACCCCTTGTACTAACTTAAAAGGGTTTTGTGATGGAGTAAATTTGCCTATCCCTAATTCTAAACTTAATTGTTATATAATTTTTAAATGTCAATGTGACATGACCATCAGGTACTGCGCATGATGATATTTTTGTAAGTACAAGAGTTAAAATAACAACTCGGGTAAAGAATATGCTAGAACTTGCTGATGCAATCCAAACCATTTCCAAGTAGATGAGTAGTTTTTCTGACTAATAGTCTCACACTTGTTCATAACAACTTCATCCATTGGGGATAAACCTAAAGTTATTTTGTTGAAGAAAGTCCTATATTCTAATCACTTTGATTTTGACATCTCAAGTCCAGTCATAAAGGCAATCATTAGCTTATGATAAGTTAACTGACTGATAAAGAAAGAATGGATTTTGAAATATTTCGTACATGTTTGCTATTGATTTATGATTTGAATTGGATAATGCTTATGTAATTGAACCATTATTTCTTAAGTTCAATAATTTGATTATGTTGTACATTATACTTGTGAATTTTGATCAATGCTATATTTCTTATGCTGCATGTGTATTGGACTAATGAATATTGTTGCAGGATTTGTAAGTTGAGAATGTAAGAGAGAAAGGATTTTAGAGATGAATTATGCTTGAATCTTAGCACGCCTTTAAATTTGACTTTTGCAGAAAGGAGTGTGCCTTTTTTCTTTGATGTTTTGTAACCTTGTATCCTATACTCTACCAAATCATGCTGGTGTGTGTATTCAACATTGTTGTTAAACTTATCAGTAAAAGTGTTGCTGTTAGTTGATTCCTATGAATTCCATTTGAGAGGAAATTGTGGCTTGAGTTTGGTCTCGAGAATTCACAAAGTTTCTTGAATATTCTTTGTGGTGTGCTTGGGTAGCACACATGAAGATTTATGAACATTCATCCTGATGTGTATTGATAATGCATATGATGTTCTGGACTTAACTAGACATAAATATATGCTTCCTCTACCCTTATTGGCTAAACTAGGTTTGAATAATTGCTTCCCCCAACCTCAGCAGCTTAACTGGGCATGAATAAATATATATATCACTGAAAGATAGTTTAACATTTTTACAGAGAAGGGTAAGAAATAATCTGTTTCTGGCATGCAACTGTTCATGCTGACCAGAAGTTGTTTCCAATTCATTAAGGCTAGATCTAACACTATGCCTGGTAATACCAGTACATGGAGTAGACAAATTATTGCCTATCAGTCTTTCCCAAGAGGATGTGGAACAGTACTTGCCAGCAAACCACATAGTTTATTGCTACAACAAATTACATGCATTTCATTCATATTATGTACTCGGTAAGATGAAAGATACAAGGGCATTAGCAATCTTCAAATTAGTGGAACCTTCAACAATTCCATTTGTGGAATGAAGTTAGTATACTCAAAATTCTGAAGATTGCCACAGGGTACTGAAAAAGATAAATTACTGAGCTGATGAAGCTGTTTAGAGGCAAAGACAACTCTTTGGGAAGTTCTTGTCACTCGCTGTGGGGTTTTGTGGAGCTCCTGGATCACTTGTAAACTACAATTTATGAACTCCAATAGATATCTGTTGTAGAATGGAAAAATAAATACAAACGTTATTGTCATTGAATCAGACAGACAGATTAGTTGAGTAGATTATTTTGAAAATTTATATAAAAATTAGTTTTCATTTGTCCAAAACATGTTAATATTCCTTATTGTTTTTTTAAAAAGTTTTTGCACAGTTTCATATTTATTTAGTTACATGACAAAGTGCTAGTCTATATTTATTTTCTTTATTTGCATATTATTTCAGAGGGTGTAGGTTTGAAACCTGAAAATAGTAACCCTTTTGGTTTGTTATGTTTGTGTTCAGCAGAAAGCTGTACCCAAGTATTTCACATACAGAGCCAAATTTGATGTAAGTGTTACTTTTTACTTTGTTAATTCTATGTTTGTGTGTATGTTAATTTTAATTTGTTTGTGTGTGTGTTTGTGTGCACGTGTGTGCAATTCACACAAAAATTCTGGCTGAATATAAAGCTGAACATCATAAAGCATTTGCAAATGATGTCTACTGTTAGCCTGTTTTCATGATACTTTAAATAGATATAAGGTACATACTACTAGTAGTAGTTTTTCAACATTAAACAGAACCTTGAAACTGTTCAGACACTTGTTTTTTTTTCTCTTGGCTGTTTAAATAAATTTTTACAAACATGACCACATATATATCTTTTTCCCCTCTAAATTTTGATTCTTGATTGTGATCCAGTTATAAGAGCACCTACTTTTCAAGAAACTGTGGTCAGTTTTGTTGGTAGATTTTGTTATGCATTTGTTAAATATTTATCCCTATTGTTTGTTAAATATTTATCCCTAATGCTTTCTAAAATATTTATTTCTATTACTTCTTAAATATTTATCTCTGTTGCTTCTTAAATATTTCTCTCTGACTCAAGGACATGATTTGCTGTGGAAGCAATGATATCCATTACTATTACTAAATATGAAATATACAGTTAATATTATTTTCAATTATATTTTCTAAATGTTATTTACAGTACTGTGAATATTTTAGAATCTCTTTTCCCATATGATAACAAATATAATTAGACAAACAGTTCTATACAACAGATATTATTCTTTTCACCAAAACCAAATAGAGTTTGCTTTCCTTTTAACATTGCAGCCTCCTACTTCAGTAACCAGTAAAACAAAACATTATTTCCTTCATTTTATCCATTACATTGCCCCTTTTAAAATGTAACATTAATTATTATATTGTGAACCAGTTTTCTGAGGACACAATCTATAGACATTTGGAACCAGGTCTTGCCTTCCAACTGGAGATCAACCGTCTCCGTAACTTTGACTTAGTCAACATTGCCACTGCTAACTACAAGATGCATCTGTATCTGGGGAAGGCCAAAGTTGCCAAAGGTCAGGAAGTTACAGACTACCGCTTCTTTGTTCGGGCGATTGTGAGACATTCTGATCTTGTGACCAAGGTTTGTTAATATTTTTCTCTTAATGTTAATGCTTTCTGTGTATGTTTAAAAATTGAATTTGGGGGTGAGTTTATACATGTAATATTTAAGCATTAAAAATAGGTGCAATGAGATTTTGCTTTATAAATGACTATGCTTAGTTATATATATTAAATAAATAATTATTTACCTATTTATTTTTGCATTAGGGATTAGTTTTTAAAATTTGCTTCTTTTATTTTTCCATATAATTCTAAAGTATGTGCCTTAAAAAAAAGTAGCATACCTGCTTTTAGAGCAGTTTGTTATTCATAGAAAGGGAACATTTTAGAGAAAATATACAGCACACAAAAAAAATGTTATTAATTGGAAAGGTATAATTAAATTGTTTTAGTGTCATTATTGACTTTTGGATGCCCCCCAAAATTTAAGTTCTCACCCCATTTGTGCTGTGGGCTTGGCTTATATTTTGGCTATACATGAATTCCAAGGGCCCTGTGAACTTGTAGTGAGTGCATGTCCTACAGCAGAACTGTAATCCTTATCTGCTTAGCATTCAAGAAAAGCTTATTTTATTTTTTTAAATTTCTTTTTTTTACACCTAAAATAAAGAATGCTAATGATAAATTTTATGGACTTAAAATCTTAAATGCTGTTAATATTGTAGGAGGCATCCTTTGAATATCTTCAAAATGAAGGGGAGAGAACTTTATTGGAGGCCATGGACTCGTTGGAAGTAGCATTTTCACATCATGCCGTAAGTAATCTTAGATATGCATGCATGCTTGTAGGTGTTGGCAGAAATTTATAGGAATGTTTATAAATCTTGAAGTAATTTTTTTTTTTAACTTGGTTATAAAATTTGTGTTTTATTTGTTATTTTTATTATTTGCAAAGTTATTGTTGTTCATTATTATTGCATTTTAATAGCCTTTTTCCCCTCTTTTACTTTTCAGTCTTCCAAAACTGACTGCAATCACATTTTCCTCAACTTTGTTCCAACATTGACTTTGTCTGAGACAGGAAAGGTAAAGTTACTTTAAAAAATTCTTTCTTCAGATAGGCTGCTTATTTGGTGATTTGTTATCTCATTATAAGTATAAAAGAAATATGTTAATGGAGATTTTTTTTAAAATGTATCCTGCATTTTGATAGTTCATTAGAATCTCATTAGCTTTCTCTTTCTCTTAATCTTGCACATTTGAATATCATTTTTAAAAAGTATAATTATCCTACACAGAACTATGAGGCCCTTTGTACCACGGAGAATCCAAGGAGATAAGTAAGTAAGTAATTACACAGAACTATATATATATATATATGGGTACTAGTTCATTCCAGCAGCTGATCAAATGTAGATCTACTATTTTTGTGAGATAATCTATACAGTTGATATCATATTATAGCCTACAATGCCAAATGAAGGTAACTGAAGTAAGGAGTTTCATAAGGTAATAAATAACCTTTTATTGCCTTTTTTTTTAATTTTCAGACTAGTTTCTTTTTTTGCAAGATACCATTTAGTCTTTTTTGTTCTATCAACTGTTTGGTTTTTTGTTGTCAAGGTTAGGCATTTATCCACCTTGCTTTGCTGCACTTTTTGGTCACATCTATGGATGACATTATTCGTTACAAAATTAACTGCTATGGATACAATAAATAAATGCTTAAAATTGATTTTGATGCTGCTAAAGAGCACTTGAAAGTTTCTCAATTCAGAAATTGAGAAGGAAAAACAGATTGTACACTGCAATCGTGCTAGGGGATTGGGATATAATGTTAGATCAGATATGCCATTGGAGCACAAGCTGACTGAAAACAAGCATATTAATGTAGGCATCATAAAAAGCATAAAATTGAAGGACATGGACATAAGGATCAATATTTATTGTATGAACATTATTCTCAAAATTAGTTATCTTAAGACCAGGACACTGGAAAAATGGCTAAAATATGTTGCTATATAAGGCAGTGGATTGAAATGTTATTTTCTCTGTGTGTGTTAGAGCTAGAGTGCTGATGCATAGAATTATTGAAAATCAAGAATTTACCATAGTTGTTTGTATTTGTGTGTGTTTGCATGTGTGTATGTGAAAATCATTTTGATACGGGCAAACCTAGAATTGACATTCAATTGGTCATATGACTAAGTGATTCTGCTATAAGGGATTTTACTAATGCTGAATCAATTTAACAAGTGCTCAACCCTCTATGAATCTTGTTACTTAGACTGACAGAACTGCAGTTTTTGATTGAAACTTTAAAAGAAAATTATCTAGTATCTCAACTCAGGCAAATTAAAACATTTGAAATTCTTTATTTCATGCACTTATGTAATTTTTATGTTTTAATTTGTATGTTAGCAGTTAGCAATTAACATATAACCAAAGATAAGAAATAGATGATTTTTAGTGCTATTAGTGAATGATTGCCTACTTAAAGAGTTTAGATGACATTATACAATAAACATTTTTATTAACTTTGAAAATAAAAATGTTATTTCTGTAATAGTTGGTGGAGACAGTACGCACATTCATTATGCGCTATGGGAGTCGTTTGTGGAAACTACGTGTTTTGCATGCTGAACTCAAATTTAGTATCAGGTTAGTTTGAGTAATCACTTTTATTACTAGTTCATGATAAAACTGTTACTTTCTTAAGTAATATATTTTAATACTCTCATTTTGCACTTTTAAAATGCAAACAAAAAATCTATATTTGTAACTTTTTTTTAACAAGTGCATTAATAAATTTGTATAATCATGACATTTTTTTCTTTATCGATATAAATTCTTTCTTTCTTTTATTCGGGTAATTATTTTTTTTCTCCAAAACATGTTCTTAAACTGTTATTTTATTTAAATCTCCAAATTTTGTCAATGTTATTGTAAGCAATTTTTTTTATAGATTGACTTCAGGTGGAATAACCAACAGTTTCCCCATACGAGTGTTTGTGACAAATGAGAGTGGCTACTACTTAGATATCAGTCTTTATCGTGAAGTAACTGATCATCGCACAGGACAGGTTGGTCAAGTTTATTGAGGGGATATTTTTAATTAGTTTATACTGGTGATTCAAGATACTTATAGTGTTGATTGAATATTTCAAAAACAGCAATAGAAATATTTATGAAAGTTGTTTTGATATAAGAAGCAACAATTAGTTTTTTTAAGTGAAACTTTCTTTTTTTAAAAAGGACTTATGTTACTTATGCTTATTTGTTGTTTTTTTCTATATGTTGCCTATTTTTTCAGATTTGTTAACATTCTGGAAAATTGAAAATTAAATTTGATAACGATTTACCTAATGAATCAGCATTTATATATATATGTGATTATTGCATTTTTATCAAATGCTTGAGAGAACATTCATGCTAGATCTTTAATATTTGGAAAGCTGTTTTGTACTGTAGAAGACAAATTGCAGTTATCTTGAGGTCTAAAGTAAGCCTATTATTGGTTTGAAAATTTTTGAGAACTAGTTAAAAGTATATACTGTTTTCTTTATTACATATTTTCATTGTGGAAATATTCTACAGATACATGTTTTAAAAAAATTAAAATGATATGGATTTTTTATATTTGAAGAAGTCTTTTTTTGTATTTAACTAGTGCACCTCTTTCTCTGACAGAAAAAAACAAAGCAAATAGGATAATCAGATATTTTACTTGTAAATTAATAAAAGTCAGTTTTATGTCCAAAGTAGGGAACATTAATATAGCTCATTGTTCACAAACAATTAATGTGGTCTTGGTCTAGGAATACAACTTAATAGCATAAAATAGAAATGACTTAGAGCAGAGAGGATTGAGGCATCAAAATATGTTACAGATAATGTTGTACTATAGCACTGTGCTTCTAAACATCAAAATATATTACAATGTTGTACTGTATCACTGTACTCCCAGATATCAGATTGCAGATAATGTTGTACTCTAGCTTCTAGACACCAAAATATATTAAGATAATGTTGTAGCATTGTGCTTCTAGCCGTCAAAATATATTAATGATAATTTACTGTAGCACTGTGCTTTGCTGAAACTCCTTTTGTAAACTGCATTTTTTGGCAAAGTAAGTTTTCCTTGAGCCCCTTTAACTGAACATTTAGATATCTTAATTTTGTTCTAGAGTTTTGGAAATTCACTTTTAAATGATCCAAAATTTGGACATCCAGATAATTAGGCTAGACATAAAATTAGTTTAGATGATGTCCAATGCACATTCTTTAACTATCATTGTTGACTGTAGATGTCAGTGCCATCCCAAATTTGGACATCAAGATAATTAGGCATAACATGTAGTTGTTTTAGAACTGTCCACTATGACTTGCAATTAATGTTGACTGCCACTGTTGTTGCCATACAAAACTTGGACTGCTGGATAATTAGGCTTGATGTATCTTTGGTTTGGGTGCTGACCAGTATGACTCATGTTCATGAACTATTAATATATCTGCATATATTAGTGCCATAATTCATGCTGTATAAAACTTTTGCCAGTAATAAGTTAGCACTGAGAAGAGAAATAGGTAAAAAGAATACATTTTAGACAAAGATATTTCCTTGTCTCTTTTGATAACTAAACAGTAATATAACACCTTTAATATTTCAGATTATGTTTGAATCTTATGGAAGTAAGAGAGGACCTTTGCATGGTCTTCTTATTTCAACACCTTATCTGACCAAAGATCACCTGCAACTAAAGCGCTTTCAGGCCCAATCTAGTGGAACAACATATGTTTATGACTATCCAGAGATGTTTCGACAAGCACTGTTGCAGCTGTGGGAACAATATGATCAGAAGTTCAGTAAAAAAGTGGAACGCAATCCACTGGAACTTTTGACCTGTGTTGAGCTTGTGTTGGACTCACATGGTCATCTGTGTCGTCACAATCGCCTGCCTGGTGAAAATGAGGTATGAGTGTGCTCTGATTTTTGGAACAAACAGCTGGACTGTTTTTTAGTTCAAGCTTTAATGTCAGAATTGTAATTTACTGTTGGTCATTTCATTGAAATACTTGCATTTGGTAGAAAATATTATTTTCTTTGTTTATTTATATTTTCTTTGAATAATATAAATTCCTGTTATTGATTTACCTTTCCATGATGAACAAAGTTGTCCATCATACAACCAGATATGCACACTAGAGAATAGGGTATGCTTACCTGATGTGCGCAAGATTACAGTATCAGGGCTCCATATAGACCATTAGAATGAAATAATAGATCAGAGATTTTTGAGAGTTGTCTGCCTGTCTGTCCCTTGTTTGATATAACCTTCCATAGTCAGTTTCTCATCTTAACCATTATGCTTTTGACAGATGTGCAATTTCTAAAAGCATCAGCTTTTATACAAATTGCTCATTGCTTTTAATATCTATTCATTCCCATTCCAATTTTCTTTTTATGTACCTGAGGATTGATGAGGTGCATTTCCTTGTTTTGTGTTTGCTATCTTTGTAAACTCTTTCTGGAATATTTTGATTTTCCATCCTATGTGTTTGATTGTGCACTTAATGCCAGAGTGAGAGACATACTTTATGGGAATGCTGGAGGAACTGGTATTGCTTCCTTATTGTCCCTGCTCAAGAGATTTGATCCTATTAAAGGAAACTTTAGACAGCTTTATAAGTAGTAACTTTTATTCAGCAGCATGGAGGAACCTGTTCTCCAGATCTTTGTCTTCAAGTCAGAGAAATTCTGTTTTGAACCTGTTCTCCAGAGCTTTGTCTTCAAGTCAGAGAAATTCTGTTTTGGTGTGTAGACTGAGAGTACAATACCTATGCTGGCTAAGCAATAGCAGATATTTTCTCCAGACAAGACAATTATTTCTTAAATCTAGACCTCATAGGTCACATAAATTGAAGGCTTTATTGAAAATTTTCATTTGGAGGATATTTGCATCCAGACCTTATTGTCCTGGCTTAAGTAAATCACTGGGGATTCTTATACACTCATTCACTATGTTTGTCCTGATTCTTTTAAAGCCCTTGAAGTTCAGCATTTTTGTTGTTGTCAGTTTACCTTTCTAGAAATGTAGCCCTTGAGGATATTATACTATAAGTAGGTGGAAAATAAATTCCTCTTTTGCTAGATTCTATCCCATGGACATGCTCCTGGGATTTTATTTTGTTTGTATTTCATATGTATAAATAACTAGATATATCCAGTAGTGTACTTGTTGGGTTGTAGTCCAGGGAAAAAAACCTGTTTATAACAATTAGAAATAATTATTTAATGATTACTGAATTATTAATCATCATTTTTTAAAATAAAGAATAATTAGGAAAGAATTTATTTTTTATGCAGTATGATAGAATTTATTTTGCAACAACACAGAATTTAATAATGTTATTAATATTTGATTTTTCCTTTTATTTATATCTACAAAATAATTAGATTGGAATGGTTGTGTGGAGGATGACTTTGAAAACTCCCGAGTTTCCAGATGGACGTGATATTATTGTCATTGCCAATGACATGACCCACAGGATTGGGTCCTTTGGCCCACAGGAAGATTTGCTGTTCAAGGTCAGACACTATTAGTGATATGCTTTTTAATTCACTGTTATGCTTCTGGTATATTCTTTATTTTTATTATTTTCTTAATGATTCTTTGGCATTATCCCATATCGGCTTATATTAGTTTGGTTATTATATTTGATAAACTGTTTTATTACTTCTGTTACACTTTCTATTAAGTATTTTTCAACTATCTGCCTGTGGTCTTTCTGCATTACAAACTAAATTGATGAATTCTCAGCATGTATCAACATATGTTGAATTTTATGAATTACATCAAATGCTGTTGTGTATTTCAGTTGATTATCACAGTGTATAAATTAAAATAGGACAGACAGATTTTTTTTTTTTAACTTGTCTTTTTATTATTTTATTAATAGAGAGCATCAGAATTTGCTCGGAAAACTGGCATTCCACGCATATTTCTTGCTGCCAATAGTGGAGCACGCATTGGGTTAGCAGAGGAAATCAAGCATCTTTTTCGTGTAGCCTGGCAAGACCCAGAAGACCCAGATAAGGTAATTAACCTATGGAAGGGGTCAGAGGGTTGAGAAGTAAAACTTGGGGTGGGTGACAGAAATAATACCTTTGCTGGATTCATTGGAGGAGGAACAGAAAAGTTAAACTGCTCTGGTGGTGGGCAAAGATTATATTAGATAGTAAAGTTAAAGCATGGAATAGATTGTGTTGCTTGAAGTCTAGGTGGGAGACATATACAGAAGAATTCTCGACACCAAGTCATAGACCAAACATATCTGTATTTAATGTATTTTATCCTTCCTTCCCATAAATGGTAACTTCACTCTTTCTTTCCAGCAACATGTCTATGCCTCTACACTTTACTACCTCTTATAATGTGAACAAAAGTAGTTGACCAATGCATTTGTCAAAGCATGGTCAAGGTCCATCATGGTAGTTACGTCATATTCATCATTACTTTTTGGCTGACTCTAACATGTCACTAGTGGTAGCACTGTCTTGTTTGCTGTATGCTTAGAGATTTTGCCTACCACTGACTTAATAATTGAATGCTTGTATTCAGCAACTCAGTGGGTTAGGGTTAGTTTTATTTTGTTTATACTTAGAATTCAAGAATAAATAAATTCAGCTGAGACGTCATTTTGGCACCATTGTTAAAGTGGGCTTATTAGTTCTGAGTTTGGTGCACATTTGCTTGGTTAGAAAATGGGCCTACATATTAATTTTATCTGGTGCAAACTTTGATTGGTCAGGAGAAAGGGGTCTTCCGTTAGTCTTCTCTGATTGGTGGTAAAACAAAGAGCTATTTTCACACTTGCAATCCAGAATGAAAACTTCTCCCTAGGTATTATCACTCCTGTTTCAAGTATATATGTATTTAAACCTTTGAAATGGCATTCAGGGATTTATGCAGTGTATCACTATTATTTAATGCAATTTGAGACACCACTACAGGAATAGATGGACTACTAGAAGGCCTTAATCTAGGCAATATTGAAAAGAGCCATTCATATATTTTTTCTGTCTTATTTGTAAATTATTACTTACAAAGTAACATTATTTTAGTATGTCATGAGAGCCATATTGTGAACTTAGGTTTGTGCGATTTGTAAATCAATTACGGCCACCCTTGGTATAGAGTTAGTAAATTCAAGCATGATTAAGAATTATCACTCTTATGATATATTTATGTTGTAGGATGTTAATACCTATAAGTGACAAAATTATCATAGATATGACTAAAAATTCCAATTCTTATGATCTATTTGTATAATAGGGAATTAGTAAGCATGACTAAGAAATTATCAAGCAAGATCTGGATATAAATCTTTTGGCTAGATTAGTATGTTAGGGATGTTTTCTGTGGATCATTTGGGTCTCTTAGACACATGTTTTAAAATTCATTCAAGACTATGTATTTTTATTATTATTAAAATTTACAATTAATGTCACTTATTAATTATTTGCATTCTTTTAAATCTCTAGTCTTTGGTAATTTTAAATGAAACGTTTAAAATTACCTAGACCAAACATTTAATATTTTTTAAAATTTAGATATGGTAAAACTTGGTTTATAAAATGAAAGTGGGTCTCCATTTTGGTACACACATATTAAAGAGTAAAAATATTTATGTGCCATGCAGTTATTCAGTTAATCTTGGAATAATCTTATTACTGCAGGTACACACATTTATCATTACTTCTGGAAGTAAGAAGTTTATGAAATAAATGGAACTTAAGACTATTTTTAGCAATAAATGTGTACACTGAAATAGAACACTCCACTTTAATTAATTATAGATAACTTATAAAATTTAAATCAGCAACTATTATTGTTGCACCAAATTTGACCAAATGTAGATTAATTTAATTACAACATTAAGAAATATTTTCTGCTTAGATCTGCAGTGTTAAATAAACATGTTTGCATTGAATACTTGTGGGTTTCTTTATTAATCTGTTGTATTTATCAACTTCATTTATTTACTAATGTTACATTGTTGAATAACTAATTTAAAAAACTTAAATGTTAAATTTCAAATGTAGTGCTATAAATGGCTTAGATGGGAATTAATTGGGTTTTCTGTAAATCATTAGGGATTTAAGTACATCTACCTACGCCCAGATGATTTCAAGAAGGTCAGCACAATGAATTCTGTCCGTGCAGAACTTATTGAAGATGAGGGAGAGTCACGATACAAAATCACAGACATCATTGGTGTGTATCCAGCATTGTTGTTATATAAATAATTTGAAAACTTCATTTAATTAACTTTAAAACAGAAACATCACCTTGCAAAAAATATCAACAACAAAAACTAGTGTTCTCTAGAATATAATACTGTGATTTTGTTAAACTCATCTCCCAGCAGCTTTGTAAATTGCTCTACTACTGAAGGATTTATTAAACGTTAACAGATTATAAAAAAATCGATGATTTTACAGTATGAACAAATCAGTTTTACATTCGTAAATTTATTTAAACAAAAAAAGTAAATAAAATATCAAATAATACTAAGGGTAATAAAAATAATAATTGCTTCTTAATTGATGACAAAAATCTTTGTGACATATTTATCTTTATTGTTAAAATTTGCTTTTGTTACACAGGCAAAGAAGATGGCATTGGTGTGGAAAATCTTCGTGGATCAGGAATGATTGCTGGAGAGACATCCGCAGCTTACCATGAGGGTGTAACCATCAACCTGGCAAGTTTTCTTTGGTGTATTTTTTTTTGTTTCTTTGTTTTTGCAGAACACTATGAAATGTTGGCTAACAATAAATGGAATGTCATCAGTTGATTTAACTGTTTTTGAGTAGTTTTGTGAATCTAGCATTAAAAGGCAAAAGATAAAAGGGAAAATATAAAGAACTCAAATTCTGTTGAGGGAAAAACATACTTATTAATTCTCTGTTGCTATTATTCTTGCAGGTTACCTGTCGAGCCATTGGTATTGGTGCCTATCTTGTGCGTTTGGGTCAGCGAATTATTCAGGTGGAAAACTCCCATATCATTCTGACTGGTGCTTCTGCACTCAACAAGGTAACAATAATATTGGCTTGTATTCTTTCATTCTTTAATAAAAAATTAAATGATTAGCATTGAAGACATTTTTGGGTGTTTTGTTATTGTAGAGTGATAACAAAAAAATATGTTGCTTCTTTTGTTCATCATTTCACAGATGTATATTCACTCTTATTATAATGATATTTATGACTTCATGGTATGGAGATTACCTAAATGATAATCATATTTCAGTCTCAAACAGTGAAATAGAAGCCAGGCACTTTTAACTGCTTGAATTTCAGTTGCAATGGTGGGATGGAAAATTATCTTGGTAAAATTAATATAACTTATTTGTTGGTATCTTGAATTTATTTCTCAGGTATTGGGACGTGAAGTGTATACAAGCAACAACCAGTTGGGAGGCATTCAAATCATGTACAACAATGGTGTTTCACATGCAGTTGTCCCAGATGACTTTGCTGGGGTGTATAAAATTCTTCATTGGTTGTCATATATGCCTAAGGTACAGTTTATTAGTATTCACTCAATGCATTGATTCACTTCTTTTCCAAGATATAGGGGAGGAGATTTATATAGTATTTTAATTATTAAAAATATAATAACCCTTCTTTACTTTTCAAATTGTCATTCAAAATATATTTTAGCATGATGTCATTATTTTATTTTGATATTAGAGAATAAAATATTAGCATGATGTCATTATTTTATTTTGATATTAAGAATAAAATCTCTGAGTTTATAAAATAAACCAATTTCACTGCTGTTGTATTTTGTATGCTAGGATAGAATACGCAAAAATAATAAATAAAAAAAAGAATACATATAAATAGCCTTGGGTGGATGGGTGGTAAAAGGAACAGTGTGATTTTACATTATAGTTTCATGGAGGTCCATTGCCAGTCTTGGAGATAATTGATCCAGTGAATCGTGATGTGGAGTTCATGCCATCTAAGACACCCTATGATCCTCGTTGGATGCTCTGTGGTCGCCGATTGCCAGGTAGGATTGTTCCAACTCTTGCTGTTTGTTAATCTTTCTCGGTGGTAATTTTTGATGGGTATGCCTATGACTATTTGTACAGCTCATCTTATAAATGTTGCTGAATTGCAGTAATTGTTTTGGTTGTTGTAATAGATCAATCTTTTCAAATACTAAACATACATTTTTCATAACTGAGATGAATCTAAATTAAATTTGTATTTTTAGTGCTTTGAATTCTCTCTCTTTTAAATCTTTACTGATTTTTTTTTTCAATCTACACCATTTTTAACTTTAAGTATATTAATTTTGTTTGCCTTTCTTTGGGTGGGTGGTGGGTGGGTGGGGAATGAAGAAGGTAAATAAATTGTTTAGTTACTATTATTTACAAAGAGAAAATATTCCGGGGTTGTGGAAAAAAGCCACGTTCTGTTCAAGACTCTTATTATTCTTTTCAATTTAATTTCTGCTATTCCATTCAAGACATACTCTCTCCTGTTGAGACCCTTAGCATGTATTCTGGTTGAGGAGAAACAAAAACAAAATTTGCTTTACAAAAAAAGTACATTTTTCTTTCAGATTCAAAACAGTTTCAGGCTGGGTTCTTTGACAATGGCTCATTTGATGAGATCCTGAAACCTTGGGCTGAGACAGTAGTTGTTGGGAGGGCCCGACTTGGAGGCATCCCAGTTGGTGTAGTCAGTGTGGAAACAAGAACCGTAGAGCTTGTCATCCCAGCAGATCCAGCCAACTTGGATTCAGAAACCAAAGTAAGGCTGGTTTCTGTTTATAGATAGCAGTAAAGTGAACTCTAATATCAAGCAGTTTGTACAATGTTTGCTGTATGTATTTTTTTGACAGAAATTTGAAGGATGTTTTAAAATACTTTTTATACTTAGCAATGTAATGCAAAATCCCCCAAATTTAAATCCATTTACTTACAAATTTGAGTAAATACCAATTAGCTATGTATAAATGGAGAGGACATCCGATGATTGCAAGCATTGCCGATGTGTTGCTAATGGAAGTTTCAATTTGAAAAGTACCATCCTTGAACAACAGTGCTGAAGACTGTTAGAAAGCATTCATTATTTTCAAAATATGCCTTAGTTAAGATATTTAATTAATTTTATTAGATATTATAATAATTTTTAGTATTAGGTAAGGATAAAGTCTTTTATATTTTAAATGCTAAAACAAACATTCTTCAAAATATTAATTAGTAACATTATAATTATGGAAGACAATCACTAAATGATGTCAACATTAGTTTGCCGTCACATTTTAAAAGAACTGTTTGTGGGGGAAAAAAATTCTAATCAATGCTTTAGTTTTAATTAGTATGTATTACAGATTTATTATTATGTTTTTCAAAATCAGAGCACATACTAAACAGTCTTTATCCACTGATATATATGTGTGTGTGTGCGTGCGTGAAGGCATTTCCTGTATGTCACTAGAGAGTCATTTGGGAAAAAACAAATGTTGAAAACAACAGTGCTGTAGACAAGCATTCATTATACAGAATATGCCAACACACACATACACTTGCAAATTTGTTTATATAAATTATACAGAATATTTTTTTCAAGATAAAGAATTTATATGACGGGGGGGGAGAGTGTGTGTGTGTGCGTGTGCGTGCGAAATTACTAAAAATAAATATACTAAATTTAATTTCTCTGCATATCTTCTTTTAAATTTGACATGTTCTTCTAACTTTGTCAGTGCAGACTTAAAGCAACATTAATATAATTACTTTCGTATTTCATCATAGCATAAATTAATATAGGGGAAATCGGATTACAGAACATTTTTCAAATTTGTATAAAGTATTAGATTGGTAAGTGTAGAAGTGGTTTACAACTATAACTGAAAATAAGTCTGTATTGAAGTATTTGAATGTTTATTAGATACTAAAGTCACCACATTATAAAAGCATTCATATTTATTTTGATAGAAAGTTTTGTTAAAATGTAATTCAGCATGTAAAACAATTTTTAAAAAAAATTCCTGACAAGCACCTTTTGCATGATTTAGATTAGGTAGTCCCACTAATTTTTTTCTATTTCATATAGTATAAATATTTTATGCTCAAAATATGTGTACTGATGAAATAAGTTTGTGTACAAAAAATTGTGATGATAGCTGCAATACTTTTTGAGATATTAATTTACTGTCATTATTTGTGGTCAACTTTTTTTTAGACGTAATGAACGTGTGATTTTCCAAGTTTATTACAAGTAAAATATAAAAATATAAAATACACTAAAAAACAATCCAACAATTCTAATAAACATGGTCACATACAACAAGTAAAAACAGATATAATGCAAAATTTACTTTTTAGTTTATTATAAATTACAATTATCTCCTCCTAAACACATCTGAGTAAGTTGTTAGTAATATTACTAAAGTTGCTTGTTGATGCAATCCATTCAAGACCATATGCAGTTTTATTAGTAATAATTTTTGAATACTTACAAACTGATATTTTTGTTAGGATTAGCATCCATAAACAAGTCTGTGCAAGAGTTTACTAATGCATGTATTTATTAATGCAATAAAGGGATATAACAAATGCTAATTCTGTTTGATTAACATATATATGCATCCACACCAGAATTCATAAGATTCATATCTTTAGCCAACAAGTCTTTTCTTAAAATTTGTCAGTGATAGAGTTTCCAATTTAGGGGTAAGATGAAAATGTAAAAACAAAGCATGGATAACTTAACAGATTTATTTGATTGCTATATATGAAAAAAATAAATGCAGTAATAGTACCTTTTAACTGGCTTCCACAGTAATAGTACCTTTTAACTGGCTTTTACAGTCATAGTACCTTTTAACTGGCTTCTACAGTCATTGTGCCTTTAACTGGCTTCTACAGTATTAGTGCCTTTTAACTGGGTTTTACAGTAATAGTATCTCACATGGAAAAGAATGAATACCAGTCCTTGTAGTGGTTAGTAGAACTTTTGCCTAGTGAGTAACTATTGGTTTTGAATTTCTATTACAAAAGTACATGTATTTAGGGTGAATGTGTTTTCTAAAGCAAGCATATTAATATCAAATTAGCATTTCATAAGTTGTGTGTATTGTAAAAAAAAAATAACATAAAATAAGTTGTGTGTATTGTAAAAAAAAAATAACATAAATTTTTCAAAGGAATGTACATAGTATGAATTTGTTGCACCATAAATACTTATCTGTGTCCTAGGTATTTTAAAATGAATCATTTGCACCTGGGTTCTGTCAGCTTAACTATGCACATAAATATCTTGCAGGTTATCCAGCAAGCTGGACAAGTGTGGTTCCCAGATTCTGCCTATAAAACTGCACAGGCAATCATGGACTTCAACAGAGAAGAATTGCCACTCTTCATATTCGCTAACTGGCGTGGCTTTTCTGGTGGCATGAAAGGTAAACAACTCTTTTATTGCTTTCATATCAAAGAAAATAAAAACATCTTTAAATTTATACAGTAGTGATGTAAAGTGTAATATTAGCATAACAGGTTCTGCATTTTAGATTTTAGTTTTTAAGATGTTTGTTTCTTTTGTAAAATGTTTTTTAAAGGCATTTATTTTGTAAACATGTGTTTATTTTTGTAAACCAAATACTACAGTTTAGAAACAGATTCTCTCCAAATGGGTTTAATTTATGTCTTCAAGTTGAGGTTACATTTTGACTACAGATATTGGGATTATATATTTTATTAGGTGGAGAGTGATTCTTATTTATCCAGAATAATTTTTAAAAATAGTTTTGGGGCTCATAGTTTCATTACTTTGGGATGTCAATCAACAGAACATTGACATTGTTAGTTTTTCACTGCAAATGGATGATTCAAATTGTTGCATCTCCCCCCCCCCCCCCCCTTTATCAGTCCACGGTGATGGCTGCTTATGAATTAGAGATATTTACCAGTATTCATCAATATCAGTTTCACTGTATTGTCATTTAGTGCAATACTCACACTAGTATTGTAAGTTTGTGCACTACACACTAGTATTGTCATTAATGCAGTACTCACTAGTATTGTCATTTAGTGCAGTATTCACACTAGTATTGTGATTTTCTGCAGTACACACTAGTATTGTCATTTTGTGCAGTACTCACTAGTATTGTCAATGTGTGTAGTACTCACACTAGTATTGTCATTTAGTGCCATACACACTAGTATTGTCATTTAGTTCAGTACTCACTATTATTGTCATTTAGTGCAGAATTCACACTAGTATTGTCATTTAGTGCAGTACTCACACCAGTATTGTTTGTTTGTGCAGTACTCACACTAGTTGTTATCTCTTGAGTGCAATGAATAAAATTGCAATTATCAGTATGCAGCTATATTAGATAACTGAAACTGACACTTGTATAGTTGATATTTGTTGTTTTCATTTTTAACTTTTGACTTATTATGGAGGTATTTTAACCTGGGAAGTGATAGAAACTCATGAAATGCTTATATGCTGCCCTGTTTTTTTGCAGATATGTATGATCAAGTACTCAAGTTTGGTTCATACATAGTAGATGCACTGTGTGAATATAAACAGCCTGTGTTTGTCTACATTCCCCCCTTTGGTGAACTTCGAGGTGGTTCCTGGGTAGTGCTTGATCCAACAATCAACCCTGATCACATGGAAATGTTTGCTGACTCTTTGAGCAGGTTTGTGGATCAAAGTTCACTGAACAAACTTCAGTTTTGGTTTATTAGTTTCAGTAATTGATCAAAGTCAGCAGTCAATGCACATTTTTTCTTTTTCGTTTGTTGTACATATAGTACATTTTTCAGTTGTCTCCATTAATTTGCATTCCTGTAAAATGTTATAAGCTGTAGACAAATTATTAATGATTTGTAACAGTTACCCCCTATTTAAAGAAAAGAAGTCTAATTGAATATATATATATATTACAAATTTATTTGACAGGGGTGGAGTATTGGAGCCAGAAGGTACAGTAGAAATAAAATTCCGACGGAAAGACTTGGAGAAGGTGATGCGACGTTTAGATCCTAAAGTCAAACAACTAGTGGAACAACTAAACAATCCAGACCTAAATGAAGAAGAACATGAAAAAGTAGAAAAAGAACTAAAAAAATCTGAAGATGCTCTGGCTTCAGTGTACCATACTGTTGCTTTGCACTTTGCTGATATTCATGACACACCAGGACGCATGCAGGAAAAAGGCGTAATTTCAGTAAGAAACTTGCTTTCTCCTTTTTAAACCACCAGTCAATGTTAAATTGTGAAATGTTTAAGGCAGTCAATACGACATTTGTCTTCTTGCTTTTTCATCTCTTTAATTTAAAAAAATATATATAAAAATTAGTATTTAAATTTTAAAATGTGATGTTAGAATCACCATTGCTTGTTAGATGTATTCATAATCACAATATGGACTTTTATTAGGGCTTTTTTTTTATCGTTAAGCAACATCTCAAGTACAGCAACATATCATTTACAATTTTGTTGCTAAGCTTGACACTCCCAAGCTATAGAGAAGTAGTCACTTGGAAGAACCACAACCAAACAGGATGGGTCTTGAATCTGTTAATTCCATTATAAAAGTTTATCATCTTAATCAATCAGCAATTCACCCTCCCCAAGAATGTCCAGCAATAAAACACTAACAATATTAAACAACTAACAATATTGAGCAATAATTTTGCTTTTAAAATCACAGTACAGTTGATTCAGAAAATTTTGATTGTTTCAGGTTCAACGTTTATGTAATTTCAACTTGTTTCATTATTATAAGGTTTATTTTAAGATATTATCTTGTTTTAGGATGTTCTACAATGGCAGCGCAGTCGTGAATTTTTTTACTGGCGGCTGCAGCGACGGTTGCTGGAGGCTCAGGCTAAGAAACAGATTGAAAATGGTCAGCGTCCTATGTCCCGTGCACATATTGACTCTATGCTAAGCCGTTGGTTTGCTGAAGATCAAGGAACTTTGAATGTAAGTGTTCAATTGATTTATTTGTGTTGAAGTCACAGTTCTATTTTTTGGAAGAAATTTTCTGAAGTACAAAATATTTCTTTAAACGATTTATATAAGAAATATTTCTTTAAACAATTCAGCCTAGACCTATGTAGTTCACTTGTAAATTATATTAATTGCCAGCCTCTTTTCTTTTTTCACAATTCTATAACTAGTCTTTTCTTCTAAATTTAGGTCTGCAGTTGCTCCCATACAGTCATAGCCAACATAATGTATATATTTCTTAGATTGCTTATAGAATTGAATTGGACCTTGATTCATATTCTAAACTCTTAAGCAAGATTCACATATTCTATATAGATTAAAACATTAATTTTAAAGTAGTTCCTACACTGTAATGGCTGTTACAAAAAGAGCAGTTTACCTTTTAAAGTGATTTTAAAATGAAAACCACAAGGCAGTATCTTAATCAGCTATCAGCACAGGAGCCCATTGAATATTAGTTTGACTTAATTACCATTATTGAATTTTCATGGCATGAAAAAGTAATGAATACACACTGTTGCTTGGTATTGTGAAGTAGATTTTGCAGTCAGCAGTTTATCTAAACATTTTTTAAAACAATTATTTTTATTGTAGGCTTACATGTGGGAGGATGACAAAAAAGTGGTGCAGTGGCTTCAGGACCAGCTTAAAGAGAGGGAATCAGAGGAGAGCTGCTCACTACTCCAGGACAATATCCGCTGTCTGCATCGTGACCATGTCCTGGCTCAAGTAAAGGAGTGAGTATTTTTTATTACAGTCGAGTCCACTTATTTCGGCATCAGTTAACTTGCCAACCCTAGTAAGTCGACATTTTTGAAGTGGAACCGCCAAATTCCCTCTTTGTCTTAGCATTTTCTCATCGGTTACGTCGATTCTTTTATGTTGCCGAACCCTAGTATCTCGGGCACAAAAGAGTGCCAAAATCGCCACTTAAGTTGGTTATCTCGACCCTACTGCTGACTAATCACTAACAATAAATGACCATGTCTTGTTAAAAACTGCAGCTTAAACTTAAGAAGGGCATTGTTTTCTTAATTGGGCGCGGTGTTTGCCACGGGCAAAATAGGGCACACTGTTTGTTGCCCTTCAACTGGTTCAGAACTTATGTTAGCCCACTTTTGAAGTAACCGCTTGTCCGCTTGTAGGATATTTTCAGAGGCGGCTTCGGCCCCCTCCCCCCCCCCACTGACGGAGAGCTGTTGAGGGTGTGCGCCTAATAGGTGCGATCTGTTTTACCCCCTTCCTCCTGCCCTCCACCTTAGATGCACCGGGAGGCAAGAAGCAAATCAAGACGAGAACATCATGAAGATGAAAGGTCTATTGCGGCTTTTGATGTGTGTGAGTGAAACACGCACACACACACACAGACAGACACACACACACATACAAAATGACTCGCGAATTTAATTTTGATACTGGTTAGCTTTTTGTAAAAACGAACTTTGACACCCTGCAGATTTTTTTGATTTTGTGAGCAATCTTTGTGTTTGCAATGTTGGAGAATACATGTATCGAGAATGGACGGTGGACCAACTTCCCTCTTTGTTAACATTTTCTTATCAGTAATGGCGATTCTTTTATGTTGCCGAACACTAATACAATGTCTGTTTGTTTCTTTCTTTCTTTGTAATGTACTGTCTAGCACAAAAGAGGGCCCGAATCACCACTTAAAATCAGTTCTTCGTCGGCTTTTGAAAATGTTAGTTACCGATGCCACTTCGCCATCTCGCTAACAATAAAGGGCAAACTAGGCACACTGTTGCTCTTCAACTGGCTTACACCTCTTAAAGTTACCTTTGAAGTAACCGCTTGTACGATTCGACACCCCCCTTCCTCCTGCCCTCCACCTTAGACGCACACACGCACACAAAATGACTCGCAACTTTAATTTTGATACTTGGTTAGCTTTTTGTAAAAAAAAACGAACTACACGTACACCACACAGATTTTTTTTTATTTTGTGAGCAATCTTTGTGTTTGCAATGTTGGAGAATACATGTACGGTACATACATGTATCGAGAATCGACAGTGGACCAACTTCCCTCTTTGTTTTTTTTTTTAGCATGCCGATCGCGTCATCAAACAAATTGCGGCAACGCTGTTGTGTAAAAAATCACCAAACACGTGCATGTACATTGTACATTCTCATTCATTAATGCACATCATGTACATAAAGAAATTTCAAGCACGTTATATGTAATATTGAAGCATTTGTTTTCAAGTAGAATGTTAAAGGCAAAAAGCAACAAAGCAGTTTAGACTTTGTACAAAAAACCATATTTACCGCGTGTACATAAACCTTTTGTTGTTAGCAAACACGTACATGTATGTACATTTTTATAGCATGCCGATCGCGTCATCAAACAAATTGCGGCAACGCTGTTGTGTAAAAAATCACCAAACTCGTGCATGTACATTCTCATTCATTAACACACATCATGTACATAAAGAAATGTCAAGTGCATGTTATAGTACTGTAATATATTGCCGCCATATTGGTTTTCTGTAATCTCGATCTTTAGTTATCTCGACACTTTTTGGCAAACCCCTAGGCCCTCGACATATCCGGACTTGACTGTATTTGTTTGTCTACTTAGTGTTGCAACTACAATTTGTGCATACTTTTGGATTCTCTCATAATCTGTACTTTCATAACCTGTGAGTACTTTATAATCTCCATGTGTTTTCATATTCATTGTGTTCTTCATGATCTCTGTGTACTTTGATTTTTCTATCTTAAAGCCAGATGTGTATACATTATATATTTACATATTAGTCACAGAGATACTAGTTCAACACTTGTTGTTCTGCTTGAGGGGGCTAACAGCAGAACACCAGATTATCCTTGAGAGAATAGCAGCTCATTAATATTCCGACAGTAATAACTTGAACAATAAACTTGTGACTTTGTTACAAAAAGCGCACGAAAGACTATTGCAGCTTTGCCTAGACAAGGTTGCATACAAACTATTATTGCTTATCTGTAATAACTCCAATTCTGTTCTCTGATAAGAACTATCTTGTGATTTGTATTGACACTAATCTGTTGAATTGTGTGTTAGGATATAAGACTGTATAGGTATTAAAATTATGTGAACGTGGTTTCGTGGAAATATTGATGCCAAGTAATCTTTTTCATTGTATTGTTAATTGTATATTTTATTGTTGATTTAATAAATTTATTGACCTTCTAACACATATTGATACCAAATGTTGGAGAAAAGAAAGTGGGTGGATGGGGTTCACTAAATATAGATTAAAAGACAGATTTATCTTCTTCTTTAGTAAGAATGTTTCCACCTAAGGAAATATTGTGTGATGGTAAATGTTTAATGTTGTGGAAGAGAGAAAATGTTTACAGCACCTGATTATCAGCCAAGTGAGAGAGATGAGTGGTGTCTTCTGGAGAATTATTAATAACATAAATTAAGATTCTCATCACTTGTAATTAGTTATGGGTGATTAATTAATAATAATAATCATAACCATTAACTTGGGTCGTTAGCATCACACATCCACACACCAAACATTCACAGAATTTGTAAGAGAATAACCAATATTCTTTCATTCTATGTATTTTTTATTAATTCTGTCATATATTTTGGTTTTTGCAAGCATTTTTTTTTTTTGTTGTCAAAAACTTAATTATATATAATCTTTCATATTGGGGTTTATTTTCTTATTACATTTTCAAATATTTGTCATTATACTTTCACCATTGTATCACTGTACTGAAAGCTTTTGTACACAACATAGTTAAGAATACTATATTTTTTTTGTAGACTGCTGTCAAAGAATCCAGAAATAGCAATGGATGCAGTAGTGCACATGTCGCAACTAATGACAAACACTCAGCGTGCAGAAGTCACACGCATCATGTCAACCTTTGATGCTGGGGAAACTCCATCTGATGCAGTCATTACCAAAATCTCAGAGTCCAGTCTCAGTTCTCTTTGATGTGCTTTAAATATGTCATAGCTATCACAACCTTTTCTTTCTTGGTTATGACTTTTTTTGCATTTGTCATCAACTTGAAGCTTTCTTTTTTTCTATAATCACTATATTGTCACTTCAAATGGAACAAAAGGAAGTCTCTAGACCTTTATATTATATATATTTTTATAAAAGAAATTCCTATCACATAATTGGGTTGAAATATTGCTTCAAATGGTAAATTATATCTGTGCCAGTTTAACTTTTTTAGCATGAACTTCAAATTAACTTGCATATTTAAATTTAGACTCATGGAGGGTTTTGTCAGAGGGGGCTATTTTACTCTCTGTAACAAACCTTGATCAAAAGTGTTAACTCTTTTGACCAAAATTTCATAAAATTGAAATTATGAGATTAACAACCCTTTGTGATATTCGTTTTCGTGAAGAATTTTATGTTGCTCTTTGACCTAAATTTGTTTTATTACTCTCCCCCCCCCCAAAAAAAAAAAAAAAATAAATAAATAAATGCAATTATTAGTGCTATTGCATATTGAATATTAGGTATAATTATCTTTTAGTTTGTTACTATACTTCATTTATACCTGATTATTTTTTATTATAAGTTTTTTTTACACATAACCACACTTTTTTCTATTTGCTAACAAAATTAATGACATCTTGAGAATTATCAAAAGTTTACTCAAACGGTTAATGATGATTTAAGTTTTTTCTTCAGAGATAGATGTCAAAATGAATGCTCTTGTCTTGTTAAATGTGTAAGATGTTAAAAATGTTGATATTCTAATTAAATTTCTAAATAGATTTAGAATGTTCTTTTACTGAATACGGGTCACCAGTATGAAGTGTTATTGAAAACTGTTTTTCTTGTATTGTAAATATTGTTCTTGAGGTGTTCACTGAACTAGACTGATAATTATTACATTCTCTATTGCTTATTTACTCGTATGAGTATTATTGCAGTAAGATTTCTTAACAAATATTTTAATTTATTTTCTGTTTTCTTGTGTATAAGTTGTAAACAGATTTGACATGGCATATCTTGCAATGTTGCAGTTCATGTCTAAAGTAATAACTGTAATGTATAAACAGTTGATTCTTCTTTGTGCAGTTGAATAGAACTGTTGTGCACAAATTATTCTGAGATGTTTGCTGCTTTTCTTTATTTTATGTTGTTGGGTTTGTTTGTTTTTATATAGATTTATTTCATTACATACCCTTTCATTTTCTGTATAATTTTCTAGAGAAACTTATATTTTTATATATACTTTATTATTGCAAAGTTTTCTTATTGATTGAGTGTGTTAATCTAAGTCATCGGCATTGTTAAATTTGGTGTCACTTGTGAGAACAAAACATAAAATTGTATTAAGATACTTTTCTATGCAGTCATAATTATCTTACGTCCATGTATCTGTATCATTATAGAAATTAAATTGCGGCAAAACAGTTTTATAAAGGGTATTTACCAATTTGTTATTGATTTTATTTACTTAGTTATTTTTAATATCTGAAGACACTTATTTACCTATTTATCATCATACTATCACTTATATATTCTAACATCGGACACTAAATAGTTATTGACCACTGAAACTTTTGTAGGATTTATAAATTACGATACTGTAAAATAACATTATCAAAGAACACACACATTTTATATATATATATATATATATTGTGTCGAGGTGCATTGGCATAGTAGTACTGATATTATATAATTTTGCATCGGATCATCCAAACCTGTATATTTGGTATCATATTATCTTGTGAAATGTAATTTGTATCATGCACTCACACAAAATGTCATATTATGCATTTAATTTCATTGAAGTTGAAGCAGGTACCCACTCATGGTTAAATTATGTCCAAGGGTTAGAGTGTAAACTAGCATTAACATGGCCTTATTGAGACAATAATTTCCTAAAAGTTTTTAGATGTATTGTACCTGTGTGTTGGGTAGGTAAGAAGTTGACAGGTAATTTATTTTGAATTAGACATAAGTGAAATGGATGTATACTACTTATCCACACAGACACTAGTGTCACATCAAGAAGTTGTTTTTTCCATTGCCATTAAATAAAAAATACTGATACATAAAACTGTGTCTGTTTAGCTCCTTTATGTGTGTGTATTATTTGACTTTCAGAAAAAGAGTATGCATATAAGCAGTGGAAAAAATCTTTTTCTAATATCTTGAGATTTGTAATAATATATATCTTTTTAGACCTACATGTAAAACAAAGTAATAATGTAGACCTCTCTATTTACTGAAAATGATCAAACAGTACTTAGTACTCTTGTGGCAGGAAAGGGATGCCCTTAGCATAATATATATATATATATATATATTATATTTTAATTTTCTAAATCTCATTTAGAAATCTGTGGGTCATGTTTGGCATCTGTTACAGATTTGTTCCATTTTACAAATGAAAAAAATTTGCAGATTTCCCCATGTACTTACTTTTTAATTCTAACAACTCTTCCCCTAAAGTTCAATATCCAAGTATCCCAGCTATTTTTTTCTAGCCACCCAGAATGACCAGTCTTCTGCACATGTTTGGCCATTTTATAAATGCTAATGTGTTCTGCAGAACCTAAACCTGATCTATATTATCCACAATAGTACTTTACTCAATTTTGATTTAAAATAACAAAATGTCAATAACTTTTTATATTTAGTTGTGTTTGTACAATTAATCTTAACTGGCCCTTACATGGAGAAATGGTTGTGGTTAATCATCATTATTATTATTTTAAAGTTATTTTGTTTGGTTGATGCCTACTTGATGTGATAATGTCAGATGAAACAAATTATTTACATACTGATTGTTTTTTTTTAAAAATTATTATTGAACGCTTACAGGGCATTTTCTAACTGAACACTCAATCTTTATTAAAGGAGTACTATTACAGGAGAGCATTTAATAGTACAGATAAAAGTTATAGAAATGTGTCACCACCAAGGATCACCAAATTGTCACACCACAAATGGGAGATGGTTGTTTGAACAAAGAAAGTGAACAGTATGGGAGATGTTGTTGTGGCATATTGCTATTGTCTATGTCACGTCTCCGTTGTCACAACTTTATTCAGTCCCTTAGTGGTTTGTCAGCACTATGTAGGACCTGATGTTCGTCACATTTCGTCCAACATGCATACACCATGGATATTTGTCTGGCTCTTTTATTGATCCATGCAAGGGTTATGTATGCTGACATGTTTGTATGCAAGATTGTATGTAGAGAATTTAAATAATACAGGACAGTACACTGTAGACACCGCACTCACCCTTTCATCACAAATTACTATTTTTTAATGAGTGTTATTGAACTTTATTGTCCTATGGATTCTCTTTCGTGCAGTGGATATTTCTGAGCTTTTGATGCTAGCAAGCTATTGTGTACATAAAAATAACAATAACAGAAATGTCTACCTAAACAAAGAAATTAATGATGTTCATATATATGACTTCAATGCATTTGATGTTAGAAAACTATTGTACATAATTTGCATTATATTCAGATTAATTATTTTGTTGTAAAGCTACCAAAAGTTGCAGATTTTATTAAAATGTCATTAAAAATAATAAATTTAACTTTTTGAAAATAGTATCTTCTAATATTTTATCACATAAAAGAGCAACTGTTGAGATACTTTTTTGTCAAAATAATTCTGTGATAAAAAAATCTGTACATAGTAAAGGCAAACACTCATCAGTATTGCTTTTGGAGTATAATTTTGCATACCTATATATCTGTACTAACAGTGTGTCTTAGCATATTCATATATCAGGGCAGTTACCGTTATATACCTGTTTATCAGGACAGATTACCTTTACATACCTGTATATCTGGGCTAACAAGACAGATTATATTCATTACTTGTTTGCAGTGAAATATTGCATATGTAAATTGTGAGTAAGAAAGGTTTCTTTTGTTAAAGGTGTGGTAAATGTCCAGTTTGCTTAATATATTTGTTGTTTTATTTATTTTTGTGTGATTTTTTTAAAATGAAATTAAAATTATGCCAATTCATGACAAGTCTAACTTTTATTGTTTAATTTTGTCCCACCCCATCACCTCAGCATAACAAATTACACACTTGGACACTTAATAACTGCATTTTTACCTGTTTCTAATTGGAACAGCTTAGTGATCTTTCTAGTGGTGGTAAGGTGCAATATTTTCTTCTTTCTTGTCATATGAGCTAGTGTTTGATGTGGAGATGTCAGTTTAGGACAGGAGTGATCTCACACCATTTTGGTTGCATTGCTGTATGTTCTTGCTTAATAATGAAATGAATGCAGATTTGTATTAGTATTAAAATAAGTGGAAATAACTGATAAATTTCTGGAGTTTTATACATTTTATTCACAGACTTGCTGACCACACTGTCCTGTGTAGTTGACCCAGTTTTCCAGGATGTTGATTAACCATGCACTTAGAAAACAAAAAGTTAACTCTGTGACTTAATATGCATATACCTTTAATGTGACAAAAAAGAAAAATGAATTCATGTTGTTTGGATTCTAATTTCTATACTACCCTTACACCCTTGGACAATCAAGAGTTGGATGTACTAACTAGTTTACCATATCTAAGATAATAAACTTTTAACACATCCGCTAAAATGAAAAGCATATATTTGATATTCATGGTGTGAATGTACAAATTTCAAGACTGTAAACCATACAAGCATTCTATGTGTGACAGGTATTTTCTTTGCTAAGAAGTGCCCATTGTGATTTGAGGATTTATATTATCTTTCCACTCATAATACTATATACATGTACTTCACTGCGAACACTGACCTGACACAAGACTCCTGAAACACAATGTGAGAAATCCATACGAGATTTCCTTTATGTCTGACTTCTTATTTTTGCAATTATTATTATTATTATTTCACCCCTACTCATGGTGCTAGAAATCTACATCTGAAATATAACTAAGAAGTCCTGGATGAACAATAAATAAGATAATTATGAAACTTCTATGATATTCTAATTTCTGATAAGTAATGTTCTGCATGCCGCAGCTTGGACAATGTCTAACAAATGTCTTTCAAAATCCCTTTCTAAAGTCAGTTCGCTATCCAGCAGAGAGGATTTCTACAAATAATATGGCTAATGTACAACAGATGAAATTACAAACATTTTTACATCAGTGTTGAAAAAGAATAGGACAGGTATTTAAAAATATATGACCGGATTTGGGGTTGCCAAGTCATCTCCCCTGTGCATTCTGTAGAGGGTGTTGCAATAATGGAGACAAAAGGCATCAATTCTGTGCAAGCACATTGTAGTTTGACATGGTTGGTGGTATTGAAGATTGGATTGCAGGTTTACCCGGAGTTCTAAATTACTTGAACTTAAGGTGAAAGTGGAAGGTGTTGCCAATATGAACGATAGCTAACAAGGATTCAGACACATGTCCACTGGGACAAAATATTGCAGAATGATTTTAGAAATAACTTACCAACTCCTGATTTTGGCACTAGCACTACTGATTGGTCAGTCTCAGTTCTTATGACATACCTCTGTTGAATTTCTATTGTCAATAATACACACACATACTGTCAGTCAGTAAAACTTACCTAATCTTTAGCTAGCCTGCCCACGGTAAGGAATGATCTGTGGTTTGATGGCTTCAGTCTACTGAGACATATAGCTTAAGTCTTTCAGTAGAGACAGTCATTCTCGTACATTATTTTCTCTCACTTTTAAGATTAACCCCCAAATTTATTAACTATTATTATAGTATTAACTCTAGCTTCAATACACTCCTCTTAAACTCACACCAAAAAAAACAGCAACTAATTTTCATCATGCAACCTTGACTAATTGATTGCATTTATTTTTTAATCATCACCAAATGTAACAAATATTACACAACCATCACAAGCTTTACCAGTCTGATAATAGCATTAAATTATATTAAACAATAAAATATTTACAAACAGGAATGTCCCAAGATGAAAGAGGTCTAATCTATCAACTGCACTGGCCCAGCTGTTGCTGAGCGTGTGTGTGTGAACGTGTGTATGTTTTTTTTGTTGTTTTTTTTTTGGGGGGGGTTGGTTGATAAGGGTAGGAAATATTTTTCATTATTAACTATGACATACTATATATTTTAAACTAAAGCATTACTGTTATAAATGAGATACAAAATTATTTTCTATTCAGAAAATTTCCTACAAATATGGCATAATGAATGTGCATATTTGCCCCCACTGCTTTAGAATGATATAAATTTACACTTCATGCCTTCATAAACTTTCTGCCTTTCATTAATTTTTTAAGAAAGACGATTTTTTGTTCTGTTTTACAAATGAATAATAATGATGTTTTTAAAAATCTGAAATTCTAAATGCTTGTATCACTGTGTTTTTATTTTTTTATTTGGAGAGGGAAATAAAAGAATATTTAAGAGAAAAAGCTCTTTCTTGCACTTAATACTGAAATAAATTATAATCCAGTTATATTAAGTGCAATAACAATTATCAGTGGAGATGTGCATTCCTTGTAATATATTGTATTTATTTAGAAGCAGTTGAAACTACATTATGCATGGATATTAACTTAATAATTTTAATTAAGCACGCAAAAATAAAATGTCTGCACTTATAACTGCTAACAATGTGAAAGAATATAAGACATACAATTTTGAATAAGCCATTTAAATTATAAAGCTGTTATAAAATTTACATCTCTATAAAAATCTAAGTGAAAGCAAATTTGATATTATACAAGGCTTATTCATTTATCACAAAAATAGCAGTTAAATTGCATTGAATCTCTTACCATATATTATTTTGCACAGGTACTTAAAACATCACATTGCATTGTACAAACAGTTATATTGTAAAATGCAAAATACAAGCATTCATATAAAGTAGTTTTTCCCAACATTTTATACTTTGATAATCACAGATATTTACAGAAAACTATTTTAGGAACATTCGAATATAACCATGTCACACAACCAACAATGATAATGACTTAATTAAAGGAAACAAGATAATCACCTAATGTATTAAATTTAACACAGAACATTGAAGTCTGATAAATAATTGTGTAAAGATCTGACAAAAGGTGATTTCCCGCTGTACATCAGCTACAAAAGATTAAAAACTAAGTTTCATTGTGTGCGACCATCACAGTTTTAAGCACCAGCATTGTCACAAGAAAGTGTAAAATGTGTCTTTAGTTCAGAACAAGGTCAAAGATTAGTGCAAATTAAGAATATTTGCCTATATTTTTGTTTTCACAGGTAATTATTTAGACAGTGGCAAATGGCAAACCCAACACTATATATACCATTTTAAATTCACCTTCCTTTGAATTTTCCCCCAACAATTAATAAATGAACTATAGTTTGAACAAACTAACATCTGTGAACGAAATGGTGCATTAACCAACTATATGACACAGATGCATGAACTGTACTGCAGAGTGACCTTTTATTCCTTAACCCTTTGAATCCGAGATCCTGATAACCAGAAAATCATAATCCCTGGTTGCCCGCAATAGCAGGATGAGCATATAAACATATATCCCGAGATACCACAACAGCAGTATATGCTGTCTTACCCTAGAAATTAACTCTTCCAAAGACCTTGGTGTGTCTGTGTGTCTTGGCGCACAAGTTCAAGGCTAAATATGGCGATGGCGTATCGTAAAAAAAATCATTATATTGTGGCAGAAGTCCTTGCAATGATTATAGTGACAGTAAAGAACTTCATTTAGTAGAAATGACAGTGATAGTTCTAGCAGTAGTGCTAATGAATCAGTGAGTAAAAAGTTTGCACAGGTAAATCCGTCTTTACCGAAAACTGCGAACCCACATATAAAACTGTCTTTCAATGATCTGCATGTAAAGAGTACCTGTGCATTTGAACTCACAGCCACTGTTAGTCGGATTAACATTGAGTGGCTAACCGATTTCACATAGAAAATTAATAAAAAATAATTTTAGAAAATTTACGTTTTTTTGCTCAGGGAGCCAGGGTTATAGGTTTTACGTCAGGCGAACAGAGTTCAAAGGGTTAAATCATGGACCATTTGATGTAATTGAGCATTTACACATTAATAAATTCTATAACTTAATTTCTTTCTTAAAATTTTACAAATATATTAAAAAAATTGTTTCATTATTACATTATATTTATACAATACATTTTTACCTACCAAATACAACAAAAAAGAATTTTTTTTTTTAATTTCACATCTTGAATTATAAATTAACTCTAACTTCAGCCAGACAACAACCGGATCATGAATTTAATGGGATTTTCAAACATTTTATTTTCTTGTGTTGGAAGTATAATGCCATCAATGAAACATTATGAAAAATATATTTTATATTATATATAACAAATATGTAAAATTAAATGAGGGCATAAGTAGTGATAAAATAGAATCTGAAAACACTTTTGTCTTCTGTGAAGTTAAAGTTAATTATTACTACTAGGCACTTACAAACAGTATTGCAGTGATGTCTATCATTGTAATATCTAAAATAGCTGAAATTTTAAAAGTCATATATTTAAGTGAGATTTAAAAGCAGCCAAACTAATTTTTTTTTAAAATCTGAATATATTAATGAACAATAAATAATAGATAAATAAGTATTAAATCATCAATCTCAAGGTGTGTATAACCACACTTACATCCAGCAAAACAAATTTATTGTACAATCTTTTAAATTTAAAACAAAAGTGTGCTATAATACAATTGGACATGGGTACAAAGCAACTTGTACGTAAAAGTATTTGGTGAAAACATTTTTCTTTACCCATTTTCACAGTGTACCAGAGTTAACCTTAGGGGCTGCATTTTGTGAAAAACACTGTGCTTCATGCGCACTCAATATTTCTGTACAAATGATATGTGCATATTTAATCAACATTCATGTAAGGAAGAGACCATTAATATAATCTATAAATTATTTCAAAATGCACCCATCACTACTGACACAGTAGAAACGGAAGTTAAAATAACAAATTTCTGGCAAAGTTCTATTACCATGCCAGTCCAGACTGGAAGGAAAAAATAAAGTGTTTTTTTTTTTAAAAACAAAAGCTTTTTTCCTCAATATGTTATTCTACAACTTGATAAAAGTATATACTGCCCACATTCTTTTGTCATGTTATAATTATATACAATCTTTTGGGCATCATATGTGGAGTAATAAACAAAAGCATATAAGTGCATATACATGATAACTATTAAACTTACCAATATATAAAAGGAAAGAAACCTTGAAAGAGGCAGAAGGGCCTTAAAATATCTAAAAATTTGTCAAAGTGCAGGAGCCAGAAGCACCCAGCTACATGAACTACAACAACAAATCTGTCAATCAGAAAATGGTCACAGCTGGTCTACTATAACTGTTTGTGCTATACATTGATACCCAGGAAGAACATACCAACGAACAATGAAAATCAGCATTCCATATGGTTGGTCAGTTCATGGAGACCAAAACACTGTACAGAAGTTACATAAAATAGGTTTTAAATAATTGTACAAAATATAATTTTGAATGATGTTCAACAAAACATGATAATTGTATGATAATTACAAGGGTGACTGAAGTTTGCCAAAGAAACGTGCAGCTTCTCTTCAAGCTTGGTGACTCATAAAATTCCAGTGAAGCAGGCCAGGATGAGAAGATGTAGGCAGATGAAGTACACCCATATCACTGTCCTGATCCCTGGTCGCATGCGCATAAGACGTGAGAGCTGTCGGCTGTAAAAGCAGAATGATTCCCTGCAGTGAGAAGAAAATGCCTCAAGGAAATGCTACATATGCATAGCAAAAATACTGTAGCAGAAAAGAGAGGCAGTGAATATGAGATGTTTGAGGTATACAAAGATAAGATATCCAAGAAATACAATGTTAAGAAGACATCTGAGAAAATGCTGTCAGTATAAATACTTGAAAAGATCAAAGATTATGATGCACAAGCCAATAGAGTGATTAGATACACAAGGCATGCTTTAAGTAGTTTAAGAGAATATTTAGAAGGCAATGAAAAAGCAGTGAATCATATTTGAAAGGAACCCAAGCTCTGAAGAATGTGTTATCCAAGTATTATAAGATATGACAGAGATTTCTAAGGCAATATAAAATTACCCAAAAGCAAATGCAAAGTAGGGATACCCAAGGCAAACGTACTTTAAAGGTACCCAAGGCTATAAGATGCATAATACATGAAGCAAATTAATCATTAAAATAAAGAATAGTAGTTATAGAAGCTTATAAATCATACATTCTGAAGATGGTTATCATATAATTTTTAGATCAAAGCCCAAAAATACTTTTAAAAATAACTTTCTCAGATTTATTGTGTTTGTCATGAAGTGACATGAAGGGGTTTACTGTTCTCAAATCAAGTGCCATAGCGTCTTGATCTATTCAAAACGTCATATCGCAACAAACCACACTATAAGGCATTATATACAATGATGTATGCATATAATCTTAAAGTGCTAAAATATATGGAAATTTTTAATTTGAGCATGTGTATTTATAGTTTTCACTTTTCCTTTAACTATATAAGCTAATGTTACAATGTAGTCACTTTTCTTTTCCACATAATTGCGTTCACCATAAACTATTATAAAATAATCGTTTTAAGTTTGATAATCAGTGCCTAAAATTATGAAACAGTTTAAACAGCAAATTTAAATATCAGTGGATGATAGCTAATATTCTTATCATTATTTTAACATACTGAAAACAAATAAATATATCACACAAAAAGCATTTATTCAGACATCACAAACACACACAGGCATACCCTCACCTGCATACAACTGATTTGATAAATAATACTATTGTGACATTGTACAATAAGTTACATGGTATAGAAAAATTAAAGAATCAAGAAAAACATGGTCAGAAAAATGTAACATAAAAATTCACATGAATACAATAAGAAGACTTTAAATTACTGCAAAACACATATATGCACGCATGCGCACACACACACACACACACACACACAAAAGAAACAATGAGCACTCATACTTAAAGCAAATTTTCTCTGGTGTAGCACTATTCCTTGAGAGTAACTCCAGATATTTTTGTTCTCTGGTGTAGCACCATTCCTTGAGAGTAACCTCATATATTTTTGTTCTCTGGTGTAGCATTATTCCTTGAGAGTAACCTCAGATATTTTTTTCTCTGGCGTAAACTATTCCTTGAGAATAACATCGTTTCTTTCCTCTGGTATAACACTATCCCTTAGGAGTAACATCAGATATTTCTTTTCTCTGGCATAAACAGTAATCCTTGAAAGTAACATTAGATGCTTCTTGTCTCTCATGTAGTACACTATTCCTTGTGAAAAAATACTTCCATTAGAATTGCTGACTCTATTAGTAGACTTCCCACATCAGCTTAATAAAGATACATCACAGATATTCATTCTGAGTCAGTTTATGATATGTGTCATCCACTTGTAAATCAAAGATTCAAACCATATAATACTGGCAACCAGGTATTAATAAAAAAAATATAACTTTTTAAATCCAGTGCTCATTAGTGAAAGTCATAAAAATTAGGGGTTGCTTAAGTTGTTTAAAAGTTGGCCTGTTTAGAACTCTCACAACTCCGTAAAAGCAACTCTACAGTTGTAAAAATTAAGTTCTCTTAAAAACATATTAACTTTCCCCATTGAATTACTCAAACATGTATTCTTCTTTAAAATTATTTTAAAAAAAAAATATATAACTTACCTTCTAACTCGAAGCAGGCTACGGATCCTTTGTATAAAACCCATTTCATCACGAGCTGAAACAGACAAATAGATTTAGTGCTCATAAAACATGGCAACGTTGAGGAAACATAACTTTACAAAATCTGCCCACACACACCCATAACCAAATATGTGTAGATGCAGGAATTTCACAAAAGAGTGTAATATAATATCAGTGATTAAAAAATAAAATAATTAATTTCATTAATTTTCTACATGCATCATAGGCTTTTGCTGATTAAAAAAACAAAAAGAACACTGCTACAAATGTGTGTCAATAATATGTAAAAACTGAGGCTTTCAATGTCATTTTTTGAAGCAAAGAAAATAAATAATCATTGAATAGGAACCAAAATATCTCCCAAGCCAATGTTAATTCAAATTAACACTTACTTCGACTAATTCTTTAGTTTATATATAGTTTTTCATCAGTTTATATATATCAACGATATATTTGCAATTCCCAAGAATTTACACAGAATAGCTATTCATGTACAACATTTGTGAGTAGCTATCATAGTTTTGCTAAACAACAACAACATTTTACTAACAATTCACTCATCTTTCCATAATGCCAATTTTTCACAATTGCAATGTAGGTGATTTTTTCACGTTTATTTGTAACAATTTCTTTTTTTACTACACAACAATTTAATTGTTTTTGTACTGACAGTAGTTTAAAATAATAAATGTCATCAAAGAACTGATTTTTAAAAAATCACAATGAATAAATAAATTTTATAATTCCTGATATATAAAATCCCAAGCATTCTTTCACTGATCAGAAAGCACAATAAAAAGATATGTGTTTGCTTCCAATTTCCTCTATGACCAATTTTCCAAACAGAATATATTACATATCTATTTAGTTCATTAATGATCATACATACTTTTTCTTTTAACAGTAGTTAACCTAATACAACAGTACTTGAATCTAGTGTATAACAGAGATGATGATACATGTTCAGAATGTAAACAAGTTAATAGTTAGTAACAATATAGTAATGGTCTGCTACCCTCAGAAACCACCTCCACTCTTTTCATTTATTACAAAATAATAAAAACATTATTATTTCTCATTTAAAAAAATCATTGTCAATAACAATCACTGTCTATAAATATTTTAAAACCTGAATTTTAAAAAATCAACTGTGAAAATGACCCCTGTCCACAGGTATACAATCATAAGTGATACACAGTTACTGTGTGGTTGGATACCTAGAGAGTGCAAAAACAATTAAATAATCTAATCTATGACAGAATAAAAATAGACAAAATAAAATGGCAGACAGCTGTTATAGAAGGAAAAAAAATCAATGTTTTTACTTTAAGGCTACTCTGTACAGTTCTCAACACAAGATCACTGACAAAATTTAAATATGAAAACAGTTTTATGAACAATTAAATAGATTTAACAACTTATCAATGTAACATAGTAGCATTTAAATAACATGCAGTTATATATTCAGACATTTTATAAATAAAAATAAAGTCACCACAATCAACCAAACATATGTGGTTAGAAAAGCACTTGAAATGTTAGTACTGCAAGAGAACCACTGTAATTTTAAGATATCTTTTGAGAAATGGGAGAATCAGAGAAAAGTTGAAAGACTCCTCCTGCAGCACACAAGAGAGCTGATAAGATATGTTTCTCTTTTTTCCCCAGGTCAGTATCATTTGAGATGTTATTTGTGGCCCTAAATTTGACATCACTCATGCAACTAAGCATAAAAGCAACTGTATTCATGAAATATTTAACTTACTTAGTAAGGCACTTGTCTCTCTTATCCTAGAGTCAGCATCATCCTCCACTTGTAACTGGAACTGATTAAACGGACAACAGAAAAAGTCAGTGTTCGTACTGAGCATACAATATATAAACTGTACACCTACACTTTTTTCACACTGAGCTTTAATATACTAACTCTACACTTTTTTTACACTGAGCTATTATATACAAACTGTACACTTTTTTTACATTGAGCTATTATACAAACTGAACACTTTTTCACATTGAGCTATAATATACAAAGTGTACACTTTTTTACAGTGAACTATAACATACACACTGTACACTTTTTCTCATTGAGCTATATAATATACAAACTACACTTTTTGTTTATTGAACGTTATACAAACTGTATATTTTTTCCACACTGAGCTATGATATACAAACTATACACTTTTTCATAAGCTTACAACATATAAACTGTACACTTTACACCTTTTCACAATGAGCTTACAAAAATATGATCTGTACACTTTACACTGCATTTACAATATATAAACTGTACACATTACAATTTTTAATCAACTGACTGAGAATGCATTACCACTTACTTTAGTTTCCTTTCTATGCTCAGAGATTTTATTGCCATACAAATGTTTAAGTTTGGTATAGCAGTTCTGGTAATGATAATTGTTATACTCATAAGAATCTGTTCTGTTCATGACTTTATCAACCAATACAGGACATATATATATATTATAGAATTAGGCTTAGGATATCCACAATAAATCAAAATTATTTGTTTAAAATTAAAACACAAGAATGTAGTCTATCTCAATTATAGACTTTCCCATTAACTTTGTTTCTTTTAAGGACAAACATTAATCCTCTTTCACAAATCATGATAACTCTCCCTCAAAAAACAATCATTAATTCTCTCTCACAAACGATCATAAAACTATCATTAATCCTCTCTCACAAACGATCATAAAACTATCATTAATCCTCACTCACAAACGATCATAAAACTATCATTAATCCTCACTCAGAAACGATTATAAAACTATCATTAATTCTCACTCACAAATTATTTATATGATCCCACTTTCCCTGCCTGTCAAACTTATGATAAAGCAAGGTTACACATTGAATGTAATACATTTTTAATAACCAAAAATTTATACAAATATTAGTTATGCAAACAAACAGAGTTGAGTAAATCATTGTTCCTCTCTCACAAAGCAATTATAGTACTCTCTCACAAACCATCATACATTTCTCTCACAAAGTATCATTAACCCTCAGACACAATTTAATAGTAAGTATCTGTCAGAAAGTAAAATTAACCTTCTCACACTCCAGCATAGTCTGTCTAAAATCTTACAGTAAGTACACAGACCAGCACTGCATCTGTCTACATTCTTACAGTGAGTACACAAACAAGCATCATGTCTGTCTACATTATTACAGTGAGTACACAAACCAGCACCATGTCTGTCTACATTCATACAGTGAGTACACAAACCAGAATTGTGTCTGTTTACATTCATACAGTGAATACACAAACCAGCACTGTGTCTGTTTACATTCATACAGTGAATACACAAACCAGCACTGTGTCTGTCTACATTCATACGGTGAGTACACAAACCAGCATTGTGTCTGTCTACATTCATACAGTTAGTACACAAACCAGCACATGTCTTGCTATTACCTCTGTTAGAGAACCCAGTGCCTGCAATCTGATATGTTCCTGTGCTTCTCCTAGTGCATGCTCTGCCTTGACCCTTGCTTCAACCTCTTTGGCAAGTTTGCCTTCTACTGCCAGCAGAGTCTCTACTACTTTCTTGTGCTCTGCAGCAAGGGACTCAAATCTGCAACACAAAAAGTCAAGTCTGATGGGAACTGTTGGCACTGCACAAGTGACTCGAGGTAGCAACAGATAACAGGATGCATGAGTGAGTTTATTAAGAATATTATATATATATATATTCTATTTTAAACTAAAAATACTATATTTTTATAGTACATGCAGATACCTCATTATAAATATATTCAGCTTCTAAAATACCAGTTAAAATCTTTATTATGCAATATTAATCTAAATCAAAATCCACCCAGAAAAAAATACATGTAAATACCTCAATATAAATATAACTCAGCTTCTAAAATACCAGTTAAAATCGTTATTATGCAATATTAATCTAATACAAAATCCACACCCAGAAAAACCTGTTAAGTTAAAATCTTTATTATACAATATTAATCTAATATAAAAACCAGAAAAACAGCCCGACAGGGTTACACATCCCATGCAAATTTATCCGCCACTAAACAGGTTAATTAAAGTGCATTTGTACCCATTGAAAATTATAATTTTGAGCATCAAGAAGCACTCAGGCTGCAACTTCCATGTATTTGTGGTTAGTGAGTAAATAACAGCATTCAAAGCAGTCATTTAAAAAAAAATGTTTTTCAGTTTCATAAAATACAGGAGTCTGTTAAGATGAGCATTATTATTTAAATTTTTTAAATGTTATAGAAAACAATATTGTGAGAAAAGTAGGCACAAAATAAACGGTCAGCCAATGAAAAGCACATTACAAAAAATATGCTGACCAATATGACCAAACATAACACTAACCTTTCCTCCTCAAACTTTTGTTTGGTGAAATCAGACTCTGCACTTGTTGCCACTTCCACATCTTTCTGCAGTGAGTCCAGAGCTATTCTTCGCTCCAGTTCACCAACCTATTGAAAGGAAAGATAAAGAAAAAAGGAAATCAGGTGATAACAGGTCACTAAAAACATGTAGAATTACAGAGGATAAAATGTCATACTATGTGAATTCATTTCCCTTACTGGCAACAAAAGATACAGTAAATATTCTCAAGAATGCCAATTTCAGAAAGGCTATTTATGCAAATGCATTGATTATATGTAGCACAATTATATCCTTGATGAATCTGATAATTTTGATTAATTTCTTAGAAACATTATTTCTATCTTATTTGATATACTTTGATGTCCACCTCTAACACTGAGTAATTTTGTGGAAGAACTCTAAAGCCAAGGGAGTGTGAAGATGAAGAAAATGTATTCTGGAACTCATTCAGGTGAAGAAAGAAAGAAAAATAATGCAGAAGCACTGGAAAGGATGACTGTTGTCAATATTCTTCTTCTGTTGATAGAAGTGTTTGGCACTCTGTAGTTGTTATTTGTTTAGATGATAGTAGTGTTTGGCACTCTGTAATTGTTATTCTTTAGTAGGCAGTAGTGTTTGGCATTCTGTAGTTGTTATTTTTAGTTGACAGGAGTGTTTGGCACTATGCAGTTGTTATTCAGATAGGTGTGTTTGGCACTATGTAGTTGTTATTCTTAGTTGATAGAAGTTTTTGGCACTATGTAGTTGTTATTCTTAGTTGATAGGTGTGTTTGGCACTATGCAGTTGTTATTCTTAGTTGATAGGAGTGTTGGGCACTCTGCAACTGTTATTCTTCCACAATTGCCACAATGGGTGTAAATATGGATAAGTCAGTTGCTCAAACAACCCCACAAAAATTCTAAAGCTAGAAGACCAAAAGAATAATGTTATAGTAGTGGAAACTGCACTACAAATGCTGTTGGTGGTGGTGGTGGCTACAGTGTGTAGCTATTGTTATTGGTAGTGGTAACATTGTTGGTGTTGTAATCAAGCTAGTAACCAAAGCCTCCTGTTTATGCTCATTTGTACTGAGTGTCTTTTCATTATCGTTGTTTCTCATTCATCTGTCTACTGTTCCAGCTATTGTTTCTGTTTTCTCTGAAGTAGTATGGCTATCTTCCTTCATTATCACTGCTGTTTTGACTTAGATTATAGTTTCTGTTTCAGTCTGTGTCTTGCAGCATATAAAATTATGTGTATATTTTTTTTTTGGTCTTAAGACTGCATCTGCTGTTATCTTTTCTGGCATACTGGTGAACTTTGCCATTGTCATTATTCTGACTGCCTGAGTTATTTTTTTATCTTTTGCCAATCCAATCAACAAGTCTGAACTTTTATGTTTATAGTTTATTGTCTCTTTGTGCCTGCACCACTGTTTTTCAACATCTTTACTGTCAGTTCTTCATTAATTTCTGTCTTTGTTTATGTGTCCACTATACATGTTTTAGTATATGCCTTGTTTTGACAAGGTTTGCTGTCAAGTTTGAAGTTATCTCCTGAACCAAATCACCATCTTCTTAGTCACTGTTTCTTGTGTTTTATATGATGCATATCATGGCTGTCAATGTTTTACCTTCTGCATAAAGCACATCAAGGCTGTCAATGTTTTACCTTCTGTATAATGCACATCAAGGCTGTTAATGTTTTAACTTCTTCTGCATAATGCACATCAAGGCTGTTAATGTTTTAACTTCTTCTGTATAATGCACATCAAGGCTGTTAATGTTTTAACTTCTTCTGTATAATGCACATCAAGGCTGTTAATGTTTTAACTTCTTCTGTATAATGCACATATGACTGTTAATATTTCATCTGATGCTCTACATTTTGGTTCACGTTTTCTCTACATATCAGTGTTGTCACTGATGTGGACAGTGTCTTATTGATATTTATTTTCTGCTCATTAATCTTCGTTCTGTTCAAACCAATGCTTAAGTAAAGTCTGCTTATTTTTTTTCTCTTGACCTATACTAACCATTTTAAAACATTATCACCAGTAAGTCAATGTACTTAGTATAGCTGTGTGGAGATAATGTATAGTAATTTGCACCGGAGTAAGCTGGATTGACCTCCTCTTTGGTGGACAGATGAGGGTGAGTGTTGAGTGTGATTTCTTCTTCGCCATAGAATTAATTTCTTTTATAAATCAAACAATGACTGAAAGTCACTGAACAAAGAATGGATTGAAGGATGAACGAATGTGATGAAGAAATATAAACAAAGAAATGAATAAACAGACAACAGAAGATAATTTTTAAAAAATACAAATATACTAACCGGAGACCAAAAACCTTCCTAACATAAAAAGAATATATTTACAAACCACAAAACAATACATATATAAATAAAGAGATAATTCAAGACTCAAGAAAATACAGAATGAAAAGACAAGAAGATGCAGCAAAGTAACAACAGTATTTCTAAAGTGGACTGAGTACTTTACCTTGGACTGTGTACCAATGTGGGCCTGATATAATGATGCATACTGCTGACGTATAGCCAACCACTCAGCCTCCTTCTCCCGCAGTGAGCGTGACAATGTACCAAGTTGCACATTCAAATACGTTCGGTCTTCAACCAGCTGACTCACCTGAATACATATATAAGAAACTTAAAGAAAAATACCCATGACACTGACAACCAGATCATTAGTCAGTCAGTTTTTATTCATTCATTTAATTATTTTTTAAACAACATAAATTGCTAGGTTAAATATGCAGTACAACGACACAGTGTTAATAAACAGATGGTATGAAAGTATTTGATTTTCAAATATTAAAATAACTAGGTGAAAATATAATATTTCTTTGGATATAATCAGATGTACAATGGGAAGAGACAACATAAGTACATGATACCAACCAGCCACATTCACATGTGCACACACACAAACAAATAAATAAAATAACAAATAAATAAAAATGCTCTTTTTTCAGAAAAATAAAATAACAGACAAAATTTTAAAAAGAAAAATTTTGAGAAGGAAAGCACAGTATTTAATTTTGGCACTTAGCTGAAGAAAAGTGGTTAGAAGAAAGGGTAGGGGAAAGGCAGCTCTTACATAATAAGCATTGGTCAGTCAGTTTTATCAGCAAATGTCAGGAAAACCCCCCACATACAGCAATAAACACTTTTGCATTGACAGACTGTTCAACAAACAATGACAAATATCAGACTACATGGCTCCGGGCATGAAGAACAGGTAGGAAAACTCCCATACAGGTTGAAAACACCAATGATACTGTGTGGGTGGAATTAATGATGTCTAGATGGTTTAAAGAATAAATAGGCAGAGCTAATCCAAAGACAGTACTATCAGTTAGAGCCTTTTCAGAGCAAGGGAAGTCTGTATAAATACATAACAGATATGTGAATAGTCAAAATTAGGGCTGCCTATTTTAATGATTAATCTTCCGATTAATTGCTAAGAAATGTTATCGATTAATTTATTTCATGACGATTAAATTTCAATTTTAAATTTCTTGCTTACTTACTGAAGCAATGTGACATTTAGTTGTATCATCAGATTTTATTTGTTATTATTTTTTACTGCCAAAATAGTATGTAACATTCTAGATTCTTTTAGTGATAATAATCAATTTAGCTATTTCTGTGCAATTTAACTGGGTTACATCCCTACATATCAATTTAACTTTTCATCTATTTCATTTTGTTGTTGTTTTATAAAGTTTCTTATTTTTCATTTTAATCAGCACATTATCAAATTCTTATCATTTCATATTTATGTATTGTCATTCTTTAATGTTTGCATTGTTACTGTCTTGTTAATTGTTTGGTGATAAAACTGTGGGGAACTCATATAGAGCCATTATATGATGTGTGAAACCTATGTAGGTTCTCTGTGTGTCTATCACCCATTCATTTCCATCGAGTAGCTTTCTTAACTGGGTCTAGGAAGCAATGGGCAAAGGCACCACACACACACACACACACACACACAAAGAAATAAAATAATGAAATAAAAGATAAATAATACTATATTATCATATAAAGGAGAGAATTTAAGAAAACAGATTTGAAAAAATATAGCTTTAAAGTTGTAAACTTCTGTCATTAAGATTAAAGTTTTTATTTTGTTTACACACATGCATGCACACATGCACACACACACATACTATGCATATACCTCATGCAGTGGTGATGGTATTAGTAGCTGGTCAAACTGAACAATATAATAACAAGGAAAATAATCATGCATATCTTAAATAAACTACTTAAATACAGCTGGATCTCTAAATTATAAAAAGATCAGATTAATAAAAATCTGTTGTAAAGAGGGCAAAAAAAAATGATAACTACTATCATGTCATAATGGATTTTCTTCAGATAAACAACCATGCACCACTTATATATAATATATCCATGTGCCAGAGTCAGTTTAGGTGCAATAGGTACAACAAAAATCATATTTGGTCAATCAAATTAAAACACATCTTAATGGGAGTATATTTCTGTAGCAGCAGAACAAGGTAAGGCAGATCCCTTAATAATAATAAATAAATAACAAATGAGATTTAATGTATGTTTTGCTCTACAATTAAAGAGTCAGTCTAGCAATATTAATTTTTGCTAAAGTACATTTTAAAACAATTTCATAAGTTTATTAAAAAAAAAAAAAATACACCTCAGATAAGAATTTCTAAATTTTAAGTCAAATATCTTGTCTTATTTCTGAATCTGCAGTCCAACAAGCCAAAAACTTGCCCTAGAAAAGCAGAGTTAGATTCATGATCAATTAATGACTTGTGAGCCCAAATACTAATCAGCTCTGCAATTCAATCTAACCAGCTATCTTAAATACTTTATTCAGTAACAAACTCACCTGCATAGCCAGCTGTTGACATCGGGCTTCACGCTGCTTCAGTGAGTGGTGAGCTTGGTTTAGTTCTTCGTAAAGTTCATTTTTCTGTTCTAGCATGGCATGAAACTGATCTTGCAGGTGTCCATAATCAGTGTCATGTATCACTTGATCTTCACTAGTAATAGTGACCTGGCTCTGAGAACGTAGAGCTTCATTCTGGAAAGAGAGCTGTTGGCTGGCAACACTGGCTGCTGACAGTTCTTGCATCAGGCGAGCATTGTCAGAAAGGAGTGAGTCAGCCTGTTGTTCTAAATCTAAGACTCGGTTGATGAGTTGTTCTTTCTCTCTAATTAGGTGCTGAAGCTCTTCTCCATCAAGCATAGATTTGTGATCCTGAAAATTCAGGACCACTGTGAGTGTGAGATCCAAACATCCTCTTAATTTAATGTTCTTGTGTGTTCTAAGCATGCTACATTATTGTATTTTTTCTGTATGCAATTTCAAAATTTAAAAATGTCTTAAGTGCAATGTCTATGAAAGCAGGACATTTATACAAATATATATTCAAATAAACACCTGTCAAGCAATCTAAATTTTCCTGGAAAATTATTAGAATTATTATTTAGATTTTAAATTAATATACTGAATTTCTTTCAGTCAACAATTGGATAAGATGATCCACAGTTATTTACTTCTACTGTGATATATACATAACAATTTTTTTTCCTCCAATGTTTCCTAAAGTTCCTTAGAAACATATTTTTGTTTAGCGAACCATGCTGTAGATTCCCAAACTCACATAAATCTGAGTCAAATGAATGTTATAGCAGAAAATCTATACAGGCAAACCCTCATTTCCATTCAAGTAAACTCTTCAGATGATATGCCACCATTGTGAGAGATAACTCAGAGATATATTAGCCACCAGATAGAATGCACAATTACTGATATTCTTGTCTGTTCTCTGGCATCAGGTGGCATTGATTTGATTTTCTTATGCAATGATTAATGCAATGATTTCAAAAGTAATACTTTAAAATTAATTTTACAATTTGTTTGTAGGTTTATTTTACTAGATCAATAACTGCTAGAGACTGTTTCTGCTCAGACTCTAATTGCTGAATATAATTATTTAATAGAAAGTTAAATAAATATAAATTATAATGAACCTAAGGAATGCTTTTCTAAAGTAATAAAATAGTAACCCTGAAAGATCTGGTTAAATGAAGCAACACTAAGAAATTATTGTTGTAATGATATTCCATTTAGAAAAGCTAACTAGACTAGTGTTGATGGTTACAAAAATTTCTATAAGACCCTAAAGTATATCAAATACTTTTGCTGGTTTTTCATTATTCAATAATACAATAAAGGTTAACTGCAAAGATATTTAATTCAGATAAAAGAGTAACGCTGCAATAAAAAATAGTACCCTATTTCCAAAACTGAAAATGAACAATAATAAATGTATTTTTCATAGTTGTTTTATTAAATGTCAATGCTAAAAAACTTCACTAGTACCAACTATTTTTCTGATAATTAGACATAACTTAAATTTACCTTTCTGGTAAGTTCTCCAATGCGGACATGCAGCTCTTCCAACTGTTGGGCTAAGTTAGAGTTGTCTCTCAGCACACTATTGTATTCCTCACTCAGAGATTCAAAATCAGTCTCTAGTAAGCGAACAGTGTCCAATTTACTGTTAAAGGCATCTGCTTGGCGTTTGTACTGTTTGGCCTCATTTTGAGCTACCTCAAGCTGCTGCGTCAGCAATAAGACTTTTTCTTCTAGCTGGGATGCTTCTTTCAGTTTTTGGTTCAAATCATTTATTTCTTCTTTAAGCCACATGTTTTGTGTCTTAGAAGTGGAAACAATGTTTTGTAGTTTTTCAATCTCTTCTTCTTTCACACTCAGAATCAGTTTTGTTTCTTCAAGCTCCTTGTGTTTTTCATTTATCTGCTGTTGCAGATCTGTAGTTTGACTTTCAAGAGCCTCCACACTCTGGACCTTGCCAGACAGATGAGAGATTTCACTAAGCAGTTTGTTTCGATCTTCTTCTGTGAAACCAAATAACTGCTTTCGTACCTCTTCCAATTCCTCTTCCAGTCCTGATGCCTCTTCCAATTTCCAGTTGAGACCATCTATTTTCTCCTGCAAAGATGCTACCTCTGTCATGTGTGAGTCTTGCTGGCGAGAGATTTCTTTATTTACATCCTCAATCTTATTTATTAGAGCTTGCTTTTCATGCTTGAGTGCAATCACCTCTTGTGTAATTCTGTCTAAATCTTCTGCAATCTCATCTCTTTCAACCTGTAAGTGGGACAACTGGGAATGAAGATCTTCCGCATCTTTTAGAAGGGAAGCATTGGGCTCAACAGCTTTGGGTGGTGGATGGCTGATAGCCGGGGAGGATACAAGTGGAGATGAAGAAGAAGTAGCTCGGTTAAGATCAAAACGAAGCTGTTCCACTTGTCGCTTTAGCTCCTTGTTAGCAGAAGAAAGAGATGCCAGCACCTCCTGATATTGGTTGTTGTCTTGCTGCAGCATGGCATGATGGCTCTGCAGGTCTGCCAGCTGACTACGTAGACTATGATTCTGTAAAGGAATTTTTTTAATTGATTAATGTATTTCTACTGTTTTATATTAGATAAAAAAGCTGAAAGATAAAATCAGTATAATGTTTCAGCCGTGAAGACAATGAGAGCGATAAAGAAAATAGTTTTTAGAATTAAAATCATGGTCTTAACCTTATTTCTGAAGAAGAAAATATATTTTTTTAAAGTATAAATGCTGTAGTTTTAGTTCTGGAATTATATTTTAAAATTTATCAACAATTTATCTACAAATTTATCAAGTAGAGCTTCCAATTTTTCATTTTTCAAAAACTAAATCAAAAGTTAAAAAAATAAAAAAGATTAATAATTATGGTTTAATACAATTATAAAGTAAAATCATCTCATATGCTATGCAAATTAAACTTTTTCTTTTATTCCTAATAAGATATGCTCACATGCATCTAAATGCAAAAGAAGCTACAATAATATAATGAGTTTCAAAGTTTTCTTGCTAATTTATTCTGATTTTTCTGACAACTACTTGTGGGCAGTGTGCAAAAAATAAAATAAGAGGAATGAACATACCTCGACATCTATTACTTGGTATGCCTCTTTCTCTTTTATAAATGTTTTCAGCTCTTGGTCCATGCTTTCCTGTTGTAAGCGATTTGCTTCCTGCAACTCCACAAATTTGCCCTTATAAAGCTCAGCCTCTTTTTTGGCATTTTGCAGAATCTCTTCAAATTGATTCTGAGCCTGAGCAAATGCTTCAGACAACTGATGACTATGGTTTTCTTCCAATTCAACTTTTTCATTTTCCAGTTGATGTATCTTTTGTTGGAAGCTATTAGCTAAAGCTTTCAACCTCTCCATCTCTTCTGAAATCTGAGGAACAAATTTATATTGAGATTTTTATTTTTAACAAATTAATATTTGAGAGAATTTAATATAAAAAGTCTGTCACTGAAAAAATATCATTTAAAAAAATCCATGACACAAAGCATTTATTTATTTTTTGATGTTAAGATGAATTCCTTAGCTCAACAAGTAAGACTTAAAAATAAATTATCAAGAATTTAGGATTTTAGGAGGATTTAAAATAAATATCCTTTATCACCTGTTTCAAATAAACCTTGGTCTTTAGCATAATGGATTTTAAAATTTTACATATTTTTAGCAGCACTATAATGAGTTAACGCCAAATTTTCAAATCTGTTATACATATAATATATATATATTAAATATTCAAATAAATTTTTAAACTATCACCATTTTTAAATAAGTGGATATCAATTATGTGTATATAACTTTGGTAAAAATTAATGTTTTTAATGGTTAATCAAATAAAATGATACTGAAAACTGAAATATAAGAAATATATTTCATTTTATTTGGTGAATATTTTATGTCTGTCTTACAATAATATATAATAATAATATTATTATAAAGGAGACTGGATTCAGCAACATCTCCTAAAAGCTCTAAGCACTTAACAATAAGTTTTTAAAGTCAAAATCTTAATATATAAATTACTTAAATACATAAGAAAACTAAAAGTAACATTAACAAAAATAAAATTAATTAACAAGCATAAATGACAATATAGAACAAACAACTATTTATAAAATGGAACTGACAAAAATAAAATGAATTTACAAACAGCATAATAGATAACTATATTATAAAAAGAGAAACATAAATGAAAATGAATTTACAAGTATACAACTAGAATAATGACATAAAAGTGACAGCACTATTCTTAAAATGAAAAAGCTGTATCTTGAGAGTACTCTTGCAAAGGGCCATAGTAATTTGTTATCTCAGTTCAGTTGGCAACAAATTTCAGGTAGATGGACCCTTACAACAACTTATATAAGCAAAGCAAAAGTTGAGCACCTGATTTCTACTTTGCTTTACGGAATTGAAAGTGCATGTCTGATAAAGAGCACAGGGTTTATACTTAGCAAGAGTGTATGTATATATGGTGTAAGGTCAGATATGTAGTGGAGTTGGAACCAGACAGTGAAGCATAGCAAAGCATATATAAGTGAAGCATAGCAAAACATACATAACAGTGAGCTACATGTTGTTGTTTCGATAACTTCTTTACTCTACAGGAATTGCATGGAAACCATTCATCTTCTTGATGTTCTCAGTTTTTGAATGATTCCTATGGAGCCTTCCTCCCTTTTCTTGTATTCAGGGAGGGTAGGTGGAGGCTTGTTCTGGTGCTTTAGTTAGGGGTTGGGTTTTTTTTTCTCTTTTCATTTTTTTCTTGTTTCTGTTCTTTCTTTTTTGTGAATGTTGTTGGTCTATTCTTTTTTATTTTTATTATTATTATTTTTTAATAGTTGTAGGGCTACAGCCTATTTCCTGATGAGGTGGATTTTTTTAAAGTAGTTTTAGTAGTGGTTTGATTTTGCCTTTGGATTTGGTTTTTGTAGGCAATATAGTAGGAGATAGGGTAGGTTTCTTGATTGATTGAGCTACATGCTCAAACAACTCTAAATACAGCTGCTGCATCATGGTTTCATGAAGTGTACAAACATTAATTAAGATTAGGAAATAACAGAATAAAATATTATCCTAACCTTCACTGATATCAATCAAATTAGAATACCCTAATGGTCCAATGCTCAAAATTCATGGCAGTCAATATTGAATATCAGTCTAATTATGAGATATTTTATTGCATGCAAAAATAAGTAAACCAAATGTCAAGCGATACACACAAAAATTTTAGGGTTTGACAAATTCAAAATCATTATGACCTGTAAAAAGAAGAACCTTTCAGGAAGCAAGATATATGTTTTAAATTAGTTATATCCAAAGTTTTCACATCAATGAATGAGAATTTCCTGTTCCCATACTGGTGATGAAATATGCCCGCAAAATACACGTCCAAACCAGGAAATAAAATTAAAATGTTCTCTTTTGGCATTCACGCTTGAACTATGTTTGAAAAATATTCATCAAATATAGATCCAATTCTACTTCTGATTAAAGGATTCCTGAATAGTCCTTCTATAAAATTCACAGATAATTCTACCTAAAACAGGCTCTGCACCAATTTTCAAAACTTAAACAAAACAACAAAAATAAGAGAAACAATTGTTTACCTTTGCAAAGGCAGTTGCATCAATAGCTGTGGCTCGTAAGGTATTGTTTTCATGAATGAGTTGTCCATTATGGGTCTCAATGTCACGCAAACGTGCACGCAACTGCTGGATCTGTTCTTCGAGTGTACGCCTAACATCTCGTAATTGCTGTTCTGCATTTTGCTCAACTTCTTCTATGGTCACACGCTGGCGTTCATTTTTTACTTTAAAAACTTTAAGCTTTTCTAACATCTTCTCACATTTCACTTCGCTCACCTGAAGTTTGCTTCTTAACTGTTACAAATACAGTACACCGATCAGCATGTTAACATTTATTGTACCATTAATATGACTTTATTATAGATTAAAAACTGTAGCATTGGATAGAGGAATGGATGGATGGATATACAGTGGGGATGAAATAAGACAGAAAGGTAGATATAGATTTACCTATAATTGTGTTTATCTATTTAAATTAATAGCTAGCTAGAATTAAAGGTGAATTTAGAGATATGGAGCAAAAAGATAAGTATGCACATAAAGGACTGATAAACTAATTTATTTTATTATTAATTCTTTATTAGTTTATAGTAAATTTTCTAAACTCATATAACAAACATCAGTTATCCAAAGTAACAATAAGAATTTTAGACAATAATTCCAAATATTTATTAATTTAATATTAATAACTGGTTTAAACTTTTATATAGAGTAGCAAAAAAAATTAGCATTCATATATGTGAAGTTATTAACAAATGCTTATGCAGAAAGGTTAGTCACTAATAAATAGCCCCAAATTAAAACTATCAAACCTTTACAAATATGGGGCTTTTCGTTGTGTTTAAAAGAAAAAGTCATTTGGCAGGCAAACATTAAGTGGCATTAAATATATATTAACACTTAACAGATAAAATTGCATGGCATTCTGTAATTAAGATGATTGCTAGAAATCATTATAAAAGTAATCTTAATCCTAAGACCTGACTAGTGGTAATCATAATCTTAAGACCTTTCTCTTAGGGTAATATTTAATTAACCCTAATACTGTAAATAGTAATACCTAAAGGCACTGATTAACAATGTAAGTGCTACTGCCTTGAGGATATTTAGCCAAAATATTCTATAATAATGATTTTCTTGTAAATCAAAAAAAAAAAATGCTGCATGTTACAATTAAATTATTCAGAAGACTGATTCATGTATTAGACATTTAAGTCTCCTTGTCCCTACTAATGAAATATATACATGAGCCTTTTTTCCTTATGGTTACTTAGTGCAATGGCAGATCATAAATGTAATTAAAATTTGCAATACTGAAATTATGAAATGGAAATTATTATTTTTTTTTTTGCAAGAACATTTTTTAATTCAATTTCTCTCTCTCATATTTACTCTAAATGTATAATATCACATACAAATGCATACTAGATAAGGTTCACCAAAACAAAAACACAAAAGAAAAATTACATAATTATACTAACCACAATAATACACATTCACATGCCTTTTCAATCATTTTTAATAACACTTAAAATCGTGTTGATTTTACCATGTCATATATCTTTGCCTATTCTTATAATTTCTCACCATTATCCATTTTTTCTATTTTACCTCATTAGTCATGTACTCATTCCTGTCCATTCTTATCAGTCATGTTCCTACCTTTGTCTATCCTAGTCCTGTCATATTCCTTTGTCTATCCTAGTCCTGTCATGTAACTACCTTTTGTCATTTTCTTACCCAGTCATGTTGTCATCCATGCCCATTACCATCTTGTTGTCCATCCACTCCCCAATCCATTTTTAGCTTGTTACTTTCTAATCTTATACTGTCATGTTCTGATACTGCCCATTCCTACCTTGTCACATATCCACTCTTACCTACCTTCTCACCTTATCTTGTTCCCATTTTTTCTAAACTGTACTTAACATGTACTCATCACTGCCTGTTCTTTACCTTGTTGTGTTCTAAATGACACCCATTCTTATACCCTGCCAAATCCCTACCACATTCTATTCTTACCTTGTCATGTTCTTGCTGCAATTGTTGGTATTCCTGCATCAAAGCCTGCAACTCTTGCTGATGTTTCATGCTTTCAGTTTGAGGCACTGTTGCTGCAGACTGTTGTAAACTCTGATGCTCAACTGTGGGTTTTTCAACTTCCACCTGTGACTCCCAGTCCCAAGAATCGATTTGTCTTTTTTCAGGTATCTTCACAACTTCATGTCCAGGATGTCCAGAGGTCATCTGTACCTGTTCCAGCTGGTTCTTGAGCACAGCATTATCCTGTAAGACTTTGTTCAGGTCCTGCTGAAGCCGATTCCGCTCAGAAGAGGAATCCCTCTCTGCAAACTGGACTTCAGCAATGACCTTCTCCATTCCTTCAATCTCCCCTCGTAGGGTGTCGCACTGGAACTCCAGCTGTTCTTTCTGCTGTGAGATGTTTTCCATTTCATGCAAAAGTTGCCGTACTCTGGCATCAAGAGTCTGCTGAACAGCATGACTGTTGAACAGTTCTTCATCTTTCTGGCAAACAAGCAGAGTTTGCTTTTGTAGCTCTGACTTTAAATGGTCTAGCTCTTGACTAGTTTCCTCCATGTACATATTAGCAGATACCTTTTCTTTATGTAAAATCTGCTGCATATCATACACAGAGATCTCTAGATTTTTCTTTTCATTCAAAACAGCCTCAAGCCTCAGTTTTAACTCTTCTGATGATTCCTCATTTATTAATGTATTAGACTGAAATTCGATGAGTTGATCTTTTAAGAGTTGTATTTCTTGTTCATAATTTGCCATTTGCCCATGCAGGTTTTCTTCCTGTAAGAGTCTATTGCTATTAAGTGTCTCAATTTGATGCTGATAGTCTGAGATTTCCTTGTTTAGTGCATGAACCTGTGATTCAAGTTGCACCACATCTGACTGACTAGTTGATTTTGACTCAAACTCTGTGGTCAATGAAGCATTTGCTTCACTCAGTTCGATCAGCTGCTGCTTGGAGTCAGACAACTCTAAAGAAAGAGAAACAAGCTGCTCCTGAAATTTCTCTTTCATTGCCTCTAAATCTGTACTAACCTGATCCTTTACAATCTGGACATTTTCAAGCTTAGTGTTGAGTGCTTGCTTGCTCTCTTTCTCAGCCTCCAACTCAGTAATGTAGTAATCACGCTGCTTTTCTAGGTCAGCCTTCTCACTTTCAAGATAACTGTATCGTTCATTATAATCTTCAGTAACAGCCTCCAAGTTTGATTTAGTCATTGCAGTCATCTCTTGAAGAGCTGCCAAGCTGGACTGAAGTTCCTTAACCTCTTCATCTCGAAGAGCCAATTTCTGCTTTAGGTCGGACATGTGGTTCAACATTTCCGCCAATTCCATCTCTCGACTGTGTAGAGTGCCTTGCATTGTCTCCACGGTGCTCAGCATGGAGGTCATCTGTGAGTCAAACGTATCTTTAAGTTCTATTTGCTCTAAATGGAAGCTTCTTAGGTTTTCAACCAGCACTGTCAACTCTTCCACCTTTTTCTCTTTCTCCATTAGTGACTGTTTAAGTGATTCAATCTCTGACAACTGTTCACTTGTACTGCTGTCTTTACTTTGTTGTAATGTTTGCACTTGCTCTTCTAGATCTTGAATTTTTAACTTAAGTAAAGAGCATTCCTCAAAGGCTTCTGAGGATTTCTGATCTGCCTGCTCAAACTTGTGTTGAAGGGAAGAAAAATCTCTAGCAGAATGTTCAAAATCTTGTTTCACCTGAATAAGATTTTGTTCCAATAACACTTTTTCCTGATAAATATGTTCAGCATTGTCTTGAGTGTGTTTTAACTCATTCTGAAGAGTAACATAATCAGATTTTGCCAACTCAAAGTTTTGCACTGCATGAGTTAATTGCTCTTGGAGCACTAACACATTTTGCTGCAACCTGTCTCTATCTTGCTGCATCTGCTCTACTTGTTGTTGCATGGCTTGCAACTTGCCTACAGCTACTGTCTGCTTGTCTTCAGTCAGTTCTTGGACCTGCTCCTGCAAACGCTGACAATAATCTGCATAAGCCTGCAGCTGCAATTGCAGTTCTTGCAAGTGTGCTGATTCAAGAGAAGAGTCTACTGTATCTACAACCTCTACATTGTCAGCTCCCTGGAGTCTTTCTTCTGTTTTACTTGAAAGGGTGAGTTCTTCAATCCCTGGCCTGGAGGCAACACTTTCCACTTGTTGCTGTAGGAGTGCTTCTTTTTCCTGCTGAAGCTTTTCAATCTGAAGATGTGAAACAAAATCAGGAATTAAGTACTCTATGCATATATTTACTGTAATTATAAGAATGCAAATGTGATGCTGTCTGGTAAAATCCAGCTACAGTTGCTAAAATTGATTTTGCACTACAGCCATTTGTAGTCATTTACTCCCCTTTGATAGCCCAGGGAGGTATGTACTTTAAAAAAAAAATGTAAAGTGAAAAAAACTATCTGACAAAATTAAAATGATTTTTTTTATTAAATAAACATGAGATTCTGAACTTTAATAAATTATAAAAACCCACTTTTGAATTTTTTTCACTTTAGCACTACAGCCATTTACAGCCATTTGTAGTCGTTTACTCCCCTTTGATAGTCCAGGGAAATATGTACTTTAAAAAAATGTATAGTAAAAAAACTATCTGACATAAATTAAAATGTTTTTTGTAAATAAACATGAGATTATGAACTTTAATAAATTATAAAAAACCCACTTTTGAATTTTTTTCACTTTAGCCATGTTTTCCCAGATAGCATCACAAATACATAATTCATTTGCTACTTGTATTTAGCTGGGCTGCAATTTTTTAAAAAAATCTGATCACTATAATGATTACAGTGCATTTACATGATACTGTTACAGTATGTCCTCAGAAACTGCTACTAATGTTTCCCCATAAGAGAGAATGCTACAATCATGAGTGGTAAAAATCTCAATGGTTAAAAAACTGTTAGTTATGCTTACCGGATTGCAATGGACTTGGTACATCTTGGATCCACCCCCACCCCCTAGATCTGAACCCTTACCATAACAGCAACCTTCATCTTAATGTGACACAGAGTCCTTTTCTTTGCTCAGTGTCAAAATACTTTGATGTGACCATGATCAAATTGTAACACTTCTCTCCTCTCTTTTGAGGTTGTGACCTCTGCAGATTTTCTCTCAGCTGGCAAATCAGGAGCTCAATACTATTAAAGGTCAACACCCACTCCATCTTGTTCCCCTCTAGAGAATATTATATTTAAGAAAGATGATCACTTCTTCAGGGATTATTAAAAAAAAACAAGCAATGAAGCCTCTACTACTAAATTCTGGATTTCCCAAACTTTGTCCCAAAACGTCCGTCTGTCTCTCTCTCACACATTATATATGCATGTTCTGTATCAAAGAATGTTCAGATTGACTTCTACCTATATACTGGCACCGTACAGTCTGAGTACCACTAAATCTTGGAATCATCTTAGGAACCTCTCAGCTCTGATGCTAGAGAAGCTGCGTTTCATATCTAAATAAAAAAATCGGACTGCAGGAGCAATCGGACCACACAATCAAAAGATAAGTTCTCTCATTCACAAAGTTTTGAAAGAAAAAATAGATGACTGACTAAAAGTGGGGAAATAAAGACAAAACAAAGAATCCATAAAGTTTCAAAAAGCAGAAATACAGAAGATTAAGAATGAAGGTGGAAAAAATAAAAATAAGTGTGACAAATATTTAACACTGAAAATTATTCCTTGATGTTAAACATTAAACTACTGGCTATTCTCCCAGTTTTTCAGATTTTCAGTGTAATGCATTTATGTATGCAAAACCTTAGATGCAAATTGTAATATTCATTCAATCATTGTCGCTGTTAATTAAATTAAACATTTCCAAAATTTTCACATGCCTCTCATCTACTCCTTCACTTTTTTTTTTACTTTGTAGACTTAACAGCACATGCAACATAGCCAGCACTGTTTTTGTTTTATCCCTTTACCTGCTGACTTGTGTGCACAGAATTGGCATTCACTTATATTCTCATACACCCTGCACAAGGTGAAAGGAATGACTATTGACAGGTGTCTCTAGGATAAACTGAGCACATGAATACTTAATTTCTGTTGAAATGCAACCATGCATATATTGCTTTATTTTGTGCTTTATTATGCTTTTATAATATAATAACATATAATAAAATAAAGTTTAATGTGAATATAATTCAAAATTAAAAACAGTTCAAATAAATTATTACAGATTTTTTATTTAAAGTTTATTATACAGGAATTTTTGACAGTAAAGAAAGGCAGTCTATAAAATTGACATCTACATGTTTTCTTTGTGGACTGGAGGCAAGCAATAGGAATGTTAATTAGTAAGATGTCATTCATTTATACATGATTAGTATCAAAGCTGTAATTGTACTGTTAATTTATCAGATGCCATTCAATTATAAATGTATGATACAGCTAGTATCAAAGCTGTAATAGTACTGTTAATCTGTCAGATACCATTCAATTATACATGCAAATGGCAAGTATTAAAGCTGTAATCATATTGTTAATTTGTTCAGATGCCATTCAATTATATATGCGTGATGATGTGGCTAGTATTAAAGCTGTACACTCAATCAGACGGTATCACATGTCACCAATATTCCCATAAACACATCTTACTATTGGGTGCATTAAAAACACACATCTTGTTTTGACAATATAAACTTTGCAAAAGTAATAAATAAAATTATCCTATTTACTATATCGGGAAAGTGTCAAGCATTTTTACTTATTATTTTTAATTTGTCACACACCTGGGCAGTGGCTTGCTGCAACTGAAACTTGAGTTTTTTGACAGTGGCAAGTGCTTTTTTCAAAATGAGTTCTTTATCTGAAACATGCTTCTCACGTTCAACAAGATTCTGTTCCTTCATGGCAAACTCTGCTTTGAGTGCTGCAGTCTCTTCAGAACGAGTCTGTGACAAACAACAGAAATCTTTAACACACTATGTAAATTTGTTTCTTAATGTCAAGCAGGCTGAGGAACATAAAATATTCTGTTACAATTTTAAAGTACTGATTACATTTTTGTCACATGTTAGTTAATATGATATTTTCTTTCACTTTTAGCTCTTAAATATGATAAACACATATGTGACCTGTCACCACAAAAAGATACTTAAGTCGCGCAAGGCTAAGCCGAGAAAAATGGCAAAAACGAAGGTGGGGGTCTACATGGGTGAAATTGAGATTTTCATTTTAGCGTGTTCCCAAACCATCGAACAACAAATTACTAGCGTGTTTTTCTTTAATTCGAACTAGAAATAGCTTTATTATTATTTTTTTGTGACCTACTGTCTAACTTCGAAGGAAAAATATGGCCCAAAAGTGCTATAATCTGACGATCGTAGACGGTAGTATCCCTGGCTGAACCTCATCATGTTGTATATCAGAATGCTCAGGAAAAAGCCTATTTTTATGCTGACGACACTGGTTATTTATTTATTTATTTATAACGTCTAATCAGAATGTTTTATAAGGCTGTGCTTGGCGTAAACAAAGTGAAAAGCGTAGGCCAATCCGCAGACAGTTTATCAAAGCTTGCTATAAGTTACCAAGCATGCTCTCATAAAAAGACGGTCGCGATTGGTTGAAACGCACACAAGGGAGACAGTTTCGTCCTGTAATGCGTAATGTAAACATGGAGAAACGAATCGCTAATTTGTTGAATTCATGTAAAGAAAGCAACATTTTAGAAAAAGAAAGCATTCAGATTAAAGATTTGATATCTGATTATTTTGCTAATGAGGATGTAGCTGATGGATTTTCATCTGAAAGTGACGGACAGCGAATCGCGTGATCGAACAACGAAAAAGACAAAGCAGACGACAGCTGACGATAACTGACTGTACACTGAAGTGAAAGGTGTGCTATAATTATTGGATTATTTAAACGATATTTTTTTTAAGAATGTGAAAGTAATGCAGCTTTAATCTGTGATTTATTTAGTGGAGCTAGCACAGATTTAGAAAGAGGTATCAATTCAATATTATGCCTTAATTTTAGAATATTCTGTGAGCCACAATAATCATTCTTGCATACAGAAATTCTAATCGTTATGGCTTAAAAAGACTGTTGTCTGTAAATGATGTAACAATATATTTGTTGTTTATAGTTATTACAGTGTTAGCTATTGTGTCTTCTTCAACTCTGATTGCAAATGAAGCAGATTAATATATGGTTGCTAAGGAAAAACCTCTCAGAAATGTGTTCAATCTTTGAGGCCGATTTTCTCAAAATGGCCGTCCGGACAGTAGTGCACTTCAAACAAACATAACTTTTCCATATTTTGTCCTACACTCTTTATTTTTATATCAACAGAAAGCCCTTTCAATTTTCTTTCTATTGATATATATATCTCAATACCCCCAAAATCCGACTTGTATCTTTCTGTGGTGACAGGTCACATATCTGCTGCTAATAGGGTTTCATTAAAAATAGAAAAAACAAATAATAGCTGCAAGCATTTTATAAATTGCTCAGATATACTATTACTACATATTTATTTTAATTTAAAATATTTTAATATAGTATCAATTCAAATAACAATACCTTTAAAAAAAATTAAATAAAAATACTCAAACAAATAAGCCTAAAATGCCTCTACCCAAATAAATTATATACAGTACAACCTTATTCAAATGACTTGTATGTAAGGAAACATAAGGTTGCAGATTGTTAAGAAAATGTTTGAAAAGAACATGGAAATTAAAGTGTTATTTATTAAAACTTTAGAATGGAAAGGAAAAAGGACACATGCATGCATGCATGTGCATTCATATGCACACACATTCATGTCTTTCTTATTCAGTGTTATGCAAATCAGCAGAGCCAGCAGAGAAGCAACTCTTACCAACTTTATTACAGACTAATTTAAATTAAGAACAGAATCTCAGCTACCAGATGATATAACAATTTACAATACTTTAACAATAATACAGAATAAACTTGTGGCATTACTTATGCATACAGATTTATCTAAAACTTGATGTATGTCCATAAATATTCAAAAACAGTGCTCAACATTATAATGTCCTCTAAAACTTGGTATACACCTTAATCTGTAAATATTTAAAACAAAGCTAAATATTATGATGTCCTCTACAACTTGGTATATGTCTATAAATCTGTAAATATTCAAAAGCAAAGCTAAACAATATGATATTCTGTGAAACTTGGCATTAATCTGGAAATATTCAAAAAACAAAGCTAAACATTATGATACCCTATAAAATTTGGCATACATCTACAAACATTTGAAAAAAAAAAACAACCTAAATATGTTGTATACATCTATCAGTATTAAAAACAAAATGACTATGGTCTCAGGAAAAAAAGTGTCTGTCTGCCATCATAACTCTTAGTGTCCTCTAAGAATATGAATATTTGTTAAATGCTACATAAATTTAAACACGTTTGTATAAAAATTTGAAATAAGATTAGGTATATTAAAAGTAAAACAATTATACAACACAAATTCAGTGTAAAGTGCTATTTATAACTAATAATATTTCTATAATTAAATTTCAGGTACATAAATATGTTAATGCATATGCTCACATATTTATTTATTTAAGCTGAGATGCATTTTCTAAGCCTGAAACTTAAAAGTAATATATATATATATGTATATCGTCGTAGTGTAGTGGGCGCTTCCGGCTTCCGCTGCTTTTCAACATTTTTATCATTTCTTTGCTTTTATGTGAGCTTTACGGCCCTGTTGTAGACTTTAACATGTAAAATAATTAGATTTAATCCAGTTTATTTTTTGCACTTCATGTCACAAAATGGTATACTTGCTAGAGAATGAGCACATATATCTGGAAGTGCTTCACCATAAAACTGCTCGGATCTTCATGCCATAGAAGTTAATATGCAATGCCTAACTGACCTTTTCTGTTGAATAAAATAATAATGATAAACTTCAAGCTCTTCTATATGTACTGTGTAAATGTAAAATGCTATTCATATATAATTAAGGTATATGAGCCCTAACCTGTACTTCTACTTGTGCAGTCTCTGTTTCAGCTGTGAGCTGTTCCAGGCGCTCTTCCATCTCTTGCATGCTGTCCACCAGAGATTTCATTTTCTCTTCTTTTATCTTCAGTTTCTGCTCTTGATCAGCAACCTGTAGATAATAAAACAATTGTTTCAAATCAAATGCACGTGCTAAATAAATAAGCATAATTGTATTATTATTCAAGAAATATTTTAAAAGAAAATCATCATTACATGACAATTTATGCCACAATTAGGGACAATACAGTTGAGTCATATCTTCCATGTGGGCTACATTCTGTTGTCATAATGTTATGACTAGTGCTATCAACGTGTACCCGGGAACCTGGGTACCCGTTGCCGTGCTTTCGGCAGGTTGTGAATTCCTATCAAAATCATAAGTCCAAAATAAGTCTTAATTTCAGTGGCATTAGTTTCCTTCCAACCTGGATCGCCATATTTTGTTTTTCCGCGATTTTCGGACGTGCGTACTCATTTGTTTATTCTGCTATCTTGTCAAATGTTTCTTCTTTGAAAAACTGGTAGAAGAAAGCCAGCTGAGTACTATCATTAGTTACAGTAACATTCGGCCCCATTTCTGTTATAAATTCCGATATATTCAGTGCTAAAGTACTACTATTCCTACCTTGTGCATCTCCAGATACCCCTTCCCCTACTCCTCTTTGATATCCTCAGAATCTGATGCACTCAAAATTTGAAATGCTACTGGCACTAATGTCACTTCTAATCCTATCGTCCAATTCAACTTCTCTTACCTCATTATCCGATAAATTGAATCCAGTAAACTCCTCATTATCGCTCGACAATTCTAAGAAATCTATTTGAAACACCAAATGCGAAAAACAAAGAAAACTTTATGAAAAAATGAACGAAGCAAGGAGAAAACGTTTCAAAATGGTGCGGAAATCGTTGTACAAGCATAATACTTTCTGTAGACACCGGAACTCTCACGATTTCTTGAATGATATGAGAAGAAAAGATCACTGGTTGATACGGACATGTTTGGGCGTTTTGCCCTATGCGACGTTATGGCGGTTTTGGGCGCTCCGCCCAGTAAAGGATTAAACTTACCAAACTTGAAATTGTTAGATTTTTCTTTCACTCTGTAACAGTGATTAAAAAAATAATAATATGTTTTAAAAATTCTAGAATTATTGTATCTGTTTATATTTTAGATTTCTATATAAGTATTTTCTGCTGAACTGTTTTTAAAAAAATACAAAAATAGTCTAACTTTAAAATCTTAAAATTTTATAGAATTTAGAGCAACTGGAGAGATGCTGGTTCCATTGATAAACTTCTGATATGTGCCCATGCCATCATAACCCAAAGTACATTTGTTCAAATAATTATTCTAAGAGTGAAGATAATGTGAATGAAAGTGTGGCAGTGTTAAATTTGGAAGAATGGATCTCTTCATCAAAATCAGTTAACATTTCCTTTCCATTTCTCATCATTAGTTCCTGAAAGATTTTGAACACCCATGGGGCAGTAAAATAAACTGCATTAGTCAATAATTTTTATACTATTAATTTTCACTAATGATAATATTATACTTTTTAAAATACAAATACTTCCTGCATCTCATCTTAAGTGTGCCCAACAGTATTTGGTTCTAAAGATAACAAAAATCGTTTATTAAAATACCTTTGCATTAGCAGACATGAGCTGTGCTTGCAGATCCACCATTTGGTCTGCCTTCTGCAGCAATTGTTCATTCATGGCTTCCAGAACCTGCTCCATGTTTTCACTGTAAATTTTCTTGCTGTGCTCTAATGATAACTGCTCCATCAACTCTTTCACTTGACTATCCAGCTCTGTTATCCTAGTTTCCATGACATTTTTCACTGCAAGAATGGAGGCCAGCTCCAATCCAAAAGAAGCTTCTGATTCCTGCAGTTGGGTTTCTTTAGTAGTGAGAGCTGCTTGAGTTGCTTCAAGTTTGGATTTCACATGTTCCAACTCTTTTTCCACTGCTAAATGAAGAGACTGAGATTGCTTAAGATGTTCTGTGAGCTGCTGCATCTCGATGATGCCCTCACTTTCTGTTCTTTGCAGTGACTGTGCTGCCTCAAGTTGAGAATGAAGCACCTCTACTTCTGCTTGCTTGGATAAAAGCTCAGCTTGTGTGTTCATACATTTGTCAGACAGGTCCCTGAGAGTGGCTTCCAGTTTAACTATATGTTCATCCTGGTTAGACTTCTTCTGCTGTAGCTCTACAAACTGTTCTGAGGTGGAGTTTGCACTTTCTTTAAGAGTTTCAAGCTCCTGTTTAACACTTAAGTTGTCTTCTTCTAATTTGGACAAAGTAATGGTCAGTTCGGAAAAATTAGTTTCAAGTTCAAATATCTGTTTGGATTTATTTTCTGTCTCTGACTCTGTTTCTTGTAGCCTTTTTTTAATGGAGCTATTTTCCTCTACTAAATCTTCAACTTGTTTCTGAAGGGTTTCTCTAGCCTCTTCTGAAGTAAGGAGCTGGTCCTTTAAAGATTCTGTGTCATTTTTAAATAGGGCAAGTTGATTTTCAAAGTTGGCTTGAATATCCATCAAAGAACTACATTTAGACTGAATGACATCCTTTTCTTTTTGTGCCATGTCTATGCAATCATGTGCTGCTCGAAGTTCCTGCTGACAGGTCAATAACTGACCTTGCAAGGCAAAATTCTCTTCCATCTGTGACTGAAGCCTGTTGCTGAGATGGTCTGCTGACTGCTCTGTCATAGCTCGCTGCTGTGCTATCATTTCACTGGCAGAGTTCAATTCTTGTTCTAACCGTTCTATCTTATTTTCTGCTTCATCTTTAACTCTCAACATATTAAACAGCTTCAACTCCATTTCTTCCAGTTGCTGGTTTAAATTGGACATTTCTTTTTCCATCTCAGACTTTTCCAACAAAATCTGAGAAAGTTTGCAACTGATGTCTGCAAATTCTTGATTTTGTGTTTCCAAGCTGCTTTCTTTGATAGCTGTAATTTTTAGAGCTTCAGCTAACTTTGAGTTAAGGTCTGTCTGAATGCTATGCAGTGCACTTTCTGATGAGACTTTCTCACTAAGTGCTTGTGAGAGCTTGTCCTGTAAATTTGCAATCTGACTGGCTCTTTCTGAGGCTAGCTGTTCTACATACTCTTTCTGTTCTTGCAAGGCATCAAGCTGGTTCTCAAGTTCCTCACCTCTTTGCCCATATATGTGCAGCTGTTGGGTAAAGGTCTCAATCGTTTGTCTCATCTCAGCCACCTATTAGAAATATTTAAAAAGAACAGGTAAGACTACTGTTGAAAGAATGAAATGTATTTAATGATGAGATTAGCTCAGACAATTTAAATTAACAATTACATCATTTAAACTGTGTAAGTTTATTTCCCCATCACAAAATAAAAAGGTAATTCAATTTAATGTTCATTAATTTTTCATTTAGAAAAAAGGAAGCTTATCAGAATTTACAATAGAATCAACAAGAGTTTAAATCAGACATTTTAATGGCCAGTCATTATAACCCAAGGGCTTTGAATTTTCTAGGGTGGGTGAAACAATGCTTTTAGACATGAGATGATGACTGAAAATTGTAATTTTTCTCCCTGAGAGCATCAGAAATGTGAACTTGAAGCCCTTCACTGTTCAAGACTGAAGAGCAACAATAACAAAGGTGGGATTTTTTACAGCCTATATACGTTTGTTAAAATGTTTTGAATGGTGGTGACAGCTGACCTGATGGAGTGATGGTCTATTGCACAAAGGCTCTCATGTCAACAATGCATCCTTTGTTTGATTTCTTACTGTTGTGTATATATATATATAGTTGTTGTTGTTGTGTTGTTGTTTAAAAAAATAAGAGTTTGACAAAAGAAAAGAAAAGCTATAAACTGTCTGCACTATGATCAAGCTATCTTTGGAAAAGGAATGAAATTTCCAATTAACAAAAATCTCTGAATATATATATATATATATATATATATATATGTCAGATGGCACACATTTTAATTAAAAAACCTACTATGAACTCAAAGGAAAGTATTTATAATACATACAATTAAATTAATTAAGTAAAATGAATTGCTGTATGTAAAATAATCTCTTTTTGTTGGTAAATTTACAGCTAAATAGCATTATTAACATTTAAATCAAGTTAAACAATAATTATCAGAAACAAAATATATTTTTAAAAACCTTTAAAAACAAACAAATAATGAAATAATATCAAATTCAACATTTTAACTTACTTTTCTCTGTGCTGAAACATAACTAATCAAAAGACAATCATACACACACACAAATGCACAATGCTACAAATATATACATACATACCATTGCTAAGTATAGAGTGATAATTAAAATTAAAAGGCAAAAGCTGTAAATATAATTAGTATTATCTTACACAGACACACATGTGCACACACCTAGTAATAAACATATTTAAGAGATGCAATAAAAAGTTAAATGAACTTATTTATAGTACCAGCCTTCACAAGTAATTATATATAAATAAATTTTGATAAATAATTATATCAAAATATAAATATCTTTAAAAACAAACTCATATTGGCCAAAGCAGTCTGATGTTGAGGATCATGTTTGTAATAAATCTAAAACTACAAGTGAGCAAAATTAAGCAAAAGCACTAAGATTTTATTTTTAAATAATATATAAATATACTGTTTTTAAATTGAATTTTCAAAAATAATGGTAATATGGGCTGGATTATAAATGAAACCTAAAACTTAAAAATATATATTTATTTAAACATTTTGAAGTAATTCTGATATGTTGGCATCACATTAGTTAATTTAGCTTGTTTCAGGAGTTGGTGAATTTATTCTGTATTATGTAACAATTGCAGACAATACAGAAAATGGTCTTTTTTATTTTACACCACTAAGTCATTACTGGCCCTCCATGATCACCAAATAACATTTTATTTTTTCCTTTGGCAGTTATTATGAAACCCAAGAGGTGCATACACTGCTGACCAAGCATGGATCTGAAGCCCCTTATCACCATCTGCAGTGCTTAGCAAAGTGTATTCTCATCTAGCAAAAATACTTCTGCTCAGAACCACTCACCCCTGCACCTCACTCAATTTTTAAAATAGAGAAAATAATCACTGTTGACTGAGAAAGGAAACCAATACTATTTTTAAGATCTAATGTTCCTAATATGATTTATTATATTAGTTATTATTAGTCATAATTTGAAGTTATCTTAAATTTAAGATTGTAATTAGGTCAATCTAGCAGGAAGATGTATTTCAAATTATTATTTGCTAGCTTCTTTAGTTCTTGTGTATCTTTTTTGCAGTAAATCTAGTTGTAGTGGTTGTTTTTGGTTTTGCATTTTTAAAAGTTACCTGACAAATATTTTTATATGTGCTATTACTTATTACACCTCAAATATGCAAATGGTAATAACTACTGTTTTCTCCTTAATAGTCAAGACACAATTTTACAGCAATCTGTTTGTTTTTTTTTTAAATTGCTTCTTTTCTGATGAATGATTATTTCAAAACTAATCTACAATATTATTATTACTATTGTTGTATACTCCAGGTATTACTATATTTGTAATATGGAATATATTTAAAGAAACTAAAAATGTGCAATGAAAGGTTGACCTGATAAGTTAGCAGTAAAAACAATGCAGAAACAAATATGTACAAATAAAAAATTAAAATTATGAATTAATAAGCAGATTAAAGCATATGCACCGATAAGCTTCAGAACAAATAAGAAGTGCATGTTCATAGTGATTTGTATTTGTAATAACTGTTACCATTTTCCCTCCATGCAGTAAATATATTGGTACCATTACATGTGCTAGTTACGAGCTTATAAATTAAAATAAGAACAAAATAATATATAACTTCATTAATATAAAATACTTGAGTTATAATATGAAAGTCAAATGTTAAATCTTATTTTTTTTAAACCCAGACATTCAGATCTCATAAGTTTAATGCCATTACAGATTAGTCTAAAATCAATTTAATTTTAAATGCAGATTGTGAAACAGTTAATGGAGAGATGTATTTGAAATTATCAACAATAATAAGAAAAAATAATAATATAATTCTAAATGAATTATTTTTTGCATGAAGGAAAATTATATGTCAACTTTCACATTACACAAAATAATGTTATTCTAATATTAAAAAGTGGCTTGGTAGATCCTTATTAAGTATGGCAAAAATAATTACCTGAATTTAACAGATTGCATTGCAGATGAAGTATAAGAATAAGAATTAAAAATATAAGTATACATGCATAATACATAATGTCAAATCAATACAAGAATGTTAACAACGGAGAAAATACAATATTACACAGCAAATCAACCATGATTAAATAATAACATTAATATTTTTAAAAATATATTTCTTCTTGTTGTTTCAGTAAGATTTATAATTAATGCATGGTTGCTTAGCTGGTAAAAAAGAAAAAAAAAGTAATTCTCTAAACTCTGTTAGTGAAAAAAAAGAAGCCAACTAGTTAACAATGTAGTGAGCTTAGCATAATGTATATGTAGGGCCTGTTTGGAGCTTACATGCAGATCTTTGTCTTCCAGCTGCTTCTTCATCCTTTCCCAATCATCATCTTTACCATCTTTAGTGCTGGCATCTATTTTAGAAGGCAACAGCACCTCATCTACAGAATTATATGGAAATGATCCACCTGAAACTGCAATTTCTTTTTCTAGTTCACATATTTTGTGATCTGCATCAACAAAGAAATCCAAGTCAGGAGCAAATCTAGAAGCATGCTCATTTCCGGTGTTATGTGGTGTGAAATATTCTGTAATGTTCTGAGAAATGTTTGGTGAACTAGTAAGAAATCCTGTTTTGTAAGATTGTAACCTTATCATTTCCTCCTTGACTTCCTCATACTGTCTAGTCATAAAGGATGCCTCTTTCTGAATTTTATCTATCTGTTTCAAGAGGGATGTAATTCTAGATTCCTTTTTTATCAGTGTTTTCTGCATATCTGCAATTTTAGCCTTCAAAATGTCCACTTCTGATGTGTCACAGACACTTCCAAGAGAAGTACTTGGATCATGATGCTGAGGAGCTGTAAATGAATTGGTGTCGTAAGGAGCACAATCTTCCTGCAATCTTTTCTTTTCAACTTCTAGATCTTGCTTGATAGTAAGCAGCTCCTGCTGCAACTCAGTATTCTGAATCTGATACTTACCTGCATTATTGAGCTCTTCTTTCAAAAATGTATTTTCACTCTGAGCATTGGCCAAGAATGCTTTCAGATCATTAATGTTAACATTTTTATCAAGCTCTGACTGAGAGACAGTCATATTTTGAGTCAGCAATTCAGTCATGTTTGTTCTCTCTTTTAACTGCTGGTCAAGGTAGGCACACATCTGTGAAAGTTGAGATATTTCACATTCACTTGAAAAACATTTCTGGTGAAGTTCATCCACTTGTGCAGCAAGTTCAGAACACCTGTACTTCTCTTTGTCCAACTGTTGTCTATATGATTCAACTGTGTCTACAGAAGCCTTCATTCTGCCTAGCTCCAACTGCATTTGTTCAATTTTGTTTTCTAGCACCTTCCTCTGCTCCTGTTCGTGATGAGCAAATTTTTCTGCATCTGTAAGCTTCTGCTGCTGTTGCTGTTTGATCTCCTGTTCGATCTTGATTTGTTCTGATACATTCAACAGCTGTTGCTGCAGGCTATTAATAGTCTCTTCCATTTGTTGTTTTAACTCTTGCTGCTGTTTAATGTAAGCTGAAGAGCTGAAGAGTTGCTCCTGTACACCAGTCATCTGCAATTCAATGGTTTTTCGAAGCTCAGTTTCTTTTTGTAACTGCTCTAAAGTTGTTGTTAACTGCTGTTCAAGTAAGGACATTTTATTGCCATCTTCCTCAAATCTTCTGTGAAATTCAATCAACTTATTTTGTAATTCCTGTTTTACATCTAGCAGACTGGAAATTTCATTGTTTCTCTTTAGTTCAGTTTCATGCTGCAAGTCTTTTAGCACTTCTCTTTGCTGTTTTAGTTGGGAACATTCATTTTCCAGGATAGAAAGCTCTCTGACAGCTTGTTCAGCTAAATCTGACTTATTCTTCAGCTCGATCTTTATATTTGACAATATGCGTTCCAATTCAAGTTGATCATCATTTCTTGAAACAATACTTTCTTCCATCATAGAAATTTGCTCCATTAGTAGTGAAATTCTTTCAGCCTTCTGTGCATTATCTTGAGTGAGAAAAGTCACCTGTGCCCCATAAACTTTGATCTCTTGGCTGTCCTGAGCATGCTGCTGCTGCAGTTGACTAAAAGCATGATGAAGTGCCTGATTTTCATTCTTCAGACTCTCTTCCTTTGCTTCTAACTGAGCAACAATATTAGAAACTGAGGCCTCAGAACTATCTTTCTCTCGGAGCAGTTTTAGTAATTTTTCTGCCCTAGTCCTTTGGTAGTCAACATCTTTTACCACAGCAACAATCTGCCTTTCTGCCATTTCTTTATCATGCTGTACACTTTTGAGAGAAATCTCTAAGGATTCTACTTTTACAAGGAGTTCTTTAATTTGCTTATCTTCCTCAGAATTTTTGGAATGAAGTAAGGAATTCTCATGCCGAATTTCTTCTACTTGTTCTTCTAGCTGTTGGACCTGGTTGGTGAGGTCTTCATGTAGGTGCCTGTAGTAATTGTCAGCATCAGCTAAGTCTCCACGTACTTCATTTAATCGCTCCTCTAATATTTGCTTTTCTCTCTCAGCTTGTTCTAATTTTGATACCATTGCCTTAAAGTTGGACACCATTTCTTCCTTTTCTTTTTCAAATTCTAGCAATCTGTCTGGCATGACATTCAAACAGGTATTTTCTGTTTTCACTTCTTCTTTGCTCAGAGATGATAAGTTCTGCAATTCTGTGATTTCTTGCCGCAGAACCACTACTTCCTCTGTTGTGTGCTGCAGAGCATCATTTACTTCCTGCAGTTTCTGCTCTAAGTTTTCTTTCTCATCTTCCAGTTTAGTGATGAAGTCCTCTGCTTTCATCAAATGCTCTTGAATGTCATCCTTCTCCCACTCTAAGGCTTGAAGGTCCTGCTTGAGAGCAATGTGAGCACTCACTGATAGACGATCACCCAACAAATGGTGGAGCCTAGATTTTATATCACGTATATCAACCACATAAGTGAAATCCTCTCTGGGTCGCTGATACACCATAGCTTGTATGTCCAAAAGGTCTGCTTCAAAGGAGTTTCTCTCCTGCTCAGCAAGCTGCAACTTGGAGTCAGCCTCCTCCAAATCTTGTTCCAGAATGTCATTTCTTTCTTCAGCTCGATGTAATGAATCTTCAGCATTTCGTAAACACATTTCAAACCGATCTCTTTCTCTTAAAAGTTCCTGGATATCTTCTGGAACTGAACTTAAACTGGATTCCATTTTGGACATGAGTGAAGTTTCTGGTTCAATCTCAGTGACACTGCTTATCAAAGCTGAGGGTGTTTCGTGACGTAATTTGCTGAGTTGTTTTGACAGAGAATATACTTTTGCTTCTTTTCTTTTCATCTGTTTTTTTATACTGTCAACTTCAGCAAGTGCTTCTGAAAGTTGCTTGTCCTTCAGCAAAACTTCCTGTTTTAACTCTTCAATTTCAAGGGTTGAAATTTTATCTCTAAATGAGCTATTATTCAGTTCAATACATGTCTCATCTAAAGCCCCATCTATATCGGACTTTGGTTGTAAATATCCATCTTCATGCATGCCTGAGGAAACTGTATCTGTGCTACCTGCCAGGTACTGAGATCCCAAAATAGAAGATCCAGTACATGAAGAGTTATCCCCAAACACTGAAAGCCTTCGCTCTCTCGGTTCATCTAGAGTGCTGTCTTCACGCATTTTCTTACTAATTGAGGCGATCTTTGCTTCCTTTCTCATGAGAATCTTCTTTGACTCTGACAACTCTGTTTGCAAGGAAACTATCAATTTCTTGGCAGACTCTAGTTCACTTGACAAAGACAGCATTGTAGGTTCATCAGTGCTTTGTTCATCAAGCATGCTTTTCATAACACCCTCCATCACAAGCACTTGGTTTTCTTTCTCAGATATGGCTTTTTTTAGTTCTTCTGTTTCTGTCTCATGTTCCTGCAGGGAATGCTCCAATTCTCGGGTCCTGGTCATGTATTCCTTAAGACATTCATTAGCATTCAGCTTCTCTTTCTCCAAAATATCTACATTCTGCTTGAAAGTAGATACCTGTGCTTCCAAATTCATGAGATGATGTAACAGTTTTTGGGTTTCTTCACTGGCTGTGGCTTCTTTTTGAGATGATGCTGATAGTATAACTTGCGCATTTTGAGTGTGTATCTGCATCTGATTCCGTAAAGATGCTATGGTATCTTGAAGTTGTTTGATATCTTCAACATATTTATCCTGCTGCTGGGTTAGAATTGTATTCTCATCCTGAAGTCTGTCACACTCCTTGGAAATTTCAGTGAATCTTTCAACATCCTCCTTTGACTTTTTCTTCAAATGATCAAACTGCTGAGAAATATACAACAATTCTGATTTCTTTAATTCAAGAAGTTGTTCCAGCTCCTCTTTTTCCAACAATAAATCTTGAGAAACATCTTCTGATCCATGATATCTCTGTAAAAGACGAGAAATATCAGCATCTCTAGCTTCTACCATTTCTTTCCACTTGTACTCGGCCTCATAAAACTGTGTCTGCAGATGAACAATTTCAGCATCCTTCTCTTCACAAATCTCTTTCAAAGTGTCACGTTCAATGATCAAGTACTGCTTTTCCTCCACTAGCTGTTGAAGTCTTTTGTCTGTTGAGTCCCAAGCTCCTCCTTCAGGTCCCAGCAAACTAGGAGAACTTGAGCCAAGAAGAGAGACTGATGCTGCTGATTTGACTTCAGTGACACTTCTGGGTGCAGGCTGATCCTCAGTCTTAATGACTTTATTCATTAAGTTTGCATCATCGGCAGCTGGTTCTTTAATCTTGGCTTTGCTTTTTGTTGCCAACTTTCTTGTCTTTAATTGGAGACCCTGTATAATCTTTTCTTTCTTCTCCAAGGTTGCCTGAAGAGTTGCAGTGGCAGTTTGGGCAGACAGTAGTTGGTCTTGTAAGGTGGTGAGTAAAGAGGCTGTGGAGTCTTGATGCAGGTGTGAAGCTTTCAAATGCTCTGCCACTTTATCACTTTTCTCCAACCCCAGTTCAGCATGGAAATCATTCTCTTGATGATGATCATCTGGTATCATGCCCTGAATATCCAAATATGATGATACTACCTTATGCTTATTTTTGACAGCCCCCAGTTCAATTGTTTTGTCCTGTTTCAGCTTAATTTCAGAAACAGAATCTTTATTTTGTATATTAATCTGCTCTTTAAGAGCAACAATTTCTATATTTTTATGAACAATCATATCATCTTTTGATTCCAATTCTAACTTTAAAGTATTAACTTTATCACTAGAAACTTTTAAACAATTTTCAAGATCTTCCTTTGTCTTACTCAAACTTGTGGCTTCAGCAGTCACTTTTATCAAAAGGGAATCTTTTTCTTCTATTGTGTACTGCAAATCTAAAACCTGTACCTCATTATCTGCAATTTTCTGCCTTAGCTGCCTGATGTCCTTGGCCTGTGCTTCCAACATCTCTCTGGAATCATGTAGTTCATGTCTCAGAACCTCTATATCTTCTTCCAAATGGATTTTGCTATTTAAACTGTGCTGTAGACTCTCCTCCTGTTGCTTTAGTTCCAAAACATGTTTCTGGCTCTGATGATAGTCGGACTCCAAAGAAGTAATATGGGAATTAAGTTCCATGTTCTCTGAAAGGGTAGATTTAAGGTGGGACTCTATAGCAGTAAGTGCCTCTTTTCTGTCTTCATAGGCATTTTTCCAGCTTTGTAGTTCACTTTCTAGGTTCTGCATAAGTTCTTCCTGCTCACGAAGTCTGACTTCACAACGATGCAGCTGCATTTGAGTGTCCAACAGCTTTTCCTCCAGTTCATCTTTCTCTGCTTGGAGAGTGTGGACAATGTGGGATGTCTCATCCAACTTAGCATTCAGATTATGTAGCCCAGTTGACTTTTCTTCATTCTCAAGACTCTTTTCAAGTAGTTCTTCTTTCAGCTTACTTGACTTCTGAAAAAGAGATTGCAGTTCTTCATCTTTTTTAGCTTCTTCCTTTTCTCTTTCTTCTAATGTAAGTGTGATTTCATTAACCTTGCTTGTTTCCTGAGCAAGAAGAACATTACTTTCATGAAGGTAGGTAGCAAGCTCTTGATTTCTTTCTTGTTCTAATTGTATGTTTGTTTGGAGATCTTGGACCTGTTGCTTGAGCACTCTGTTATTTAGTGACATCCTACAATTAGCAGATTTTAAAGACTCCAGGTTTTCATAGCAAACAATCAACTCATCTTGTCCAGTTGCCCATTGTGTTTTTAAAAACTGCAGTTCTTCAGAATATGAATTTAATTGAGTGTCTCTTTCAGAACTTAAAACTTGAAGCTTCATTATTTCCTGACTCTGCAAATCTAGGTTGGACACATGATATTCTTTCTCTTTCTCTGCAATTTGCTGGATTTCTGATAAAAGGTTCTGAAGATGTGTTGTCTTCTGGATCAAACTGTTTTGCTCTGAATCAGCAGATTCTAATTTTCTTTGTAAATCATCTATTTCAGCTTTCAAATTCTTAGTCTGCGTGAGGTAAAAATCTCTCTCCAACTCAACGCTAGTCTGAACATCTGTAAGTGTTGATGTAAGCTGTTGGTTTTCATTCTCTAATTCTTGCCTTTCCTCCAACATTTTGGAAATTGTGGAATGAAATTGCCTCATTTCACCCTCGAAGCCTTGTCGCACCTCCTCCACTTTATCCAGATGAGATTCTTTGTCAACTACAATGACTTTAAGATCTTCTAGTTCTTGTGTCAACTGACCAATCTCTTCCTGTAGTGTCTCACAAAGAGTCCGTGTAGTCTGGAGTTGTACATCAGTTGTATCTTTGGCTTCAATAGTATCTTCAAGAAGATTAAATAACTTTGCTTGTTCTCTTTCAAGCATGGATTTTTCTTGAATCATCCTGTAGACTCCATCTGACAATAGTTTGAGTTTGGCTGTCTTTTCAGACTGAAGAAAACTAAGAGCTACTTTCAGTTCTGAATCTTTCACAATTAATTGATAGTCTGATATGTGTACATATTCTTTTTCAATGCTTTCAGTTTCTGACCTTTCTTCAGTCGAGAGGGTAACACATCCAAGGTCTCTAACACTCTGGAGCATATCTGCTAAAACTTCCAAAGATTCTTGGAGTACTCGCTGCTTTTCTTGCATATCAATGGACAGGTTTTTAATGACATCTTTTTCAAGTTTGATATGATATCTGTTTTCACATTCTAAAGTGATACACTTATCTTGCAAAGCATCAACTTCCTCTGCTAATACTTGAAGCTGTGCAGCCTTACTAGAAACTATTTCTTCATCCTCATTTACACTCTCTAAAGACTGTAAACATGTTTTCATTTCATCAATCTGAGTTTCTTTATCTCCCAACTGTGAATGTAACTCTTTCTGTACTTCCAGCAAAGTCTCTGTTTTTAATTTTTCATCACTAAGCTCTACTAAGATATTTTGGTTCCTTCTAGTCAAGCTATCACAAAACTGCTCAAGGACAGTAACTTTTTCTGTAAGCTGCTCTTTTTCTATCAAAATACTGCTTAACTGAACTTCACAATTTCTCAAGTGAACATTCATCTGCTCCTGAAGAGACTCTTTAGCTTCATAAAGCTTTTCTATTTGAGAAAGTAAATCTTGCTCATGTACATTTCTTGTCTGTAAAGTTTCTTCTAAATTCTTGCAAGTGTCTACCAGCAACATGTTCTTTTCTTCTACTGTGTCTAAATGCTTCATTTTGTCTTTAAATTCTTCAAATTCCTTTGTAGTAGTCTGTAACTTGTCAGTAAGTTCTTGTACTTCATGACTTTTTTCACTAGACTCATTCTGCAAATGGCCACACTGAATTAGCAAATTACTGTTTTCTTCTTTCAAAAGTTTACTACACATTTCAGACTCAACAATTTGGAGTAAAATGTTCTGTTTCTCATCTTCCAATTCAGTAAGTTTGTTCCTGAGATCTTCACAGAGTAAACCCAGATCTGCTTGAGCTGCTTCTAGCTTGGAGACCTGCAATGAAAGAGCATCCTTCTCTTGAGTCTTCTCTTCCAATTCATTGCACAGAGACACCAAATGTTCTTTCTGCATTTGACACAGTTGGTTCTTGCTCTCCTGTTCCAAGATCATCTGTTTTCTCTCTTCCATGAAAGAATTGATATGTTCAGTTTTACACTGCAATTCATATTCAAGCTGTTTCTTTCTGGTTTGCACCTGTTCAATATCTAATCTAAGCTCCAATATTTGATTTTCAAAAATCTGAACCTGGCCAATGGAAGCCTCCTGCTGTCTCTGAGCCTGCAGATGTAATTCTTGCAAATGTGATGTAAGATCAGAGTTATTTTTAATTAGTAACTGCATTTTCTCTCTTTCATTCAGCAACTGCTCAGAGCATTGCTCCATATCTTGAGTTAATTTAACACAGTTAGCATTTAATATTTTTATATCATGGGTCAGTTTGTTCACAGCAGATGAATAAGAGTTCTGAGTATTTTCATTTTCAATCATCTGATCTTGACAAATATGTAGTTGAGAATGCAATGTATCAAGATCTGATATCAATCTTGTATTTATGAGTTTAAATTCTTCAACTTGACATAAAATCTGTGCATTTTCTTCTACAAGATGCTGGTTCTGAACACAAAAGTCTTGTATCTGGGTCTCTAACACCTCTCTAGCAGTCTTAAAAGTTTTGGATATTTCTGTGAACTCTTCAACTTGCATTTTTAACTGTGAATTAGTTCTCATAAGTTCTTCATTAAACTGATTTTTCACAATATTTTGTTCCTGGAAATGCATACTATCTGCTTTAATCTTTTCTAGTAGTCTAAGCATTTCATCCTTTTCACAGTTTAAATCATTATACAATTCTTTCAGTTTTTCTAGTTCCAATTCTACTGTCTCCTTTCCCTTTTGCAAATGCAAATGCTCAGTTAAAAGAGTTTCTATCTGAATGGTGAGTTTATCTCTTTCATGCTGAAGATTGGTGTACGCTTCTTTAAGTTGTTCTAAATCTTTTGTTACTTTGTCTACCTGCTCCCGAACGACATATCGATCTTGCCTAACAATTTCTAATTCGGCCTGAGTTCCATCAAGTAAAGTTGTCAAATTCTGGCACTGCCCTTGAAAATTTGAAAATTCTGTCAATGTGTTTTCTCTGACCGTTTTTTCATGAACAAGTTGCTCACTTAAGGATGTAACTTCCTCTCTCAGCCTTAAACATTCCAAGGCCTTGTCTTCTTCTTCTGCAGCCTTATCCAGCATGAACTTGTGGACCTGCTGTTCAATGTCAGACATCATAGTCTCATATCTCTCAACTCTTGTCTCCAGGGATTCATACTTTTTGGTGACCATATTTATTGCATTCTCTGCAGCTTTTAACCCCCCAAATAATTCAGACTGCGTGGTCAACAAATTAGTTACTGAATTTCTGTTTTGTACCACCATGTCTTTTCCTTCATTTGTTAATTGAAACAACTGACTAAGCGATAGATTAACACCTTCAATCATTTTTGACGCATATGCAGCCTGTTCACCAAAGGACTCTCTATTAACTTTTTCTTCTCCAAGCTGCAGTGTGAGGTGTTCAAAGTCATTAATGATTTGTCTGGCTGTACTGTCCAGAGTTGATATGGACTGGTGAACTGACTTCAAGAAAACTTTTCTTTCACTCACAACTGTCCTCAAAGATTCATTTTCTTCTTTAGTCTCTTCTCTCAAAGTATGGTGCTGATCTAGATCTGTCTTCAGTTTCTGAAGTGTCTGTCTGCAGTTATTTCTGTCGAACTTTGAAGCTTCAACATCAGCTAGTAGTTGGTGAAGTGTCATCAAGTGGGAAGAAGTGTCAGATTTTGTCTGCTGCAAGGTGGTTCTGACACTTGCTAAATCTGATTTTCCAGACTGGATGGTAGTTGTGAATGTGTCTTCAAGATTTGTTTTTTCTTCTTTCATCTTCTGAAACTTGCTCTTAACAACTTCCAGTGAACTTCTTGCTTCCTTGACCTCTTTCTGAAGTTTGCCAGTTTTCTGCCGCTCATCAAACAATGCAGTATTGATTTTTTCTAGGTTAGTTGTCAGCGTCTGGTCATTCATTCGTTTCTCTTCCATTACCCGTTCATTTGTTTCGCGAATCTGTTCTACGTACTTTTCTAACTCATCTATGTGCTTTAAATGTTCAGTGTTTCGTTTGTCAGCTGAATCCCACTGCTCTTTAACATACTGCAGCTCTGAGGTTTTACGACCAAGTTCAGCAATTGCTTTGCCTAGTTCTGCTTGGACAGACTCCAAGTGGTTATGACCTGACTTGAGCTGAGTTTCTAACTCTGAAATTTTATCTTCTTTTGTCTTACATAATAATTTTAACTGAAACTGTTCTTCCTGTAATGTGTGATGCACTTTTGCAGCACTCTTCTGGTCATCACTGCACTTCTTCAATTCTGCTTGAAGAATAGTGATACTTACTTCCAAATCTTGTATTTTAGCTTGTGCCCTTTCCAGGTCTATAGTTACGTGACTTTTTTCTGTCAACAATGCCTCATAAGCATCTTTCTGCATACTGGACTTTAACTGTGATGTAGTTGACGTCAAAAGAATCTCCTTTTCTTGAAGCAAATCATCTCTCAGCCTTAGTTGATTGGAAAGAATTTGCATCTCCATCTTCAACTTGGCAATCTCAACAGAATTATTCTGAAGATTATTTTCAGCTGTTTCCAAACAAAAGGTTGTCTGTTTGAATTTACTTTCAACTTCTCTAAGAAGGCTATTAATTCGTAAACATTCACATTCTAAATTCTCATTTTTCTGTATTTCCTCTTCAAGTCTGGTCATGGTTTTCAAATGGTTGCTTTGGATATTTTCATGATCTTTCAAGAAATTATTATGGACTAAATGCAGCTGCTCTAATCTCATTGATAAATCATCAACATTGGCTTGAAGGTTATCTTTATCACCTTGCACAATATTAAGTTTCTGCAAGGTAGCTTGGTGATTAGTCTCTGTCTCTCTCCTCAAATCATCTGCAATGGAAAGCTCATTCTGTGTTGTTTTAAGCTGTGTACAAACTGTTTCAATTTGCTTTCTAACCTCTTCTAAATCTTTCTCTTTAGCTTGGAGAGCTCTGGTCAATTCTTCTTTGCTTAAGAGAATTTCTGCCAATTTGTTCTGACTCTCACTTAATGCTAGTGACACTTCAGCCATCTCTGAACAAAGAATGCCATACTGCCCCTTAAGGTCTGCTATTATAACTTCACTGTCTTTTATCTGAGCATTCATCTTTTCAGTTTCTGATTGGCAAGCTGAAAGCCCTGCATTGGCTAACTTCAAATCTTCCAAGAGTTGCTGTGATTTTGCTTCCCTTTCTGCAAGAGACCCTTTGAGAACTGTTAATTCAGTTTCAGCTTTTTCAAAATCTGAAGAAAGACTATCTATAATGAGTTCTTTAGATTCCAAAAGGTCTTCTTGATAAGAAACTGTCTCTTTGGTTTTCTTTATGTTGCTCATAGCTGATGCCAGGAAACTCTGGTTCGAGCCAAGCATAGATTCTAGGTAATCATTGTTGTCCAAAAGGATGTACATCTGCCAATCTTTTTTGTGTAGTGTATCCATCATTTGGTCAACTGTGATTGACTGCTTAGATACATTGTCTGTCAGCTTAACATTTTCAATCTTCAAAGAATGTATTTGTTCTTCAAGGGATTCAATACAACTGCTGCTTTCACACTGCAGTTCTAACAGCTGACTTCGCAGATTGGAAAACAGAGCTGTAGACTCAGCAATTTCTAAGTCCTTCTTGTCAGCTGCTACTTTAAGTTCCAAAACTTGCTGAGACAACAAGTCATGTGCCTTCTCTTTCGACTTAATATCAAATTCAAGTGCCAATATCACTTCTTTTAAGTCTGAAATCTGATCTTGCAAAATTACTGCATGCTCTTCTGCCTCCTTTAGTCTAGATGTTTGTTTATTCAGTTGACTCTGCACATCATACAGCATCTTTTCTAATGATTGTATCTTTTCTGTCTGTTCATCACTTTCAATAACTCTGGCTGCCAATAATTCTCTTAAGCTGCCAATCTCCTTTGTCAAATCATTTTCTGCTGTGCTACTTGCTTCTGTAATCTGCTGAAGTTGCTGCTCCATGACCAAGAGCTTACCAGATTTACTTTCTAAATCTGATTGAATCTGTTGTACACGAACCTTTCTCTCTGCCAATTCAGTGACAAGTTCTTGGTTTTTGACGTTTAAATTATGAAGCATGTCAGTTAGATCTGTAACAGCTTGATCCTTTGAAGCCTGAAGAATTTCTAACTCTTCAAATCGCTGGCTTTTCAAATTCATCTGTTCTGTGAGTGCATCACAAAACTCAGTTTTTTCATCCATTCTCCTGGATAAACTGTTGATTTCTTCAAGATGCATTACTGCATCATTTTGGAGTTGACTGATTTGCTGAGAGAGCTTGACCAACTCAAGATCCTTTTCATCTAACTTTTGTAGCAATGTTTCTTTCATTTTAAAACTTTCTTCAACAAGTGCAGTTTTTTCATCAAGTGCATTCTGACAAGTGCTATAATTAGCATTCAAATGTTCTAGTGTGTTCTGAAAACACTGTAGCTTCTGCTGTTTTTCTTCTTTCTCTTTCTGTAGATTTTCAATGGTATCAATCATGTTCACGATTTTCTTTTCCAACTCTTTTATGACTGAGTCATTTTCTTCCATTGTGCACTTTAGAGTGAGTTCTAAATCTTGTTGTGCTATACGCGCAAATGATAACTCCCTTCTACTGATATATGAATCACGAAGTTGAAGGTTTAGCTGTGATGAAAGAGAATCATTTTCCATTAAGAGTGCAGCCAACTGTTCACTTAGAATCACAAAACTTGATGACATTGTTTTTAGCTGCATTTCCTTCTCATTTAAAATGTGTTCAGCTGATGACTCTAAAATTGTATTCTTTTCATGTAGGCTTGCTGCTTTTGTTTTCTCTTGTTCAAGACTAGATAATGCTTCAATCAGCAGAGTATTTGTAGCATCATGCTCGACTTTCAGACCTGCTATATTCTCTTCAGCTTGTTGAAACAATTTACTAGTAACTTCTAACTCATCTCTGCATTGCTGCAAAGTTGAAGTCAGCAGTTGGGTTTCACCCAAAAGTCTCTGATTCTTTGTCTCCAACTTCTGAACTTCTGTCTGCACTTTTCCCAGCTCTGCCACAAGGCTCTGATTCTGTTCCAAAACATTCTGATTTTCATTACAAATGGAATGCAATTTGTCTAAAACTTCTGAGAGTTCCATCTCAAGTCTTTGCACTTTTAACACATTGCTCTGGTTTAGTTCAATCATTTTTTGAAGCTCTATTTCAAGATTGTTAAGTTGTTTCTTAGCGTCTTGATATTCACCTGATGATGTTTGGAGCTGGTTGCTTTTCAATGTCAAATCTGTTTCAAGAATATTTATCTGCTGTATGAAAGCAAGATTTTCCTGAACACATGCTTGAAGTTTTTCTTGCACCACTGTTATTTCTGTCTCAAGGCTCCCCAATCTGGTTTCATGGTTGATAGTTTCTGTTTCTAGCACAGCTTGGGATTCATTCAATTTTGATTTCAAACTATCAATATTTTCATCTTTCTCCTGTAGCCTTTGTAGCAGACAGTTTATTTGCACATCCTTTTCTTTCAAAGCCACTTGTTCTAATGCAAGTGCATGAGACAAAGAATCTGTTTCACTGGTCAAACTAACAACAGAATCAGTTAGGTCTTTAATTTTATGAAGTGCATCTTGAAGAGATACTTCAACTTTACATAACTCCATTTTGAGACTGTTATTTTCATCCTGAGTACAGCTTAGGGCAGTTACCTTGTCTTGGAGAATCTCTTCAAATGCAGCCACCTTGGACTGACTTTCATTTAAGCTTAAATGAAGGTGACCACATTCTTCTTCGTGCTTATACATATTGGTCTCCATCTCCAGAATTAATCCCTCTTTATCTTTCTGCAAAATCTCTAGCTGTGCTTTAAGCTCTGATAACTGGTGGTAAAGGGAAGTACGTTCTTCAACCAAACAATTCTTTTCTATTTCCGCTGCATGTAACTGTTTCTGTGTTTCTAAAACTTCTTGACTTAGAGATTGATTTTCACTCAAAGCAAACTTTAACTGGGTCTGTTTTTCAGACAGCTGTTGGGAAAAGGAAACATTTTCATTTGCTACCATTTCCAGTTGGATATGTTCTGAGGAAAACTGCTGCAACAATGATGCTTTTTCCAGTCCAATATTTTCTAAATGCAACTGCAGTTCTGTTACCTGCTGAGACACTGCCATTTTGTCACAGAGTGCTGTCTGTAGATGGGCCTGTGCTTCAAACAACTGCTCAGATGCAACCTTGTTACTGTCTTCTAAGGCCATTATCTTTGTTTGTGACTCAGACAGATGCTGTGTTAAACACACATTTTCTGCCTTGAGCTTGCTCCTTTCACATTCATAATCAGCCACACTTGCACCAAATTTATGTTCCATATCTAACAACATTTGTTGAGTTTTGCTGAGTTCCCCTGAAGTTGACTTGCACTCATCTGTCTTCATTTCCAGCTGATGAAGCAGGTTATCCAGCTGAGCTCTCTGTTCTTCCCAAAGAATAGTTTTTGCATCAAGGTTGAGTTCAATTGTTTCCATCTTTACTCTAAGTTCTTCCTCTATTTGGCCAACATCAGATAATTTTCTGCTTTTATCTTCAAGAGATTCTGTCAACTGTGTAATTGTTATGTTTTGCTCACCTACAAAGTTCTTTAATCTATCCATTTCTTTATCAGCCTGAAGCTTTTGATTCTCTGCATCCTGTAAAGACATTTTTAATTTTGCTAACTGTGTCTCAGTGTCAGTCAAACACATCTCTGCATGATGTAGTTTATCAATAGCTGCAGCATAACTGTGGTTCAAGTCTGCATATTCTGTACTCAGCTTCTTAAATTGACTTTGAATGCTTTCTTTTTCCTCGAGAACATCCTGATGAAGTGAAACAAACTGCATTATTTGCACTTGCAGAGAACTCACATTTTCTTTGTAAACTTCTATGTCTTTCTGAAAATCATCTGCCTGTAACTGAGCCAATTTTAGCTTGTCCTCAAGTTCATGTCCAAGTACTTTTAGATCACTGATTTCTGCATCCTTGTTGATCAAACTATCTTCAAGAGAGCTTATCAACAGATTAAGTTGCTGCTTCTCAGCTAGCAGAGCTGTATAAGATTCTGTGGCAACTGCTATCTTCTCTTCCAAAGACTGAATAGCTGCTTTAAGATGTTGCATCACAGCCACTGAAGCTTCTTTGGTTTTTAAGGCACTGGCAAGATTGTCATCTTTCTCTGCAACCTCAGAAAGTATATGTGTTAGCTGGTTTTCAAAGTCACTGATTTGTGATTTTGAAAGTTTTAATTGTTCTTCAATTTCTACTGCCTTTTCTACAGCATGAGTCAATTGTAGCACAACTTCCTGCAATTCAGTCTCTTTTGTGATTGCAGTCATATTTTTAAAGTTCAGCTCTAGCTGTAATGAGTTTACAGTGCTCTCAAGATCAGATTGCACTGATTTCTGATTACTGAGGTTTTGGGATAAATGAATAACCAGCTCTTTTTGACTAGCTAACTCCTCTTGTATTGTTTGAAGTAAATTCTGTGAAGCGGCATTTTCTTCTGACCATCTAGATTTTTCAAGTGCCAAGTCCTGCAATAGGAGAGATTCTCTTTCTTTGTGCTCTATCAATAATGTTTGTATTTCAGTATTCAAGGACAAGCTTTCTTTAGACCAAGAATCTGTCTTATCTGCCAGTTCCTGTGAAATTTTAATCAGCTGTTCTTCTTTATTGTTCAACTGTTCCTGAAAAGAATGTATCTGGTCTTGTAAAGCTGAAGTCATTAATGAAAAAGAGTTCTTTTGACTTGAAAGACCTTCGGACAAAATAACAATTGTTTGTTCCTGTTCTGAAAGATTTTTTGAAAAAATATCACGCTCTTCATTAAGGCACTGTTTAGACTCATCAAGTCTAAGTTTTAGTGTTTCAACCAAACCTTGAAACACTTTAGTCAGTTCCAATAAAGAAAATTCACTAAAGTTCACTGTTGTGTCAGAAATGAATTCTTTATAATTAGAAAGAGTATGTACAAGCTGTGAACAATGACTAGATATAGAATCTGCTTCTTGCTGCTGCTGTTGTTGTAGATTGGCCAGGGAGGTAGAGGTTTGTTTCAATTCATTTTCAGATTTATGAATTTTTTGTTGGAGGGATTTATATTTTCCATAAAGGTCATCTTTTTCTTCAATTATACATTCCATGTGAGATTGCAAAATTGAGATCTCTGTTGTCAGCTTTGTGTTGACATCTGCTTGATTTTCACTGAGAATGCTGATCTCTTTCAAGGCACTTGTAAGTTGTGACTGCAAATATATTAATTCTGAAGAATGTTTTGTCTCAATATCAGTTTTATCTTGTAGAGCACTGTCAATTTGGGATTGCAATAATGAAACTTGGGCTGCATGCACTGAATTCTGGTTTTCTAGATCTTGCAATACATTATCTAACTGTGACTTCAATGCAAAAACTTCAGCATCATGCTGTTTCTGAAGGCTTACATGCTGTTCATGCAAACTATCTGCAGCCAGAGTCCTCATAGATGAGATCTCAAGTGCTTGTCCCTCAACAATCATTTTAACATCATGCAATTCCCTTTGGTAGCTTTGAATCTCTTCCTTCAGTTCTGAAACTACTCTACTGTATAATTCTTTTTCAGACTGGAGAGAAGCAGTGAGGGAAGACACTTCAATATGCTTGTCTTCAATAATCATGCATAAATTACTTGCCTTCTCTTTTTCAAGTGCTAGACAAGCAAGATTTTCTTCATGCAATGACTGCAAGCCACACAGTTTTTCAGACAAAGAGAGACATTCAGCACACTTAGATTCATGCAATGACTGCAAAGAATGCAGAGACTCCTCTAAGGAAAGCTTTTCAAATTTAACAGCAGAAATAGATTCTTTCATGACATCAAAGGAAACTAAAAGTTGATGCTTATCCTGCAATAAAAGTTCATTAGTTTCAGACAATGTCCTCACCTTCTCAGACATCCTTTCTTTCTCTTCTTCTGCTCTTTTCAAAGAACTCTCCAGGTTAGAGCACATCTCTTCTCGGCTTTCCAACTCTGCTGCCAGGGTTTCCATCTGGTAATTTTTCCCCAACAGCAACTGGTCCCTGTCTTCTAAGGATGCTTTCAACTGAATAATTTCAGCACTTAAATTCTTATGATCCAAATCTTTTCTGCTTATGAGTTGTTGATTTTCTTCTTGCAATTGCATCAGCTCATTAAGCTTAAATGTTTTTTCTATCACTTCTTGCTGCCTACAATTGACTTGATCTTCTAGGTCTGTCTGAGAATTGAGCAAATCAGAAACATATCTTTCTGACTTTTCAAGCTTATCCCTTAATGCTTCTATTTCTTGCCTTGCTTGTATCAAATCCGCATTAAGTGAATCTGATATGTGTGTAAGAGTGATATTAAGTTCTTCTGTCTTTGTTTGCAATTCCTGCAAACTTTCATCTCTCTGTTGCAAACAAGACTTCAAATCAACCCTATTTTTTTCTGATTGTCTCAACTGTTCAGTTTTTTCATTTAAATCTAGAACAACACTGTTAAGTTTTTCTGAAAGGGATGAAATATTAAAATCCTTGTCAGAAATCTCTCTTTCTCTCTGCAGTTGCAAAGAAGTAAAATCTTCTTGAATTTTGGCATTTTTCTCACATTCACTCTTCAAACTTTCAGCTAAAGAGTTTATCTCACTCTTTTGCTGTTCTAGAATCCACTCTTGTTTTTCTGATGCAGTAACATTTTCTTTTAACTTTACTTCTATTGATTTTTTCTCTTGTTGTATGCACTGCAGTTCATAGTTTAAGCGTGCAACCTCTTCTTCAAACTTTCCTGAAAGGGACTGTTGGCGTGTCAATTCTGTTTCCAGTTCTGAGAGTTGGTCAAGCAATGACTGAGTCTTTGACTCAAATTCTTTCCCTTTCTCACTCTGTCCCTCTCGCAGAACCTCTGCCTCCCTGGCCATTTGTTTCACTTGCAATTCAAGACTGGTGACCAGGGAAGCTTTACTTTTAATTTCCTCTTCCAATCTTTCCTGGTCTACCTTCAAAAGTGCAACAACAGTTTCATGTTTTGAATTCTGTTCATTTGCAGCATCAAGCTGCTGGAATAACTCTTTCTCTTGATCTGATTTACCAGCCAGCTGCAGCCGTAGTTCAGACTCAACCATTGAGTGTTCTTTAGCTGCTGCACTTTGTTGGTGCTGGCTTTCCTGCAGGACTGACTCTTGCTGTTTTATCAATTCAGCTAAAGAATCTTTCTCCATTTCTAACAAATGAATCTGTTCCTTGTGGTCTTCATATGCCCTGTGAAGCTGAGCTTCAGCAACTGCAAGCTTTTCTTCAACCATCTTCAATTCTTCCTTCAATTGCTGCACTTCAGACAGAGCATTCTGGCGGTCGAGCATCACAATATTGAGCTGTGATTTCACTTCATCAACCTCTAGGCTCAAAGCAGACTGAAATTGAAAGAAAATACAACAGTCTCTTAAAGACACTCATAAAAAAAGACATTAAAATCAAATGTAAACATGATCTAAATAAATATTTTGCTTACTCAACATAGATACTTTCTATCTTGTTGGATATGGATTTTATTTCTGCTTACAACTTTCAGTGATTTTTCAGATAGACACAAGGAGCAGATGTTATGAAAGGAAGAGAAACAGAAATATGGGTAGGAAGAGAAAATTATGGAACTGATGGCATACTGGATTTCTAGATGCAAATTTGTTTGTGTGAACAATGACTTTTTCTGATGTTTAAATTAACAAGGCATCTTTAGCATGTACAGTCTCTAGCATACCCAATTTATATTCCCATCCACTAGATAAAACCATCCTGAGCTAATGAAAATTAAGATCACCCCAAAGCTTGAATTTAATTAAATAAATACTATTACTGTTTTTTAAAAAAAGTTTTGAATAAAAAAAAATATTTTTTAAAAATCCTAACTGACAATCAAGGATCACACAGATGTAAAATATTTCATTTTACTAAATTGTGTCATATAGCAATGAATAAACTTTTTCTATAGAATACTTTTGTCTAATGAAGACTGATATCATTGCTGTTTTTCTCTTTCTATTACTGAGAAGAAAAAGAACTTGGAATTGTAGAAAAAGTTAATCAGGCACAAACCAGACTAATTAGATGATTATGTTCAAGGAAAGAAAAATCAACAAAACATTTCAATACAGGTAAGAGCAAATACTGTACTGCAACTGCAACTAGAGCACAAAAAACAAAACAAAAACATTAAAAAGTTATTCATTGCCATAAGACAAAATTCAGTAAAATGAAATATTTTACAGATGTGTGATTCAAGATCTTAGATCCATCTATGTTTGAGTTCCTCCCCAACCCCACAAGATGTGATTCGCTATAATTATAAGGGTTACAATAAACCATTTTCAACAAATAAATGATCATCTATACTTAACAAATCCTCATTTAATCCACACTCAACATTTAAATAATGTTACACGCAACAGAAGCTGGAAAACAGTTACACGCAACAGAAGCTGGAAAACAGTTATCATGCAACTGTTACAATGTACAGAGCACTAGTATGCAGGCACACATCTTTTGTAATAATTAACAAACATGTATGTGCATGTACTATATTACAAAAACATCCTTGGAGAAATTCAGAAAACTTCCTGATCAAAAGACTGCATTTTAGGTGCAATGATACCTTCAGATTGTGCTAAATCATGCCACAGAAATTTCAGCACTTAATTGCATCTACAATCATATGCTCTTGATACAATCCTGGCCCTGTGTATGAATGTATGCATTTGTATTGAACCACTCCATATGATTAGTGACTCATAAGAAAACTAAATAAGGTATTTGTATTATACCTTTAGGATTCACTGATAAAACTGATTAAACTAAACAATACATGTATACACTAGCATGGATATTCTATTGTCAAAAAAGAAAACCATGTGCTTACATTTTGATCATGAAGGGTAGATAACTCTGTAGTCAATTGATTTACTGTTTCTTTTTGCTGCTTATTCAGCTCCTGTTGTTCTGTCAGTTTTACTTCTACTTTGTCCAACTGAAATAATTGCAGAAATATTCAATTATAACCTAACAATAGATAAGAACTTATCATATTCTCTTTCTTATAATGATACATTGTATGAAGAGCCATGTTACATAATCCTAGCAACATGGGCATTGAAGTTTAAAAAATAACAGTGACACTCACCTGTTGTCTAATATCTTCATTCTCCTTTTCAAAAGCAATATTTGGTTGCATTTCATATTCCACCTTTTCTTTCCATCGTTCAACTTCTAGTAATAATTCATTCTTCTCTGCTTCAATACCTAAAACAGAATCAATAAAAAATATATTCAAAAACAATGTCTATTTTAATAAAACTTCAATAAATTAATTTCACTATTAAATTCTATTTAAGTAATTTTTTTCCAAGCTTTAAAACAGTTTTAAAATACCACTATAGTTTTTTTAACAGCAGAGATACAAGACAAATTTAGCGAAATCACAACTTGACTGTTTAAAATACTTTTGTCTCTTTTGTCTGTTTGTTTTCTTTATGTCTATAGAGTAATTTTTGAAAAGCTAATGACTGGAGAAATATATATTAGATTTATTTCCATTGTAATTAAATGTAAAACAGAGTCTTAAGATGTAAAATTACAAAAGTCAATAGAGAAAACAAAAACAGACCAATGATACACTTAAAGTATTATGTTGGATTGCTGAACAACTTCATTTTGGAAATGAAGCACATAAAACATATTTAAAAACTTTTGCCAAACTTAAGATATAACCAGAATAAAAAACAACAACAAAAAGAATAAAGAATACAGAATACAGAGATAATTGTGATTCTTTTGCTGTTATTTGTTTGTTGAAGAAACTTTCTGACTATTCACCTTCTCTCTGTTCTTCCATTTCGACCATTTTTAACTCCAATGAAACTTTTTCACTATTTAGTTCCTGGTAAGATCTGTCTAAGGTATCCATAGTTTCCTTTAAATTTTTAACTTGCTCTGAAAGACTTTCCTGAAAAGTGCAAAATACAACAATTTAGTGCAAAGAGATTTATTTTAATTTTAAAAAAAGAATAACAATACAGATTTTTGTTTGTTGTTTTTATCCTTTTCAAATATCTGGAATCTTGAAATAAATCAACTAGACTCCAATCTCTAATAGTAATTTTGTCTGGCAGATGCAATGACAGAGGTATTAAATAAATACAAATATAACAGAAAATTACATTCTCAGTAAACAGACTAAATGAATCATTCTTAAAACATATACTGAGCTATAAAACTGGATTATGAGCATGCTATGAAACAGAGGAGGAAAGTATCTATCTTTGGATACTAACACTTAAGTTCAATTATCTTGCTTGTAGTAATGGGTTAGATTAAAGGAAGGAGTCTGACTTAAATTAATCAGATGACTAAAATGTTTGCTCACTTTTTTTTAAAGGTTAAAAAAAAATTACTATATAAATTGTTTCCTCAATATCAAACAGATGAGCATATAATAAAAGTGTAAGTGTTACTTCATACAAACTAGAGCTAAGGAACCATGCACACAAAAGACAGAGCCCAGCAGCAGCAGTTCTATTAGTAGTGTCCCTTTAAATTCTCTAGTACCTCACAGTGCAAGATATGGAATGAAAATGCAGGGAGGTTGGAGAAAACTGTGTATATACTCATCTGATGGGTATTTATTTATTTATTTATTACTTATTTATAAAGACAAACTCATTTTTAATCAATGAAACCTATGAGTATACAGTAGGAGAATAACAAATAAGAGATGGTAATTCCATGATCAAATTATGAGTATTTTGCACACAGCAAATAAAAGAGAGGTGGTCTGAGCAACTGCTACCACATCCCTAGACTATATAGACTATAGATGATAAAATCTTGGGAAAGTAGAAATATCTAATCCACCACAGCTACAATCTCCTGAAAGGCCAAATGTCTATAAATGTCAAACGGGGATGAAATAGCTCTGATTTCACAGACCCCAAAAGAATTTTGGCATGCAAGTAAACACTATTTATATACTCTTCTAATGATTTGTTCAGCCAGGATAGCAAAGTCTGACTAAAAACCTCTGGGAGAGATGAGAAGAAATAGTGAAGATGTCACTCCTCTGAGTTACTGTGATTTGACCTGATAAATTTTCAATGTCCTAAGTGCAATAATTGATAGAATGCCCAAAGAACTGAAACATTACTAATTGAAGTGCCCTATTACCATCTGTTCTTGGTGAAGGACAATAATCATCCACATAACTGAGCAGCACTGAAAACGGAAATGATTTCTTGGCCTCTAAGGATGATGAGGTTTCTTGTACAAACTTAATATCTATCCGGGAAAAGGTTATTGAATATCTTCAGTCATAGTTTATGTACAATTTAATCTTAATTTCAAGAACTGTGTTAACAATTTTTGTCAGTGGACAGCACTGGATTGAAAGACTACTGAAAGACAGAGACACACAATGCAAAAATTTGTTCCCAGTTTCCAGAGAAAATAGTGTAAGCTAAATATACATACTTAAAAGACACTACAGCATGCATACATGAGAATAACAAGAGCAATTCAAACTATCACTAGATGCTCTTGAATGTTGCACCACATAAATGCCAAATGAAAGTAAAGTGTCTTACCACCTGTGTTTGTAGGTCTGCTACAATTTGACTATATTTGTTTCTCTCATCCATGACAACTTCCAACTGTGCTGCAGTTTGCTGCTGATGTATCTCAGTCTGTGCACAGACTGCTTCCAAGTCTTTTATCTGGTTTTCCTGATGACCTAAAAAATATTATAGGTGACCTGCAAGATCACTCTTTTTCACAATGACAGATAATTTTTGTTTATTCTGTTTTTCTTCTTTCAATATATGCATGTCAGGGTGTAATAAAAATAAGTAATAATCAAGTAAACCTAAAACCTGATTGCCCTTTCAAAACAAAACTCCAAGATGCCTTTATCATGCAAAAAAAAAAGAACAGCCAATGTTTAGTTTCTTTAAAAATAAATCAATTGTAAAACAACAAAATATAATGCAAGCCTAGCTCAAAGTCCTCGCAATGACTGGTAAAAAAAAAAATCAGAAAATGAGTGAACAAAACTGAACACACAAGGCCTTAAAACATGTCTGAAGTGAAACAAATTGAAAACTAAATATTCCACCTTCAACAAAAAGCACATAATTTTATTACACAATTTACACACATTTGATCGAACCAATATAAATATTAAAATATTAAATTTAGCAAAGAATTATGGAAAATCAGATAAAAACTTTACAAAAATATTATAAGGACAGATTGACTGCTATTTATTACAGTTGTTTGTTGTCTATGGTGAGATGCTGACTTCATGAAATAAGCATGTCTCTGTGAACCCAGCCAGAATTAAGTGAGGTAATCATATGTAAATGATTACAAATATAAATTACAAAGTGAGAAAAAGAAACATGTAACCTGCAAGAAAAAGGTTCAGGGATAAGTAAAACTCTTAAATTATCATATTTTAACCACCATCTTCAGTATAATAATTAAATTTTGAAAATTAAATGAACTGATTCCATAAAATATCTATCACCAGAATTCATGTACACAGTGAACTTATCCCCAAAATATCTTAGGAGAATAAACTCACATTTGACCTCAAGTAAGCCTATTCCAGCATGAGGCATGATCTGTCAACACAATTTAATGACACTAATGGGAAACTGGTAGTGTGGGTGAATTTAATTACTGAATTGGTTAGAATGGGGCATAATTTTTTCTTATTTCCATACATTTTCGGAGGATGAAATGTTCTGTAAACTATTTAACAATTTCTATCCTACTGTGAGTGATGAGATCTTTATAATTTCTGTCAGCAGCATCTGGGGTCATACAGAACCTGTTTAAGGGCTGAAGTAGCATTTAAAACAACTTTTATTCTAATAAAATAAGGAACAGCAAAAAATAAATATGCTTTGAAGTCAAATTCAACAAGCAAAAAGTTAAACTAATATTATATATCTATTAGTATATTACTTTAAATAAAAAAAGAAGCTATTTTATTTATCATAGGTCAAAATAATTACATTTGCCAAAATTGCTTTGAAAACTGATAGTTTTATTAATTACATTCTAATGAAACAATTCATATAATTATTATTCTAAATGAGTGTTTCCAGAAGAATTAATAAAGATTTCAGAGAAACAAAATCATGAAACAAGAATAAAAATAGCAACAAAAAACAAGCAACAAAAATAAAGTACTTACTAATGGTAACTCTTGCTTCTTCAAGATCCATGAGTTTCAACTGCAAATTTCCCTTTTCATCTTCTAATTCAGTTACTTTGTTATTCAGCTGCATCACCTTGTCTGCTAGTTCACTCCCCTGTTACAATAATATCAACAAAGTAAAAGATCAGCAATGATTTATCTGTAAATACAAAAGCAATCCACAAGAAAAAACACTTGCAAATATATGTATATAAATGCATCAGTAACGATTCTAATAATAAAAATAATAAAAGAATATTTGTTAATCTGAAAAGAAATTGTCATTTTCTCATAAATGTGATAAAAGTCTATCAATGGGAAAAGACCACTTCACGAAGAAAGTATCTACTATTATGGAGCTATCTGAGAGATCATATCTACTTTGTGCAAAATTGTCTAGTCACAAGTTCTGAGATTGCAGAATTTCAGAAACATCTCCAGAAAACTAATAAGTATTAGCCTCTGTGATTAGGACCATGTTCTTTTCATGATAGTGAAGCAGCAAAGCAACAAAACTCTATGTTCAACCACATCTTGACAGACTGTCATCTGTGCTTGTTGAGAGGGGCACTATTGCATCTGACCCTCTCAGTTCAACCGTCATGACAAGGCCTATCTGAGAAAGGGTGTAGTTTTGAGATCATCTCTGAAAGCATGCAGCTCTCTTGCTACTGAGACATCATTAAGAACTGTATAGACAAGAGGTACAGTCGGCCTAAGATTGTCAAATCTGTTGCACAGTTCTGTAATTGTTAGTAGTTCCAGCACTATCATTGTTTTTAAATCCTCACAGTCTCTATAATTTTCTGAATGTGAGCACTCATCTCTGAGACCTTGTTCTTCTAAAGTGTGCTGATGATCATTCTTTTAATCTACAAATGAAATGAAGTAAAATCTCATTTCTTGCAATGATCTGAAATGCCACGTTTCATAACAATCCTGTCATCTAGATCGAAAGAAAAAATTCCTGGGTTTCAGTGTGCATGAAACAGATTGTCAAGAAAACTCAGGTAAAAAGTCTCAACACTTCCACTATGATGTCTATGAAGCATGTAAACATAAAATAATGGAGAGGCTGAACATTAGAACTTGGATCTGAAACATCCTTTCCTGGTATGCAATATGAAGATAATTCAGTAATCTTTTTCCTATAAAGAAATCATCTTTGAGATCAAGACTTAAAGTATAGTCTCCTAAAAGAATAGCTATATATAATACTATTGGACAATATCTTACAACAAATGAATAAAAGTGAGCTTGCTGAGAGTATTAAACTAAAGTCTATGGCTCATTTCCATTCCTCTGAGGGTTTTGGCAACAGGAAAAATGAGAAAAGAAGCTTGGAGAGATGTGATCCCATTTTTTTATTTTTTATTTTAAATATCTATTACTGAATTTTAAAATTATATAAATTTAGAATAATATTTGTAATTGTTATAATGTATACCTGAAGCTTCCCCATTCAATGCTGAACAAATGATATTTTCCATGAGACATAAGAATATATAGGAAATAAATAATTCACTGATTATGTATGCATGATGTCAGAAAAGCCCCAAAGATTTTATGAGATAAATGCTTGGAATACAACTGATTTCAAAATTAATAAAATCTAGAGTCAAATCTGTACTAAACTGAATCTTAAAATCTGACAATAGTTTATGGAAAAAGCAGATAAAATTACACAAACAAATAATTCCAAAGAATATAAGAATATATTAATGGTGCTTCATTTAACCAACAGCTTATGGCAAGTTCACAATCTCATTTGTGATGGGTTGATGAATTAAAAAAAAAGTGAGTGAGCAACTGTTAGTCAACAATGATAAGTTAGCACTTATTCTGATTGACTGATAAAAAGAATACTGTCTTTGATAGGCTATATAAGGTGTTCTTCTCTCTTGTAAATTCAACATAAGGAATATTGTGTTTTTAGTGCCGTAGCCAAACTCAGGTGTATTATCCCTTTGGTGGTGGCAATGAAAGAGCCTTTTAAAGAAATCTAGTCACCTACATGTCAGATATGTCACAGAGACAAACAGTTCTGTCAGGTAAATAGGTAGTAATACTTCTAAACAGAATTAAATTAGCTTACCCTGCGTAAGTCTTCCAACTCTTTTTCCAGGGATTTGATCTTGGATGTCATCTGAGCTTTCAACTTTAACATCTTGGTCTCAGTTTTGCCTCCTCCATCTTCTGTTGCTCTTTTGGCTTCTTCTAGTTGGGCATGTTTTTCTTGTAATTCTTTCTTGAGTTCAGCAATAAGCACTTGCTGATCAACACTCTCTAGAGTGCCAGTTAATTCACCTTCTGACACCTTTAATCCATGAGACTGTAAGTATTGGTAGCGCTCCTGAAAATGTAATTGACAAGAAGAAATTCAAATTAAAGAGTTATAAAATTCAATAAGCAATAAATTCAGGTCATATTTTAGAAACATCGGCATGCATTCTCCTATGTATTCTTCTTTAAGGTTTTACAACAATTATCATAAGCAATTCTGAACAGCACAGAAAAACTTCAGATGTTGTTTCTAGTATGTCAATGACTGCTAACTACTGAAAAATACATTTTATGCATGATCATCTATTAATTTAAGAGAATGTATTTAATTCTGATAATTAATAAGTGCTTGATGTTTAACAGCAATACCAAAGTCTTAAATTGGATATTGCATACAATATATAATGCATACAATTTTAAAGAAAAAAGCTAACAAAAAATGTTGTTGCAAATATTTCTTTTCTAATTTACATTATTTCTCAAAATGTTCTTTAAGACAAATGAGCCAACAGTCAGCCATCTATTGTAATATCTTACCTGTAAGGCACTATACTGAGAAGTGGCTTCAGCATAAGCTGTCTCATACTTCACAAGAGAGTATCGCAAGTTTTCAACCAACAGTTCCTTCTCAGACAATTCGTGTTCATGTTTCTCAACCATATCATGGTGCCTGACCTCTAGCCGATGCTTTTCCTCCTTCCACTCTTTCTCTGCATCCACAAAGTTCGCCTGAAGTAACATCAGTTGCTCTGATGTCACCTAGGAAATGCCATAAAATGTATTTAAATGAAAAAGGTTAAGAGCTATCACTTCTAATTTAATACAGTAGATCAGCTTTCTGCGCTTTCACAGACTGCTCCTTTTGGTTTTTTTTTTTCAGAATTATTATTGAAATTCTATTTCATAGACGGTGTCTTTAAAATGTTTGAGTGCATTAACAGTAATCCATACAAAAGTTGATATTTTCAGGAAAGTAGTTTATGTATGCTAAAATAGGCAGTTTTGTTATTTTACCATTTTAAAAATTAGTATGAAATAATATTCACTCAGATATACACATAAATTTAATTTCTATCATATTTAGACATTCTAAATTATTTTTTGAGGATTTAAAAAAATGCCTTTATAAAGACAGATGTGATTATAGAAAGTTTAAATAACTATAAATCTTTGAATAAGGTATGAATTATAAGTAACTAATGTATTCATTTTACAAAAACCAATACAAGTGTTTAGACAATATTAGGTGTAGTAAATCAATACAATTATCAAAAAACTACCTAAAGATAAGGATGCAAAACTTACTAAAGTGCAAATACTTCATAAAAAGCATGATCTAAAACTTGTATATTTATGCTCAGAACTTCAAATGTTCAGTCTGTCTTTTACATTTGTACTGTGTTGGTTATCAGACCAAAATCCAAACATTTTTTGCTTTAGCTTTTTCTCTACCAATAGTGTTATTTTCTCACCTATAATTATAATCTATTTTTAATACTGACTTCATCATCACCTCTCATATAGTTGTCATTATACTCATAGTTTTCAAATATTTCAAATACAACAGATGGTATATTCAAATAACTGTGTTCATTTAAAATATCTCAAAACTATCTCCCACTCTTTTCTTTTGTTTGTTGATTACTTTTTTATAAACAAAATAAATTAGCAGGTTTTAAAAAAATGTACTGTCATTAAAAAATGCCATTTAAAACATGAGATTTTATACATATACTTATGTATAAGAATATTCTATATAAACATATGTACTAGAAGGGGGGGGGGGGGGAGAGGAGTACTATTAATAAATAAAATTCACTATTCAAGAGATGAGAACAGTGAACTTAATGGGAATGAATTACATTAATTTCACAAAATTCATTTTTAATGAAACATTAATATGTAAGTGACAGAGGTTCTAAAATAAACATCTGCTACACTCCTATGTTCTTTAATAAACTAACTGAAAACAACATAACTGAACACTTGGACTCTAAAGAGCATATTTTTTTTTTACCTGCAGCTTCTCTCTCAAAAGTTTTAGAGCTTCCTTGTTCTCCACAATTTCTTTCTCCTTTTCAACAGCCTCCTTCTGAAGTACCTCAATGACCCTGACCTTGCCAACCAGTACCTCATTTGTGTCCTTCAACTTTTGTTCGAACATGCGAATTATCTCATCTTGTATGTTCACCTCCTCTTTCATCATGATTCTCTGGATGTCCTGTTCATGCCTCTGTATCACTTCTCTCATATCATTCTCATGCACAGCAAGTTCTTTGTCCTTTTCCTGTAGTAGAAGTTGAAACCGCCGGACCTCTGTGTCTTTTTCAGCAAGTGTCTCTTCAAAGTATTTTTGTGTCTCTGTGAGTTTCATGTGAAATCGGTCGGTCTCAGTTTTTAGCTGACTTTCAGTCTTACGGAGAGTTTCTTTGGAGATTTCCATAGCTTCTTCATTTGCTTCAATCTTTGCAGTTAGCTTAGCAATGAGTTTTGTCTGATCAAGGACATTCTGCTTATGTTCATTCAGAGAAGCCTGAAGAATCTGCACATAATATTGCAATAGTAATCAAATAAAAAAATGAATGTGTCAATAAAGAAATTCTTTACTTGTAATAAAATGTATAATGTATGGTAATTTTGAAAAATGAAAAGAAATGAATAATAAGAAGAAATGAATAAATGAACAATCTCTTTTAACAAAACATATTCATGAAAACTATACATCCAGTTAAAATCATAGACTGAATGCCAGTTATGAAAAAGAGTTAAACTGTGGAATCTTAGAAGTAAATTACTGTTTTTCAATCAGAGCTTCAGTGCATGGCCTGAATACTTCCTTTCTAATTAAAAGAATTTATAGTAAACTTTAGAATTATCTGACACTCTTTATCTAGTGGCACTCTTGCTCTAAAGGAATAGAAAATACCCTATTATAATTCACCGCCGTATCTAGCAGCATACTTTGCTGTTATCCAGCAAGATGTTATCTTCAGAAAACTAATTTGCTGAATAAGGTACCTGGCTATAATATTTACTCTTATTATGTATGTGTAACTGTTAAATTTATTTTTTTGAAGACATATTAATATTGCCTGCTGAATGTCAGCAAATTTGATCTAAAGGCACACCCTAATCTCCAAGGATAATCAAGAGTTGACTAAATTAGCAGCAAAATAATCTTCTGAGCAACTGATTAAATTTAGAGCTGTAATGAAGTGAGCAAAATAAATATTTTTTTATTTTTATTTTTTAATTATACAATAACAATATTCCTTTAAAAAATGCCACATTATTATTATCTTTATTATAAATTTCCCCCAAAAATATCTGAAAACAATTTTTCCATTTTTTTAACCAGAAAATGTATATAAAGGTATTTAAATTTAGTTAACATTGTAAATGATTAAATGATTATTATTTTTTCAATTTTAAGATATTCTTATTTTGATACTTACTAAAATATATTTTAATACAAAATTTTCTATAAAAGAACTATATCTGTAAGGTTACTGCATCTTACAGTAATTGTCATGTACAATAACAGTTCTCAACCTACATAAGAATCAATAATACCAACTGAAATACCACAACAAATATAGCTTTTTTCCTGTGCACAGTTCATAAAAAACATCCATAAGAAAAAAACAAAAATTAAAAGTTGTTTTTTTTTAAAGCTTAAATTCTTTATTCAGCAGGACTATTACCAGTAAGTCTGACATCAAATCATACTGAGTGTACCTACAGATCTTTCTAATATTTTAAAGGCAGGGGGATGAGAATATTCCGGTTATGAAATTTTAACTGACTGGTCTCTTAAAGAGGGTCAGCCTACATATTATCATTTTAAAATAAGTATAAACAGTAAGAGATTTATAGATAAATGATTGGGTCTCTTACTTCAATGACTTTATCGCGCCCTCTGATGACCTCTTGTGTTTCTCCAACCAATTCTTGCAAATCCATAACTTTGCGATCTTGCTCCAGTACTTTGTTATTCATCTCTAAAAGTTTGCGGTCTTTGTAAACCATCTGTGCATACATCGCCTGTATCTGAGACTGAGGATATTACATAGATTTATTAATAAATCTATAAATTAATTAATAAATAAGGAGAGATGTAAGAAATGTATGATAATCTGAAACTAACTTCTAATATTTATTTTAATAGAAAATGTAAATGATTGATTGTTCACAACAAAACTGCTCTAAAAATTACACAAAAAACAAACTTAAACATATCACATGTTTTAGCTAAGTTTGTAACTCACAGGTATATGAAACCAATAAGAAACAGATCAAGTTATTAGTGGAAAATAGCATAGGCAAAAAGTAAAAAAGGGCTTTTTAAATAAAAAATGAATCAGTCTTTTTAAAAAAAAATTAATCAATGCTTTTTATTAATGCTTAATGAAAATACTACAATCTAATGCTGAATGTCTCTATGAGGCTACTTCATTTAAAACTATGAAGTTGCATCACTGTGCTGTGCAGTCACAACATCTGCCAACTTACATATGGCAGGAAAGAGAGAAAAGAAAACAGAGTGGCAGAGAAACAGAGAGAAACAGATGAAAAATGAAAAACATGAAAAACAGAGCTGAAAAACAAAACAGAAATCTTACAGGGAATCTGTACAAATTAAAAATAACTTAAAGATGCTAAGCTGGATTTAGGGATTTATAAGAAAATCGGACCATATGGACAAAATTTTAAAACAGCTTGCCAAAAGAAAAAAAAAATAATAAAGTGCCCAAAGTGGAGCTGCTTATGACTGGGCTGAGTACTAAGTAAGGAAGCAAAGGTTCTCATGACAAACCAAAATGAACCATTGGAACTGTACAACAGAATTAAAATATGCTGGTCCCCATAACAGCCAGCTAGATTATGCCTGAAGGAATTACTTGCAAAGTAAAACTGAACAAGCTTTAGGTTCAGTGATGCATATGAAGAGACTTAATATTTTGTGAACTGATCTACTCTGGTCAGAGAGCCGAGCTCTGAGTAATCCATCCTGTGTAATGCATCTCCCTACTCCAAAACCAAATCTCCAGGAAACTCAAGTCAATTAGAATCTTAGAGCACCATTTATTGAACTGACAGAAGCAAATTAGTTATGATTTCCTTTACAACTGCACTTGCTGAATAGTATGTTAAACTTGGTCTGTTCACATTGTGAACAACAATGATTAATTATTATTATCCATGCACATAAAATACTTTTTAAAGGAGAGATAGCTTGTTATAGAAAGTCTTCTATGATAATATTAACCAATAAAATTTGATAAATATTATCCCATATTATAGTTTGGAAAATAAATTGACTGCTAAAATTCCAACAAATAATTAATTCTGAACAACAATCTATCAACGCAAAATTTAATATGTTTGTGATAAAAACTGTTAAAAACTACAAACATGCACATCTGATCAATTAACTAAGTATACAATGTAAGAGTTAAAAAAAATAAAAACAGAAAACACCTACATGTTCTGTATCACCATCCCCTGCAGCTAAGCTTTGTCCTGACTGAAGTGTTTCTATTGTTTTTGTTTTCTCCTCCAGTTGTTCTCTAAGGCTGCTGACAAATGTTTCCCGCTCAGCTAACACACGTTCCTTGGCCTCAATCTGCTGTTGACGGATGAAAATAACTTCATCTTTCTCTTTGATGATTCTGTCCTTTTCTTCCAGCTGCCTCTTCATCAATGTTAGCTTAGCACGTCCTGCATGGGATGCTGGTGAATCTTCAAGGTGTGTCGTTTCCGCTCCCTTCAATATAATTTAAACTCATTCAAACTTTGATTTAAAGTTTTAAAACTTTTTCCTTTTTTTTTTTTTAGAAGATTAGATAATTAGATTTTTAAAAAATGTAAGAACTAATATAAAATACCTATAATATATACTATTCTTATATGATTAACAGATAGGAAACAGATTCAGTAACCAGCATTTTATGCCTATTAATTAATAGCTTCAATTCTTACTATTATTATTCAAAGTCTAATAAGAAGAGAAAAAAACAAATTATTAGAATAACAATTTATTTTTAAAAAAACAGTAAAAAAACCCATCAAAACTTATGGCAAATGATTATATATAAAAATTAGTTAAAAGAATATATTAGTGTATATAAAACATGTTAGTAATATGGTATTACCTCACATTTTGTGAGGGTTGATTTCCTGAAGAAAAAAAAAAAGTAAATCAATGTAATAACTTTTCTTTCCTTGTGAACTTAGTGAGAAAAAATAACATACCGTTACATTTTAAAGAGCAAAATCCTGATTGTGTGATAATAGCAAATAGCTAGTATCATATATATTATGCATGTTTTTAGTTGATATTATTTAGCTTACAAATGCTTTTTCCATGTCAATCTGAAGCACCGACAGCTACACACACTTGGACAAAATAGCAACATACCTTGTCTTTTTCATCTCCAGATGGTTTCTTTGCTTCCTCCATTCTTGTCATTTTAGCTTGCTTTGCTTTATTTTGCAACTTTATTTTTGATAGCTTACTGTTTGTATCCTAGATATATTGAAATAATTAGTCAAATGTTTGTTAATTAATATGTTTTAAATAAAAAAAGACAGTATAAAGCAAAAAAAAGTATATGATTAAAAGGTAAAGCATTCAATTAAAGAAAAAAAAACAACAAACAATATAAAACTGTTAGAAAACATGCACCAACTAATACAAACAATAAGAAACTGTTACAGATTGAAAACATGCATGCCATATCATGCTATGTAGTAATGTACATGTGTAAATTTTTTTAAAGTGGGCTTTTACCAGAAAAAAACATATTACAGGAGTATCATACAGTTCTCAGCCTATAAGGGGTCCACATATACTCTAATGGTAAGAAAATAATTTTTTTAAATTCCATATATAAAAGAAAGGGAGAGCATGTTCCTTGATGAAAGTCAACAATTTAGTGAGAGAAATGTTAACGTTTTTGAAATTTCAAACAGCATATATATATTTACACTACATAATATATACTTTGCAAAAAATGACTTGTCTTTTATTAGGTTTATGAAAATTAGTGAACTGATATGTTTCACAATAGTAAAGCAATCAAGTGGAAATGCTTGTCATTCATTGGCTGATGTGGCTTAGTAATGTTCAGTACATGAAACCAAAGGTTTATTAAAATCCAAGGAGACTGCAACCTGAACATTGCCAAGATTTACAAGTAAAAAAAATATTGTAAATATAGGCAAGTATAATTTTGGGTTTTAATTTCAAACATTATAATCCCCAATCAAGGGTAAAAGTGTAGCTTCAAAAACAATTTTAAACACAAAAATTTCCTTTAACAATTTCTTGACTCAAAATTAACATTTTCTTTGAATGGAAAACAATTTTGGAAAATTTCCCTGACTTGTCCAATTTTCCAGGACACAGAATCTCTGCATAATTTCTGATATTCTTATCATTAAATTTTTAAAAGTCTAATGAAAAATAAATCCAAATGTGATAGTAAGCATGGTTCAAACTAATGCACTTGATGCTGGAAAAATGTCTTTCCACTCCACCAGTCTTACTTCGAAGCTAACTTTTAGCCAATAAAAAACTTCAATGTATGGGATAGAATGCGATAGATGAACTAAATTTCTGTTGTTGGTTTGGCCAGAATTTGAATCGTTTATGAATGAGTGCATGATCCCTTACTATTATGGACTGTGCCCAAGGCAATGGGGCATTAATATGGAAGCTACACATCAAGGGTTACTAATGCAATTCACAAATACAAATTACAAGCATAAATATTAAATATCAATGAAATGAACATATATTTAGTAAAAAAAAATAAATAAATAAATATAGAACAAAGAGTAACAAAATTTAATTTATGATATTCAATATAGAGATAAGAGGCAGCAAAGAACTCAGAACTCTTAAGTGATGCTAGTCTCCCTTATGGTGACTTATGTGTCTGATAGTCTGTTGGATGGGATCAAAAAAATTGGGTCCAGTATGCCATAGAGCAATAGGAAGTCTCTTATTCTAGTGACTATTTATAATAAAAACTAGCCACTGCCTGACCAAAACTGTGCTAACAAAAAATGTCAAATACTTTTCAAGCTTTTACTCCCCAAACTTAAAGCAGTAAAATCTCTCCCCTCCAGAAATATCTTCCTTGATGCTCATGCATGCTTGCAAAATAGCAAAAACTGGAAGCAGACATGAAACTCAAAACAAACAAACAAGAATTTTCAATTTTATATACCTGCAGTTCTTTGTCCTTCCTATCTAATTCTACTTCCTGTTTGCGTATAAGCTCTTTGAACTGCTCAATCATCAACTGCTGCTGCTCCAGCTGCATCTGAAGCTCGTTATCTGCCATCTTATAATAACGTGTAATAATTGATTCTCAGACAATTGGCACTCTGACTTTGTTATCATACATACAGCCACACCTAAGAAAAATGAAACAAATATCCAGATAGATCAATTTTGAAAAAGGATTTATATATGTAACACCTAACATCAAACCATTTGTGAGGTACCCATCATGTTCAGTTAAATAATTGTTTGCAATATGATTATATACATAACCTCTAAATAGTAGAATTATTGCAACTGTGATCATTCTTTAGAGATTATTTAACAATCAGCAATCTATTTCTATTCAGAGATTGCACTTACACTAAGTTGTATAAATGTATAGATGCCGTAATACCTTAAAAATTTGTTATTAATACATTGCAACATATTGAAACTAATGTATGAAATTCGGAACTGCACTTTTTACTTTGTTTTCAATCCAAAACTTTACAATATGCTCAAATGAATCGAATGGGTTCACCATGCTACAAGGTGATCATTTTATGATATTTACACCATAAAACTTTCTCTAAAACTGCTGCACTGCAACTGCTTTATTTACACTGGATATTCACTCATATTTCTTATAATTATATTATCAAAGCCTGAGGATTTCCGAAAGGATAATTTCAGAAATATTGTATAATTTTTTTTTTTCAAATACTTTAATTCTGTACCTCCAATGTATATATGGCACTGTATACAATCAAAGTAAATCAAATTCATCTTTGGTTCCAAGTTCAGCTGGATTGTTAAAATAATATTTAACATTATTACAGAGATATTTAATGAGTGTTAAATTGTTTATATTTATAAGAAGTCTTTTAAAAAATATATTGTACATACATATTGGTATGGGTTTTTCAAAAATAAATAATTCACTGTTGCTCCATTGCTGTGACATCTTACATATCAGAATCTCATATTTTAAAAGATCACTATAATAATCATATTTTTCATACTGATAGAAAAGAAAATGTTATAAAGTTCAAGAATTCTTTTCATTTCAACCATTTTATTATTCTTTTTATTACTTCAGAAAGTTTATAGAATCTGTGGACTATTTAATAAGAAAACAGTGCAAAAATTCCTATGTATACCCAACAGTAAAAAGAAAAAATTATGTATATAAGTATACATTTATTTACTTTAATTTTTAAATAACATTCTTTTTCACATCTCTTCTACTTCCCAACATCTGTCAAACAAAACCATTTATTTTTTCTGAGAGCCTTTTAGTACCATGCCGTTAGTTATGGATGACACTATTTACTTCCATATAATCTAAACTCACTGTAGTATAATTAGGTAAGCCCACTTGCTATATGGAGAGTGGAGACAGCATCGCATTGTGACTGATTTAACTCTTTTTCAAAACTGTTTATCTCGGTAATTAGAAGAAAGAAATGGGTGAAAATTGTTTTAATAAATAAAGGAATCTTCCAACGTTAAATATAAGTTTTGTTTGTACATTTGAATGACATATTTATTATGTTTTGATCAATAAACTGACAGCCGGTAAAGCGTACTGAAGTGCCTGTGGCGAGATTTGAAAATGGCTGACCTCCGACATCATTTTTGGTTATGATCACATTACGTGCTATCGACTTTTCTGTATTCAACCAATAAAAATAAATCTTATATCAACGGAAAGCTAAGATAATGACCTTTAACATAAGCATCAGCTCGTTTAAATTTTTTAAATTTTTACTGTAGAAAATGAGAATCCAAATTATGTGTTATGTTTGACGCATTATTACTTTGGAACCCATTATCATCTATCAGCCTCCTTTATATTGTTGAAAAGGTAATTTTTTGCCCTTTAAAACAGTATATAATATAAACCAGAAGTCTCTATCCCAGAAAGTTGATTGGCAACGAACGCGGGTAACCCTAATAGTTTGTTCGCGCCCATGCCGAAGGAGAAGAGAGATCACCATCTGGGACAAAACGTGTTTTAAAATGGATCGACTAGACAACATTTTGCGTTAAGTTTTAACAAAACTATTAAATTTCATCAAAATATTGCTACAGTAAAATGATCATTCATTATTTTTTAGGTTATGATTTGTTAGAAAGTTATATTTTGATCACTAATGAGGTTAGCTAAATATCGATCATTTAAAATATAGTCGCCTAGAGGGTGATGATTTGTTATGACAAACTGCTTATATTAAAAACAATCCTATACACGAAATACAGAATGGAAATGATTAAACGATGATTCATGATGAGATTAATTTTTAAAAAAAATATATTAACTAATCAGCAATATTTTAAATTAATTTTATAAAGCACCAATCCAAAATAAAGAATGACAACTCTTAATACTGTATGATTTTTGTATGTAGCTGACCAGTACTTTTCGTTATTTTATTATAACTCGGACCTTAAGAAATAATCTAGTAAATGATAATTAGAATTTGTCATTGTTTGACTGATCAGGGTTAAGATATATATGTAATAATAAGTGTATGAGTCAGTCAGTGAGTGAAACGATGTATGGTAAAAATTGAGATCAGGACAACAATGAGGAATAACATGCTACTCACACTACAGACATACAGTATACACTGATATAGTAGGCTTATAATAAGTAAAACTACGAAAGACTATAGCTTTCAATTTTCAAGATATTTTTAGAATGTTAAGGTCTTATATTATGAAACAAATAGACATCTATTAAAAATAAAGATACTAATAATTACAATTGCTGTTGAACGATAAAAAAGTAAACTGTAAATAGTAACAACTAACACTAATAAATAATATTATTTTATTAAATTAAAGAGCATCAGTTTTGCTAGTTTTGAACTTTTTTTTTTAAATTGTTAAAGTACATTAAAATGTATTGTGCAAAATATAATTTATGACTTTATTTAGTTAGAATGATCATGCTGTCAGTTACAGAAATTAGAAACACTGCATTATAATAAATGTTTCATTTTACCTTTTTCTCCTCTTCAACAAGTGTGCGGATGTATTGCATGAAACTACATTTTTGAGATGTTATATTTGTAAATCTATACAAAAAGATTGTCTAAAACTTCACCCTGTAAATGTCTATACTCCAAAGAGCAAGTATACCAAATTTGGATGATGTACATCACTACATGAAGTAGTTTTTATTTTACAAGATTCCAAAAGAGATGTTTTATTCAGTTTTTGACCACTTGCCGTTGAAAATTTAAACAAAATGCTATTTTGAGATAACTGTATTTTATTTTTTATGCATCTGTGATCCTTAAAAAAAAAAAATCAGCAATATATTTTTGTTACAGAGAGTTGAAATAGCAAAGATGAGCTGTGTATGTTTCATAGTTTTTGTTGTGTGGTCATTTCAAAAGGGGTCACGTGAAATCTGTGTTTTTCTGCAATTCATGCCAAACTTTGAACTGTCATAACTTTTTTTCTATTAAAGCTAGAGCTCCAAAATTTTGTATGCAAAATTACTTTGAGGTAGATATAACATAACCTGCAAATATCAGCTTATTTGGCCAGAAAAAAATTAGTCTGTAAATTTAAAAAAATCACAAATCTACTATAGTAATAGTATAAAGTATAATCTGGAAATTAAAATAACATATGGACACTTACAAAATTTCAGCTGTGGAAGAACTAAAATGGAAGAGTTTTATATTGATCATTATCATTATCAGTGTCCATTCTTGATACCAAGCTTGTTAGAATGCTGTTTAGAAAGAAGCACAATACAAATCTTTGAATAAATTTTTAAAAATAAAATGAAATTAAACTAAAATAAATATTATAAAAACATATATACATTTAACTGGGTCACAATTTCAAACATTTTGCATCACACAAATATATAAAATACATTTATAATATGATAAATCATCAAATTAAAACAATATATGAAAAACAAAAAACTATTGGCTATTGGTAATTAGTCTATGTTTTTAATTTTCAAAATAATATTTAACTTTATAATGCTGTCAATTAAAACATAAACCATTCAAATATTATTTTACTGTACAAAGTGTATAATAACTAGTAAATTAATTATAAAAATATTATAAACTATTACTCAAATACTGTAAACACTGTACAACTATATTGATAACATCAGCAAAAGTTACTAACAATACTATATATAGTCTTTAAAAGACGTATACATCCTTCAGTAACCTATGTATTTTAATTAAATTAAAATTAGTCATGCTAATGCATTATACTGATATAGTCTAAAGTAGTAAAGAAGTTAATGTTAAAACTGTTTGCCAAAAACTGTACTTTTGTTTATAAGAGTTCCCATATATATCAATAGCATTGTGTCCTACTAATAGACAATAAGAAAAATACATTTTTTTCTACATTTGTAAAGGTCATGTCGACTATCAATGTCCCAAATATTAATATACATTTTTTTATTATCATAATTATAGGCTATGGGTTTTTTGGGATACTGCACAAGCCCTATCCGTCGCGTTAATTATTTTACTTTAAATGTTTAATAATTTGGTAATTAAAATTTAAACTAAATGAATAACGTGTATAGCATATAAACATTACAATCATAATATTATCTATATATTGCTTTCCAAGATGACTATGCAAATAAAAAACATATGGCATGCGAACCACGTCTGCGAGCAATTACGATATAGTACTCGGTAGCAATTGGTAAACATACTAGTGTGCGATTCGAAAGCCCGAATAAAGTAAAATACAGCTGCTAGATTAGAAAGAAACGTCAAGAAAATAAAATTATATAATTAAAAAATGTATGTCAAACATTTATTCAAATCGCCATTTAAAATCAAACTGCATTACATGAAATTATTTGGAGTCTTGTTACGGCAGATCAGATGCAACATCATTCAACCCGTCATTCTATCAGACGACTCCATGCCGTCCATTTTTGCGACACTTGGCAGTCACGTGACAAGCACACTAGTAGAGAGTTGTCAACCTTTACACAATAAAGAAACTTATACGCCTGTGCGTCAAAATTAAAATTCGTATACTGTGGACGCATTTTTATATACTGAACAAAAACTGTAAAGTGAAGCTAAGCTTTTCTTTTTATAATACATTCTGTGGTTATATGTATATATTTTAATTTTCAGTCATTTAGCTTCGTAGGTTTCGAAATTTCCAAGCTTTCGAACAAACCGCGGTACGCATAATTCAGTATTGTTACAGGAGATGGAACCTGACGTTATTCCAAGCTCATCTGGTGGTACTGATGATGATATATTATTTCGTTCATCGCTCAAAATTTTGCGCGTCACTGACAATGTTCGAGAGCTGCAGACTATGCTGAGAGATAAGTAAGTCTTAAAGTTAAATGATAAATTACATTCCACGTGGCGCGTTTAGTCATTATTATTTTACTTTTAGTTTTAGGTCGTGTTGATAACTCGTGGGATCGTTCCTGTGTAGCGCTGTACTGCTTTCTGTTGTGTGGCTACATATTTATATTTTTTTAATGAGCCTATTCTCATTTAAACTAGAGCACGTTTTATTAAAATTTCTGTTTCTATAGTAATTAGCTTGTGCCGCAAAATTATTCTTATTTATGTAGGTCTAATAAATATCAATAGTGCTGAAATTGACTGACAATACAAAAATAAACATGTTTTAAGAGGTACAATTTTTTGTGTGTGTGGCATGTTTTTGTCTCAGCCAAAAATAATAAAACATAAATTATAGTTTAGTGTAATTAATAGAGTAATAGACTATTTAGTATTTCTTCAAGAATAACTACATTTTCAGTTTGTACTGTTTATTGAGAAACGTTTCTAGGTGTGTAGGTTTACTTTAAGCGGTTTAAAGGGCCTACACTAATGACTAAATACAGTGCTTTGATCAAATGTTAATTTTACAGATAACCAGTTGATACAGCATATACGATGGGGATCCTGTATTATAAATGTGAGCAGTTTCTCTCTGAGTCTGAGTAAAAACTTGATAAACTAAAGTTTGTTATATTCATACTATAGCTTTATATTTATAATATTACGTAGGGATATTATATTAATCAGACATTAAGTTGTTGGTGATATTTGTTGAAACATTAACCTGTTAAGTAAAAGTATATCTGAAACTGTTTGAATAATAGGAGTATGGGTCTGTACAACTGCAGTTTGTATATAATTTTTAAGATTACTACAACTGACTGTTTTATGGGAGCACTTGCAGCTTATGCCAATTTCATTTGGGAATAAGGGGCTGTGGAGAATGGGACACAAAACTATCATACTCATAGGCAAGGCTAGCACTCTTTGCTCTCTATTGCATGAATTTTTTCAGTAATATTTTTATAGTAAAACATGTGGAGCATGCCGTTCAAGTGGTACATTTCTCCCCAGAACACATTTTTCTTGCACCTTTTTGCAGGAGGACCACCAAAGTCACAATATGGAGGTATGGAAAGACTTGTAGGACTAATAGTAATACATAGACCTGTTTTGAATAAAAAACATCTTAAATAGCTTTACAGCAAACATCTAAAGTATGGAAGCTCAAGTGGACCAGAACACAAAAATATTATGACAGCAAATGAGCAATTCAGTCAATCAGAATGCTAAAATATTTAAGTCCTTTTAAAAAAAAAATGGTGACATTAAACAAAAAATTAAATATTAGTACACTTTGGTCAGTGAATTGCATGACTTCACAGAGTCTAGCTTAGGCTACATACCTTTCTATTCATTTAGTTCACTGATGTGTACTGCTGTCTTAACCCTCACAGTATCCAATATTATTAGTGAATGGAAGTGGTTTTCTGTTTATTTTGTTTTTCAAAATAATAACCAAAATTGAGACCTAGCAAGCTAACATAAATGACATTTGTTTCTATTTTCTTTTTTAGTTTTTAGCACAAGTTGTGACTTTTGAATGCTACAAACTTCTTGGGTAGAGAATACATCAGTGAAGTGATGTGGCATGTTTTTGTCTCAGTCAAAAATAATTAATATAAAATTATAAGTAGTGTGGGCCAATGCCAGTCAAGAAAGTATTTAAAAACTAACACATTTTTTTTTAGGAACTCTGTTCCTATTGTCAAATATATTATGCTCTAAACAAACCCTAATAAAGAAAAGATATACCATAACAGACTAAATGAAAGTGGCTTTGTCTCTCAAGTAAATGTAGTGATCCACAAGAGAAAATAAATGACACATTATACACATTCAGTTATTTATTGTTTGTTTAAATGAATTGCAAAAATATTGTGGGTTTTAATTCCTCTTAACCCCTCCATACGCAAGTATACAAAATCTGATATGCCCTCATCTTTCCGTATATATTATATGCCTCAGGTCTTGGCCTTCATTTGTATACATAGTACATACTGATTGGATGTCCCTTATTTGTAGATAAATAATGCCTAGATACAATTTAATCGAAACTTAGGGGCAGATGCTCATATTACTTATACATCAAATACGCTGACACTGCACATTCCTCTAGTCTTATCTGTGAAATATTGGAGCCCACTGAATTTAATACTGTGGATTTTGTTTTATATTAATTGTAACTTCACACTTGTGTCTCAGACTTTGATGAAGCATTTTGCAGCAGTACATCATTCCGTTTGAAATTTGATTGTTGCTAGTTTTTACCCACATTAGTCTCGTAATAGTTGCTCTTATAACGTGAACCAGCAGTTCTCGTAACAGTTATATTTAGTCTAAGTTTTATATATCATCTTTTTATTGTTTGAAAAATTGTATAAATGTAGGGAAATTTATTTGTATGTTCACACACTTCATTGTTTGGTCTCATTATAATTATTATTAAATTTAATAGCATTTGATTTATATTTTGTTCTTTATGTTTTAATTTTCATTTATGTTTTACTTTTAGTAAGAGAAAAGACCATTCTTTTACTGTCTAAAATAAAGATTGAAACTGTGGACAGTGGATGGATATTTTGAACTTTAAGATACTAAATTTAAGGTTTTCCATAGATAAAGTATTGGAACTGTTACAGTAAATATGTCTGTGTTAATAATAAATAGTAACAAAATTAAATAAACGGTATATATAAAATAAAAGTATTGAAAAATGTATGTGTGGGGATGGGTGCTAACATACAATGATACATACATGCAAGGACAGAGAGAAAAGAGTGTGTCCCTCAGCATGGCATTGAGAGGGGTCATAATTTGAATTTTTTTTTTTTAAATTACATGCTATTGCTAATGAATGACCTTAGTTGAGCAGTTTTATCTTTTGCTTTTTGTGACACACTTATGACATATCAGAGATTTTATCCAAACTTTGTTTATTGTAATTGATTACTTTTATTTTCTTAGATCAACAACAAGAGGCGACTTCATTTTTTATGCTGATAGATTGGTAAATATATATTTTATTTGTTTCTGAATTTTATTAAGCATGAACTAGAATTGTTAATCTGAAGCAGACAGATTGTTGTATGTATTCATATTTATTGATGTGTAGTTTTGTACTCAGATTTACTGATATTTCATACATTGGGTATGTGTCTCATTTATATTCCATACTTAAGGTCTGTGTATTCTCAAGTACTAATATTCATATTTAAGGTATGTGTATTTTCTTTTACTGATATTTCTTAAAAGTTAAGGCATATGTTCTCACAGTTACTGATATTTCATATTTAACTAAGGTATATGATCTCACATTTACTGATATTTCACATTTGAGGAGTGTTATTTTGATACAGCAGTGAGGAATAGTGTTTATCAAATTATTTTTTTAAATGCTGGATTATAATGTTGTAATTATTAATTAAAATTAAAACTAAAAGCTGTAATTATAAATTTGTCATGACTAATAAGTAATAAGATTATATATATGTGACTAGTTGTTGAAAGGTCAGCTTATAAAGTGGACAAGGAGGTCTTAAAATGAAATTGGTGGAGAACTCGGAGTTTTTTTGTTTTTGTATAGTGCCCAGTACAGACTACATTTCTTTGAAATTTAAAGATATTAACTTTTGCTGTTTGCAAGATATTTGACTTTGAAAACAAATATGTTTCAACTATCGAAATCAGGGATTATACCATTGACATCCAAGCTGCTAATCCATTATAGACAGTTTCAAACAAAGCTATATGTAATGAAAGAATGATTTAGCAAGATGTCTGGTTAAAAAAAAAAAGAAAAGAAATGTGGAAGCTTTAATTTTTATGGTCTTTTTTTGTATTTAAAGCAAGCACTTGGAGTAATGCCTGACATATAATAACTGTAAACATTAAAAAAGTTTTTGGTGGCTTAGTTTTAGACAGCATACATAGATTAAAGATACTGCTCAACATGGCAGACACACTGAAGAATACACATGTTGATTTCTTTAGTTTGTTTCTATTTTTCAACAATCTAAGGAGGAAAAATATATACATTGTTGAACATCAGGGTTATGTCAAATATGTAACCAAGCCAAAACAGGTTGCTATTATTTATTAACAACAGTAAGAGAATTTATTCCACTAAAAGGAAATAATAAAATGCACCAAGAAAATTCATTTTATTATTTGAAGGTAATGTATTCATCCCCACCCCATTTTATAAAAAAAAGTGTGACAAACTTGCACATCAGATTGATCATATTTGTAATGGAATGATAAAAAATATAGCAAGTTATACAGATACAATGATGTCTTGTTTATTTATTTGTTGAATCTGGTGAGATAAGTGAGATGGGGTGGGTGGGTGTGTTGCATGTGTCACTACATTCACATGATACAGTCATTGTTACAATAACAAATCAAGTGTAGATGTAAGCTCAAGCAAAAAATTCTTCTGTCACACAAAATATGCTAATGCATTTTAAGACAAAGAAAAAGACATACAGTCAAATTAATTGAATGGCCAAGCAAAGGAAAAAAACCAAACAAATAATCCAAGGTTTAGATGTTAGTAGAAGCATCTTTGTTCCCTCAGGTGTAACTTGTCCCAAGATGGATGAAAAGGGCTCCCATGAGAAATCAATCTACAATTTTTTGTAGGGTTTCATAAATCTAACACCAACCATTTCTAATATCTCAAATCATTGAAACGCTACGAATATGGAAAATAATGTTTGATCACGATGATGATGGTGTTATTTACATCCATAGTGGTAAAGAACGAAAAAAAACTATTGTACAAAAATGTTTATCACAATCAGCAACATTATTAATCCACAGCTTCAGCTGTCAGACATAATTTTACAAAGTTATTCTTATGAAATATTTTTTTTAAAATATGCTTGAAGCAGCACCATTTCTAATTTTCAACAAACGTAATCAATGAATCAATCATTCCCCCCTCAATCACCTCTTCATAAATCTAGTCCAAATACAGTAAACAGTTGATTATAACATGAGAAATATTTCTAAATGTAACAGTTTTTGTTGTGAGACATTGGATTGTTGTCGGGCATCAAGTCATGATGATGATTTCACAATACCTTTCAACATGTGTTTTATCCAAATTTCCCCAAATGGAGTCTGACCACCAGGTGCAGTCTGACGTCTTGCCTGAAGTGGAAAAAAAATAGAAATCATGTTTCTCTTTTTCTAAAATTTTGATATACATGTATTTGCAAATCTGTAATACTTCAGAAAGTACACCAAATCTGCCAGAGGAATTTAAATGCTATTTTTGTATATTAAAAGTTTTGACATTTTTTTAAACATTTGAGTATTTGCAAAGGCTAGAAGGGAACAGAACTAAGTCCAGTTTCCAGTGCAAATTTGTTTTCATATTCTAATGGTCACATTACACCGAGTGAACTTGACCGACTGATTGATTACACAACAGTTTGCTATATTTCAAACATCCTGACACTTCCAGTACAAAGTTAATTATATATCCTAATGATGCAGTCGATGTTGAAATGATTGGGATTAAAGCCATGACATAGCAAGAACAATCACATGCCCGGGGTACAGATATTTCTGTTATTTGTATTCCAGTTTTGATAACCTTTCGGACATTTATCGCCAATATTTTTTAAACTGTCAGTATTATTTGCTTCAAATTATGCACACTATATATAACACACTTTGCAAACAAACATTTACATAGAAAAGCTTTAGATTCAGTTTTATTTTCATCTAAAGAGCATGAGTTTCGATTGCTCAACCTTCTGGCAACTAGTCTTATATTCAAGGTGACATGATTTCTTTCATTTGCTGCTAGTGCTATTTGAAATTATTATTCACAAATTACAGATAAGAAAATTTATAAGCAGACAATACAGCCATTTACATTATAGTTTGTATATTGTTTGTTGAATATATTATCAGACATCTAACAACAAGCGCAGGGGCATGATTGTTGGTTTTATCATTTGTAATTATTATTCAGAGTATTTAGAGGTAACAAACGAAAAATATTTTGCATTTGACTGCAGTTAAAATTCTAATGGCAGCTAGTATCAGTATTTTGAACACAGACATTTGCCAGCAATGTAGAGGCTGGTGTTAATCATTTATTTGCAAGCATTTATAGGAGGTTGATGTTTATCATTTTTTTTTTTTAAGTATTTTCAAACTTTTAGCATCAATGTCAAAACTTATCATCACACTCAAATAAAAGTCTGAAAAATTTAGATGCTAAGATGAAATTAACTCTTGCCCCATGATATATTGTTGGTCCTCATTTTTCTTTAATTTTAAAATTACCTGTTTGCAGAGGAGGGTGAAGAAATTGCTCTAAATGAAATTTGTTCTTAAATGCAGATTCGTCTTGTTGTAGAAGAAGGATTGAACCAGTTGCCATATAGAGAATGTACAATTACAACACCAACTGGTGAGTGGATTTATATGTAATTTGAATGTAATTGACATTTTTTTTTCTAACCTTACTCACTCAAGTTCAAAACATATACACAAAATATGTGAAACTTTAAAAGCAAAAGAAAACATGGATATGTACATAAATATGAAAGCTATTTTTGGTGTTAATCAATCCATTCAAATTATATAGAGATTATCAGAAATCTTAGCTGTTTTCAAAAGTAGGTGACTCCAAAAATGTTGTTGCATTAACGTCGTCACAATGTGATCTTAAATGGAATTACGAGTTACTTTTCTTATTTGGTACTTAAGCTCATCACACCAATACAGAATGAAATGAGAGTTATCTGTCCGCAATATATTGCCTTTGAAAAATGTAAGAAGTAGTTTGTGATATTATTGTCATTATTTTATATTTATGTATTTATAATTTTCTTCATCATGTGCTAAAATGGAAACAAAGGCAAATTAATTTTCTTAAAGTTGGATATTTCTGAGTACACTGAATAAATTTAAAAACATCAGCATATGAATATTTTGATTTCGTCTATTGTTTAAATGTTAGGTTAAAAAATAAATGTTTTGGATCCAATTTATCTGGAAAGCAAGCCTGACCAAAAGGTGCCTTTTAAAATATTTATTTCTTCATAAAGTAGACCATTTCAAGATAAAAAGGCTCTAGAATATTTTGTGTATTATCACTTCTATTAAAATCTCACTACAGTAATTTGTAGTAATATAGCAATTAAAGTTATAGAAAATAGCAATATAAAGTATGTCACATAAAATATGCCAACACAAATTTGTATTACAAATAATTATAAAGTGAAAAAACACACATTCATATATATATATATCTCTCACATTAACTCTGAATGTATAGAATAACTGAGTTGCAAATGTCTTATTATATATTGTGCTGCATTCTTTGTTGTTAGAGTTTAAGTCATTTTGCCTTTCAGGCCGGGTATAGGTGGGCTGGCTGGGTTGTTTTATGGTGGAAGTATGGTGTAGCTGTGTTGGTGAGTTTGGTTTTGGTGGTGACTATTGTTCCACCCATTGTGAGTGTACAATTGTTTTTTTTTTTTAAATGTTTGGGAAGGCTTAATTTGTACTTCCTGGTGTATTTTATGGTGAAAGTGTGGTATATCTTTCTTTTATGAGTTTTAGCCTGGTAGTGAACATTTTCATGTGTAAGTATTTATTGTGCTGCTTAATAGTTTTTATTATACTTCTTCCTTTTTCAGGCCATGTATACAGTGGATTGCAATATGAAAAAGGCAATTGTGGTGTAAGCATCATGCGGAGTGGTAAAGCTAAAATTGTTTCTTTTTTATTTTTTGTTTGTAGAAAGTTTTTATATCTGAAAACTCAAGAATCATAACTGTGCAATGACATTATAATAATTTTTTCTACTTTAAAAGTTGGTTTGTGTGCATTTATTTTGTGCTTTAAATTTATTCATTGGTGGTACTTATAAATACTTCATAATAAATAATCTAATATAGTTTTTCCCCCCAATATTTGTATATGTTTCCTTATTTTAAAATTAAATTTTGCATTCTATATTTTTGTAACAAGTATTCTTTAAATTTTCTTTAAGTTTTAAAGATTTAGTTCTTCAGTTACTGAATTGTCACTTGTTTTCTGATTAGATAAACGCTTAGTGGGAACATGGTTTCGTGGGTCATAAATTATAAGTATTTATATTAAGTATTTAATTTAATTAAGTCCCTTATGACATTGGGATGAGTAATGTCATAAGTTGGCTTGATAGAGGCCCCCAGGTAATTACTAATCACAATTAATGTAAACAAGACAGCAGAAAACATTACAGTGTGAATTTTTACATAAAATGAAGATAATGAACTGAACACTAAGCGAATGAAAATTAATAAAATGATTTATGTAATTAAAAAAAAGAAATTAATTATTAATCAACAGTTTAGCGATTAACTTTACTAATCTATCCCATGTTAATGAGCCTACAATCATAAATAAATTTATACTTTTAACAGTTTGAGAATTTATTTATTTATTTATTTTTAGCCAAGCTATCTTGTTTAGCTTTTGTTGCTGTTAAGTGAATTTTTTCATTAAAACAGGTGAAGCCATGGAGCAAGGGCTTCGAGACTGTTGCCGATCAATCCGACTTGGAAAAATCCTGATCCAAAGCAATGAGGACACACATGAAGCACGTGGAGTCTATGCTAAAGTACCGTTTGACATTTACCGCCGCAAAGTTCTTCTGATGTACCCTATCATGAGTAAGTAACATTTATCTTTGATCTTCTGAAATGTGATAATACAAATAAATAAATAAAATACATAAATTTAGATTGGAGTTTCCCAAAGTGTGTGTGGGCATGCCATGGCTACCTCACAGGGATTATATATTTGTCATCTAACCTAACTGCACTAATAATAGTAGGTGTTTTCTAACTTTGGATGAAAGTGAAAAAAATCTTTATACACTAAGGATGCCTTAAACTGAGAAAGTTTGGGGACCACTGGAATAGATTAAGAATAATCTATGTAATTTATAAACTGGTAAAGATATAAACTGGGCAATAGGAATGGATAAGATATCCTTGCAGATATTCACTGTACTTAGGCTCAGAAGAATAACATTTCTAAAATGCATAGTTAAGTGTTGATAATATTTCAGAATGTAAAGTTTGTTAAGTACCATATTACATGGATTTAGTATTGCATAACTGGGTACATAAGTTCATAACAAGAAAACATCAATTTTGTGCACTCTTGAGTTGGGTAGTTGAGTGCTTAGGTGTAACATAGATCATAGACCTCATTAAAGGTGAGGAGTGCTCATTTCCGTTCAAAACTACCAATTTAGATGATCCAGAGTGTGTATTTAACGAGTTAAATCACTTGAAACAGCTAGTTCCAGAATGAACAGTCTCAGTAGCTTCATTTCACAAGAAAAGTACATGTATACTGCTGGCTGATTTTGTTCCTGCAGTCCTTACTTCTACTACTGCAAATAACCTCGCTCCAAAATAAGAATAATTGTTTGCATTGCTGCATTATTGCGTGAACTTGTCCATTGAGGTAATGGTTTTGTTAACAACCATGCACATACATTTTTTTCATTTACTGCTTTTGATTTGGAGAATTTTTATTGTAATGATTTATTTTTAGTTATAATAAATAACTTGAAAAACAATTTTTAATAATCTAATGAACACTTTCAAATAGAGGAGCTGGATTGTGGTACATTTTTTTCATTTACTGCTTTTGATTTGGATAATTTTTATTGTAAGGATTTATTTTTAGTTATAATAAATAACTTGAAAAGCGATTTTTAATAATCTAATAAACACTTTAAAATAGAGGAGCTGGATTGTGGTACATTTTTGCAGTACAGTTCCCTACCAATATATCATTTCATGTTATCATTTAAGGGTTTAGTTTGGTGTAGTTTTTTAATTACAGAGGTTTCATAAATAAAAGTTTTTTTAAAATTTAACACACATCACATTCATTATTCATGCATTACTTTGGTTTATTTGAAATAAGAGTATTATGTTAAGACCAGAAACTTTGTTTCCTACATTTTTTCAGTAATGTGTATTTACTTGAAAATCAGATTAGTTATTAACATGAATTGTTTAAAAGATGTTAGTGCTTTTAATAAGTTTTATAACAAAAAAATTTGCAGAAGATTATAGTTGGGTGAAAAACCATGTTATCAAGTAACTTTCAGTGACTGAGTTATACTAACAAAATTTAGTGTCAGTCAAAATTATGTTTTAGTTTTATTTGTTTTATATTATGCACTGAGCAGACTATCAGATTGAAACTTTGTTTAAGAAACCACTTACATACCTAAATAATTCATATAACTGTCTCACTTGCATACACAAAACTCTACAATAAAGACATTTGTAGCTACCTCATTTTGTTGGTGTCTGCTAATCTAGGCTTTCCATGTTGAATTTAACTTTTTAAGACAAATTATCATAATTATATTTTACAAATTTTATTTATTTAAATGTTTTGTATTCATGTGTTACACACTTTCAGGTAAATTCTTGTATAACATTTAACCTCAACATGGGAATACTAAAAGAGTTTAAAATTGTAAAGAGGTACAATTTAAATTATACATTATTTAATTAATTTATTAATAATATATTAAATTATACATCTGTTGCAAAATTATACACTATAACAAGATAATTGGAATCCAAATTTGATCTGTTTATCACTTCAAGCTGGTCATTTTAACTCTTGGTTTGTTTGTTTGTTTGTTTTAAGTTAGTTTTATGTTTTATTATTTCACTATCACACTGTTAATTTAAATAAAATTAGTTATACTCATTTTATTCATTGAAATTGAAAAAGTACAAAATTTGAAGGAGTGTCAAAAGATTGCATAGAGTTTGCAACATGGGGGGGGGGGGGGGTGTCCTCCTGCGTGTTGCATTCATGCACTTGCCACTTGCAAGACCAAATTCATAAATGGTATTCATGAGCCACATGAATGGATGTGTTTTCAGCAATGTTGACTTGGGAAGTACATTTTTAAACCCACAAGTAGATTTGAACAACTTTCTTTGCAACATAATTTTTAGTAAGAAAACATATCTTTTGCCAAGGAAGATAATCAAAATATGCAGCAGTATAAAAAAGAAATCTCAAAACTGAAGAAGAAAAACTTAAATAAGAAAAAAAATAGAATTCTCATTCCATATCCTGCCTGAATATGTACATCATGGAGGAGGGAAAAAAAGCACATTACAAAACAATAAGATGGCAGAAAGAAAGAAATTGTAATGATTGATAGTTGTGATAGTCTTCTATTTTTTCTTCTTTTTTTTTATTTCTAACATGATGTGCAGAAGAAGGGAAATCAACTTCTGTTCAGGTTGTGTCTGAATTTGCATTATATAATTAAGAAAGGATATATCACAAGCATCAAAGGGCCCCCAAAAAACACCTTAGGTGCAAAGGCTACGAGATGCAACAGAGTTCTGTCTAGAAATCTCACATATCACACTTGGCTATACACTAATAAATCTAATATAAATATGTCCATCAAACTTGTGCTGGAAAATTACACACTTGTATTTTCATTTTGGTGGCAGATACAGGTAACACAGTGGTGAAAGCAGTGAGTGTGCTCCAGGAACACAGTGTCAGAGAGGAAAATATTATTTTGCTGAATCTTTTTTGCACTCCACAAGGTAAGAATTGCAGAATTATTAATTGGTTGTTTTTTGGTCATGACAAATAGCTGCAATTCTTTTTTATGATTGGCATTTGACTTGAAATTTTTAGATCAATAGTAATGATTAGGAAAGTGAGAGCCTCATATTGCTGACATGAGATGGTATGGAGAAGTTTTACACAGAGATAATAAAATGGCACAGGAGCAAATGCTGACTCTGTAGATTTGAAAGTTTGTTTCCGTGTAAGCCAGAGTTTTTATACTATGGTCGACAAATTGGTACATGTAAACTGCACTTACTTGAATTTTGCTGCTGGATAAATAATAGTTGGAGAGGCATTTCAGTATTCAAATTCAGAAAGAATTGCTGTATCATTTTGTTTATTTTTTAAAAATGTAAGCATTTGCAACATTATATGAATAGTAATTGATGGCTGCAGATGAAAAAAAATTTGTGAGAACTTGTGTAGCTGTTTGTTGGAACAAGCAGTCCATGTCAGATATTTTTTAAGCGTTCACGCGTGAAAAAAAGAACCACGAGTTAGCTAAAGGCTCAGCTGTCCAACTTTGTCCCAATGAGCATTTTAAAATTAGTAATTTGAAAGTAACTGTTTCTTTATGATTTACATATTACCAAGATACAATTCCTCCCAAAGAGATTTTGTCTTCTGTTCATTTGTCATCTATCTCAATTTTAGAAGCAGATATATAATGTTTTTCATTGTTAGTATAGTTTATTATATCTGAGCACACTTATTTTAGCCACATAGATCTTATTATTCTTATTCATTGTTAAAGAAGGTTTATTTTTGTAAAATAAATAATAGTGAAATAACCTTTCTTTCAGTGGATATCTTTTTTTTTTTCCAAATGATTGTCTGCTCCACTGCATGATGTTTTAGGCACAGGCTAAGCAGCTAGGACTAAAATGGACAGGTTTTAAAAGTGTTTCCATATTAAGATTTCAATAAAATGAGAGGAAATGATATTTTTAAAGCACTCAACTAAATCATTAGTTATTTGAGATTTTTTTAATCAATTATTTATACCCCAAATTTATTTACAATACAAAAGGTGATAACAGTGATGTTAATATACACAGTACATATTTGTCAATGAAGAGTTCACTCAATTGATTTTCACTGCTATTATCTACAGCTGTTTAGTAAATTATTTGTTTTAAAATGTCAAAATTAAACTTCAACTATTACTGATATTAGACATGGTAGAAGTTGAAATTGAAATGGTGCTACTTCTCACTTCATCTCAAGAAATTTGTTTTATGTGTGCAGCTGTAAAACAGATACTGACAAAGTTTCCTGGCATGATTATTGTGACTACAGAAGTTCACCCTGTAACACCAAACCATTTTGGTCAGAGGTATTTTGGCACAGATTAAAGGAGTGATCTCACCAGACTTCTTGTTTTTCTTATTGGAATTCATTTTGTCTCATCCATACAGTTCCCATCTTGATGGTTTTATTTTTTTTTAAAAGCACAAATTTTGGAGTACCTTATTGGCACTTTTGAAGTTCAAGCAAGTGAGATTGAGTAGGTAAAGGTAAGGGGAATGTGCCTGATTGTGTAATCAAATTTGCATTTTGATCTTATTCTTGGGCCAAATCACGATTGTGAATGGAATAGTGTGACAGTGCTGTCTCTAGAAGAGAGTTATGTATAATAACATTTTTAAATTGTACCATATACCTTGTTTTCTACTCAGTGTTATTTAGTTTAATCCAAATTTGATTTATAGTTTAGTCCTTATTTGACTCAACAGTTTAGTCCACATTTGACTTACAGTTTAGTACATATTTGTTTCACTTTCCTGACAAACTTCAACACTGGCCAAATTGAACATCATTTCTGTTGAAAGATATAAATTAAAATACTCATGACCACTTGTTCTTAAACTGCAAAAATTTCAAAATTTCATTACCTTATTAAGTGCAGAATTCTTTCTGTTGTATTATATCAATACAGTGCTTGGAGTGGGGAATGAAAATGGTGATTCTCTAGGCAACTAGACCAAAATTGCATTCCCACAAATGCTGTGCAAAGTAGCCAAATGCATTTTGAAATTCCATTTAAATAATTAAAGAATTATAAACGATTTATATAAACATGCTAAATTAAAACATTTTCATAAAAAATTTCCATATTTCTCCCCACATGTACACGTTAGATTTTTTTTCTTTTTGTAGTCTTTTATTGGCAAAAATTCTTAGCTCCAGTTTTAATTCCTTGAAATTCTGATGCATGGTGTTGTTTGTGTTCAAACAGTGGTATACCTCAGAGCAATTAGTAATGTTCTTGTATGTTTATTGAGTGATGTTAAACCTCTATCAATGGCAACTAGCACTGTATGTGAACTTTATTTTTTAGTCACAATATGTTGGTTTTTTTCCTAATGAGCATTATCTCTGAATGGCATTCAGAGTTAATTTTATCTAATAATAGTCATAAAACGATTTTAAGGTCCTACTTTTTTTAGATGAAGCATTATAAATAAACCACAGCTTCATGTAACATATTGCTGATATTTCAAATGCACTAGATAGTACCAAGAATGCACTAGATAGTACCAAGAATGTACTAGATAGTACCAAGAATGTAGCCTCTAGGATTTCAGTTTGAATTCCGTCAGCATTGATGCAACATTGCTTGGTTTACTCTTGCTCTGGCTAATGCACTATGGTACAAACACCTTATCATTAGCAAAAAACAATTTCCATTGTATATTCATTTCATGCGTATCAGTCATTAGTCCTTTCCCTGCTAGTCTGTTCCAAGTGATGACCTATTGTACCAAGAACATAAGTCTGAAAACTTTTCAAGTTGATGATTCATTCCAAACAGCATAATTAATTAAGCAACTTAGAAGTGCCACCACATCCAAAAGAAGCCTTTTTTGTTCAGTAAAACTCATTATGTAGAACATTCACTAAAATATCTGCAACATTTATGAAACTAAGTTCAGCAAGACAGAATCACACAAACTACTTCTTCACTCAGTTCTTGTGGTTTTGTATGCAAGCATTTATATTGAGTATATCTGTACTAAATGATGGGCGATTCATTAATCTTAGAGTTTACTTTGTTCATGGTTTTTTTTTTTTTATCCCTGCCTGTCGTATACTTGACATCTTTCACATTAAACTCTTGCAATAGACTGAACGGTATCAAAACATGCATGAGTTGTGTATGATTATGCACCAAGTTCAGACTATTTTATTGTGGATCATTTAACATTAGTAGATCTGACAGCAGTTTAATAGTTGCACAGTCAGATGTAAATTGTGCCTTGATTTTTTTTTTTTAAATTCTTATCCATATAATGCATTTCGTGTTGCTAAACTTCATTGCAGTCTAATTTAAGGTCATGTGTTTTCACTGGCCTAGATTGTCTTTCTAACTTGCATATACAACATCCCTCAAAAATTGTAGCCATGAGTAACTCACCTTTTGTTATAACTCACTAGCAAAAGAATACCAATAACGTGTGTGTGTGTGTGTGTGTGGTGGTGATGACAACTGCTAATGTCGAATATATAATAATAATAATAGGTTCAAGTAATCCCCCAAACCCTGTTTATGTATTTTCTTTTCAGTAATAATAAGAAATGCTTCAATTTTATGACATATTCAAGATGTATTAATACATTAGTATTGTTCTAATTATTCGTTCTCAACAATTGCAACTCATGTTTGTCCTGAAACACTAGTCAAATCGATTGCCAGTAATTAAATTATTTTCTTAAAAAGTAGATAGTAAATCATGATTTTTGTGAAAAAATATTTCCTTGTGAAAGCCTGCATGTTATTTTTTAAGCTCACAAATGACATTTTTCTACTCGCAGATTGCAAGCTTACGAGTGGAATTTTCGAGGGTTGTTGTAAAACAATTTCTGTTTAAGCATTATCAAAGTTCATCATGCCAGTGATATTTGTCCAATTGCTTGAAAAAAAATCTCTTTTATGAGAATTTCAGAATAACTTTAATCTTTCTTACTGTGTTATTTTTCTTGAGAGTTGAAATAAGTGATACCCACTCACTTTAATCTTTTACAATTGAATATTTTTTATTTTTTCTTGTGTTTGTGTGTGCACATATATATATATATGAGGAGATGGAACTTACACTACTCTCATAATCCTTGATCTACATTACCATTTGGTCTAGTTCTGCATTAATATTAAAACCACTTTTCTTTTTCATCTTTGCTTCTGCTATTGTGTACATTAAGTTGTATTTTCTTCACTTTGAAAAGCCTTTTATCCATGTCTGTAAGAAATGTTTACCAGAAAGTTAGAATGGAAAATCTTTATACCATTGACATGTTAACTGTCTGCTGTGTTTCTTACACACCCTATTTGCTTGAAATTGTAGAGAAATTTAAGTCTACCCTGGAAATAAGCTAAATTATTAGTTTTATGATTACATCTGGCACGTGTTAAAAGTCATAGGTCCAGTTTTTTGTTTTTTTTAAATTGCATTTCACAAAATATTTTTGCAAGATTTTCAATTTTGTGGATTTGTACATGAAAGGGCAGTGACTTGCCACATAAAAGGGCAATAACTTACTGAGAACTATGATATTCATTGTCCTGAAGTTAGAATGTTTGATAAGCAAGAAGTCTGTACTTGTCTCAAGATCTTATCTGTTTGAGGAACAAGTTACAACATTTGATGAAGCTTTAGAATGAGCTGCATAACAAACATGCCAGATGTTTGAAGAGAAGCATTAACATAGCTTTTTGAAAAATTAAATAAATCTTTCCATCACCTCATGCTTCACTATAATTTTTTAACCATTGATCAGGAATGAGGATATTTTAACAGTCCTCATAATGGTGTTGACTCCCTTACCTGACCAATTTAATTCTGGTCAGGTATTATTTTAGGGTTTTAGTTTAATATTTAAAAGTACTGCTAATAAAGAATCGACATTTAAAGACCAAGTGAACTGGAATCTCGGTCAGCCACAGTTAAGAATAAATCCATGTGAAATGAGTAATTCCCATTCTTAGAATCAAAACTGTAAAATTTAAACTTTCAGAGATTTGTTTAAAATATTTCAGTATTGAAAGTCAATATTTTTTTAAGAAATCAACTCTCATTCATTTGTGAGACTGATTTCTCACCATAGCAACATAACATGTGATGTCATGATGTTGATCTACAATCCGCATGTGCTATCCAACATATTGTAATGCAGTAAATGCATAGTTTGAAAATAAAACATGGTTTAAACATTGCAGTGCATATGGTTGCACAAACAACAGACGAACTAAAAATATTAATTTTGTATATTTCCAGAAGATAACAAATTACAAAAAAAGTGGATTGCAAAGATGAAACGAGAAAACCTTCATCCAAAAGCACATACAGTACTGTGTGGTGAGCATTTCCAAGAAGAATGATTATGCAATGCAATGCAGTCTTTTCTCAACAGTTTAGCAATGTCAGGCATTGAGGGTTACGTACATATATTAATATATTCATCAAACCCTTATCATCATCTTTTATTCTGAATTTGTATGAATTCATTTTATTACATCAGCAATTGCTTGGGTGTTAATTGCATCATAATATTTTACTTTATATGCTGTAGTTATTATTTTAACAACTATTCACAAATATATATTTTATATATGTGACAAATTTTCTTGAATGCATAATATTTTTACTGTAGCCACTACCAGGACAAATACTGGTCTTTATTTTCTGCTGTTAACTTTAGTTGGTAAATCCATTAGAAGGCATTTGATATTTATTATTTTGCATCTGCCGTAATTACTTGTGTACAAATGAATAGTTAAAGTAACTTGGTCATAATGAAATATTTTACTTTACAGTTTGTGGTTACATAATACTGCATATTACTATTAGCAAAGTTATAGAATTTTCTTGCACTAATTATACCACCATTAGTAAGAACTAAGATGGCAAATCTGGGATTTTTTCCTATAATTTTAGCCATTTTTGTTTGTTTGTTAACTTAAACTATACTTGACTGTCACTTTAGATCATGTATACACAGTAAACTAATAATTGTAATATTAAGAAGAAATGCATATATTTAAGCTTAATAAGACTATCCAAATATTTAATTAACACTGGCCATTCATTGTTAATTTTAAAAGCTTTAGATTTACAATACTAAATAAATAAAATAGTACACAAAACAAAATATAAACATGCACAACACTTATACTGACATTCATGCATAAAATTGCCAACATAATATATATGAAAAAGAAAGTACTCTACTAGTTATTAAAGTAATTACAAATTATATATATTTATAACATGGATAATAATCACTCTTTTAAAAACATGACTACTGCTATTCTCTACATTGTTCATCATTAGTGAATAAAGTAATTTTGTTATATACAGAATGATAATCACTTATTTAAAACATTATTATACTGCTATTTTCTAAATGTTAGTATAGATCGTTAATACTATCACTAATAGTAATAAATATTGGTAGTAAGTGTGTGGCAATGAGGAGATTTCTCTGGTGCGTCCCTTTGGTTATTAATTAATAAGCGACATTATACTCATAAATAATGTATATTAATTAATTCTCTTTTATACCAATCGCACACAATCTCCTCAAGGGTCTTGTTATGCGGTCTGAGAGTGACTAGGTCAAGCCTCGAGTAGTCCGTCAGTCAGTAACCCTCTCCTCAAGTGTTACCTGTCTCAGAATAGTGAACTAAACGGCGTTTATCTTACAGTCGTTCCTTCACTATCCGGCCCTTCCACAAAATCTCTCATTGTCAATAATGGGAACTATCTTAAATCATGTGCATAGACCGTCTACTAATTGTTATTACATCATTTGGCAGCCCCCACCCATTATCGTTTTCACATGAACCGAGTAGATAGTTAAAAGATAACAAATTTATTAAGAAAATAATAATAAAATTCAAATTATTCAATGTTATTAAAACCACACCAGAATATAATTCAAGATTCAAATACTTTTCTCTCAAAGTCAATTATTTAAAAGAATCAGGAATTAAGAATTTAACTGTTCTCAAATCAATAATTAGAAATGAAGAATTTAAGAGTTTAACAGTTCAAAAATAAGTAATTAAAAATAAGAATTTTCATCCTTCACAATTTTCTCTCAAAAAATCAATTATAAGAAAATGTTCACAGTTAATATTAATACTCTGCCTAGAACAATTACTAGGTGCATACATTCAGCATTAATATTCACTCAAGAAAATATCAGAATAAGAACTAAAGAAGATAGGAAGAGGTACAAGAATTTACACAATCACTGAACGAATACAGGTTTACAATGAGACAAATATGGATTATGATCACCTGGTGTTTGTGTGCGTTGTTTCCGGCCAGTTAATCGTAGCCACTTGGAACAATTCTGAGATAATGTTCAGGTCCACAAGATTCACGATTAATTTCACACATGTCCTGGAATCACAAAATCCAGTGAATTCAGTTTGACTCCAGTCAGATATTTCTCCGTGAATATCTCAACTCACTGTTAGTCCAAAATTGACAACCGACTTTGATTCAGTTAATATCACACCAAATCTTCAGTCCCAGTGAATTCACCTCATTTAGTCCCCGTGTGCCTTCTTGCCTGTTAATAGCTCAGGTAACCAACTGTACTTGCGTCGTCCAGACAGCTCTACTGTTTTGTCCTTCAAACCAGTATTCTTAGAACAGTGTCCCTCAAAGCTGTGAAAATACAAAGTGAATTTTCCTCACATCAGTCTCATGTTATGACTAAAGTAAACCTAAATTCCATTCTTGGTTCTCGTCTTAAATTCTTTCACATTTTACTTCCTTTCTTAGTCCAAGAATGCAGTTACAGAAAAATCATTTAAAGTTACAATATTAACAACGAAAACTCTTCAATTTGCAATAAGTAGAAAAATAGTTAAATCTGTACAAAAATCGTAAATTTACCATCTCAGACAATCCTTCGTCTGCTCTGTCTATGCCTTATTAACCGCTGCAGGGACCTCACGGGAAATGACTATTCGAATGGTGCTCTCGCTCAACAGTGGCCTATTTAAGCTAGAGTTGGGTTCTTCGTTCTAATCCCCCCTTCTGGACATAATCCGTCCCTTGTCTTGCTTATTGTATTTTAGTCGCGGTTGAGTGACTCTACTCAAAGACTTCTCTGCTAGTGCAAGGCTGATGACTCTTAGAAGCTGCCAGACCCTGAGCTACAATGGCGTCTATCCCCCTTTTCGGTGCGTCCTATTATGTAATGCATATGTCCTCTCTCAGCGTGGTTGTCTGAACACATGGCTGTGTGACTGCATAGGTCGCTTGGTTCGACTTTGAATCTCCAATCCTATTGTGAGATCAAAAGCCTGACTGCCTAACGGTTGAATGCGATTTTCTACACCACAAAATATCTGAATGGCTTTGCATTGTCTCACAATTAAAGTTCAAGCATCAAAAGAATTCTACGTCTGTTCAACTTTAATTAAAGGAATTTTATCTGTGTGTCTGTTTGCATTTTCAGCTCCACAAAGGGTAATATATATCAAATGACAATTACAAAACTGTACTTTTTAAAAAAGTTTTCATCATTCACTAAATCATACACAACTAATTTTAATAATAGTAAATCTCTATGAATGTATGGTATGTAGTACACTGACTATATTTTAAAAAAATAACTCACCAGACATGGTCTTCATCAGTCATTGTTTCCTTTGTATCTCCAGCATCATTAGAAATGGTATACAAACTACTAACAGTGTAACTTTCACTATCATCAGTACAAATTGGATCAAATGCATATGAAGTACTAGAGAAAATTACATTTTGACCTCCCTGCCTATCATCACTTCTGCTTGCTTTTACCCAAGTAATGGGGCAAATCTCACTCATAAACTGTTTGACCTAGATTCCATTTCACTTGGTCTTTAAGCCTTCTTTTGAAACGTGCCACTAATGTAGCAGCCTGCTTCAACTAAAGTTTAAATTTAAAGTAAAAATGGTAAAGGTAAAAACATTTCTTCAGGTTGTTGATTTTGAAACTTTGCCATTTTAAAACCTATGTTTAATCATATTATCTTTTGATGATTCTGTTGTATGGCTGTATATATGTATGGGTGTTTGTGTGTGTGGTGCTTATGTTAACCTGGGTCTCATGTTACAGTAGTCTCGACTTATGGCAATCCCTCAATATGAATTAGCCCATAAGTCATACTTAGGCATTCATTCTATGCTTACAAACCATAGCAGGAATTAATTCTGATGCGGATGAACCACAGATATATACCTTGATAAGCCACTCAACATCACTGAGGCATTGGAATTGGGCACCATTTTAAGTCACCTCATGTATTCGTTCATTATTGTGTCTACATACAGACCATGTACATATATATTTTCTGACTTGCATACAAAATTGGGTTACAAATTTATATACACACACACACACACACACACTAGTGTATTTTCCACCCTTCATATGACTGGTGAAAAATTAAAATGGATGCATTGCTAGGAATATAAATGAATTTGTTTATTGGAAGGCTTAATTATAAGTCAAATTACAAGTGAAAGTTAGCAAATGCCCTTTGACTCATTTTTTTTTTTAATGAGTACTTTGATTATGTCTCTGTTTCATGAATGTGACATAAAGTTGGCCATGTGAAAACTTCCCTCTCCACCCTCCATTCCCATGAATGTGACAATGCAACATAAAGCTAGCCATGTGACTCAAAAAAAACTTCCATTTGATTATAAGTCACATTGTTCTTTTTTGATGAGTACTTTAACTGAGACAGTGCAACATAAAGTTGGCCATGTGAAAAATAAAATAATTTTCCTTGTGCTCAAAGGTCAAGGATGCTTTAGCATCACTCATAAAAACTCCCACCTCCTTAAAGATAAATCTGGCCTTTTGAAAAAAAATAACTCACGTCCTCGAAGGTCAAGGACACTGTACACAGAGCTGGAAAGCTATATATATATATACACATGTAATATTGAGGTGTAACTGTTTGAAGACAGATCTGTAATATAAGATAAAGATAGACCCTATTATTTACAGTATGTGCTATAAAGTGCATTAAAATAAAGATGGTGTGATGCCAACACAACCTAGTTAATGGTTATGATTATTATTAATTGTCCATGACTAATTACAAGTGATAATGATCTTAATTTATGTTATTAGTAATTCTCCAGCATGCACCACTCATCTCTCTCACTTGGCGGATATGCAGGTGCTGTGTTCCACAACATTAAAGACAAACATTTACCATCACACAATATTTCCATAGGTGGAAAACTTCTTAATTAAGAAGACAAATCCATCTTTAATCTACATTTAGTGAGCCCCCCTCCATCCACTTTCTTTTCCAGCATAAGGTTATCTATATGTAAGAAGGTCAATAAATTTATTAAATCAACAATCAAATATACATATAACAAATACAATGAAAAAAAAGATTACTTGACATCAATATTACCACAAAACCAAGTTCGAATAGTTTTTATACTACACATTTTATGTCCTAAAATACAATTCAACAATTTAATGTCAATACAAATCACAAGATAGTTCTTATTAGAGAAAAGAAATGGGGTTATTAGAGATAAGCGATAATAGTTCCTTTGTAACCTGGTTCAAGCACTGTCTCAATAGTCTTTTGCACCAGTGTCATAAGTTATTGTCCACTTGTCTCTCTCCTCATGTTAAAACACTGATATGCTGCTAACCTGGGCACTTTTTTTTTTGTCATGTCAGTTCCTTCAAGCAGAACAACAATGGTAGCAATTTCCACTATTTTTCCTGGTCCGGAAATCACTCGATGTAGTCAGCATACCTTGCCATCATTACATCAATGGAGTGCATTCTTACACTTTCACTGCAGTAGAGGCTTCCCGCATCTACCACGGTCATAGCAGTTTATAATCAATAAACCAAGAGATTCGGATAATACATAGAAAGGCTGCTTTGTCCCATCAAGCTAACGACCACCTTTCAAGGTTGGACTTCTTGACACACCAAATTCAAGTGATTAGACAATAGAATTCTCTTCTGCATGTAAACTTTTTATCTCATCACATAGGCCCTTCTCATAAATCTTAACCATTGGATAATAAACACTACTCATCCAGTTGGATCTGGTTTGCATTACATCATCAGTTTCTAGCATATTCTCAACTCGAGTGTTTATCCAATTCTGACACTTACTAAAGTACCATCATAAGGAGTGCCAAAGGTCAGGTTACTTTGACAATTTAACAACTTTTATAACAATTAAGTTTAGAAATAGGGATATGCAAATTTACTCTGCCACAGGTGCGTTAACATAATTCCTGGAATGGACTTAAAAGTCTGACAAGAGGTTGTGGGATGGTTTAGGCTATCTTGGAAGGTCATAGTAGTAGGCTGGTCATCTGCCCCACTTTGAGCACTGTATAATAATATTTAATTGGGTATGTGTACTCTTTCACATCATTTTACAAATTCTTGTTTGAGGGATCACTGCTCTGTGGCTGTTATTTTTCTTTTATAAAGAAATTTACATTTAATTTAATTTGCTTCTTTATTGTTGTGTTTAATATACATGTATTCATAAAATATAGAATTACACGTATCACATTATTCATGATAAACCTTAATTATCTGGATGCATTTTGTTTGAATTTGTTTCTTATTATATTCCTTTTTGCCTTTTTTTCTACACTAGACTGGAAAATTCAAAATTATAGTTTGATTAAAATAAATACTTTTTTCAGCATATAGTAAATTAATTTTAAATTCACAAAAGAGAGGAGCACTTAGTTGTTGTCACAAAGTATTCTTTTTGTTTAATTGTGTATGTCATTTGTAGTGTCAACGCTCATTTGTTTCAGATAGTTTAAGCCTTTTACTGTTAACTTATTTACCTCTGACACATGTCTTTTCAGTATCAGGTATCATAATGGAAATCATTTTGCCTGATCAGATGAGATGTTCTTGCTCAAATTTATTTCATAGAAAGTATAATTCAGGCAATATTTATATGGTAGTTTTATTGAGCATTGTTTTTGTAGGCCATATCAATTTATTTTAAAATTCTCTCACTTTCAAAATAATCTTGATTGGAATGCATATTTGTTGTACAGACTTTTGAATATCAAAGACAAAAATATATAATTTTATGTATAATTCTGATCGAATCTGGCAGTTTTGATCACGAGACTGCAGCAGTTAAGTAGGGGAGAATAAAAAACCAAAAATGGAAATTGGATATTTTTATTTGTTTTAAATTAAAGTGGATATGATTTATGAAACACAATAATCAGGCAAGTTTGATGGCTGTGAGCTAAAGACACTAGCCTCTCAAGTACATCATGGTGTTTGAACCCAGTCTATTTTACTGAAATTTTTCCTCACTCAATCCTTACTCATTTCCTAGCTCAAGAATGTTGGATTTAACAGTAGAATAAGTGCAAATAAATGCCCATTGTTGCCATTATTAATTTACAATCCCATCACTGTATGGATTAATGTCAAAAAAAAAACAAAAACAGTTTGCATGACTGAGTCTCATAAATTCCCTTAAATGGTCCATGTATCATAAACTCAAAATAGTTTTCATTACTGTTCTATTTAGAATCTTATCACAACTTTTGTCTAAACAGAATAATAGTATTATGCCTGCCACTGCTGAAGCTGATCATTTATTGAAGTCTTACAAATTAAATGTTATATGCAAAAAGATTTTTATATTTCAAGACAAAAAAATTTTAAAAATCTCTTGTAATTTGACAATTATTGTGAGATAACATTTCACATATATACATTTATCTTATAGCCACATATCTTATTATTTAATCAACAAAGATAGAGAGTTGTTTATTAAAAAATAAATATTATTCTGTATTGTTACTCAATCACCTGGTGAGTAATTTTTGGTCTAAAATGTTTAGCATTACTTCCCAAAACATTTCTGTAATTTTTTATTGTTTATGACAGAAAGTTATTTTTGTGCTAGTTATATTTGGGGGGAGGGGGTATATTTTAAAATCTTAATAATAAATCTGAAATACAGGTCATTTGAGAAAAAATAAGTTAAATCAGTATTGTTAGGTGTTTGAACTAAGTATTGCAAATTTCAGTAATAGCTGTATGGATATTTTTAATATAAGCAATTTAATTTTGTTATTACCAATAAAGTTCTTCTTGTCAAGCTTTGTTGATAGGGGCATTAGTTTGATAGGCTCTCTTTTATTTGAGTTTTCACTTGATAACAGCAAAAATGTCTGCATTAATCTCTTGTAATTATGCATTTAAAAAATATCTTCAGCATACTTTGCCCTTTATTGATGAAACTTACCGTATGTTGCCATATCATTTAGTGATGTTCAACAAAATTACTCCGTTATTGTTATTCTGGATACTTGTGACATTATTGATCAGTGTGTTGTTTTTGATTCTCAGTAACCTTTTGCAGAAACTTTCTTTATTTTTTCAATATCCAAATTGCCATCAACAAACGTTGCAATATTTACCAACTTAGCTTGACCACTTTCAGTAACAGTGTGTGTTTTAATCATTTGTCAATTATTTTGAATGGTATGAACATTCCAGCCTCAGACTCAGTGCTATAGCTTCAAAACATTTAGTGATGTCCATCGTTTCTTAAATTTAGAGAGATGCATTTTCTAGGCATGTCGAATGTCTCTTAATGCAGAGACTGGAGAGTATTCCAGCTATAGACTCTCAAGAACCAAATATTACATCAGATACCAGGTAAATTATTTAAGAACTTAGTTGATTGATATTATTGAGACTTGCTTTATAAATGTATTGACTTGACTGTGTAAAATGATTTTTTGTTTGTTTGCCTTATTTAAATGTTTTAGTTATAGTTTTCTCTGTCCAAAATAATTAATTAAGGGTGGGGGTAGAGAAAAATTAGCCTTCATGTAGTAAGTACACTTAGAATTTGGAAGGCCAGTCATTAATTATATGAGAATTTTAAAATAAAATTAAATATATGTCTTGAAATTTGTTAAAATTTGTATCTATTTTTTAAAAACTGACTTGAATGACAGATGCATGAAACTCTCACATAATTATTGGATGATTTATTTAGTTGTTTATTCAGCCTCATGTGATAGATTATTTTCAGTCCTTGTAGATAGTTTACTGCACATGAATGAGAATATTTAATTGTTAAGTAAGTATACTTAAAATATTTTATGCATGTTTTATTATTTTATGCATTTTGCTGTGGACCAGCATATTTGGTGGAAGCATCCAGTGTGTGGTATTATTAAAAAGAGTGTGTAACTGATAGATGATGTTATATATATGTTTTTAATTAGATAATTATAATTAACAATTTTCACTACTGTTGACAGTGATCTTCTTTAAACTTTTTTCTTGATGCTTGATACCTTTTTACAAACTGTTCAGAGATCAGGTACATACCCAACTAAGAAAGTCTTGAGTGTATGGTGCATCATTGATTTATAATAGACACCAAAGTAAGTGATTTCTAACTGAAAAATTCTGAGTGCTCTGAAATACATGCATTTAGTCCATCGCATCTGTAGTTTTCACCTCATCAGTCATGGAATATTGTTTATTACATATTTGTAAGATGTACATTTATTTTGATTGTATACTCTAAATCATTTATCTTCATCAAACAGAAAGTATTATATGTGTGTTTACATTATATTGCACTGGAGGCAGAGGATTATGTGACAAGAAATCAAGTTTCATGATGACAGGAATTTATACAGAATGGTCTACTTATTGTAAAATGCAGAAAACAAATTGTTGCATGTCCATATTCAACATAAATACTTAATTTGAATCTCATTAAGTCCAGTGTTGTTGCAGTGAACATGCAGAGCCAAAGCTATTTTTAAATAATCCTGTGTGTATATGCATATATGTTGCAGTTTTATTGGAAGAATGAAAAGACTGAATAAATAAATACTTGTCATCTACAAATTTACAATTTTATCAGGGCTGTATTGGTTTAAATATATTTTCTAAACATAAGTCTTGTATTAATTATAATTGTTTCTATTTCATTTTTTTTTTTTTTTAAATGTTGGAATTTAGTTTATTTAATATTTACTTGGGCATAAATTTTAATATAAATCTACTTGTAAAAATACATTTTTAATATATGATTTTAGCTAATAGAGAACCACCACACAATTTGAATAAAACTGTGAGGCATGTTTAAAAAATCTCAAACAGAATAATATTGTTTAAAAAATTGAAACCAAATTAATCTTGTAAACTTGATGCCTTTTGTCTTTTCCTCCAACTCTGTATTTGCATTTTTGTTGTGAAAAAGTTGGAAAGCATATTTGCAAGATGGTTAACTCATAAGATCCCAGCATTGTTCCAATCTTTATATGCTTAAGTTGTTAAGAAGTTTCACAATATCTACATGCTACCCAATGCTTTATAATTTTTAAGAAAAACAAATGTTACTTTGTAAAATCATGCATTTATTAAGTCCAGACTGCTGGTTATAAGCATACCTTACTAGTTACCTCATTGATAACAAGTCATTTGTTGCTTCCAAGCCTAACAATTATGCTCAACATGTTTATAATTGAAATTTTTAAATAATCAAACTATAATTTTTTTTCATTGCAAATATAGAAATATAAATAGATACGGAGTTGTAAGAAGTTCAGTTTTAGCTTTTGGTATTTACTTTTATGGTGGTAGCAGAACATTGAGCTATCTAAATAAATCATTGTTCATCTTGAAAGCATTGCCTATTTTAGTAAGACACAGTTTAATAGTAAGAAATAATGTTCTACTGAGTTGAAAAGTATTTATATTCATTGCATCAAAGGCACAATGCAAATTAACTTTCTAGATATTGTTAAACAGTATGTTATTGGATACTATTGCATAGTTAATGTTAGTAATTTTCAGAAATATGGTTAAAAGTAAATTGAAAAAGAAATATAAGAATGCTGCATTTTTGCTTATTTGACCGATAAAGCATTTGCCATTACTGGTTACTTGGTTGTGTTTTGACTTTATAATTCAGTTTTTTTTAAAGTAAATTTATTCTGTTGTGCAAAAATTATGTAAACCATTCTTCAGTGAAAAAATGGAATATATGATTATTGCAAAAATAAATGTTTATTTAAAATGTGTATATATACTTATCTTTCATGCATTTATTGGAGTATATATTTTTTGTCAGCCATTCATATGGTTTGTACATATATTATCTTTTATTGCAGTTTTATTTTTGCCTGAGTTTTTTTCAGGGAACTGTTTTCATAGGCATGCATTACAAAATACATACACAGCCATAGTTTATTAGAATATAGCTAGTCAGTGTGTAATATGTAATGTCTATTCAATGTGTAACTTTCCAGAATATGCCTCAGGATTACTGATGCCTCAGAACTCAGTGCTTTATGGCTGTCAATTTATGTATCAATATCTCAAAAGAGGAGAATAAATAAATGTATTTTCATATCATATATTCAGAAGTGTTTGTTTATATTCTTTGAGTTTATATTTTTGTGATTGATATAATTGCTGCTGGAATATATTATCACTTATTACCGTTAGAAAATTAGCTAGATACCAAGCAGATGTTTTTGCATGTCAGCACTGCCTGTCTCCATCTTCACTCCACAGCAGTGTTTTATTAGATCAGTAGAATTCACAGCATTTAAGCTATTAGTATTAAACAAGCAAGGTCACTTTCTGCAAAATGAGTACTGGTATTTGGAATTTTGCTAAAACCAAGTATAGAAATTCCTCTTAGTGCTGGATGTATCTGAAGTCATTTTCAAGAAAAACAGAATGATGTAATATTTCATTTCACAGATATTTTCAGTATGCACTTAGAACCACAACGCATGACACTTTAATGGTTTGTTTCCTATCTCCAGTTCCTAGCAATAGATTGTGACATCACAGATTACAATGGACTTAGCATATAAGCAGAAATGTTTATGAATATTTTTTATTATTTATTTATTCAAAGTGGGGAATACTAAAATGAATACAGGTTTACCATTTTGGAGGGTGATTAAATAAAAAAGGAACTGTGCAATAATATGTGTGGTAGCAAGAAGTATTTAAACAATATAAAGAGACAAATTCTCTTCATTTCCTACCATGTTCACTATTATTACATGTAAATAGCTCACTTTTTAATTTTTCAGAGATAAGTCATGAAACGTGCATGGTCATGCACACAGATATACCTGAATTAAATTGTGCATGTTTATCTTTGTTTTTAAAATGTCTTTATTATTGGTTTTTGTTTTTTTCAAACTCCACTCTGTGTGTGAGAGAGAAACTTCAGCAAAGCTTTTTATGGTCAAACTTGCAGATATTTGTTCAGGAACACATCCCAAATTTGTCATCATATTTAATATTACTGTGCATAAAAAATAGTTATTTTTTCTGAAAAATACTGATAATATTTTAATATATCAAGATATTAATGAGTCAGATATTTTAGAATTACAGTAGTTATATAAATGAAAATGTTTCAAAGTCATACTGGTGGAATCATTCAATGAGCTTGAAAAGGTAGAACACAAGTTCAAACCCTTGCAAACCTCTCATGACTATCATAAACAAACACCATACATTCTGCTAATAAAAAATCTAAGGGAAAAAAAACTTTGGCAAATAAAAGCATTTTTAATGTTATGCAACCAATAACATGCATTAAGAAAAAGAAGCTCTGGAATACAGTACACACAAACAAATGATACCACAGGTGAAAATCAAATTTTCAGCAAGCCTGCTACACAACCATTAATATGATAGAAAGACTTTCTGTTTAAAAAAACACAACTCAAAAGTGAAACCATGACAATATAATTCAAAATTATTTCAATAAGATGCTAAGTCCTGAATATAGTGTAATGTAATGATAATCATTCTGCCTGAATACACAGTACCAATACTGTTAAAATCTGTTTTTATACTGTGCGACACTAACCCCTTATCTGCTCAAATAAGGTTTACTGTACAATAAGAAATGTACTTTACGATGAATTTATGATTGTCTCCCAAAACAGTGTATTGCTTGGTTCATAATATGACATATTCCATGATATGGGGTCCCTTGATTAGATTAATATATTAAAGCAGGCGTCTTCTGTACCAAAGGGGAGACAACTTGGTCAAACTTGTTTAGTACCACTTTTGCCTATTCTGCCATTTCATTGTAGTGTTGAATAGATATTAATTACAGTTAGCATAAGAAATAAGCAACATTTTCATTGGCATTAATAAAAAGCTGGGCAAAATTAATTAATAATGTAATATATATGGACATAAACCTACCTATTTACTACTTTCCTTGTACAACTGAAAAACAATCATTGCAACTAACGGAATGCCAAGTGCTTAATTTAATCAAAATTATTAGCTGTTCCAAAAAGATTGGTCATTGCATAAGCCCCTTAGGATTCAATTGTTAATAATATTGCAAATTTCATGTATATTCCATTCATATTTCATCTTGTATAAATGTAAATACTTAATTGTCTATTTTTTGTCAAGTGATACAAATCAACAAATACAAAATAACATATACATCCGGGTTATTAAACCTGATTATTCTGATATATTGCTATATGATAATGGGCAGCAAATAAAAGTGAAGTTCTTTAAAACATAAACATTCTGTTACAAACAGTCAACAATGAACATGCAGCATGGTAATTTACGTGATCAGTAAAATTATTTGACATTTTAAAAGATACATAAAAAGCAGGATTAATTTCAATAAAAATAAATATTAAACTGGGTGAAAGGGTGGGAGAGAAGAAACAAAAGAGATAAAAGGCAGTAAAAATTGAGAATTCTGTATGAGAATGTACAAAGAAGTGTATATTGCTAAAATGATTTAAAATTTGCACCAATAAACTAAAGTGAGATCTTTAATAATTTATTTATCCACAACTTTCCTGACCTTCCTTAAAATATATATCATGGTCAGTGATGTTTATATCTTCAAATCTTTTGAGTTCAACTACCAGTTCCATGAATTTGTTACTGAGAAAGTATATTTGCTTTGAGCCACTCATTAGATGTTCATCATTGTTAGAATCTTATTATAAACATGCATACTTTGAAAGACTGGATCATTAAAAAGATGTTAAGGAGATGATCAGATGGGTTAGAATTGTGGCATTGGCTCTCTCATCCCCACCCCCTCAATTTCCACTGGTATGCTTAGGCACAAGTATTTGTAGCAGACAATATTATCGCTGGATACCGTATCAGTTCTCGATGCTTTTTAACCACCTTTTTTTTAATAACCAAGATATAATTGGTATAGGGCTGTCAATGGTAGGAAATTGGAAATTTGTCAGTACACATAAACACTCCATAGAGGATTTTTCAGCCGCAAAGCAGACAACCACAGTCTCGAGTTCCGGCTTCAATGACATTCAAATGAGAGTGAAGAATACATCACACTGGCATACACTGAGTGGAAAATGTTCTAAACAAAATTGATTTCATGCCTTTCAAAAAAATTTTCTAGCTCAGTGCTTTATTTATGGTTTATAGCTTAAGAAAACAATATAAGATTATAGCATGAGCAATGAAAGCCAAAATTTGACCATAAAAATCTATTTTTGTAACAGCTAAGGCAGCACACACAATACTTGACCTATATGTATAGGTAAAGTCATGGATATCTGTGTGTGAGATACTTGCTTAAAAGCTAAGTTTCAACCTTGTCAGAAAAAGTAGTTATATTTAAAATGATATAATTCTGACTACTAGTTACACGTCTTAAAAGTCCCGTTCATGAATCCAGAGGGGAAAAACTCTTAAATCCTTTCATTTAATTTGTTAATGTTATGCCAGTTATCTCCCTCCATGACACTGAAGTGCATTGTCTTCAATCTTATTTGATTTATATACAATTAAAACAAATGTAAACTATGAATTTTCAACAGCAACATTAAGTCTGTCCTCTAAGGCTCAGAGACCTGGAGAGTCACCAACATCCTAACCAACAAACTCCAAGTATTCGTCAATGGCTGCCTTCGCAACATACTGAAGATCAGGTGGACAGACAAACTAAAAGAACACTGAATTGTGGCAGTGGATAGGACACACCCTACGGAAACCCCCACAGGACATCACCCAGCAGGCTTTGCAGTGGAACCCCCAGGGAAAGAGATGGGTTGGTCACCCTAAGACTACCTGGAGACGATCCTGCGAAGAGGAAATGAAGAGCTGCAACCTGTATGGGGTGAACTGAAAAAGGCTGCCCAGAATAGACTGAGATGGAGAACTGTTGTTGAGGCCCTTTGTTCCACGGGGAATCCAAGGAGATAAGTAAGTAAAACAAATGTTCTAAACCAACACAGAAATCCTTTCTGTATACCTTTTAAGATACGACTTGTCAAAAGTAAGTGATTCTGATGAAATACGAGAAACCATAGAATCAATAAATACTAAAACTTTCAATCATATTTGTACATATGGTAAATTTAAAGTTGATATTTCATTAATTAAATGTATATATATATACATGTATAAAACATTTTCAAGTATGAGTACAAGAGCATTTTGTATTGATAATTGCTTTATGAGTTTTAAATTTCAGAAGCATCTGTATCAAGAATGTTAAAAAATAAAGAAATGGGAAATTTTAAAAAGGGATATTTTTTTTTAAATCAGTATTACTTATGAAAGAGAAGCAACTCAATAAAATGATCTTTAAAGGTTACCTCTGATTTACCATGATTTATCTCAATTTTAACCTTTCATTTTGCAAGTGTTTAAAAGCCACTAGAGATAAAAAAAAAAAAAGAAAATTAATAATTTCACTGTACTGAAACTGGTAAAACAAGTAATATAATCCATCATGAAGCATTCAAAAAAATAAATAATAAACTTATTTTTTTTTACATTAGAATATATAAGAACTTAGAACAGCTTTTAGTTACAGTTAATTAGAAAAACAAAAAAGAAAGAAACAAAAACTCTATAGTCTAGTATGTTTTTAAATTATAGAAAAAAGTAAATTCATATTACTTTTTCTTTTATGAAAGAACCTATAAATGTTTTTATATTGGCACTGGATCAATTTTTTAGTTTTACACTTTGAAATAGTATTCTATACATTATAGTGTTAAAGCAATTTAGAAAAGGATATTTACAGGACATTACTTGAACAAAGTTTTGTTTAATAACAAAATCATTATAAAATAATATATAGGTCAAGCATAAACAGTAATCGCTATCAAAAAGAGTAAAATAAATGTTTTCTGTCCTCTGTGATAAATATCTATGTCTTTCTAAGACAGGTGTATATGGTACATAAAAGAAACAAACATAAATGGCAGTGATAGATTCCTCAAGGAGATATATTGCAAACTTGCACACTCAGAGAAATATCCATATAAAAAATAATTAACATTTAGATCTGAAAATGTCTGTCACTTTACGATGTGTATTTGCATATATAATCTTTATAAAATTAAATTTGTTTACCCTGGTAAATAAAACAATTATCAACAATCATCATACATCTGAAATATATTGAAAATTAAGTTAAGCTATTATTTCTTTCTAGCAATTAATATGCTGTGTAAATGTAAGCAAAAAATAAGTAAAATTTATCACTACAGTAATATTATTACCCAATTATCCAAAAATCAAACTTGTCATATACCTATGTTATTTAATGTTACTCAAAGCTAAGAGGCACAATTACAAGGTACATGACCATAGCTGAAAACTGAAAGGAATCCATACAGCTTCATATACTAGTTGTGGTCAGATACACAGAACAGTCAATATTTGATTCATATAAAATATTCTAAACAGCTACTGGTAAGTGAATCAGTTATTTTCTATTTATTATGTTTAAAGTCTTATCTGCTATATACTATTATAAAGAATGCATATTTCTCTTTGACTTTTAAACACCTCCTTGATAAGCATAATAGGTGCTCACAACAAATTATATGAGGGTTTTGATCATGCTCTGCATCATTTCCATGGATTACCCGGAATATTCATGACTAGTATCAAGTTAAAGACTTCAAACAATATGTTGCAATAAATAGTCACATGGATTGATGATCAATATTTTAAATATCAATATTATATTTCAATATCTTAAGTGATTGTCAGTTTGATGCTCTAATATATTTTTTAAAACAATTATTAATCAAAAATTATACTTACAGTAATATGTTCAGAAAGTTAAACTTAGAAGTCTGCCATGTATGAAAGTTTAAGAACAAATATCTAAACAAAATTGTACAGTGTCAAGCTGCATCTGCACTAACCAATGGACTGTATAATCCATTTAGAAAGGTCTCTTTAAAATCATAAGATGTCCTTGATTTTGTCCAAAGGATATAGCTAGATGAGGCATAAAATTTTGAAAAATGAACATACATATGTGTAAGTTCAAAATTGGAAATGATTATTACACTATAGGACCAAGTGCAACAAAATAAGGACTAGGTGTACATTTTCTTTTCAGTATATAATAATTGCTGCTTTGGGATTCAAATTCTGAGAATATATAAGTAATTCATTTAATTATTCTTCTTCACTGATGTTACAATCAGAACACAATGCTCATTTAATTTTCCTTTCTTCAATGAGATCTGGAATATGAAAAAGTGACAAAACTGCCTTTAAGCTATTATAAAATACTTTATAAAAAAATTTAAAAACAAAAAACAAACAAAAGAAGGATAATGGTACTTCTAATGAAAGAGTATATGTGATGAAATAGTAATGAAAAGATATGTGTGAGTGTAATGAAAGGGTAATGAAAAGATATGTGTGAGTGCTTGTAATGAAAGGGGTTAGTGAAGGAGGGAATTTGATTGTTGTGTTTAATTTTATACAAGGGGATAAGATCAGATAGTATGTATGCATATATAAATTAAAACCATATTTGTGACTACTCACCAATAACCACACAAAAAAAAAAGGTTAAAATTTAAACACTAAAGTAATATGTGAAAAATCAACCCATGAGAATTAAGTCTTCTAAACCTGATAAGTAAAAAAAAAAATAAGGATATAAAATTTAAAATAACACCATGATAATAATGAATGCATACCCCGATTGTGAAGCTTTCAGCAGAAATTAATAATGCATACATCGGGGTATGCATTATTCATTATTATCATGGTGTTATTTTAAATTTTATATCCTTATTTTTTTTTAACAAATTAAATCCAATTCTTTTAACTACTATCAAAAGTGTCTAAGAGGTACATTTAATATACCAAATTACTAACAAGCATCAACAGAAATTACTATCTAAACAAATATCCTGATCAGAAAGAATTCATTTCTACACAAATCTATACCGAATGATTCAATAATTAAATGGTAAAATCTGAGTCTAACATTTTTTAACAGAACAACATTGTGTAAATCATGCCATCCACAACCTAGAGGCAATGCTAACTCCAGGATCAAACTGTAATGTGAATAGAATAGGAAAATATGTTTTTTAAATGTAGAATCTAAAGGACTGTCTATTCAGACAAAGTCATAATTATAAATGGACATCTAATAAAGATGACCATTAAGCATCAAAAGTATATTAAGTCCTCAGATCAAATTACTGATGACTAGAAGGGTATCAACAGCAACTGTTCTGGACAAATATTAGAAGGGTTAAAGAATGTGCTAGCAGTCATGAACACATTTATTTAGTGACAGTAGTTTGCTAGATCTTTGAATTCCAACCATCTCTTCTGCTTCAAATTGGTATCGATGATAATCTGTAAAGAGAAAATTAAATCAAACTCAAGTTTATTTCCTTTTATTCACTTAAGCATACACAAATGAAATGATGGGTTGCCTACCATACAATATGAGGTTATTTACCACAAATCTTTAGTTAATGGTTTCATTAGTAATTAGCTAATGATTTAATTAATAATTAACTTAAAATTTGATCATGCTTGATGGTTGTTGATGATAAGCAGATTAGCAGTTACATACCATCTGATTTTAAAAATCCATCACTCTGAATTGGCAGAAACCTGAAATGAAGTCCATAAAATGTTTTAAATATATCCTACTTAATAATATTTGCTTAAAATAATTAATAATACATGTAATTTAATATTAATAATTAAATTTTCAACTAGTAAATCAGCAAATCTAAAAAAACATTCAAATTTTCAAGTAGAAAACAAACATGCACAGAAAACAGCAACAATGCAATAAGTAATTTTCATCTAGTAACAAAGACATATGATTATATACAATCATCAAGGAATGGCATATTAAAATAAGATTAAGTGCAAAGACAATGCAACTAAAACATCAAATTTCCTGAATAAAATAAAAATATAGACATTAAAATTTCACATTAATTAAAATAAATTATACTGGTGCCTTGATATTATATACCTCAATAAAATTCTTTATATACATGATTTTCTAATTTCGTCCAACAGTGCTGTGTTTGCATATGCTTAAATTATGTGGCTTAAAGTACATGTGGTGAACTTAGCGCGAAAGCGGCGGAAGCCGGAAGCGCCCCCTACACTCCATCCACATGTGGTGAAGTAGGGTGAACCATAAATAAACAATAGCCAACATGTGACATGGGTTGTCCATATGTGACAGAAAGGATCCTCCTTATAACACAGCCTCATATACAGTGTGGTTGAATTTTGGGGACCCCAAGGACTGCATTATATCAAGGCACCAGTGTGTGGTAAATGCTTTCACATCCAATTTTTTCACAGAAGGCTTTTATTTCTGCTTAAACCAAGTTACAGTCTCAAATATTCACAGCTCTAGAATACACTCCATTCCCACCATTTAAATAATTTAATAAACTTACAAGGTAGAGTGGCAATTATCAAGACTAAAATGGATCAGAGTTAATGTGAATAATCACAAATCTTAAAGTAAACATACAGATATAAATAGTAATAAATGCAAATTTAGGTCAACAAAATACAAAGATCTACTTTAGCTAACAGTTCACATACAAAAATAATATAGTGTACATTTAGAAGCAAATTCCATTTACACAACACAAAAATGGCTTATTGGAATGGGTGTGCAAGGAAAAAGAGGGAGAAAAAGTTCAGAGTTGGCAGAACATCTTATACTCGTGCATATTTTCTGCAGGAACACCTTAAAATATTGCAAATTTTTGGCAACTTGCCATCCCTTCATTCCTACAACATCCTTGTTCTCTTTTAGGCAATCTTTAGGTCTTTTTAATATTATTTTTTTATATTCTACACTTAAATCCAAATTGCAGGTTTTCTTAAAGTTAAAAACAGAAAATGCTAGATATACCCCTGAAAAAGCCAACTATTCAGTCTAGTGTGTTCCAAGTCTATGTTTAAACAGCTCCAAGTTTGCATGGAAAAACATTATGTTCATTTTAAATATTCTTGCATTGATTATAATTATTACTTTTCAGTAAAATTATTGATCAGATTTTTAAAAGGAAAATTAGCTCATTTATAACATATACAATAATTTAGTAAACATATTTAATTTTTACAAAATAAAAATCTTATTTGCTACTTCAGGTATATAGCAAGAGTTTATGGTGTGTATGCTTACTAGTTATAAGCACAGGTAATATATATATATCACTATGTGCATAATATATACTATCATTATCTACATATATTTTAAATTGTTACATCACATTTGTGGTGTGTATCCAGCATTTTTAAGTAGTGTGGAAAAGGTACTGCTTAAATTTCATCAAATTCCATTTACAAGCTATGGCGGAGTAAATTTGCATGTACCTATTTCTTAATTGTTATATGAATTGTTAAATGTCAAAGTGACCAGACCTTGGGCACTGTTTGTGCTGCTATTTTTAACTGTCAAAGTTGGAAGTAAACAACTCAGATACATAATGTGCTAGACTTGCCGATGTAATCTAAACTGGTTTTGGGTGGATGAGTAGTTTTTATTATCTAATAGTTAAGATTTACAAGAACGAGACCAGACAATGGACTGAGACAAAAGTTTACCTGCTGTAAAGAATTCTATTGTCTAATCACTTTGAATTTGGTGTGGCAAGAAGTCCAGTCATGAAAGGTAGCCATTAGCTTAATGGTAAGTTAACTGACTGATTGAGAAAGAATGGACAAAACATTTTTCATGCATTTTTTTACTGATATGTTATATTTGTATTTTACATAGAGATGTATTGTGTGAGTCAACTTTTATTTCTACAAATTGTGAACTAAGATGCCCGTATTTAGTATGCTAAACACTTGACAATGTTTCTAGTGAATATGTTCATAAAATTGATATATTGTATTTATATGTGTGTATCGGGCTAATAAATACTGTTACAGGAAACTTAAGTTGAGACTTGAATGTAAGAAAGAATGGAGTTAGAGATTAATAAACTGGAAATTTAGCATTTGTTCCCTGATTATATTTTACAGGGAAGAAGCAGCCTTTTTGTGTTTTCACCAGAATCTCTCAGTTTACTGATTTATAAACTGCTACTGCTGTGGTAAATGTGAGAAGTATCTATCCTCAGTATGTAAGTGTAAGAATACACTGCACTGTTGATATATTGTGGCAAAGTATGCTCTACTACATCCTGGAATTTTTGGTACAAGGAAGTTAAGGGAAACTGCTACTTTGTTCTGCTTGAAGGAACTTCTACAATACATGCATTACAAAACACCCTGGACATCCCTAGGCACTGTAAAGATGTACTTAATGACTAGCATGCATCATGCTTTTGAAACTTTCAGTAAGCATAATGGTGAATAAATATAAAGAAGTCTAAACTATAGGAATCAGAAATGTTAGTTTTTATACAATTTTGTTTTAACAATATCTTAAATTTACACTTAATTTACATAAATCAAAATTTCTATCATTAAAAGAGTTTACTTTCAACTTTGCTATGTTGCATAATTTTGCTCAATTCAAAAGGAATTTGCTCCTGTCAAGTAAAAAAATTTTTTTTTAAATAGTCAAAAAAATCAAACACATTTACAATATGCCTTTGTAGTAACTTACTAGTGGTGTTTTGTTGATAATGCCACTAAGGAAACACCAATATTGTTCATTTTTTTAGTAGGTGATCTTAGGACACACATACTCATGTTTTGATGCATGTAAACCAGGGATCTCAAACTCATTTTGCCTGGGGGCCACTGGAAGTAGAATCTGGGTGAAGCTGGGCCGCATCATTATTCCCTGCTGCCAGAGACCTGGCAACACTTCCTCTTACACAGCTCAGACACATTTGGCTTCAGGGAGGAAGCCACTGTGACCCTCAGTATGGCTTGAAGATGCTCATCAGTAAGTTTGTCCTTGAATTTTGACTTATTCAAGTTCATGGTGGAGAAGAGCTATTCACACAGATAGGTGCTCCCCAAAAGGCACTTGGTCCGCTTGAACATCCTGGAAAGCTTAGGGAAGGTAAGGGGCAATTCTCTCAAAAACTGTCCAAGCTTGTTTGCTTTTCCACTCATCTCCCTGAACTTGGCTTTGAGTTCAGAATTACACTTATGTCAATTAGATCCATTTGAAGCACAGGAGGGACATCTTCCACATTGAAGAAAGGGTCAGCAAATATTTGAAAGGTGGTTTCTGTGTTTCTTGAAATCTGCAAACCTGTGATCAAATTCTTCCTGCAGCTTTACAATGGCATCAACATACTTCTCACCACTGAATGGTGTGCCAGAATCCACATGCTGGGAAATGGCAGATCCTGAGGTATGGTAGCCCTAGTGACAAAAACTATAAAACTCCCAGGGTGCATGAGAAAAACATGCGGGCCGCACTATCACTTAACTTTAATATCAAGTGGGGGCCACAAAATATCGTCTGTCGGGCCGCAACTGGTCCGCGGGCCGCGAGTTTGAGACCCCTGATGTAAACCAAGAACAATTCTGAAATGTCTCCACTGCTTATGCTGAACTTTAATAAAACTAATTACACAAGTTAGTACTTTTAGTCATTTTGCATTTTAAAAAAATTCTCCATTAATATTTGAACATATATTTATTACCTGCTTCTCTCTATAGTCTGCCAACAAAAATATTACAAGATGAGGATGTACGTTGCTCTACCATTTATGACTGCATTCACCCCATATTGTAGCACAGAACTGTAGATTTACAATGACAACAATGAAAGATCCCCACCCACCCCTTTAAAGTCTACTACAATATTTGGCAAAATCTAAGACAATAAAATTAGTTTTCCTCAAATGTATAAAGAATCGGTAACAATCACAATCATCAAATCTTCTATAATCAATGAGCTTTTATAAAGATAGTCTAGATGAGTTATTTCACCTGAAACAGGAATTCTGTAACAATGCTTGCTATTTTCTTTCTTTCTTTTTTTTAGAATGAATGTATTTTGTACTAAGTTAAATGTTTAAATGCTGGATCTGCATCTTTGAATTTCTTTGCTAAGGGGAGGAGGGGGCATTCAATTGTTGGTACATGTTAAAAAAAATAATGATCAACACCCACTTTATTTTTTCTTAATGTAATTTTATTAAGTTAGCAATTGAAAAGATGAGAAATTGTTCATCTTGGCTGTGAAAATATTTAGAAATATTAATCTGAACATTTTATATTTAGTGTGTGTGAGTGCGTGTGCGTGCGCGCGTGCACATGCACACACTCACATAGAATTGTTACTTGTAAAATAATAGATATGAAATAAATATATGACTGATTAGCTTTGTCACTAATACAAGAAATGAAATGCTAACAAAAAACCCACTCACATTCATAAAATAATTTGAGTCAGAAATGTACAGTACTATTGGTATCGTCAGTAGTGATGATCAGGTACTTTTAAAATTTTATAAATAAAAAATAAAAAAGATAAATTAAAAAATGTTTTGATCTCATCAATTTTTCTTTTTTAAAGACTTGTTGACATTTTCAACTTATGTCATTCAGTGTGATTTTATAAAGACTTCATGGGCCAGAAATCACTAATTCAATACCCGTATTCTAAAATTTCTGCTTCATCATGATAGAAGTACAATAATAATAAAATGTAACATAATAATGTCAATGAAATTTCTAGTCCATCCTGATAGAATAAAATAATTATGTATATATTAATAATAATATATATATATATAATAATGTATATATTAGCAATACCAGAAATATTTTGAAACTTTTGTTACATTCTGACAGAATTGTAAAAGATAATATAATGTTCATTAACATAAATCCTAAACTTGAAATTATTACAAGAAGCAGTGCCCATGCTCACATTAGTGCACAGATCAGGTTAGTTTATTTTAAGATGCACAAACAGTATTACAAAATAAATCACACTGGAGAGCAATATATTATTAATATATTAAATGTCTAATATTTCATATTCTTTTATTTAGAAATATTAAATTTGGTTCCTTGTATTTAATATGAGGACTGATCAATCATGCCTGCATGCAATTTCTATTAGTTTTCCTTTTATTACAATATACCCCTTTTTCTCAGTCATGACATCCATATTCCTATTAATGAATATAAAATTAAAATTAAAAAAATTAAAGAATGGTAAAAATAAAAGCATGCCTCTGACCTACCCCACCCCCACCCCCCCAATAAAAAAAATAAAAATAAACCAAAAACAACCAAAAACAAAAAGAATTTAATCTGCAATTAATAAAACAATTTTTCTAATAATACAAACCAAATATGTTAAAAAGAAGAAAAATTAAAGAAAATAATGAATAATAATATAGTGAGATGTTACTGTTCATGTCAACAGAATAGTTATATAATGCATGATAATTATGCAAGAAATAAACTGTCACTCAAACAAAGAAAATTACAGAAATAAAAAAAAAATACTATATTCAGTGGATAAAATCTAAATATTGGGAATAAAATTTTCATTGTTAGTAGTGGTCTGAAACTATCACACGATGAAATCCATGCTTTTTATGAATCAAATAGTGATGGGATTCAAAATAAATGCAAATTCACAATCCATGTCTCAGTGAAAGTCAATTCCATGCATTTCCAAACAGAAGAATCTCCAGATGCAGGAACACATCTATCCAGGTTAGAAAGCAAAAACCATTTGGATGTTACCTTCTTCCTAATCCTCATCACCCATACGATTACGTCGACGCCGACGCCGTGCTTCACGGTCATCATCTTCTGCTATGTGAGTTTCTTGCTTCTGTCGCTCTTCTCTCCGACGTCTACGCCTTTCTTCCCGATCATCTTCTGTATCTGCACTAGCAGCAACATCAATTTCTGGTTCTCGCCTATGTCTTCGTCTTGTTTCATTATCCTCTGCTGGTTTGCTTTCTACTTCTGGTTTGATTCTCTCTTCGTTCTGTTCTTCTTTAGCACCTCTTCGCCGACGATGTGAGGTAAGGGTGTCCACCTCTTCTGGTTCTTCAGTCTGCTTAGAAGCCCTAGTACGTCTTTTGCGTTCAGGTTTTTCCTCCTCATGTGCTGCTTCTTCCTCATTCTTTGAATTCAATATCTCTTCTATCACTTTCTCTTCCTTCTTTACAGGTGTGAGTTCTTCCTTTTTAGTGTCAAGCACGATCATTCCTTCCAACTCTTTCTGTCGAGATTCCTCTTTTTCTTGTACCTTCTCTATTGTTACTTCAGTAATTATTTCTTTTGATTCCTCTTTCTTTGTTTCCTTTTCTGACTCTTTTTCTTTCTTAGAAAAAGATGATTCCTCTGCTTCCTCTTCTTTCCTTCCTGCAGCAGCAGAATCATCCCTTAAATCCTCTTTTACAAGCTTGGCATCATCTTTCTCATTCTTCACATCTTCCTCCTTTTTATCTTCTTCTTTTACGTCTTCCTCCTTGTTATCTTCTTCTTTTACCTCTTCCTCCTTTTTATCTTCTTCTTTCACCTCTTCTTCAAACAGACCTTCTTCAGGTTCTTCATCCCGTAATTTCTTGAACCTAGCAGCTAAAGAAGACGCAGGATCTTCCTTATCATCTTTTACTTCTTTCTCCTTTTTCATGTTTTGTTCTACTTCTTTTTCTTTCACCTTATCATCCACTTCTTTCTTCTCTTTGTGGTCTTCTAACTGCTTATCTACATCTTCTGTTTTTTCATCCTTTTGTCCACTGGTTTCTTCTTTTTTGGTTTCTTCAAATGTCAGTTCTTCTGGCTCTTCATCATAATCTCGTAATTTTTTGAACCGTGAAGCAAAGGTAGCTGCTGAATCTTCTTTGATTTCCACTTTCTTTTTTTCTTCGGTGATTTCTTTCTCCTTTTCATTATCTTTTTCTTCAAATATCAGTTCTTCTGCTTCTTCATCAAAATCTCTCAATTTTTTAAATCTTGATGCAAAAGCAGCAGCTGGGTCTTCTTTTTTCTCTTCTTCCTTTACTTTTTTTATTACTTCCTCATCTTTAGTTTCTTCTTCCTTGGTTTCCTCCAACAGAAGTTGCTCTGGTTCTTCATCAAAATCTCTCAACTTTTTGAATCTTGCAGCCAACACAGCTGTTTCATCTTCTTTTGTTTCTGTCTTTGTTTCTTTTTCTTCTTTGATTTCAAGTTCTTTTTTCTCATCTAACATTATCTCTTTCTCAGCATTTTTATCAATTTCTTTTTCTGTTTCTTTATTCTCACTTTTTATTATTTCTGTCTCATTATTTTCCTCACTATCTTTCTTTTCATTTACCTCTTCTTTCATCTGCAGAGCAAAACCCATACCCCATGAACAAGAGAATAGTCCTAATTTGAAAAGATACTGTAACAAAAAATGTTTGCTGCACAAACTATTTTAACTATGCAAACACATTCACATTAAATATTTCATAATTTTTGTCAAATTAAGATTTACTACAAGAAAGAAATATAAAATTAAAATCTGTATTGAACAACAAATAAAATGTTACTTTATTTTTGTAATACAAAAAGGTACAAAATAACCTTTGGTGAAGCAAAATCAACACCTAGAGAAATAGCAAAGCACCACATATATTAGGTGAAGTACCTCTGTTTAGAAGCATGCAAAACAATAAAGTGTAAATGGAAATGCATATTTAGTAAGTGTATAATGCTAATAAAAAATAACAAAACTATTAAAATATTAAAAATGAAAAACTATGGATATTTACAAAATAATGAAATACTAGATCAGTAGATGATCCTAAAGGTATACCAAGAAAAGCATTCTAACAACTGTAAATGTAGTTACAAATGATACTAGTATTTAAGCAAAAGTAAGTCACTAAGTGCAATGAAATTAACATACTGATCCATTATCCCATTAAGGACACAAAAATATACATATATCTCACACGGGTTTTGTGTGTGTGTATGTGTGCATGCATGCTATTGTACAATGAACTATATTAATTAATTATTTATTCATTCTTAATCAATTTTTTAAAAAAACTGATGCAGTTTTTTAAAAAGTCCAATCCATCTAAAGATATTAAATATTAATCATAATGAATTACCTTTTATTTACTGTTATTAAATAAAACCAATGCAACATGTTACAAAGCTAGAAAAATACAATAAATAATTTTATGTCAAGAAAATGTACAAAAATGCATATTAGTAGTGTACAACATTATAAATTATAGATTACCTCATCTTGTTTCTCCTTTTCTTCTTCCTCTTCCTAATAGCCACAAACAGACAATCATTTTTATTGTACATAATTTATCAGGTTTTTAATTTATAAAGATTTACATTGTGCAAAGTATATTTAATTTTCAAGAATTAAAAAAAAAAAAAAATTTGTACTGAATGAAAAGAGGAGGTATCTGAACAAAAATTTGCAAACATAATTTACAAATGTTATGACCCACACCATAATGCATGAACTTACCATAAGAATGTCAATGATTTAAATATAAAAACTAAAGTCCATGATAAGAAAGCTCAAGAAAAAATGTACATGCACAGAAAATTATGTACATACAATATAGCAAATTGTAGGGAAAACTACAACCTGTGCCTGAGAATTAAAATAATACAGTACTAAAAATACATTCCAGACAAAAGAGCAATGACAAAATGCCAGTAATTAATGTATCAGCTGTGTATGAAATAAAAATCATACTGATATAAAATATTTTTTACACAAGCACGCACACATGCACACCCACAACACACAAAAGGTTTTAAGGTTAATATATTATTTAATGCTATTATTCACAATATGACTAAATTTACATAAATAACAACAGCAAATATTTTTGTTAAAACACTTCTTTCAATGAAATACGTATTAGGTTGTTATTTACAAAAGCTGGAAAATAAATAAACACAAATTATAATATTTACCCCTGTAATTATTACTGATGCTTTCGTTGTCTTGACAGGGTTTTCCAACTTCAAAAATTCATATACCTTATCTGTTTCTATACTGCTTTCAAAGTTTTCAAAATCCTGAAAATAGTACATACAGGAACAATGTCATAATATTATGTAAAGGATATTATTATTAAGAATACTTGCAAAGAATTTATGAATAGCTCTAAATATAACTAAATCTGAGTGATATATATGTAAATGTATTGTTTAACAATGCAGGTATTTATAACAAGAAAGCAATAATTACTTACTAAAATTAATTATAGATGATAAAAATAGACAATCAGAGTATTAAGACTGAGAGTAAATAGAGTAAGCTTTTTCTGTATGGAAATATATTTCATTCTGAATCGAATTACTAATTGGTACAAGGCTTAAAAGTAGTAGTTTTTTTACAATACTATATAATACATATTATTATATTTTACCAACGTGTTGAGTAGCATTCTTCTGGATTGATTTAAATATAAACAAAACTTAAAATGTATAAACTAGTGACCTCTGAGCCTATGAATTGACTCCTTATTCACAAAAGTAAGTCAATATATAAGTATAAGAAAATTTAAGTCCCCATTATTGTGGAGGAATGCTATATAAAATTCTCTATAAGATAACTTGTGATGTATATCAGCATAAATGCATATGTATATACAACTTGGAAGGGATAAAATGGTCATAAATGTGGGAGTAAGTTTTGAATGATAGCTTTAAAAAAATAGAATGAGAACTATAAATGATTTGCTCAGTTTTATTACCGTAATGATTATGATATATAAATATATAGAATGCTTAGTTATTATAATGTATTACCTAAGCATGTTAAACATTAAAACTAGCATCACCATGCTTGTTTATTACTGGTGGTTTGATGTTTATTATTTCAGTGGCAAATTCTTTTGTCATGTACAAAGTTGATTTATCGCAGTCCAGTGAGTTCTAATGACAGCCTATCCTTGCCTCTCAAAATTTATGACATTTATATATATCTGTAATCTTCTACTGTCGGGTAAGCTAGCCCATGACAGAACCTACTAGAATAAAAGAATTATGCACACACAACCATATTGCCTTCAACAATTATCACGCAAAAACAAGAGTACATACAATAAATATTAATAATACACATGAAAAAAATTGCAGGATGGATTATTGCTATTATAATACCCATTGATGAGCATGCGAGGGTAAGTACAGGACATGTATGCTAGTGCAGATTTAGTATGATTACATCTACTGGAAACAAGAAACAGTTATCAAGTACCACATTAGAGTTGTGCAACTAACAATTAATGCTTCAGAGCTTATTTAAGTCATGATCACTACAGAAACTGTCATGGAATTAGAGGTTTGATCTAAACAATCCTTTTTTTTTTTCTACATTGGCTATGAATGTTAGTATGTTCAGTGAAGAAAGAAGATGTGGACATGCAACCTGTTTGTAGGATAGTATGTTTGTCATAGGTGTGAAATGTATACAAATGGAAACCATGGATATTAAAGACAATGAAACACATATGCCGAATAACATTAATTGGTTAGGGGCCAGGTGTCTCACTGATCCCCAGTCATTAAACACAGCAGTGAATAAGATAACCATAGGATATTTGCCAGTGGAGAGATAGCTACTGGGAAAACTGTGGTGGATCTGAGTTTTGTTCTAAAGATTCTAAGGATATGTGCTCTCTAGTAAAAGACACATGACAATAACCTTCATTAAACTTGTTATCATCTCATTAAATAGCCATATGACTGAATTTACAATGCAGGACATGAGAGAGTTTGGCACGTGAGAAATATGCTATGGTGGTATCATTGAGGGCACAGTTAGGAAAGTATAGTCCAAGTCCTGTGTCTCAGCTATGATACAATGAACTATATTATGGAAACTGAGAAAGAGAAAGTAATGAATAATGGTGTTTATGTATCAAGCTCAGAGATAAACATATTTTATATTAAAATAAGCAGACAAATGAACTTCATACTGAAAGTAAAGAGAAAAAAAGTGGTGAGCATAAGAGGGAGGAAGAAACAACAAAGACAGTCAACAACCATCACATATGCATGATTTAAGTTGACCTAGTTAAATAAGGATGAACTTGTCAAATGGTATCAGGTTCCTCTTTAAAGGAGTCCACCATTTCTGTCTGAAATAAATGGACATTACAAAGGTCCAAAACAAGGCTGAATAATTGCTTTTGATTGGTTGGACCCAAATTATGTCATCGCCTATCATATGCAAACGTAGGTTTCCCTTATGTGGTGGAGGTGATTCTTATATTTTAATAACCCATACTTCCTGTAAACTCTGTGGATGATGGACATTGCTTTGATGCAAACAATCAGCACTTCTGCAAACTTTGAAGTTTATAAAATTAAACTCCAGCACAGTGATATGAAAACAATTTTATTGATTTTCTTTAAATTCTGCAAAATTTATTAGCTTTTTGAAAGAAAAAAAAAGACATGCAAATTCATCAAAAACTCAAATTTGACCATGCAACCATTTTTTTTTTGTTTTTGCTTTTTCTATAGTGCTTAGTCTTAATACATGTACATTACAAATAATTTATTACTATTTCTGACAGCTATACTGCTAAGAGAATGAAATATATCTCCATCTTGTAGAGGATTATACCAGATCAAATACAAATTTTAATTTGTCAGATTTTGCCAACATTAAGGCTGACAATAAAAGTCAATTAGTGCAAAGATCATGAATTGGGGAGGGTCAGCTGATCCTTAATTTAGGGATATCAATAGAAAGTAAAGGTCAGCAAGAACAACCTTTATAGAGCAACTCTAAGGTATTTTAATTTTTATCCCTTCAAATTTGTGAATATCAGTTATCAAATTATCTTTATAAATTTCATATTAGCTCAATCAAGGATTCTTCCACTTTTTCAATTTTTTCCCATTAAAAACAATTATTTTAAATTAAATGCACAATATTCACATATACTAAATAATTAATCTTGTAAACTTACTTTTCTCCAAAAAGCCCTCTCAAATATATGTACAATAGCTTTTTTTAAACAAAACTAAAAAATTATTCTATTATCTATATCAGTATTGGAAAATATTTTCAAACCAAAGAAGAAAGTGTTCATTCAACAAAATTAATCAAATATGAAAAGTACACAGTTGACAACTAATGTTGGATTGATGTTTGTTCAAAAGATGTTTACAGTATAACCTTGTATCACCCATCCATGCATGCATGCTCACTAATGATTTTTATCAATCAAAAATGAAAGATGTTTCTTGCATTTAATATAAGACAAACATTGGTGGTGGAAAGAAATGTCACATGTTTTGTCCTGTTTATCAACCAATGCAGATACAGACACAATAGATAAAAGAATAAAACAGCAAACAATAAGTTTACAAACACTTTTACTTTTAGAATATATTAAATTTATCTGTGTAATGGGAACAGTTTAAATTAGGGCATTTTCTAAGTAATATAAATTATGTTCTTTTCTACTAAATTAAAAGTATGGCCTAAATTCATGAAAAATAAAGTCTAGGAATTGTTAAGAGCCATAAACCTATTATATATAATAATATAATGAGTCATGCAAAAGTCTGTAAATCACTCAAATCACTCACACCGCAGTAATTATCCTCATTGAAAATCTGTGGAGGAAGTGGCACCTGTCCAGATCGTCGAGGTTTACTATTTGCCCGCATGAACTTTTTTGCCTCATCCTGACAGGGATCTGCAATATCTACACACTCAAATGGAACCTTTAAGCTCTCCAATGTGTCTATTACTTGCTGCTGCTGCTTCCGCAGCTGAAAATTAAATTGAATATCAGAATTTCAAGCTAAAAATCTCTTTAATATTAGGTAGTCCTAACCAATTTTTCAAATTTAATTCAGAGTAAAACAAATGTGTTTACATAATAGTATTAGATGATATAAAGTTGCTCACAAAATTCTAAGAGAAAACCTCAAGCAGTTTATGAAATTTCATCAATTGAATATACAAGTTAGTCATCATCAATTTATGAGATGAATGAATAATGCTCACTTTTGATATATTATATAAAGTAAAAATCTCAAGCTATGAAATGGCAAAGTTAAAATTATAACAGAAGGGTATATTCTAAAAAAAAAAAAATATAGAAGTACTTTTCAGAGAATGTATTATAATTTACAAACTGTGTGCAAACATAGCTATTCATTATGTAAATTAATTTGTAATAAACTAATATATTATAATGTGCATATTCACGATATAAAATTATTCAAATAAGTGGCTTAATAATATATTTATTTTATGTATTTAGAACAATAAAGTACCAATTTTTCCATTTTTTTTCCAAAGACACTAATCTAAAAGCCAGTGATACATGAGGTCTCAAACATCACCAAACAAGCAAATTTAACACAGGTGAAAGATCAGAAAAATTTTAATACACATACACAAATTGTAAAAACTAAAATGTCATATCTCTGGAACCATATATATATATAGAAGAGACATGGTTCAAATATTAAAAGAAAGAGGAATTTGTACTCTACCTAGCTGATACAATCAATATTTGCTGACTTTACAAAATATATGCATATAGTTATTATACAGTATAATAATTTGTTAAAACTTCAAATTTATAAATGTGGTAAAATTTGTTTGTATCACTGCAATTTGCTTTATTTTTTTTTTTTATGTATGTTTGCTTTATATATAATTACACTTATGTTTGCAATTGCTTTAAGATTATAATTCTAGCTTATTGAGGGTCTAGATATAATTTATAACTCAATTCATATATCTTTTTAGCATCTAATTATGTGTGCTAATGAATATATGTTTTAATTATTAAGTTGATTAGATAAAGAAACTGCATATATGAATGTACAGAAAGTTATGAAGTTTTTACAACAATTACATCAGTATTCAGAACTGTACTTCCATTAACAATACAATGATTTGTACTGAGCATACAACTGATGTAGTTCATCAAATCCAGATATACTCCATGTTCTGCAACTGACAATAAGCACCTTTATCCCTTGCAAAATAAACTTAAATTATCATAATCAATATTCCCCCACCCCCTATGTTTTAGTGAACATATTATTTACTGAAGATTATATTTTGCCTTGTTTGTAAAACAAACTCTGGAACACTTAACCCCCCAAAATTATTGCAATTCACTGCAACCTGTTGCTCCTGTCTGGTAAAGCCTTCAAATATAACTTTTAAATAATCTAAATGTGGCAGGTCTAAGTACTAGAAAAGAACAATAATGAGAATGATTAGAGGGTAATTTCAATTGTAAAATCAATCATTCAATTTATTGAATCATTGTCAAATATAATTTGATATAAACACTTTTAACATAAAGCTTATGTGAAGCTTTAGTTATTTAATAATTTTATTTCAATAAAATAAGCAAACTTAAATGAATAGTTAAAAAGAAAAATAATTTTGAGATGGGTGATAGGAACCTAATCTCTTAAGAACTGCAATATAAAAAAAAGTTTAATGATTAAAAAGTAAAAATCATCTAAAAACCAAAATAAAATTAAAATCCAAATACTAATACTCTATAATAATTTAGATATTAATTTACTTTTACAAGTACATGTATTAACAATTAAAATTGTAATGTTTGAGAGAACAGTTGTAAATTCCATATACCTAGACTAGTTATTAAATGTACAAGTAAATTATTAAACATATACTAATTCATACTATGTTTATAATATATATTAAGTATAATATCTGTATAGCCAAGATCCTGAAAATATAATTGCTTGATTAAGTGTTATCACTAAATGAAATGTGTGTACAAAATACATTTTTAATGAAAATCAGCTGCAGGAGACCAGCTGAGACTTCAATAGTCACAGTTAGCTGAAAGTATAGCACTATTCTTTTCTAGATGATTCTTCAATTATTTTATTTAAACCTACAGAAAATTGCATTAAAAAAATTTGTCATGATTTCAGTAAAGTTTAACTTTAGAGTAAGATATATTATTAATCAAATAATAAGACAATCTAAAAAAATTGAGCATAAAATAAATACTACTATAAAACAAAGCTAAAATTTATTTTTATTAAAGTGTGCTTTGTATAGAGTTTAAAATTGGTTTGAAATAGAGTTGCCACAAAGAAATAATTAGAAGCTATAGAACTGAGGATCAGAAGAGTCAATCTTGCAATCATATAGCTGCTAAAATTAACTTGCAATCACTAAACAAATTCATACACAAATAAAGAGCTTATTTGATGAAAGCAATACTAATTGATATAAGCATAACAAGCATCAAGATTAATCCCTTTCAAAGTTTGCTGCAGCTCTAAATTTTCTAACACATGTGCCACGGCCATTGTTAGAATGTGAATCAGATGCTTTTTCAGTTACCTAATGGAAACTATTTGCACTAAACCATAGCCAAAGCTACAAGATATTTTAAATATTAGTTTTTTAGAAATTAATGCTCCTCTCATCACAGTTTTCAGCAGAGACAAATTTATTCAAATATGAAAACGACTTCAAAATAGCAAAGTTTTTAATTGATTACCAAAGCTTGTGTTTTAAAGTTATGGATCAGGAGAAAGCTTAGGGTTGCACCTTTATGTTTTGTTCTTACTGATGTAAGAAAAAGTCATGTGCAGCTGCATGCAAAAAAAAATAAATTTGGACCAAAGCAAATTTTTCAATTATGTTGACATATGGCTGTAAAGCTTTACTTTTTAGCAAAAACATGTCCAAAACTTAGTAAGTGTAATTATTTTTCTTTCAAACATGTCAAATTAAAGTCAGATTAAATAGAATACAACAGCATGTTAGATAAAGAAATGGTCTTTAATTTTATTCAAGTTGCATCAACAAATAATTTTATTAAAGCATCACACTTCGCTGGAGAAAATCACCAAATCTGTGCACTAAATGCTACTTGTTCCTGCAAAACAGCGAAGTTGGAACTAGCTATTAATATATCAAGATTGATATAAATGTCATGATAATTAGAATAAATTTCATTCAGAGGCATTGCTAAGGATGTTTAATATATGAATATTGATTATTACTATGTATGAATTTATAGTTAAAAAAATAAAGAGGCTCACAATAAAAGTCATAACATTTTAAGTCTTGTCATTAAACTTTCATTCAACTTTTGAATTAGAGATTTGGTAAGGAATAAGTTTAAACACTGGTATAACTAAACCCAATCAATTATAGGCTAAAAGTATCACAGTGTTTAAGCTATGAAAAATTAAATAAAATGTTGGAATTTATTTGGTGGGTTAGGTATTTTTTTGTAGCTTTGTCTGAGTTTATGTTTTTGTTAGCTGACCAGACTATCTTTTTACACTATAAATCAACTGGACTAAGATTATGTTTAGTATAGATCAAATGGATTTAAAAGTAGTCTCATGTTTAAATGTCTTATCTCATTATGGCAAACTCAAAATAATCCTTGACTAGGAGTAGGAAGGAATATGTAGAAATGTTTCTTTCATTTAAATGTGGATAACTGATTTAGAACACAAGTCTGTGATCTATATGTAGTTAAAACGTATACTAAAGCATTACATACACTAGACAGTTAAGGTTTATAAAAAAAAGATTTAAATAAATGCACGTTTACAATACATGCCACATAAAGACTAACAAAAAGTAACAAAAGTAACAAGGCAATCTTACAATGTAGATGTATTTTTAATGCAGCGCTAATTCTTTATCAAATTTTATTAGTTTCTAAAATAAATAAGGTAACTGGTAATATAATTATTGTAGCATTACTTTAATTATATAATCAATTTTACCAGTGTAAAGGCAAGCAATAAAATTTAAATTAAAAAAGTAACCAGAGGATATACTAAGTTCGCTTCCTTTTTTGGAACTAGCGTCTGCTGCAGATCACATTCCAGAAAGTTCAACTTACATTTGTACTGCTAGGTACACTTGTGAAGTATACTTTGATCAACCCCATCATGGTACAATGTTATATTATGTTCGAAATTTGCAACGAAAATAACACAAACCGCTTCGAGTTTAAAGAGAAACAAATAAAAGCAGTATATCTAGTTTAACAACTTCTACTGTCCGAAAGGTTCTTGCCAAGTACGTTGCCGCAAACATTTATGACGAATACGCACTTCCGTTTGACGTAGAGCGCACATTACAAAAGTTGTTGCTTGTTGCTGGGGCACACAAACAAATTGACATACCGGTGGAACGAACACACACGAAGACAAGTTTTAATTCTTTAGACATTAATTGCTTTTGCAGTTAACACTGAAGATGGTGAGTTATGGGTACTGGGCGATAAATCTTTAAAAAAATTAGTTATATGAAACACATTTTTATTTCTGTTATTATTATTAATGATTTAGCAAGAAAAGGGAGCAGCATTAAGGTTTGACTGGCAACATTTAATTCTCTCTTAAATATTTTTAAAATATAAAAAAATTATAATAAAAAGGATCATTTTATTTTTTAATAAACCATAGAAACAGTTTCATGCATTTATTTTAATATGGCAAAATACTAACATTTTTAGTTTTATTTGTCGCCTCTTTGAAAATGTCTTTTGCATCATTTTTACTTGCATTTCTTTTATGTTCTTTAAAGTTCTTTTTTCTCATCAAAATTTTCTTAACAGACTGTGATTTTAAAACTGTTATTTGACTTCAAATTATGTTTGATGTGGTAAAATTAAATTTTCTCTATAAAAACTATTATCATATTTAATTTGTTCTATTTATTTACTTTATAAAATTCTAAACATGATCAAGGGTTGTAGCCTATATTCTTTATCTTCAAACATGGCCATTTGGTACGATTACAATTTTTAAAATTTCACCTTCTTTGTGTGTGTGTGTGTGTGTGTGTGTGTAACTGTAAGATAAATAACACAACTTATTTAGTTGTAATTATTTTACTTTTGCTAAGCAGAGACATATAATTATCCTTTTTTGAAAAGTCATTATGTCTTATATTTTAAATATTTACTTATTGTCTTCCAGCTTGGATATATGTAATAAAACATTTAAATTTCTGTTTACAGATCAGTAATGGTTGGCAATAAATGATGACAACCTTGCATTACATAGCTACAGTTGATCAAACTTGAACCATGTAGATTCCATGACTGATCTTACAGACATTTTCTGAGGATGTTCAACAAATCACTTGATAGCTTTCTGCCACTCTTACCAGTTTGAGCAAAACATCTCACTTGTGCTATCTTCTTATTTGATTATCTTAAACAATAATAATAATGGCCTCTAGAAGACTAAGCAGAACTGGTCAAGATGAAGATGAAAATGATAACTATAGTGAAGATTTCATCAGTGATGACGAACCAGCAAAGTCAACACCTGCAAGACGTTCTCCTGCTGTTAGAGGTAAATAATGTCATTTCCATAGTAGCACAATTTTTTTTTTAAAAACAGGTCATTTCTCTACCACTGATAGTGGTAAGTGTTGAATCTTATCTCAGTAATAATAAATTAAAAATCAAATATTTTTTCTACCACTAGTACTGTAGTAGTAGTAAGTGTTGAGTCTATCCTTAATATTAGTAAATTAAAAATAGATAAATTCTTCTATCCCTGGTAGGATAAGAATTGTCTTCTTTATTCATTGTAAATTAGAACATATGCTATTCACTTCTTAATTTAATAAGAATAAATAAATATATAGAAGTGTCTTGAATTGTGACAAATTTTGTAGGTTCCTATAAAGCATAATGGTGAACTAAAGTAAATCAGCGCACTATGAACAGTCTCAAACTCAGACAATAAAAGTAGAAAAACTATTCAAAGTAAGCTACTGCAAAAAATGAATAAACATTTATCAGCCAAGAAAAAACAGCTTCTGGCTGGTAGGTAGGTTAATTTAACCAAGTACTGCCCACCCCTACCCTGAAAGGCATGGCCTGTGTCCAAAACAGACACTACTGACAAGAAATTCTGAGCAGTCCAGTACCAAAGCCTCCCCACCTCCTCAAAGGAGAGTGTGAGGCAAAAAGGACCACTTAAGTTGATATGTGGTTGGCTGTTTGGTTGGGGTTTTATGTCCCCTTTTCAAATCATACCATCCTTTGATGTGGCATCCTATCTAATGCTTCACCATTTCACAGTAGCTTCAGGCAGCCTCTTTGAACTACATAAAATCTCCCTCCATGCTATGGCTGAATAACACCCTCCATTTCCACCTTACCCTTGGCTGCTGTTCATGATCAAAGCAAAGTGGTTGAGTGCAGAGATTTATTCTAACTAAAGACAATTCCATTATTGTGTGATGTGGTTCAAGAGGCTAACAGGTGGTATGTTGGACACCCCAGGATTAGACCACCAGTCTGTATAAAAAATTAGTGAAGAAACAGTATTCTGTAGTTAATTTTCAAATTAAAAATAATTAACAAATAATTATCTTTAAACAATATATACATTTATTTAAATATATAATATGCATATCAGACTTGTGTCTTCTGCATTAAATAGAAATGTGCCAAAGAACACAGGGAGAGAGAGAGAGAGAGAGAGAGTGAGAGAGAGAGAGAGAGAGAGATATGGATATACATGTATTTAACTGTTATATTCACATTTTACAAAATAATTAATATTTATATATAAGAATAAATACAGTAATGTGTGAAAAGAAAAAAAAGCAGTTATAATAGCTGCTGATTTTTATTGGCCAATATCTTGTCTTTAATTCTTAATAAAAAATGTATATATATTTTTTGCAGTTAGTCCTAATGCATACATGAAAGAGAGAGAGAGAGATTCATTGGTATGAGCATTTTGGGAACAACTGTAATTTACATTGTGATTACAGTTATATAATATTCTATAAAATTCTGGACTTTAATAACACTAGAAAAAGAGAAAGAAAAATATCAGAGATAAATAAACTTAATAAAATTTAATGTAACAGATATCTTGTTTCTTTGTTTAACATAATTTTTTTTAAAGTGTTTTTGTGATATCTGGAGTGAGAGAGGAAGGGGTTTGATGCAATTCTGTTTTGGCAATATTTTCAATTTAAATTGAAGAGAAATGTTATGAGAGGGGAAGCAGGGAGGCAAGCAGGTTTGCATCAAGTGTATCAACACACTCACTGATAATTATGATCAAGAAGCCTTCAGATGTGCATAACTGCTGAGAAACATTATTTAAAAATTATGCTAAAAGCAGTAACCATTGACCAAGAAGCATTTTGCTTTAAAGTTTGAGTAGAAAATATGTAACAATCTAATTTTAAAATTACTCTAAAACCAACAGTGATTCACCAAGTAGTTTTTGCTTTTGTAAAGTTCAAGAGAAAATATAAAACTGTATTCAGCCAAATTTCACTATTATTTCACTATAGTATAATACAAATATTTATATCAAAAAATAATCAAGGATAGTGAAGTTTAAAATGTTAATTTTTTTAATGTTTTTTTTTTATTAATTCTAAAATCATTTTAGAACTGGTGCAAAATAATTATATTTCACTTTAAATGCTTTTCTCTTTTTTTAAATACATTTTTGGATTATATATTCAATTTAAGAGTTTTTTTTTTTAAGTCAGCCCTTTGGGAAGTCTGCCAAGATGTTTTAAAATATTTTAGTGTTACTTATGAAATTAGATTTTTTTAATACAAAAGTAGATATTTTCTTTTTTCTTTTTTTCCTTAAATTATTAACATTTTGAAATCAGCATTTCTACTCTTTTTATATTAAAAAATATCATATTACAAGTGAAAATATTTTCTTTAATGCGTAATGAATTTTTTAAATTTTTGCTGCAATTTGTAATTTTGTTTATCACACACTATTTTTTCCCCCCATCATTTAATCCTATGGTCAGGTTAAAGTTCAGAATTGAATGGAGCATGGTCACTTTGTTTTAAATCCATGTACAGTGTTGATAATTACATTTTGGTAATAATGATTTTACAGATTGTTTATAGTTGGATGTATGACTGCTATGGGCTTCCTATCTAAATTTTGAAAAAGTTGTAGTTTTTGACTGGGTGGGGCAACAGTTTTGTTTTGTGACATGCCAAAAGGTCATGCACTGTATTTGTAACTACATTCTTTTATTGATGTTGTTATTAATTAATTTTTTAAAATAATTTTTATTTTGTTTTTACTTAATTGTGCATGCTGACTGCATGTACACAGTGTTTTTTAACATAACAATAAACAACAGTACACTGTTCTTCATAAATAAATGCATTTTAAAAAGTAAACTTATTAAAAGTAAACCAGAACTAAGCTTAAATGAATTAGAAATATTCTTCGGAATCAATTATAATATTATTTCTTAACTTGGTGGGGAGGTGGGATAGGGAGTGGAGGCAAGAAAAGGAATAGAAAAGAAAAGAGGGGACACAATTGTGTTGATTTGAACTTTTATATTATTGTTCCCTTTGCTGTTCAGATATGATTGATGATGTTCCTTGGCACTGTTTGAGTCTGATAATGATATTCTGATTAGATATTTTATCATTTATCAGCAAGTTCACGTTGTCTTTTACGTTAGATTCTTTTCACTCGGCCCTGGGAAGTATAAAATAAATTGATGATGGGGTATGTACAGTTCTTTGGACCCCAAAACATAATAACTACTCTGCAACAGTGTTTTTCATGATATGGATACCATTTCTGAAGCATTGTGTGTACACCTTTTGCACTAATTCAGTGCTAGGACTGTATAGAAATAAATTAGAAGTTTGGTAGGGATGATGTATTTGGAGTAGAAAACATGTCTTTAAAAAAATACATGAATTGTTGTTTGTATATATTTATTTATAGGATTTTAATATAAATTAATAGACCACTCTTAGTTAAAATATACTTTTTTGTAAGATCATTTTTCATAATTTAGATTGCAATTTTCTCACCTTATTTGCAAACACATACTTCCCACCTTCTCAGATACCATGTTTACTTTGAATTGGAAATCATTTGGTAAAACAACTTTTCCATATGGAGAAAAGTATACCATTCATCCAGGTAAAATTGTGTTTTATTCAGATTATAAACATTTTACTTTGGCATTTTATTTTATATCCATAATATGTTTGTATTATTTTAATCTATGATTTTTTTTTTTTTTAATACATGGTTTAACAAATCATGAGTGCTAGTTACTAAGGTACATGTCATTTTATTGTGTTACTGTGATTTCTTTCCACTTGTTTTTATACAGTGTGTCTAGAAAAGCTTATATTTTAACAAAGTTTGTATATTTGAAGATTGTAAAATAATTTTGAATGATTGATCTGTTGAGTGATGATTTTGCTGTGGATCAATCAAAACAAAGTATTCTGTTAGTATTACCAACTACCAACTTTTAAAAATTGAAGTTTGTGATATATAAGAAATGTAGGCTTACTCACACAGCAACAACTGGATTGAGCACATGTTTATGAGAATCACATTGCAAACAAAGATATTTTGTTACTGTATAAGACTAGGTTTTGCAATAATTCACTATAATAATACTGCTTTTAAATTATTTTCCCTTGCCATATTTGTATTAATTATCTGTCTTGAAGATAATATCAAATATTAAATATTTTGTGGTATATTGGTCTGAGTAACAACAAAACATTTCATAAAGAGAAAGCAGTATGTGTAAATATTTTTGCACTGTAGTATTCAGTCTGCTTGAACTAAACTGTTAAATTTTTCGTTTGCTTGAACTGATTCCTTTTTGCACAGATTTTATATTTTACTGTCCATTTATATATTTGTTCATTTGCCAGCTTTGACAAAAAATCCTTGTTAAATAACCAATTTCCCTATTTAAAAAAAATCCCACTTAAATCCCACTTAAATCCCACTTAAATAAAAGAGACACAGAACTACAAGTGCACACATTAAATTGTTAAGAAGACTGTTGTCAGTCAGATCATTCAGTTAAGGAATCTCTCTTGTTTATTTTTCTTTTTTTTCCTCACATTATGATAAAGCCAGATCTTAATAAATAAATAAGATCTTAATAAAGTCAGATCTTAATAACTAAATAAATAAATAAGATCTTAATAAAGTCAGATCTTAATAACTAAATAAATAAATAAGATCTTAATAAAGTCAGATCTTAATAACTAACTAAATAAATAAGATCTTAATAAATGCTATAATCTATTGACCATAATTGTGCAGTTATTAAAGAAAAAATATCTAATTATTTTAACAAAGTACTATAGCTTTGACTTAAATGCACTAAGTACTTCAAACTGTTCTCTCCTTTTCTTTAACTTAAAATGTTAGTACATTGATGTCATTTTTTTGTTGTTGTTTTTTTTAACTGTTTGTATGATGCCAACAAAGTGAAGTGTAATTCATGTTCATTTATAACACATTTACTTCCCCTAAGTCAATAATGACTTAAATGATGCTACCTGTGTATGGTCTTAATAATGGCTTCATTTTTATATTTCTTCCAGGACGACATAGGGGAAGAGGGCGGGGGACTGGGCGGGGAACTGGGAGGGGCAAAGGTGGAGGGAGGAACAGCCATCAAACACTGACAGGAACTGATCCTATAGCACAAAGATTGCTGTCTGCCAGCAAGCAGAAAGTCAATGAGCTTCACAACGAGATTGATGAACTGAAAAAGCAGTTAAAATTGATGGAAGATGAGAACAAATTGTTCAAACGGCTTCATCATAAACAGGTTCTTCTTGTTTTACTAATTAGCACTATGAGTGTACATGGGTTCACAAATCCTTGGTGCCCAGTTGCCATGTAAACATGTCATGTTGGCAGCAACATTTTTCAGCATAAATTGTATTACAGGTATTTAGTTTCTACAAAATATACCCATCTAAATGTCTGCAGAACAACAACAGTTGGTTACAAAACTCAAGTGTCTATAACAGTTCTTTTTCTGAGGACATTAAATTTGTGTTTCATATTCCTAATCATTTTATTTTTACCAGTAGTTTCTCTTTCTCATGCTTTGTGAAACTCCATATTTCAGAAGTTAATTGCGATTAGTGATCATATGAATACTAAAATAGCTAAGTTAAATTTCTAAGGAAAAGTATGTCACATAAGTAATATTTTTGGAAAAGTGTTATTCTACACTAATATTAAATATAAAATTTACAAGTTTATAAAGAAAATAAACAAGTAATTGCTTCAGTAGAGTAAATCAGCAATATAATCACCATTTCATATTAAAATATTTAAAGCACAATCATAAAAAAATTAACGTATTCAGAATATTATAATAATTTAGCAGTAGCAATGGAGAAAATATAAGGTATAGTAAAAAGAAGTTTTATATACACATGTACACACAGAACACATTCACATATGCATATGTGTAGTTTTATATATATTGTTTTTCTTGAGGTGGCATTCAGATTTTCACAAAATTTTGGAACACATACACACACACACACACGTTATCCACACTTTAATTATCAGCATATCCAGCCCACACATCTTCTGTTTAGTAGAAGGTCTACAGCTAAAAGGAGATGGCTACAAGTCAGGCTGCTGTTAACAGATTTTCTTTTTAAAAAGAACCTTCACCCACCTATAAGCTTGCTATCCATTGATGTAGCTGAGATGTACATTTTATAGATTTATTATATTTTAATACATATTTTATTTGTTTTGGGATGTAGATGAAAATGTATTATTTAATCTTAATTATTAATCATATGCCATCATTTATGAAGAAATAATTGCATTACTAATTAGATATACATCTTGAAGAATCATAATCTTGTACATTGCTAGTAAGTGATAAATATATGTATATTATATATAATGTAGGCTTTCAATGACTGCATAGGCACAGCCAATGTGATAAATAAAAATGAGGCTGCATTGCATAATATACCTGGTTTTTTCAGTTAAAAGAAAGACATTGGCAATAACAAAAATGCCCCCACCCCCCTTCCTTGCTGTAAAAGGAAATGTAGCAGCACCCCAGCCTGCTGTCTACTGTTTCACCTAATTTTATTTTTTTAAACCTGAGAAATAAAAAATTAGAAAACAACTGAAAAGAGAACACTCAGTGTCTGGTTTTTGTGTCTGACAAAGCCCCATGTTTGCTTGCACTTTTAAATCTTTGCCACTCATTACAACTGGATGATTGGGAAAACTTCAGCAGCTTTGATTTATTATTATTATTATTATTTTATACTGAATTAAAGAATGTTTGCTGTATGTTCTCTACTTTGTAAAATAACCATATGCAATAAGTTTGTATGGATTTTTAAAATTTATTTATTTGATTCTGTTATTGATAATTGTGGGTATTTTTTATTAGATAAGAATTGTTTTAGATTTATTTGATAAGACTTTAGGAAATTCTAACATAAGAGAAGAGATTATAAATTTATATTCAACTCACACACACACACAGATTGGAATGCAGTGGACCCAGACTTAATGATCAGTTTGAATAGCTTGATTTCACACATTAGAGAGCCAGTTATGTTTGTATAATGACCATAACCTAGCATAATAGCCATCTTACAACAAACAGTAATTCTATACCACCTAGTAACATCTTCATAATGACTATCATACTGATACAGGTCATAGTTGCTACATGAGGACCTACAGTCAGTCAGTTTAATAAAAGATGGAAATTTCCTTTAATTTAGAACAGTATTGATAACATTGAAATCAAGCATTTGTGTATATTTTTGCCGAAAATATGAATTTGTTCATGTTTGATTAGTTTTGTGAAGTTCTTTGTAAAAATATTCTATTATTAGTTGTCTCTGGTTACAGTATTGAGTATATAAATGATTTTTAGCATCAATAAGCAGACTTTAGGGACTCATAATTTGTAATCACATGTGCAGCATGTATAAGGGGCACAAAATTAATAGTGATTATTGTTTTCTATTCATTTTTATTGCTTTTCTTTTTATCAGGAGCGAGCATTGGAAAAATTTGAGGATCAAGAGAGCAATCTTCCTCAGTTGATTCAAGCCTACAATAATGAAGTCAGAACTCTAAAAGAACAGCTTCGGCGATCTCGGGAAAAATATGAGAAAACAGATCGCTACCTTAGAGATGCTGAAGATGAATTAGAACGGGCCACTGCCAAGTTAAAAAAGTACAAGAGCCTTGCAGAAGAGAAAGATCTGGAGGAACGCAGTAATTTAGCACAGCGAGTAAACAAGGCTGAGATTGATATTGAAGAACGCAATAGCAAAATAAAGGTAGATAATCAGTGGAAAAAACACTTTTCAGTACTCTTTCAATAGCTGTTTAATAATTTGTTTGCATTTATTGTGTATTAATGTTGTCAGTCTCAGCACATCTTCCTTAATATAACATATAAAACACTCACCTGATTGCACAGTTACAAATTTTTCAGTTAATGATTTTTACATTAACATTTTTCCCAGTACAAAGTACCAAATCTGAAAACCAAGAAAAAATTAAATAATATCATTTCAAAAAACTACTAAAAATATAATAATACACTTTCTTAAAACTTTCCTATTGAACTAATTTTAAAATCAAAATCATCTGTCAGATTTGGTTTGCATTCATAACCTTATCTAATTTCTTAATAAATTGTCTATGATCGTGAGTCAGATTTGGTTTGCATTCATAACCTTATCCAATTTCTTAATAAATTGCCTATGATTGTCAGAGGCCAGATGAAGTCACTCATAAACAATCATAGGTGAGAAGTAGAATTGTTGCCATCATTCTTGTAATAGCATACAGTATAATTACCCCACTGGATTCTTCTGTAGGAATGCATCCCGAATACTCAGCAGAATATTTCTTAACTTATCACTTACAGTGCCCTTAAATCATAATGTATGACCAAATATTTTCTCACAATGAACTTAATAATCAAGTTGTTTTTCATCTCTTGTTATTTATTGATAGCTTAAAATTCATTATCGTACAGTTCACATTTCTGTAAATTTGAACTCTGGTTTTGAAATATGGCATTAAGTTTGGATTCATTTTAATCATTATAGGAACTGGAAAAGCATATAGAAAACCTGAAAAAAAATCACAGACATGAGCTTGGGATTGAACGAGCTCGTTCTAAAGATTTGCAGCACCGGCTGGAAGAGGTGGAGGAAAACGAGAAGAAAATGGAAACACAGTTGAGGGTGTGTAAGAATATGAACAGTATACATTTCAAACAGCAAAATAATGAAATAAATCAAGTTTAGCATCCTGACCTCCACTCCACTAAAAAAATAAAAGGAAATTAAAAGAAAAACTGTACCAGATAGAAATAAATAGGTACAAGAAAATATGTTTTAAAAACTTTTTTATTTAATTTTGCATTTATACCAGGCCACCTAACTCCAGTCATTACAGTTCAAGTTGCTATCTTCTCTCATGTCAGAAATTTCTTCTGCTGAAGTTGCAAGTTTAAGTTCAGGTATTGTTATTATTATTATTAGTGCCAGTCATGATATCTTTTTCTGTAGTATTCTGAAATAAAACCATTTTGTTTAACAATATTTTATTTATTCCAAATTAAAGTGATTTTAATTTACAATATTTTGTTTGTTCTGCAAGTGTATGTTTCACATTATGTAAATATGTGTATTATTTTGTTATAATTGTTTTACAAGTCCTAGTTTGATGGAATGGATACTGAAGTTTGCCAGTGTTAAATGATTATTACTAATGACAGTGATCATGCATATGGATCCTACACAATATCTACAATACCTACATGTTTCCCAATAAAACCTAATATAAACAAAGTCTTTTGTACATCACCCACTAATCCTGATGAATATCAACTTTATGTACATTACCCACTAGTCCAGATAAATATCAACTTTATGTACATCACCTGCTAATCATGAATATCAACTTTATGTACATCATCCACTAATCCAGATGAATATCATCTGTATGTACATCACCCTCTAATCCCATTGAATATCAACTTTATGTACATTACCTGCTAATCTCATTGAATATCAGCTTTACAAACTCTACATCATCTACTTTCCAGTGATTCAAAATATACAAACCCCAACTCTACACACACTAATCTCTCCATAAATATCATTTGTACAAATTCTATTCAACTCTCACTGAATCCAAATTATACAAATCCTGTTCTTTATGTACTAATCTTATCATATTAACTTAACTAAATTTGCAGCATCTTTATAACTCTTAACTCTGTACAAAACTGCTATTAATCATCTAGTAAACCTCTCAACAAAAAAAATCAAATGCTCAGACCATAATGTATTATTTCTACTAATCTTCCCATGAAGAGTAATTGTACACTAACCAACAACTATCTATATCTCCAAGAATCTAAAATATACCAACCCTATTGGACAAAATCTATATATCTTCTCAAAAATATTAAATGTACAAAGCCTACTTTCTAATATCTATTAACCTCCCTATATAATGATTGTATGAACAACTGTATCTCTCCAGGGATCTACAATAAACAGATTTATTTACACCATCTACTGATCCTAAATGGTAATCCCTTACACAAGTCCTACTATTAACACATACTGATCTCTTCAAAAAATAAATATTCACTGTTAAAACTCTACATCTCCTTGTAGAATATATATATATATATCTCCAGGAGAATAAACTATATAAGCCCTACTATACAATATTTACCTGATTATGAAAGTCATCTCTCCAAGAGTACTGGCTTTACAAACCATACCATGCAATGTCTACCTATAGACCATTTACTTATTGGCTCTACAACCATACTGTACAACATCTCTTTGTGAGTATAACCTACCACACATATATTACTTATCCATCATCATTGGTATATAAGTCCTTAATAGCTACATATCAATTTATAAAATGTTTTATTTTATATTCTATTTTGCATCAACTATTGTCTCCTCATTTCATAATGACTGTACAATCTATATTATACCATCTACTGTCTACCCCAAAATATCAAGTATATAAGGTTGGTACAAGACATATACTCTGGTAGTAATAAATTCAGCAGGAAATTATATGAATTGTGACTGTCAGATAACACTTGTATGTCAGTCATGTTGTAGCACTTCTTTGGCTGCAGGAGAAAGAAAAAGAGCTTGAAATGAAGAATATCTACAGCAATCGCTTCTTGAAGCCTTCTTCATATAGTGGTACCCCTATGGGCTCGCCTCCTCTTTGGCGACAGGCAGCCAAGAAACGCTCACCCTCTCTTACAGAGCTTAGCAATGCTCGGCACAAAGCCAAAGCATACGAGGAGAGGAGGAAGGAAGAGAGTGAAAAGAAAAGACAGGTGAGATTACTTAAAGTGGATTATAATTTTTAAAATAAAGGTGAGATTACTTAAAGTGGATTATTATCTTTAAAAGAAAGACAGGTGAGATTACTTAAAGTGGATTATTAAAGAAAGACAGATGAGATTAAAGTGGATTATTAAAGAAAGACAGGTGAGATTAAAGTGGATTATTAAAGAAAGACAGGTGAGATTACTTAAAGTGGATTATAATCTTTAAAAGAAAAATAGATGAGATGACAAAGTGGATTATAATTTTTAAAAGAAAAGACAGGTGAGATTGCTTAAAGTGGATTATAACTGTTATAGTTTAGACTGATTTTCAGATGTGTAAAATATTGTTCTTTGTACTCATTTGGCTTACACCCTCACTCCTCACCAAGCCACTCCTTGTTTTGTAATCACACATTTGCTTGTTTTTCAGAAATGATTTTTTCAATTGTCATTTTTTTAAATGTATGTATGTGTTTAAACACATTACCAAAAATTTGCCTGTCTATATATTTGAGCATAAAAATTACTAACAGAATCCTGTGCATTATTTTTCCCTGTTTTGTGATAAAATCACAAATCTGTACTTTAAATCTTTTTTCTTTTTTTTTAACATATCCTCTCCCCCCAACACACTTTCCCACACACCCTACCTCCAAGCATTAATAAGAATACTGAATCTTTCTGCTTTTCAGAAATCAATTAATTCTACCTGTAAGTTATATTGCTGGTATTTTTGTGTTATTTTTTTAAAACATACCAAACAAGATATTTTTGGGACATTTAACTAAGTTTTTTTGTGCTTCACATCCAGCAGAGCTGATTTTCTGAATGATTCATATTGTGTCTTTGCATACCCATATATAGTGCTTTTCAGTTTGACTGTAGGGTCTACTGATTACTTAAGCCTCAGAATTTCCTCACATTTATTCCATAGAAAATGCTATTAAAGAGCAGCAAACAGTCTTTCAGTCTACAGGCCACAAATACTAGTCTTGCAATGCAGTGCCTTCTTTTCAATCCACTCTTTAGTCCTGAATTGTATTTCATATTCCAGTGCATGCTTTCAGGCCAATCTATACTTTTCTTATGAAGTCCTAACTCCTAAGTTGTATTTCGTACACTAGTGCATGCTTTCAGGCCAATCTATGCTTTTCTTATGAAGTCCTGAGTTGTATTTCATATTCCAGTGTGATGGCTCACGTCCTTGTTGATCATATTAAAAAAAACAACACACATTTTAATTCTAAGTAATAATATAATATTATCCATTTAAAATGAGCTGATGTCTCATGGGTCAAAACCTCTGTCTTGTGATGCCACCATAAAATGTTTGCCATATGGTATTTCTTAATGTAGGCTTCATTGAATACCAAATCCTGCATCTGATTCATATCCCAGATTTAGCATGAAGATATAATCAGTATATTACTTGTATATATAACTTTCAGCATATTGTTCTGATATCACTGGAAAACATATTTTTCACTCTTTTTTTTTTACCTTAAAGTTCCAAATAAAGGTCTATTAGCTATTGTTGCCATAAATTTAATTTGAATTCATATTTATTCAGAATTAAATATAAAACAAATTGGGAAAAAAATGCCTATAAATCTTTTATACTCTTTAATTAATATTACACTATTTTTTAAAATTGTTATTGTTTGTTTTCATTTGGACACTTTATTTTCCTCAACTATATATGAATTATTAAGTCAGGTAACAAATTCCTATTTTTGCTCATTGCATATTGTATCCTTGTTAAAATATTGAAAAAGTTATTATTCTCATGTCTTGTTATAATTATTGCAACAGAGCAATATTTTCAATAAAATAAAATATAAGTGTATGTTCTAATAAGGTTGTTTATTTAGTTGTCATTTTTTTTAAAGCTAAGCTAAATCATAAGTGGCATTGTGATGTTTGTAAATAATTTTCATATTGTGTCATACATAGAATAAAATGATGCATTAGTATAAATTTTATTCAATATAAAACATGGCATTGATGAGTTGTTTTAAGTTTCATTTCAAACTGCAAGGCCATATAAAAGACACCCCAACCTGTACTTAGTGGTATCTGATTTTTTTTAAAATAATAAGTGCACACATCTGGAATAATAATTTAAATGAGATTCTTATTACAAGATAAGGTTTTAATTTGAGGGTTGGTTATTTTCAGATCAAATTACCCAAGATTCAAAAGAAGCCAAGGGTGTGTACAAAAATGTTTGTTTGTGACAAAGTAATTGTATTAGCTCATATGTCAAGGAAAGTTTGCTCAAAATTTAATACATTACTATTTATTACAAATTAAATGGACCATTCCCATCCAATCTATTTCTGAAAGTTTAAGAATTTACTGGGATAATTCATCTTGCTCCACATTTTTTTGACTATTGAATTGATTCATCCATGAAGCAATTTATGCCTGAAAGAAAACATTTGAACAAACATCAAAGGGGTATATGTTAGGGATACAAAGGGGAGTAACTCATAACAATTTGAAAGGTAAAATGGAAAAAAATGTGATCCCTTTTCGAGTGACAAATATGTCCATTTACAATGTTAGGTCTAGAACTTTGAAAAAATAAAATATTTTGGTTTGCTTTTATTTTCTTTCTTTCCCCCCAAAAAAAGAATATAATAATTATTTGATTGTTGGGAAGACTGAATCGTTATTAATTAAATACTTAATTTTAAGTTTTCATTATAATTGCAGTTATTAAGAGGATTAATGTTTCACTATGCATTCCTGTCTTGAAAGAAGAGTCATTCAAAAGTGCTTGAATATTTCTCAAAACAATTAAAATTTTTGAGGTGAGGTGGGGGGGGTGGGTGGAGGTGGTGGTGGTGAGTTTAAAATTTAGTCATGCAGACAATGTTAAGTGGGTTTTCTTAGAATCTTTTTAAATTACACAAAATTCTTCCCCCACCCCCAAACCATGCACTGCCATAATTTGTGTATGATTTTTAAATTGTGAATATGTAAGTAATAATGTAGAAAGTAAATTGTGCTTTTCTTTGTAGCAAACTTTCCCTGATGGGATTAGAGAGTGGTTTGCTTAATGCTTGAAAGTGGGGTTGTCCTTCAGCAAGCTTACATTTATTTTTGATTTTCTTAATCTGTCTTTTATGTTTTTATACTTTTTCCTTTATGTCGCTGCACGCTTTGCTAGTTTGTTTATTGCTTTCTTGTGAAGATACTAGTAAGGCAAGACCTGCTTTTATCAGAATGAAAGATAACTGCTGAAGCATGCTCAAAATAAATTACTGCAACTTCAGAGTGATTTAATTGGTTTTGTCCTTTTCATTTCACTTACCATTTCTTTCATCTAGCTCTTGTTACCATTCTCTTATTGTTATGAACAAGATTACAAAGAAATCTGTCAGTAAGCTGAATGTAGTTATATTCCACTGAACACTTTAATCTAATCATTTTATGTTAGGTTTATTTTACTTCGACATATTAGTTCATATATTCATTTTATATTTGAATATTGCATTTTGATTTAACGTGGATAATTTTAACTGTTCTGTGACATTTTTTTAAATTTTAAAATACAATAAGTACAATATAGTTACTATCATCTTCTAGTTCTAATAACAGTAAGTCTAAGTACAGTATAATGAATACCATCTAATAACAGTAAATCTAAGTACAATATAGTTAAAACCATCTAATAATAGTAAGTCTAAGTACAATATAGTTAATACCATCTAATAACAGTAAGTCTGAGTACAATATAGTTAATACCATCTAATAACAGTAAGTCTAAGTACAATATAGTTAATACCATCTAATAACAGTAAGTCTAAGTACAATATAGTTAAAACCATCTAATAACAGTAAATCTAAGTACAATATAGTTAATACCATCTAATAACAGTAAATCTAAGTACAATATAGTTAATACCATCTAATAACAGTAAGTCTAAGTACAATATAGTTAAAACCATCTAATAACAGTAAATCTAAGTACAATATAGTTAATACCATCTAATAACAGTAAGTCTAAGTACACTATAGTTAATACCATCTAATAACAGTAAGTCTAAGTACAATATAGTTAAAACCATCTAATAACAGTAAATCTAAGTACAATATAGTTAATACCATCTAATAACAGTAAGTCTAAGTACAATATAGTTAATACCATCTAATAACAGTAAATCTAAGTACAAGTACAATATAGCTAATACTGTACCATCATTTAGTTCTGATAACAATAAGCCTAAGTACAATATAGTCAATATAATCTTCTAGTTCTAATAACAGTAAGTCTAAATACAATATAGTCAATACAATCTTCTAGTTCTAATAACAGTGAGCCTAAATACAATTTAGTGAATACCATTTAATAACAGTAAGCCTAAGTACAATACATTTAATACCATCTTTTAGTTCTAATAACAGTAAACCTAAGTACACCATAGTTGATACCACATTCTAGTTCTAATAACATTGAATCTAAGAACAATATAGTTAATGCCATCTTCTAGTAACAGTGAGCCTAAGTACAATATAGTTAACACCATCGTCTGGTTCTAATAAAAACAAGTCTAACTATATTAACTATATACAAATATATTTAATATCATCTTTAAGCTTTAATAATAATTAGCATAAGTACAGTTTAGTTAATGCCATCTAGTTCTAATAACAATAAGCCCTAATTACAATAGACTCTATAATCTACATAGTGACAAGAAAAATTGGCATGTTTCTTGATAAAACTCACAACTTACAAAAGCTCCAATTTTTCATAGCTTGTGTGAGATTGGAAAGTTAACTATCCCTTCTATCTCCTCTCATCTATCTAAAATATTCAGCTATTATTTGTAATGAGCTCAGCTCATAAAATTTGGATATGGGAGATTGTTCTTATACTTTGTAAAACCTATAATCTTGGCTGTAGAAGTACTAATGGTTTTGTTGTTGATGTGTTTAGATACTTTAGTTGTTAGTTTAAGTTTGTATGCATTGATTGTGTGTTTCTTTCTCTAATATTCAATTTGCATCAAATAATTAATCACCAAATAAACTAGTTGCATAATTGTAAGATTATATTTTTTTATTTTATGCTGTCTTCTTTCAACTTGGGTGTTGGTGGAAAAAAATTATTAAACTTTCTAATAAAAGAACAAATAATCATAAAATTAAATATTAAAAATTTAAAAAAATAAAATAAAAAGAATATTTACATTTGATCTATATGGAGAAAAAGTAAAAGTAAAAATACCCAAAGTTTGTCTTGAATACTTACAGATGTACATGTGGTAGTAGGAAGATGATATATATCTATAATCATATAAGTGTAGACCCAGAGGGAACTAAAGGATAGATGTGTATTCAGTTATCTTTCCTGTTTGTTTGGGATAGCTTGCCAGTACTCATTTGCAAGGTAAGTTTGAAAATAACAGATGGCTGGGAGGGACTATCGACAAGAAAACTTGTATACTCATAAATATCTTTTTTCCATCACACATCCAGATCTACACCCAATAGAATCATGAATAGGAAGTGGGAATTTCTTGTATGAGAATAAAAGCATTATTTATGTGTAAAGTGTTTACAAGCAAGGTGTAGCTAGAAAAAAATCTAATTTTTTAAGATCCCTTGCATGGCATGAGTGATTGCCACAGGACCCAAAGAAAGATGTGATCAAGGTCAAATGGACTTGAACATAGAATTTAGAGAAAGGAGCATTCCAACTTACTGCTGACAAATTGGAATAGTTCTGATACCACCATGTGTTTATGATCCACATTTGTATAGAATGTAAACTGGATGAAATGACTCATGTCTTGTGCAAGCACATTATTGAGTTCTTTTTATAGCATCTCTCATAACTTGTATAAGCCAAGGTGATAATGTTTCACTGCAAGTAAAAATTGAGAACAGATGAGCTAAAAGAGTTTAAATATAGCATGTTGAGGTTTGATTTCTGTAAATTGATTTGAAAGGCTCCTACTGAACCTTGTCTGCTGGGGATATGTGCACCTGAAGCATTAAAGGGGAGATAATAACTGTCTGGCAACCTTGATAAGGTTTTAGGTAAGCAAAATGGATGTGTTCCAACATAACTGATCCATTACTAAGTAATAGTTGTCTGGCAGAAACATCAGATAAAACATGTATTTCAGTGACTCATAAAAAAACTAGGGCAAGGCAATTAAGAGAACAGTTTCAATAGTCAGCTTTAAAATCTTTTTACTTCCAAGAATTGAAAATGACTGAGAGTTTAAAAGGTCAGATTGTTTAAACAGTTTACAATTCTGTGTAAAGAAGTAACAATAGGTTTTATTAATAAATTAAGTATTTTTAGCAGGTATTTCATGTATCTAAGCTAGTCATGAAATTAGACAGCTTAACTACTATGAACTGACATACATTTAATTTCTTTATCATTCTTTGTCTTTGTTCATAAAGCTTTGCAGTTCACTGCTTTAGTTATTTATAAAAGATCAATAGCACTTTATGGTCATACAGCTTTGAAGTTAAATGCTGTAGTTATATATAAAATATCATTACTTTTCAGTTAACTGCAAAGTTATTTATAAAAGATCAATAATGCTTTATGGTCATAAAGCTTTGAGGTTAAGTGCTGTAGTTATATATAAAATATCATTACTTTGCAGTTAACAGCTTAAAAAGAATTAACAGTGACTGTGAGGAAAAAAATATATAATTGGTAATTGTATTCTGAACTTGTTCACTGTTATTGAGTCAGTCTTGTCCTGTATGTCATAAACTTGTCACTCATTGCTGGAATCAGAGTCAAAAACCTTCAGGGTTTTTCATCAAAATGTTAATAATATTTCATGCTTAAACAATTCATTTGCTGAAAAGGCTTACTTCAAAATAGGCAAGGGCAGGGGTCACTCACCATAAAGAATACTAGTACTTTTTAGAGGCATATTTGTTCTTTGTTTCTTATTAAATACCATGTATAGCAATATATGTTGTGCTAACTGTATGCATATATTTTATTACATTCATATCCTTTGGTAGCAAAAAACTTGGAAAATTTCAGTTCACATCCCTAAAACTTTATCATTAGATCACTTGTGATACTTTACTATTACTAGATATTTTGTTTCCATGTCAGTGCCTTTTCACCAGATTATTATTTCTTCAAATAGATCTCTAGTGGATTTCTGAAAGATAATAAAATTATTTCCTAAAGATACAAGAAATTTGCAGCAGCAAGAACAAAAGTGTTTAAATTTCATATAAGTCTGTGTTTAAATGGCTTTAAAAATGAGAAAAATGCTATTCCAGAAAACAGTTTTTAAAATTTAAATGAATTATTTTTATGGTCACACAGAGAACAAACGTATATACTGCTTGACTTTAAAAAAATTACATAAACATTTAAGAATGGAGTCCATGTATACATAAAGACTAAGCAGAGATAAATATTACTGTTTCATGAATATTTAATTTGGTTTATATGTAAATTTACTTAAGTTTAAAAGACTTGAAACAAGTTATAAAAGACTAAGCATAGATAAATATTGCTGTTTTATGAATACTTAATTTGGTTTAAAAATAAATTTACTCCAGTTTAAAAAGACTTGAAACAAGTTCAAAAAGACTGAGCATAGATAAATATTGCTCTTTTATGCTCGATTTGGTTTAAATGTAGAATACTCAACTTAAAAGGACTTGAAACAAGTTCTTTTTAAATTTAAAAAAAAGAAGATATATTAGTATGGTGTGTGTTTTACCATCCTTTATTAATCATATTTTAGTGTTTATTTGAATGAGGTCTTAACATAAAAGTTCAGTGAACAAATTAAACAAAACATCATGTTTTTTTAGTGATTTACTTCACTCTTTTGCTACTAACTTATGTATATATTTTATTTTGCTTTTAAATGATTTGATTTTTATTGTTTTTCCTTCTCTGTTAATGCTTAGTCTTTTCCATATATAATTTTCTATCTTCAAAGAACTGAATGAAAGTTTGCATTCACATTATAAATTCAATTCACATATTATTTCATGTTAACAGGGAAACCCAGAACAAGAGAGAAAACAAAAATGGGAAGAAGAAGACAGAGAGAAAGATGCATCTCCCAGTGCAAGCAACACCAAAGCCTTGCCCCACCAAGACAGTGAGACCGAATTCTGGAAACGGCAGGAAGAAGAGTACAAGCGACGAGATCAAGAGAACCGAGAGAAACAACAGCAAGAAGAAAAAGTCAAGCGCAGGCGAGACGAGGAAGATAAAGATCTGGAGGATCTTCGCCATCAGCGCATCAAAATGAAACAAGAAGCAGAGGAACTGAAGAGAGAGGAGCAAAAGAAAAAGCAAGCTGAGGAGAAGGAGAGAAAAGAGAAAGAAGAAAGAAACAGGAGAGAAAGAGAGGAGGGAGATAGGAGAGAAAGAAAAGAGAGAGCGGAGAGAGAACAACGAGAAGCAGAAAGGCGGGAAAGAGATCTGAAAGCACGAGATGAGGAAGAAAAAAGGGCTAAGGAAGAACACGAACGAAAAACTAGAGAAGAGAGAGAGAAACTTGAAAATGATCCACGACTGGCTGAAGAACGTCGCAAAAAAGATGAACTTTTGCGACGTCTTCAGCTACTTGATGCTAATCATGATGGTTCACACACAAACAGTGATCCATTTGCCCCTTCTTACAGTGATAAAGATAAACCAAGGCAGGGTGGGGGTGATTCATTTGCTGATCCATTTGCTGTTCCATCCTCCCACTCTGCTTCAAAAGGTAAAAAAGATTCAATTTTTTGGGGCCGTACAGATAGCAATGATTCAGTACCAAGCAGCAAAAAGGATTACTCCTTCACCCGCTCCATTGAAAACATGCATCATGGTAAGCCTGCACAGGATAATGTAACAGTACCATACATAGATCGCCAGCGTCGCATCAAAGCAACTCAAGAAAACCAAGAGCTCGGAGGTTATCAGCCGTCATTCACTAGTACACAAGATTTGAAACAGCAGAAGAAATCATCTTTGTTTGACACTGCTAGTGAACAGAAATCACCAGCAAAATCTAGTGTTAATACAGACAAAAAGTCTAAACTAATGGAAGATTTGTTTGGTTCAAGTGCATCACCCAACAACAAGTTGAAACATGATGAAAGTGAAGATTTTTTCCTTACAAATAAAAAGACTCAAAGACAACAGCACAATAAACCAACAGCCACTGGACTTCTGTGGGATGATGATGCACCTTCCTCAAAAACTACTGGCACCACTAAACGGGAATCCAGCACTCTGTTTGGTGGAGGAGCTGCTCTAGTAGATGATGATTCCAGCCATGGTAACTCATCGAACTTATTACCACGACGACAACGCCAATCTGCCACTACATTTACCTCGAAGCCGGCAGTAAGTGCTGTGGACAATTTAGATGATGACATTGAAGAAGTGATTCTCTAAATCAAAAATTCTAAATGCTTCCTTGGCGCCTTAAACTGTAAATTATCCCAGTGCCAATTTCATACTCTCCCATGCATCATCCTATCGAAAAATAATGGCAGTAAAAAAGGGATCAAAATTTGGGGCAGACATTTTCTGTTCACTACTGCTAACCATATAAGAGTATATTTAATGTTTTATTTAAATATTTATTTCAAAGCATGACTTAGTTGTGTTTGTTTGTGAAAGTGCCTATAATATTACTTATGTCAGTGTATGTAGAAAGCACATTCCCATGTGAGCATGGTATCTACAGAGTATCATGTACTTAAACGTCTGATTTTCTTGAAGATATATAAGATTACACTGCAATGATACATGTATGAACATTGCCACCTGATAAGGTAAATGCACAAAGAAAAGTCTTACTTTCACATCACTCACCAAACCACAAACCAGGATTTGAATTAATTCAAAATAAATTGATCATTTGTGATCTTTCAAACATATTTACATTTTATGGTCTTTAACACTTGTCTTTCAAATTAATGCATATATTAATAACTTATTGGTAGCTTATCTTACTAGTAAAACTCTCAGTTTTTAGCATATTAATCTTTATAGAGTATATTTTTATAATTATTTTCTATAGCTAGGTTTTGTTGGAATTCATCTTATTTGTCTGTGATACTTTACTGCTTCTCTGACAGGTTTGTACTAGAAAGATTTTGTATTATTAACAGTAACCATAATGAAACCATAGCCAGTCCAAAATGTGGTAGTCATAAATCACTTTATTATTAAACGTCTCATTTATTAGCATAGACATTCCCCAAAATCTGCAGGGAAATGTACAGTTAAAATTCCCTATGTTATTACTTTTCATGAACAATGTTTCATTGACTACAGCTGTTTTAATAACCGAACACAACTTAGCAGTGAATCTTATGTTTATACATAGTTACCTTTTGAATGAACTGTGTGTTAAAAGTTTATTCAGTTCAGTTTCATTGCAGGCATAATTAGATGCAAGATATGTAGTATTCAGTTTGATCTTTGAAAAGAGAAAGTATGATATATTAAAATTTATTGCCTGTGAAGATGTGTAGTGATCAGTTTGCTTTTTAAAAAGGGAATGTATGGTATTAAGATTTATAGTATGTGATCTGAATTGATCATTGCTGTTGCTGCTACTAGTCTAAATGAAGCATTCTTTACACAGTGTATGTAATGCAGCATTCAAAAATGTTCATGAATATTTATTATGGTGTTTATTCATATATATCATTTATTATATTTCTATATTTCTTCTTACCATTTCTATTTCACATTTATTTAAAACTGTATTAAACAGTTTCCATCCCAAACATTTGCTTTCCTGTTCATTCAAGTATAAACTATAGATATTGTATTGTCTATATTTTAGCACCAGGGGTTGTGTTGTTTAATCAAAAGAAATTTTTTACATTAAATTATATTTGCTCATTTGTTGTTATTGGGACCAAAGGTCATCCATGGAAGTAGTAGAGATTTCTAAATATCTTTATTTTCATTCTTTTTCTGTTGCTTGTTTTTTTTCCACACTTTATACTTTTTGTTAAAAATGTATGATTAACTAGAATTTGTAATCAAAGACTGCATTCTGCATTGAATAGCTGTAAAATTTATATTATTCAGATTTATTGTCCAATACAAATACAAATATGAGTAATTATATATTTTATATGCATTAGTTTAACTTTATCAGATAATGGCAAAGTGATTTTATTTTGTTTCATTGTGTTTGCACCTGATCGTGAATGACTACCATATAAAAGTATTGTTGTCAAAGATTCCCCCCACCCACCTTGAGGGGATGGGATGATTGTTTTCTTTGGCTGGCTACTAGTTCTTGCACACATACATGGCTTTGCATTTATTAATTTGATATATTTCATCATGGTTCTTCAGGCACGTACATACCACTAATTCCATGTTTCTGTTGCGGATATTCTTAAGAATCTATAATTCCAACATTAATAAATGTTGTAAATGTTGTAATCATTGGGCATTATTGATGCTCAGTAGGTAATCCATTTAACCTCATATTTAAGTGTGATACTATGCCAGTAGATAATTGAAAAGACCCCTCCCACAAGAAACAAAAAACTTTGGACTTGAGGATAATGATATGAATGAACATCACTGATGTTAGGAGCTGACAAAAGTATGTTGTTGTTTTTTTAAGTTTCTCCAAAGAGATGAATATTTTTTTAATTTTGCAAGTAAACAAACATTATCAATCAATCTTAATAAAACAATAGGTTTCCTGCATAAGACCTGCTTTGAAAAATTCAACAAAACCTTGTGATTATTCTATTAAAGGCTTTAGTGCTTTCTACTTATACAAAATCCACATTTATTTGCATGTTATTTGTTTATGCTCTGGTGGCTCTAAATCATTGTCTGCACAACAGCTTCACAAAATTTTGAGAAAAATATATTTATCTCCACAGTTTGCTGCCCTTTCGCTTAATATTTTAACAAAATTTATTTTTGAATTTTTAAAAATTATTCTTATTACTAAACAATTTGGGATTTACTTTTATTTATGTGTAGGTAAATGAATTAAAATTATTTAAGTTAATTAGTGCAGATGGAGTCATGGTGGTAGATTGGGATTGATTAATATCTAGTAATGTATTTGCCAACCATCATGATGGGTGGAAAATGAAAATGAATGCATTGCTAGGAACATAAATGAATTTGTTTATTGGAAGGCTTGATTACAAGTCACATTGCAAGTGAAAATTCAAGCATCATTTTTAGCATATTACCATAGTTTTTTGTGGTTTTTTTTGATGAGTACTTTGATGTTGTCTCTGTTTCGTGAACATGACAATGCAACATAAAGCTTACTTCCTTTCCTCCCTCCCTGACCATGTGAAAACTTACTTCACTCTTTCCCTCTCTCCCTTCCTTCCCATGAATGCGATAATGCAACATACAGCTGGACGTGTGAAAAGAACCCACAAGCTCGAAGGTCAAAGATGCTTTAGTGTTAAATACAGATCTGGAAAACTATATATAGAGATGAGTACAAACCCATCTTTAGAGCTTTGGCTTAGGGTGGGATATAATATAAAATGTATTATTTACAATGATACTTGTCTATTTAGTTGTATTTTGTGTGGTGTGTGAGTGAGAGCCACAAACACCACTGCGCATTGAAAAAAACACATATTTTATAATGCACATAAAATTTTAAAATGACACCACACACATACACACACACACACACATATATATATATAAGTCCAAAATAAAAGTAAACATTGATGGGTTCACTTACAAATCAAGACAGTACTTCAAACAGTTAACAGATGGACAGTTAAAATACGTATGGTTACTGTATTTGTTTTAGTCTTGTATATTTAAAAAAACATTTTGAAATTTTATGCTGCATTGGTTTCTTATTTCATTTATACTTAATAATAGTTTTGTTGTTTATATACTTGATATTAATTAGAATTTGTTTTATTATCAATGGTAATGGGTGCTGCAGGTACAGCAAAATTTAGTACTGTATTTAGTTCACAAATAATAAGATGTTCTTTTAGCAGTTTGTTGGTTTATTTGCTCATCTAACTTGTTTTTAACTCAGAATCTCCTTGAGCACAATCTTGAAATAAATATAGCATCTTCTAAATTTTGACTAAGTCACTTAGATATTTAAATGTTTTAATTGCTAATTAAAGTGCTGAAAATAGCTCTGTCAACACTCCTTTCATTTTGAGCTTTTTTTAAAAAAAAATCTCATTTCATTTTCCTCATACACCTGATTAGAGAGCCTAAGCTGTGCTTATGCCATTGATGAAATTCCACTTTACTGCTTGCAATAGATTTAAATTGCAAAGCTTTTGCAAGGCATAAAACTCTATTAGGCAGATTAGATTTACATATCTGACTGAGGTGCTGCCTGTTAGAAAATTTTGACTTTAGGCAACTGGTCCAAACTTCAATACATCTCTCCCTGACAGGATCTAAAGTAATCTTTTCCCCGTAGATAGACATGAATTGAGTATGTTGGAAGTAAATAATCTGTCATCCTTTTCTCACCCATTCCATTTAGACATATGCTAATATAGTGACCAGACTGTTTACAACTTCATTTGATCAGATACCAGTGGCATTTTGAACTTATTTCCCTGTTTCTGTCAGCTAAAATTAATAATGTCACAAAATACAATTACGGAAGACAAAATTTTTACCTGTCCCAACAACAAAATTCTGTGTACTAATAAATATTAAAAAGGCTCATATACTAATTTCTGAACAAAGATAGCTTACTGTTGTAAATGCTTGTGCTCATATATACAAACTAATATATTAATGCTTTTGGAGCCATATTAATATAAATATATATTTATGATTAACATCTTACTGAAATGTATTATGGTGACTCTGACCTCACATAAAGCAATGTCAAACAAATGATCAACAGTTTTTACCAGTGTATATGTAAATTATTTAAATTTGTTAATAGATTTATTGCTGTAAAATAAATATACACACAATCAGCATCTTATTGAATTAGTCATGGATAAATAAACTGCATTACATTGACAGACATGCTTTTGTGTTATTGGTATTGACATTGATTACTGTTTGGATTAATATGGGATCATGCAATGCATTGAAAGGCAATTTCGGAATTAGTACTGAAGCTACAGAGTTATAATACAGTCAACATTTTATGAGAGGAAATTCTTTGATGCTGGTCAAAAACATCACTCATTTTCCTTGTAGAAATCTTTCAAATGTGTAAATCATTTGTTTGTAAGAAATCACTAGTGAAAGATGTGAATAAAGAATATGCCTTCTTAGTTCTGACCTTGAGAGTAGATTTTAAATGCTGTAAATGTTCCTGAAAGCATAAAAATAATTTCTCTTCGCTGTCATTATACTATTTACAACTCCAAAAATGTCACTTTTGTTTGTTGTACAACTGTTTATGAACAGATGCAGTTATATATTTAGTTTTGACTGATGTGGAATTTCTACATCACTAGTTGCAAATTTTTCATAGTAAAATCTGTATTTATGTTTGCATAACAAATGTTTGGCTTAAAATTTATAATTCAATTAAGTTTATTTCTACAAATTGTTTTATCTTGTACTTAGATATGAATTAGTTTAATCAGTCTAAAATTCTGTAACAACTATGTAATATGTTTTTGCTGTACCTGAAGTATACAATATCATTTAAATTTAACTTCATCTAAAAAAAAAAAAAATTATTTTCTAATATTAAAAATCAAAATATTGCTAATTTCATGATCACTACTTCCATCATGTTCTCTTTTACCTGTATCGGTTGTCAGTGTTCAAGGTGGTCTTGAAAGAAGAATTACCCCTTGCATGAGTACAAAGTGCCATGTAGAGTGACAATGATTATTGCTGTGTAAAAAAAGCAAATGGATGGTCATGCTTTTGTAGTCTCAGATCAGTCAAACAATTGCTCAAGCTTGCTGATAAAGAGTATGAGTGCTTTTATTTCCTGCTAAGAAGCAAGTAAATCTACTTTTGAGACCACCATTGGCAACAGTAGTTCAGTAATGAAGCCAGAACAAAGTGAAAGCATTTTATTTTAATTAGACAAATGTAATTGGATGAAATAATTTAGAAATGGTGATATCTTTTAATATATCAATATTGTAAATTGTGCAACATGAATTGTTTAATTTGTTCTCATTTGTTGCTTTTTTCTGATAATGAAATCTTATCAAATTAAAATATGATGATACATTTGATGGTTGTAATTTTCATTGGCATGAATGTATACTAATATTTAACCTATTATTGAAAAAATAAAGAAATGAATAATTTGATTTTTCAAATGCTGAAAAGAAACTTAATTTAATGAAGCAATCTTCTCAGTTTTTAAATGAAAACAATAAAACAGATAACATTTTCAAACAGACTTTATTCACAAATTCATGTAGAATGACAACTTTACATATTTCAGATAAAGAATACTACTTTTACAGTAGTTTTAATTGTAAAAAAAACAACAGTGATAACAGTTAGTCCTTTTTGTTAATGAATGAACTTCACAGGAACTCATGGTTTTGACAGGTTAAAATTTTTATTACTGACATGTTTACATTATGCACTTTGACATCAATTTTGGAAGAATACTCACAAGCAAAAGTCTGAGATTGCCTCAGCGTGTGATGCCTGCTTTTCAGTATTTAAAACTCACCCAGCTTTGTTTAACATATAACTCATATGTCTGACTGCCATAGTATAATCTTCCTACTTCTACTAATGCCAAATGTACACATATATACATATTTTTTCTTTATCTTAAATGTGATATAGAATTATTTTAACAAGGAAAATAAGTAAAATCTTGGATTTTATGGCAGTTTATTCAGATTTATATACTGTGCATATTTGGTGGTTCTGAAAGTACATGCACACCAAACAAAAAAAGAAAAGAATGTTGGTACTTTTAGCATAACACAAATCCACAGTTTGATACCCATGTGTGTGTACATATATGTGTGTGCTGACAAATAAGATAAATTTTATTTTTAGATTTGCTGATAAAGAGTTTCTGCTGAACAAAGCTCAACCCTTCAAGATTTTTCCAACCTTATCAAGCACCGTGTGTGTTTAGTTATAGTTATTTCTAAAGTCATCATGCATTAAAAAAAAAACTTTAAACCAATTTAACTCTGAAAGTTCTACTAATTCTTTCTACTAATTATTATTTAGATTGGAACAAAATAGAAAATAAATAAAATATTCATTGTTTAAAACCATATATTTGCACATTAGCAGATAGATAACTTTAAATAGGACACAACCAATCTTAGCATATAACCATGCAAAATACTATTTGTAAACATTCCATTCTGATTCTAATTCATGCACACAACTCTTCTGAGTATAAATAAGAACTGTACAGCAAATCAGACTAAAATGAGACTTTTATGGTCAGTCTTAGTATATGAACATTTTTTCCCACATCCACTCCATGGCTCAGGACCTTATAAGCTGTGCCTCAAATTGTAAAACTATCACATAAATGCACTATTCTATTTTCAAACTGAAAACATGTCACTTAACAGGTTGTTTAGCAGACCCCTGAGCTTTAACTGTTCAATCATCTTTTCTTAGAATTCTCATATACAGACAGGTTTTGGGGGAGTATGGTGGGGGAGGGTTGTGTGGTTTTGTTCTTTTTTGTTTTTTTTTGGTGGAGGGAGTATGCAATAGCTTGAAATGTTCATTTCTTTTCCTCACAGATGTACAAAATTCCAAATTTGGCAAATGTAGTTCAGGAGTGTCAAATGCATAATATATGAAATGTGCAGGTAATATTAATGTCAAACAAAAGCGAAGGACCGCCTTGTTATGTGACAATGTTTTCAATTTGAAAATAGAAAAACGCATTTACAAAATCACATTCACATCAAAGATGATACAATGCCTCATGTACCATTAAGCAAAAATATAATAGTACAAGCTTTTATGAATGTTAATGTGAGAGATGAATCCCATTTAAAATTTGCCCTATTCTTTGGCAGTTAAAAACAGCAAAGCCAGGGTCGTATATCATTTCAATGATAATTATTTTCTGAAATAGTGAAATTGTAATATTTCTAAATAAAACTTGCATTATAGTATGCTGCCTGAAATTCCTTTGCAAAGCAGTTAGGTCAATATTCGTAAATGCAAATTCAAAGCTTCATTCCTGAGCATGCAAAATGCAGAACTAAACCTACATTTTCAGCTACAAAAGTACAAGAACATCTGCCAACATCTAAGATCTAAAGACATACATTATGAGATTGCAGAGTGGAACCAACATGTACTATTAACAAGCAGAGTGTTCTGTCCATCAACCAACCACCTCAGTCTCTAAGTGTGATATTTATATTTTAACATTTCATATCTCACTACGCAAATAACTCTAGATGAGAGTCAGAAACTGAAAGGGAATGTTGATTGAAAGTATCAGTTTAACATTGTTATAAAAGTTTAATCATTTAAAATAGCAGTCTGGTGAATTATGAAAATAGTATCATCCTAAAAGGCAGGCAGAAATCATCCAGACCAATTGTTCTGACATTTGAGGCTGTCAATCAGTTATGTGACTGCTGAATAATTTAACTATTACAACATTATGTGCCATTTAACTGCATTCATAATTTTATGATATGTATAAGATTCTACTTAATTAAATGTATATATTAATTGTATATAAGGGTGCTTGCTTTTTAAACAAGCCTTTCACTGTTTTATATAATTATTAATCCTTACAACTTCTGAGCAACTTTCTTTCTGAAGATTTGCATTTCAGCTGTGTTTCAGAGTACAGCATGGCAGTAGATATCCCAAAATCTGGTATCGCTGGCAAAATTGATCACAAATGAAGCAGATTCTTTACCCTGAACACTACAGAATTGCAGACTACAATCCAACAGACTATGCCAACTCCACCTGTACAATACACAAGAAATGTGAAGAAAAGATTTTGCATAGGTATGTACGAAACTTGGTACAAAATTAGCAATAAAATACTATCTTCTGCATAAACTAAAGGCAATATTTGCAAAAGTGAATCCCCTTGCTTTCATTAAAAGGCTTCCTCCCTCTCGAATAGTGAGCCACATAACAAAGCTATTTCTTTATGGTAAGGAAAATATTTTTTTTAATCAATATTGCCCATTAATTAGCTCACCAATGTACTTCATTAAATCTAAATAAGTTTGGACAGTTTTTAAAACCAAACAATAGCAGTTTTAAGAGTGACTATAGTGATATAATAATTCATTTTTAATTTAGAGCTGTTTTGACATCCTCAACAGCTGCATAACAGAATTGAAAGTGCAAGTCGCATGCAATACAAAGTGTTTGAGAACAACAACAAAAAATACTTAAAATAAATATGTGACTGGGAAAAGTTTTCTGAATGTATTAAATCTTTTTTTTATAAAACAAATTTCTATTGACCTATAACATTAAATAACTACAAAACAATTATGTCAAGATTTTCACTGTTTGCTCAGTTTTTCCTTTTGTTTGCTTACAAAACTGTTTAAACTCTTCCCCATCTCCCTCCCAGTTTTTATAAACACCTGAATTTCAAAGATAAACAAACATAATGCTAAGTTATAAAAAGTTACTTTTCAAAAACTGTTCTGGATGAGTGACTTATTTTGACTAATGATCTGATTAACATTTCTTCACAGCTATAATATATATTTGATTAATATGAGTAGTGTAGTATCTTATGTTGTTAAAGAAGTCATTCTGAATGTCATTTTTTAAAGGGTTAACTTTGAACAGATAGTTGCATAGGTTAACAAAATTTAAAGAAAGTATTTTACAACAAAAACAATAAGTTTAATTTCATGTAAACTTCAATAGCAAGATATCTATACCTGATACACCAGAAGGGAAGGCAACCAAGCGCTGGATAGGAAAAAATGAGCCATTGGCTAGCATGAGAAGTGGTTCACTCTGATATGTTGCCACTAGGATCAACATTACTAATGCCTGCACACACAAACAAACATAACATAAAAAATACTGACACGATAAAACCATTTAAAAAGGAAAAAATTACTGTCTTCTTTTGAAATTCTGGAAAATGGCTTCTAGTATTAACCACCTGAATGTTTGAGCATATGAAAGGTTGAAGTTTATGTATTTTATCTGCATAAGATGTATGTATGAAAATTAAGCAAAATCAAAAGGAAAGAGCAAAAGAAGAAAAAAGCCAATAACAGAATGCAAGCGAAAAGTCAAGAGATGAATAAAACAAAGATAGGTTGATATGACAGTGTACTCTCAAAAGAAACAAGTCAACAAACTGGAAAATTGCAAGAAAGAGTGGACGCATGCACCCAAGTACTCTCAAAATATTTCCTTTATATTGTCCAAAGCCAAGGTTTGAGTTTCAAAAAAGTAGTCTGAAAAATATGTTCCCTTGTTATTTCCAAAGCAAGATTTGAGTTTTAACAAAGTAGTCTAACAATATGTTCCTTTGTAATGTGCAAAGACAAGATGTGAGTTTTAGAAAAAGTAGTCTAACAATATGTTCCTCTGTTATGTGCAAAGACAAGATCAAAGTTTTAGCAAAGTAGTCTAACAATATGTTCCTTTGTTATGTGCAAAGACAAGATGTGAGTTTTAGCTAAGTAGTCTAACAATATGTTCTTTTGTTATGCACAAAGTATGAGTCCCAGCACATAATAAGTCTAATGATGTGTTTTCTTGTGCCCTAAGCTAAGAACTGAGTTTCATAAGAGAAATCCAGGAATATTTTTGCTTGAGACTTCAATAATTTCACAGTAAGCTTCTTATGATTACATATTTCAACATATAGTACTGATATACAAGGTGATTGATTTATGCTTAATTATATATAAGATAATCAATTTATGTTTAATACCATATTGACCAACACTCACACAGTTTGATTCCAACTAACAATTCTAATCTACAAATTTCTGCAGGGAGTATGTCACAGAAAAGGGGGATGGACTTGCCGAGAAAAATTCTTTTGTTGTTTCTGTTTGCCGAATCACGTATGATTCTTTCCTCATTCATTTTTCAGCTATCTGATTACTGCAAAATTTCATGTTAGTGTTGCATCATACGGATAAGTCTAAAAGCTTTCTGAATGTTAAGTTCGAAAGTTTCACAAAGTTATACATGACTAACAAACACACAGTATATTTCTTTACAGCAACTCATAATTTAAGAACTAGGTTATAACATTTATTAATAAATCTAATTTTTGTTAATATGCATATAAAACCAAGATTCAAATTTTTGGTTTGTGCACGTATGTGTGGCTGCAGTTTCACCTGCACTGTTTTGCTACTGTTATATTTTTTTAACAATGTACATGTATTAATGCAGAGAGTTGTGTCATTTGGAAATGCTGATTTGGGGATATGACTTTTTAAAAATACTTTCTAAACGTGTAAATTGTGAAGCACTTTTAAATCTTTGCATGGGTTCAGCGTGATGATGTTTTTGCTGAGAATATTATTTTGTAGTTGTATGCATTGTTTAGGAACTAGCTGGTATTGTGTACGAGAGAATGAGAACAAAGTAACAGTTTTTGAAAAGTGCGTGCTCTGCGTGGAAGGAGTTTTGCAGTGTGGCGTTATTGCCAGCTTGCAGATTTTCTCACATGGTCCTCCGACAACAAATGAAAAAAGACTATGAACTTGAAGCAGAGATAGAAGGAATATAAAAAGAAAGATAGTTGATATTTTACCTTTGAGGCAGAAAACATTTCAGAGTTTGCTTTAAGAAGACAGTTGAGTTGAGAATTTACTTTTAAGAAAAGATAATTCAGTAAGACATTCGAGGATTTATTTGTCTCTGAAAGAAATAAAGGAGATTTTGACAGTTGGAGACTTTACTTATAGAAAGAAACAGTCTGTGTTGTGAATTTATTCTTTGGGAGAATGTAGTTTGTTTTTCAACACCAGAGGAAACAGACAGTTGGAGAGACCAAAAGAAACAGTTAGAGAAGAGAGTAAACTGAATGAATTTTCTTGTGTGGTGTTTCTGTTGCCTTCTTGAGCATCCCATGAAGTTACTGGGGCAGCTCAATGCAGTGAAGTTCGCTGGGATTCGAACTCCCACCATTTTTTGGCGAGCCATGTGGCCCAATTATGGTGAGAGATGAACCAGTCACAAGAACAGTCATCCAGGCATGTTTCGACCCAGACCTATACTGCGGATGTTCGGTCACAATCCACGAAGACACATTGGTGGAGGTGTGACGGCATGGCACGAGGACACACCACTGATGGCAAGAGCGACGTCGATTTTGTCGCTAATGATGACTTGACCTATGGACAGGCAGCTGACCTTTGGATCATGCTGATCATGTGACACCAGGAGGATGTCAGGGGTAGAGCCAGATACGACCGACCCATGAGAGGAGACCTTGTTTCAACCACGTCTTTACTTCAGTTGTGTTTTCTTCCATTTTTCTATGCGAACATTCATATCATCATTCATGCTACCATTCGCATCACCACTTTTTATCATCACTGAACTCACCCTACTTGAATTTTGATGGGTATAGAAATAAAAACTGTAAGTTAATTCAAAAGATTGTAGAAGAGAAACCTGATGGCATTTAATTTGATTATAACTATGCAAAGCTAGTTAAGGATTTGTAATTTAATTAATTATTCATTCTTGCTCAACTAGGGAGGAGCTATCAGCTCCAGGACTTTTGTTGACATTCATTAAGTAATCTTGCATTTACTGATAGAAGCAGTTGATAGCAGAAGTTATCGCATTGTCATGTATTCTGAACTCGTTGTTTTAAATGTCATTCATTGTTTAGAAGTTATCCCTGTTTATGATGGATGATTTGTAGTCTCTATATGAGAGAGAGAGAGAGAGAGAGAGAGAGAGAGAGAGAGAGAGAGAGAGAGAGAGAGAGAGACATAAGATAATAAATTGTATTCACACTCATCAAAAGATAAACATCTTGTATGCTATTGTTTTGAGAGGGGATGAATGTGGTTGTTTGTTTGTTTTTCATCCTGTATTGTTTACATTTTCTTTTCATTTCATATGCACTCTCACTGCAGACATGTCAATAAAATGTAACCCTTGCATGCGCAATAAAGAGATCCAAACAGACATCAATAGTGGTGTACATGTGGAACTCTGTGACAGTCATCCTAACAGTTCCTACTTTTATATTGACAAAAAGGTAGCAAGCCGTTGGTTCGCCAGACTTCATTTTCTTGCCCTTAGCATGCCTGCTTTCTTTTCCTTTTGTGATAGGGTACCATAAGCACAAGTTAAGATTCTGCATTATAAACCTTGCTTTTTTTCACAAATAATCACTATCGAATTTCTGAAATCTCATTCAGTAATTATTACTATTATTTTAAATAAAAGCAAGATTGTAAAAGTATCTTAGTGCTTGCTTAATAGATTGAATAAATTGTTTTTAATTGCCTCTACCTTTAAACATTTTTTGCAATTATAATCATATATTTTCCCCCTCTTAACTAATGAAACATTAATGTGTTTGAAAAAGCACTGCTTCCCTACTGTGAATTGACCATAAATTATTCTCAGTTTTGATTTAATTTAAAGTTATTGCAATTAACACACTGTACATACATTTTAATGATCATGTGAGTAAAAATATTTCTGTTAAATACTGATTATCAGAATCCATATATGGAATCATTTCTATTCTAGAACAGTGTTCCAAAATTCTACCTATACATCAACTTTAAGAAAATCATTACTATTCCAGAGAACTTGAGATGTTACTGAAAATAAGAATATCTAACAACTAAGAGTTAGAGAAAATTTAGCTGATCAAAGCATACAGCACAAGAAGTAGGTCAAAGATTGTTGCTAAAGCTAAACAGGACTCGAGCAAAAGATGAGATTCTGGTATTGTAATAATGAAAGTTATGTCCCTATATATATAAAGGTGCACTATAGTGTAGAAGACTACTGCAGATAAATGACCATGCAATAAAATCATATATAGTACTAATATATTATACAACTGCACAGTTTACCGTCACTCAAATCTTTTTCCCAATTCCACCTTGCCAGTATGATAATAGTGATAAGTATAAAATAGTAAATTAATTAACTTACATGTAAGATGTAGAGACCTATTTTTACTCCCATGTTTAGCATTGCCAGTTTCTTTTGTCTAGAACCCCCTGTGATGACAATAGCCACAACAAAATGTAAATACACCAAAAACATATTCAGCTCCCAATAATATAGGGTTTTTTTTCTTTTTTTAAAAAAAAAAAAAAAGCAAATATATTAATAATAATGAAGATTTGTGAAGACATTTTTCATTTTAAAAAAAAAATTATTGGTCACATTGCGGAAAATTATATCTAAGTTTAGAATTAGATTTAAATAGTAAACATGCCACTGGCTACTCATATAATGGTTTCCTAATATCAATGTTAATGTTAGAGGTTAAGATTGAAATTAATATATATTTCAAATGCATACAAGAAAATTACAAAATTTCTTTGATTTTCAATATTATTTGACCTTTACAGTTAAATCTCAATGAGAGGAAAGTGAACAAATTTAATACTTACTAAAATTAAATGAATCACAAAATGTTGTCAAAACTTCTTTTCAAAAACTACAAAATCATTAATTTTGTAAAAAAATATAAAAATAAAAAACAATCACGTCAATAAGCAATGTGTGAAACACTTTTAAAAATAAGATTGTTTAAATCAGAGACTTAAAATATCTTTGTGTTCAACACTATAAATGTTAAGGTACTCATCATACAACACCCAAAATTAAGCAATGCTGATTTTATAAGTTAATGCCTAAATGGGATAAAGCAGCAATTTCTTTTGTTTTATTCAAATTTTGTAAAACCTATAATTTCAAAATTGTGAATTTGGGGTTATATGCAATGAAGAAGGAATAAAATTTAATTGCATTAACAATACCTCATCAGTAAACTGTGAGTAGTATGTCACTGTCACATCATCTCTATCACTACGAAATTAACTGCTGACCATGCAGAGAAAACTGGCTATTTCTCTATAATTTATAAACTAATATTATAAAGTATTCTTTCAAGTGGACAAATAAAATAGCACAAATACATTAAAAACAAATGTACACATTTATCAATGAATAAAAATTACTTAATTCTGGGTTATAAAATCATACCATATGCATTGCTGAAATACAAAGCATGCTGCCATAAAGATTAACCATGAAAATTAAAACTTACAATACTCAAGAAAATTCAACTTTAATGAGATTCCTAAATCATTAAATTATTTTTTATTACTTACCACTCTCCTTAACCTGAACAATAAGTTTGTCAATTTGTCTCTGAACCTTCATATATCGAGCAAATTCATCTGCCATGTTGATATGCAATTGCTGATCTTTTAGATCTCGAATTTGAGCTCGCAGATCTAATTCATCATCATTAGCAGTATATGCTATCTTGCTCAGCTAGGATCAGAATAATAATTTTTTAAAGAATTATGTTGTTGTTTTTTTTGTTGTTTGACAGAATTAATGATGCTAACAAAATTCTTTACAACAAAATAATAAATAAATAATTATAATTTGTACTATGAAATTAAAAAATTATAGCAAAGAACATATACAAAAATCTTACATAACTTCTTACATTTGATTTATAATTGGAAATCAAATCCTATATGACTGGACATAAATGAATAAAACATTATAAAAGAATATACTATTTTCACTATGCTTGTATATATATACTAATATAGAGAGAGATGTTTGCAGATTACTGAAAATTTCTGTCTGGGGAAAAGAGTATATCCTATATATATATATAAATGGGGGGGGGAACCTGAAGATGATTCATTAAACTTAGTTATAGCTTACTTCTCTACTGATGTAATTTATGGCTAAAAAGATGTATCATGTAAATATTTTATATTTTATTTTTAATATATTGTTTCATTTATAAGTTTGGTTTTATTAGTAAACTAATATTATAATGCGATTTAAATATTATCAGAAGCTAATGATTAATTTCCTGGGTCTGTAGTATGTAGATTGTTTCTTGGTCCTTTAGATATACTGTTGTACTTTTGTAGTCGTAGCCTCAAAATTATACTAGTGGAGTCAATCTGAAAGACAACTGGCCCAGTCATTATTTCACCCCTCATTGGCTGCTTTCATTTTAATATGCTGATTATATTTGTATAAAATACTAATGCAGTTATAATGTAAGACTTAAATATAAAAAAATAATGAATATATATTTATTATAAATTATCTTTAAAGCTGCACTCTTTTAGGGTTTCTTTATTTTTGAAGGGGTTTTTTTTTTTTGTTGTTTCAATAATAATTTGTTACAATTATTTTTTTTAAATATGTAAAAAAAAAAATATGTTACGGTAAAAACATTTCAAGATTTATGCTAAATTTAAATTATTTTATGTTCTTTATTGAAGTTTCTAGGACTGTTGGCTTACTCTAACTAATATTAATACTAAAGCCATGCTAGATAAAAATATATATATATATACTCTCTCATACACACAGAAATAGAATTGTGGGCGCGTAATGGCCTCACATGGTCAGCATTGTTCCAATAACGCGCACTATGCTTAATTTAAATCTTGCAAGTACACAGTAATCTTAGCAACCTATTTCCTACCTACAAATTACTATATATATAATTACCCATAATGCTATTTCTTTAACAAACTTGTGCAAAGCAGCAAACACTATGGCAAGCAACAACACAACGACCATCAAAAACATCTTTCTGTCTGCTAAATAAATCTGCTGTTCTCCTTTGACAAAATTGAGGCCCTATTGGGGTATATGTTATAAAATAGTAAATGTAGAAATATTGGTCATCAAAGATGAGTTATATGCAAACCGCATAAATTACAGTTGCTATTATCAAAATACATCTATTTTGATGCACAGACTCTATGCTGTTTGGCGTTTGGTTTTCAGGTATTAATTCTCGTCTTTGGAATAGTCTCGGTTTGCAACTCTGATTGATGAGTGGTTTTACCTTGCTTTTTTCAAAGTCGCAGCACAATCGAGAAGTGCACAACCCCCACCCCTAACTGAACAGGGCGCCAAAATTTGCGCCTCCAAATTATTTTTTTTTAAATATAAAATTGTAAGCATAAGTCTTGAGGCGCAACAAAAAATCTTGCATAAGGCGCAGATAGACCTGGGGCCGGCCCTGACCAACCCCTGCCGACAGGTCCACTTGCATGAATCTCTGATACGGTAGCATAATTAATGGTTGCTACAAACAAGTGCCATTGATATTTGAGATACACTAACAAAGTGCATCATTTGATTTTGACTATGGTTAAGCTAGGTAGTTTTAAGGGCCAAGCGAACAGGAATCCACTTCAAAAATATAAATTTATAAAGCCAGGTATTTCAGATATGTCAACAAATTTTTTTTAATAGTATAACAAAGTTAAATAGCCAGCAAATTTTATAAATGTTATTATTTTAGTATTAAAAGTAGAATAGAAACAAACTAACAGCTTTTGTTCATGCACACGATCGCTACTGACGATAAAAAGTGGCTATAATATCCTCTGGGCTATAATTATAGTTCAAGGTTGTACTGGCATCAGACATTCGTGCAGAGCTCGTTTGACTTTGTCAAGTGTCATGCCTTCAATAATTTTTTTTTTTAAACGTAAACTGGCTTTCTGGTCTTCTGTGTTGTCATTAAGCTCGTGTGTGTGTGTGTGTGTGTGTGTGTGTGTGTGTGTGTGTGTGTGTGTGTGTGTGTGTGTGTGTGTGCATTAGTAACATAGAAAATCTCGCAGAAACACGTTCTGTTGATCACTTATATTGTAATATTCATTGGTACTGTGACACAAAAGCCACCCTAGTTATTGGTTATGATTATTATTAATCATCCATAACTATTTACAAGTGATGAGAGTATTAATCTATGTCATTAATAATTCTCCAGAAGACACCACTCGTCTCTCTCACTTGTGCGGGCGCTGTAAACAGCGACTTAGTCAACGGAACCCCGGACTAAAGCCCACCTCCACCGACCGGACATGCCGACAAGCAGCACAGCGATCATCACCTACGACACGCACCGACACACACAACATCTACTCGACACACAACCACACCACCCCCTCTCCAGAAAAGTGAGGAGAGGAATTTCTCTCCAGAGGACCTCCAAACCTGAGAATCTCTGATAAAAAGCTTCCCGCATCCTCTGGACTCTGGAGAGTCAGCGAAAAAAAAAATCGTTAGAGATATAATGATCGTAGTAACTCCAAACCTACACCCGCTGGTCCTAAGGAATATGAATTTATCTTATTAAATGTTTTCAAATTTCGTTGCGGTTATGAAATTCTTTAATAAATTTTCTCTTGATCAACATTTTATAATAATGAGATCATGTATAAATATGGAAGTCATTCACACAGTACTATACCTTATTGTGACGCTACATATGATTTGGACATGGTACCAACGTGTCTTGATTTAACTAAATAAATTATGCATTGTTAAATCTGTGTAGTTCTTAAATTTAGTTACTCGAAAATACCAGGACTATTTGACGTAACATGTTTTTACTTGGCCTTCATTTAAAAAAAAACACATTAATACATATATGACAAAGCGTATTATTTTTACTTGATCTGAATATTTAACTTTGCAAATATTTTTAACACGGTATTAACCAAGTAATACCATGATTATTTGACCTAGCAAATGTTTTTTTCTAGACCTTAACCAAATAATACCATGATTATTTGACCTAGCAAATGTGTTTTTTCTAGACCTTAACCAAATAATACCATGATTATTTGACCTAGCAAATGTGTTTTTTCTAGACCTTAACCAAATAATACCATGATTATTTGACCTAGCAAATGTGTTTTTTCTAGACCTTAACCAAATAATACCAAGACTATTGGACCTAACACATGCTATTTCTTTGGTTTGATACGATATTTTAGCAGAGCGGGTAGTGCAAACACAAAGACAAAAAAATGTTTGAACCCCTCTAAAGATCAAGGATGCAAAGTTCACAATACTTCAGGGTCCGGATGTCAACAAACGATTGAACAACAAAAATAATGTCTACACCAAAGATAGACATTAACACATACACACACATGTGCGCGCGCACACACAGAGACGCGCTCAGTGTACATACAAGACACAATACACAATCACAAGCAACGACAGTTTAATTATGAAATAAAAGCTGATTCTGTGCAGTCATGACATTTTCAATTCGTAAAACAACCTCCAAAAATAAATAAATAAATAAATAAAACATTAAAATCATTGATGGCGATGGTACAGACAATACTGTATGCAAAACCCACTGTACAAACTAAAGGTGTATTCGAGTCTTCTGGACTGATGGTTTCAATATTTAAATGCACTTTGCATTACACTGTATCACTCGTTAAACTGGACAATTGTTTTTGCTTTACAAAGCATTTTGGTGACTGCACGAACTTGCATCGTGCGACTGTTACGCAATAATAACAAAACTGAACTTAGACAGCATACATTTAGTTTATGTTTTCTTAGAGTTCTCCCTCACTGACAAACTAACTTACTTAAGTGTACTTACTGGTCTCTCTCATTGCAGCCAACATTTGGACAACTATGAGTTATTTTGTGGAAAATAGTCATCACACACACACACACACACAAGCACACACAATGTGTTGCTTTTCCCCCATATGGTCCAGAAGAATATAAAGCAAGATATAGCAAGAGTAACATTTTGCTAGTTTGACATTTCTTTAAACTTACTGATAAGTGGTGGATGGTTGGGTGCAGAGTAAAGCACTATACACCATTCACAAATAAGTGAGTGATTAGGACTGCCCACTGATTGACTACCGCAGCTACCAGTGCCACCTTTCAGATAGATGCTTTAGAATCATGATTTATCGTTGGGGTTCAGCAAGACAGAGTAAGCTTAGCGAACTGTACATTCGGTAATCTTGAATCAATACATAGTTGACACAAATTTAGACCTCGGCAGACAGCCAAAATACAACACAGTGAATGATGACGACTCCAGAAAGCCTCAGTCATGAAGACAAAAACGGTGTATACAGGGATGTCAAAGGTGACTTAGGAGGATGAACTCTTGCACGATGCGGGGTACGGGTAGCTGCTGCACTTTGTGCACAAAATGCTGCGGCACGGGAGAGGCCAAGAGGCTGCGCCGGATGGCAAGCAGACACTGGACTTTCAGCGCGTGCGGACTGCTGGCGATCTCCCGCAGCTGTTCCATCATCTCTGGGCACTTCTGCAGCAAGGGCAGCTTCTCTTTCCGGCACTTCTGCAAGGTGCTGCAGTCCGCTATGGCCCCGGCGCTGACCAGCATATCCGGAAGTTGTCGCTCGCTGCAGTTCTCCAGAGCCGCGGATAGTGGGGTGTGACCGTTGAAGCCGACATGGTTCGGATCCGCGCCGTTCAATAGCAGCAAACGCGCGGTCTGGTAGCACGCGGACTTGCAGGCCAGAATGAGGGGCGTGGATCCGCGCAGCTGCACCACATCTATGCGCGCCCCGTGGCGAACGAGCAGCGAGGCTATCCGAACGTTACCATGTAGTGCTGCCACGTGCAAAGGGCGGAGCAAGGTGATGTCAGGAACGTTGACGTCACAAGCAGAGCTGGCAACCATGGCCTTGACCATAGCATAGTCTTGCAGGTCGACTGCGTGCCACAGCGCAGTGCAGCCGCGATCGTCGTATATGTTGACGTCCAGTCCGGCCTGCACGAGCTCGCGCACCATCTCCACATCCCGCTTCACGATACATGGGTACACGCAGGACAACTTCAGTCGATCCTTTTTCGTGTAGGGTTTCAGTTCGTGCATGTAGTTGTTCACGTGCACAACGTAGGTCATGTTAGGGTCACATTTGTAGCGAACCAAGATCTGAACTACTTTCTTCTGGCCCGCGCTCACGGCCTCCTCCAACAACGTGCGACCAAGACGGCAAGCAGCATCGCCATCTGTCTGCGTGGACCGGAAGGCATAGTTGGGACTAAGTCCACGCTTCAGATAGGCCTCCACGGACGCTGTGTCTGCTGTCACGATGGCGCAGTGAAGGTCTTCTTCAAAGTAGTCCATTTTTGATCCGTAGGCCACTTGTTGGCGCAGTAATGCTGGTGTGTGACGAAGTCCTGTGTGGCCTAGCCCTAGAACATAGAAGAGTGCAGCCCCATAGTGACTTTCTGTTTGCGTGTCATTCTGTCGGCAGTTGTATGGTCATCAATCAAGTGTTATTTATGAACTGTTAATTGGAGTCACTTACATTATAAGTAAATGCACTAATAATATATATTTTTATATCATTCGGGTGATTACTGAATCAAGCGCGTTCACTTGACTTGTGATTCCAAGAAACGAGAAGACAACTAGAATACGAGCTTTCGGGGCCCTCACTCACCATTGTCATGCAGACATCAGCGCTAATTTTCTTGTTTGTGTGGAAGAAGAAACAGATCGAGTCTCTGCTGGATGAACCCGTACAGAGTAGTTTTCCAACTGCAATTAATCTTCCGCCTTAGTCAGCCAGGTAATTTTCCACTGCCAGTTAGTTTTCCATTGCTGAGGCCCATCAGACTTTCCTTTCTGCTGTTTCAGTCCAAGAACTAAACAGTATTATAGCGTGACAAGGACTGGCATTTAGGAGGCCTAGCAAATTGCCTTCTACTCACTGGACCACTTTTGTCCTTTTGACACTGACTTCGATCTGCGACTGAAACTTTTCAATCATGATCTTGTGCAAAGGGTTAAAGTTTAGACTTCGTCAAACGTTCACAACAAACACTGACAGCGTTAAGGCAACGATTGGACTGACACATAATCTGGCACAACCGACATAAGGATAGCCGAGCTGTGCCACTGACATTTAATTCCTTCCTACCAATATTCGGTACTTCACATCCGATAACGAACCACATGCACCGAAAGTGCCCTAATTTTAGCTGAATATATCGCTAGCACAACGTGAAAACAGGTTCGACAGCACACACACTATGTGTATATACACACACACATACTTCGATTAGCACGAATTATTTATCGCATGACTTGGTCCACCCAAACCATCAAATAGGTCTAGATCGAAGACTGGGCTTGCGGACTAAACTAGAGCAGTTTGATTACAAAATCACTTGTTCCAAAACTGTGCTTGTAAGAGGAATCTCCTAAAGGTGTGTTAATTACAATTGCTTTCTGTGCAATGCCTTACAATATACATTCTCGAGGTTTTGAAAATCGCACGCGACTTGGTGTATTCATACTGCGGCAAATTATTATTTTAAGTATTAATGTAACGATCTACACCTGCTTATTTCTGGTAGTTATAGTGTATTTATCCATTCATTCTAGTTGTTTCTTTTATTTTTAAAAAAAAGTTCAACACCCGTTAGACATATTTCATGTATGCATGCGCATACTTTACTGCAAGTCTAGTGCTTTAATAACACCCCTCATGTGCTGCAAAGATATACAGAAGAACTATACAAAACTTATAATTTCAGAATAAATATTAAAGTCAATTTGTTCCGAAAATTGAATCATGGATTGTATAAACTTTCATTATCTACCAGTAAATACTATTTCTCAATTTCCAAGCATTTTCCGGGGGTTAAGATTAAGAGAGACCTCTTGGGTGTTGGCATTATATACTTTGAAAGGAATTTCTTAATTAATTTGAGTATGCATTATAGTAATATTTTTAAATCTCAGATCAAGAGTGCTTGGATGTCTTCAATGTTTTGCTTTTGGAAATCCTTGTTACTCTTTCCACAGTTGTCCAGATAACAAGAGTCCACTGTTCTTGTAGACTGAATATAACGAACACTCCTTCCAAGAAATTTAGTTCAAAACAATTTATAACTACTTTCTGTATACACGAGTGCGTGAAGACCTTGTGTTTTTACATCAGTTCCAAATAAACTGTTGAATTTAAAACAGTTAAAAGAATATCTTTCTCTCTTGCTTGTGACTCATTCGTTACACAATGGCATAAATTCGAATGCTGCACCCCCCTTTTTCACACACACACACACACTCACTCACAAACACTCTGCTCCGCAAAGAATCAACTTGCCTAAGCCAGTACCGAGTCTTGCCATGCGCCTTACGAAATGTTGACTTGAGCATGTGTATAATTTTATTTTTTTTAAATCTGCATTTCTTTATTTTGAAGGAACGAAAATTAGGTCCCTTATGTTAAAAGCCTGCGGGAGCTGCAGCGGCAGTAGTTACCTCACTGGTTATACATGTAATAAATAACTCTATCTTCACAATGTTTCAAGAATGTCTAGAAGCACTACGATTTAGCAGTTAGTGCCTAGTTATTATAACTGGTTAGTACTGATCTCATATAGGTTGTCAAGTGCACATAATCTGTTTGAAAACTGACAGTTCCTTCAGAGTCGGCCAAGTTCCTTTAGTTCTACCGTCATATAAACACTTATTAGAGTTTACTAGATCAAAATGACAATTTAACTGTATCGAAGTTAATTTCTATGATCTCGATAACTCGCGGTCACCATTAATCATCACCACTCTTCAACTTTCCTGTCAACCACCCTCCACTCTGTCTATTATCTACAACTCTCGTGCCCGTGCCAGGCTGGAAGCTGCCATTACCAATTAATAGTAGCAACATCTAAATTTCTGCACCCTAACTGAGCCCCAAGCATCAATAAGTTTATAGAAAAACCAAACTTCCTGTTCACAATCGGTTGCTTTAAAAAATAATGTAGTCATAAATATAAATTTAAGCAGTGTTGCAAACAAAAAAAAGCTATGCTTCGGTATTTCAAAAGGTTTGCTCTTGAAATCAAAGGAAACAAAGAGCTTTTAATTTTCAGTCTTCAAGTAATTAGAAACCGTTTTTCAACATTCGACCCATTAATTTCCCGCCGTTATTCGCAGTCAACGGCACATTCTCTATGTGATTCGCGTGGTCGCGTTTCTTATACTTACTACGGTTTATACAGTTGTTTAACACATTCTGGACACCTAGAATTGCACAACCTCTTTTCTTCTTCGTACCTCTCTTTCGAACATAAGGCCATGCCTCCGAGGAAAAAGTCAGCCGTAAGAACACCTCTGGAATATTTTTATTTGTCTGTGATACGCGTCTAACTCAAATATATTTATTATTACATTGAATTTATAAGACACGATGTAGTTATTAATATTTTTGATTTTTTTCATTGCATATTATGAATATTAGAAAAAAATAGTTTTAAAAATGCAATACAATTACAAATATCTCTATACCATCACCTGAAAAAAAAAAAGGCAGAATATGATCATTGTCATTGTGCCTACAGTATACTATATTACTATAGTAATATAAAAATCTAGACGAGATACTCAAATCAGCACACTGAACAATCCTTGAAATAATTTGTAATTGTATTGAGAAGGGAATACAAGCATGTAGTATAATATATATATATATAAATAAATATGCAGAATGAATGTAATGTGTTTGTGATACACCTACATTGATAAATGCATACATATACACACAGTTTTCTATTTATGTGTTCCCCAGACTGGTGTAAACAAAAATCATGTGTTTGTGCACTCACTAGTGAATGGATTTTTTTTTTTTTTTTTAACAGTGATTGATTTTTGTCACTTCATTACCTGGCAAATATGTCTAATTGTCTTCCAACTTTCACCATAATCAGATATTGAGATAATGAATATAAATGATGTGCCTTCAGTTTTAATATATTTTTATTTATAAAATATTATTTCCAAAATAGTTGATCATTTAAAAAAAATCTTTATTGCTAAGCGAGTCTATAAAACTGCTTTTAAATATAACAAGTAGTTTTTTTAAAGGTTTTTTTTGCAATAAATAACTTTGATGAGGCATTCTTCACTTCAGTTCTTGTTTTCATTAATGTTAGCACACCTAAAATATGACATAACATTTTGTTTGTAAATAAAATTTTAAAAAATTACTGCTGGTAACACAATAATTAAAACTTAAATTCATATTATCGAATACCATTACCAAAAGAAAAAGTGGGAATCAGAATATTATGTTGCCCATATTATATGAAATATTTCACCAAAAAAGTAAAATACAGCAGCAATAAAAAAGTAGAATGTAGATTTAATTGGAAGATTGAGCTGGCAAAGAAGTTGGTACTGTTGACCATAACTAAATCATTACAAGTCATGATAGATATATCTAAAGTTGCATGGATTTCACACAGCCAATGAAAAGAATATTATTTATTACAAATAAAATTAATTAATACTTTACTTTGGCATTAAGTGACAGTGTAAAACTTGGATATGAGCTTGAAGTTGATCTGGTTCCTGTAAATACTATCAGGTTTACAGAAATAATAAACTATCTATAGGATTTTTGACAGCTATGTGCTCATGCCCTCTTGTTAAAAGAGAAAATGAAATTCTTTACATTTCCTTTAATAAAATGACACTTAACTGTTTAACAACATCAACAGGTAAACTAATTAAAAATTGTATATTGCATAACTTCTGAGAAAGAGACAAGCAACAATGCAACTATCAGATGGTCTTTTGAAGGAAAATTGCAAGAGCTCGTGATGAATACATGCATGAAGCCTCCCTTACATCATAGGTATTATTCTGGCATGTGTGTACCAGATTTTGTTACAAAGTTATTAATATTATGGAGTTATATTTTATAATACAGTTTATATGATAAGTTTCAGGTGAACTAAGTGTGCAAGTAAAATATTTTTGTTTAGATAGATCAAACATGATTTTCAAATATATTGCTGTAGTTTATTGTAGAAACTATGGTGAATATGTAGCCCTGAGCAAGACCACTTCATTAAAAAATAATGTAGGCTTGTTACCTATATAATGCCTTTTAATGCTTTTACTGCATGTGATTGTGATGTTGCCAAATGTCTTTTATTTCTTATTGCTACATATTTTTGGTTGCTAGTTGCCATTCATAATTATTACTTGCATGCTTGACCATTTTGGTTCTGTTGATAAAAGTGCATTGTCAAGAATTGGAGTATTAAGCTGCCCATATCAGTAAAACAGAACAATCAATGTTCTTTGATAGATTAAAGACAGTGTTCAAAGTATTTATGCAAACTACTTAAATACATTTTTTTAAAAATCCTACAGGTAATAAAATAAAATGACACTATATTATAACAAATAACTGTATTTATGAAAGAGGAACAAATAATGATGAAGAGTTCGGAACAGTGACATGCAAAAGAGTTAGTCAAGAAGACTAACTCTTTTGCATGTCACTGTTCCAAACTCTGATTTAAATGTGTTTGAAAGCTCTCTTGAAAATGATTCTGCCTCCTTGGTATCTCGGTGGAAAGGCAGGTAATCCACATTAGCAAATGAATGTGCTATAATCATAGGAACAAGATATTTTGTTTTTGGAATATTAAATATTATAATTATAATATAAATATTTTTGGAATATTAAAAATGCATGTATTAGATGATGAATGCAAGCTTCTAGCAGAAGTGTACAGATGTGAGATCAGACAGGTAATTAGGGCTGGGACCAGACATTGAAGCCTAACAAAGAGAAAAGATCTTGTGATGTGACTTTGTTCAGATCTTGTGACTTCAAACAGGTAGGCATTGAGACTGGAGAATTGCACTTAATATGATCACTTCTTTGGAGTTCTGAGAATGAGCCTAGCTTGCAGTGGTTTGAAGTTTCTTCACAAGACAAGTGGTAGACCACAAAGAAGAGAGTTACAGTAATCAAGTCAAGAGAGTACTAGTGAACACACAAGGACTTAACCTTTTCCGTATCGTATCGCCCACTAGTGCCCTCTATCCACTGTATATCGAATCACCCACTAGCGCCCTCTATCCACTGTGTATTGAATCGCCTGGAGTTGCCTGCTATTAATAGACATTCTGTATTTAGGTTTTGTAAACACTGCTTTTGTAGAAATAGCTGGTATCATGGATATTTCTTCCAGCGAGATCTCACACTTTTTGAAAATGGCGACATTCTTTGTTTACACATGTTCTACTGATTTTTAGCAATTTTTCAAAGTTGACTGTTTAATGTTTTTAAATGGCTTTTCAATTCATGAATAATCTTGTGAACAATGCCTTGGCTGGGGATCAAGTCAATACAGATAAAGGTATTGTAGAAATAGTGAAAGTGATGTAGATTTAGAGAGAGTTGAAGAGTCTGATCACACTGACTCAGAATTTGAGATCGATGACAGTTCAACTTCGAACCAAACGCAAGTAGCTGTGAATGTCAGCGAGTGGTCTAGAGAATTGAAAGATGTGATTGTAAACCATTTTACGATGGCATCTGACCCCATGCATGATTTACACAATGAAGTTACAACCTATGATGTGTTCATCTTATTTATTCCTGAAGAATTTTATGAACATTGTGCCCAGCAAATAAATCTTTATGCTGAGCAACAGCAAGCAATGAAAAACAAAATAGACAAATTATAGAAGCCCTGCTCAGCTAGTGAAATGAAACTTTTTCTCTATATCAACATCATGTTTGGCATCCACAAATTGCCTAGTTTTCATAATTATTGATTCACAGATGACCTCTTAAATGTACCTGTAATATCAAATGTTATGTCAAAATGTTTTTGTTTTAAGTAGCCAACATCAATGGTTGGATTATTTATAAAGAAACAAAATCAGTTGCTGATCCTACATCAAAACCAATGTCTCATTTGGATTTTCTTTTGAGCATAAGTAGAGCTCTGATGAAAGGTAAAATATTCAGGAAAAGGGCTTCAAAAGAAGAACCATCAGTAACTGGTATTTCAAGACCATGCCCAGCAGATCATGTTCCTGTATGTCTTGGATGAAAAAAACCAATATTATGAACGTCGAGGAAAGAAGATAAAACTAACTCTGGTAAAGGCATAGAAATGGTGTTTGGCTGCTTGATCTGCAAAGGTACACCTTTGCAAAGGCCTATGCTTTGCATATTTTTCACCAGAAACAGTAAATGAATTACTTTACATACGCAACAAATGTGGAGGGAAAAAACCCAAAAAACTCTGAACATTTTGATTTTTCTCATGAATTCTATTTTTTATATTAATATAAAAATATAATTATATTTAAATGCTATGCAGAACAATAGCCCATCCATTTCTGGACTTTATTATATTTTTTCATTACATTTAGCTTTATAAATGATTTTTATTTGCTTTCAAATTATATCAATTTAGTTGTGTTAATTCTCAAATGGTTTTTCTTTCTAAAGTATAACAATACTCCCATTGTCCCCATCAGTTTTCTATTTTGGTCCCATCAGGTACCAAAAGTAGAGTAGACTTGGTGTGCTTAATAATTATTGCTAAATATTTGTCTCACCAAATCAGAAATACATTCTCTGAATGTGTTATAACAGTATTCAATAATCTTGATGGTTTAGTTGCACAAAGTTTTCAGCTTTTCACTTAATGTGATAAAAGCCAGGTATTTTTTATTTCACATCAGTTAAGGTCATAAAATATATTCACAGAAATTACCACATTGTTTGCATTCATTTATCATTTTCTTTCAGTTTTTGTCATTTCAAGTTGAAATAAATTTGTTTTGATTCTATTCTGAAACTTGTGCATTTGTAGAAAGTATTGTCTGAATGTCCCATCAATTAACCATGGAATGCGCCTGAGTCAATCAAGCTATCATTAGATAATTTTATCAAGCCCAATGATTGTAATTTAAAAACATTTTAAGGGTAGATATCAGATCTTAGTATGACTTAATAATAATTAATAAAATTGTAAGTGGATTTTGTTATAGTTCTGTTAAAAATATATATGAATTCCAGAACATTTTCACTGCATAAGCATCTATTGATTTAACAGTGCTTGAAAAAGTTGAATTAGGTTATCTCCAAAATATTCATCTGTGTACTAATATTCTAAGTTATGACTAGAGCAGCAAAAAAAAAAAAAATCATTCCATTTCTCGTTGATTGACATTGACACTAATGTTTTAGCATTTGTTGCTTACAGTAGAGTGTTTAATATTTATAATATTAGATACCTTGTAAATGATTAATTAAAAAAATAATTATCATTATTCGTTCAGATTTTTAAAGACTTTATCTGTGTTTTTTCCTTTTCCTTTAAACTTTTTATTAACTTTTCCAATAGGTAAAAAGCAAATCAGAGACAGTCAAGGAAACAGTTTTACCTGAAAACAATACTATGGATTCGTCAGATAATGAAGCAGTCAACAATAAAGCCAAATCAAGCAAAGATGGACAACAGCCATCAAGAAAAAGAAAGGTAAGAATAAATTCACTGCAACTAGTACAAGGCCAGAGTTCAGGGGAGAAGAAAAAATGCACAATTGTCATTCCCAGAACTAAGGGTGTGGAAATGGAACTGAATTAAAAATATTGCTTGTAAAGCCTGAACAAAAAGTAAAAGAAAAATTACCTTACATCATCTCAAACCTAACTTGAAACAATTACATTTTATAGTCAGTTAATCAGATAAATTGTTAGTTTGGTAATTTTAAGAGAATTCAGAAATACTTTGAATGGGGGGGGGGGGGGGGGAATACACAAAAGTATGCTAAAATTAATGTGTATGTGATTTCTCAAAAGAATTTAGTAGAAAAATTGCCTATTCAGATTTAAGTGTACAAGTAAGGTACTAATAAAAATTTCTCTTTTATCATACTATCACTCCGGGTTCGTAGCAATTTTGAAAGTCCTTGTAAAATGAGACCCATCATGAAAAGTACTTGAATTTGCCTACAATTCCTTGAATTAGTTGAGAAGTCCTTGATTTTTATTTTAAAAGAAATACCGGTATCTCACCCGTTTTTCTTCATCAGTTTGCATAAACATATTTATTTTAAATAAAATGCCATGAAAACATTTGCAAGTCATTGCTGAGTTTTCAGTACTTCGGCATTCACTTCAGTTGTTTCCGGTATGTCGTTTAAAAGTCCTACATAGGATACTGAGAATTCCAACTTGGAGGGCTACAAACATTTAGAAACTAAATAACTAATTTACAACATAATTTTTATCAATTCCAGAATAGGACTTTTTCTCAAGAATAGTAGCCATTTTCACTTTTGTTGTTCGGACAGTTAGGAAAGTTTTTTCTTGTACAGTTTGATTTTCTGGAGAGGGGGACAACCAAAAAAAAAAATGGCTGGTAATCAATTTATTGAAGAAATTATTCTCGTGTTACTGAACCCAATAAAAAATTAGGAGAATTTATAAAAGCAAGTAATTGAAGAATCAGACAGATATGGTGAGGAATTGGCACGTGGTCCAGATAATAGCGGTCTTGGAACCTGAATTTATCAGAAAATAAGAGGCAATTGACTCTGAAGGTCATATAATCCATGGATTTCATGTTTTGAAACCAGATTTGATTTAATGTAATGTAAGGTGGGATAATGTTTTATATGTTATATATGATCACGATTAATATGTGTTTGAAGCACTTTGTAAACTGAAAGATGTTGAAAAATAAAGTCGAAAATGGGGAAATCCCTCAGACATGTTATAGTGTTTTCGAGTTTGAAAATGTCTTTCAAGATAAAAGCTTTTGAGCAGATTGTTTTGTTGCATTATTAGATATTGGAATATATTCATTGAACATTTTTTAAACTGCACACAAATCTAAAATAAAGAATTATGTTTCTCATTATCCCGATTCACTGTTTTTTTAGCTTGCATTACGCACAGACAATTGCTACGTTTGTTTTAATAAATTTTAAATTTTCACAACTTTATGATAGATAAGAGTACTTTTGAAGATAATTATTATCTGATTCTTTGTTTATGCTGCAGTTCACAAAATTTGTTCATCGTTGAAAGGTTTGTAAATTTTGATATGTTATTATAGGCTAGCAGTTAAGATACATTGTCCGCCATTCTACTATATTGCATTTATGATTCTAACTCGTTTGTGATGGAAATATTAATTCTTTTTAAAAACTTATGTTCTGTACATTTATATAACAATAACTGCAAATGTGTAAAATTCAAAATTATTTGCATGTGATAAGTGATTTAAGCAACTGTAGGAACATAAAATTGATCAGAAATATTTTTAAATTTGTTTTCAACAGTCAGTTATTTTATTTATATAATCGTTAAAAGTAGTTTTTGCCAAATAAACATATATTTATATTTATATCCACTCACCCAAAAAGGAGGAAAGTTTTATGAATTTATGTTAGTTTTTTTTTTTTTTTTAAGTTTATTATTTCATTCTTAAAGTTGGTACGTGTATTGGTTATTTGTTGCATAGTCTAGCACTGCAAAGAAGAATTCAGTGTGCTAAAGGTTAATGCATAGCATTGTATATTGATATTAAAATTCGCTTTAACTGTTTTAATTTGTAACAAAAAGCATAATGTCATTGATGTAACCAATGTATTTTTGAACTTAGTTCGCAAACTGGTGGCCCTTGAATATAATACTCATCTGTTAAAAAGTCCTTGAAAAATCCTTGACATTTTTTCTAAATTGCCGTCAAATCCTGTTACAGTTAGTCACTATCTGAAAGTGATGCTGAGAATAAAATTATCTGCTGAGTCAGTAAATAGCTTATTTATTTTTGAAGGCTTATAATTATTTATTTTTAAAATAAAAGTGAATCAGAATTCTGTCAACAAAATGCTAATGAAATATTTAGTTTTAATTTTTTCATAATTAAGTTCATCAGGTTTGATTACAAATTTTGAAATAACTTAATTCTTAGTAGCGCTTTTAATTTTTCTACTTTACAGTTTAATTATGCTACTGCTACTCTCAAGTGCTAACACTGTAACAGCATTCTTTTATGAATGGAAAATATAAAGAAAGCTGTAATCTTTTGAAGGTTATTATTTGTTGTCTCATCTTTTTATTCATTTGATTTAGTGGTCTTGTTTGTAATGTTGAAATAGTTTGTGGATGTGGAAGATGCAAACAAGGATGCTTCCAAAGAAGATTCAGAACCTGTAGCAAAGCAGAGCAAGAATATATCTCACAATCTTTCTTCCCTGGACTTTTCATCAAAGGCCAAAACAGAGGATGGTCGATCATGGAACTTAAAAATCGCATCCTGGAATATAAGTGGCATTCGTGCTTGGTTAAAGGTAGGATATTTAAGTAATGCTTTCACAGGTTTTAATTCTTTATAATTCACTTTTATATCAATTACTACTTAATTTGGTCATCAGTTAAAAGATTAGATCCACATAACCAATACTATTGCTAGTAGTTTAATGTACATATAACAACAGTATATTTATTTTTATTTTTTAAAAAGGAGAGGTCTCTTTCAGAAAAATGGATTGACCTATCTGGATCAAGAAAAGCCAGATATACTGTGCATTCAGGAGATAAAATGTTCTAAAGAAAAGATGCCCAAAGAGACCATTGTTGATGGATACAAAGCTTTCTGGTGCTCTGCTGAGAAGGAAGGGTACTCAGGAGTTGGCATCTACACAAAGACTGAACCTATTTCTATTAAATATGGTTTAGGTCAGTACTTTTGTGTTTATCTAATATTTGTAAAATACAAAATGTTATGCATCTAGTAATTGTTCATGGGTGTGTTACAGGCACATACAGTTAAACAAAATTATTTCATAGGACATATAGTGGAACAAGAGTATTTTTCACATTTCAGCATTTGACATTATTTCAGTTATGCAACTTTTAAAAGTAATTTTTAACAGTTAAAAATTATATACTTATTCTTACTTACTTTTCTAAAAGTTTCTTGAAATTATTTGAAAAGTTATATCTGTTTCAATGTTCTTATACGTCGTTCATTCAAGCACTGTAAAAAATGATCCATTATACTAAAGTTTAATGACAATATTATTCATTTTTGTATCTAGTACAGCATCATTTATCTAAACCACCACCGTCTTGTGCCTTGAAGCCATTCCCATGACCCATGCAGATTAAAAGTGATTTATAGTTGAAAACATGTAAACTTTTAGGTTAAGTTCAAAATAAATATAACATACACTGTTTCTTCAAATGTTTTGGTTATTATAGACCATTTCTTAAATCATTTATTTTTTATTTTATTTTTTATATTTCACATTTCAAAATACATGAGGAATAACGTTGCATTCATTGATTTAATTGTAGGTCTGATAACACTGTTTTATTATCAGAATCTATGCAGGGCCCATTTAGTTCAGATAATTGATGTCCTATTGCATGTTTTTATCATTTAGGCACAGCTCAATTGGTCTTTGAATAAAACTGTTGCCTTTTGAATAAGATATATTCATTGATTTTTGTTGTTATAATGTTACAGGAGCATACATTTTAGAAACTTATAGTTTAAAATTACAGCTTTTTTATTAGGCAAACAATAAAATAAATAAATATATACTTTTTTTAATTGCCATACACAGGTATCTCTAAGCATGATAATGAAGGTAGAGTCATCACAGCAGAGTTTGAGAAATTCTACCTTGTTGCTGCATGTGAGTAATTCATCATGAAATGTTTGCATTTACATTACAATGCTATTTCTTGCCTCAGTGATGTTGAATTGTGCATAACTTCCAAAGAAGTTTATAAAAGCTAATATTGTACTTATTATGCAAGCAGATATTTAAAATAAGGAAATATATTGTCAGAAAAACATTTCTTAGCTGAATTGTGTATCATACGATATTTTTGGTGGTGTCATTCACTAGTTCAGTACAATTATTTGTATAGAAAGTAGACTACTGCAAATGTTTGTTTTTCGTCTTTTAAAGAGACTTTGAGGTATTATACTGTTTTGTATGCGATGATGGCAGTTTACTTTGCTGATTTTACTGTTTAAAAGTGCATGACTTGTTAATGAAGACAGGATCTCAGAGCATTATACTCTAGTTTTGCATTGTCTTATTATCTCACCTGAAGATTTAAGAAAAATAAATAATATACTTTTCATTCACTTAGTATTTTAAAAATATTCCTGCCTGTGGCACAATGAGTATGGGTTGGTTTGACTTTAGTAACTACTTGCTGTGCTCCATAAGCTTAGTTTTCTATAGTTTACTCATGGATGTTATATTCATCAGTTGTTGCCTGGTCAGTGTAGAAGTACAGATAAGCAGGTAAACAAAAAACTGAAAGACCGTCACTAGCTCCTTAGCGACTGTTGTTATGAAATGAAAAATGAAACTTTGGCACTTTTTGTGAAAATTTCCTCAAAAACCTAGATTATTCTAACTTAAAATGAGTAATTTTGTAGCTGAAAGTATAAAAACTAACTGCAAGGAATACAAGTGATATAAATTAACCAGTGCTGCAGAAAATTTACATACTTGAAATGAACAAATCTTTTTCCACTTGTAGCATTCCCGATTAAGTTTGGAGCAGTATCTTCTACAGACTCGAGTGAGATTTCCTACATCAAGTAGGCATCACTACCACCTAAATTCAGCTCAATATCAGGCTCATAATCAGAAGTCATTGGAACAATTTTTGTGAAGCAAGTGTAATAATGTAATTTACGAAAAATTCAAGATGCGGCCAATGCATCCTTTGTCTACGATTTTTAATGTGAGATTATGAGCATGAAATAATAAAATACAACTTTTTGAAAAAGATTAGCTATATAAATCAACATCTAATTTTGATGTACAACTGGTTTTTAAAGTAAAATATTTAAAAAATAATATTTTGTAAGTTAGTTTAGGCACCATTCACACCTGATCGATTTTTCTATGTCCCTGTTTGAAGAGGGTTAATAAATGAATTCAAGGGTGACATCTTTGGTCTTGTTTGATAGGAGATGGTACTGAAACAATAAGACTTGAGTTCTTGAACTAACAGTAGGAGTTTCTACAGAAACAAACATTGTTGTTTATTTGATTTTTAAAAAATATAAAAACATTTGTAATGTTGCATTTAGAATTAAACAAGGAAAGAGAATGAATATAATATTAATAATTTATATAGTAATATTGAATACAGCATTTTCATTACAACCAGTTGACTGAAATCATGTCATAACATAGAACCTTAATTTTTTATCAGTTCAGACACATTCATGTAACAAACAACTAGTTTTTTTCTTTGATTTTGTCAGTGATAAATTCAGTAAAGTCAGCATTATTGGAGTATTTAACATTTGTTATTCAAAAATAAAGAACAGCCCAAGGACATTTGTGTGTGTATGTGTACTTTATAATTTTTAATACCTGTCAATCCCTCAATATTTTAGTCCCAGCCTACACTCGATCATGTTTTGACTGAACTTTATTAGCTTGTATTGCTTTCATGTTGTATTGCTTTGCATGTTGTGACTTCATTCTCTTATAAAATATTTTTATTTTTTCTTTATTTGTTTAAAGTGCCAGTCTGCTATTATCTTCACCATTTTAGTTCTAGTCTACACTATTAGTTCTATAACACAGACATGTTTTGACTTCACTACCTGTGTAGTATTCCTTTTACTTTGGTTAATTTAAATGCCATATTTTCTGTTTCACCATTTAATGGGCCTTCATTGAGTACTGTATTAAATTGCAATACATTTTAAACTGAAAAAGAAATGATTGCACCATTTTTTTTTTAACTGATATGGTTTTAGCATTAAGTTCCATCTTTTCACATTTTTACCTTAATTTTAACTGAGGTTTAAAAAAATTATTTATACAGTTTGCTTGAAATATTATTACAGTTTATATAATTAATGGTATGTTAGTTTATTTAATTAAATGCAAAATGTCACTCTTTTGCATTTTCAGTGCAGCATTGTGTTTGCATTTCCTTTGGGGTAATGCACCTTTGCAAGAAGCATCTTTATTATTTGCAAAATATTCATATGACTCACTGTTTAATGTTTATGATTATATGTCAGCACAGTCCTTTACAGTTAGTACACTGGTACTTTGATATTAGGCACCTCAATATATCACAGACCTGCATACAGCACGAACAGCCTATGGTCCCCTCCCCCCATTTTTTTATTTTTACCGTCCAGCATCTTCAAATTACATGTATGGAGTTAACAGCACTGTATCAAATCAACTGGCTCATTTTGCAAGTGTTTTGCTGACTGTGCCTAAACTTTATACAATATATGCTTTCAGTAAATTGTACATTACTTGCCACTTTGTAAACACAGCTTAACAACGATCACTATTGATTTGGAGACCCTCACACACATTTTACTGCTGTCTAAACAGACATTTTTGAGTTGAGGTGGCTGGAATCGCCTAAAAAGTCTTCAGTTGCAGTCTATAATTGATTTAGGTAAAGAGAAGAAATGCAGCAAATGTCTAACACATCATTTTTTAACAAATTTAACAAATGAGTGAGTAAATTTTCATGTCCTCATGCAAGAGACTGCATGTTTTATAATGCTAAAAATACTTATAAACACAATTTATTTGAACAGAGCTGTGATTGCATATGCTTAAATAATTGGCTTAAAGTACATGTGGTGAAGTAGGGTGAACCCTAAGTTGATAAATAATAGTTGCCATGTGACATAGGTTGTTCATAGGTGACAGAAAGGATCCCTCTTTATAACAGGTCTCGCGCACAAACACATTCAATTTTTTAGGATCCCAAGGACCATGTTATATCGAGGCACCAGTATATATTAAATCAACCTATTAATTTTAAAGATCAAAGTGAATTAATTTTCCTATTTGACATGATTCATTAATTTCTATCATCATTCCACTTTCATGTTTACACTTTTGTTAGAATACCAGTATTTAATTTGTACTTTTATGATCATAGCAGTTTTCTTTTTAAATCTGTTTGAACAGAGTATTAACTAATCTGTCAAAGCCTGTTTAATGTTGTTATGTGTAAATTTATTTATTCATAACTTTTTACAGTATGAAGTTGCATTTACATAAGTTTATATTACAACTTCTGCTTAACCCTTTTCTGAGTTCAAATAAAAATTGTAAGCTGCTTTTAAAATCAGTATTTTTACAAGTCATTTGTATGCAATGTGTAAATGCAGATGTGCCAAACGCAGGGCGGGGTTTGGACCGGCTGGAATATCGTACTCAAGAATGGGACTTAGACTTCCGACAGTATTTGAAGGATCTTGATGCTAAGAAACCAGTCATCTTATGTGGAGATCTTAATGTGGCTCATCTAGAGATAGGTAGGTATAGTAGAAAAATATAACATTTTAAAACATGACATCTGAAACTGACCATTCAAATGACTGGATTCTGTCATTTAAACAGTTTTATTGTTTCTTAATGCAGTATGTTGTATATAATAAGTTATTACTTCTCTTCAGATTTACTTTTTTTAAAACCAAGGTATTGAATGAAAGACAGAGTAAAAATAGTGAATACAGGTAAATAAGTTTCCCTACATCTCACCACCCCCACATTTTGTGCTGTATTATTTCATAGTAAAGTGAAGACTTTTCATGACATTTCTATAAACAACTGTATTCTCTATTAGTTCTTGACAAGAAACCTGCTACTGCTCATCATTACATTGCCAATACACTACTATTGAATATAGACCTCACAACTCATTGTTGAGTTTTACTTATTATCTTCATCAATCTTGATTCTTGGCTAGGCATATATTTTTTAGCATTGATGGTTGTTTGGAAGCCATGTTGATAGGTAAAATGCATTTACTGACTGCAGGAATATGGAAAAAGAGAATGTGGCATAAATGAAACAGAAGCCAAAGAAGACTTGTAGAAAGAATCTAAAGTAAATAGAAGATGCTTTCCAACCTACCACCACTATTTGTTATTCTCTTCTGATAGCTTATCTTATATGATTTACACAGGAATTTTTCTTTGGAAAATAAAGTTTCTTGAGTATACGTTAAAGTCACTCTTAACAGTTCCTTTTAACCACTTTATTTCATAGGAAAAAATTCATTGGATGAAGAAACACCAGGTTGGGGTAGGGGATCTAATTATATGATTTGAAATATAATGAAACTTTATATTATAACATTTAAAAAAATTTTTAAAATGGTAAAGTGCATAAAAATTAAATCTTGATGTTTATATAATGATAATTTTAACTAATTATTCTCACAGTTTAGGGACTCTGTGTTCTCTTTCAAACAAGTTTGAAGTCTTATAGGTTAAACTTATTCTTTTTGATACTGGTGAATTATTTGATGGTTTGCCATTCTATGGACAGATTTGAAGAACCCCAAGACAAACAAGCGTACTGCTGGATTTACCAATGAAGAACGAGCTGAGTTTAGTGCACTGTTGAAAGAAGGATTTCTTGATTCATTCCGCACATTGTATCCAGATAAGGAGGATGCATATACATTTTGGTCAAACTTCAGGAATGCTCGTGAGAGAAACATTGGCTGGTATGTATTGTATTACATACAATTTAAATTTAATTCACTCTTAAGTTGTGTGGAAACAGATAAGATCCAGAAGAAAAATCTCTTCACATTTTATTACTTTTTGAGTGACATTTTTATTTTGAAAATAGCTGTTTTACATTTGATTTGTTTTGTACATATTAACTTGCCAAATTATTTAATATAATAAAATATTAATTAGTGAGAATCCACCAATAATTATTACAGGGATTCTCAGCCTTTTAGGGTGCACGGTTGTATTTGAGAATTAGGAGTATGCCATTTTATGGAATAATTAACCAGTCTGTTGCTGGCAAATACTGCAGATTTGACAGTATACCATATGGAATAATTTGTGGCTTACAGAGGAAAAGTAAGCTATAATGGTACTTTTATCATTATTATGGCACTAAGATATTTGTAAGCAGACTTAAGAACAAAAGGAAGTGTACATTTTTAAAAAAATTGTTTTAAATTTATTTTTTATAATGCACATGACTATTTAAAGAAATTATTATTTTAAAGCCATAGGGTATTTAGAATTCTTTTGCATCAACTTACTGCCATTAATAAAAGATTTTGACAGTCACTACTTTCAGACAAACATTTATAACAGTTAATCTTGTGCATGACTTATGAGAAATCACATCTGCTTTTCTTGATGGCAATTTAAAATTAACAGGTTTGGTGTGTTTAGATCAGCGAGAGCCTAGCACTTGGTTTCTCATTGCCATCCGCACAATTACCCCATTTATCTAGTTAGTTATATTGAAACAGAGATTAATCACAGGCTGGAAGCATTCCAGCAACCCTGTCTTCATCTTCTGCCTACCATATATTTTTCTACTTATTTAAAATTCTTCTGTGAAGCCATTTAGCATTTGTTTGTGAAATCGGTGGATTTTGGAAATAGACATAAAATCCAAATTAGCCAGCTATGTGCTTGAGTCTTCATTATTTTGTTTTTTAAAATCGATCTAGCAAGGTTGCATTTTGCAGATACCCACTTCTTTTGACAAGTTTTTATTAATTTCTGTTATTAATTGTAATTTTTGTTTATTGTGTGTTTCAGGCGTTTGGACTACTTTGTTTTATCAGAACGCTTGAAGAAAGACCTCTGTGACAGCTTGATGCGAAAAGATGTGATGGGAAGTGACCATTGTCCTATTGTGCTCTTGCTCTCTGTCTGAATTTTTTTTATCTCCAAAGTCCTTGTGGCATTAAATCTCATGACACCTTGTGCTGAAATTGTGGTAAAAGTGCCAAATGTTCCATGATGCTTCAAGCATTTGAGAGCATTCAGAGTAATTATTGTGGCATTGATCTTTGGATTTCCTAATTGGCTAGGTGTTAATGATTTTCATAGCTCTCTGAGATCGTCTTTCTCGGCCATGGTTGTAATGATCAATTGAAATCGTCAGTGTCATCAAATTTCTTTAGTAAACATTGTGTCTTGGCCTTCCAGTATATTTCTTGTCAGTTTTAATTTTTGTTTTGATGTTGTTTCATTTACTTAAAATAGTTTATTTTGTCTAGTTTATTTGCTTTATCAATGAGGTAAGTTTGATTTTTCTCCATTAAAGAATAAAGTGTTCACAACACTAGCTATCTTTCATATCACAAGCTTGTCCATTCAAAAGCAGTATGCTTTGTTACCTTACCACACTGAGGAAGCAATTAAGGGTAAAGACTCAAAGAATGGACAAACCTGCCTCCCTTCATGCAGTTATAAATCTTCCCAGAATGCTAGTTGGTTAGAGAGCTTCTGGTGTTGATGTTTGGTATGTGTTCTGCAGAGAAAATTGTTTTCACTACACAATACTTACTTTTAAATTCAGGGGTGTTTTATAATTTTTGTTATGAAAGATTTTATGAAACTGAATTATGGATTAAGGTGAACTGTTTGTTAAAGTGTCCTTCAAAAACATTTAATTTAGGACAGGTTTTTGGAAAAAAAAATTTTTTTGATATGACAGTTTTTATTTCTCTTCTTTTATATATGTAATTCTGTAGCATCTTTTAAATCAAGAGGTCATTTTGAAACAAAAGCTTATTTGAATACAGATAATAAAATCCAAAAGTCTGTTAATTCAAAGGTTTAATGTACTTATCATTTGTCCATGATAGGCAATATAAATCTTAGTGTTCCAAGTATTCACTTGTATTGATAGAGAAAAAATACCATGGCATTTTTGGGGTATATACACAAAGATAGAATCTGTTTTCTAACAAGTAATAAATATAATGGGTATTTATTTATGGAATGACTTTTACTTAACAAACTTTTCTGAGCTAGGGAGGGTTGGGAAAGATCAGTTGAAAAAAATTACCATGACCAGGGCTGGGTTTGAATCCATGACCACAGTAATCATCAGTGTTGTGTGCATGTGGCATGAAAGTTAAATGTCCTTTTTTGGTGTTTGCTGTAGCTCCTACAATCATGAAGTCATCCAGTATGTATATTTGTCTGATTCCTAATTTTGTAACCCTTTCGCTGTCCTTATGCAAATTGATGATTTCCAAACTGCTCAGCTGTAGTTTTTAAAAAAGCAACACAAAACACAAATCACAGTAAAATTGATATTATTAAATGTTTGTTGTTTTTATCTAGAAAAAAATTTAAGTTTGTAGAATACAAAATATAAAAAAAAAATCCCCACTATTGCAGGAAAAATTGTATTTCAGAGGCAAGATGTAGATCAGAATCAAATAATTTTGATGTTTGCAATGCATTTAATGGAACAGATTGTCAAGAGGTTTGTGGAGGTTTGTTTAATGATTCTGATGTTATAATGCGCAATGCTTCGAAAATTGGACACCTATTGTAAGAATACATTCAAATACATTAGTTGCCAGACAATCCAGATTTCACTGGTATATGTCCTTTAGCCAGCATTAACAAGCAGATTTGATGATTAATCTTTTATTAAAATATCTTTATTTCCGGACTGATAATATGATTGAGAGTTACATGCCTTATGAAACTTCATTCAAAGGAAAGAGGCCTGACTCCTTCCAACTAGATAATGTAAACATATTATTGAAGAGATATTGTAATAAATAGTATGAATCCACTTTTATTAACACAGATTATTTAACAATAATCTAGCTATATAAGCTATAATAAGTGAATATTCTGTATGATTAGTGCAGTAGTTAATAGGTCATGATTTATATGCAAAATAGAGTATCTTAAATTATAATTGCTGCAAAATAGCAGGCTCAGAATCGTCTAGGATACAGGTGAACTCTGCATTACTTTTAATTAAATTTTTATATTTTTACCAAATATTGGCAGTCCAGTTAAAATGCAGCATCATAAACAGTGTTATTTATTCTTGTAGATAATATAGGTCTATTTCCATTATTAAATATAAATGGCATCTCTTTTTGAACCTGGCTGTTTGAGTACATATGTCATAGAAGGTAAGCCATTTTACATTTTTTAGCAGTGACAGTTTGGCATGTCATAAAATGAAAAGCACAGTGGCAGTAATTGTCACAGGTTTTCAGTTTATCTACACATTTTAACCTGTTTGTTTAGCAGAGAGAGTGCTTTTAAGGAACATTTATTTAAGACACATTCGTCTGGCATAATAATTTTACATTCGGATAATATGAACTAAGTGAAATTTTATATTATCAGTATTTTGTTTTTTATTTCCTGTTTATTGTTGGATTATTTTATTACCTTCTCATGTATATTGATTTTTATTTCATTCTGACTTGTTTTGTATTTTATGATTTATTTTTGTATTTTATTGGAATTTTATGATTTACTTTTTTATATTGGAATTTTATTATTTACTTTTGTATTTTATTGGACTCTGGTGGAAATTAACAATAAAAGATAATTATTAAGTTTTATATAAGTTTTATTCGCACATAGTTTTAAAAAACATTTGTAAAACTCAAGTAAGAAGGGGAAAAAGATCTGAGCTCATTATTTTGTGCCTATTGTCTGGATATTTTTGCTAATGAAGTAGTTTGTACTCTGTATTATTATTACATGTATTTGGTATGTTTAATTTGCTGTAGCGCTCCTTATTCAACTTTATTATAAGCTATGAAGACAAATTTTCAGCCAGAAGAGGTCAATTGTAATTTTAGTATCACTTTTGGAAACTTGTTTTTGCATATTTTGCTATTTGGTATTAAAATGTCATAAAGACATCTACATCATTAGGTTTCATTCTTTTATATAAGAAGCATCTTGCATATTCTTAAAGCTGTAGATAATTTTCTATCTGTTACATCTTTTGATAATTCTTTTAAAATCAGCTTAATAAATGTAAAAATAAAATGTATGTATAAATCTAAATAAAAATTGAAGGTTTCACAAGTTATCATATTTATGAAGAACTGGAGAATTCATTATATTATCTAGGTTTGGCATGTTTAATTTGATTTGTTGTTTACATGGCATGAATATAAATGTTCTGTCTTTCTTTTTAGAGAGAAGGTTTAGTAAGCTAAAAACAATTCTTGTATATGATGATTTCATTTGAAATATAAATAAAGTCAAGAACCTAAACTTTCAGCATTTTATTTATTTCTTCTTGTAGCTAATAAGACTGTGTTTTATAATTTTTAACCTCTTCTCCCTATGATATGTGTAATTGATGTCTAATTGAGGTGTTGCTTGAAAAGTTTGGCTTTTAGGAGCTGGTCCAAACTTCTAACTCAAAAAAGATTTAGAAAATAACTTTTTCCATTCTTGCAAAGATATAATAAACAAAAGATTCTTGTGGAAGTACAAGTTGGATAAAGTAGATTGTAAATACATTATTTGTCCTTTATGCAGTGGTAGATGTCATTTTTTTTCATCTAATAAGATAACCAGCATAGTTGTGACATGAAGACATTTTGCTTTAATTACAGATTTACATAAGTTACAAAGGCAATGTTTCTATCATCTTGTCAGACTAGTCTGTCAATTTCTACATGTCTAAAGTTCTGGAGCCATATTTGCACTGTGTGTGTTGTGTGTGTGTGTATCAGAATTAAGAGGTCTGACATAACTAAAATTTAAAACAACCAATTTAATTAAAAGCAGTTTTGATAGTTATAGGAGCTATAACTTAAAAAATATAGCACCATATTAGAAAACATGCAAAATTAAGTAAACGTAACAAAATGCAGACTAAGTGTGACTGCTTCGTTGGAGAAACATTTTTTTGCCTGATTAATTTTACAACTGAACTGTTGATGTTCCCCTCTTGCTAAAATCTAAAAGTAAAAAAAATATACATAACATATGAAGTACTCATCAGCAAAACGATTTTTGTGCAAATCTTGCAAAAATACTACAAAGACAGATGAATATACTTAAGGGAGAAAAGTCTGGAACTATATTTTAGGGCTACCTTTGGCAATTCATTGCCTTCTATATACATATAGGACCTTGAACAGCTGCACAAGCAACCGAATGCAGGAAAAATCTTTTAAATCTTGACTGATAAACATTTCATGTGTGCTAGACAGACTGACATGGACTGAAGTGACTTCATTATAATTAAAAGCTTTATGCATACCTCTGTTAGTTTTTGTTACATTTAGCATTACAGCAGTGGGGCTATTCAATAATGTTTTAAGACGTGTTCAAGATGACAGTTTGATGCAGTAAAGTTTTATATGACTTTACCTTGTGTCTTGAAAGAAAGTTTATTTTTTTAAAATAGATGTAAGCTTCGCTTTGGGATCATTGAAATTATTTTTTGCCTAATACATTCTTTAGCTATATTTGTTTAATTAAAATGTAATATATTTTGGTGGTTGACCCACTCAAACACACTTTTACCATATACATTCACATCTATATCCTTTGCTTGAAGATAATGAAAAAATATCACATTAAAGTGTAAGCATTAAAAATTATTTTTATTTATGTATAAACTTCACAGACAACTGCTGGAATAACTATCTTACATAACCACTATTTAATTTTGTTTCTTAATATCACATTGGCCTGAGGCTGGATGAATATGTAAAATGGTTGTGACATGACTAATTTGGGAAGGAGGGAATTTACTGGGCAGATCACAAGTAAACATGGGACAGGTTAAGGGTAAGTGCAAATCTTGAAATATGAAAAGTAGAAAAAACAACATAAAACATGAGCGGACAGTTTTAGGTGAAGGGAGACGATCACATAGAACCATGGTTAATATACTTTAATAATGATTAAAATCTTATAAATGCAGCATATTGTTTATCTGAAGAAGTTTTTCAGAAATATGTATATTTGTAAACAGAAGTGTAATTGTTAATGTATGTAATTATATACGTATAATATTTATTGTTCAGGGCTGAAAAACCAGATTGTAATGGATCAGGTAAATACTTAAAACAGATTTTCTTTACAAAATCCTGCTGTTTAGGTCTCGCCAACTGAAGAAATGCCTTGAGATATTTTGTTTTAAAAAATACTTTTCACTTCTGTACAGGCAGGTGTCCAGATCTTTCACTTCTTCCTGTAGTCCTGTTAAAATAAAAAATAAATGCATTGTCACCTTAGTGTGCTTTTGAAAGAAATTTTAACAAATAAAAATACTTTAAAACCCACATGATGTAGAATTATCATTAAAACAATAATATTTGAACTAATAAATTGTTTTGTACTAATCATGACAGATCTATTTAAACCCATCAGTGCAAATCTTAAGTGTCCATACATACAAAGAAATGCAAAAGCAAGAATGAACAAACAAGTATATGGTAAGATTTATTAATATATTTCTTTTTGAAAAAATATTTAGTTCTACCATTTTACCGAATCTAAACTTCCGGTATTTGGGTAGTTCTCAATTGAAATATTTACATGTGTATCAGTAAGACTTCTTTATTTTTATATTTTACATATTCCAACCTGTTTTCCATTAAATTCAAACTTTTTACATCCCCCCTTCCTCCAGTAGAACTTTAAAAAAAAAAAATTGTTTTATAGATTGCACTGTTTTCCTTCATTTGGCATTTCTAGAATTTATACGATAAACACTGACAAATACTGATAATTGTTCTCTGAGTTTCTGTAGTGTGACCATGCCTTTTGTCCAGAGGCGGGCAAACTTATAAAAGCATGGGCTGGATAAAACTATTGGAACAGTTCGCGGGCCAGACAGACAACCAAAGGTCAGAAAGTTCAGAATATGAAATGAGAAGAAAAATAATTTTAAAGGTGTATTTTATGTAAAAAAAAAAAAAAAAACCCAAATAAAAAATCACCTCAGTTTCAACGAAAAGTTAACGAGTTGGATGGTGTTGCTTACAACGAATCAGTGATTCAATGACAGGCTTAATTGATGTGGTGGACAAGCGGGCCGGATGGTTTATTCATGTATAATTTTCAAACGAAATATAGGCCTACGTGAACCGACAACTGTGCACTGACGCGAGTTACTTGGAGTGCACGGAGTACACAACAGTCACTGGCACGACTCACAGCAAACAGTGCATGTTACAGTCACTGGCACGAACCACAGTGAACGATTTCCAGTAAATGACATCAAAATGAACTAATGAGGCATGTCACAACAAAGGCGCGAATTGCTACTGCGCAAATCACATGAAATGCACGAGCCAAGGTAAATGGCGACACTATAGTATATAACAGGAGGTATAGAAAATGCACAAATCAGTACTATAGGCCTAACGAGTCACTGTTGAAGGCACGAGCCACAGTAAATGGCACACTATAGCATATAACAGGAGGTATAGAAAATGCACAAATTTGTACTATAGGCCTAACGAGTCACTGTTGAAGGCACGAGCCACAGTAAATGGTACACTATAGCATATAACAGGAGGTATAGAAAATGCACAAATCAGTACTATAGGCCTAACAAGTCACTGTTGAAGGCACGAGCCACAATGACGTTAAAGTACACATAATCGCACAAACTGAACTTTAGTTCTCACTTAAAAATGGCTTTAAGCCTTAAAACTTTAGTTCTCACTTATAAGTGGCTTTAAGCCTTAAAACTTTAGTTCTCACTTAAAAGTGGCTTTACAATAAAAGCCTTAAAATTCAAACAAGTGTGAATCCAGCATTACCTGTGTAAGATGACGTCATAAATGTCTCAAATAATGTTACCATTAAAAACATTCATTCATGACTTAACGGTAATCTTGAGAGGGGATAAACGAACTTTTTACTCATCATTTTAAATGAGTTTAACTGTACTCGGGCATCTTTTGTGAAAATAAGTTAAAGATTCAGAAAGCAAATATTTAACCATACTATAAGTAAAAAAAACAAAAACAAGGAGCAAAGGTTGTAGAACTATGACGTAAAAGGCTGTAGGCCTAAGGACTATGACTACATGCAACAAGTTGTATACAAATATGAAGTCATCTTGATCTTTTTTTTTCTATGGACATTCGCGTGCAGTAATAGAGTGAAATCAGCATAGGCCGGAAGCACTCCTTATAAATTAAGTAAAGTAAGTACAGTAAAAGGCAGTGTGTTGTATGCGAGATCAGCTGCAGTTCGACGCGTGAATTATATCTTACCTTTAAGGCATCCAAGTAAGATGGCGGACGACGGGAGTCAGCCAGCAACAGGGACAATTCACGAAGTCGCCGATAAGCGTCCTCAAAATCTCTCTTTTCCTGAAAATCGAAAAAGTATTTATTCCTTTACTTGCTGGAAGCCAAACGCGCACTTGCCAAGCTTGTTTTTGTTTAAGAATCATTAAATATTAATATAAATTCAATAATTATTTACTGCCTGCTGTGTTTGTTTGCAAGTGTACCTTTAACGAAATATCAAAAAGAGCATGGAAGCCATTTTATTTTTTAATTTTTAAATGCAGCATACTGACTGTGCATAAAACATGAAGTAAATGGTTTTAAAGCCCTGGAAGATTCAGGCGGGAAAGTAATACATTCCAAAAGCTGTTAGATATCTTGAGGGTCAAATGGTTAGTATTTCTGAATTTTTAGCAAAGAAAAGCTTAAATTGGGTGGGTTTCACAGCAAGCTTAAAAACTGGTAAAGCACAAAAGAATCGATAAAATAAAAAAGATCTTTACTAGTAAAGAATGAAAGAGAAAATGTGAAACAATAAATTTCATCTTCAGTCTCTTCGTTGGTCGTATTATGCCATTTTCCTTCATACTCTCAAAAAGGTATCAAACATATCAGGTGTTGTTTCTGTCACTGTATTTCAGGAGTGTAATCCTTTCTTTCCGATTTCTGATCTAGAACGACCGTCTGAAATTTGTTTGATAACTTGATAATTCACTAATCTCAACAAAAGCAGACACTGAAGTTTGTTTCCAAATTTGCTTCCCAGTCAAATTGTAAGTTTTAAAGAGAGACAAACAGCCGTGGAAAGACAAGGAGACAAACAGCCGTGGAAAGACAAGGAGATAAACTGAGCCGTGGAAAGACAAGGAGATAGGTAGAGCCATGGGAGAGAAGAAACAGTCAAGATTTGAGGGATATAGAGTACAATTTTTACGTAGACAGCTGCTAAGGATCTATATCCAATTTTCAAATGCCGAGGGATTTTTACGTCCACAGCTTCTTTATATACAGTATATTTTTAACTTTCACTGGTTGCGCAAATGACAGTGAGCGTCAAAGGAGAGTTTTATGCTGTGGAGTGAGAGATATATATAATGCCTTGAGTGGAGAGAGTGAACGCTTCTTCTATAGCAACAAGTGACACCCACCACCCTGAACCAGGGAATGGTTTAAGTTTTCTCAAGAGCTGGGCTCGAACCAAAGCACCTGGATGAAATTGTGAGTGGCCTAACTGCACTACTTTGTGAGTTAAACCTGAAGCTGTGGAAACCACCCATCTGGTTTACTAACTTGTTTCTTTCCTTTTATTAAGTTAGGCAGAAAGTCGGCGCGGATGACAAAAATAAATATAAATATTAACAAAAAAATTAAAACTGCACTAGGCATAATTTTTTTTTAAAATGTTGAAATAAAAAAAGACAAAGAAAATGTCTATTACAGTTGAAAAGTCCTCGTAATACAGTAGAACAATCACGCACCCAAGTACACACATACACACACGTACACTCACACTAAATAACTGTTCTGACCTGAGAGGGTACGAATGCCCCCCAATGTGTGTATGGCTCACGAGCGAATGGGAAAAAATAACGTTTACGACGCTGACCGGGTACCATGCTCATCATCTGGCGCTTAACTGGCGTCGGGTAGTACGACTCCTCATCCACTTCCCTGGGATAAAAGACCTGTTGCCAGACTGGAGCCTGAGATTCCCACCTCTCAGGCAACTCATACACAGGATCCGGTTCTTCCCACTCTGGGATGGCAAGCTCCGGAGCTGGGTAGCTCTCTTCAGGATAGCTTGGGCCATACCAATAATATCCTGGGGACTGTGGCTTGGATTGCAGCGACTCCTCGTAGGGGGAGAGGGCAAGCAAGTAGGACACGAGCTCCTTCAGGTCAGCATCCTTTTGTTCCTCTTCCTCTAGGGCTTCCTCCGAGGACGTGAGGGGTTGATACTCATCCTCGGGTTTGTAGTAAAGGTCGTCATCGAAAAGGTCACGCTTGGTCCGTTTGGCTCGAGCTAGCTGCTTGCCAGCATGCCTGTTCAGAATGTGAGGCACGGAACTTCTGGGGTTCAGTGACCTTCGGTGGCGGTATGACAGAGGGAACGAGTAGGTGGATGGATAAAGGTAAGGTGACTGTGTCGGAATACGATCTGTGAAAGACAAAGTAAATTTTTGTTTTTTTAATGTTAAATTTCAACGTTCATTGAAGCAGGACTACCATTTGTACCTGCATGGGGATGTGTTCTCACGTAGCAAAGTCTGTCCAGTAAGAGGCTAGTTATATCAAGTGCAAGTTGCTATGGGTTCTATTAATTGGTAAGACATTACGTCACTCGTTTTTCTTAGCTATTAGAAATACATAAGATACAAAGCGATGGCTTACTTAGATTTATATGTGGTGGTGCTGAGATAAAGCTATATTAATTTCTTAAGAAAACAAATATACTATATTTAGGATTAATCTCAATAACTATGCTATATTTAATTTTAGTATCAGGATACGGTTATACACTCTATTTATGATTAGTCTCAGTTTAGGGTTATACACTATATTTAGGGTTAATTTCAGTGGAGATTTGTATGCTATATTTAGGATTAATCTCAGTATAGGTTTTTATGCTATATTTAGGATTAATCTCAGTAGAAGTTTGTAAGCTATATTTAGGATTAATCTCAGTAGAGGGTTGAGAATGCACTGAAAAATGAATTCAGTCTATGAGCACATTTTATACTACATATGCATAATGGAAGTAACTATCAAATCAACTGTACATTCTTCTCTGTTCAGCGAGCGTTCATATTGTCGATCAACTTCAAAGTAGATATGTAAACGAAAATGTAGGCCTAAATCATGTGCCATAGGCATACATTTTCGTGAACAGCAGCCATGAAGAGGCATAACACCAGAACATCAGCTAGTGTCGCACCTAAGCCCATTTTAGAGCTAGTTGTGAAACCAGCCTTCCTGTCCACTCCCATTGTATGAGATGTGTACTTGTACCTTTGCATGCATTTTGTGGCATGAGCAATGCTATATTTGAAAGTTGTTTATCACATGATTTGAGATTTGTGTATCACGTCATTTGAGATTTGTGTATCGCGTCATTTGAGAGTTGTGTATAACGTCATTTGAGATTTGTGTATCACGTCATTTGAGATTTGTGTATCAAGTCATTTGAGAGTTGTGTATCAAGTCATTTGAGAGTTGTGTATTGCTTCATTCTGAGAGATGAGTACCACCTGATTGTTGAGAGTTGTGTAAAATTTATCAAGTAAACAACAAACTGCTGCTTGACTATCTATATTGGCCACCAGCGCCCGCCTATGTGCATCCCATGGACACACATCAGCGAACATTCCGGGCGGATGTACACACTATGTATAGACTTGGTGTGTTACTAGTCTGGGCTCTGTGAACCACCCCTCCCACCCTCCCTCCCCCTTCAACATCAGGAACAATAGCAACAAAATCTACCACAACTTTAACCCACGGATTACTGGGCTAGAGTCCGCCTTTGCTGGTCAGACAAGTTTGCAACGGAAATTAGACCATCACTGTCCATTCTACTACCGTTCACCCTGTCTTTCATCTTATTCAACTCTACCTAGAGAGGCACACCTCGTGCTAGGGGACAAAATCGGCGGAAGCCGCGAAACTCCTACCACCCAAATATCCATCCATGTCTTTGAGAGACATATAGTGAAGAAGAGAGAGTGTGTTTGCGGGCGAACGCAGCCAAGTCGCCAGGAAATAAAATTCTCTCATTAAAACACAGTGTCGTGTTATCATTCTTGCTCTGGCTGTCGTCAAGCGTGTGACGTATTGTCTTCTCTATCATAATTGTTTTCATCTCGCATCCTGTGGTGACCTGCTACCAAGTACAAAACTACAACCGACATTCCATCACAATAGCATACAAACCTCAAATGAGATTAATTCTAAATTTAGCGTACAACCCTCTACTGAGATTAATCCTAAATTTAGCGTACAACCCTCTACTGAGATTAATCCTAAATTTAGCGTACAACCCTCTACTGAGATTAATCCTAAATTTAGCGTACAACTCTCTACTGAGATTAATCCTAAATTTAGCGTACAACCCTCTACTGAGATTAATCCTAAATTTAGCGTACAACTCTCTACTGAGATTAATCCTAGATATACCGTACAAAACTCCACTGAATTTTATCCTAAATATTGCATACAAACATCCACTGAGATTATCTTAAGTGAAATCCATTGAAAAGTATTTCTTTCTTATTAAAACAGTGATGTAGACAACAGTTTAAACATTTCTTATATAATTTTATATTTATGAAGAAATGCTTACACCGCACGCTATTCGTTTAGACAGAAAGATTTCTACTAGTCGCAGTATAAAGCATGAATTTAACTATTCTTAGCGATTACTGTTAACTATTCAAATTGAAGGATGAAATATATAATTTCTGAATTTTTTAACATTTTAATTTTTAGCATACAAACCTCCACTGAGCAGGATGTAATTCAGAAGACGGTCTGTGTACTCATTGTAGTTAGCAATGTCGTTCGGCGTCACTTGAGTGTTGTCAGAGCCGTCGGCCTTCTGGTCCTCCTGAACTCTGGTTTCCGACTTCTCTTGTGCTTCTGCCGCAGCTGACTGCCTCTCTTCCCCGTGAAGTTCCTTCAGCAGAGATTCCACATCATTCTCGGACATGTCAGCTTCAGGGGCCTGTACTTCTAAGTGCAGCCCTTCTTCCGCATCTGCGCTCTGACTGTTCTCAGGTAAACGTGTCAAGGCGGGCACTTCCGGTTCCGCTGGTGCTTCCGGTTCCGCTGGTGCTTCCGGTTGCGGCATCTCTATGTCCACATGGGGAGCGCTGGGGAGCTCAGCTTCGGGTTCTGGTTTGTTTTCTGAGGTTATTGCCCCTGCAGGAGCAAGAATGTCTCCACTCGATCCGAGTCCGTCGTCTCCAGAGTGATTCATTTCACTGTCTCGTGCGGGGCTTTTTGGCTCGGTAGTGACTCGACGTTCTTCGGAAGCGTACACAACACCAGCTTTGTCGGCATTTTTAAGACTGTCGAGATTCTGCGCGGAGTTATCCATGATGGGGTTTATGCCTTGTCCTGGCATTTCGAAAGCAGCTGGTATTGACTTTTTGTTCATAGACTGTCGTGCGCCATTCTGCTGGTTGCCGAATGAAATCTCTTCCTTTGTTCTCTTTGCTGCAAACACAAACAAAGTGAGTCATTGTTGCTGTCTTAGCTACAAAACATACACAAAGTGAAACAGTGTTGTTAGCTGCAAAATATACACAGAGTGAAACAGTGTTACCCTAGCTACAAAATATACACATAGTGAAACAGTGTTACCTTAGCTACAAAACATACACAGTGAAACTGTTACCTTAGCTACAAAACATACACAGAGTGAAACAGTGTTACCTTAGCTACAAAACATACACAGAGTGAAACAGTGTTACCTTAGCTACAAAACATACACAGAGTGAAACAGTGTTACCTTAGCTACAAAACATACGCAGAGTGAAACAGTGTTGTTAGCCACAAAACATACACAAAGTGAAACATGTTATCTAAGTTAAAAAAACATACACAGAGTGAAACAGTGTTGTTAGCCACAAAACATACACAAAGTGAAACATGTTATCTAAGTTAAAAAAACATACGCAGAGTGAAACAGTGTTGTTAGCCACAAAACATACACAAAGTGAAACATGTTATCTAAGTTAAAAAAACATACACAGAGTGAAACAGTGTTACCTTAGCTACAAAACATACACAGAGTGAAACAGTGTTACCTTAGCTACAAAATACACTCAGAGTGAATAGTGTTGTTAGCTAAAAAATATACACAAAGTGTTATAATTTTAGTTACACTATTTGTGAAGACTTTTATTTATTTACAATTTCTGCAACATCTACTCTCTTTAAGAAGATATTTATTTTTAAAAAATAATTTCTGTAATAACTGCATTCTTTATTTATTTACAATTTTTGCAACATCTACATTCTTTGTGAAATCATTTATTTATTTATAATTTCTGTAATAACTGCACTCTTTGTATGGTGGAGTAAATTTGTCTATCTCTATTCCTAGACTTAATATTTATATAAATTGTTAAATTGTCGTTGTGACCCAACATTGCGCAGTCCTTATTGTGATTTTTTGTTAAGTGTCAGAGTTGGAGGAAACAACTTGAGTTGAGAATATGCTAGAAATTGCTGATGCAATCCAAAATAGTTCCAAATGGATTAGTAGTTTTTATTATCCAATGTTTAAGGTTTATGAGAATGAGACCAGCCAATGGGCTGAGATCAAAAGTTTATCTGATGTAGAGAATTATATTGTCTAGTCACTTTGAAATTAGTGTGTCAAGAAGTCTGGTCATGAAAGGCGTCCGTTAGCTTAATGGTGAGTTAATTGAGAGAGAATGGACATAGTGAAGACAATTATTTATCTATAATTCCTGTAATTACTGCACTCTTTGTGAAGACAATTATTTATAATTTCTGTAATTGAATTCTTTGTGAATGTACCTTCGTCGTCAAAAATGTTTCTTTGGTATGGCATGATTTGTACGAAAACACGATTTTTTCCCCTCCATCTTTGTTCAGTGAAATGAACTACCTTACGATGCCTGTATACCAAATTATTTCACTTTACGTCATGCTCATGAATCTCCGTAACACGTTATTTCGATAAAATTCCAAAAACGCGTCATTGAATTGAAATCCCGGCTTAACATCATTTTAAAAATCGTTACAAACTAGTCTATGCAAATGAATCAAACGCCTGTGTTCTTTATTCATACGTTCTAAATTCAATTTGTTCTTTTCTTTATTAAAAAATAGAAAAATAGAGTTAAAAGAATTTTTAAAAATTCCCACAGTAATTCAAATCTGGGTGCTTAAACCTGACAAGTACAATTGACGAGCACGCTAAACTCTGCGCCATTAAAGTGCGACTTAATTCATTCGTACAAACAGGGCAAATTATGCGAGATGGTAGTGCATCATGGAGTACAAGTTTGTTAAATTAAAATAAAAAAATAATGCTTTAAAAATATTTTTGATGGCTTTTTAGTATTTCATATCATACAGAAAATGTGTCAGGTATTGTATTCTGGCGATTTTGAAGTACATGTAATACATTAGAATTGGAGTTGACTTGTTTAAATCTTGGTTTTATAGCATTAGTATTGGAGTTGACTTGTTTAAATCTTGGTTTTATAACATTAGTATTGGAGTTGACTTGTTTAAATCTTGGTTTTATAGCATTAGTATTGGAGTTGACTTGTTTAAATCTTGGTTTTATAGCATTAGTATTGGAGTTGACTTGTTTAAATCTTGGTTTTATAGCATATTTATTGATAAGCACTTCAAGGCACAATGCTTCCCAAACTAGGACACCTGTTTAAGAATATATATACAAAGTACTTGCCAAATAATCCAAATATAACACGGAAATTGTCCTTTTGTCAGCATCGATATGCGACGGGAATGACTCAACCTTCGCACCATATTCTCAAAATATTTTCATATTTTTTGACGTGATAATATAGTCGAGAGTTACACACTTTAGATTATATTATCAAACCCTTTAAAAAAATCTTAATCAAATATAAAATTATTCTGAAGATATAATATTTTAATTCGATTTTATATAAAGCCAGCGTGGTAGCTATAGCTGTAGAAACATTGAAGAAAGAAAACGTTTGTAATATTGTATGGTCTCTGTAATGGCCTATGATATATTATGTTGGTGGAACAACGTCATTTTACTGTGGTTAGGATTGTTGAGAAAAATCAGCAACCTACTCAGTTAAGAAGACTACATTTGGATTTCATGAAGTGTCTTTGGGGTCCACTACATGAGACTGGCAATCGGCTACTCGACATTTAACAAGATAAGCGTAATTTATTTGATCTGGAATATTTTATTCGCATGCCTAAGAAGTCGTGAATATCAGTCTGCAGAAACTGACTGAATCGTTCTCTATAATTTATTATTATATTTTAACCAATTAAGTAAGGTCAAAAACTTTTTGCCATTAAGCTCCGTTGATGTCTTTATGCCGTTTTATGACTTTTATGCAGTGCTGATTGTGCTGGCTTTCCTATTGATGTAGTTTAGACTTAAGTGTTGTGTGTCAAAATAACTGTGCTGGCTTTCCTATTGATACAGTATAGACTTAAATGTTTTGTGCCAAAATAACTGTGTTGGCTTTCCTATGTTATAGTTTAGACTTAAGTGTTGTGAGTCAAAATAACTGTGCTGGCTTTCCTATTGATACAGTTTAGACTTAAGTGTTTTGTGCCAAAATACCTGTGCTGGCTTTCCTATGTTATAGTTTAGACTTAAGTGTTGTGAGTCAAAATAACTGTGCTGGCTTTCCTATTGATGTATTTTAGACTTAATTGTTGTGTGCCAAAATAACTGTGCTGGCTTTCCTATTGATATAGTTTAGACTTAAGTGTTTTGTGCCAAAATAACTGTGCTGACTTTCCTATTGTTATAGTTTAGACTTAAGTGTTTTGTGCCAAAATAACTGTGGCTGGCTTTCCTATTAATATAGTTTAGACTTACGTATTATGTGCCAAAATAATTGTGCTGATTTCGTATTGATATATTTTAGACTTAAGTGTTGTCTGCAAAACATAATTTTCTGATTTAGTACTGACTTTGCTATTGTTTAGTACATATTTGCTATTGTTCTGTACAAATTGTGTGTTCATTTATTTTGGGGTGGGTTTGGGTTAATCAGACAACCATTTGAGTATCTAGACAGGGATCTATTTGATTTCGTGTACGTGTGGATTTATCAATGCAAAATACCTACAGCCGTAACCTATAACAATCTATAACAACAAAATGGCAGCAAAAACAGCAACAAATCTTATTTGCAAAACTACTACCCTGCAAAATCACCTATGTTCAATGAGGCTTTATACAATAGACTGTCACTCTCTTCCCCTCTCTCTCTCACACATACACGCACGCACGCACGCACGCACGCACGCACGCACACACACACATACATAAACGCTCGCGCGCGCGTATTCATCTATCAAACTCGAAACTACATTGGAGTAGGCACCGATCCAGAAACACCCATAAAAGTCAGCCAGTTCACAAGAAGTGCACACGGAGGCATAACATGGGCGTATATTTCTAGGGAACAGAGGCCGACGAAGTGTTTTATGGTAGAGCTCTCATGAGATCAAGGGATTTATAACTAAGTGTCAGAAACCGTATGATCCTATTACACACGCTGACACCAGGCCTCAATGGTAATACTGCAGTCATTCTGATAGAAAAAAATATTCACAGAGCTTCTTTGTGTTACTCTACAGAACGCTCCATGTTAGATGGTTCTAGTTCTAGCTTATGCTTTTAGTTATTAAGAGGCTTACAGTATGTCTTCCATTGTTATATGGTTCTGCTTACAGTTTTAGTTATGTGACAGAGCAAAGTTGTCTGCCACTATTTGTTAATTAAATATTATATTACTTGTTTAATGTCAGCGTGACACGACTTTCGGGTACTGTGTTTTTGTAAATACCAGAGTTAACAACTCATGAAGAGAATGTGCTAGAACTTGCTGATGTAATCTAAACCAGTCTTATGTGGATGAGTAATTTTAATTACCCACTTGTTAAGATATACAAAGAACGAGACCAGCCATTGGTTTGAAATCAGACCTTACCTGTTGAAATAATTCTATTCTCTAGTCACTTTGAATATGGTGTGGCTGAAGTCTGGTCATGAAAGGCAGCCTTTAGTTTAATGGTGAGTTACATGCTTGACTGAAAGAGAATGGACTTAGAAATATTTCGTGCATTTTGCTATTCATATATTATACTTGCATTTTATGTAGAAATGCAATATGTGAGTAGACTATTACTTTTAGAATTGTGAATTATGATTCTTCTATATGTTAAACATGTGACATTGATTCTAATGAATACATTCATAAATTATTATGTTGTATTTATTAAGCTGTTTGCATCTTTTGGACTAATAAATACTGTTGCAAGAAACTGGAAATTGAGACTTGAATGTAACAAAGAATGGAGTTAGAGATGACAAACTTAAAAACTTAGCATTTGTTCCCTGATTATATTTTACAGGGAAGAATAGCCTTTCTAGAATTTCTAGGTTTGCTGGAATTTCATATTTTCCTCCTGGTTCCTGGTTTATTGATTTATAAACCATTATGATCATGGTAGATTCATAAAGTCTCTGCCCCAGTGTGTAAGTGTAAGGATACACTGTACTCTGTTAACATCTGATGGCAAGGTATGCTCGAATTTCTGGTATAAGGAAGTTACTGGAAATTGCTACATTGTTGTTCTGCTTGAGGGATCTAATACAGTGAAGAAGCACCCAGATTAGTCTGAAGAGAACATGGATCATGGAACACTCTACTGTGTGCTAGAGGAGCAGTGAAGAATTGACAATTATATTGTGAACAATAAACTTGTGACATTGTTATGAAATATGTAAAAGACTATTGTGGCATCGCCATTGACAAGGTTATGTACAAACTATTATCCATTATCTCTCTTTAACTCCATTTCTGTTCTATGATAAAAATGATCCTTTGATTTATATTGACACTAATCTGACTGCTGAATTATGTGTTAGGATATAAGACTGTATAAGCATTAAAGTTATTTAAACGTGGTTTCGTGATGTCAAGTAATTTTTTCATTGTATTTGTTATATGTGTATTTGATTGTTGATTTAATAAATTTATTGATAAATGTATTGACCTTCTTAAACAAATTAATAACAAAATGTTGGAGAGATAGTGGGTGAATGGGGGCTCGCTAAATATAGATTAAAGACGGATTTATCTTCACCTTGGTAAGAGGTTTTCTATTTATGGAAATATTGTGACAGTAAATGTTTGTGGAAGAGAGAAAAACGTTTACAGCACCCGCATACCCGCCAAGTGAATGAGACGAGGGGTGTCTGCTGGAGAATTATTAATAACATAAATTAAGATTTTCATCACTTGTAATTAGTTATGGATGATTATTATTATTAATAATAATAATAACTAGAGTGGCATTGTATCACAAGTTATTTACAGACTGTTACGTTCTCCTGTTAGAAAGTTAGATGGTTCTAGTCTGCTAAAACGTTTAGTTATTAACAGGTTTACTGTTATATTCTCTTGTTCATTATTAAACTGTCATGCTCTTTACCAAGACGCACTGTTTTATAATGTTTATTTTGCTGCAGTGCTCATAATGTTTATTTTGCTGCAGTGCTCATAATGTTTATTTTGCTGCAGTGCTCATAATGTTTATTTTGCTTCAGTGCTCATATTTAAAACTTTATTTATTTCTTGGTTACGTCTTTTTTCATTATTATGCTACACTGCACATCATAGACTTAAGTGGACTACACGTTTCATTAGTAGGTTACACTATTAATATAGGAATATTGTCCGGTTGCAGATTTCAGTGTTTACTACTATTTAACATCGTTCATTACTAGGCTACACTGATAATTATAATTACTAGGTTACATTGCTCAATGGCAACACTTTTATTTATTTGGCTACATAGCCATCTACTATTCTTATACTCTTTATTCTTTGGCAACACTTTTAATTATTTGGCTACATAGCCATCTACTATTCTTATACTGTTTATTCTTTGGCAACACTGTTCAGTATTAGTTTATACTGTTCGCTAATAGTTGCACTGATCATTAGTAGATTAAGCAACTTTCATAACTAACTAGACTAGTATAGTACAACTAGTACAAGGCAAAATGGTTCATAACTAACTAGACTAGTATAGTACAACTAATACAAGGCAAAATGGTTCATAGCTAACTAGACTAGTATAGTACAACTAATACAAGGCAAAATGGTTCATAACTAACTAGACTAATATAGTACAACTAATACAAGGCAAAATGGTTCATAACTAACTAGACTAGTATAGTACAACTAATACAAGGCAAAATGGTTCATAAGTAACTAGACTAGTATAGTACAACTAATACAAGGCAAAATGGTTCATAACTAGGCTGCATTATTCGCAAGCAGATTCTGTGCAAGATTACCAGCAATTTTACTAGATATAATTCTGTGCAAAATTACCAGCAATTTTACTAGATATAATTCTGTGCAAAATTACCAGCAATTTTACTAGATATAATTTGTTCATTGTTTGAAACAAGAAATCTTTGCCTTAATAACACTTCTGCGTTTTTGTGCTCAAGCATATTCTTGTTACTGCAAATCTGGAAGTGCTGACATTCTGACATTAATAAAAATAAGGTTCCATCTATCTAATTTTTTCCTGTTTATTAAAAAAAATTATTAAGAGAGTCAAGCGTCAAATGAGAAAACATAGCATCAGATTATTGCGAGAAGTGCTCAACTTAGATTTCAAGATGAGCTCGGCTGGGGTTTAAACTGTAGTTTCTCGCTAGTGGTCCGGGTTCGATTCCTGATTTTGGTCAAAACTGAACTTACGGCTAGCCGCGACGACTATTTACCTCTGGCCACTTCTGCATTGTCTCCAGTGACGCTCACGGGTTGCTCCAAGCTGACCTTGTTTTCTGCCACTGGAGCTGCGGCCACCATGGCAACCAAAAACGATAACAACGCGGCGTGTGCATTGGACAAATTCATGTCGATGCTATAAGCTGCCTGGAGAATCTGGAAGCAGAAAATGACTTCAGAGCTATTACGATGGTTGACGTCAATTTTATTTTTTTTTAATCGCACTAGTCAATATATCAACAACAGTTAAAAGTCTTTCGCACAATATGTACTGAGACTCCAAATTTTGTAGGTTTGCAGTCCCACCTAATCGTTTATAATAACAGTCAGGCCTATCTATCTATCTATCTATCTATCTATCTATCTATCTATCTATCTATCTATCTATCTATCTATCTATCTATCTATCTATCTGTCTGTCTGTCTGTCTATCTATGCCCACACATATAATCATATATACGATGCAGACCATACACACACGCGAATATAATTATAGAAAATGACTGACAAATAACGCCCTGTTCATTGCTGTCAGCCAGATACGCTACATTTTTGTTTTATTAATCTAAATGTCGGAACTTTGACTGACTTGTTCTACAGCAACACACGTGCTACTGAAGAAGTGACAACATTTACATGGCAGACATACACATACTGGATAAATGAAGGTGAACACTGACAGTACTCAGCTGATAACACATAGAGATATCTAAGTTTATGTGAAAAATGAAAACATTCGTCAACGACAGACATATAAATACACTAGAGAAATGAACGAGTGATGTCAATTTTCTCGATGAATTAATGTGAAGTGCTTGAGTCTACGACTCGCCATTTTCACTTCATTTACATTGCTGAAAAGATAATGTTCTTTGTTCTTATAGATACTAGGTGAGCTTCAACAAGCTGCAAAATACTTTTTTAAAATAGGAAATAATTTCCATTCAGCAGAAAGCAATAGCAATATCTCAAATAACTAGTAAAACAATTCCGAACTTTGAGAACATCTATTCTATGAAATATTATTTAAAGCAAACAACATGATAGGCTCTCTGTCTATCCGTCCACCCACTTCATCTACCCACCCACCCACCCATCCATTCATCTAAACTCCAATGATGGACATTAAGATGTGGGCGTTAATCCACACTACTTCCGGTCCCGCAAGCAAGAACAGATCTCAAGACCGCCAATCGGTATTTATATATACATCAGAATACCGATATATATATATATATATATATATATATATATATATATGTTTTTGTTTATAGACACAAAAATTAACGAGAACAATACAAATAATTTCCAACCTTCGCAGTCAATCAACGGCTGAAACCAAAATGAAAAAAATGAAGATGAGACTGCAAAAACCATAACAGGACCTCGTGTTGTTACAGAACGTCGTTTTTACCTCCAAAATTAAATTGGTGCTTTTTCTCTACTTCTATATTCATAAGTTTGAAATAAACATGAAAAAATTATTTCAAATGAAGAACAAAGAAAACGATCGCCATAAATACTGTCGTTTTTAATCAATAAAAGAGCTTAAAAATTAATCCTGATGGAAACAAAAGCATAGTGCCGGTTATGGTAAGTATAAACAATAATGTTACAATAAATCTAATGTTAATATTTTAGAGACATGTATTAGCTTTCAGATAATTTTAACATTCTTATACATGGTAGCATAAAGGACGGGATCGATGTTGTATTACTGCAGACTTATTGAAATAAATGCAAAGAATTCTGTAGGCAAACACACTAAATGACAAGAAAAAAACACATAATATTCATACAGCCTGCTGTTTATATTATATAAATAAATTTATTGCAAAACCAATAAATAAATTCGATTAAGAGCTAGAGGCCCATTCGTGAATTTGAGGAATGAAAGTGACATACGACATAAGTTTAGAGTATTTCTTTATATTGAAGGAATTTATGTGCTGCTGCGACTTTTAGGGCAAATTATCAGAATATCACACACACACACAGACACATATACACACACGCTCATATATACACATACACACACTCACACACACATATATATAGACATAAACACACAAACACACACACATATTACATATACACACACATACACATACACACACACACACACAACATATATACACAGACATATACACGCACTTATTCTCTCTCACGCTCTTACACACACACACACACACACACACACACACACACACAAAACATATATACACAGACATATACACGCACTTATTCTCTCTCACGCTCTTACACACACACACACACACACACACACACACACACACACACACTGCTCTTGAGTCTTTATGAGCCTTGGCGAGGTTTTGACAGTAAGGAACAGACGCTGTCGATTGCGAAGGGAAGAACATTTTAAAGACATAAAGCCCTAGAGATCGGTATTTCTTTTATCCTGACTATGCATCAGATGCGTACTGTTTTCTAGGATATTTATCTAAGGGGGTGTATCTTAGATAGCTAGCAAGGACTTGTAGGAAGATAGGCAATCGGGTATTGGCTAGAACTGGTTGGAAGCTGATTATAGTTAAGAAAAACTGGTTGGAAGTGGTCTAGTAGTTAACAAGGATGTTAGAAGCTGACTATAATTAACAAGGAGTTTGGAAGACAGTCTAATATTTAACAAGGATGTGTTGGAAGACATGCTAATACTTAGCGAACACTATTTGAAAACTGGCTAATAGTTAACAAGGGCTGTTTGGATATTAAGACTGGTTAGAAGACTGGCTTATGACAAGGACTGGTTGAAATTTAGGTTAATACTTAGCTAGCAAGGAAGACAGCCTAATACTTACTATGCAAGGACTGGCTGAAAGAAAAACTAATAGCTAGCCTGCAAGGACTGGCTGAAAAGACAGGCTCTTAGCAAGGGCTGGCTGGAAGAAATGATAATACATGTAGTTAGTTAATTTGGTGGCTGGAAGACAAAACACTGTGCTTATTATATTTATTAATGTAAACTAGAGCTTATTCAATTCAGTTAAAATCAATACTTCGTTTCACTACTTACAGTAATCCAGACTTTTAATGTTGCTTTTGTCGCTGATCTTGATACAGCTTTATGTTGTTGTTTTTTTATTATACCTCTGTGGCCTTATTTGTCAATGCTCCACTAGTCAGCGTAACGTTGTAACACACTATACTTGATACTGATTCAATCTTTCAGCGTGAAAATTCTTGTACATTGCAGGGATTCATTTTTAGTGTTATCGTTATTTTGGTTTTACATTGCTCCAGTTTTTAACTGACAATACTCAGTTTAATTCTAACTTACTTATATTACTTCATTAAAAAAAAAAATTCAGCCTTTATATATAGTACTCCATGCTATCTTGAATGCTAACTTACTTATATTGCTACATTTTTTTTTTTAGTGCAACCTTTATATACAATCAGTTGAATGCTAACTTATATTGCTTTACTTTTTTAATTGCTGCCTTTATATACAATACTTCAGTTGAATTCTAACTTACTTATATTGCTTTATTTTTTTTAGTGCAGCTTATATATATATATATTACTCCAAATTTTTTAAAAGATAACCTTATTTTTGAATGGCTCCAGTTTTTAAGATTAATAACTGATTTAATAATTCTGATGAAACCTGATCTGAAATTAAAAAGTAGTCATGGAATAATTATTAACATTATTTAGTGATGTACTGATTGTCTAACTTTTGAATATATTTTGATATAAACTCCGACCAGTTTCCTAGGAAACAAAATAAAAATAAAAATAAAATTTTCTCTACAGATGTCGTTAGTCGATCTGTTTCCCACTTCCCGGAGAAAATAGTTTTTGATACGCAATGAAAAGAAATTTCTGGAATTTCCATAGTTCTGAATAATATTTATTTTATTGATCAAAGTTATGAAACAGGCAGGCAGGCAGACAGACAGACAAACACAAACACAAACACCACCATCATGACCAGACATTAAAACTGTTCACGCATGCTCGTTATCTGTCAAGAACAAAATGTCGATGCGAGGCTTAGCGCACACTCATCAATAATGCTTCCTTCACCTGTCGGCACCATCAAATCCGTTGCTGGTCCATCAAAGCGGAGCTGAGGGTACAACAGCAGGAAACGAGAATCGATCCCCAACACTGTGAACAATCATCTAAAAATGTTGGAATGAGATAACCTTTCGCCACCAACCAAAAATAACAGGAGACACCCCTTCCGCCACCACCCCCTCAAACATGTAACGAGTTATCAGGCAGAAGGCTGAAGTGCGTGACAAGTATTAAAATTGTACACTTTTATTCGACTGTAAACAAAGAATCTTAGAATTCCCTGTTGTTGATTCCAAATCAGGTTTTTAGAAAATGAAAACAGAGCAGCGAAAATACAAAATAAATGAAGACAAATCATTAGTCCTAGAATTATTACACTTAAAATAGAGTTATGTGACAATGCAGATTACTCTCAATGAATTTGGAGTTCGGGCCTTTCAATTCGTCAGCAATATTGGCTTTGTGGACGTTGTTGCCTACGTTTCAAACGCCCGCTGACTGCCATGGTCTCTACATTCATTGGACTTCTGGACAAACACCATTTATAATTAAACATCATTTTACTCAGTGATTTCTATATAAAGGATGGGAAGAAATAATAAATAATTAATAAATCTCGCAGTATTGTTATTTGGTTATCTAGAATCAGTCATAATCAGTTCAGCATTGCTAACAGGCCACTTAGAATCAGTCATAGGATACCCTTTCAGCATTGCTAAACTGCCATCTAGAATCAGTCATAAGATACCCTTTCAGCATTGCTAAACTGCCATCTAGAATCAGTCATAGGATACTCTTCCAGCATTGCTAAACTGCCATCTAGAATCAGTCATAAGATACCCTTCCAGCATTGCTAAACTGCCATCTAGAATCAGTCATAAGATACCCTTCCAGCATTGCTAAACTGCCATCTAGAATCAGTCATAGGATACTCTTCCAGCATTGCTAAACTGCCATCTAGAATCAGTCATAAGATACCCTTCCCATATTGCAGCCGTGATCATCTTGAATCCAGCAGAGGAGCGTTAAATCTCCACAGCTGTAAGAGGTGTTGCTATCCGCCCCACCCCAATGAGTTATTGAAATTTTTATCAACTCTGAAACTCTACAAAACGACAGCCGATCTTTTCATTAATTTTACTTGACCACCATCACAATTCAGACAGATATAATTCAGCAACGACGGGTCAATCTTTTTATGACTTTTTACTAGACCGCCAACACAGTTAAAACAGACGCCACTGGCAGCGTGATGACGGCCGATTTTTTAATTATATTTTACTAGACCAACAAAGTTAAAACAGACGCCACTGGCTGCGTGATGACAGCCGATTTTTTAATTATATTTCACTAGACCGCCAACACAGTTAAAATGATGACGGCCAATTTTTCCATTACTTTTTATGAGGCCGCTTAAATTGCTAAAGAAGATATCATTCGCTGGATACTGTGAGCCAGGCTTTCAGTTAAAAACTAGTTATATCATAAATGAAGTTGATTGGCCTTTGACATATGAATTCACATTTGATGCTTTTCTTTGAAATTTTTATTTTTATTAAAAAAAACCCCAAACTAATATTGGTTTTGAGAGACACATTTCTGTGAAATATATAAACAGTACCATAGGGCAAACATTCTTTGTGCACCTTTAAACGATCGCGTCTTTGATCAAACACATAATAGCAAGCGAATTTAAAGGTAAATGACTAATAAAAATTGCATTTCACAAATTGAAAATTCAGATCCCTAAATTGCCTGTCTTTGTAATAGATTGGCATTCTCTTTCTCTAGTCCCCTTTGATACTGACAATTTAAAATAATGTATATTAGACCTGAACAATAGGATGTAGCAGTTTTCGTCTTTAATCTTCAGACAGAACAATCTTAGCCCAGACGGATAATTTACTGGTCTCTGGCCAGGGAATTAAATAAATGGTGTAGAGATTGATTTTCCACACTTGACAGTTTGAAATTGTAAGAGTGTATAAAAAATAGAAAGAATTAAAATATTTTTAAAAAAACGAAAGAAAGAAAAACACACAAACGAAAAATCCAAACTAGTTTAGAATCACATCGTTTAATTATTGTAAATTATTCTACTAGTTTACGATGAATGCGAAATCAAGCATTTAAAAAAATCTAATAAATAATTGAATAAACTATATATAAACTTTAAAATAATGGTTTAAAGTTATAAATCTTTTTATTTTAATTTTCTAGAAGAGTATCAAAGAACAAATATAAATATAAGCAAATGGAATAATTACTTAGCATTATTGCATATCGCTTCCCCCTCAAACAAATAATTAAAAAATATGAAAATGATGCAGTTCAAAACTTTGAAAGATAAGTAAATGATTTGAGAACATTAAGAAAACCTAACATATTGTTCTCATTAATTATATCGGTTGTATTTTGTCTGATGCTAATCGCAACTCAGTATGAAACGTTCATATCAATATCAGAGTTAAATAGTTGGTATGAACTTCTGCATATTAATGTGGTCACCATATATTTATAGCTGAGATCTAGCGTGACTGGTGTGTCTGGAAATCAAAGATACCAGACAAATGGAACAAAACAATAAAAGCTAACTGCTCTAGTTAATTCCAAAGGAAATATTTTTTAAAAGTTAGTGCGTGTGCAAAAAAATGTTGGTCCAAACTTCCTAATATGCTTATACCAAGATTGATTGTATACACACACACACCCCTATCAACAGGTTTTTGCACACTACCCTTATGACCAGATTGATTGTACACACATCCCTATCAACAGGCTTTTGCACACTACACTTATGACCAGATTGATTGTACATACACTCCTATCAACAGGCTTTTGCACACTACACTTATGACCAGATTGATTGTACACACACACCTATCAACAGGCTTTGGCACACTACAAAAAAAAAAAAATGGAAAACAATTGCAGCCCCCCCCCCAACAGACCAACACAACACAACTGCAGTCAAAACCGGCCAAATCAACTTGCAGCCCAAACAGACTAACACAACTACAGTCAAAAATAGGCCAAATCAACTTGCAGCCCAAACAGACTAATACAACTGCAGTCAAAACAGGCCAAATCAACTTGCAGCCCAAACAGACTAACACAACTACAGTCAAAAATAGGCCAAATCAACTTGCAACCCAGACTAACACAACCACCTAAAGAGACCAACTGTGTTACGGCTACACTTAAATCTTACTGATAAGGAAAGGATATATATTTGGTGGGTGGGTGAGACAGGGTGGATCTAGGAGGTGAAGTCTGGATTTTATTTTTAACGCACGAAAATGTTCGAAATCCATTATTTGGGGAATATAAAATCGACATGACCTCCCTCTAGCCCGTCTCTTGAGTTCTTTTTATTTTGATTTTTAATTTGTAAAGTTCACAAAATCTGTTAAGCGCTATTAAAAACTGAATCTGCTTAACTATTGTTAAAATCATCAGGCTTCTGGGGTCTGTCATTATGACCATTTTTGCGTGAAAAATTATGTTGGCCCACTTTTATCATGTGAAATCCCAAAAGTCGATCAGATTTTGTTGTTCGTCTAAGATGATGTTTTTGCTTCTTGCGAGAATTATATAATGCAATTAAGATTATAAAAAATAAATATGAAAGAACGCTCTTGTGATGTTTCATTGTGTATGATGGATTCTTGCAGACAGGTACAAGAATGCGTTTAAGCGAAAGCTATTAAAGCTTTAAGTAAGTATTTTTTAAGTCGATAGCTGTTAAAGTAAAATGTAAATATGCTTAGGTCGACAACTGTTAAAGTTTCAAATATTACGTCAACAGCTATTAAAGCTTGAAGTATGTTTAAGTCGACAGCTGTTAAAGCTTGAAGTATGTTTAAGTCGACAGCTGTTAAAGCTTGAATAATTATGTTTAAGTCCAAGCTGTTAAAGCTTGAAGTAAGTATGTTTAAGTCGACAGCTGTTAAAGCTTGAAGTATGTTTAAGTCGACAGCTATTAAAGCTTGAATAATTATGTTTAAGTCCAAGCTGTTAAAGCTTGAAGTAAGTATGTTTAAGTCGACAGCTGTTAAAGCTTGAAGTATGTTTTAGTCGACCGATATTAAAGCTTCAAGTAAGTGTGTTTAAGTCGACAGCTGTTAAAACTTGAAGTATGTTTTAGTCGACCGCTATTAAAGCTTCAAGTAAGTGTGTTTAAGTCGACAGCTGTTAAAGATTCGAGTAAATATATTTCAACATTTAAATGAAATGGAAATGATTTCGTTTCAATTTGGACCCGAGGTAAATTTCTTAACGTCTTATTTCAACAAGTAGTCCTGTGTATATTTGCAAACCTGCTGGAAAAAAGTAATGACGTCTTAAAATGCTATTATAAGTTTTCAATGAGACTAACTAGGGATAAAAATAAATCATCACTTTCAGTTATCGCGAGTGTCACCACACCTTCTGAGATCACAATTTTCATTTTAAAAGAAAAATGTCAGTTTAAAGTTAAAATAAATACAATTGCTTTGTAAATATGGTTTGAAAAAGCCATTAAATTTTCGAATTCATTAATATTAAGTCAAAATGTAAAGATATGGATAAGCATGCATATACACGTACGTATTTCTCTCTCTCTCTCTCTCTCTCTCTCTCTCTCTCACACACACACACACACACACACACACACACACACACACACACACACACACACACACACACACGCAACGCACAAATATGACGGAATTGTTTAACACAAAAATAAACTATACAGTAGTGACGTAATAGACACGTTACGTCTGCATTCCGAAGAACTTTACAGGCTCCGTGGACAACGCGGGAGGGTTGCTGAATGAAGGGTGAGAGAGAAACGGAGGCAAAGGAAGGACAAAAGACTTAACAGAGAGATAGAGGAAGGCTCAATGACAAAAGATGCCAAGTCATCCAATATAAAGAGCAGCCCCCAATACTTAAAAATAGATATATTTTAAACAGCAAGTTGACGACAACTTAGACCTGAATAAATAACTATGGATGAAAATAAAAAATTGAGACACAAAGCAGCAACACAGTTTTGATCGATATTTTAAAATATTGAAAATTATGAATATTTTTGTCCCCTTACAGCAAATCACTGTTTACAGAAATTACTGTGTGCAAGAGTGGGAAAATATATAGAGAAGGAACAAACACACCCCTCAGTTTGTTTTGCATTGTTGTATATTACACAGAAAATTCGAAAGAGAGAATTTAAGCAGTGTCTTAATTTAAGTCAGCACAAATATAAATTTTACAGCCTAGATGAAGTACATAAATGAGAAAAGTAAGTGATAAAATAATTTCACCGTTATCAAATAAATCACTTATTTTTAAAACTTAAAATTATTGATTTTAAATCTTATTTATTTAATGAATTAAAGAGTAAAGGAATTAATTAATATGTTAATTTTAATATTTTATATAACCATGGCGGTAGGTTAAAGAAGTAGTTAATATTTACGAGCTATAACTATTGTTAAGGAAGATGATCACACGTTAAAAACGTACAAAAAATCCGTACATAAAATAAATAGAATCGCGAAGGACTCATTCTACTTTTCAGGCGAAAAGCTGAGACTGGGAGGTTTGGCCGTGGACCTTTACTAGAAACAGGTGAACTGCTGAGATTGTGAGAGATTTGGCCGTGGACCTTTACTAAATACAATATGTTAGGTTTTCTTAATGTTTTCAAATCATTTACTTAAATACTTGCTAAAAAATAAATGTAAGCTAAGAAAATTCAAATTATTTAGTTGTAATTTTCAGTTAGTTTAAGAGGTCTCTTGAAAATAAATAATAATTTACCAAAAGATGTGTTTTTACAAAATGGTATAATAGATTTATTAGACAACGTAAGGAAGTTCCAGTCACCCAGTCACAAGTATCTTCCTTTCCTTTCATGTCATCGATCCGCGCGCTTAGATTCTGGTGTGTGTGTATGTGTGTGTGTGTACGTGTGTGTGTGTGTGTGTGTGTGTGTGCGTGCGTGCGTGCGTGCGTGTGTGTGTGTGTGTGTGTGTGTGTGTGTGTTATGGAAATCACGGGCAGGGTCAGAACCTGTCTTCCAGCTGAACACAATCCACAGTGACAAACAAGATTTTATTTTATTTGTAATTATAAATTATGCCCATGTGGTCAGTCTCCATTCCTCATTGCGAAATATATTTTAAATGTAGATCAGATAGTTTTTTTTCTCTCTCTCTCTCTCACTCACACACATACATGCAAAATTCATAGTGACTGTCAGGTGAAATGGAGATGGAGTGGGAACATTAGTAAAACTACAACACTGGAGTTGTACAGATTTGATTGGTATTATTAATGCAGTAGCGCACTGGAAGCCCTCGGGTAACGACCACTGTCCGACCCTTAAGACTTAGCGAGGATAATGGACTAGACGCCACCTAAGAGATTCCAATTATAGAGCAGGAAATAATGTTCACAGTTAAATGACCAATTTTACTGAGTGTGGCTGAAGCTGACAATTTACGCCCAGAGTAGGAAAATGAAGGGAAGCAATCATGCACGACCGAGACCGGCTGCTTGACAAGAAGAGAACATTTCAAGTGAGGCAGCTATCGATCAGAGGAAATATGAAATGTAAACAAGTATAAAACCAGGTAATATACATAACTGTATTGGTCACAAAACCAGGTAATGTACATAACTGTATTCGTCACAAAACCAGGTAATGTACAAGGCATATTGGTCACAAAACCAGGAAATGTGCATGGCTGTATAGGTCATAAAACCGGGTAATGTACATAACTGTATTGGTCACAAAACCAGGTAATGTACATGGCATATTGGTCACAAAACCAGGTAATGTACATGGCATATTGGTCATAAAACCAGGTAATGTACATGGCATATTGGTCACAAAACCAGGTAATGTACATGGCATATTGGTCACAAAACCAGGTAATATACATAACTGTATTGTTCTGCCAAAAGGTGTACGTGTGCTACATACACTATGACTAGCAAATAAACTCTTGAAGTAAACATTTTTGCGCGCACAAACCAACTGCACTGAACATAATAGTAAGAAAGCAGAGTAGAGATGGCACTGTGGTAAGAAAATAGAGTGGTGAGTGTACTGAAACTAATGGTAAGAAAGCAGAGTGGTGAGTGCACTGCAATAACGGTAAGAAAGCAGAGTGGTGAGTGCACTGCAATAACGGTAAGAAAGCAGAGTGGTGAGTGCACTGCAATAACGGTAAGAAGGCAGAGTAGAGAGTAGACTACAATAACGGTAAGAAAGCAGAGTGGTGAGTGCACTGCAATAACGGTAAGAAGGCAGAGTAGAGAGTAGACTACAATAACCGTAAGAAAGCAGAGTAGTGAGTGCATTGTAAATAGTGGTGAGAAAGCAGAGTGGTGAGTGCATCATCGTCGTTACGATATCGTAGACATTGCGCTGTTGTTTAAGTAGTTACACTCACTCGTGTTCAAATCAGACAAATTGACATTGTGCTGTTGTTTAAGTAGTTACACTGACTCGTGTTCAAATCAACAAATGGACATCGCACTGTTGTTTAAGTAGTTACACTCACTCGTGTTCAGATCAGACAAATGGACATTGCGCTTATTGGTCAGTTAATTGAGAACTGATCAAATTGATTAACATCAGTCATAAGGATTTCTCTGTCAATAACAGTCCCGGTCAGTAAAAGTGATGGATTTCTCCATTAGCAACAGTCCTTTAACAACAGATCCAGTAAAAATTATTGACTTCTCCATCTACAAGCTACGATTTCTTATCAGTAAGAGTGATGGACTTCTCCATCTACAAGCTAAGGTTTGTTTTCCATAAGAGTGATGGACTTCTGAATATACAGGCTTCGATTTCTTATCGGTAAGAGCGATGGACTTCTCCATCTACAAGTTAAAATTTGTTTTCAGTAAGAGGAATGCACTATTCTCTAAGAGGCGGTAATGGGGTCTTTATTTGTGCGTGTGATAAAAGTCATCCAGGAGTGAAGTCACCAATACAAGAGCCAGGAGTGAAGTCACCAATACAAGAGACAGGAGTGAAGTCACCAATACAAGAGACAAGAGTGAAGTCGCCAATACAAGAGCCAGGAATGAAGTCACCAATACAAGAGCCAGGAGCGAAGTCACCAATACAAGAGACAAGAGTGAAGTCACCAATTTAAGAGCCAGGTAAAGCCGACCAACCACTCTCCGACCTCTTGCAGCCTGACCGTGCTTACTGCACGACTAGATTACAGTCAGTGGGCGACAGACATACGATGCGACAAGTGTAAGAAGATCAAGAGAAAGACAATTGTTTGAAGTCACGCCATATATAAGGTCAGATATGTGGGCAAATATTCTCATAATATCATCTCATCAAGTACGGAGAAGCGTCACTTAAAGGTACATTGCTCATGAATATAGGTTCACTCAATGAGTATACGCTCACAAAAGTATTTTTTTAGACACTACTCATGAATATAGGTCCACTCACTGAATATACAATCAAAAAGTATTTTTTAGACACTGCTCATGAATATAGGTTCACTCAATGAATGTACATTCACAAAATGTATATTTTTAGGGAATGCTCATGAAAACAGGTTCACTCAATGAGTATACATTCATTAAAAAATTAATTAAAAAAATGCTTATAAATATATGTTCATTCACCCCAAAAATGTACTCAGCAATGCACATGAATAGAGATCTACTCAATGAATATATATTCACAAAAAAACACTTACTATGAGCATATATTAACAAAAAGCAATTACCCTGCAAAGCTCATAAATATAGGTCACTCAGTGAGTATACATTCACGAAAAGCCCTTACTAAACAATCCAAATTCAAAAGGAAATGTTGTGTTCGTCAAAACTGAATATTCAAACTTGTATATTAAAACCTTCCATCTATAATATAATTGAGACTTGCGATTTGTAATCCGCAAAAATCCCACCGTTCAGGACGGAACAAGTTGTCGCTAGGCCGCAGAACTCTTCGCTGGATTATCGGCATGTGGAGCCTTCGATAGCAGTTTGGAATATAAATAAATAAATAAGGAGTAATCATAACAAGTATTAAATAGACGTAAGTTCGTTCCATGACAGGAGTAAGACTTTGCAGCCTATGACTCAAGTATGGATGCAAAGAATGGGTTGAAAATTTAAGTCTGATTCTACGTGTAAGGATAACGGCAGTGTGTCACCTCAGAGTCTTTCATTTTTGATTCATGTCTATAAATAACTTTCAGTGTTAGGCTATCTTCAAATGTACAGTAGACGTCTATGATTACACCAAACACAACAGGTGTTTGCTATTGTGCAACAAAAGGACAAAAAATATTTAAAACCAATTTAGGCTCTCCGCAGGTTCATTTCAGCTACAGTTTTTGGTTCGATATGCCGGCACCACAGACTTGCCAAAATAACTTGGTGGCTGCTAATCAGTCAGATGTAGGTCACTCGTCTTTAAATATTAGCCCCAAGAGCCAAATTGGCGACAGCATCCTAAATTGGTTGCCATAGTACTGTGTGTTTATGTTCACGAACTATTTCTCACTGCACTACTGCATACACAGAAAGGTTAATTTCTAATGTATAACACCTTTTTGCTTCCTTAGTGATGAATTTCAGACAGTTAATTTCATTTCCAAATGAAATTGGGTTTTTGTGTTTTTGTTTATCTTGTACTTTTCATATAATAAACATTAAAATAAGTGTTGACTAAGATTTCTAGGACTTTTCATAAAATAATTATTAAAATAAACGTTGACTCTGCACTTCACCTCTTTGACTGTCAACAATTGTGTACATGATACTGCAGAATGCATTTTTACTGATTGATTAATATATACCTACACATTGTACATGCAATCCACACACACACACACACACACACACACACACACACACACACACACACACACACTAATATAATGGAACTAATAGGCTTCCAATGTCTTTAAGGTATAATTATTGTGCAAGTGTGTGTGTGTGTGTGTTGTGCATAATTGATGGAAAGTGTATTGGTGGGCAGCAAAATAGCAGAACGTTTTGTCTGTATGCTTGTGTGTGTATCTGTGTGTATGTATGAATGAAAGAAGGAATAGGTTGTGTTGGTAGACAGCAAAATGGTAGAATCAACCAGTTGTCATATCCATCAAAATAGCCATTGCCAAAAGGGAGACTTCCTTTTATCTTACTAGAATGTCCCAGAAATTATTTGAAAATGTATAAAGATCTGGAATTTTCTGTATAAATAGGTTCTGCTTCAATTTATTTCTGCTAATTATTTTTTTCACAGGGATGTATCAGGACTGCTGAGCACAAAGTTACTGGTCTGTGTAACAAATCTCAGGCATACATGCTGTAGGCCTACTGTTCATTTCTGCTCATGGATCACCCTTCTAATCACATGCTGTAAGCCTACTGTTCATTTCTGCTCATGGATCACCCTTCTAATCACAATATGTAGGCGTACTGTTCATTTCTGCTCATGGATCACCCTTCTAATCACATGATGTAGGCGTACTGTTCATTTCTGCTCATGGATCACCCTTCTAATCACAATATGTAAGCCTACTGTTCATTTCTGCTCGTGGATCACCCTTCTAATTACGTGCTGTAGGCCTACTGTTCATTTGTGCTCACTGATCACACTTTAATCATTCAAGCCTAAACTGTCTGTCATACCCGACCTCAACCAAACCCTGTCCATTCTTTCTTTAACAGTCAGTTAACTTACCATAAGCTAACGATCACCTTTATGACCGGACTCGAGTTATATTCAAATCAAAGTTATTAGAATATAGACTTTCTTCAACAAAGTAACTTTCGGTCCATTCCCATTGGATGAATTTGTTATAAACAAGTGTGAGACTATTACTCAGAAAAACTACTCATCCAGATTAAACTGGTTTCGATTGCACCAGCAAATTCTCGCATTTTCTATACCTGAGTTGTTTACTTCCAACTTTGACACTTCAAAATATCAGCATAAGCAGTGCCCAAGGTCTGATCACTTTGACATTTAATAATTTATACAACAATTAAGTTTAGAAATAGGGATAGGCAAATTTACTCCACCACAACCTCCAAGCAGATTTTTAGTGTGTACAAGTCACGAGGTGATCACTATGTTGAAATATACTATATTGCAGTGTACCTCTAAGTAGATTTTAGTGTGTACAAGTTATGCGTTTATCACTGTACTGAAATATACTACATTGCAGTGTACCTCTAAGACTCTAAGTAGATTTTAGTGTGAACAAGTCACGAGGTGATCACTATGTTGAAATATACTACATTGCAGTGTACCTCTAAGACTCTAAGTAGATTTTAGAGTGTACAAGTCACGAGGTGATCACTATGTTGAAATATACTATATTGCAGTGTACCTCTAAGTAGATTTTAGTGTGTACAAGTTATGCGTTTATCACTCTACTGAAATATACTACATTGCAGTGTACCTCTGTGTAGATTTTTGATATTTACAAGTCGTGAGCTGGTGCCACGCCAGTTTGTTAAAATAGTTTTCCTTGCACGATTCAGGTACAATGCCATCACTGCTATTGCATTGGAACGTGTGCGTTCGGTTTATCTTAAAGGGTGAAGCAGTTATTTAATTATACGCCTCTTCCGAAAACAGCGTGATTTCTATAAATATTAAAATTAATAATTAACTCGCACTGCAGACAGCGTGATTTCTATAAATATTAAAATTAATAATTAATCCGCACTGCTGCTAGTCGCCATAGGTGTGTCGAGATAATTAACACATACCACTGAGAACTCGATCAAAACAAATAAGATAGCTATTACGTTCGCCTACTCGAATGAACTCGAGTGAGTGTGTCGAGATAATTAACACCTACCACTGAGAACTCGATCAAAACAAATAAGATAACTATTACGTTTGCCTACTCGAGTGAGTGTGTCGAGATAATTAACAGATACCACTAAGAACTCGATCAAAACAAATAAGATAACTATTACATTCGCCTACTCGAGTGAGTGTGTCGAGATAATTAACAGATACCACTAAGAACTCGATCAAAACAAATAAGATAACTATTACATTCGCCTACTCGAGTGAGTGTGTCGAGATAATTAACAGATACCACTAAGAACTCGATCAAAACAAATAAGATAACTATTACATTCGCCTACTCGAGTGAGTGTGTCGAGATAATTAACAGATACCACTAAGAACTCGATCAAAACAAATAAGATAACTATTACATTCGCCTACTCGAGTGAGTGTGTCGAGATAATTAACAGATACCACTAAGAACTCGATCAAAACAAATAAGATAACTATTACATTCGCCTACTCGAGTGAGTGTGTCGAGATAATTAACAGATACCACTGAGAACTCGATCAAAACAAATAAGATAACTATTACATTTGCCTACTCGAGTGAACTCGAGTGACTGTGTCGAGATAATTAACAGATAGGCCTACCACTGAGAACTCGATCAAAACAAATAAGATAACTATTACGTTCGCCTACTCGAGTGAGTGTGTCGAGATAATTAACAGATACCACTAAGAACTCGTTGAAAACAAGTGCGATAGCTTTCTCCACACACACACGCACACACACAAGCACACGCCATACTAGGACTTCAACCGTTTTTATGATGATTCCTTATTTGTATAATATCAACGATGTTTGTTTACTCTTGGGCGAGGAATATCTAGCAAGAACACCACAGTGTTGCTGAATATCATTCATCTAGCAAGTGAGCTGTGAAAACATTCAAATGACGTCAGTCACTTCTGGGCAGTTTTGATCAATCATTCTGTCGATCCAGTTTTACAGGAAAGAAGTAAAGTATTTATTTTTATTTCCAAAGACTTGTTCACTTTCACTCCCAATTGATCGATTTGAAATCAGATAATGAATGATTAGCTTGTATAGCGTCTGGTACACCAAAAGTTAAAATAAATATAATAAATATACATTCACCTGTTAAGTTTTAAAATATTAAGTGAAATGCAACCATACAAAGTTTTAAGAAAGAAAATGGAAAGAAATGCTAGACGAAAGGCAGATGGTTGAAATTAAGAAACAACGAAAGGAAGGAAGAAAAAAGAAAGAAAGAATAGCTGATATTATTATTCAATAGCATGTTTTATTTAATACAGCATTTGCCTTTTTATCTATGATTTGTATTTAGATAAAAGAACACACACACACACACACACACACACACACACACAGAAATATACTACAGATTGCAACCCCCCTCCCTCAAATATCTCCTCCACTCTTAGGCATTCTAGGAGAGAAGATATTTGTGGGGAAGGATGGCTGAAGAGTCCGGGCGGAAATGGCAGTGCTGCACCGGAAGAAAAATGCAGTGTAATATTTCTTTATTTTCTTTTTCCTGTGCAGACCCATTAGACCCATAGACCCATTTCAACAGGCGTTCATTTCTTCGTCCACGTTCGAAGGGAAACTATATGGGTCGAGTGACAGATTAATTCTGTGCTTAATACCGACTGTATTTTTCTTCTTCTGTTTTTGTGCTTATACTAAATGCATTTTTCTTCTTCTGTTTTTGGTTTGCCTGCTGCTAATGTTGCTGGATACTCTTCTTCGGCTGATGTTGAATTTAGTTTCTTGGAATTTGTAGTTGTGGTTTATGTTGACGTGGTAGTAGGACGCCACCAAAAGTAAATTCTATGGCCTTATGAATTTATTGTTATCGTTTCCAGATGATTATTTCAGGAAAAGTGTGCTCTGAGAGGGAAAACAGATTATACACTTATACACAGCAATTAATATTATTCAGAACCACAATGTGATACAAGGCACATGCAACCTAAAATTTACGTCATCAGCAACATATGCAGCATGTGACGAATTTTATGTAAGGAAAAAACCTCAGTTTCGGATAGCTACCTTAGCTGATAGTTACTTTAGCAGACACCACACACGCGCACAGCTTATACGCGCGCGTGCATACATTACTGAATAATTATAAAGTCCTTTAGATATTACTTTAAAGGCGAGAAACATTTTTTTGTTTCCCTATAGATGATTTGGAAAAAGAGATAATAAAGACTTGGGAGAAAACAACAAAGCACAACACTACAACCACTGAAAACCGCACAAGGAAATCTAATCTGAAAAGGGGGAGACGATTTTTAATCTTTTTAGAACTGCCTGGCTCTCGAGTACCCCCGCCTTTTTATTTCTCTCTCGTCAAACAGCAGCAAAACACTATTGATCATACGTTAATTAAAATAATAATAGTAATAATTTTGAAGAACTAATGCAGTGTCCGATCGGCATCATTAATGTCATTAGTAAATAATAGTAGTTTCATGACTTCAGATTCAAAGATAGTGTCAGTAGAAAATAATATGTTTCGTGACCCCCGATTCGCCGTTACTGTCCAAAGTAAATAATGTGTTTCGTGACCTCAGATTCGCCGTTAATGTCCAAAGTAAATAAGGTGTTTCGTGACCTCAGATTCGCATTCTGCAGTGGTTAAACGATTAGTTTGACGTCAGTACGACCTTATATAAGAACAATTGGTTGACACTTCACATTTAGACAGTTTATGAACGTTTTTTCATCATCTGTCATGAACATGATAAGCAAATGGTTGATTATTTTTTATTATTTATTCACACACACACACACACACACACACACACACACACACACACACACACACACACACACACACACACACATACACACACACACACACACACAAACACACGCACACACACGTACACACATGCCGAAAATAAATGGTAGTTTCTTCGCCAATATCTTAGAAAGATTGATGTTGAGATATTAGATTTTATCTATAGAACAGCGGATTCTTCGTCAAATTGACTGCAGAAATGTTTTTAAAAATATTTAAAAATCACACACAAAACAAGAAAAACAAAAAAACACACACGTATGTGTAGAATATGCCATTATTGATAGAGAAAAATACAACAGGAAAAAAGAAGAAAACACACACATACATGTGTAGAATATGCCATTATTGACAGACAAAATACAACAGGAAAAAAGAAGAAAAAGATCAACTCCTTGTCAATATTAACAAATATGAAATATAAATAGGTGACTTCTTACTTTTATTGAAAGATAATATTTAACAGTATGGTTGATTTCTTTCAATTATTGAAAAACATGGCGAACAGATTGTTGAGTCTTTACCATTAGTATGATCATCAGTGCGACTTCTCCATGAATTTGTATGATCAATATATGCATGATATCTGATATTTGCATATACGATTACTATTATGTCGTCTGCCATTTGTATGTAGGGAAACTATTATGTCGTCTGCCATTTGTATTTACGAAAACTATAATGTCGTCTGCCATTTGTATGTACAAAAACTATAATGTCGTCTGCCATTGTTATGCATAATCACCAGTACGTCGTCTGCAGCTGGTATGTAGGGTTACCTTTATGACGTTTAATTACAACAATGAGGTCAGCCAGAGTACGCAGGGTTACCATTAAGAAGTCTGCAAAATCTGAAGTCAGCTCAAAATGTTCTATCACTAAAGTCTGCTCAAACAAAATGTTCTATCACTAAACTAAGAATAATTTTGAAAAAAATGTCGTTAAAGCCGATAAACAAAACAACACCACGATTCTTTGGAGAGGAAAAAGAAAGCGTGAAGGAACAGTTGCATTTAGCTTAACGAAGTACAGAAAATCTCTAAATTTGGCTTAATGAGTACAGAAAATCTCTACATTTGGCCTAACGAAGTACAGAAAATCTCTACATTTGGCTTATCGCATTCCAGAAAATCTCTACATTTGGCTTAACGAAGTACAGAAAATCTCTACATTTGGCTTAACGAGGTACAGAAAATCTCTACATTTGGCTTAATGAGTACAGAAAGTCTGTACATTTGGCTTAATGAGTAGAGAAAGTCTTTATACTTGGCTTAATGAGTACAGAACGTCTCTAAATTTGGCTTAATGAGTACAAAAGTTTCTACATTTGGCTTGACCAGTCCAGAAAGTCTTTACATTTGGCTTAATAAGTATAAAAGTCTCTACATTTGGCTGAATGAGTAGAAAAATCTCTACATTTGGCTTAATGAGAAGAAAAGTTACCACACTTGGCTTATTGAGTCCATAAAGTCTCTACATTTAGTATAAGGATGTACAAAAATCTCTAGATTCGGCTTAATGAGTCCAGAAAATTTCTACATTTGGCTTAATGTGTCCAGAAAGTCTTTACATTTAGTTTAATGAAGTCCAGAAAGTCTATACATTTAGCTTAATGAGAACAAAAGATTAACGAGGTACAGAAAGTCTCTAACTTTGGCTTAATTAGCTTAACGAGGTATAGAAAAGTCTCTAACTTTGGCTTAATTAGAGTAAAAGTTTCTACATTTAGCTTAACGAGGTATAGAAAAGTCTCTAACTTAGGCTTAATTAGAATAAAAGTTTCTACATTTAGCTTAACTAGGTATAGAAAAGTCTCTAACTTAGGCTTAATTAGAGTAAAAGTTTCTACATTTAGCTTAACGAGGTATAGAAAAGTCTCTAACTTAGGCTTAATTAGCTTAACGAGGTACAGAAAAGTCTCTCTCCGAATTTTGCTTGCTGTTAAAATTAAGACATCCCGTGCGTGATTAATTATTGCCACCAAAAGTCCAATCCTACAAGCAGTGTGAAAGTTTACTTCTAAACTTTATTTCACAGTCCCTTCATGTAAATAGTGTGTTGTGTTGTATGTATGTGTGTGTGTGTGTGTGTGTGTGTGTGTGTGTGTGTGTGTGTGTGTGTGTGTGTGTGTGTGTGTGTGTGCATACGTTCGTGTACATGCGCATTAAATCTAATTCGAGGGATAACAAAGGTACGCAGGCACTGATGTAACCACTTTTTTGGAGCAGTTTGGATTAAAATGGTAAAAGGAAAACCCAAGACAAATTGATTTCGTTTCAGATGGCAGCTCTACGCTCAGTGTTAAAAAATACCTGCATTGTTAAATATTTTAAAACAAGTATTTCTTAGGCTTGACAAAACTAAACCGAGTCTTCTAATCAGCTTGTTCAACTTTCGTAATCGTAGACAAATTGCGCAGATAGAAAAATTTTTAAAAATAAATTAAATAAATCACCACTGATACATGCTTGAATGTATCTGTTAGCAGTGTTTGCACACGAAGAACCCAAACAGTGAGCGCTCTTGGTTGGACTGGGTTCTTCTCGCTCCAAGGAGCATCAGTCAAAGCCATTTTTCAAAGTGTCAAAGGAGGTCCAAATTTAGACACTGGCCCGGTGCTTGGTCAGAGAAAAATATCGATCGCTTCGTGACAATCTCGTTCCCTATTGATTATTAAAATACGCCTGCGAGGTAAAGCGCACCGCGAACACGAGATACGCAAATGTACGCTTTTCGCGGCTAACCTTCTCCACCCCCACCACCCCGAATAAAAACTGTATTTACATCAAAGGGTTTTATTCTGATAACGAAGTAGAAATGAAAATGCAGAACATCAATAGTTTTTTTTTCCTTCAAGAAGGGAGGGAAGGGTGGCATCCGGTACAGAAATCTCCATTCCATTGCTGGTGGTGCCCACGATATATTTGAAATTGGTTTGTTGTCGAGGCCAAACTTTCAAGATGCCGCCCACGCTGCAGTGGGAAACTGTGTGCTGTTGCTAGGAATCACGGCCCACACATACCCAGTCCCGTCCGTTTGGCATCCCTTCTAGGCTGCCTGACGTTTTCTAGAAATTTACTTTTTAAAATTGCAGAGAACAATAATATATGCACACGCGTGCGCGCGCGCAACCACATAGGATTCCTTCTAGAGTCTAGACTCTTCTGTTGTTTGTTTGTTTATTTTTTAAATTATGAAAGCAATCACACACACACAGACACACACACACACACACACACACACACTCTCTCTCTCTCTCTCTCTCTCTCTCTCTCTCTCTCCAAGCTATTTCTTTAGTCTGTTGCCTAAATTTATTTGTTTAAATAAAATTGTCATAAAATCTCCACACACAAACACGCGCACGCACGAACATAGAGACATCACATACACAACATACATGCTATTTCTATTAGTGTTAGTTTCTTTCTGACTCCAGACAAGTAATAACCGATTGTCGAAATCTCTGACTCCATATGCAGTAATGACCATGAAACATTGTGCTGATTCCTGTTTTCGAGATAATACAGTGGGGAAAATACGACGTAAAATTGGTGCATTGTTTCAGAGAACAGAGTTGTAAATCGAAGCGTTGAAATCCTGTTCAATGGGATGGACTTACAATAAGACCTTGAACTTCTTTAATCTGATGACATTCGATTAGGCTCGACACACTAGAGAACACATTCAAACATCCGGAAATCATCTGCTGCCCCCCCCCCCCCTTACTCCCCCCCCCGTTGTTTTAATGCAATAATCTTATAATAATAATAATATAAAAAAAGATTTAACATCTACTTACAACTTACGCTGATTTCGCAGATAGGCATGTTGGGCAGGATGAAATTTAAATTTTAGAGCGAGAAATATACTGCTGGGAATGGAGAGATTGAAATGTTTGAGGGAGAAATATACTGCTGGGAATGGAGAGATTGAAATGTTTGAGGGAGAAATATACTGCTGGGAATGGAGAGATTGAAATGTTTGAGGGAGAAATATACTGCTGGGAATGGAGAGATTGAAATGTTCGAGGGAGAAATATACTGCTGGGAATGGAGAGATTGAAATGTTTGAGGGAGAAATATACTGCTGGGAATGGAGAGATTGAATGTTTGAGGGAGAAATATACTGCTGGGAATGGACAGATTGAATGTTTGACGATTTGGTGGTGATGGTGAAAGGAGCGGACAAATTTCTTTTCGATTTTTCAACAGCCAATGCATCTTCGGGGTGGAGGTGGCTTGTGGCACACGCAATCAACTTATCGTCCAATCCGACTACCGGTAATGACAAGGAATGGTTGATAGTTGGAATTACCGTTGTAATTTATTTTTCAATCTCAAACTCCAATCAAATTAGAACCTTTTCGAGCAGGCGGTCATTTTTTCCCCTTCCTTTCATTTCTGGACCAACAATGAGAGTGGCGAGCCAATATATGCACTTCATGCTTGTTCCAGGAATCGTAACTCCAATCCAACTCATGTTCCGTAACCAATCTGTTTTTATTTCAGTGAGGTTTACAGGATTTCCTTCATTAAGCGGTTTTAAAAAGACGGGTGAAATACTTCGCCTCTCTGCTTTCTGGGAATCGTAACATTTTAATCTCGGTATTTTAATAGTGAAAAGCAAGATTTTGCACACTAATTTTAAAGGGCCCTTCTTAAGAAGTTACAGTACGTAACGCTTTATTATCTTTTCACACATGATTGCGTGTGTGTATGTTTATGCATGTGTTTGCATATCACACACATATGCACGCACTCATACACACGCGCGCGCGCACACTATGTTTATAATTGTAGGGGAGACAAATGACACTTCTGAACATGCTGAATTTCTCATAACTTGGCAGGTTGAAATCATAACGGCAGTTAGATGTCACGTGTGAGTGAAATAGCCGTAGATTTAGTCAGACCTTGTTCAAGAGCCACATCGACAAACCTGAACTGAGATCAGCTAACTGACGCATCATCTATAACTTTTTCCTGACTTGAGATCGGCCAACTGACGCATCATCTATCACTTTTTCCTGACTTAAGATCGGCCAACTAAAGCATCATCTATCACCTTTTCCTGACTGAGATCGGCCAAGTGATGCATCATCTAAATCCTTAAATGGATAGTAATAGAATTAAGTAGAATGACCATTCGCTTCAAAATCATTTCATAAGTCAGCAAATATACCTTCCTTTGGCTTGAAATCAACAGCATATTTACACAGTAAATTTTATAATTAAGAGATTGTTCACGATGTTCGAATTGACGGTTGTCGTTCATGGCTGCTAACAACTAAGTGACCGGTTTCTTTGTGGTTCTGTTTATCGATAAGAAAATGGCGCAGTACCGCGGTTGAATACGTGACAGAATAAGTCTTTTCACACTGAAGTCAAGATATCATGATAATGTTTCGTGTTGATAGAAATAAAAAGACAGGAAAAGAAACTAGAAGCCATTTTTCTGAGAGTGCCGCTGGGAATAGCAGGCTGTATTTAATAGGCGCGGCAAAGTATATTGCCGGACCACCCCAGTGGAACTTGAGCAGACTAGATTTTTAGGCGAGTTCTTTGGCACACAAAGAAACTGATTACCGCAGTAAAACAGGCATACATAATGGATGACGTCACTAGTGTTCTATGGACCTAGTATTTCAAGGACCCACAAACAATAATACTCTCTCTCTCTCTCTCTCTCTCTCTCTCAGCTAAAGACGTCGAGGAGAAAAAATAAAATTCTCGAGTGCGTAACGTACCACATTATTTAGCCCCTGAAATACATTTTCTCCAAGACCAGTCAGCCGGCGGCCACATGAGCTTATGGAGACAGCAATATTGGTAATTTTAAGAAGAAAGACAGCCGAGAGAGACTTAAAAAGATAGACTACTAAAAACCTTAATTCAAAGACACACGAGCCGTTAGGAGCTACAAAAATATCAGTGCAATCTATTGATTCAAGAAGGTTATTCCGCAAATGTAAAAGCGAGGACTTCTAAAATATATGGTTTAAGAAAATGAGAAAGTAAAGAATAAGTTGTTTTTCTTAAAACAAATACAACACCAAAAGATTACAAAAATTTGCCCATAATAACAAATGTACTCTCCACCCGTACTGGCAAATAATCAATCAGTTTTACAGTCATTCTGTGTATACTGTATTCCAAGTAGAAGTGACGGGATCATCAATCAGCGTTACAGTCACTCTGTGTATACTGTATTCCAAGTAGAAGTGACGGGATCAGTAGAGCTGATATTTGCATCAATCAGCTTTGTAATTACGCTGTTTGCTGAATTCAGATCTAAAGTGACAAGACCGATTTCAGCTGTACAATTACACTGATTACTGTATTCAGATCTAAAGTGAGGAGACCACTTGTTCTGACAACTTCAATCACCTTTACAATGACACTGATTGTTGTATTCAGATATAAAGTGACAAGACCGATTTCAGCTTTACAATTACACTGATTGCTGTATTCAGATCTAAAGTGAGGAGACCACTTGTTTTGATAACTTCAATCACATTTACAATTACACTGATTGCTGTATTCAGATCTAAAGTGAGGAGACTACTTATTTTGATAACTTCAGTGAATCACCTTTACAATTACTCTGTTTTATTCAGATCTAAAGTGGGGAGACCACTTGTTCTGATAACTTCAATCAGCTTTAAGTTACAGTGTTTGTTGTGTTTAGATCTAAAGTGTCGAGACCACTTGTTCTGATAGTTCAATCAGTTTTACAGTTACACAGTACTTTGAAACAGAAGTGACCAGAAAAATGCTCTGAACTCTAAACGTTCAAGATCAATAGCCATCCTAATGATAAAGCTAAATATTTTCCAAGTGAAGAAAATAACATTGTAGTTTTGCTAATTTTCTTTTCTTTTTGCAATCTGTTCCAAATAAGAACAAAATCGCCTATCAGATATCAAGGGAGGAAAAAACAAACACTTATTTTATTTGTCAGAATAACATTTCCCCTTTCCTACCCTGACAAGGATCTTATCAAAACGCAGTCTTTTAAAGCAATTAAAGCAGCTGGACTTTGTAATAAACACATGTACAAAGTAGACCACAAGTTGATAACATGATAATCTTTCGAACCATCCTCAGCTAGATGGTCAATCCAAAGCACATTTTCGAAAAAGTATTAGCACTAAATTGAACAAAACAAATTTATGTAACACATACATTTTATGTGATTTTAATGTAAGACTGCATTAAAACAAAACTCATCTATTTAGTAGAGGACGTCCGATTCCTTATGGCAACAATAAAATAACTTTAAAAGACAATCATTAGTTAAAAATATATCATTTATATTATTTAATAAACTGATTTAACACAATCACCATTACTATTCAGATCATTATTACTGAGCGACAATAGTGATGACGAAGGAGATGATAATAAAAATGATAACGATGATGCTATTTAATTTTTAAAATATCTTTCAAAACTATGACACTGAGATAAGTCTGTTCAAATCCACTGGTCACTGACACGGTTACCATTATTTCCATGACAAGGAATTGAACCATTAAAATATTATGCAAAGTTAAACTGGTTATGCCGTAAAGCAAACATCTCAAGAGAATTAGTTTTGTTTCTTTTTGTAGTACTTCTGTTTCTGTGCTTTTGTTTTAAATCAGCCAGGAAATCTATGAAGCATGAAGTGATTGCTTTCGTATAAAACAACGTTAATACAAAAAAACTACGAATTGCGAATTGTGGGCTTGAAGGTCATTAGGCCAGCCGTTTTAGCTTTCAGAAATATGGGATACATTTATACAATTGCTTATTTCTAAATGAGGCATGCTGTCGTGAAATTATACCCTTTTCCGTACAATTTTAGATTTTGAGCATTTTAAAAAAAAATATTGTTTTAATTCAACCGTATGAAACTTTCTATAAACTTACATTGTGACAAATGTTTCTTCTTGTTTTATTTTATTTGTATGAAACTTTCTACAAACTTACATTGTGATAAATGTTACTTATTGTTTTATATTTTTTGTACGAAACTTTCTACAAACTTTGTGACAAATGTTGCTTCTTGTTTTATTTTATTTGTATGAAACTTTCTACAAACTTACATTGTGATAAATGTTACTTATTGTTTTATATTTTTTGTACGAAACTTTCTACAAACTTTGTGACAAATGTTGCTTCTTGTTTTATTTTATTTGTATGAAACTTTCTACAAACTTTCATTGTAACAAATGTTTCTTATTGTTTTAAACTTTACAAGCGTCACTGTGACGAATGCCTCACTCTTTTTCTTCTTTTCTTGTTTTAATTTAATTGTAATAAACTCTCTACAACTGTCAATTCGACCAAATATTATTTTTTCCATTCTTGTTTTAATTTAATCTCAGATTTTGCAGTCGACCATGCACAAATTCAGAGTTTAAAATCATGTCAGATGCAAAATCAGTGATGCAAAACATCAATGCCCATGTAAATGAGGCAGTTAAATATTGATAATTCTACCTTCTGAGCAACAGAACCTGACATAATATTCCATTGTAAATCTATTTAGTTTTAATTCGTTATTGATTCTTGTTGTTCCATGAGTTAAAATGGGAATTTTCCATGTATCCATGTCTGACGTCACCCATGTTGACCGTAAAGGTCGCCCTCATAGGACATTAGTTTAACTAAGTCTATGGGATTTGTCTATCGACTAAGACACTCAAATGACAAAACTAACGAAAATTCACTCACTTTCATAAACTTCTAATACAAAGACTAAAATTTTAAAAAGCAAACGAAGACATCGTTAAATCATTATAGTACCGTCTGACGGGATTTTTTAACCTGACACTGAACGGGTTAACTATAATTTACAAGTGAGTTAAAAGTCAAAATATACAGAGATAAGACAACAAAGCAGACAAAATTTAAAACATTGTATCCGCTAACTGAACTGGTTAAGATAGCATATGATCTGCAAAGATAAATACATGTTTATGATAATTACTGCTTACCTATTTTGTTCCACTTTAAGACCCTAAAACAAGAATCTACATCAGAAAGAAAAATTTCAAATCCCCTCTATAATGGCTTATCTATCTATCTATCTACCTATCCATCCATCCATCTGTGTGTGTGTGTGTGTGTGTGTGTGTGTGTGTGTGTGTGTGTGTGTGTGTGTGTGTGATTCGAAAGTTTAAGTTTCGAACTTGTGTGCTAATTTTGGACAACGGACAGTTTCCAGTTAAATCTGGATTGCGCAGCAAGGAATTTATTTGAATATATTCTTCCATAAATTGGCCAGCACTAAAAAAAAAAATACTTTTAACAGTCACTTTACTTCAGTGTCTGTTTTTACACACTCATTGTTCGATGGTTTTCAACCACCTGAAATGATATACTGTCATTAGTCCTGATTAGTGCTTACACTTAGCTCCAATTCGGGGTGGGGGGTGGAGGGAGAGGAATAAAAGACACACTGGCTCGCCTGATTATATATATTTTGCATAAATTTTTATGAAGTCGAAAGCTTGCAATCAATTGCAATCAAGCAATTTACTGAATCAGTCCACCAATGTTATATTGAGTTACTTAGGTTTCTGTGTCATGTTGATAGAAAGGGGGAAACTGAATGAATCCACCAATGTTATATCGAATTACTTAGGTTTCTGTGTGACGTTGACAGAAAAGGGGGAAATCTATTAGTCTCGCCATTTGACCGTCCAGTAAATTGCCTCTATAATTCCCATTTAGAGGCCACGATTACATATAGTTTGAGAGTTAGTGGAGAACATTTCTCTACTTTAAGGGCAACGTAACTTTATTGTCTAAAGTCGTTTTGATTTTTGTCAAGCTATAATTGTCTGTACGTGTTTTGCGATGTATTTACAGGCATGATATTATTTCTATGTATGTAGGTTTACGTGTGTGTTATCGGACATATTATTTCTATGTGTGTACGTGTACGTGTGTGTTATCGGACATATTATTTCTATGTATGTATGTTTACGTGTGTTATCGGACATGTGCATAAATGGGTGCCTGTATATGACAAAGCGAGTGCATAGTGCGTGTGTGTGTTCTTGTGTCTGTATATAGCTAGTGAATGTGATGTCCATGCTGATGTGCAAATTAAAAATAATATATCAGCGAATTGCATTTCTTAAGGATTAAGGCGTTTCTCAGGAACCACCACCACCACCACCACCACCATCATCATCATCATCATCATCATTATTTTCGTCTTAATCTACTTCATCATTAATCTCATCATAATCAACATTATTATTAATCTCATCTTAACTAACATCACCTATTTTTCTTTATTTATTTGCAAGATGACATAAAAACTAGTTTTTACCTTAATTTTTCAAATATTAAATATACGTATTTGCTAGACCTGGTTTGTGATATAAAATGTATCAATAAACACAGAAGACAAATGGAAAACTAGAAGAATACTGCTTTTGAGGCGAAGAGGGGTGTGCGGGAGATGCCTTGAAGCAAGTGGTGTTTCATCAGTGAACTGCACGGTGAAGCCTCGTGCCCATCCATTACAAAATTACGGAATGTCAGTTTCCTTCTTCACTGCCAATGAAAACCGGAAAATTGATTATTGGCAATGAACTCTGAACTCTCCTGTCATCAGACTGATAGTACTAAACATTTCCCTCTTCAAGACGGTTCAAGGAATCTTTAAGAAAGATGTCTTTCTCGATCGTACTTTTCCTTAGATACATTAGAAGGCAATTGTTTTATTTAATTATAATTAAAAGACTCTGCTGTTATATTTAATTATAACTAAAAGACACTATGGCGAAAATAAATTATAACTTCAAGACACTATTATTTTGGTAAGTTAAAATTTAATAAGAGAACATAATATTTTTTATATTAAATTATATCATAAAAACGCAACAGTTCAGGTAGAGATTTGAGGCTGGTAGTCAGTTAATGTGTGTAGGTCGCAGTGACCTTATCTTTGTTGTTATCTGTAAGCGGGAGCAAAGAGCTGAAGCTTTAACTGAAAAAAATAAAAGAGCTAAGCAACAACAACAACAACAAAAGAGACACACCCCCCAAAAAAAAAAACCAAAAAAAAAAAACCCAAGACACCCCTCCTCAACCAACCAATCCGGTCTCTTCTTGTGCTCGTCTCAATGTGCGGACAACAGATTATCCACTCAAAGACGCCGTTGTCTACAGTCAAAGTCGTATTATTATTTATTTTCTTATTATTATCTTTTCTTTTACACCAGTAAATGAAGCAATGATAAAGAAATGTATATAAGTGCACAACGAGATAAAGAAAATACAGTTGTCTACACACGTCTCATTTAGATCTGTCCCTTGGACGTGTGCCACCCCCCCTCCCCAACCTCACAGTTGAATATGCAAATCTAAATGACCAAACACAACATCGCTTCATCGACATGCCAGTCAATTATCCTGTGTTGGGTTTCAAAGGGCTATTACCATCCCTGTTGATCACTGAGCGGTTGATTTACCGGTAGTCCTCGTCTTTGAGTGAACACGAGAGACAGTGTGTGCTCTGTTCTTGGAGCTGGTAAGCAAGACATCTGCAACAGTCGAGACTGCCTGCCTTTTTAGTCGTTAACAAAGTACCTTTTGTAAGCTGGTAAGCAAGACACCTGCAACAGTCGAGACTGCCTGCCGTTTTAGTCGTTAACAAAGTACCTTTTGTAAGCTGACCCCTTGACCCTTTCAAATAACGGCATATTTAATTAAAAACAAAATTGTGTTCAGGCGGGCAAATCATTGCAATACAATAAGAATAGCCATGAACTCAGCAGTACAGCAAGGATAGCCATGAACTCAACAATACAGTAAGGATAGCCACGAACTCAGCAGTACAGTAAGGATAGCCATGAACTCAACAGTACAGTAAGGATAGCCAAGAACTCAACAGTACAGTAAGGATAGCCATAAACTCAGCAGTATTAAAAATGGGCTGTTGAATGGAGAGAAACAGGTCGCATTATTTGACGCAGCTTAAGAGGAGGGATAAAATGTTTTCACACCTAAACAGTTCTTACAGTTACCGAATTAAGGGTGAGCTAGTTAATGTTCTGTCACTTAACCACTCCAGACTTCGAGTGAATACTGGAAATACATAAAGAGTTAGCGATTAAGAGAGAAATACAAATATAAATATTCATACGTTGATTGTTGCAAGTGTTTATTGATTGATACTGCCAAATTACTAAATTGATCTTGATAAGAGTAGAATCTATATGATAAAAGTACATCAAAACTACTGGAAATATCAACAGTCTTGGACACAGACTTAAAACCCAAACTTATATATTTGTAAAGGGTCTCATAAAATTGTGTAAAATGTTTTCAAAACACTGACATTTTATCTTGAAAATTAAATCAGAGAGAGAGAGAGAGAGTGCATAAGAGCAACCAATAGATTAATAAGGCCCTTCTAAAGAGAAAAAGAGAGAGTGTAGATCAGGAAGACCTGTTAAAGAGAAAAAGAGGGAATATATTAGAAAGGCCCTAATAAAGAGAGAAAGAGTATAGATCTGTAAGGCTCTACTAGTGAGAGAGAGAGAGAGAGTATAGATCAGGAATGCTCTATTAGTGACAAGAGAGAATATAAATCTGTAAGGCTCTCCTGGTGAGAGAGAGAGAGAGAGAGAGAGAGAGAGAGAGAGAGAGAGAGAGAGAGAGTATAGATCAGGAATGCTCTATTAGGGAAGAGACAGAGATTATAGATCTGTAAGGCTCTACTAGTGAGAGCACGAGAGAGTATAGATCAGGAATGATCTATTAGTGACAGAGACAGAGAGTATAGATCTGTAAGGCTATGACAGCGTATAGATCAGGAAGACTGTTCTAGAGACAGAGAATATAGATTATAAAGGTTCTACTAGTGAAAGAGTATAGATCAGGAAGACTCTATTAGAGAGAGAGAGAGAGAGCGTATAGATACGGAGTGTAGTATTAGAGTATAGGAATGGCTCTACTAGAAAGAGAGTATAGATCAGGTAGGCTATACTAGAGAGAGAGAGAGAGAGAGAGAGAGAGAGAGAGAATAGCTCAGGAATGTTCTTCTAGTGAGAGAAAGAGTATAGACATGAGGGCTGTACGAGAGAGAGAGAGAAAGAGAGAGAATCATTAAAGCCCTCCTAGAGAGAAAGATTATAGAGGCCCTCAGAGAGAGAGAGAGAGAGAAACACGCTCAGTAAAAATAGGTCCCACTTAAGAGAGATTTATAGTATGGATGGGTAAAAATAAAATGTACTAAGAGAGAGTTTAGTTCAATAAGACCCAATCTTTACACCTCTTAACTGTTTGGTCAGGAAATTCCCCAATGACAATCCTTGTAAACAAACAATATCAAAAGTCTACAAACTGACTATAATATATTATTTTATGTTTAATCTAGTTTGGGTGTGAAAAATACGAAAGAAAATTTACGCTTTTAAGTAAATAAAGTGAATTTTTGCTGAATGAAAATAATGTTTTCAAAACGAAAGTACTTACTCTTTATCATTTGTAAGGTCAGTTATAATTAATAACCACTGCATATTGGTTTCCTTTAAAGTGAGTGATTTCCACATTTGGTGAAACCAAAGCAGTATTTTAGCGAGGTAACGTTAGAATTCAGATGCAGTAGTTTGGTAACACAAATAAGCTGTAGGTTTTTGTATTCTTTCCATCTGAGATGTCAGCGAGACCGTTTGATTTTGATTTTGATGGTCATTCTTTATTAAAGGTATGAGATCTTTTACTTTATTGACGCTTGTAATGAAGTTCTTTTTATTGCCATATCCGAAGACTAAAAGTTGGAGGATATCTGATTTAGCGATTAATCAGAGAACAGTTTATTTCACTTTGACAGACGTAAAACAGAAATCCTCAAAGCAATTATATCATATAATATATATATATAATATCAGTAGTTGTATAGCTGCATTTACAATCATAAATCAGATATATGCCCCTAAAATAACTCCAATCCAAACAAAACAAAATGACCTAAACAATAATCTGATTTTAAAATTATAGATATAACCTAACTTATTTAAAGCCTTCTAAATATGTTTACTATTTATCCGACAAGCAAAATAATCGATAAGGGAGTTACTATAAGTAGATTATGACTATTTCGTTTTAAAATAGCTGTGGGAATTCCCAATTAAATTATGACAGCCTATTCCATTATAAAATTCTACTCAATCGCATTCTCTATCTATCTATCTATCTATCTGTCCGTCCGTCCATCCATCTATCTATCGATCGATCTGTCTGTCTGTCTGTCTATCTTATTTAATTAATAAAAGTTTTCGGTCCCTACATTTCGTTTCCAAAATATTTATTTTACAATTATTACCATCTTCACTCATTTCTATATTTTGCTCACCTTTCCTCACCACATTCCTGCCAGGTATTACTTCTCTACAAAATTTCTGGTTCATATTATTTTAGGTTCAAGAAAACACACACTTATTGAATAAGCAAAAGGTAATATATACTCATGAAATTAATTATTTAATTTTACTATCTAACATTGTACTATATATACTTTTATCAAGAAGAGATGAGTTAAACCAAAGAATAAAATCAGTAGGTGCCTGTAGTAAATTAAATGAATTATTAACAGGAATTTTTGCAACTATAATGGAAGTTAGGCACAACAAACTGTTTTGTTACATAACAAAAATTATCATTATACTTATACGAAGTGTTCAGGTAAAAATATGTTATTAATATTTTTTATGAAGGCTGAAGTAACTTATTGCTTAATGTATTTTAGTGACAATGCGATTACACTCCCAATGAAATATATATGCTCTACATATACATTAAAACAATGGCACTCAAAATTAAATATTTACACACTAACTATTGAATAATTATGTTCCATTTTGTTGTTGTTTTTCATGGTAAACCTCCACTACATTTCTCCAAATAAAAATACACAAACACATGTACAACACTCTTTGGGAAATATTTCCGTTCAACTTTGACTAAATAATAAAACTATTTCTTAGCAGCTACTTAAATTATAAATTATATTTATAATATAATTAATTTTTTAAAAGTCTGTTATTGCAAAGTATTTGTTAAAATTACAAATGTTGCTACTATGCCTCTGTTTCTCCCTTCCTTCTTCTAACAAGGAGACTTTTTTTCTCTGTTAACTGCTTTACAGTACAAGGCTCCAAACCTAGCCAGGAAAGACCTTTCAACTGCTCTCCAACAGTACAGAGATTTGCGTCCATCAGTGAAGCCATATTGTGAGAGTTATATTAAACATTTTTGATTTTCGTCCTTTTTACTATGCACCCATACTTCTTAAAAAGATGGCAGAATTTTTCACTTGTCTTTGCAGATTTTCATGACGGAACAGTCCAAAACCTTATGCGTCTAGAAGGCACGATACCAGTTAATTACAAAGGTAAGAAGTGCGTTATTTAAACATAGCACAACACGACTACTACGATTTTGTGTAATAATTTATGTTACTTGTGTTTCCATTGTCATGAACAAAACCCACGTGGAAAAAATGCATTGTGCACAATTAGACATATTAAAGATTTTCTCATTAAAGCAACAACTATTAAATAATTGTATTTTATAATAATTTAATCCCCACCCACCCAGAAAATTGTCGCTGATTGTAAATCAACCCAAGCCATCTGCTCAAAACCAGAAGTAATGAAAAATCAGTGTTAGGTAATCACTATTGCATTCAACAAATTTGGGAGAGTTATTTTCCCTTGAACATGAACATTATTCATTGTTCCTACATTTATATTTGATACGAGAGCAATGAAAACGCCCCAGGCACTGAAGAGTTTCAGCACTTAAAAAATTCAGAGAGATTTTACTTTTAGCTGGACTCCACATCGACAAAGCGTTACCGTTATGAATGAATTCTAAATGGACAAATAGCCAGCAGGGCCGTTTTGAACAGTAACACAAAAATAATTGCTAACAGTCAACATGCCACTACATACCAAGGCATTTATTTAAATATGTTGTGTAATACAGTTTTAAAACATGGTAAGAAAATATTATACATTTTCTGTAATCTGAAATAACCATAAAGATTCTTTACTACTTTAAAAGAATTGTTAAAATCATATTTACAATGGATGGTTTCTAGAACGCAATCTTTAAAGCTATGCAATTCACAGAAAGTTAAACGCAGCGATTATTTAAGAATGTAGTGGTTAGGGGCGAAAGTTAAAACCAAATGTCAGGCCTGCCATTTGATGCTTCTTGAGATGTCAAATTATTTAGTACTACATTTATGGTCTGAATGTTTTAAAACTTTGTAAACGGTTGTTAATTCTAGAAAAAAAATCTCTTTATTTCGCAAAGAGAAAACATACAACATTCCCATAGAGTTATGGATCTTTGACACGCACCCATATAACCCACCATTGGTGAACGTCCGGCCTACGAGTACCATGCAGCTCAGGGCTGGTCGGAATGTTGATGAAGACGGCATAGTTCACTTGCCTTACTTACGAGAATGGAGATGGGTAAGAGAAATAAAAATAACAATGATAACTTGAGAAATACGTAAAGCAAACACAAATTATTCACGTGATACAATATGATTGAGTACGCATGTCTATAAAGTATATCTTTGTGTGTGTATGTGGGGAGGGGACAAACATATCGAGACATATATCTATAAAGTATGTCATTTGTGTGTGTATGTGTATGTGTGTGTGTGTGGTGGGGGAACAAACTCATTGAGCACATATGTGTCTATAAAGTATGTCATTTTGTGTAAGGAGGGGGAACAAACTGAACGATCAAATATATATCTATAAAGTGCCATTTTGTTGGGGGAGGGGACAAACTGATCGAACGCATATGTGTTTATAAAGTATGTCATTTAGTGTGAATCTGGGTGGGGAACATTTGTACCTCTTCCATTAATCACAACTCAACGTACGGACATATACCATATGCTTAGATTACCCACCCCCGCCTGCAGTAAATAAAACGACACAAGTTAAAATTGTTTTTTGTATTGAATTTAACACCATTATACGGGGACAGGTACAACTGCTTCCTATACTGAATGAAATAGCATACATGTTCTTACCACCACTGACACGTCCATTAAAAAATCTATCGACAGAAGAGGGTGTTATTATATTACTTTCTGGTGGTATAAATTATTAAATGACTTAAAACACATGATAAAACTATTGGGTACAAATTAAACAATATTGATACACCGCAATCTTAGCAAAGGTGCTATTAACGGCTCCATGTTTCAAAACTAATTTCTATTAAAAGTAGTCACAGGAACAATTATTGTTCGATTGGAAGAATTTCGTAGAAGGCAAGTAGAGGTTAAATATTTAAATGTTATATCCCCGGTATCATACAAAATAATTATTATTATTGTGACGCAAATGCCATATATCTAATTACAAGTGGTGGAAATCTTATTTATGTTAATAATTCTCAGAGGACACCACTCGTCTCTCTCACATGGCGGATATGAGGGCGCTGTAAACGTTTTCTCACTTCCACAACATTAAAGACAACATTCACTGTCACACTATGTATTCACAGGTGGAAAATACTTACCGAAGGAGAAGATAAATCCGTCTTTATTCTATATTTAGCGAGCCCCCATCCACCCACTATCTTTGCAACATATGGTTATCTATATGTGAATTCTAGACATTTCAAAATTTAATTTCTGGTAAATATGAATTTTATTAAACATTCATTCAAACGCACACATAAATATGCATATACAAACATGCACACAATATTCACATGCATGCACACAAACACACACATGCACGCTTATATTTTATATATATATATATAAATTACCCGCACGTCATCACAGGATCAGTATTAATCATATATATTATTATTTATTTTGGGTGGTGGTGATGTACAACTAAATAAATAGCTACCCATATATGGTTTTTATTTTAGCCCATATCTACTACGGAAGGCTTGCTGGAGACTTTGAGAATCACCTTTGGACGAGAATGTCCTGTATTTTCTAAAGTTTCATCACTGGCCAAACCAACAGTCAACACTGCCACACAATCCAGTGAACTGAACCATCATATTAATGTACACAATCATGGCATTATTAATGTACATAATCATGGCATTATTAATGTACATAATATTGTACATCCCCATATTAACAAAAAATGATCCAAACTACTTAAACCGGGTCCTCCATACCTAACATTCTTAAGCGCAATTTTATTTAGTCATGTTTCGAAAGTATTTTATTTTTCCACCATCAACATAACCAATTACAAATTTGCGTGTTTTTCATATTGCTTTTTTTGACATGTAGGCAGTATTTATGAACAGTTATTATATTCCCTCAGTTTCACAACAGCCAGATAAACGGGAATTCTATAAATTAGCGCACCAGATGTATTCCAGTTAGTTGACAAGCTGTATTGTGGTTTTCACTCCTGCCAAACAAAAGTATTCTAAGTGGCTGGCAACTTGAGCTATCGTATATTAGTTTATAAATAGATGTGTCCCATAAACCAATTGTAAACAGCAGGATGACCATTGAACGCGTGCAGATAATTTACACTTTGTTTGAAGTGATTACTTTAACGAATGTTATTAATACAGAAAATACATTTACATTCAAGACTGAAAATAATTGTGGTAGGTTATTATGACATATATATATTGTTCATTTCACTATTATCAAATTTGTATTTTATTTATTTAAAATAAAATAAAAATTATATATAATAAATGAGGGGCAATTTTGATTGTTTTTGTGTGGGTGTGTCTCACAGTGATTAAAGTATTAGTACTTATATAGTCTAAGTATTACGTGTACAATGTATATTCAGAAATGTATTTAACTGAACAGACCTGATGCTTAATAAGTGAACGGTCACAATTTATTTTTAATTTGCATTGCACGCAGTTCCAGTTATTAGTGTGTTTGCCTGTGCGATTGATTTGCATAAATTCTTGGCCAAAGCTGAACAATTAGTGGTTGCACAGAGTCCAGTTTAAAATATCATACATTGAAAACGAAAACACTGAAATATTTACGCATCATTAAAAATGTCTAGTTTGTGGATACTACCTGTGATACTTAACGCCAACTAGTTAGTGGTTATGATTATTATAATTATTTAATCATCCATAACTAATTACAAGTGAGGAGAATCTTAATTTATTTTATTAATAATTCTCCAGAAGACACCACTCGTTTCTCTCATTTGGCGGATATTCGGGCGCTGTGAACATTTACTCTTTTCCACAACATTAAAGACAAACATTTACCTTCACGCAATATTTCCGTAGGTGGAAAACTTCTTACTAAAGGAGAAGAGAAATCCGTTTTAATTTATATTTAGAGCCCATCCACCCACCATCTTTCCAACATATGGTTATCTATATGTGTAAGAAGGCAATAAATTTAACAATAAATTCATTAAATCAACAATCAAATATACATATAGCAAATACAATGAAAAGATTATTTGACATCAACATTTCCACAAACAAAGTTCGAATAATTTCAATACCTATACAGTCTTATATCCTAACACACAATTCAGCAGATTAGTGTCAGTAAAGATCATAGGGTAATTCTTATCAGAGAACAGAAATGAAGTAATAAGAGATTATAGCAATAATAGTTTATACATAACCATCTCTAGGCGATTTTTGGAATAGTTCTTTCCCATGCTTTTGTAACAAAGTCACAAGTTCATTGTCACAATACAATTATCAGTTCTTCACATGTTTCTCTTGAACTTTGTAGAACACTGATGAGCCAGTTCTCTCTCCAGGCTAATCTGGTGCTCCTTCGCCATATTAATTCCCTCAAACAAAACACCTATGCAGTAATTTCCAGTTTTCCTTGTACCAGAAATTCTATGATGTAGTATCGAGCATATTTTGCCTCAATACATCAACAGAATGCAGTGTATCCTTACACTTACACACTGGGGATAGATACTTCTCTCGTCTATCACATTCATAGCAGTTTATAAATCAGTAATCAGTAAAGAGAGAGATTCTGATGGAAGGGATTTTTCTTCTTCCGTAATTCAAATTAACCTAATAGAACTAGAACTGCCATTAACTCCATAAAAGTATAAAGAATTTTAAAGGCCTCTGTTATGACTTCACTGATTTATTTATTCATTTATTTAATTAAGCCCCAAGCATAAAACCTTTTTTTTAAACATTTAAAATATATTTTAAAAAAACAATAATAGTGCAATAATAGTGACGTCATTCCTGCAGTAAAGCCAGGGTGTCGCACGTAATGATGCCCACATGAAAATAGCGAAGTCCACAAATCCCAACACAATGAGAGATATAAATAAATTTGTTCATATACACCACACTGAGCCGTTGACAGCTTTTATGGCTCCTGGGGATTAATCAATTAGTGGATCGCATCCTTTTAAAAATGTTTGTATACCTGCAAAAATGGTTATTGGACCTTGGGATGAATTCTCTGTGGGCGCCATTTTCTGAAAAGTTTGTCAGTTTGCAATAATGGTTTACACTGTTAAACAGAAAATATTCTGCCCTCGTGAAAGGCCCTTAGACACTGATGCCTCACCAGAACCCCCTTCCCCCCAGAGCAGGACAGGGGGCACACACACATACGCGCGCGCGCAGATATATATATATACACACGCTTGCATTTATCCACAATATGTGAACACCCTTACAGTGTGAACAAAGTTATACATACATTTATATATATATAAATTCAAAATCAAAACTGTTGTCATTCAATGACAATGAAACATATCTAGAAATCTCTTCTCTAACTATTTACCTAATGTTTACATAGCAGGCTTGATAACATTTTCCGTCATAAATACACGTATTAATGCATTTAGGCACAGTAAGTGAAAAAGCGCTGCAGATAAAGTCATTCACACACACACACACACACACACACACACACACACACACACACACACACTTATATGTGCATAAAATCAACACCAAAATATTTATAATTCAGTGAGAAATCAACATCACTAGAAGAATTTTCTACAACTATTCACCTCACATTTCTATAGCAGGCGTGACGTCAATTACGTGCTTGTTGTCCCGGAGTTAGTGAATGTCGGGATAGGGTACGACCGCCAGACGCTAGGTATTCACCGACGCCCTCGGAGCTGTAGTGGCATTTACTCGCTGCTCCCCGGGCGTGAAGACTGTCATGTCCTTTATGTCCGGCCTCCGCAGCCAAGACAACAGCTTCCACTAAACACAATGGTGGCACCAGTTTTTTTTCCCTTCCTCTCATTCTTCTCCTCCCACCCCTTTTACTTCTCCCACGCAAACTCTGACGCGATGCAAATTCTCAGAAACGTAATCAAGTGGAGAGAATTTCGCATTCTATCGAACGGAGGCGAGCATTAGACTCCGACGAGCATTACTTGAAATTCAGAGTTTACATCCTGGCATTTCATCAAAGAGGAAACTACTTAGCTTAGGATCTGAGGTACCTTAATGTAAATCGAAGAATGGTCACGTCAAAGCGAGACAGGTGTTTGTTGTATGTATGTATGTATGTATCTATCTATCTATCTATCTATCTATCTATCTATCTATCTATCTATGCGTGTGTGAGACGGAGTAAATTTTTCTATCCCTATTTCTAGACTTAATTATTATATAAATTGTTAAATTGTCAAAGTAACCCGCCTTGGGCACTCCTTATGATGGTATGTTTGTAAGTGTCAGAGTTGGAGTAAACAATTTGAGTTGAGAATACGCTAGAAAATTGCTGACGCAATCCAAACCAGTTCCAACTGGATGAGTAGTTTTTCTGACTAATAGTCTCACACTTGTTCATATCAATTTTATCCATTGGGGATGGACAGGAAGTTTCTTTGGTGAAGAAGTAATCTATTTTAGTCACTTTATTCAACATAACTCCAGTCCAGTCATAAAGTGAACTTCTTAGCTTAAAGTAAGTTAACTGATAAAGGAATAATGTACTTAGAATATTTCGTACATGTTTGCTATTGATCTACGATTTGAATCGGAGAATGCTTTATGTAACTGAACAATTATTTCTATGTTTACTAATTTGACTACGTTGTACATTATACTTATGATTTCTGACTGATGCTATATTTCTTATGCTGTGTGTGTATTGAGCTAACAAAATTGTTGCAGGATTTGTAAGTTGAGAATGTTTGTAAGAGATAAAAGAGATTAGAGGAATGGAATGGAACTAGTGATAGTTACACTGAGTAACTATTACCCAGACAGTTTTAACTGCCTCCATTGCCGGATGCGTTCTGCTGCTGGAGGGATTTCGGGTATAATTGCAAGATTCCCAACACTTAGCTAAGCAAGGGATTATAACAAACTTCAAGTTTCTTAAGTATTCACGTTCCTTTTAGTGAATTATTTACACACACATACACACACACACACACACACACACACACACACACACACACACACACACACACACACGCACACACACACGCGCGCTCACACACACACACACACACACACACACACACACACACACACACACACACACACACACACACACACACACACACACACACATATATATATATATACAAACCCAAAGATAAAATAGTGCACTCAAGAAATGTCCTATTTAGAATGTACTCAAATCTAGTTTGCTACACAATGTACACTTTCAAGGAGAAATGGCATTATGGTTTCAAATTTTATCGGACATATGTTTAATGTATTTTTAACGAATAATGTTAATGTTACTAAAATCCTATTCTTTTAAAAGTAAAAGAAAAAGTCACAACAAAAGAGAGGATTTGAAAATGAACTTTTATTTTAAAACAGTGCATGTAGTTTGTTATTTCTATATATATATTTAATATATAAATTTTCTCTTATTATATTTATTTACTAAGTGGAAAATTGTCAAATGAGTTCTAGAAAAATGAGTATGATGAAAACTAATGTTTCATTCACTAATGAAAGTCGGAACCCGGACGCCATGTTGAACCCATGTGCGTCATCAATTCGGTCACGGGATTGGGCAAGCATAAAGTGCCCAAGCAAGCAAGCAAGCAAGCAAGCACTCGGCTTCAACCTTTAGTTAAATAAAAGTACGAGTCGTCTAACATACAAAATATCTTTTGCAGTCCATTGGTTGCCATAGACAACTTGAACGGATTTATCTCTATCAAAATGTTTGAATAGAGACTGATTATGGTTTTAAGTGTGCTTGAAATGAGCGAGATGTAGCGAAAACTGGGGTACTCTGAGGTGTAGGCGTTGGAATGCAACAGTATTTTAACAAGAGCGCAGCACTGGTACAACAAGACTACAGCAGCACTGTTATTTTGACCTTGTCTTGTTGCAGATAACCAATCTAAATTTGTTTATTTCCCATGACTTTAAAAAAAACAACCCGCAATGACGTCATAAATTATAGCTTGCTTTTAAATGAAAACGCTATTCGAAATTGACGTTCATTGCCCGAGTTTTAAAAAATAAAAAATAAAATGAAAATAATAAGGGTTGGATCGACCGTCCACGACCGATTTATAAATCACTCATTTTCTGATCTCTTCTTAAAGCAAGTTTTGTTCCGTGCACTGAGAGACTGATGCAGCTCTATGGAGCTGCATCTTAGACCATACTTAGAATATTCGTAGCTCCCCCCCCCCCTCCACCGTGGCGATCAAACAGGCTGTGAAAAGTTTCACAAAAACTACTACAACTACAACAACTACTACAACTACTACAACTACAACAACTACTACAACTACTACTGCTAATACACTGGTGCCTCGATATTACGCGCCTCGATATACCGCGGCCCCGCATTCAACGCGGACAGCCTGTGGATCCTTTTATTTTTTTAATCGTCTAGGATTTTCATATTAAATGTACAGAATTAGTAGAACTGTATCAAATCAACTGGCTCAATTTGCTAATGTTTTGCTGACCACGCCTAAACTTTATACAATATAAGTGTTCAGAACATTGTACATGTACTTGCCACTTCCTAAACTACAGCTTTTGTTTTGAAAAACAGCCGCCACGTGACATGGATTGTTTATACGTGACAGAAAGGATCCCTCGTAGAATGCAGTCAAATTTTGGTAACCCCAGAGGAACCGGGTTATATCGCGGGAGCAGTGTATTACCGCAACAAAGATCTGGTGTATAGGGTGTCGTTTTTACATCTGAAATATAGAAGAACTTAAGTGTCACACAACCCAGAATGGGCGAAACGGGTGTTTACTATGTAGTTCGAAAATTAAAAGAAGAAAATATTGCCAAAGAAGCCAAGCACTCATGTGTAACCGTGTTAATGGACACAAATTAAACAAGTAAACTAATAAATCAAGTAACAGTTATACCTTGAGCAAACAAACAAATCCAAGGAGTCAAGACAAAAGCAAAAATTGTTTTCAATCAAGGTTAAGCTTTGTTGATTATGAATGTTTTTCGCCTTAGCCATATTTTTACACCAAACTTTAGTAATAATGAAGGAGAAGTCATTGGTCTTGTGGACTACATCTGGAATAACAACAAAGATAGAAGCAGCCAAAGATGAGTGGACTATACCAACCCCCAACCCCCCCGAAACAGACAAAAAAAAACATGGAAGAAAACAATGAAGCAAACATTAGCACATACCTGGAGCCGAAAACCTCTCCATGGCCAGTACGCACGACAAACTGATGAATTACCAACAAAACAATCAACGTACAAATGGTTGAAAGATGCAAGTTTGAAAACAGAAACAGAAGTACTCGTAAGATCAAGTACTGAACACGAAATCACACAAAACAAAAATCATGAAAATCTCAAAGGATTCGAAATGCAGACTGCAAATCCATGGATGAAACAGCTTATACCATCTGGATGTCAGGTTCTGGCTGGAACAGAATACACCAAAAGATACAACGAAGTGGCAAAACACATACAAAGAAATCTGTGTGAGAACTATGGCATAAAATCCCCAGAAAGAACATGGATGCACCAACCAGACGCAGACACCGAAACAGATGAAGTCAAAATACTGTGGGACTTCGAGATAAGAACAGACCGAGTGATTTCTGCACGAAGACCAGACATTGTAGTTCTCAATAAGTCCAACAGAACAGCAATAATCATTGACGTCGTTGTTCCAAGTGATAGAAACTTAAAAACAAAATAAAGAGAAAAAAAATAGAAACATACCAAGACATCAGATTAGAAATTCCACAGAGACTGTGGAATTTAAAAGCAGAAGTTATACCTATAGTGAAAGGAGCCTTGGGGAACATAACATCTGAATTGGAAGGCTATCTGAACTAAACTCCCTGGAAACCACAGACCCGCCCCACTAATCAGAGAAACTCTCCTAGGAAGTGCCTACATCCTCCGAAAAACCTTGGATCTCCCAGAATCTTGATAAGATTTCGATCACAATCGACAAACAGAAATCGTGGAAAGAGGCTGAATAATAATAATGATGATGATGATGATGATGATGATGATAATAATAATAATAATAATTACACTACCCCTAATAATAATAATCTCGAAACAAGAAGGCGAAAAGTGAGGTCGACACGGACATCGAGGGTGTAAATGAAATGAAGTGGGATGTAATTTGGTATGCTGGATGAAGATTCACATTAAGAAGTGTTAGGGGTGTGAACAATAGCGGTTGAATTATATTTCAATACTGTATGACTTCTCATGTGCAAAGACCAGACGTCAATCAACAAATGTCTAAGTTGTGAAATGTCAAGGATAACATCAGCATGATATTACGTCATCCAACTTTGTGACGTCGGTCTCCCCTTGACGTAAATTGAATACTTGCATTAGATTGTCACGTTTAATGTCTTTTCATCTATGTTACTTCAATTATCAGCTTCTCTGTTCATCTTTCATTTGCCAATTATAATGATTTCTTTGTGCAGATTTATTGATAACAAGCAGATCAAGAACATTTCATTTTATTGTTAGCAGTTTTTACCTATCTGATTTATGACGGAGAAGGAAGATAAATAACACAGATGATATTTCGCCCACATTAAAAATACACGCACTAGACACTGATGTTTCAGTGTATTCTGTTGCAAAATGGGCTACTGGAACATTAGAAAAACCTCGGAGGAATTGAACTAGAGGAAAATATACAAGTAATGGCCTCTTATTATGAAAGTCAACCAACAGTAAGAGGATATAGAAAAATGAAGCATGATATTCTGGCAAAAACAATATCCAGGTGAATTTATCAGTAAACAACGGCTCCTGGACCAGAAAGAAATCAATCATGCACAATAAGCTTCTTATTCTCGTAGAATTAAAAAAAATATTGAACAGCAACAAACTAATTTAACAAATCTGGCTGATGACCTCACTGGAGAAATAAATAATGAACTAACTAACGAACATCAATGCATATTAGAAGGAATAAAAGATTTCAAGGACAACAATAAATCACACTAACTCGAAGACTACAAAATAACAACGCTTTAACAACAGCAAATTCACAATGTAAATAAAGTACTAAGATACAAAATCCACAAAATATATTATAGAAACCAACAGCCAAATATATGCTACAGCTAAAATAATTTAAAATATATATAATACCGGACAATGTACCAACAAAGAAGCCACTAGTACCACCATGGAAGAGAAAAAATAGAAAATAAAATTGAGTGTACTAGGAAAGAAGTAAGCCAAATGACAGCAGTAGTTCATAACAATGGAAAACTGAAGCAGGCGTTACTAAACAAACACCATCTAAATTATAGAAATATTAAAACCGCAATAGAAGATGTCAAACAAAGGCTACAGCGACTCAGTCATCGTCCTTAAAGATGCACTGCAAGAGTTCAACAATTCCAACAGAACAAAATATTCAAAACTGACCCTGGAAGACTATAACAGGAATTCAAAGGAAACCCCAAAATAGAACACAAGATTCCAAACATTAAGGACACCAGGATATTCTGGGAGAACATTTGGAGCAATTATCGTACGTATAATGTCTCAGCAAAATGGAATGAGGAACTGGAAAACAAACATAAAGACACGTGTGTCAGGGTCAATTTGCCTATCCCTATTTCTAAACTTAATTGTTATATGATTTGTTAAATATCAAAGTGGCCATACCTTCGGCACTGATTGTGCTGATATATTTTAGTGTCAAAGTTGGAAGTAAACAACTCGGGTAAAGAATGTGCCAGACTTGCTGCTGTAATCTAAACTGGTTTTAGGTGGGTGAGTAGCTTTTATTATCCAATGGTTAAGATTTACAAGAACGAGACCAGCCAATGGGCTGAGATAAAAGTTTACCTGCTGTAGAGAATTCTATCGTCTAATAACTTTAAATTTGGAGTGGAAGAAATCCAGTCATGAAAGGCGGCCATACCTTAATGGTGAGTTAACTGACCGATTGAGAGAGGATGAACTTAGAAATATTTCGTGCATTTTATTATTGATATGTTATACTTGCGTTTTACATAGAGATGTATTATGCCAGTAGATTATTATTTCTACAAATTGTGAACTATGATGCTTGTATGTAGTATGCTAAACACTTGACATTTTTCTTCATAAACTATTATGTTGTGTTTATTATGCTGTGTGCATGTATCAGCTAATAAAAACTTGCAGGAAATTAAGTTGAGACTTGAATGTAAGAAAGAATTGAGTTGTAGATGAATAAACTGGAAACTTAGCGTTTGTTCCCAGATTATATTTTACATGGAAGAAATATCTTTTTGTGGTTTTACTAGATCCCCCGGTTTACTGATTTATAAACTAGCAAATTATACTCGACTACACTGTGGAATTTCTGCTACAAGGAAGTTACTGGAAATTGCTACATTGTTGTTTTGCTTGAGGGAACTAATATGGCAAAAGCTGCCCAGATTAGAAGAGAGAAAGAGAGAGAAAGAGAGAGAGAGAGAGAGAGAGAGAGAGAGAGAGAGAGAACAACAGCTCACAAATATTCTACAGCATACTAGAGGACACATGGAACTGACAATTCTATTCAGACAATGAACTTGTGACCTTTGTTACGAAAGTGCGAAAAACTATTGTGGCAATCGTCTAGACAACGTTACGTACAAACCTTTATCGCTTATCTCTTATAACTCCATTTTCGTTCTCTGATAAGAACTATCCTGTGATTTATATTGACACTAATCTGTTGTGTTGTGTGTTAGGATATAAGATTGTATAAGTATTGAAATTATTTGAACGTTATTTCATGGAAATATTGATGTCAAATAATCTTTTCATCGTGTTTGTTAGATATATATATATATATATGATTGTTTGTTTAATAAATTTATTGTTACATTTATTGACCTTCTTACACATATTGATTCCATATGTTGGAGAAGAAAGTGGGTGGACGGAGGCTCACTAAATATAGATTAAAAGACGAATTTCTTCTTCTTCTTTAGTAATAATTTTTCGTACTACATAAATATTGTGTGACAGTAAATGTTTGTCTTTAATGTTGCACCAACCGGAAGCGGTTATCAAAACAGAAGAAGTCAAACTACTGTGGAACTTTGAAATAAGAACGGGTCGAGTGATTCCTGCGTGAAGACCAGACATTGTAGTTCTCAATAAGTCCAACAGAAGAGCAACAATCATCGATGTTGCTGTTCTAAGTGATAGAAACATAAAACAGAAGTGAAAAAATAGAAAATACCCGGATCTTAGATTAGAAATCCAGAGACTGTGGAATGTAAAGGCAAAAATTGTACCTATAGTGATAAGATCTTTGGGGAACATAACACTTGAATTGGAAGGCTATCTAAATAAAGTGCCTGGACAGCACAAAATTGCCCCACTGCTAAAAGCAGTGCTCTCCTCAGAAGTGCTCACATCCGGAAAATCTTGGATCTCCCAGAATCTTGATAAGATTCCGAGCTCTTGGTTCATAACCGACAGTCAAACAGAAGTCGTGAAAGAAGGATCACTAATAGTAAAAGTGCCGAAGTAAACACAAGTCATACTATTTTGCCGATGTAAACCAACATGACTTATACTAATTTGCCGATGTATACCTACAAGATCTATTCTATCTACACTCTACAGGATGCAAACCCACAAGTTATACTATTTTGCCGATGTGAACCTACAAGAGTTATACTATTTTTCCGATGTAAACCCCACCAGTTATACTATTTTGCCGATGTCAACCCACAAGAGTTATATTATTTTTCCCACAAGTTATACTATTTTGCCGATGCATACCTACAAGAGTTATTCTGTCTACAAGATGGAAACCAACAAGAGTTATATTATTTTTCCGATGGAAACCCACAAGAGTTATATTATTTTTCGGATGTAAACCCACAAGTTATACTATCTTGCCGATGTAAACCCACAAGTTATACTATCTTGTCGATGTAAACCCACAAGTTTTACTATTTTGCCGATGTAAACCCACAAGTTATATTATCTTGTCGATGTAAACCCACAAGTTTTACTATTGTGCCGATGTAAACCCACAAGTTATACTATCTTGTCGAAGTAAAACCACAGGCCCGCATGCTGTAAGTAGATCGGATTCATTAACAAGTGTAACTACAGGTTGAAATGTAGCAACCGGAAACAACAACAACAAAAAGACAGCAACAACAATAACACCAGAGTGAATGGCGTAGGATATAATCTTCTTAAATAACTCTCATAAGTTTATTTTTAGACACCCCAAAACACCCTCCTCTGCTCATGCATTGCATCAATTAAGCCCAGCATTGTCAGTACGAAGCTTGTGAAATTCATGCAACAGAAGCGGTAATCAGGTGCGATGATTGTAGCTATTTATAGCTTTCAGTAGTGACATAATGAATGAATGGTCAGACAGAATGATACATTAAAATAAGGAAAGGGTTGGGTGTGAACTGAGAAACAAATTTAATCGCCGTTACTCCAATGAATTAGTTAATAGGCCCAGCACACCTAATGGACTCGTTCTCAATTATTTTATCCATTTGTTGCAAGGTCACAGCCGAGAGCTCGGGCATTCAAAAGAAAAAAATCTTCTACCCACTGATCTAAAAATATTAAGCATCAGGCATTATTTCGAGAGAATACGAGAGAATACTACAAGTTATTAAGAAGTAAATCATACCACGTGAACTGTCTTTGTATATAGTAATCAGCTTTTCAAACACAGCACAATGAGGGAGAATACAGCGGTTGTGATACTGCAATTTTGGAAATGAAAATAAATCTTAACTTGCTGGGATGATTATTATTTCGATGAATGCAATGTTCTTAATTAGCTCCAGTGGTATTGCATTTGCGGTCGAATGCAACTTTCTTGGCTGTTTCACATATATTTTACAATTATTACAGTCAAATACAACATCCTAAATTGTGTTGAAAATAACATTCTGTCACTATCAAATTGCAAAAATCATAATTGTTTCGAAAATGAAGTAATTCCAGTCGAATGCAACAGTATTAATTATGTCGAAAATAACATTACTGTCACTATCAAATGCAACAATCTTAATTGTTTGAAATGACGTAATTCCAGTCGAATACAACATTTTAATTATGTCGAAAATAACATTGCTGTCACTATCAAATGCAGCAATCCTAATTGTTTCACAAATGGTGTAATTACAGTCGAATGCAACATACCTAATTGTGTCGAAAATGACATCGCTGTCACTATCAGTTGCAATAATCCAATTCTAATTTCGAAATGACGTAATTACAAGTCGAATACAGCATTTCTTAACTGTCTTGAAAATGTCATATCTATTATATCGACTACACAACATTGCTTTATTGTATCGAAAATGCCATTCTAGTACAAAATAACACACATTCTTTAATTATCTTGAGAATGGCACTGAGTGCTATTACAAGTCGAATACAACATTAGGCTAAATGTCTCGAAAATAACCTTGCTATTGAAGTCGAATACAATATTTATCGGTTGTCTCGAAAATGACATTACTATTATGGTCAAATAGACATTTCTTAATTGACTAAAAAATGACATTATTATTATGGTCAAATAGACATTTCTTAATTGACTCAAAAATGACATTGCTATTATTCTGAATACAAAATTCTGAATTGTCTCGGAAGTTTTGACTGAATAAAGATATTTTACTTATGTTCAATATGAAATTGCTAAAACGGTCGAAAGCAAAATTCTCCCCCACCCCCAGTATCACACTGCCATAAACTATTATAATCGATTAGAAATCTTTTATTGTCGTACTATGGAATATAAAATAACTTGAAGAAGTTCAGGATTAAGGTATATATTATTCTTAATCACACTTTAAAAAATGCTCAGATAGCGCATATGTAAGTGTGTACGTCCGTGTATACATGTGTGTATTTGTGCGCATTTGTGTTTAAGTGCATGTTCGGGATCCTGCTCGGGAACCAACCGTTTCTGTCTCCGACGGAACCGCCTCTGCTAAAGCATCCAGCTGGTAAACAAGTCACAGAACCGACACTGGCACCCGTCCACACGATGAACGTTGGACTTCCCCAGTTTGATCTTCCACCCCCGCAAGGCCAGAAGATACAATCAACGTGGTCTCTGGCGTCGACTGACTCCATTTTTACCTGAGTGGTGCAAGTGAGTAGGAAGGGAGAGAGGAATTATTATCGTGTATATATGTGTGTGTGTGTGTGTGTGTGTGTGTGTGTGTGTGTGTGTGTGTGTGTGCTCGTGTGTGCTTGTTGCATGTGTGTGTGTCCGTGTTTACTGTGTGTATGTGAGAGAGGGATAGAGAGAGGAATCAACCCCCACGCTGGGCTAACTTAGTGCTGGTCCCAGTGGGATTGTGGAGTTATTTTATTTCGATCAAATCAGCACGGCGTATATGGTTCTATTAATCCTATATTATATTTATTAATTGGAAAGCGAGAAAGCAGCATTTCAGTATCAGTCTCAAAATTCTCGAAAATATGTGCACTTAACGGCAGCCCTAACAGAAACACCTGTAATTGATGGCTTTGTTCAACATTTTATTTTATTGGATACTGTTGTGCAAAAGAATACATATAAAAGCCTAAATATATGTTTAAATAAATATTTTTATTCTCTAATCTATGTATTTTTCTTTTTTTATAAAAAATTGAGTATGATTGTTTGATGAAAAATTAAAATTTATCCCGCAAAGCTTAATACAAGTTGTCGCTTTGTAATTGCGGTGTAGTTATCGTCTCCTTGGTTAAACACACCTCTCTGATCCAGTGGATACACTCATTTAGTTAATTCAAAGTCTGTACTTACTGATCCAGTGGATGCACTCATTATGTTGATGCAATGACTATGCTCACTGATCTAATGGTTATACTTTCTCAGTTAATTTGCGACTATAGTCACTGATCCAATGGTTGCATTTTAAGTTAATTCAGCAGCTATACTCATTGATCAAATAATTACACTTGCTAATCTAATTCAGCGACTATACTCACTGATCCACTTGCTAAGTTAATTCAGCGACTATACTCACTGATCCACTTGCTAAGTTAATTCAGCGGCTATACTCAGTGATCAAATAATTACACTTGCTAATCTAATTCAGCAGCTATACTCACTGATCCACTTGCTAAGTTAATTCAGCGGCTATACTCAGTGATCAAAAAGCTACAATTGCTAAGTTATTAATTCAACGGCTATACTCACTGATCCACTTACTAAGTTAATTCAGCGGTTATTCACTAATCCATTTGTTACACTCATTAAGTTAATTCAATGGCTTTGCTTGCTGATCTAATGGGTACACTCTCTAATCTAAATAGGCTACTCTCTGATCCAGTAACTATACTCTCCAATCCCAGTACGACACCCTCTATTCAAATCACTCACGAATCCAGTGGCTACACTGATTCAAAAGTTACATAATTTAGTTGCTACATTTGTTACGATTCAATGGCCCACATTATCTTATTCAAAAGCTACACTTTATAATCCCAAGGCCACACTTTCTGCTTTAACGGCTACCTGTATGATCTAATACCTGTACACAATAATCCAATGGCTACGCTTCTGATCTGATCCAACCACTGCGCTCACTAATCCAATGACTATTATCTGTTTGCTAAAGGTTGCATTTGTTGTTGTTTTTTCTATCTCTTTTTTAATCCAATGGTTAAACACTTTACCCGATGGCCATATTCCAGTAACTTAATTGTTGCACCCTTTAAACTCAATGATTTTACCCTCTAGTTCAATGGCTACACACGTCCATTCAAAAACTAGCCCAATAATGTTCTGGCTACACTTTCTGATCCAAAGGCTACATTCTAAGATTCAATGACTATGTTGTAGATCCAATATTATGTTCTATGCTCCATGCTACGTTCTATGATCCACTGTTATGTTCTGTGATCCACTGTTATGTTCCGTGATTTAATACTAAGTTCCATGATCCAATATCACGCTTTACTAAGCACTGTTACGATTCTATTATTCAATGTCTATGTGCTAAGATCGAATGCTACGCTCTATGCATCAATGCTACAATGTTACATTCTATGATCCAATGTCCCCACGTTTTGTGATCTAATGGCTACGTTCTATAATCTTATTATGTTCACTAATTCAAAAGCTAATCACTTAGACTTTGGCTGCATTCACTGCTTCAGTTCAGTCCTCCATGGTCCAATGGCCACACTATCTAAGTCAAGGCTTTAGCATACGCGACCTTTAATACACCGATTGGCAGTAAATCCAGTCAAGGTTTTAGCATACGAGATCATGTGTACACCGATTGGCATAACAGTCACAGTTTTGCATACGGGACCTCTAGTACATTAGCAGTGAGTCCAGTCATGGTTTTAGCATACGAGACCATTAGTACACCGATTGGCAGTGAATACAGTCGCAATTTTAGCTTACGGGACCTTTAGTACACCGATTGGCAGTGAGTCCAGCCAAGGAGTTAGAATACGGGACCTTTAGTACACCGATTGACAGTGAGTCCAGCCAAGGAGTTAGAATACGGGACCTTTAGTATACCGATTGGCAGTGAGTACAGTCAAGGAGTTAGAATACGGGACCTTTAGTACACCGATTGGCAGTGAGTACAGTCAAGGAGTTAGAATACGGGACCTTTAGTACAGCGATTGGCAGTGAGTACAGTCAAAATGTTAGCATACGGCCTTTAGTACACCGTTTGGCGGCGAGTCCAATCGGCATACGGCGCCTTTAATACACCAAGTAGCAGAGCCAAGTGTCCAGTCAAGGTCCAGTCAAGTTCGTAAAAACTTAACATTGTTCATGAGTAAGCATCTAATTAGTTTTTGGTTTTTTTGCGGGCGAGTAAAACTGGTTTGAATGCACTTGGCGAATGAGTTGATCGCGCACAACGACATGACATGCTAGTGTGGTGGATTCACTCACTGAATAAGTGACATCCTCAGTGACTGACATGACATGCTAGTGTGGTGGATTCACTCACTGAATAAGTGACATCCTCAGTGACTGACATGACATGCTCGTGTGGTGGATTCACTCACTGAATAAGTGACAACCTTAGTGTTCGACATTTCCATTTGAGGTTTCTATATACTGAGTATTTATAATGGAATATCTTGATATTTAAAACAACTAAATTGATATTCCGTCACTGAAACTTGTCTTTTTAGAGATTTTTTTAAAAGTTATGTATGCATTCCTCTCTATTCGAAAGAAATGTAGTGGTTATGTAACGACTTCCTCTTTTCTAAAGAAATGTAGTGGTTATGTAATGACTTCCTCTTTTGCAAAGAACTGTAGTGGTGAAATTACTCTCTCTTTTGCAAAGAACTGTAGTGGTGAAATTACTCTCTCCTTTGCAAAGAACTGTAGTTGTGAAATTACTCTCTCTTTTGCAAAGAACTGTAGTTGTGAAATTACTCTCTCTTTTGCAAACAAGTGTAGCGGTGATGTAATTACTCTACTGTAGTGGCAGTAACCAAAGGCCGCACAACAAATTTATCTGCCGCACCAGGCCGAGTAAATGCCTTCAATGTCGCGCTGCAATTCAATGCAGTCAATATTTCTAAAGAAGAAATGTCGGCCAAATAACTAAAATACAAAAAAAAAATGAAAAAAAAAGACTCCAACAGAGCACAGCAGTTGTTTTATTTTCCCATTACCAGAGAGCTCGGTTATTTACAATTTACTGACTGGAACTCCATCAAAAATCAACACCTTTCTGGTCGAACATTCAACACCAATCATTTACGCTTAATACAAAATCAAAGAGCATACTCATATGCATTACTGAGGTATCAGACGGAATATTTTTTCTTTTGTAAGAAGGAATGCAATCACACATTCTAACAATATCCATATGCAAAGTCAGCAGGTGATAATTACCATTAAATAAACATTAATTACCCTTGCTGTCATTGAGGTAGCCAGTGATATAAGCTGTTATCAATTTAAGGTTATGAACAGTTAACCGGGTACCCGATCGTTCATATAATTAAGTGGTTTAGTAAAATTGTTAGTCGGTTAATCGATCAGTCCTCACTGTTCATGTTTTCTGATTTTTGTTTTGTCATCATTCATAAAATCATTACACACCACTGTATTTTTTGTAGACAGGTTTGTCATCATTCATAAAATCAATATATTATTGTATTTTTTGATAGACAGGTTTGTCATCATTCATAAAATCAATACACTATAGTATTTTGTCATCATTCATAAAATCAAAACACTATTGTATGTTTTGTAGATAGGTTTGTCATCATTCATCAACATAATATATAGTGCAGGTCTAAACTGTACACTATTGTACTCTTTGTAGACGGGTTTGTCATCATTCATCAACATAATATATAGTGCAAAACTAAACTGTACACTCTTGTACTCTTTGTAGGCAGGCTTGTCATCATTCATCAACATAATATATAGTGCAAAACTAAACTGTACACTCTTGTACTCTTTGTAGACGGGTTTGTCATCATTCATCAATGCAATATATAGAGAAAATCTATAAAATCTAGTAAGCTGTTATATTCTTTGAAAACATGTTTTTGTCATTCGATAATAACTGATGTTTTCAAGGCACTGTGATACAAAATATTGTTTACGTAAAAATATGCACTTTGAATTTTTTTCGTGTGAAATAAATATGAAAATAAAACCGTCAATTGTAGTCAATTATTCAAGCTTAATTTATTGTCCACTGTTTAAGACAGAAATAACCACATATCTGATTTCTTAATCAGGTGACGCGAGGTTACTTTCAGAATTTTTTTCATTGTTCGTTTTTGAATGACGAACGGTTAATTTTAATCGGCCATCTAATGAACTGTTTTCTGATTCCCGATAAGCTTTTAGCTGTGTACCTTTCGCTATGACTTCCGGCAGCTACTCTTAGATTTTAACTAACCAATCAGCTAATCGGCAAAACTGATGTAGTCTTGTCTAGTTACACTCCGGACGTTCAGATCTACGCAAGTAATAGGCAGATAAATGCACACAAGGCATATAAATAGACACTGCAAGATTGACGTTTTATCACGCAATGAATGCATGCCATAACACCAGAAAAAAAAGAAACGACGAATACATTTCCACAACCGATATGTCTGCTATTTTGATTATGTAATTTGAGAGAAGCTAGTTCCGTGCGCATTCTGCTTGAAATTAGATGACCAGAAATAGAATGCTTCAGACATGCCGAATGTAGGTCCATGACATTTACACAGTGGGGGACGTTATTTTCGTGAGCGTTCTGATAGCATTTAATCGACAAAAACTTAGACAAATTAAACAGCACTTTAACGACGTCATTTCAGTTTTCACCTGTTTACTTGCACACACATGAAAAAAATTTAACTTAAAAAATATATATTGTATGTTATTGATCACTAGTGGCATTTCCCTCATCTTTAAAATAAACAAAACAAAAAGACGACAGAATGTTAAATATTATAATTTATTATTATTGCATTTTTTAAAATCGTTCTTTTTTACTATTTTAACAGTATTTTTTACTGAAATATCTTCAATGTAAAGAAATTAGAAAAAAAACAGTTAACTGTTATTAAATTACTTAGAGGCAAATATGTCACTGTAGAAATGAGTTCATTAACCAGTTATTGTAAATTTATTCAGCTAGAAACTTTGAGTTTGAAAGGATAACTTGCTGTTCTATATATTCACACACACACACACACACACACACACACACACACACACACACACACACACACACATGTATTTAAAATATGCATGTAGAGTTGATCGCAAGAAATATATTTTTTTGTAGAAGGGAAAAAATCTATTAATGTTAAATGTACAGCACGTCTGCATTAGATTGCACTGCTGAATTAATTTGAAATTTCGTTTGCAGATTTGGAGATTCTGCCAAACATTTAGAAGATGGACAAACACACACGCACTTATTCACTTATATAATCGTTGGTTCATTAGCAAATCAGGAATTTTTTATTTTATATTTCACATATTTTTTTTATTATTTATTTAGGAAGTGAACAAAGGTATATAACAAAAATAAGCATGCACTGAGAAATTTGCCTAAAAGTTTAATATGCAATTTGCCTAATGGTTGTCACATGCTGACTGGACTTCTGAAATAAAAAGCAACATTATTATGTTCTGCGCGGCTAGCAGTTGAGAGTAAGAGAGAAAGAACGTTCCGTGTTCACTATATAGGGCGCGGCTAGCAGTTGAGAGTAAGAGAGAAAGAACGTTCCATGTTCACTATATAGGGCGCGGCTGTAAGAACTAGAAACAGACCAAATTCTACGTTCAGTATATACGTGTGTGCAGAGAGTGTTAAGTCAACAAGACGAACACTTTCTTCAGTGTAGATAGAAGTTGCAAGAGCAAGGATTATAGAGACTAGTGGTCACATGGACTAGCAAAAAGATATTTGAGACTAGTAAAATTATCACAGGAACTAGCAAAAGGATCGTAGAGACCAGTAAAAGGATCACAAGGACTAGCAAAAGGATCAATGATACTAGTAAAAGGATCACAAGGACTAGCAAAAGGATCTTAGTCATTAGTAAAAGGATCACAAGGACTAGCAAAAGGATCATAGAGACTAGTAAAAAGATCACAAGGACTAGCAAAAGGATCATAGAGACTAGTAAAATGATCACAAGGACTAGCAACAGGATCGTTGAAACTAGTACACACAAAAGGATCAAACTGATCACAAGGACTAGCAAAAGGACACTAGATGCTAGTAAAATGATTACAGGGACTAGCAAAAGGATCATAGGACTAGCAAAAAGATCATAGGGACTAGCAAGAAACAAAATCAATTTTGTTCAGATCTGAGATTCCTAAAGCTGCCACAGACAACCCTGGCGTAGTCCTATATGTGATGGTACGAGAGCCTACCCCCATTGTAATTAATTTGTACTATGGTTTTAGAAAGCAAGTCACTGGTACAATCCACTCAAACGGCTCGTATCTTTAAAATACATTCAGTTCAAACGGCTCGTATCTTTAAAATACATTCAGTTCAAACGGCTCGTATCTTTAAAATACATTCAGCTCAAACGACTCGTATCTTTGTGACGTTTTGCTGGGAGATGGGCAAGATGTCAATTCTCTACCACCCCGGGCCGCCTGTAAACTTTAGCTAATCACCAAACACACTTCTGGCTGGCTACACGTATTAGAAGGATGAATGATAAATAGCGTAGAATAGAAGAGTGGTAGTTCTAGAAGATAGCTCGAGCCCCCAATCCCTCGACCCCGATACATACAGCCAGCATAGTAAGTAAATACAGGTGACAGACTACAATATATAAAATCTGAGTGAGTCACGCTAACACGAGTGGTCTAAGTATCAACAATAATTGTACTCAACAAGAAATAACATAAGACAGCATGGTTACATATAGCAAATAGTTCAACAGTTACAAATAGACTTTATATATATATAGTAATAGTGCCTAATCACGAATATGTAAGAGAACCGTTTTGAGTCCTATGGCACTGTAGTAGTTATTTGGTTCGTTCGTATGAGAGAGCTTAAAAATTAGATTATAAGAGAACACTGAATGTTTCTGAGTGAACTCTAGAAGTACTCTGGTAGAGTTTGTCTAGAACTTGACTGAAGCTGTTCAGTTTATTGGTTTTATAGTCACTTAGCTTTGGTTCACTGACAAGATATCTGGGGTCCCAGTATCCGATATATGTATAAATAGGGTCGCACAAGAGGTCCATGGAACTGTGTCCTTGGCCCATGGGTCATTCCATTCTGGTGTTGCTTCACAGCTCATATCTTTAGATGACATTTAGTTCAAACGGTTCGTGTCTTTAGATCTTCTTAAACTCGAGCGCCGCTATATACGCACGCCCCAGACATAGTACCCATTCTTCCAGGGAGTGTGCCAATGCTTGAATGCAACTTGGTCAGGTTATAATACTTAGGTTAATATGTAATCTATTGATCTCATTATTAACTGACCGTCTATCGGTATGCTCACGCATGCATTAGTGTGCCAAAATATATCAAGGTATGACAGTTCTTTTAGCCATCATCACAGCTAGACCTAACGAAGCGTTTTCCCAGACTGGAACTGGTTAAAGAAAAAACATCTACACTCATTCGACAGACTGAAACCTTGCCTCGAATTTATGCCGAGAAAGGTCAGTCAGGTTTAACTTTAATTAAAGTATGTAATAATAGAATATTATTTTATCTAATTTTATCTTACTAATTTAGTGCCATTTAATCTTATGGTATGACTGTTGTATGTCCTTATTTAGTCTCGTCTTTCCCAAGTTAAGAATGACGTATACCAAGTGCATTAAATACACACTTTCACTCAAAGCTGAACTTAGGGATTATATTTTGTTGTTTGTTGTTATAGAGTCGGCATTGTGCTAAACTGTTCGATGTATCTTAGACTGCCCCATAGCTGTACCATAATCACACACCCGTGCCGCGTAAATGTCTGCATCACTCTGCAACTCAGCACTGATATTATTCCCTACAGGAGGGGGAGTAGAAGAGGAGGGGGAGTGCACTTGTGGTCGTCCACCTGTCGCAAGACTGAAATGCCAGCCAACATCAAGACCACTCTACTCAGACAGCCTCAGTATTCTTCAAGTCCAAGGAACAACACAATCATAAATTTCCCTAGAATGGACGCTAGTCTCAATCGCTTGGTGTTCATTAGACGTCATTAGGATTACTGAGTAAATCCCTTCCTGCGGCCTATAATGTGTTTTGTTAAAATAAAAAAAGTATTAAATCTCTCAACGTTTTGTAGTGTTTTAACCGTCATATAGCGTGTAACTAATGTCAGCATTATGATTGGGATTCAGAAACCAAATTACTAACCAACAATTAATTATTATATACAACAGAACTACATGACTAAAAATTAAAAGGGTTTGACGTGTGGACAACCATGTTAGTATATTAATAAATAATAATGTTATTAATTAACAGCAACACACACACACACACACACACACACACAATATTCCAGAACACATATCTAACCACAAATAAAAACAGTACTATCTATATAACACTAAGTAGAGACTGTAAGAGATGTCAAGAATCAAAATCAATTTTGTCCTGACTTGAGAAAACAAAACTAGCGCAGACAAAACTGGCGCCACCCAGTGTAAGTTTGGATCTAAAGATCTAAAAGACAGATATAAGAAAATGTTGAATTATCAGTAAATATCTAACAGACACAAGAAAGGTAAGTATGGATTGGTAGAGATGTCAATAAATTCAACTTGTGTTCAGTTGAGAAATAGCAATAATATTGTGTTCGGTGGTAGCAAAGATGGATCAAGCAGCATGCACTACAAATGTGGTTCCAGTAAGAGTAATTATTGGCAGATGGCAGCAGATGCTGTGGTCATTGATAGCAGTGATGGATTTTGCAACGGCACTAAACAAGTCGTATTCAGTGTATGTAGAGTTTTAAAAATCCATTCAAAATGCTGCGTCTCACAGGAAGTACAAATGAGAATATCCAAGATTATCAGAAGACGGAAGAAAAACACACTTTACACACAAACACACACATGCCATTTTATGTATGATTAGAAGATGAAAGATGTTGCTATATATATATATGCACACAAAAAAACAGTCGAATGAGATAAGAGAGAACAACAAAACGAAAAGAAGAGAAACAGACTGCCTCCCACAGGCGAGACACGAGTCATCAGCAACAAACAGGCCAAGAAAACACAAAATAAAACAACACCTAAAACCATTAACTACGACATGGCAGCACAGAGAACAGCAGTATCCGCATTGGGGACTTTTTAATCACCCCAGTGCGAACACGATCCAGCTACTGCTCGATCATCTACACTGGCCGCCAACATCCGTCTACACCGATCCCAACCGACACCGGGGACAGCGGCGACAAAAACAACGACGACAGCAACATCAATGAAGAGGACGGGGTGGGGGTGGTGAACATCCCGGACGTGGGTACACTTTAAGTACAGAATTAGTGTGCTAGTAGCCTGGGCTCTGTAAAATAGCACATCCACCCTCTCCCCTCCAACATCGGGGATTACGACTACGACAGCAACAACACCAGCCACCACGACATTAGCCCACGGACTACCAAGCCAGACATGAGCGCCACGGACAACAGGCTACCATTCATCATCACCACTCTACAACTTTCCTGTCTACCACCCTCCACTCATCATCAATAACCCTTTCAACAGCGGCACGCCTCGTGCCGGGCAGTGAAATTAGTTCAGGCCGGAAGCTGCCATCATCTCAAGCTAAGAAGAAGTCGAATAAGGGCAATTAAGTTATATATACACAGAAACAAGCAGTCGAATAAGTGCAATTACGTTTATATACACACACAAACAAAGAGTCGAATAAGCGAAATTAATTCTATATATATACAAACAACAGTCTAACTAGTGCAAATCTATATATACAAACAACAGTCTAACTAGTGCAAGTCTATATATACAAACAACAGACTAACTAGTGCAAATCTATATATACAAACAACAGTCTAACTAGTGCAAGTCTATATATACAAACAAAGAACAGTCGAATGAGTGCATTAAGTTATATATTCACAGAAACAAGCAGCCAAATGTATACAATTAAGTATATATATATATATATATATATATATATACAAACAACAGTCGAATGAGTGCAATTAAATCTATATATACACACAAACATCAGTCAAATGACTACAATTAAGTCTCTCTCTCTCTCTCTCTCTCTCTCTCTCTCTATATATATATATATATATATATATATATATATATATATATATATATTGCAATTAATTCTATATATAAACAAAAACAGTCAAATGAGTGCACTTAAGTCCAATATCCAACAATAGAAAAAGTAAAGCGTGTCTCATTTCAAGAAGAGCCTATAAGAAAATGTTAAATGAATTGCTTTATTATGACAAAAGAATACGGCAAATAATAAAAAAAAAAAACTCCTCCAGCAAAAAAAAATAAAAAATCAGCAATGCAATAACACAAATGATGCAACAGCATGATATAACACAAGCCAAATGTATTTTATTGCAAGATTTGGGGTAGTCATGGGAACAATAAACACAATGTTGTGTGAATAGAGACACAGATAAACACAATGTTGTGTGAACAGAGATTTAGAGTAGTAAATACAACAGATAAACACAATGTTGTGTGAATATAGACTATGAGTTCACTAAAGAAGAAACAAGGTTTCTGACTGTGTTAATGTAGTTAAAGATGCATTTATATATATATATATACTTAAAGAGGTACTTAATCAGCCATCCTAGGTTGCGTCTTTCGAATGTTCGCAGTAAATTGTCGTGTTCAGTCTTTCGTAAAATAAACCTGAATTCAATCAAATAGGTGAAGGATATCTGGGTGCGTTCAAAAACCTCACTATCGGGGAAGAATAAACCCGTGTCTGAAATGGGATTAGTCTAACTTGTACGATTTCACCTGTATGTTGCATCTCCCGGAAAAGCCAATACATTCCTTTCTTAATCAGATATTATGAAAAGCTCACGTGCACCCACCCCTGGGATCCTGATCAACGCTAAGGCTGATTTAACAAGCAAAACGGGCCCAATAAATTGGTGTAGACTGTTATCACGAATTCCAAGGCCTCAAGGACAGGCTTGACAGCTGATCCAGTCATACATCATACGCTTGTTTGCCCAGGAAAGACGAAAAATTCCCTGAAAATGTATTCTTTGTACTTGGTATGGTGTGGATGCAGAAATCTGGTGGATCAAGTTTTAATACAGTATAGGAAGACAAACAACTGTTTACGTCTGATTGCTGACTGAAAGCCGAACAACGGAATCTTTGAGCAGTGTGTAGCCAAATTCCGGACATTTTGGATTAATCCCAATTCAAGTCAGTTTAAGTACTTCTAAATTCCAGATACTGACTTTGATTTAAGGTGTATAGAAATTTCATAAACTTCGGGTACACCCATGCTCCGTACACTCTCACAAACATTCCATACACTAATGGCACATTTCAGTTCCAGACACTTTGAGTATGCCTGCTCTTCACAAACAGTTTGCTTCATTTAAATTCCAGATCACACACGTCCAGTACATTAAATTCCATACTTCCAGTAAATTAAATTCCACACCTCCAGTACATTAAATTCCACATTTCCAGTACATTAAATTCCACATTTCCAGTACATTAAATTCCACACTTCCAGTACATTAAATTCCACACTGGTTAATACACTTACATTCCAGATACTTTGGACATTTCCGACACTTTTAAGTACACTTTCATTCCATATACTTTAGCTTCATTTATATGCTAGATACTTTTGGTATATTTGAGCATATTTATATTCAAGACATTTTGCACATTTTAGATATTTGGGGGTACACTTCCATTCCAAATACTTTGGGTACATTCATATAGTAAACACTCTGGGGGGTATATTTTCATTCTAGATGCTTTGGGAAAACTTAATTTCAAACACTTCGGGTACACTTATATTCCAGATAGTTTGGATACATTTAATTTCCAAACACTTTGAATATATTTACATTTCAAACACTTTGAGAACACAATTCCAAACAGTTTGAACATATTTATAGTCAAGATACTTTGGGTACACTTAATTCCAAACTCTTTGGATATATTTATATTCCAGACACTTTGGGTGCACTCACCTTCCAGACAATTAAATTCTACACGCTTTGGCAACCAATTTCTGTTTAAGACAGAGCATTCGACACTGTCGTAAGTGAGAGAGCAAAGAAAACGCTATTTCAAGGAGCCTCTAATGACCTCATGGTACTATGGAGGTCACATTAATGTGGCCTTGACACTGCCCCACGAGTTGTAAAATGAAAAAAAATCTTGCGGACACGTGTAAAATGCGCAGTACGGTGATCAAACAATTACCAGATCTATCACTCGAGAAGTAAGCAAGGTGAAGGTCCTTCTCCATTTTCATAAATTCCCAGCTAGTAAAACCGATTTCCACCGCATGTTCTGGCTTTTTTGTTGCTTTTTTTTTTTCGGTCACCAGACAGTTATTTATACAACGTCATGTACGTCCTACATTAGTTAGAAATGCCTGAGAACAATCTGCTCAGCGATACGAATAAAGCTGGAAAATTCCCCCTTTCCCTCTGTTTTAGCTGGATATATAAAAGAAATGGTCCGTTAAGAAATAATTTGAAAATCCTCAATCTAAGAACCGCACTTTTGTCCATTATAAATGGACCAAAAAAGAATTAATCACCTTCAGGCAAGTAAATATGGAAGCCTAAAAATTGTGTCAGCGCTTACGTGAGCAAAGTGAAATGAGGATAATGGAGAGAGGGAATTAAGAGAAGAATATCTCTATATGCAATTTTACACTTTTTTTAAAAAGTCAACTAAAGCAAATTGTAAGACATTTTAAAATTTGATTCTAAAAGCTAGTTTGAGTGTACTATCACGGCATGTCAGTGACAGTGCTAATGTCCGACTTAAGCCAGTGCCAGTGTCAAGTATGATTGAAGTCAGAATCCTCGAAATTAGCTTTAAATCTTAACTAGTCTCAATACTTCACGGACTATTCATGTTTATCATTCCCCTAAATTTATTGTTTAATTTTTTTTTTTGCAAATAAAAAAATATTAACAACTAAGTATATAAAATATTAATAACATAAGTGTACTATGTAGAATACACTAAAACAAAGGACAGTTATGCATTAAAAGTCCTCGGATAATACAAGTGGACTATGTTATGCAAGAAACTAAATAACTAAAAGAAAGAAAACGAGGGAGATATATAGAAGTAAAAAGCAATATAGGCCATTACGTTGACCAGTCAAGGGAAATAAATATGAATCCTAGAGGAGGAAGGGGAGAAGATAATAAAAATAGACTATCAATTAAATTATTTAAAGAAAGAAAATTCCAGTATATACTAATAAACTAAAGACAATAAAATTATACCGTGTGTGTGTGTGTGTGTGTGTGTGTGTGTGTGTGTTTGCACGCGCACGCGCATTGATAACACTATGTAACACAATTTTTGTTCCTGGCTTCTAAGTGTTATATTTCAATTGCTTATGTCTAAAGTACGTGAAAAAATGACTTCATTAAGCACAAACTTTGCTTACACGACAACAGCACGAAGAAAACTAGTTTTTTTGTGAAAATAGAACGATTTTTTTTTCATTTTCGTCATTATGATCAGGTAAAAACAAAAATTGCACAAGGAATAGACAAACACAGTCGGAAACCACTCAACAAGGTTCAGAAATGTGTAGATTTTCTAGATTTACGATTGTACTGTGAATCACTCTCTCGAAGTAGCCCCCAAATGTAGTCCCCCATCATGTTTTCGTTATATTGTCCTTGGTAACGACGTTCAAAGTTCAATATATCTTGATGAAAGCGCTCGCCTTGCTCCTCCGAGTAAGCACCCATGTTCTCCTTGAATTTGTCGAGATGTGAATCAAGGATATGGACTTTCAGAGACATTCTGCATCCCATTGTGGCGTAATTCTTTATGAGAGTCTGCACCAACTCCACATAGTTTTCAGCTTTGTGATTACCTAGGAAGCCCTGAACAACTGCAACGAAACTGCTCCAAGCCGCTCTCTCCGTCCTGTTCAACAGCTTTGCGAAATCCTCACATTCTATGATCTTCTTGATCTGTGGTCCGACGAATATAACCGCCCTGACCTTAGCCTCGGACAGCTTTGGAAAAAGATCTTGGAGGTATTGAAATGCTGCTGACTCCTTGTCAAGAGCAGTGACAAATTGCTTAATGAGGCCTAATTTGATGTGCAGCGGTGGCATAAGCACTTTATGAGGTTCTATCAGCGGCGCCCACTTCACATTGCTCTTCCCAACAGAAAACTCGGGCCGTTGTGGCCAGTCCTTTGTGCGATAATGCGCCTTAGTGTCACGGCTGTCCCAGAGACAGAGGAAACAAAGAAATTTCGTGAAACCTCCTTGAAGACCCATGAGGAATGATACCATTTTGAAGTCACCGATGACCTCCCATCCGTAGTCATCATACTTTAATGCACTCAGCAACATTTTGACACTGGTGTGGTCCTCTTTGAGATGCACAGAGTGGGCCATCGGGAGAGACGGGTAGTTGTTTCCATTGTGAAGCAACACGGTTTTGAGGCTCTGGGATGAACTGTCTATGAATAGGCGCCATTCAATAGGATTACATGCGATACCTATAGCCTGGAATAGACCGGCAACATCGTTGCAGAAGCACAGCCCATCACGCTGACTGAAGAAGTTGGAGAATCTTTGATGCCGCTTCCTCTGATCCGTGACTTGTATGCTATCATCAACCAAGTTCCACTGTTTGAGCCTGGATATCAGAAGCTCGGCATTCGATTTCGTAAGCCCGAGGTCCCTAATTAAATCGTTCACGTCTTTCTGGTTAGGGAAGTACGGCTTTCTATCCCCAACTTCATCTGCAGAATCGTAGTCCATATCTCCAGTATCTACCTCGCTATCTGACTTGCTGCTGTCTCCTGAAGATGGCCGATGCCGCCTAGGAGGATTCGGAACAGGCAGATCGGGGCTGTGTGGTACTGGGGCGATGGAAGAAGGTATATCCGGATAAACGATCTGAGGGGCATTTTTGCCCTGTGCTTTTATACTTGTACAGCTACTTTTGGAACGTTCAAGAACGTTCTAGAAAGTTCTGAGAGTTTCTCGAAAGTTCTGGAAGTTTCTTGAACGTTCTAGAGTGTTCAGGAGAATTGTAGAAACATGTGGACAACTCTGGCAGTTCAGGGAGGAAGCTCGGCATTGAAAGCAAATCGAGAATTTTCTTGAACACACGCGGTTTTCCAAATTTCATTGTCCCAGTCACAGAAGCAAAGTTTTTCTGGAATAACAGCGATTTCCTTTCTGTTCTAGACCTAACGGATTAAGAAAACACACTTTCAACCCAGGAACAGAACAAAAGTGAAAATTTGTTACATAGTGTAATAGATGCGGAAATCGGAATATTTATGCATTATTATTAAATTAGTTTTGGTTACTGTGGACAATGCTACCAAGTATATGATAAATGTGGACTTTTTGCAATAAATCTATAGATAATAAATGTATGCACAATAAATCTATAGATAATAAATGTATGTACAATAAATCTATAGATAATAAATGTATGTACAATAAATCTATAGATGATAAATGTATGTACAATAAATCTATAAATAATAAATGTATGTACAATGAATCTATGGATAATAAAAGTACGTTTTAATACTAACAAACCCATAATCAATAGTTAATTGAGGTAGACTAAATCGTGCTATAAATTTTAACAAATGACAAGCTGTAAAGGTAGACTATACGGGAGGCAATATATAAACAAACATCAATAACATAACAAAAACCCACTATATCACCACCACCACCCTAAAAGTTACCCAAACCAAAAAAGAAAAAAAACCAACCAAACTGACAGCATAAAAATCAACATTAATTTCTGCCTGTTAATAATAACGACAATAATAAAGTGAAAGCCATTAATCTTTATACTAACAAATCTAGGGGAAGTAATAAATTTGAACTTGAAGCGAGGGACGACACAAATCTAAGGGCGGTAATAAATTTGAACTAGTATACAAAGGCCGACAGTAACAAACAGCTACTCAATCTTCAAAGTCTAGCAAGCACCCTGTAGAATATATCAGCTCGGATAATGAGCCCCACCCTCACCCACAACTCATCTCCCTCCCGCATCCCCACATCCAGCGTTGTCTCTCCAACATAAATCAATAAAATGAGCAACTGTATGGTGCTAAATGGACAGCCGGTAAATATACTTAACGGGGTGGGGGTAATGTGGGGGGGGGAGAAAGAAGTGCAAAGACTGGATAAAGGAATAAGAAAAAAAGAAAGAAAAGAAAATCGTTATTCAAACGCTTGCAACACGAATTAGATCTAATCAATAATGATGTTGTTTCAGATACCATCGCCCGTGTTGTCGAGAAAGAGGAGAGATTTGTTGAGCCGTTTTCGTGGTGCCAAGCGCCGGTGTTGATAGGTTAAAGCACGCATGGCAGTGAAGAAAGATGTTTGGCCAAGAGTTTGGTTGGTTAATTTTCTCACGTCCAAATTAACACCTTAGTCTGCCTTCTGGCAAACTAGCGGTCTAGTCAGTTCAGATTACACTCATCATCTTCGCCACTATTATCATCATTGCTATCAATATTATTTCTCAAACGAATTCTTTTGTCTGTCGGTTAGCTCCTGAACCTCGGTGTCGTAATTCTGCCAGGATTCTGATTTAACTGATTTAAGGGTAAAACGGTCGAACAATGCGCAATGGCTTCTGCTTTTAGCAGCTTGGATAAAAAGAATATGATTCACAGTCAGTTTATTACCGTCTTAACAGAATATGATTCACAGTCAGTTTATTACCGTCTTAACAGAATATGATTCACAGTCAGTTTATTACCGTCTTAACAGAATATGATTCACAGTCAGTTTATTACCGTCTTAACAGAATATGATTCACAGTCAGTTTATTACCGTCTTAACATTTGTATTTGGGGAGTGTTTTTTATGTATCCCTTAGTGTTCTTTTGAGCAACTAGTGCGCTACTTTTCACTTAGGCCATAATTTCTCTGACCACACAGCGAAGAATACATTTCATATTCACTTATTTATTTTTTCAATTATTTCTTAATATATATATATTCTGCACTAGCTTAGCAGACCGGCCATGCTGTTCTAATCATTACGGCTGGTATCCCTTGTACGTCTAGCTTAGCAATGCTAGTCACAGACCGGTAATGCTGTTCTAATCATTACGGCCAGTATCCACTGTACGTCTAGGTTTCCAGAAATAGTTGGATTTCAAAATATTCTTTCTTGTTTGTTTTGTTTTGGATGTTTCTGTCACTCTGCACAGGCAGTATTTTTAGCGTTGCTGTCCTTCCGTGTCTTGTTGACAATTACAATGTCTAGTCTTCGTGATGAGATGAAACACGCCATTCCAAGTGCCACAGATTTTAACTTCCCCTGTTAGTCGTGTCTGTATAAACTCTAGACTCTAGAGTCTAGAGCATGCACACAGATTGTGTGTGTGTGTGTGTGTGTGTGTTTGTGTGTGTGTGTGTGTGTGTGTGTTGAGTTTTGATACCAAAAAGTCGTCGCTTATTATTGATGTTGTTGCTGCTTCTGATATTATTTTTTGTTGATTATTGCTACTATATCATATTATTATTCATATTATTGTCATCAGTAATAGTATTCAATTTTATTAGAGAATTTATTCCAATACCTAACATCAGACAGCTCTAGGTACTTTACAAAAAAATTGTAAAACATTTATTTTGCAAGCAAATCAGGTAGAAATAGTAGTTGCGCGCCTGTATAACATCAAGGTGTCTCGTTTGAAACATTTCTCCACAAACACACAGAAAGTATAGTAGTTGAGTGTCTGTGTGTCTCGTTTGAAACATTTCCCACAAGCACACAGAAAGTATAGTAGTTGAGTGTCTGTGTGTCTCGTTTGAAACATTCCCCACAAACACACAGAAAGTATAGTAGTTGAGTGTCTGTGTGTCTCGTTTGAAACATTCCCCACAAAAACAAAAGTATAGTAGTTGAGTGTCTGTCTTGGTTGAAACATTTCACCACAAACACACAGATAGTATAGTAGTTGAGTGTGTAGCAGTAGTGCACTTTATTTTAATTTATACCACATTCAAAACAAAATCAATACTTGTGGGACAGTAGGTCAAGGTATTAAGGAACACGTAGGTGCTGGAATATACAAAATGGACGCTCATGCAAAACCACCACGTGACCTATTCCGCTGCACAGCAAAGAACGCTTTAAGCTTCAGGTTTTCTGACTGATCTTTGACCGATTTTCGCTCCAAGCTACAAAACTGCATTAGCATTGACGTCTGCTGTAAATTTTCACCAGCAGACGAGATCTTCATCAACAACTTCTGAAAGAAAATAGCGTCTGATATCTGATACTTTACTTACACGGCAAACAACTAAAAGTATGTAGACCAGTCGTCGTTCTGTGACAGATGTCGTTAGTTCAGTGTCAACTGACAGACACTCTATGTGTTGTATAAAAGCCTTTCTAACTATTTTATTACAAACATAGATTAATACAATGCTACAAGGCTGGACACACAAAGGTTAACCTGAAATAATGAAAATAAAGGAAGAATTTGCAAATGAAACATGATGCAAAATGGACACACGCGCACACACATTAAGTGATTTAAAAGATAGAACCAAAACAAGCAACGAATTTTTTTTTTAAATACCTGAAGAAATTACTGGAAGAAAGAAAAGGCACTCTTAACCATCAAACATTCTTAAAGAGACTGTAACCCAGCAATGCTTATAGAGATTGGAACCCGAAATGAATAACAGCAGACGTTGAAAGAAGCAAACAGGTATGCTGTGCACCAGGGGCTTCCCCCACCCCACCCCACTCCCCTGTCAAATGATATCCAATTAGGTATAGAAGAAGAAGCAAAGCCATTTTGTAAATTGGTAAATTTCAAACTCAGTATGCTTTGAAAAATAAAAACCATCCGCACTTTTCAAAGGAAAGGTATTGTTTGATTGATTTGCCTCTGTTTAACATCTACTCTCGACGCGCATTGATTCTGCGAAAATGGAACCCAAGAACGTCCGGCACTAAGAGGATCACAGCTGCCAGATTATCGTGAACCGTGACGTACGGCCGCTTCCAAGATAATACCAGCAGGCCGTTGTGGGCGGTAGCTCGAGCGTGTGTGGGCGGGAAAATAGCAGTTCTGTATGATTTTGAGATAGATAGACATAAAAGATGTCACGTGGCGTCTCCAACGTGTGTGGGCGAAAAAGCAGCTCTGTATGATTTAGAGGCAGATAGAAAAGACGTGACGTTTCGACCGGAGTTTGATACCACTAGAAGTGTAGGAGTGAACGATTGGTTTACATTAGATTTGGTTTGAAAACGATTTCGGTTAAAATTAATTCTTTCCACCTTTGCCTGATGTAAACCACCTACTCTCCATTCATTGTGGGCTTTTCTGTTTTAACCAGACTGTAAATTAAGAGTAGTGAATTGAATTAATATTCATTGACTACACACACATACACACACACACACACACACACGTGCGCGCAAGCACATATACATACAAGCATACAGCCACAAGCAAACCCACGCGCACAAAAATAAATAAATATGCTCGCGTTATCATTCGCCCTTATTTAACCATCCACCTACTAGCATAATTACACGCTTGTACTGCCAGCAGTATAATAATATTCTATAGATCTCTATCTTACTGTCATTAAAATCTCACTGAGACTAACACTCACTCACTTCTAAGTGACTGTCTCATTCACTTACTATTGCACTCATTATCTCACTGGCTCAGTATCTCACTCACTCTCTCAATCGCTTACCCACTCGTTCTCTCACTACTTCACTCAATTTCACTCACTTGCTATCGCTTTCACTATCACATTCATCACCTTTACTCATTATGACGCCAAAACACCTCATACCCTTACTGAGTAATCACCCGCAAGCATTATTTGAATCAAAATCTTACTCATATTTTACTTATCATCTCACCATCTCGCTAACTCACCATCTCATTCACTATCCTGCTCGTCATCCCACTCACCAACTCACCATCTCATTCACTCTCTCTCCTGCTCACTACCTCACGCTTCCCCAGTCGCGCTTTAACCATAATTACTTTGGTAAACAATAAATGGTGTGGGTGGGGAGGAATCGGGAGTTGCTGCCCCTACGGGTTTTAGTGACAATCAATAGTCATCTGTTTTCGAACACTTTGCAAACAAATCTGTCGCTTTCTGGACAAAGGGTTAGAGCAAACAATGACTACTGAACTTGACAGACGTCAGTCCCTTGACAAGTTACAATACGCGTTTTGATTTAGAGAGAGCTCTTTTTCTCCGTGGCATTTTTAAATATATTTTTTCATTCCCTTTTTATATAAAAAAAAAATGTCAATTTTTTCCCCTTCTTTTTGTTTCCTCAAACCATTACGGTATTGTAGTTAGGATAGAATTGAAGTACAACAAATATCTTTTGTATATGAGTCAGCTGTACTATGTATTTATGTTCAGTTCAAACATACGGAATGTTGACTTGAAGAATCATTGGAAATCGTTCATATTTAATCACAGTCAAGGATGAGAGGCAACCAGAACGTAAAATGTTGACCAGCAACAAACGAAACGATTTCAATATATATACTTAATCATAAGCACACACACACACACACACACACACAGAACTATACATTCTTTCACACACTTACCACACTGTACACACGTATACAGACTCTTTCTCACGCACATATTTACACTCCCATAATTATTTTTAATACATACTCTCTCTCTCTCTCTCACTCACACACACACACACACACACACACACACACACACACACACACACACACATTCACATACGCGCTTTAAATAAATTTTCACGACACAAAAAAAGCATATCTGCACACACAATCACATAGTCTCACATTACCTATGAGTACATTGTACATACATTCTCTCCCTCCCTCTCTTTCACACACACGTAGGCAAACACACGTACACAAACACCTCTGCTTTAAGAGGTCACTTATTAAAGCTTGTTAGAATCAATTAAAACACATGCGCGACAAATGCACACACGCAAACACCAAGTTTGACAGCGGGCAGTATTTGGGGGAATGCTTTCAGTTTATGCCGATTTCGCGCGACCCAAGTTTAACAGCAAGCAGTATTTTTTTTATATTTTATTTGGGGGGGGGGGGACGCTTCCAGCTTAACGCCGATTTCGCGCGACCTAAGTTTGACGTTGAGGGATCAGATTTTAAACTGTCCAACATCATATGAACCAACTTACATATTCAAATACACTCATTTAAGCACACAAATATGCAGATATCCAAGTAAACAAATATACAAATAAACTGACACACACACACGGATATCCAAATATACGCATAAACAATAATCTGACACAGACACACACACACACACACACACACACACACACACTCACTTAAAATGTACATATGCAAATACAAAAAATTACGCATACACAAAACCTGTCTCTCCCTCTCTGTCTCTCACACGCACACACACACTGCCATGCATATTAGTTGCAAGGGAGAGCACAATTTGCCGTTGGTGTTTCGTTTCAATGTGCGTAATGGACACATCTCTATCATTTCGCGTCCAGTAACCCAGTAAGTTCAAACCCGCATTGGCTTTAATCAATTTTCTCGACAAGAATATACAGCGATCTTGGATTAACGAACGGTTGTGATTCGGTTAAAAAAGTAGGACATAATGCTAATCTGACGAAAGATGCATATAATTATTACGCGTAACACTGATGGAATAAAACATAATTAGACGCACTCAAAACAAGTCGTACTATGACGCTATGAAATGACATATATGTGTATGATAAAACGCGTAACACTGATGGAATAAAGTATAATTAGACGCACTCAAAACAAGACACATACTATGATGTTATGAAATGACATATGGATGTGATAAAACACGTAATCACATACACCATACACACAATATGATAAGATTAAGACAGTGACGATTTTGCCATTATACTGAAGTGAAGGCCCGGTTACTATTTTTTTAAAATGCACGAGATTTCCCGGCTCAAGTCAGGGTTTCATATGAAAACCTAATTATTGTGTTCATATACCAGCAATGAAAAGTTCGTCTATGCTATGTGGAATTCAATTATCATTTAATAGTTGTTTTTTTTTTAAATCCAGCCCAATGGAAGCAGCCATTGTCCTACTTATTTTATTATTTTTTAAATCTTGTGTTTGAGTCAAAAGTATGTTGTACACACACACACACACACACACACACACACACACACACACACACACACACACACACACACACACACACACACACACATACACACACACACACACAGCACTGTGAATAGAAGGAAAGTCTTGACTGTTTTTCTCAGTCATTAACCTTTATTGTCGGTCACACAGCTAGTCTCTAGGCAAGTCATTAACCTTACATTGTCGGTCACCAGATAGTCCCTGGACTACAGTCATTAACCTTTTATTGTCGGTCACCATCTAGTCTCTGGACTACAGTCATTGTATAGCACAATAATATATGAAAAAGAACAGTGGCACTTAATTTCGTGGAACATTAGTCAGTGGTTGTAGAAGAAATCGAATGGAAAATCACAGAAATTAATACAAGAGAGAAAGGAACGAAATTAATTTAGATTTTTCCTGTTCCACATAATAAATGTAGCAGTTAATTATTTTACACTTCTTTTTTTAAAAGTATTTCTGGCGCCACAAAATATAAATCTAGTAGTGTTTAATGCGCATTACCTTTTTTCAACACCTAAAAAAAAACACCATATAAGGCTAGTAGTAACTTTTGCACATTCTTACAAACTTGCTTGGCTCCAAATAATATAAATTTAGTAGTATGCACACTTATTTTTTAGTTTTGCTGGCTCCACATAATATAAATTTAGTAGTATTTAATGCACTTATTTTTTAGTTTTGCTGGCTCCACATAATATAAATTTAGTAGTATTTAATGCACACTTATTTTTTAGTTTTGCTGGCTCCACATAATTTAAATTTAGTAGTATTTAATGCACACTTATTTTTTTAATTTGCTGGCTCCACATAATATAAATTTAGTAGCTAGTGATGCACACTTATTTTTAAATTTGCTGGCGCCACTAAGTATAAATCTAGTAGTAATTATTGCATACATTTTTATTTTTAAATGTGCTGGTTCAACATAATATAATCTAGTAGTCATTGTTACACACTTTTAAAAACTTCCTAGGGGGGCTCCATTAATCTATTAATAATTATAATCATTGCATACTTATATTTTTTTTATTTTATTATCAATACGTCAAACTGACGTTATCGAAAATTTGGAAGAAAAAACCCCTCATCACTAACGGATTCCGTTTACTGTTCTGAAATATACAGACACATATTTCGTCTTAATATATATTTCATATATATTACTATATATGAGTGTTCTGAGACACACAGACATATATATGTTAATATTACTATACGTGAGTGTTCTGAGACACAGAGACACATAATGATATGTGTTAATATTACTATGCGTGAGTGTTCTGAGACACACAGACACATTTATGTTAATATATATTACTATACGTGAGTGTTCTGAGACACGTAGACATATTTCCGTCTTGAATGTTAATATTACTATACGTGAGTGTTCTGAGACACACAGACACATAAATGTTAATATTACTTTACGTGAGTGTTCTGAGACACACAGACACATATATGTTAATATTACTATACGTGAGTATTCTGAGACACAGAGACACATATATGTTAATATTACTATACGTGAGTGTTCTGAGACACATAGACACATATATGTTAATATTACTACACGTGAGTGTTCTGAGACACAGACATATTTCCGTCTTGAATGTTAATATTACTATACGTGAGTGTTCTGAGACACACAGGCATATTTTCGTCTTGAATGTTAATATTACTATACGTGAGTGTTCTGAGACAGACATATTTTCGTCTTGAATGTTAATATTACTATACGTGAGTGTTCTGAGACTCACAGACATATTTCCGTCTTGAATGTTAATATTACTACTGGGACTGTTACAGATTAGGTTACGCAACTTTCGAAGTTTCATGTTACCGAAGCAATGTGTTAATATTCAAATTTTAAAATTCAACCTAATGGCAATGAGATTTTCACTTGAATGTGGATTGTTTAGGAAGTGTTTTATGTGAAAATATACTTTAAAGAGCAACCTATTTTCGCGATCATTACACCTTTCAAGTATAGATAGATTAGTCTTGAGATCCCGAGCTAGGTATCGTCCCCTTGAAAGCTTTCATGTGAATAATGAATAGAGTTATCTCCACTAGAAAAGTAGATTTCCTTTCCCCAGGGGGAAATATTCTTGATTAAGTATCACTAATGGCGAAAAGAAAAGTTCCGACGAGCACCGAAAGATCATTCATTAATCAATAGCAACATTTTATGTCGTTTAGCCGCGGTGACTTAACGCTGTTCCTTCCAAGCTTCTGATTAATTAAAATTACTCAAAATGCCACTGGTGATCTGCCGAAATCAGTTTGCTCCGCGTACTGAAAGAAGTAAACAATTTAAAAACGAAAACCAAATTAAAAAGGGAAGTAAGAAAAGAAATTTATTTTGACAATATGGCTCACTGACTATTCTCAGAAAGCGCTTCCAACCGCAGCCGATTTCGCACGCGATAATCTCTCTCTTGACATATTTGATGAAATCAGCTTCCGGCTATCAGCCGATTTCGCTGCCTGGCACGGTGTACCGCTATTGAGAAGGTTAAAGATGAAAGAGTAGAGGTTGTTGAAAGAAAAGTTGTAGAGTGGTGATGATGAATATCTTGACACGATAATGTAAAGTTATCTATTTGTGTAATAAAGATCAACTGGACATTAGCGGATACAATTATCGTGGCTAACAAAATCAGCATCTGAAAACTTTATTTTGAGATTAACGATTGTGTCACACATGCTGCCTTTTGTTCTATTCAGTAATAGTGACACAAATAAATTACCCAGCTACTATTTATTATAAAGGACATTTAAAATTGTCACTTTTCCTATCACTCTAATTATGATTGTGTTTATTTTAAGGCAAATTATGATTTTCAACAACCACAACCAATCACGACTATGACACCTGAACTCTTTTGAATCGATACATATTTATTTCAGGCACACTTAGTTATTCTATTAGTCAAAGACCTATAAGCTTTGAACAAGACACCAGCGATCTGTATCATAATGTTTTAAAATATTTTACAGATTTACAAAACTAAAACAAATGTATATATCGAAGTTTCTGATAAATTTATTGCCTTCGACGAGATAAATTAACAAACAATAAATGAGGATGTGGTGTTGTAAATTTGCCCATCCCTATTTCTAGACTTAATTGTTATACAACTTGGTAAATTGTCAAAGTGACCTGACCTTGGGCATTCCTTATGATGGTATTTTTGTAAGTGTCAGAATTGGAGTAAACAACTCGAGTTGAGAATATGCTAGAAATTGCTGATGCAATCCAAACCAGTTCCAACTGAATGAGTAGTTTTTATTATCCAATGGTTAAGATTTTGGGGAATGAGACAAGCCAATGGGCTGAGACCAAAGGTTTACCTGCTGTCTGTCGGTTTTTTCTTTCTGAACACTATCCTTCCACAAATATTGTCTCAGTGAGATGCCTAAGTTTTAGTCGCTTTGAATGGAAAGAAAGAGCCAGGACACAATGCATAATTTAAATAGTTAAAGTCATGTAATGAGGTTCATTCATATTCTATTTTTTCATTCGTTTTGTTACATTGTACATTTATTTTAAACGTGCGTGCTTTTCCTTTCAATTCACTGCACAATCCCTTTCAATTCATGATACGGATAGAGAGAGAGACTTGTTGCGCAAGTGTGTGTGTATATATATAACTTGTGCTATTCGCTAAACTGCTGTTATTTATGCCATACACACTGCCAGTAACTGTGACGTATTTGGCGACTTATGTCGTCCTGATTTGCAGCATACTGTGACGTATCTATATGGTTATGTCTGCCGTACAGTACCAGTGATGTAATTAGTAATCACTTTGATGTTGAATAAACAACTACTGTTAAGACTGAGTTATCCCCATAACTAGCGCCGGAGCAATGCAGTCCTAATTTCTGCAGAAAACTGAAGAAGAGAAAACTAGGTGGGGGTATGGCATGAACTTCACCAGCAGTACTTTTCATGACGACCTTTGACAGTATTGACATGGATTTTAGGTCGCAGTTTGATCCACTTTACGGCAGATGCAGTATGAACCACTTTATGACATGCAGCCGGAACTAGCTCAGACCCGCGTGCAGTTTAACCCTTTTGGTGTCATACTTCAAGGACAAAAGATTACCCTTGGCAACTGGCAAGCTTAAGAAATTTCGCCGCTGTGGAAGAAAATAGATCATTCTAATCTGTAGTTACTTTAACTGATAGTGTCTCAGCAACGACCAATTTGCCACGCGAAATCTGCGTCTGTAACTGTACAGTAGGTCTAATCAGTGTCGTCAACAGCCGTCAGTCTATTTATCGTTAACGTTTGGGTGCCGGCGAAAATGTACTGTTGATTTTAACAGTACGCTTCTCTGCTTGCCCTCGTCCATTTTGTACTATGTTACCAAAAGCTTCATTAACTCTGATTTGACTGGTTTTCGCGAAGACATTTTTATTCAAAACTTTTAATTATCGACTCGAGCATCTCAAGTTAAATGCCAGTAAGCTTGCGACTCAAGTCGAGAGGTAGTAAACAACGTCTTCAATAAGATATCGTGTCAAGACTGACAATAAACAGTCGTACATAAACTAACCAAGCTGGGGTCAACAGGTCCGCGTCACAAGCAACTAACCAAGCTGGGGTCTACAGGTCCTCGTCACAAGCAACTAACCAAGCTGGGGTGAACAGGTCCGCGTCACAAGCAACTAACCAAGCTGGGGTCTACAGGTCCGCGTCACAAGCAACTAACCAAGCTGGGGTCTACAGGTCCGCGTCACAAGCAGTACAAGGTTCTTTATCTGGGACATTCAAATGATGAGTTCAAATCCAAAATGACGAGAGGGAAACAAACCCCAACAAGAAATTACCTTTATTCTAAATGTCTAAACGTGGCAGGGATTGCTCAAATTGCGAAATGTTTGCATTGATTACTTTTCATTATCGTTCCAGAACTGATATGCAGCTAAAATAAACATCCTTTCTTTCTTTTTTCTTTTTTTTTCTTTTTGTGAAATGAAGCTGATGTTATCTGATGCGGACTTGGTTCAGTAATCGCGCATTTTAATAAAATACTTTCTTTTTTAGAATTAGAGTGAAATGGAAAGTGAAGGCATTTTAATAAAATACTTTCTTTTTTAGAATTAGAGTGAAATGGAAAGTGAAGGCATTTTAATAAAATACTTTCTTTTTTAGAATTAGAGTGAAATGGAAAGTGAAGGCATTTTAATAAAATACTTTCTTTTTTAGAATTAGAGTGAAATGGAAAGTGAAGGCATTTTAATAAAATACTTTCTTTTTTAGAATTGGAGTGAAATGGAAAGTGAAGGCATATTTCTTTTCTAGAATTGGAGTGAAATGGAAAGTGCAGGCAAACCATATTGTGACAAGTAGAATTATAGCTAGATTTTACTCTAGACTTTAATGTCTTTGAAATAAAGAGAGCAGTAAAAAAAAAAAGCCAGATAATGCAAAAAAAAACCCCAAAAACAGATCGCAATGCATTCTAAGTCTGCTGGATTCACACACACACACACACACACACACACACACACACACACACACACACACACACACACACACACACACACACACACGCGGGCTCAATACTTGATTTAAAGTTAGAAATGATGGTAAAAAAATAATTAAAATTTAGCCACCCCCGGCTTTTAAAAATATAAAATCTACTTACACTTATTAAAACTTCATGTAAAAGTAGAATTTTAAAAAATCCTTTGACTTAAAAACTTGGTTCCTTATCCGTTTAACTTTTAAAAAATTTAATAATTGTATGTTTTATTACTGACTGACTGCTGTGTTTTATACAGACATATATTCTTGTACATATTAAAATGTGTAACAAAAATGTGAATTATATAGATGAAAAAATCCCTGTAGTAACCATTATTCCACAGACAAATATAATGATGATGATTACCTCGATTATAATGATGATGATCATCATCGTTATCAAAATGTCAGATAATGCTTGAGTAGATGTCATATACATCATCGTTATCAAAATGTCAGATAATGCTTGAGTAGATGTCATATACATCATCGTTATCAAAATGTCAGATAATGCTTGAGTAGATGTCACATTCAAAGAAACCAAGGAAGTAAAATTACTGGCAAGAACGTTTCTTATAGGTCCACAAGAACAGTGAACAGGCTTCAAATTACGGTCAAGAACGTTTCTTATAGGTCCACAAGAACAGTGAACAGGGTTCAAATTACGGTCAAGAACATTTCTTATAAGTCCGCAAGAACGGTGAACAGGGCTCAAATTACGGGCAAAATTTCTTTAAGCCCACACAAACACTGGGCAAGGTAGTTCGCAATAAAAATGGCAAGATAGCAACAATAATCAATTTTGCTGTCTTGAATGGCAGAATCATCATAACAAGAGAGAGAGAGAGAAAATAAAGAATTAAATATTTTTACTGTCTTAGGTTGTACCCTTTAACAAAGGAAAGTGAACACAGTAATTAATTATGAAAATTAACAACAGACTTGTACATCATGGAGTATAACTAATAATAGCAGATAAGTAATTTATATAAAATAATAATATTTTGCACAGATATAAAATAATACGTAAAACACTGATGGTAAATGTCAAGAAGAAGAAGAGAAAGCGTGTTGCTATATTTGATGGTTTCTAACGCTACAAGGGTACAGGTCTGGACGTTACAAGGGTGAAGGTCTGGACGTTACAAGGGTACAGGTCTGGACGTTACAAGGGTGCAGGTCTGGACGTTAGAAGGGTACAGGACTGGACGTTACAAGGGTGCAGGGCTGGACGTTACAAGGGTACAGGGCTGGACGTTACAAGGGTACAGGGTTGGACGTTACAAGGGAACAGGGCTGGACGTTACAAGGGTACACACAGGGCTAGAAGCTACAAGGGTACAGGGCTGGACGTTACAAGGGTACAGGGCTGAAAGCTACAAGGGTACAGGGCTGTAAGCTACAAGGGTACAGGGCTGTAAGCTACAAGGGTATAGGGCTGGAAGCTACAAGGGTACAGGGCTGGAAGCTATAAAAGCTGAAGAAAGACGCTTGGAATGTATTGAACACAGACTAACTTTTGAAAATTATTTTAAATGTATGGCTTTTGTTTTAAAAATTAGAAGGGCAATATCTGTTAATATGAGCCAATTTCGAATGGAATGTACACATTTTGAGAGTGTACTCGAGGTTTTTATGGAAGACAAGCCAGAAAGAAAACAGTGATGCGTTGCCAGGTATTCACAGCTTATGAGAGCCAAGAAAGAAAGAAATAGAGAGGGGGGGGGGGTTAAAGAGAGAGAAAGAGAGAGTTATCACAACCTAAGACTACAAATCCAGGGATCTGAATAGGAAAGCAAAAGGGTATTATGAGTAATGAGTAGGAAAGCAAAAGGGTATTATTAGTAACCCTTGATACTAGTTACTGGAGCAACACAACACACTTGGAAGTTTAGTAGGGAAAGAAGATCAAACTATCCGAAAATTCTAACAATCATCATTTCGGAAAAGCTCATATTTTGCCTTCTGCAAAATGAGCGTAAGTTACAAACGGACTGCAAAATAAGCGTACGTTACAAGAGGACTGCAAATTGATCATACGTTATGAGCAGACTGCAAAATAAGCGTAGGTTACAAGAGGATTGCAAAATGGGCGTATGTTATGAGCAGAATGCAAAAATAACGTATGTTATGAGCGGAATGCAAAAATAACGTTATGTTATGAGCGGAATGCAAAAATAACGTATGTTATGAGCGGAATGCAAAAATAACGTATGTTATGAGAGGAATGCAAAATGAACGTGTTACAAGAGGACGCTAAACATTTTAATGATTGCCAATACACCGCATGCATCCTCGTGAAACCTTGAATTCCCAAGAATCCAAGAATTTTTGCAGAAATGAAGAATAAGCTAGTATATATATAAAAACTGACTATAAAGAACTGTATATTTTCTGTTAGAAAGTATATATATATATATATATATATATATATATATAACACGCACAAGACAACAATCTAAAAACTAATTTTTACAACAATCAACATATAAAACAGAAACAAACAATAATATAAAAATGTGTGAATGACAATGAACATTAAACACCACATTAACTTTATAAATGTCGATAACAATAAACGACAACAGCAAAAACATTTAACAAATAAATAAAGCAAATAAAACTTACAACTCCAAAATAGTGCTAAGAAAGGCAATCCAAAAGTTATTTTTTGAACAGTGAAAGTAAAATAGAAACCCAACAATAATATAAAAAATGCATGAATAACAATGAACATCTAAAATGGAAACATAAAAGTAACTATAAAATTGTCGATAACAATAAAAATTTTAAAAAACAAGAGCAACAAATTTTTTGTTAATAAATAAAGAAAAATAAAATTTACAACCCCCCCAAAATAGAGCCAAGAAAAGAAAAATAAAAAAACAGCACGAAACTCGTTTAAAAACACATTTCTTAGAAATTCTGCTGGTGGCAGAAGGCGTGCGTAACGTTACGCATCTGAACAAGATGTGTGTACTACGCACGTACCTGAGAAATCGATATAGTTCTTTTCGTTTGGAGGAAACGTAGACTCCAGACAGTCTAAGGCTTAGAATGTTAAGGACTGCTGCCCATAGAGCTTGGATTTTATTCGGGATTGGGGGGTTGGGGAGTTGGTTGGATGGTTGGGGTAGTGAAGGGATTACTCTAAACAATGAGTATCAGAATTGGAAAACAAATTTTTAAAAATAATATTTGTGAGTGTTATAAAATATATTTAAAAACAAACTTAATAATTATATCAATGATAGGTCATTATCAAATGCTGGAGACGATAAATGTTTGGGGAACGAGGGGTTTTGGTGCGGTGGGAGTGATATGCGAAGTCAATAAAAGATAAGGGTGATTTTTATTTCTTGTTTTATTTCTGGTTTACCCGTTTTCTTGTGGACACATCGCAGAGATCTTAAATCAGTGTATGCATGCATATTTCAACCACAAACTTGTGACTCATAAGTGAACAGCCATTAAAAAAAATAGGTAGTCCATTTTTTAATTAGTTTTTCCGGCTCCTTTATAAACAGACAGTCAAACAGACACAAATCTATCAATATGCCCATCTATCTACTTACCAAAATCTACCTACTTAACTATCAACCTCCAGACTACTTACCCATCTACCTACTTAACTATCAACCTCCAAACTACTTATCCATCTACTTACTCCCAACAAGCCTAACCGTCCACTCACTCATTAATCCATCCAACCTTCTCTGTTTCCATTTATCTGCCTGTCAGTTTGTGCATCTGTCCATCTGTATGTCTATTATTTAGTCATCTACCTATCTATATACGAATCATGCATTTAAAAAATATCTTAAATTTCAGTAGATAACTAGTAGATCTGACTTGACGCGACCAAAACCCATTTAAATACATTCCCCAACTGCTCTTATTGAACTCGATTCGAAAAGTATGGTATTGTTTCTCGATTGGTTATCTATTCAATGATATTAAGTTGATTAACGGTTTATTTACAATGTACAAAAACTAAAAAAGCAATCAATGGCTAAGGCAAAAATCTGCTGAAATAAACAAATACCAACAAACAACTACCACAACCGTCCAGAACATCTTTTCTTATCCAAATTCTAGGTCAGTGAAATCTCAAACTCCTCACTCAAAATCTGTTGTTGTTTTGTAAAAGGCACATGTCTTCAGCATTAGAGTCAGTAAAATTAGTACTTTTTATTTTAAGATATAAGAATTCTGACCATGACGGTCAATAGTACACGTTTGGATCGACGACACAGGACATAGGAATAAAATGAGAGATTACGCACGTATTTTGAGCACAGATTAATCGCAGATTAGGTTAAGAAAATAGACAAAAGACTTACGTCCCCTTGTAAATGGAGTACGGGTTACAGTCCGTGTGCTTGGTCCCCAAAGACCCGCCTGACGGATGAGAACGGTCAGCCTACAATCTGTGGTGTCGCCTGCAAGTGAGTGGAGAATGTGGCAGTCTGGAGTAAATGGTGTGCCTGTGCTGTAGGTGCTGCGTCAACCCTGCTTCTGCTGCTAGCCGTTAGGAAACTGGCCGATCGATCTCCACACAGAAGCACATTCGATCGACTGTGGACCTCTCGCGATTTTTGCTGTGAGAATGTGGCTCTGTGGCTATTCCTGTCTTGTCTGTGCCACGGGGAACAAACAACCAGTGGAATCTAGACATGAATTTATAACAAGTAATTTGCGGTGTCACATTAATATGCAACCATTTTTTTCTCTGACATTAAAGAAGGTTGTGTAAGACTAAAGTGCTACCGTTCGTGGTGTTATTCATCAGAGTACCTCCGTTACAATAACATTTTACTGAGATACAATATTATTATTCAAGAACAGAAGTGTCACATTACATTTCTTGTTACAATTTTCTTCGATTATGTGCCATAAGACATTATGGCTACAACCCTCTTTGATAGTGTTTCATAAAACATTATTGGCTACAACCCTCTTCGATAGTGTTTCATAAAACATTATTGGCTACAACCCTCTTCGATAGTGTTTCATAAAACATTATTGGCTACAACCCTCTTTGACAGTGTTTCATAAAACATTACTGGTTACAAGCTTCTTTGATAATGTGTCACAAGACATTACTGGTTATAGTGTGTCATAAAATATTACTGGTCACAAGCCTCTTTGTAGTGTGCATAAGACATTATTGGTAACAAGCTTATTTGATATGTCATAAGACATTATTGGTTACAACCCTCTTTGGTAGTAAAAACCCTCTTTTGTCATAAAATATTAGTGGTTACAACCCTCTTTGATAATGTGTCATAAAACATTATTGGTTACAAAGCTTTTTGGGAGTGTCATAAAACATTGTTAATCACTTCCTTTTTATTGACAACAATTAAACAGCATGGTGTGACATAAGACATTAATAGTTAAAAGTTACAACCTTCTTTGATACATAAAGAAAATAATGTGATATTAAAAATGTAATATTAATTCCAACCCTCTTTGAAACGCCCTAAATATAATGCAATGACAAGATATTTTTATCCTCGACCGCATGTGTGGATGTGATTCTGAGATCTAGTTTAGGAAAACACCGAAAAGAAAATGAAGTGAGAAAGCCTGATTTCAAAACGAGACAGTTAGTTTTATAATTTATCAGAATCGTTACCCTTAGTCCCTATGTATACAGGATCGGAATATGCCTGTTGTTGCCACTTTAACCGAAGACGTGACAATACTCAAGACGTGACAATCCCAGTTACTTTTACCGAATCTCAAGGGAAAGAATAGGCACTTTGTATTTTTCCATTATGCTAAATTTGCTTGTCTACAGTGAAAGAGCATTTCATTCTATCTGACTTTCTGAGAATTGCTTTCTTGCACCTTTTCTAATTTCTCAACATTATTTTAATTCTTTTAAATGACCTATGATGTTTCTATTTACTATTTTCACTCATTATGGCTGTTTCTTGTTGAGGTACTACTTCCTGTTTATGCATTGTATCAGGATACTATATAACATTTTCTTTGTATTAATTTGTCAACATTTTACAGACAAATTTCAATATTTTATGTGTATGACTTGCACTGTTGTACAATTATGTGACTGTCTCTTGGTTATAGGAAATTACTAATTAACTGTTTGTTTATTTTACTGAATGGTAATTAATCATTTGTCATTTTACTCTCAGACTCTCTGTATGCCAGTGTTATATATTGCTGTCTCAACAAATTTTATAATGCAAATTAGTTTGTCTAGATAATCAGAGTGTACCCTGCTATGTCTTGTGACATCATTACATCGGACTTTTAGAATGTAGCAAATGTAACAATCAAGTACACCTTTAAAAGCACACAGCACTTTAATGAGACTGTAAATGTTTTACAGTGCTTCATATTTTGGAGATTTCTTCTGCTAGAGTGTCTCCACACAACGGTTGTGTACGTAAATCCAACAGCTCCTTACACAACTGTCATATTTATTTTAAAATTTAGAGAAAGGTTAGGGGTCAGGGCATTTTTAGAGATAGGTTTAGGGTTTTGTTTTGTTTTGTTTTTAGAGAAAGGGTATGGTTAAGTGTTAGGAATAGCTATTTTTAAAAAAGCAAGAATAAGTCCATACTCTAAAACTGTTTATTATTTAGAGTTATCTTTTCATTAACTTTTCATTCTTCATTTAGTTTTTGTTTCTGCTAAATTTAAATATTGCAGTAAGAATAGCATTGAGTAACACTTTGCACGTACATATAACTTTTGACTTTGACATAAGGTATACAGAACCCCTTGTTATTTTAAACACAACAATTGTATACTGAGCTGTTGGGCCGTCTGTCTAGCCTACCATTGACCTTTCACTAATCAGTCGTCCAATGATAAATAAATGAACTTTGATTTCTCCATGGCCAGATCTGAGTGGCTGGTCGAGGGATACAAATAAAAGTGGACTCAGATGATCGATTCTTTCCACATAGGTCGAACAGCTGATGTTTACGAAAGACAAAATGTCTGCCAAAGACAAGCTGAAAACTCTCCGACTCACAAAGCGGAGCTTCTCGCTACTTTTGCAGCTCGTGCCCGCGACCCAGAAACTTTTTCCGTGTGGCATATTGTGAGCATAAGGAAGCGTTTTCCGTGTGGCATATTGTGAGCATAAGGAAGCGTTTTCCGTGTGGGACGATGTGAGCATAAGGAAGCGTTTTCCGTGTGGCATGCTGTGAGCATAAGGAAGCGTTTTCCGTGTGGCACGCTGTGAGCAATAGGAAGCGTTTTCCGTGTGGCATGCTGTGAGCATAAGGAAGCGTTTTCCGTGTGGCACGATGTGAGCATAAGGAAACGTTCGAACAGCTTGCAGACTGGCTCAGTGTCTCCCTGGAAAAGTGGGCTGTGTGGACAACAACCACGCCGACGACGATGACAACAGATCAAAACAACCACACAGAACAAAGCCACAAAACGAAACGACGGTGCCCACCACCAGGCATCAGACGACAACCACAGCGCCAACAGGAACAACATCAACACCACCACAACAGCCACCACCGACAACATCGACAACAATGGCAAAGGCGCAGCGAGCATCAGTACATGCAATGGGGCTATTACAACTACTCCATTGCAGACATGATCTAACTCATGCTAGAACATCTATACTGGCCACCAGTGCCCAAACCACTAACCAAGAAAGGGGGGTTGAACATCCCGGTCGCACATATACGCTAAGTACAGACTTGGTTTGTTTCTAGCCTGGGCTCTGTAAAACACCCCCCATCGCCGCCACAACAACAACGGCGACAACTACAACGGCGACTTAGTCAACGGAACTCCTGACTAAAGCCTACCTCCACCGACCAGACACGCCGACATGCAGCACAGCGATCATCATCAACGACACGCACCGACACACACACACACACTACATCTACTCGACACACAAAGCACCCCCCCTCCGCCCTCTCCAGAAACAAGTGAGGAGAGGAAATTTTATCCAGAGGACGATATGCCTGAGTGAACTAATATCAAAATCACAGATATCAAGAAAAGGTTAAGAAAGGCAGCAAATTGGAAAACTCTAGACTCTGACCAAGTGCAAATATTTGGTAGAAACGTCTGTTCGCTCTACACAGAAGAATTGCTAAACAGCTACACCAAGATACACCAAGACACGCCAGAACCTTGCCAGCCCGGATAGTAAAATTGGCCTGGTTAAGAATGATCCCGAAAAGGGTACAGCAGCAAATAACTAACGCTCAATCACAAGCCTGGCATTCTCGGGGAAAATTACTGTAAGGAATTTGTGACGGCGCCCTGTGCCTGTTATTATTATTAATATTCATCTTTAATAATTAATAAACATATTAATATAGATGGGCGGGTCATATGCATATGTTAACCCTAATTAGACGATTCTTCTCCAATTCTGCCTGGCAGATCTGTCTGGCACTTTCGAAATACTATTTTAAGTACATACACCATACATAGTCATTCTTTCTGTCACACGAGTTTCTTACAATGTCTATGGTTAAAAATTATGAAGAAATAATAATTAATAAAAATAATTAATTATATATTCATGGCAATCTTTTCATCACAGAGTTCTAGCAGTCAAGAAGATGGATCAGCTTGAAACAAATCGACTTTTGAACAATAAACAAACGAGCAAAAGAGATCAGCTTGTAACTGATGAAACTGTTACTACTGATAACAAGAAATTGAAACAAATTCATCAATTTACAGAGGGCCTACATTTTGATATCGGAAATGTGAGTGACCTTTCAGGTGAGAAAGGATAAAGAAGTGCCTGGGGTTAGTTGGTCCAACACCATCAAGATATGCAAAGCAGCATGAATACCAAAACTGCACGGGAATTTGAAAAACTAGTCAGACAAGTCCTCAAGTCCAAACTAAATGGTGCTAATGAAATGCTGACCCTTAATGCAGTTGCCACACCTGCAATCAGCTGCACAATGGCGGTTACGGATTGGACAGCAAATGAGATCAATGAACTAGACCACAAAAAAAAGCTAAACAAACAAACAAACAAGAAGACTGTTCATAATGCATAAACTCTCAATCCAAAAGTTAGTGTTAAAGACTCATCTTATCTCGGCAAATGAGAGGCAGATGACTCATGAAAACCACAATTACTACTGAAAGAGATCAAAGTACCTTGACGATTATACCTTGAGAACTAGCAAAGATGAGCCACAGACAGTAGATTATAAACATTCATAAACAGACAAAGATATTTGGAAGACGGCAAAAAGCAACAACACCAGCAGCTGGGAATAATCCCTCTGTGACCAATGCCCACGACAAGTCACTGAAACATCAAGGCAGGCAGCATACTGATGGCCGCATGTTACGGGTTTCAAAGCCAGAAGAAAAGCATTCATCACTGCTGTGCAGGATCAATCACTAAGCACAAAATCCCACAGGACAAAAATCATGAAGATCTCAAAGGATTTCAAACGCCGATTCTGCGAGAGGATGGATAAAACAAAAGAAATTATTCTGTCCTGATATGTGCGGATGTGTGAGTGTGATTATTTGAGTAGATTGTGTGAATAACTTAACGGGCTGTTTGCAAGTAGACTGTGTGAGTAGTTTGGGTTGGTGTAGGTAGGTTATGTGAGTAGACTGAGCTGGTTATTTAAATAGACTGTCTGAGTAGTTGACTGAGTTAGGTGTATACATACATTATGGAGCAGTTTGAAAGGTTGGTTGTGCAGGCAGACAGTGTTGGGTAGTCTGAATGGGTTGGTTGTGTGGTTTGGTTTTGTAAGTTGTTGGTGTGGGTAGTTTGAATACGTTGGTTGTGTCCAGAGATTGAGTGGATAGTCTGAATGGACTGGTTATGTGGTTTGGTTAAGTAAGTTGTCCGTGTGGGTAGTTTGAATACGTTGGTTGTATCTACAGATTGTGTGGGTAGTTTGAATGGACTGGTTGTGTGGTTTAGTTATGTAAGTTGTCTGTGTGGGTAGATTGAATTGGTTGGTTGTCTCTAAATTGAGTGGGTAGTTTGAATGGGCTATTTGTGTCGTTTGGTTATGTAAGTTGTCTGTGTGGGTAGTTTGAATTGGTTGGTAGTGAGAGAGAGAGAGAGAGAGAGAGAGAGAGAGAGAGAGAGAGTAGCCTGGGTGTGTTGATTGTGTAGGTAGATTGTGGGTAGTTTGGATGAGTTGATTATGAGTATATACTGAATGGGTTGGGTGCACAGGTAGATTGTGGGCGGTTTTAATGAGTTGATTGCGGACGTAGATTTCGTGAGTAGTTTAAAGGTTGGTTGTAGTTGAATGGGCTTGTTACACAGGTAGATTTCGTGAGTAGTTTAAAGGTTGGTTGTAGTTTGAATGGGCTTGTTACACAGGTAGATTTCGTGAGTAGTTTGGGCGGGTTCGGTGTACAGGTAAGTTTTGTTGGTAGCTTGAGTAAGTTGATCAGGTGGGTATGGCAATGCTCAGAAGAGCTTGCGTTGTAAAAGTCAGTCTGAAGAAGTATGGATGTTTAAAACTAAGAAAAGCCATTTGGTAGTAGACTGGCTGTATTGAGTATTTACAAGGTAGGAATGAGGAAATGTTGCTGCTGTTAAGTGTAACCGGTAGTCTCTGTGTGTGTGTGTGTGTGTGTTGTGTGAGAGAGAGAGACGAATGCAGCTGTGGTGCTTTTGGCATCAGTAACTTCCCTTTGGTTAGTATGACCTGTATAAGTGATGTATGCCGACATGCCGTACACATAGCGCACGATGGAACGTTAATGGGCAGAATGTCTACAGCCAGTGCAATAAGGTGCCACGAGTTTATAGCGTTGCCATAGTTACTGACATCCACAAGAGTATATAAAACGCGGATTGGCAAGAAAATAAAGTTCAATGATGACAAAAGAAAGAATAAGTTCGTCTGAAGATTCTTTTGGTAAATAAACACTGCAACTGTGCCAAGTATAATCATACACTTATCGCGCGATGAGCTATAAACATACAGCAAAATGTGCCTAGTATCATGACATAGGCCTCACTTAGGACGTGATGAGCTGTAAAGATAACAATAATTAATAGTACCAGCAAAGTTCTAGGATGTAATTTTAAGGCTAAAGACATAAAGTGTCGCATTAAAGATATGCTACTGACTTAGTATAAGTACGTTATGTGTCTGCAGACATAGAGAGAGAGTTAGGTTAAAGATGTGCGCTATACTTCTATAAACTTAATATAAGTACGTTATATGTCAGAGATTCTTGCAGGGTGTGACCTATGGCTATCTACTTGTATTAATGGTGCGTGCGTGTGTGTGTGTGTGTGTGTATGTGTAAACAGAGAAAAGGCGGGTTTCCATTTACCGTCAGAAAGCAAACCAACGTGAGTGCACCACAATAGTTTAAATGACATTTTATGTGTGGACAATTATGATACACACTGACACAAAGAAACCGTACTAGCAACACTGAGCACAAAATATACACTGACCATAGTCAAGAAGTCTTAATAATACCTATACAGATTAGTGTCAATACAAATCATAGGATAGTCCTTATCAGACAACCGAAATGGAGTTATTAGAGATAAGCGATAGTAGTTTCTATGCAACCTTGTTTAAGTGAAGATGCAATAGTCCTTTGAGGTGCTTTCGTAACAAAGTCACAAAAGTTTATTGTTTATGTTATTACTGTCAATTCCACATGTTTCTCTTCTCACGTTGTAGAGCACTGATTCACTGCTATTTTCTTGAGGCTAATTTGGGTGCTCCTTTGCCATATTAACTCCCTCAAGCAGAACAACAATTGTAGCATTTTAAAGTAACTTCATTGTGCCAGAAAATCCATGATGTAGTCAGCATACTTGCCACCATATATCAATGGAGTGGAGTGTATTCCTTACACTTACTCACTACGGTAGATACTTCTTGCGTCTACCAAGGTCATAGCGGTTTATAATCAGTAAACCAGGAGATTAGCGGTTTATAATCAGTAAACCAGGAGATTCAGGTAAAACAAGGAAAGGCCACTTATTCCCATTAAGCTAACAGCTGCTTTTCATGACCAGACTTCTTGCCACTCCAAATTGATGTGATTAGACAATAGAATTTTGTAGAGAATTCTCTACAGCAGGTAAACTTTTGATCTCAGTCCATTGGTTGGTCTCATTCCCATATTAACCATTGGATAATAAAAACTACTTATCCAGTTTGTTGGATTCCATCAGCAATTTCTAGCATATTCTCAACTCGAGTTGTTTACTCCAACTCTGATACTTACAAAAAAATACCATGTTAAGGAGTGCCCAAGGTCGAGTTACTTTGACGATTTAACAGTTTATATAACAATTAAATCTAGAATTAGGGATAGGCAAATTTACTTCACCACAAAACCCAACTGTGAACAGTCAACATTCATAAACTGAACTTTGCTAGTATTCCACCAAGATGCATATGACGTCATCATGGCAAAAGTAGAAGTAGGAAAGGTTTTTTTTTACATAAAATTTATTTCTACATTTTAAAATAAATTTAAATTGTTAGTCTTTTATACATCTGACTTGATATATGGAAAGAAAGGATAGTAGAGGTAGGGTGGTGGGTGGTAGTGGTGCAAAAGCTAGCCAGTGATATGTTTTGTGATGTATTGCTTGACTTAAATCCTTTTAGAGATGTACATTATGTTAAATACTTCTAAGTGGACTAGACAATAGTTATGACTTGGAATGTTAAGTGTAAGTTGACTGGATAAGAACCTTGGATTTAATTTTACTTGCAAGAGAACTGGATAAAAATCTTGGATTTAATTTTACTTGCAAGAGAACTGGATAAAAATCTTGGATTTAATTTTACTTGCAAGAGAATTGGATAAGAACCTTGGATTTAATTTTACTTGTAAGAAAATTGGATTGTAGTCGTGGACACTTGTAAACGGATTTGTCCCGATTGGATAACAGTCTTGGATTTAAGGTTACTTGTAAGTGTATAGTACAATAGTTGTAAACTTTGAATGCTCCTTGTACCGGACTGGATTATAGTCATGGGCTTGACTGTTACTTGTACCGGACTGGATTATAGTCATGGGCTTGACTGTTACTTGTACCGGACTGGATTATTGTCGTGGGCTTGACAGTTAATTGTACTGGACTGGATTATTGTTGTGAAGTTGACAGTTACTTATACTGGACTGGATTATTGTTGTGAAGTTGACAGTTACTTATACTGGACTGGATTATTGTCGTGAACTTGACTGTTATTTGTACAAGATTGGATTATTGTCGTGAACTTGACTGTTATTTGTACAAGATTGGATTATTGTCGTGAACTTGACTATTATTTGTACTGGACTGGATTATTGTTGTGAAGTTGACAGTTACTTATACTGGACTGGATTATTGTTGTGAAGTTGACTGTTACTTATACAAGATTGGATTATTGTCGTGAACTTGACTGTTATTTGTAAAAAGATTTGATAATAGTCGTGGACTTGATGCTTATTACAAAGAACTGACTGAATAAAACTACCTGCAATCGTAGCTTATCATTAAACTGAGAATGCATTATTGTCTGGCATGTAAGTAAAAAAAGATTTAATTATCGAATAATAATAAACATTCATAAATGACTCAGCTCTAATTTATATGTAAGACACCGCCCCCCCTTCCCCCGGACAATTGACCCGAATGAAAACAAAATCTCTTTGTGTACTAGTTTGTGTGTCGCCGATCAAACACCACAAGGAAAGCAATCACGCTCCACCTGGAACAAGACGTCAAGTCAGGTGTCAGTAAAATCAGCTGCGTGTGCAGAAGGCAAGAAGAACCTATGGCCAAATTGCGTCAGTTTCAGTTCAGGGAGATCGCCTCTTTACGTGACGAGTTTCTCTTGACCTGACAAATTGTTTGCTGCCTGGATCCTGTGATTGATGGCTGTTTAACAACCAAGCTAACAGTTGTGAGACTTTCAAGACGTAGATGTTCTCACTGTATTCCAAAGATTGTTATCTTTGTGGTGAAATAATGCACTTTCGAAACAAGAGCTCAGCTTAACATGAAGATTTTAAATATCTGTAGTTGTCCACTGATAAATTGTTGCCCTCTAAATTATCAAATATGGGTCGGGTCTATTTCTAAATAAAACACCAGACAAAATGCCCAAAGCAACTTCGTTCTTGTGTAGGACTTAGCGCGACTTCTCGAATAGTCGAGACGCGTGGCTAGCTGAAGGGCTTTTCGTACTTTTCAAAACTAAAGAGCTCCAAAGAGAGTCACTTGCTCCTTAAAGCATTAAAAACAAGATGAAGGTTGGGGTGGGGGATGATGGACGTTTAAAGATGTTAATATTTATTGAAACAAATAGATTTATTTGAACCACATCAATATTTAACACACTGAGTGATGGAGGGGTGGGGGATGATGGATGTTTAAAGATGTTAATATTTATTGAAACAAATAGATTTATTTGAACCACAGCTATATTAACACACAGTGGTGGAGGTACTATGCTGGACAATTTCAAGAAAGAAAGCAGCACATAAAGCTGGTGTCAGCAATAACTGCTAACAACTTTTTTTTTTACACGTTCAGAACAGTTCAAAGATCTCCCTAACGTTTCATTCAATTAAAAATTAAATCTTGAATGTTTAAACCACTTCTAATTCCTTCATTGATTATTTAATTCTTCTGGCTGGCTAGGGGTAGTTCAGAACTTGCTTTGTGTTGAGCGTGGTGTACGTATGAGAGAGGGAGAGAGTTCTGTGTCTGCACTCATTGATTATTGTGTAAAGAAAACTTAAAACGTCTCTAACCAGAGACATTCTTATACAGGCTCAAGATGATTACTACCAGATAACTGTCCCCAAAGTCAGGTCTTAACACTCCCTCCTCTTATATTTTAGGAGAAATATTAGAACATCCCAATAATGCATCAAATCAAAAATCAACAATACAAAAAAAATTAAACAAAACTACTTTATGAAAAAAACCATCATACAGAACATCCCACTAAGAATAAAATAATAATAAATATATAAATGCTGCTATTAAAGCTTGGAAGTGGCAGGGCGTGTTTCTAGAACATTCTCACTCCTATGATCTGTCACTTCAGAATATATGTATATCTTTTCCTGAAATAAATCACATGAAAAAAACCTGAAGAAGAAGAAAAGTGTAGTGTACTCCCTGTTCCCATTCCTTTAAAACAAACAAACAAACAACCGTCCCATTCTGAATACTCAAAAAATCTCCTTTCTTCAGTCCATTTATTAATTTATTTTTTTCTGTGGATGGGGGAAAATCAGACCCACAGGCGGAAAATGTAATCTGCTGTGTCCATTCGTTCTGATAGCAGATGTCAATACCTAATTTTCACTGAAGTAAATTTGATTGAGCCAACTACAATTTCAAAATATAGGGAGTAATACTAGTTTTCTCGCTAAGTTTTCATATGAAGTAATGTTCTTTTATATGAAGTTCTTCAAATGAAATTATCTTTACCAATGGGTAAAATGGCGTTTTAATTGCAAGTGATTCTCATCCCACCCTGCTCATTTTAAGTGACGTTCTTCAACTGATGTGACGCTCTGCTTCGAAGGAAGGATGTTCTTGAAATGTTGTAATGATCTTCTTGATACGAACAGACGCTCTACTTCAAATGAACAAAATAATACTCCAACTTAACAGCAAATAAAATGTACTCCTAGCCTCTCAAACCAAAGAGAGCTCCTGATGTCCTCTTATCGTAGGGGGGCGATTTCGGCTTTCGCGCCTCCTGATGTCGGTAATAGCTTAGTGCATTCATAGGCACAGTAAAACAGCTGGCTCAGTTCAAGTATAGGCACAGTAAAACAACTGGCTCAGTTCATACATAGGCACACTAAAACAGCTGGCTCAGTTCAAGTATAGGCACAGTAAAACAGCTGGCTCAGTTCATACATAGGCACACTAAAACACCTGGCTCAGTTCATACATAGACAGCCAGTAAAACAGTTGGCTCAGTTCATACATAGACAGCCAGTAAAACAGCTGGCTCAGTTCATACATAGACAGCCAGTAAAACAGTTGGCTCAGTTCATACATAGACAGCCAGTAAAACAGCTGGCTTAGTTCATACATAGACAGCCAGTGAAACAGCTGGCTGAGTGCATATATAGGCAATCAGTGAAACAGCTGTGGATATAAACAAAACTATTTTGAAATAAGACTGATGTCAACCCACAGTGCCTTATTAAAATTATTTAACACTGGTTGTTGACCTTAGAACATTGACTAGCTTAATGGTGCTACAAACCATTTTACTGACTCATTACTAATGCATGTGGTAAGCTCAATTGCATCTTCCTCGGCAAGACTCTTTATATAATTAGTAGAATTATTATATGCTCAGAGAAATGTGTTATATATATTTAAATATTTATTCATTGCTACTCCTTCTTAGTTAAGATGGCGGAAATAAAACACTTTATCATTTACATACACACCAATGCCCACCTCGTAAGTTGTTTGTTTGATTCCCACATGCATGTTCAACAACAGATGAAATATCATCAAAGTGCACTCACTCACTCACACACACACACACACACACACACACACACACACACACACACACACACACACAAAATAATGCATATCATTTGTAAGTTAGATAAGACATTAAGATTGCATGCACATTAACTGGTCACTATTTGCTGTGGATTTTGCCTCACTGTATATTTTTCTTGAAAGCCACAAATAAAGAACACACAAAGTAACATTTACATCTCAATTAACACATCTAAACATCAATGACATATCAGTGTACAGACTGACATCGTAATATATCAATTTCTAAAGAGATACCAAACACAATCTGTTATCATTTCTTTTATTTCCAGTTTAGGCATTTTCAAGGTTATACATTCCCCCCCCCCCTCCAATACAGTCAACCTTTCACAGCAAACATGACTTTAATCAGCAAAAGATAAGCGGTAAGAAAACCAATATCACCCTTCCTCCCATTGCCAATTTGTAACATCAAACAGCACTGAGAAAATATTTTTGTGATATTTTTCCATTCCAACATGACAAGCATTATTACTGTATATGTACCTGAAAGAGCATGAAACTGGAACTTGTGTATGTACTTGAATGTTCTTCCACACTTAAGCACTCAATGCAACCATATATTTAACAAATGTACAAATACACACCCACACGCACACACACACACACACACACACACACACACACACACACAGACACACATATAAACAGCAGTACAAAACTAGCAAAATATTACTGCCATTAAAATAAAATACACGCATACAATTCCAGATATGAGAAATGATTATAAAATACCAACCCCCCCCCCAAAAAAAAAAAAAAAAATTAGTAATATGTTTCTTATAAAATGGCATTTTCATCCATACGAATGGCCAGATCTAAAAACAGCACTAGTTTATAAAAAAAATTATCGGTATTGACCACCTATTCCAAGCCGTATGTTTACCATTACCACAACAAAAACATGAAAGAAAAACAGACTTTTCACTATTGAGATATGTCATTGTGACATGTTCAGAGTGAAGATGTATCACCATGACCTAATCACAGTAAAGATGTCACTATGACCCACTCAGATTTGATGACTCTGAATGTATATCATACCAACCTGTAGCTGGTTTGCCATTATGACATGACAAGGGTATATTTCATTCACAGTGAAGAATTTACAACTCCTATGAGTATGAAAATTAAACCGTCACCCTTAGTTAAAAAAAATAAAGCAAGCAAGCAAGTTATTTGCATGATGTGCAAACTTCTCTCTAAGAACTGGTACTGCTAAAATCACCATTGTTCAAAAAATAAATAAGCAATAAAAAAGAGTAAGAGCAAATTATATTTTTTTTAACTAAAGAATAAAAATTTTAAAATAATGTCTTCACTATTATAATTTGAAAATTCCTGTTGTTCACAACCTATGCAAATATTTAGATTATACTGTGAATATGTTGTTTTTCTATTATTGTTTGCTTGTGTGGAAACAGTTTTATACATATAATGCTATTTCATAAATATTACTAATTTTACTTTCTTTGTAAATATATAGCAAATATATTTACCCTTCACTGTTTGTGAACTAACAACATTTTTTTTTTAATGGCTACTATAATGTTAAAAATGCTGCCAAACTGTTCTTATGATACTTTTTATAAAAGAAAAACACTGAAAACAAAAAGAGCTTAAATTTATATCTGTGCTGGAGTAAATTTGCCTATCCCTATTTCTAGACTTAATTGTTATATATAAATTATTAAATTGTCGAAGTTATCTGACCTTTGGCACTCCTTATGATGGTATTTTTGTTAAGTGTCAGAGTTGGAGTAAACAATTTGAATTGAGAATATATTGCTGTTATTGCTAGAAATTGCTGATGCAATCCAAACCAGTTCTAACTAGATGAGTAGTTTTTTTATGGGAATGAGACCAGCCAATGAATGGGCTGAAATCAAAAGTTTACATGTTGTAGGGAATGCTATTGCCTAATCACTTTGAATTTGGAGCGGCAAGAAGTCTGGTCATGAAAGACAGCCGTTAGCTTAATTTTGAGTTAATTGAATGATTGAGAAAGAATGGACTTAGAAATATTTCGTTCATTTTGCTATGTGTTTTACTAGAGATGTATTATGTGAGTAAGCTGTTATTTCTACAAATTTTTGAAGATGCTCGTATATAGTGTGCTAAACACTTGACATTGTTTTTAGTGAATGCATCATAAAATTGATATGCCTATATTTATTATGCTATTATGTGTATCAGGCTAATAAATACTGTTGCAGGAAACTATAAGGTGAGACTTGAATATAAGAGAGAATGGAGATCCTTTTTGGGGGTTGGCCGGTTACTATAGTAAATTCATTCCCATGCATAACTCGCTTATAATAAGACTAGAATTAGAATTACAATGCTGTAGGTATAAAAAATGCTGAGAACAAAAAAAAATGTACTTATATCACTTGTATTATATTAATTTTGGATTTAATTTCATTGTTTCTTTTATGACAGAGGCTTATTTAGCAATTTTATATTCATGATAATCAATTAAAGTTAACAACTTGTTTAATATTTTATTTTTACAAAATCATTAATCATTTTTGCTTGTTAAAAATGCCTAACTTAATATGGAAGACTTAAATTTGAAATGATAATTGGTTGAGATAAAATCTACTGTATGATTTCTTTTACCCACCAAAAGTAAGTAATCTGTATTTTCTCTTCATTAAAGTTGTCTGGTTCATTTTCCCCATTTTTTCCCTGGGTATATTCTTTTCAGATAAAAAAAAAATCTAATTTATGCTGAATTTCTTAAGTCTGACCCTGATAGGATTCTAATATTTATTTAAAGTATGCTTTCTGCTTTTTCTTGCTGTTATTTTTGTTTATTTCTGAATGTTGTCATAAAATTGTGACTAACAAGTTTTACTGTTAAACCTAGAATCAAATAATGGCTAATTTTATTTTTTTATTAAGTGTATGAGAAAAGTAACTTCCTGCTCTATCTAAATTGCCATGAATCAGTTTAGATTAAACACATTAAACAGATATATATATCCAACTCCACAATTTAAATATGCCTAGGTAAAAGGTCATTTGTCAAGGTCATTTGGTCTTGCTTTGACTTTAAAATTATTTTTAAAATTATTCAGATCTTTCACTTAATTGTGCACTTAAACAAAACTGTATAACACAATAAAATCCAAAATTATGACTGGCGAGAACTTTTATTTGCTAACAATCATTTATACAAAGAAGAACAACCAGGAAACAGACTAGAACAGCAGGCGAAGAAATTGCATCGAGTAACAAACACCTCAGTAATATTTACCATAAACTGATTATATAGGACTGCCAAAAATGAACCCAGCAGATAAATAATGGGCACATCTAACCAGAGACATTCTTATACAGGCTCAAGATGATTACTACCAGATAACTGTCCCCAAAGTCAGGTCTTAACACTCCCTCCTCTTATATTTTAGGAGAAATATTAGAACATCCCAATAATGCATCAAATCAAAAATCAACAATACAAAAAAAATTAAACAAAACTACTTTATGAAAAAAACCATCATACAGAACATCCCACTAAACAATCAGATATCCCACCAAATCATCTGCTTTAAAATGTAAATTCAACAAAACTATTTTGTAAACAAAAATTCTGTAGAGCATCCCACTAACATGTCAGGTGAAAAATTTAAACAATGTAAACAAAACTCTTTGCAAACATCACACTAAAACCAGATCTGAAATCAAGAAAATGAAAAGTAAACAAAACTACTTCGAAAAACATCTTGTAGGATATCACACTAAATCAGAAAATCAAAAATATGTAAAACAAATTGCTTTACAAAGGCTCTTTGTACGGATTAAAAATGTTCACATGATTTGCTTCTGAAGATGGCTGCTAATCAGATGACTTACAAAGAAGATTCTACTTCACATCTTGGGAAGTAAAAAACAACTCCCCAATTACTCACTGTATAATACTAATAGTAATAAAAATCTATCACTAATATTTTTACTTTATTTTATAAATCAATTAGATTCTTTACTTTCTATTTACAATATTATGTAACAATATGTTAGTAAATTATGTCAATAATTCAATAAATAAATAGTCTTGCTTTCATCAGATTTCTACAGACAAATGTCTGAACAACAGCATGTTCACTGACATGCTTTCATTGCTGCCAACGGAGGGACTTAGGGAGAGGGGGAGGGATTCTATCATCAGTTGTAACTGATAATATCAAGAACATATTTACATACTATTTATTGTCTACTTAAATATTAAAACTGAATTACGATAATATTTATTATCTTATTAAATATTAAACTGAATTATTATTTGTATACTGAACCAAACATTGACCTGCCAGGCATATTAAACATTCACTAATAGTAGTAGGAATATGTAATATAATCTGAAAGAATGCATACTTCTCCAGGTGGATATGAATATTTTTGTTAATTTGCAAGAATTATAATAACCGCTTATACTTGACATAACTTTGTCAAAAGAAATGATCAAGAAAATCATATGTATTAAATAAACAACTGAGTCAAGACACAAGGATCAAGAAGGTGAAAATTTCCTGGTACAATATTGCATGTTATGGACCAAGAAAGCAAAAATCAAAACCCATAGCTAAAAAAAAAAAAAAAGCAAATATTGCACAAAGATCCATGTAGGCTTGAATCACCGCATTTTAGTTTAAAAACCAAACTTTCTTCTCATTCAATAGCAGCAAATTTTAAAATTTACAGGAAATTGCATTTAAAATATATATTAATGGATTGTAAAAATTTCTCTGTCTAACCCCTTTCATCATTAATGGAATACATTACAGACAAGTCAGTGTAGAATGTAGAGTGGGTATTTCTCTTGAAGTGTAGCATACATTCATAAAATAAGTTTTTTTTCCATTTGGGAGAGAATTTTTTAAAAAATAAACATTAAAGGAAAATAAAACTTGAAGACAGTCACCACTATTAACAGCAAGGAACAAGATGACATTTCTTTGCCAAGAAATTTAACTTATATTGTACATAATTCTGCTAACATTCATTTAAAAATAAACTGATTTTACATGTTTTCATGAGGTTATCAATTACATTTATTGTTTCATATGTAATTTTAAATAACATCATAATTACCATGGTTTTGTAACAAGAAGTATGTCTGGTCTTTCTATTACAGTACAGACAATAATGAAAGAGTTAACCAAATCTGATGATAGTTACATTATGAAAAATTAAATTTAAAGGTTCTGTTTTCAATGCTACTCAGCAATAAATAAAGGCATTACCTCAATACAATAGTGCAATGTTTAAAAAGTAATTAAATACCTAAATATCTAACCTTTTTAATTTAAGAAAACTTTCTCAAGAGAGTACCTCATTTTGCAATAAATTTGTTAAGCTGATGAAATGAAAAGTGACTAGTACAACAGCATGTGAAAACTGATTCCCAAATGCACGGGCTCTAGACATACTTGAAAATTTCAAATCACTTAATAAATCTTTGAATACTAAATCTAATCAGTTCCCACAGATTAATCGTGGGGAACCAGAGTGTAAATGACATTTGTACATGCAGCTTTATATAAAATTTTAGTGGAGTGTGGGGGGGGGGGGGAGATGTCAAACATGAAAACAATAGGTATTCAATACCTAATGAAGCATACGGACAGATGATTTCTGAAATCACATTCAGAGTGATCCAAGTCAACAAAAGATTAGCGGATGATCAAATTCATAATATTCCAGAAGAACACACACTATTTACAGTGAATAATCCTGATAAACAAAAGATTAACATATGTTCATAATTCATGATATTCCAGTACACATATTAGGATCCACACTGAATAATCCTGAAAAAAAAGAGATTAGTGGACATAATTCATGATACACTGAGTCTTAGTTATTAAACTTGGTAAATAAAAGATTCATGGACAGTCATAATTCATATTTGTTAGTCCAGTTTCTGATAACTTCCCTATATAATAACCTCTATTCATTTCTAACTTATTCATATTTTTTGTAATGTTAGTTATGGTTGTGTGCATTAATTTATCATGAAATTACCACCATAAACATAATACCAGAAAGTGTGTCCATAATTTATAGTGAAAGTCATTCCTTTTCTTTTCCCCCCAAAACAATCCACTTTTATGACTTTGAATGTTCAATACCTATACAATCTACATGATAAAAACTGAGGCACTGAAAAACTGTTTTCAACAGCTGGCTTAATTTTGTCAAGGATCTGAGTTTCCCAAAGATCCATTATTCATGAAGACTTCAAGTAATATTTCCTCAGGATTTCCAGACAACTGAAGAGATGTTAAATGAAACAAATCTTGAAGGGAGAAAAACTTGTATCAAAGACAAAAAACCTGCCCATTGATAAAGAGAAAGGGTAAGGAAAATATGAAAAGGTCTTTCATCACGATTACTTCTTGTGTATCTGTTACAGGCAAGGAAAATCTGAAAAGATCTTTCATCATGATTACTTCAAGTGTATCCATTACAGGCAAGGAAAAGGTCTTTCATCATGAATCGTAGAGTTGGAGATCTAACTTGACAATTACTTCACCTGTATCCACTTCATGCAGGATAAGTCGTTTAGTGATGGGCCCCTTCCGAATCTGTGCCTCCTCCAGTACCTCTTTGACACGCACCTCTGTTCGCCCCAAGAAGTCTATAAACAAAAGGCAAAATGAAAACAAAAATGCAAATTATATTCACAGGTCAAAAGAAAAGTAGTATGCAGAATAGGAAGAACATGTCTTTCTGACATTCATGCTATGGAATAAAATGCCTTTATATATGGTATTTGACTGGGGGGTTTTACATGACAGGGGATAGGATTTATGTTTTAATAATTTTTTTATATTAAGCAAATATTCTGTTAGTAATTTTTATTAATAAATGGAAATAAACAATACTATTATACCAATATAAAATATGTGTAAGTACTAAAACTTACAAATCAAATAAAAAAGTATTAATAACTTTAAACAAATAATAACCATTCTGCCAAAAACTCAAAGATTTTTCCAAAATTCATACTACATGAAATATCTGTTATTAACAGTAGTGAAGAAGTCATTATATATTATTAATGATAAAATAATGTACATTTAAAAAACAAAACCCAATGCTCATTAAAAGTGGAAGAGGTCTTTCTGTCAGAGCACTCAACATTAAATTGTAATTCTACTTAATTACACAACCTAATTATTAAGTTATCAACAGTATCTGTTTGAAATCGTTAAAATTAAGAATTAAAAAATGCTTTCTTTGAAGAAGACTGTATGTCTAACTGAGGATCTGTCTTGTTAGTAAACATAGGAATCAAGGAAGGTAATTCTATCAAGACAATATTCAACAAAGCTCAGCACAAAGAACAATCAAACACCATGGCCATTAATGAACCATGGCCTTCAAAGAACTTACATCATCAGTAGGTTAGACCTTAAAATAAAAGAGAGTACATATTCAGGCAGCATTATTAGATTATCAGTGAAAGAGCAATCATCAAAAATGTTGTACAGTGGTGGAAGAATCTTCATTTGACTCTAAATGGTACTACTGGTAGTGACAGTTGAGCAGAACTCATACAAAAAATGGGATGTGATAGTGACAGTCAAATGAGCAAAAACTCTTACAAAAAATGTGAGAGGCAATTGCACATACTGTTTAGCAAAAAGACAGTGCAGACAATTGCATATAGTTTTAGTAACAAACTATGAAGACAGCTGAACGTACTGTTTAGCAGAAGGAAAAGGGGACAACTGTACTGTTTAGCAACAAAGACAGTGGAGGCAATTGCATATAGTTTTAGTGACAAAGACTGTGAAGACAACTAAACATACTGTTTAGCAACAAGGAAAGGGAACAACTGAACATACTGTTTAGCAACAAGGACAGCAAACAACTGAACATACTGTTTAGCAACACAAATAGTGGAGGCAATTGCAAAGACATTGCAGGTAATTGTACATACTGCTTAACTCATAAATGCTGGTAGTAATGCATAAGAAAAGATAATGTGATATTAAATCTTGTAACAAAAGGCAACTAGAAGTCTTGAAACATAGTGAAAGAAGATCTAAGTACATAATAACAGTACAAGAAGGGCTGTGCTTACAAAGAAAGAATATACAGATTTACAAATAAAATTGGCTGATCAGAAAAGTGATGGATGATCTTAGAACTGAGATGTCCTTCTACATGTACCCAAAAGACAAGAAATATGACAAAGAAATTATTTGTCACAGAAATAAGGGAATTTAAAATAGTCATCAAAAGACATTCTGTTATAATACTGAGTGAATTTCAATGCAGAAAAACAAAAGAAAAAAATAACCCCTCTTGATATTGGTTTCTTACCATTAGGAGAATAAAGATCACGGTCGTAAACAGTAATACACAGTACATCTTGTTGAAGATCACGAATAGTGAACTGCATTGAAGCATTCCATTTGGGGTTCAGCGTACCTGGAATGACTCGAGTTCGGTGCTCCTGGGACCCCATACTTACTTCACAATAGGGATCACTTCGTCCTGAGCAACAAGTGCATGCAAAATATTGCATTTATTTATTTTGTTTTCAAAATAAGTTTTCAATCACATAAAAAAATTCATTAGTCTGAATCTAATATAAACTATCTATTACATTGTATTTTTTATTTTTTTACAAAATTTTTCTAGATACAAGATTCATTTCTTTCAAAGCTACACATGATTATTCAATGTTTCTCAGAAAATTTCAAACTCTCAGAAAGCTGATTATATACTAATACTTTTTTTCGTTTACACATATTATTCATGACATGAGTTACTAATTTAATAAAAAGTTACATTAAACATTTTCTTTACAAGTATAATTAAACATATTTTAAATAATTAATAAATATTATGGTCAAATACATCTTTTTTTTTTTTTTGTACAAGAACTGTTTTACTTCCATCCTCTACGGTATCAGTATTGTACTTGCTTTTATTTGACCTCTTATCTCTAAGCATGGTGGACACTCAAAAAGCAATTATTTTAATTATTTCCTGAGCAGTGTTTTTATTGCCAAACAAAAAGCAACACAGTAATAATCAGCATACATACTAACAGACACACACATTACTCCTAAACATGAGCTAGAAAAAACATAAAGAGGGTAAAAACATCTAGACACATTTTGTTTTTGTTTTTTTGCTGACAGAGTAGAACAGTACAAAATGCTTCCTACCTTGGAAATGCCAACATTCTATGGCAAAATAGAGTTCTCAACTTTTTCACAAATATTAGTGTGAAATAGATGCTTTGACATCATCACAAAAGTTTTAATGATGAAAGAACATTGAGATGACTCTGGTCTCAGTGATTAGTAAAAATAAATAAGAAACCATACTCAAATGCCTACCCCATTCCTTCCCCAAATAAATAGAACAGTAATCTGCAAATGCTTTAGCTGCAAACAAGAAATGTATACCACTGTGGACTGATACAAATAAAATAAAATCTATACCATCACTAAACAATATTTCCAACCAAAAAGATTACATAACTTTAAAGATTGCATTTTGTCATTATAAAGTTTTCAGTGAAATAAATAAAAATATTTCATTTCTAAAGATTATATATTCATATATATATATTTGTTAGAAACTTAAACGTATTTAATTTCTAAATGATTACTATGCTCTCACTGACATAAATGAAATTTAGTTCTGAAGATTGCCTATCTTTCAGTGACATAAATGTTTCATTTCTAAAGACTGCATAGTTTTCAGTGACATAAATGTTTCATTTCTAAAGACTGCATAGTTTTCAGTGACATAAATGTTTCATTTCTAAAGACTGCATAGTTTTCAGTGACATAATTTTTTCATTTATAAAGATTGCATAGCTTTCAGTGATATACATTTTTTATTCTGTGGTGAAGTAAATTTGCCTATCCCTATTTCTAGACTTAATTGTTATATAAATTGAATAAGAAGATTTAAATCAATAAATTCCTAGATTATCTTAAGCACATCTGTTTTTCTTTGCCAATATGATTGAGAAATGTTTCATCATAAAAAATCCTAGCTGAAAAGCTAAACTCACACAAAATAACAATAAGTGTTAAAGATTAATAATATGCATAATTTCTCAGTCTGGATTGAAGTAGTTTCTGCACATAACAAATAGTAAAAACAAAAAAATTAGCATTGGAAGAAATGTGTAGCAATTATCACCAAAAAAAAATTAAAAGCTTTACTTTAAAAATGATCATGATTTCTGGTAAGAAAAGAACTGTTGGGCTATTCTATGAAGATATCAAGAATACATTATTGAGTTACCTTCATCTCTCAGCTGTGTGCTGAAACTAAAGCTACAAAACAGCATGTAATGTGCAATAATTAAAAAAATATATATACTACAAAAGTGTGAGAAAACTAACTTTAGTCTGTCTGTATTAAGTTCAAATATACCAACTTCCACCTTAACATCACAAAACTTTGTAAGAAAATGGGGGGGGGCCCCAAAAAAAACTTGAATGTGGCTTTTGTTGGGTTAAAAAATATTAAACTCCTACCAGTAGCATCACTGGCCAGAAGGTCGCAGCCCTCCAGAATGACAACCAGGAGGCGCCCCACACCTGGTAGACGCCGCACTGCATGCATGTACAACACAACACATGTACAACATAAACATGCTAAATAATCTGTCACATAGAACATCAGAGTTTCATGCTGGAAGATAATGTAAAGACTACTCTAAATTAAACAAGCTATTTTCGATGCTGACATTCTCAGCTACATTAAATAAATACAATATTAAAAAAGCCAAATTAACATTCAAAAATAAATAAATAAGTAAGCAAGTGAGTGAGTAAAATAGCAAATAAATTTAAATCAAATTAAGTTGAAAGAGCAAATAAAAAGCAATCTATTTGATATGTATGTATATATTTGCATTTCTGTAATCAACAATAACAAGAACAAATGGTGTCATTTTCTTTGATTATTCTGACAAGTGTAATACCATGAATACATTAAAATAGTCACTGTATCCCCCCTCATGTTTCTTACAACAAAAATATGTTGGTAATACTGAAAATCTTGCAGAAACAATTTATTTTTACTAAGACATTTATTAAGACTAATCTCCAAAATCAGCAATAAGTGAGCAGAATCTAATTTCATATTGGAAAAATTATGTTTAGTTTTTTTTTTTAATTTTCTCACCAGAAATCTATATCTATGTAAGTGCTAGATTATATTTTGCTTGTATTTTATTCCTCATCACTGATTGGGCGAAATATATGTAGTAATGTGTACTCAGCTCAAGTGTTATACTATTATTAGCCTAAATATAGGTGCATATTAACTAACATGTGGGTACAGTAAAGGCATACTAACCATCATTAATGTGACCTAGATGAAAATGAACAGTTTGTAAATTCTACAAGAAAAGACTAGTATTAGAAAATGTAATACACTGATGCCTCAATATTATGCACCTTGGGCCCACATACAACAAAATCACATATTGGGCCCACATACAACAAGGATAGCCTGTAAACCCCTCTTTTTTTAATCATCCAGTCTCTTCAAATATTATCATGCAGAGGCTGCATGTTTTATTACTGCTAAAAATCCTCATATACATGATTTTCTAATTTAGTCTAAAGGTATTGTGTTTATAAATGCTTAAATTACAAGGTTTAAAGTACATATGGTGAAGTAGGGTGAACCATAAGTTGATAAACAGTAGCCACCATATGACATGTGATGTTCATATGTGACAGAAAAGATCTCTCATTATAATGCAGCCTCACCTACAAAGCAGTCAAATTTTTTGGACCATGTTATATTGAGATATGCCTGAACAGTATGTTTTCCCTTCAAACATTATTTAAAATTTTCTGCTAATAATGTAGGTTGTTATATAATACACAATTTCTGGATATACCTATAAGTAAAATTTCTGACTGTTCAATGAAATCTGTGTGATTGTTAATCACATCTTGCATTGCAGTTCTTCGATGTTTGCATTATTGCTAAGCACATCTTGCATTGCAGTTCTTAGATGTTTGCATTATTGCTAAGCACATCTTGCATTGCAAATCATCATGAGTCATAAATAATTTTATTATTTGGTAGGGTGTTTTTTCTATTAATATTGATTATTTTCTCATATTCACTCATTATTAAAATGTTTCTGAAAGTTTCTTTTGCTAGGATAAACCATGCTGACAGGTGAGGACAAAGTTTAACCCAAATCTCAAACATAAATATGTCTGTTATTCGGCCCCCAAAATGTAGACAGTTAAAACATGCTTTACTAAGACTAATTTCACAGCAGTTTTGCTTACATGAGAAAAATGATTGCACTTTTATCTGTGGTACCTGGGTAAACAGATTTTTTTTTTCTTCTTTACATGAAAAAAATTGGGTGCTACTTTAGGTATTAATCTAATGTACCATCTACACCTAGAAAAACTGTATTCTAAAATCAATGCAGTTTTTTTTTCTTATCCAGCTCTGGTAAAGCCTTTTATAATGCAACACATATAATTATTTTTGAAAACTGAAAATAAGTATGATTAATTTATAATACAAAGTGAAGGATCTGTGACAAAAAATTAGACTTAAATATGCCGTAAAGAAAGGTACTATTTAATATTCTCCTATTATTGCACAATGTTTATAAAGTTGAAAACAATTTTTTTTTTAACTTATGGAAAAGACACTGTATACCAAGACTGATACAGAATAAATGATTATGCAGTGATGAGAATATTGAGATAATTTTTTATTTTTAGTGAGTGATTTTAAAGAGAAGAAAAAAAGAAAATTCTTATGATTTAAATATGGATGGAAAAATGAGTTTATAAGATCACACACTTAAAAATAAAAAAATAAATATTCATATAATCCTGCTTTTAATAATTATATTAACTGTACAGTCATTGCCACTGTATAACTTTAATTTCTCATTATTTTAATATAAATTTCATGACACAAAATAATCTAGTTAAGTCAGTAAACAATTATAATTATAATTATAATTGTCAGTTTGTAGGAGGATACACTGCCTTTTATTTCCATTGTAAAATCACTGTGTAGTTTCAATGAAGTGTAAATTTTCAAATTCTGAGAGATTATACTTTATGCAGATTAATTATGATGGCACAAGTACTTTAACTCATTATGTAATACAGCTTGAAGTTGCCCTAAAAGACAATCAGCACTATGACAAACATCATCATTTAGCACTTATATCATCATCACTTAGAACTAATGTCATCATCATTTAGCAATAATGTCATTGTCACTCATCACTAATGTCCTCACCACTTTGCACTAATGCCATCATCACTGAGCACTAATGTCACAAACATCATCATTCAAGCACTAATGTCACAAACAATATGTAGCACCCATGAGTTTAATGTATGCATGTACACACTTTTTTGTTTTGTAGCGACAAAATTAGGTCAGTGTTCACTTTGTTTAAATCATGGTGGCACTGTAGTGAGTAAACTTGTCAGTACTAATTTAATATGCTGGAGCTGGCACTAGACTGACAGCAAGAAGCTGGGAGATCTGCCCTTAGTTTTTTTTTAGTATAAAAAGTTTATTTAGGTGCAGGTGTCTTTGCATGTTTTGCTCAGAGGACAGAAAAAACCCAGACAAAGATGAGAGTTTAGGTGTGTAGGGCCAATAGTTAGGTGGGATAGTTTAGGTTAGGTTGTAAACAAACTTAGGTCATAAACAAACTTAGGAAAGTGTATTAGCAGACGAAGAAAGAGATATGCACAGAATATGTGATTTTTATTAACTAGAAGTTAAAGAAAGAATTGACATTTTTATTACAGTTTTACTTATTTTGCTTAACTTGGATTCAAATTCTACAGTTTCCATTTCATTTTTAAAAAATTAAAATTAAACTTCCAAAATGTTGAGAGCAATAAAATAACAATGTACAACAAGTCAATATTCTTTCTAACTGAACACTTTCAATGCAAAGGTACAAACATAAAGAACATTTACATATTGTTTAAATATTTTGCATTATGTTCATTTGTTGTATTCTTGTACTTTTTCAGAATAATATGATAGTGACGAGTCTGCTAGTTAACAGTAGTAAGTAACACATACATGCATACACATAAACACAGAAATGTGCTCTTATAATAATGTAGGAAACTAAATATTGGTTGTAAATTTGCTTGAATTGCATAGTTATATAATAATAAAATAATGAAATCTGCACTCTTGGGAATGGTGTACATGTATGCTTATGTTTTGGGTGTCTTTAACATGGGGTTCTATAACAAATCACAGCCAATGTTGAAAAATATTTTTATTAGTCACTTCTTTAATTTACTGAAGTGAGTAAAACATTTGTTTATGGGGGTAGAGACACCCTGTATATTCAATTAATATCACTGGCCAGTACTTTATTTTATATCATATATATGTACATACATATATTTAGTTTTTAATTTATCTAACTCTGTCAGTCCATATAAGGTCAGTGAATTCTAACATTTTGGGGGGACTCCCTGAATATGCAATGACTATCACTAGCTAGTTCTCTACTATCATATAATTCCAGCACTATAAATAATATAAATTCATCGTTCTTAGTCTTGGACTATTTGTAAATCTATATCTGGTCAGTGAATTCCAGCATTATAAATAAAATACATTCTTAGTTCTTAGTCTTTGACTATTTGTAAATCTATATTCGGTCAGTAATTCCAGCACTATAAATACATTCTTAGTTCTTAGTCTTGACTATTTGTAAGTCTATATCTGGTCAGTGAATTCCAGCATTATAAATAAAATACATTCTTATTTCCTAGTCTTTGACTATTTGTAAATCTATATTTGGTCAGTGAATTCCAGCAATCTTGCATCAGTTTTATATGTTAATAAAAGCACAGAATGTATACAATTCTAATCAAATGTTATTTTTTTAAAACCTTTCAAATTATTATTATTTTTAATGATCATATATATTTAAATTCTGTACTTAATCATAGTCATCTACAAAGAATGTGAACATAGTCAGCATACAAAGAGTGGTAACATAATATTTTATTTTTACAATAAGTGAATTTTGTATAATATTAATAATTAAAAAAATTTTAAATCATATCAACTATTCAAATAACTTTTCACTTTCTTCTCCTAATCTCTGTCTGATCAAAATCCAAAGTATATCTGAACATTTGTTTCTTATCATGTGAATTAAGCTTCTGCACAAATAAAACAGCTTGTGCAAAATCTGCAAACTGTCATATGTATGCTAGATGCAGTTGGACTAGTAGATGCCACTATAAAAGTTAGAAAAGCTAATTCAAGCTATGCATGGAATTATAGCTACATACATATACATACATACACTTTATTTAAAAGTGTAAAAACTCGTCCTAATATATTTTTAAAAAATAATAGAATACATACACATACTTAAGGGAGAGGAAAAACAAAAACTGCAAATGTGTTAATCTTTCTGAAACAAAAAAATTCAAGTCAATTCAAATCTTTGGTTCAAACAACTTCAGTCGCTTTGTTTCCATAACAAGAGAAACTACTGAATGGTTATTTTCCTTCTAACAAGGTGGTCAAGAGTAATCCTCTCTTAGCTATTAGAAACACTAACAAGGTGGTCAAGAGTAATCCTCTTAGCAATTAGAAACAGATTTCTTCTAACAAGGTGGTCAAGAATAATCCTCTCTTAGCAATTAGAAACAGATTTCTTCTAACAAGGTGGTCAAGAGTAATCCTCTCTTAGCAATTAGAAATATATTTCTGATCTCATCACTTGCAACTATTAAGCACATTACTGCCTGAATACATGTTGCTTTTGGTACAAGAGATGTTCCCAAGGAAAACAAGGTCAAAACATCATGCCATAATTTCCAGCATGCAGGAATGCAAATGTCTCAGCTTTACATGTTACAAAAATAACATAACAAGAGCATTGCAGATCATTTAAGTGAATACACATAACCACTTCCAGTATGTCTGATAGCATACCTTAGTCAACATCAATATAAAAACAATGGACAACTGCTATTATATTATTATATCAGTGTAAAAACAATGGAGCACTGCAGCTTTATATCAGTGTAAAAACAATGGAGTACTGCAGCTTTATATAAGTGTAAAAACAATGGAGCACTGCAGCTTTATATCAATGTAAAAACAATGGAGTGCTGCAGCTTTATATCAGTGTAAAAACAATGGAGCACCGCAGCTTTATATCAGTGTAAAAACAATGGAGCACCGCAGCTTTATATCAGTGTAAAAACAATGGAGCACTGCAGCTTTATATCAGTGTAAAAACAATGGAGCACTGCAGCTTTATATCAGTGTAAAAGCAATGGAACACTGCAAGCAGGTTAAGGGGTAATCAAATTCAAATGCCTTATGGCCAGAGAATTTTTTACAAACCAGCATGCAAAAGGTAGTTTTTTTAAATTCATGTCAGCAATGAACAATACATATTTATATTGAAGTCCTGTTCATGAAGGCTTATTTGAACATGCTGACACTACTTTCTTTGTTGTGTGTGTGTTCAAAGACTGAATAAAGATGAAATAAAATTATTAATTTTTTTAACAGCTGATTTTGCATCCAGTAACACTGATAACTGTTTAGACATTGAAACAATGCAGTTGAAATCCAAAAATTTCTCTTTACAACTCATTACCCTTCTACGCAACCTACTCACTTTCTATTCACAGCACTCAAAGGGGGGATGAAAATATCAAAACAGATTTGCACAACAATGCAAGGAAGACAAACAACAGACTCTTAGATGTACTTCAATTCATTAGCTCAGAGGTCCTCAAACTTTGAAAACAATTTTTAAAATATACAGAAATTGGAGAAAGGGTGAAATTCTCCCAGAGGTACCTACCTCTAAGGACATCAATAGTTCTGAAATGGAAAGGCAGAGGCTATTTACATTTAAGGGATCACATAATGCTGAGAACTAAGAACTAATGCTGAAGTCTGAGAACCACTGAGTGTGATGATGCACAAATAAACAAGTTTCAAGGCAAAATGCAAAATAAGAACTAAAGACGTTCTACAGAAAGTGTGGGTTCACAAAGAGTACAAGAAATGTTGAAGCCTTGTCTATGTGAACTGGACACTCAAAAGATGCATATAACGCTCTCATATATATATAATACATGCTGCTCAAGGATTGGGCTCTTGATGAGCTCTTACCAAACTCAGATGTTGATTTCAACTTGATGCCTTCTTCAATAATAACCAGCACTCGACCTACTGGTTTCGCCTTCACTGTATAGTAAAAATGTGAATTGGGTCACATGGTTTCAGACAATAGTCTTTTTGACAAGCTTGCCCAGGTTGGAACTTTATACATTAAGTATCCATTTGATAAGCATCTATACAATAATACTTTTCAATATGTTGATTGGCAAAATACAAAATATGGAGATTATTTCTGACTACTTTTGTTAATAATTTCAAATTTTCACAACAGATCACAGTGATTATACAGTGACAAGATGTTCACCCCAAAAGGCTTGCCTTGAAACAGTATTACAATAATATGGATGGTACAACTACATGTTCAATGGATAAGAATTATATAAATGTGAATAGTGAAACCAGAAGTTTAATGGATAATTAAATTAACAGGAAAATTACAATGCAATACCAAAAAGATAAGTATTATATTAATGTGGATTGTATAATTATAATTTATATGTTAAATGGATAAATATATTAATGTAAATGGTACAATCAGATACTGAAAGGATAAGAATACATTAATGTGATGGAAAGGCTGGTTGTTGAATGGATAATTTCATGACTGTAAAGGATGTGATCAGATGCTAAGCGAATATAAATTAATTAATGTGAACTGTACAATCAGATGTTCAATGAATAAAAATTATATAACTGTGAAACCAGAAGTTTAATGGTTAATTATATTAAGTTGAAGAGTACAACAAAATGTTGAAAGGATAGACATTATATTAATATGAAAGGTAAAACTTGATGCTGAATGAATGATATTAATGTGGATGGTACAACCAGATGAATGGATAAAAATTACATTAATGTGGATGGTACAACCAGATGAATGGATAAAAATAACATTAATGTGGATGGTGCAAGATATTGAATTGGTAAGAGTTTTAATGTGGCTGTTACAACCTGTGGTGGAGTAAATTTGCCTATCCTATTTCTAGACTTAATTGTTATGTAAAGTGTTAAATTGTCAAAGTGACCTGACCTTGGGCACTCCTTATGATGGTATTTTTGTAAGTGTCAGAGTTGGAGTAAACAGTCGAGTTGAGAATATGCTAGAAATTGCTGATGCAATGCAAACCAGTTCCAAATGGATGAGTAGTTTTATTGTCCTATGGTTTAGAATGAGATCAAAAGTTTACCTGCTGTAGATAATTCTATTGTCTAATCACTTGAATTTGGTGTGGCAAGAAGTCCAGTCATGAAAGGTGGCCATTAGCTTAATGGTGAGTTAACTGACTAATTGAGAGAGAATTGACTTAAAAATATTTCATGCACTTTTGCTATTGATATACTGATATGTGATATTTGCATTTTGTGTAGAGATATATTAGTGAGTAGACTATTATTTCTACAGATTGTGAACTATGATGCTTATATGTGGTTTGGTAAACACTTGACATTGTTTCTAGTAAACCCACTCATAAACTATTATGCTGTATTTACTGTATTTATTATGCTGTATGTGTGTATTGGGCTAATAAATACTGATGCAGGAAACTAAGCTGAGATTTGAATGTAAGAGAGAATGGAGTTAAAGATGAATACAATGGAAACTTAGCATTATTCCCTCATTATATTTTACAGGTGAAAAGCAACCTTTCCTTGTTTTACATAAATCTCCTGGTTTACTGATTATAAACCACTACAATCATGGTAGACACTAGAAGTATCTGCCGCAGTGTAAGGAATACACTGCACTTCATTGATGTATGGTGACAAAGTATGCTGACTACATCGAGCAATTTCTGGTACAAGAAAGTTACTGAAAATTGCTACAATTGTTGTTCTGCTTGAGGGAGCTATTATCATGGCAAGAAGCCAGATTAGCCTCAAGAGAATAGCAGCGAATCAGTATTCTAAAACATGAGGAGGAAAACACATGTAAATGATGTGAACAATAAACTTGTGACTTTGTTAAGAAAATCATGCGAAAAAGACTATTGCAGCTTCGTCTATACAAGGTTAATAGAAACTACTATCGCTTATCTCACACCTTTTCTGTTCTCTGATATGAGAACTATCCTGAGATTTGACACTAATCTATTGAGTTATGTGTTAGAATATAAGACTGTATATATATATATATATATATTAAAATTATTCAAACATGGTTTCATGGAAAAAATATTGTCAAGTAATCTTTTTCATTATATTTGTTATATGTATATTTCATTGTTGATTTAATACATATATTGTTAAATTTATTGATCTTACACATATTGATAACCTTGGAGAAGAAAGTGGGTGGATGGGGGCTTGCTAAATATAGATTAAAAGACACATTTATCTTTTCCTTTAGTAATAAGTTTCCACCTATGAAAATATTGTGTGATGGTAAATGTTTGTCTTTAATGTTGTGGAAGAGAGAAATAGTTTACAGTGCCCACATATCTGCCAAGTGAGAGACAAGTGGTGTCTGCTGGAGAATTAATAATATAAATTAAGATTCTCATCATTTGTAATTAGTTATGGATGATTAATCAAATAATAATAATCTTAACTGTTAACTAGGTGGCATTGGCATCACACAACCAAATGTTAAATGGATAATTATATTAATATGAATATTAAAATCTGATGGAGGGATAAGAAATGTGATGGTAAATCCAGTTGTTGAATGGATAATTACATGAATGGTGTGATTAGATGCTGAGTGGATAAGAATTATATCAATGTGGATGGTGAGAGAAAATGCTGAACAGCAAAGTACTTTGAATGAATCAAAATGTTAATATGTTAATAAAATGAATTGCTGCAAATGACATTAACAAAGCAGCACAAGTTATTATTAAACAAGTTCTGGCAAAGTTGATAGTATACAGTGACATTTTTCAATTCCTTTATTCTGGTAAGTTTCTCTCAAGTTGTTACAAAAACAAACAAACAAACAAACAAAAAAAGATTATATTTGGGAATAAGAAATGGTATTTTGATTTATCAATACTATTAGTATATGAAAACAGTTTGTAGCCCAGTGCAAACTCTTTTTAATATACATCTGCTTTTATATATAAAAGTAGAAAGTATGAAGTAATATTATTTGAATAAAGTACGATCTGTCTTATATGCCACCCAAGCAAAGTCATGTTAAAGATTATATTAAACAGACTGAAGCTGCAGGCAAAGGAAATCATAGCCAAAGAACAGGCAGGCTTCAGACCAGGGTGAAGCACAAATTAAAAGATCTTTAACCTGAGATTACTATGTGAAAAGTACCTCCAGCACCAACAAAACCTCTATCATGTCTTTGTAGATTTTAAGAAGGCTTTAACAGGGTGTGGCATGCAACCCTTTGGTCCACCATGAAGCTGTACAACATTAATGCCAACCTGATCAAAGTCATAGAAAGCCTTTACAGCAAAGCCACAGCGCAGTCTGCTTCAACACCAAATAGGAGATCGGTTCAGGACAACAGTGGGAGTCAGACAAGGCTGCTTGCTTTCACCTATTCTCTTCAACATCTTCCATGAAAGAATCATGACAGATGTTCTGGAAGACCATGAAGGAACTGTCAGTATTGGAGACAGAACAATAACGTACTTAAGCTTTGCTGATGACATCGATGGTCTTGCAGAAAATGAGGAGGAGCTAGCTCAATTGGTAGCAAAACTGGACAGAACAGCTACTGATTTTGGTATGGAAATTGGTGCAGAGAAGACCAAATTGATGACAAACAACACCAGTGGCATCGGCACTGACAATGTGATTGGTGATCAGAAACTGGAAACAGTTAATAAATTCAAGTACTTAGTAGCCCTCATGACAGATAAGGGATCAAAACCAGAAATACTGTCCAGGATTGCACTGACAATAAAAGCAATGGCAAGGCTGAAAACAGTTTGGAAAGACAGAAACACCCAGTCAGCTCAAAGATCAGACTGATGCACTGGATGTATCTGTGTTCTTATATGCATGTGAATCATGGAACCTCACAGTGGATCTCGAAAGGAGGATACAAGTTACTGAAATGAGATGTTTTCAAAGGTTGCTTGGCATTTTGTATAGAGATCATATGACGAATGATGAAGTGAGAAAGAAACAGAATTAGATAAGCCATTGGGCCCTATGAAGAGCTATTGGCCATTGTGAAAAAATGCAAAATGAAATTGTATGGGCATGTCCCAAGATCAACAGGGCTTGACAAGACAATCAAGGAGGGCAAAGGAGAGGAAGACAGAGGAAAAGATGGGAGGATATCATCTCAGAGAGTGGACAGGACTGAAGCTGAGCAATACAGTAAGATTATCAGAGAACATAATGGAATGGAGAAAGCTGGTTGTCAGGTCATCAGTGGTGCCCCAACGGCAGCAAGACTAAGGGATAGATAGAATGTACAAATGCTTAACAAAAACTAAAAAAACTTAACAAAGACTAAAAAAGACTAAACATACTTATCAGAGAACAAACAAATAGGTGAACAAACATTTAAAATATATGTACTCTGGTTCAAATCTCTAAATGTACTCTTAAAAATAAATATCTATCTGCTTCTTTTTAAAAATGTCTACAATCTTCAAAGGACATCAAATATGGGTTATAAGATTTAGAATCCAACAACAGTAAAGCTCCATCTTGCTTCCCCATCTGTCAGCTGCCATAGCTCTGGCTAAAAGTATTATCAGAGTTTAATCTATTAAGAAAGAAATACATTTTTTTAGTCCTTTAAATGCAATTTATCCGACGCTTAGAATGATAGCTTAATCTTATTTTGTCTTCTAACTTTAAAAAAAATTCAGTCTGCTGAAAAGTAATTAATTAAGATTATAAATTTAACTATATTAAAAAATATATAGTTATGATAGTAAATTCAACTTTAATGGGCTACCTATCTTCAGGACATACTTGTTAAAAAATCAATAAGGATTTATAAATTTCACTATCTTCATTCTTTCATCACACACTCCATACTAAGTATTAACTAATTTTCTGTGACATGTAGGGAATGTATATTGGCATGTTAATGGCAGTTAATGAATACACTGCCAAGAGAAATTTAAACCTGCAAATGCTTCATAAACATAATCTCCACACAAATCATTAAAGAAGTCTTAATTTTCAAAGCTTAATCTATCCTTGAATGGTATAGTACTGTTTCGTGATCATCAGTTTGATGATCTAAAGTTCCATGAGCAACAAATACAATGTATCTTAGAAGTCAGAGTGATGTGTGTGTGTGTGTGTAGTATATATGTGTACAAAGGCAAAGGGTGAATAGTGAATACTTATCAGGTAAACTGATTTATATTATAGTCAAACAAAGAACACAGAGATAAGTATGTAGGTTAGACGAGAAAGAAAAAAAGAAAATATATACACATAATGTATTCAGTTTTATAATAAACCAAAATAATGCCTTGAAATTTAAGACACAGGACAATAAAAACACCAAACACAAAGAACAGAATAAAAAATATACAGAATGACTGTCAGTAAATCTGCTAATGTTTTCCAAAGAATTCAGAGACCAGGCACATTAAACCAAAGAATACATACAGTATAAATCTTACACAGAAGAAAGTTTAGAAGATAAGAAAAATAAGAAGAAACCAAAATTATATGTTCTTAATGTAATTCAGATTATGAGAGATATTTTCTGATTATAAAACTGGCCTGTGATATTTCTTGTCATCTAAGACAATACTGAAAGATTTATTGTGTGAGACTTTGTCAAAAGATCAAAATGCACCCTTGCAAAACTGCTTTTGTTCAGATCTGAAAAAATTCAACATATCTGTTTCTTTATTCTGTCTGGTTCCTAGATTAAGTGATCTGCAAATAACTGAAGCAAAGGATCATTCCTTTTCAGAAAGACTAAAGACTTTCAATTTAATTTCTCAAGAATGCAAAATGAACTCAACATTAACACAAACTATTAAATGTAACAATTTAAACTTGTCTTGGTACATTTCTGAGGTGGCTACTTCATGTTTCAGTTAAATCTGTCCTTACAAATTATTTGTTCTTTTGTTTGTCTGTTTGTTTTAATACCATGAAGAGAATATCTGCAGAGTTCAAGTCCAAATATTAAGACAGTAACAATATTTTGAGGATCTACAGGTATTACAGTTTTTTTTTGTATTGGTTAATCAATTAAAAAGAATCTTTTTCTGAGATATTGCTTCCAAAAAACTAAAATAAATAAATGTCTAAACAAGCTTTAAATGAGAAAAAAACATCAAAGGAAAACAATCTCTCAAAGATATATCATCTAAAGTTTCTGCTAATGATTATTAATAACAGAATTTTACGCTGAACAGTAAGAAATCCTGAACAGTAATTAAATGTGACCTGTCACCACAAAAAGATACTTAAGTCGCGCAAGGCTAAGCCGAGAAAAACGGCAAAAACGAAGGTGGGGGTCTACATGGGTGAAATTGAGATTTTCATTTTAGCGTGTTCCCAAACCATCGAACAACAAATTACTAGCGTGTTTTTCTTTAATTCGAACTAGAAATAGCTTTATTATTATTTTTTTGTGACCTACTGTCTAACTTCGAAGGAAAAATATGGCCCAAAAGTGCTATAATCTGACGATCGTAGACGGTAGAATCCCTGGCTGAACCTCATAATGTTGTATATCAGAATGCTCAGGGAAAAGCCTATTTTTATGCTGACGACACTGGTTATTTATTTATTTATTTATAACGTCTAATCAGAATGTTTTATAAGGCTGTGCTTGGCGTAAACAAAGTGAAAAGCGTCAGCCAATCCGCAGACAGTTTATCAAAGCTTACTATAAGTTACCAAGCATGCTCTCATAAAAAGACGGTCGCGATTGGTTGAAACGCACACAAGGGAGACAGTTTCGTCCTGTAATGCGTAATGCAAACATGGAGAAACGAATCACTAATTTGTTGAATTCATGTAAAGAAAGCAACATCTTAGAAAAAGAAAGCATTCAGATTAAAGATTTGATATCTGAATATTTTGCTAATGAGGATGTAGCTGATGGATTTTCTCTGAAAGTGACACGGACAGCGAATCGCGTGATCGAACAACGAAAAAGACGAAGCAGACGACAGCTGACGATAACTGACTGTACACTGAAGTGAAAGGTGTGCTATTGGATTACTGGATTATTTAAACGATATTTTTTTTAAGAATGTGAAAGTAATGCAGCTTTAATCTGTGATTTATTTAGTGGAGCTAGCATCAGATTTAGAAAGAGGTATCAATTCAATATTATGCCTTAATTTTAGAATATTCTGTGAGCCACAATAATCATTCTCGCATACAGAAATTCTAATCGTTATGGCTTAAAAAGACTGTTGTCTGTAAATGATGTAACAATATATTTGTTGTTTATAGTTATTACAGTGTTAGCTATTGTGTCTTCTTCAACTCTGATTGCAAATGAAGCAGATTAATATATGGTTGCTAAGGAAAAACCTCTCAGAAATGTGTTCAATCTTTGAGGCCGATTTTCTCAAAATGGCCATCCGGACAGTAGTGCACTTCAACAAACATAACTTTTCCATATTTTGTCCTACACTCTTTATTTTTATATCAACAGAAAGCCCTTTCAATTTTCTTTCTATTGATATATATATCTCAATACCCCCAAAATCCGACTTAAGTATCTTTTTGTGGTGACAGGTCACAAATGTGCATTCAGGAGTCCAAAATAAAGTGAAGACATATGGAGAGATCAATTTTACAAAGACATTAACTATAAAGTTAAATGCTGTGATGCCAATGCCACCTAATTAATGGTTATGGTTATTATTATTAATTAATCATCCATAACTAATTGCAAGTGATGAGAATCTTAATTTATGTTATTAATAATTCTCCAGAAGACACCACTTGTCTCTCTCACTTGGCAGATATGCAGGTGCTGTAAACATGTCACAAGATTAAAGACAAATGTACTGTCACACAACATTTCCGTAGGTGGAAAACTTCTTACAAGGAGAAGACAAATCCATCTTTTAATCTACATTTAGCAAGCCCCATCCACCCATTGTCTTTTCCAACATAAGGTTATCAATATGTGTAAGGTGGTCAATAAATTTAACAATAAATGTATTATATCAACAATCAAATATATAACATTTGAATGTAATCAAAGAGCATTGACATTTACATCACTTCACAACAATGTTCAATTAATGATAGACAAGTGTTCAGTTTATCCTAGCACAAACATAAGCAGTTGATTAACATAAATCATAATCAAGTTCATGAACTACAATAATGGGAATTAGCTTAGATGAATTAGCTTGTCAACAATAGTGTGGCCACCAACTTGATCAAAATTAGAGATTAGCTAAAATGTATACAATGATGTAATGCCTCCTGAATCAAAATTAGAATGAATTAGCTTGTCTATATGGTGTGACACCCTCTTAATCAAAACTACAAATTAACTAGCATATCTACAATTACAGGACACCACCTTAATCGAAACTACAGATTAACTAGCATACAATGCCTTGATCAATATTACAGATTAATGAAAGAATCTAAATGTTGTAACATCAACTTGATCCAAATTACAGATTAACTAGGATGTGATTATGAATATGATTTAACAAAAGGAAGGAAGGAAGGAAGGGAGGGAGTGAGGGAAAGGGAAAGCGAAAGGAGGGAAGGAGGGAGGGAGGAAGGGAGGAAGGAAGGAAGGAAAGAAGGAAAGAAGGAAGGAGGAAGGAAAGAAGGAAGGGAGGGAGGGAGGGAGGGAAGGGAAGGGAAGGGAAGGGAAGAAGGAAGGAAGGAAGGAAGGAAGGAAGGAAGGAAGGAAGGAAGGTCTTGAACAATCATGAACCTGAATATAACAACAACAAAAATAAATTAGAAAAAGTGAGATAAATGAAGTGTCGTAGAGTGGTCTGAGTGAGAAACAAACAGCAGAAATGCCATCTGGAAGTCAGAATAAACAGCAATAAGCAAGTGATCTGTTCTTTAATTGCACAAAGAAATGGTAAATTTCATTCATCTTTCAATTTGTAATGCTCTTATTTAAATGCCTATATTATTTTTTAAAATTATTTTGCTACAGTAGTTTTGGAGGAAGCTGGCCAGAGCACTGGGTCTTGAGTTTGAGACTCAACCTGGTCAGTTACTTTTTTTAAATGACACATCCAATAACTAGTTCGTGATTGTTGAACTCCATGACCAAAATTGTAAAACATTAAGAAATCTTAGTAGAGACATGAACTTTAATAAAAGTAAACATCCTTTATTTATTCATAAAACTATACCTCATTTATTTATTTAAAAGCAAATTGTAAAATGCAAAGAAATCTTAGTATGTGATGAAGCTTTAATAAAAATAAACATCCTAAATTTATTCATAAAAGTACACATCATTTATTTATATAAAATCAAATATGGTGACACTCACAAATATGTTGACGCTCTCTCTTCTTTTGCTCTGTATCCAGGTATTGTCGTGATGTGGATGCTAAGTGTTTCAGCCATAAATCTCTGACAAAAGATGTAATTTATATCTGGTATTATGAGTAAAATTAATGAATTATGAATAACAAATGTTTCACATACATTTTCTGGCCAAATAGGAGGGTGAACTGATTTAAAACTATAAATAAAAATACCTGATCAAAATGTCTGCAAGAGGAAACTTCATCTAAATATTGTTTCTTTAACTTATATATTTACTTATTAGTTTATATTTTAATTGTTATTTGTAATTTACATACTTTGACTATTAGTTTTCCAGAAGGCCTTTGAAAGTGTTACATCAAAATGACATGTATAAGTATAAAGGTCCTTGAAAATGACACAGGCAATTATAAAGATCCTTGAAAATTTTGCATAAAAACAAAATGTAATTATAAAAGTCATGGAAACTGGTGCATGAAAATAACAGCAATATATGCAAATAAAAATTGTCCTTGAAAGTGTTATTATTATTAAAAAAAAACCTTAGCATGTAAAATACAAAGGTCTTTGAAAGTGTTGCATAAAATTACATATAAAATATAATGATCTTTGAAAATGTATTAATTGCAACAGAAAAATACAACGATTCTCAGAAGTGTTATATCAAAATAGCAGGTTTCTTTTTCCCTGTAAAATATAAACAGGGAGCCTCAGTGGTTGATGAGCAACTGTGAAAGTCCCTTGGTAGATCCAACCATAGCAGGTGCACCGTCAGTAGTTACTAGATGAGCTTTGACAGGTCGAAACCACTCAAAAGGTAGGAGGACATTGAGGACATCTTAGCCAGTGGTCATTCCCTTCAATGGAAAAGGCTGAGAAACTCCTCGACTACCTCCAGGTCTTGCATGATGCCACGCACAAAATTAGTAAGCTGCACAGTGTCCTTGATATCACAGCTCTCACCAAGATGATGGAGAATATGTCGAGAGTTTAAACTTTGTGAACAGTGAAGACCGGACATCAGAGGCCAAGTCCTCCATGCATCGAGTCACAGTGCAGGCAGATAGTAGGATTGCCTTGAAAGCATCATGTTGCTCGGGACAAATGATGTCAACAGCAGCAAGTATACAATCCATTACAAAGTCTGCATCAGTGAAGGGATGCATTTTCTTTGCATTCAACAAGGACACTTCATAGGATGCATGAGTGTAATGCCTAGCAGCCTCAGAAGCTTTGGAGGCCTGCTTCTTGAAGAGGGATGACTGTTGATCCAACTGAGACTGCAAGCGAGCACCAAAGTGCTGTTGGTGTCGTTGCACACTAAACACAGGGCTTTGTTGCCTTGTTGGATAAAGAATAATTTGTCAGAGGTTGAAGACACAACATTCGAGGTCAACCTTCTGGAGACTGGTAGCTGCATGTTGATTCTGCTCTTCAGGCATCGTAATTGGGGTTACTGTGTGGGAACTTGATGTCAGTAATATTACCATGAAATAAAATTGCTTCATGTCACAGCGCACAACACACGCCTTGACCCCATTGAGAGGTGAATGAAGCTGAGACCAGAGAGTGAACTTGTTTACAACACAACATTTATCATCCTTCCCTGGTCAGGCACTTCTGTTTCATAAAGGTGCCTGACATCAGATCTAAAAATAAATACGGGCCACAGCTTGAGCTGCAAACAGCAGTAATGAAGGGGAACAACACTGCGACAATTCAATTAGGCCAGATCCAATAATAAATAACTAGGCAGGGCATTAGGCTGGACTGGAATACTAGTTAGGCCATATCTGGCCTAAAGGCCAGAGTTTGCCGACCTCTGGATAGACAATAGAGTTCTCTACAGCAGATAAACTTTTGATCTCAGCCCATTGGCTAGTCTCGTTCTTGTAAATCTTAACCATTGGATAATAAATCAACTCATCCAGTTTGGATTGCATCAGCAATTGTTTACTCCAAATCTGACACAAAAATACCATCATAAGGAGTGCCTAAGGTACCTAATTACCACTTTGACAATTTAACAATTTATATAACAATTAAGTCTAGAAATAGGGATAGACAAATTTACTCTGCCACATATAACATGTAAAAGATAAAGCCTCATTAAAAATGTTACATGAAAATGACAGCATAAAGAAAATAAAAGTATACATTGACAGCGAAAATATAGACAGAGAGATCAAAAGTCCCTGAGGAAACACAACTTGGGATAATGGAATTTTTCACTCTATACCTTTCAGTTTCATTAGGCGTCCGCAAGTGATACACCCGTTCTATATGAGATATCTGAAACTGACAGGGGTCTGCATCAGTTTCAGTGGGTTTCTTAACCATGACCTCATTCATCACTATTGGCTGCAACAAACGAGAAGACCAAAGGTCAGTGTCATTTAATGACTTTATGGATTTAAAAACTGATTAGTTTTCAAACCTGTTATCGGGTGGCAAGAACATCAGATTAAATGGCAAAAAATACAAGATATGTTAAGTTCAGATACAATTCTAAAAAGTGTTAGTATCAAACTTTTTCTTATTTCAGATGAAAAATAAATTTCTGAAAAACACAGAATAAATTATCTTAACATATTCTGGTATACAGCTTACATAAGGATGATAAACTCAGAAAAGGTTTGTATAATGACCAAATAAGACTGACTACCATTACAGTACAGAAGACAAATATTTCATAAAACCTTGTCTAAAAATACTTACCGTCTTGTACATCTTCAGTTGTGTATTAGTGTCGAAAATGTGTGAAACAGAAATAGAGGAACCAATGGGTCGTGGTGACACTGCCAGCAAGAGGAAGTCATTAAACAGAAATCCCAACAATTCCTTGTTACTTTTTACCTGCATGAAAATATTTCGATGAAATAAACAAACTCTAGCTTGTATGCATAATTTATAGTCTTTTCCCCCAACAATAGAAGGGCATGAATGCAAGAATAAAAATTACTCAATGAAACTGTGTGAATTTTAAAGCTTAAATAGTAATGTTTGCATAATTTTATGAGATAAAATGAATAAATAAAAGGAAAATGATAGTTACATACATGTACATTACAAACAGTTTGCTTTGAGATAATCTGTTTGGTTGATTCAATGATTAAAAAATAAATTTTAAAAAACAAAGCTGGCGATAATAAAAGACAATCTTCCTATCAGTTCCTAGAATGCCAAGGGTTCTAAAATTATGGTGTAAATATAGGTGCAGGCAAAATAAGAATAAGGAGAAAGACAGAATGAAAATGGGTGGCTGGAAGGAGAAAGACAGAGAGTTTCTGAGCAAATACAAGAGAAAATGTCAGTGTGTCATTGGCAGTGCATTTCCAAGTGTCAATGAGAAGCTTTGGGTAAACTTTTTAAAATGAAGGAAATGACACACACACAAAACAGAACAACTTACCTTATAAAGTATACCACAGTGTAACAGCCTTCGATGTCCAAGACAATTAGTCACTGAATTGAAAGTAATGTTCTGTTGAAAGAAAGGAGAGAAAAAAATAAAAAAGGGAAAACATTTAATTTTCTAATTTCTCAAATCAGATTTTCCCTGAACTAATACACAGTGCAAAAATGTCAATAATGTATTTAGGAGAAGATGCAAGTACATGTATATTTATTTTTAGTCTATTTAACATAAAAACAAAAACTTAATTTTCAACAAAAGAAATTAATTTGAAGCTATTGGTTAGGGAAAAGTAAGCATATTAACTGCTATCAGAGTGCAATTCTATCAAATCTAAAATAATTTTCTGTTTGAAAATTAAATGTTTTCCCTTTTTGTTTTTTTTAAACTACATAATATTTTACCCCTCAGAAAAATAATCCATTGACTTAGATTGAAATGCACCTTCAAGTTTAAAATATATAAGATCTTTAGAAATGTTTTGTCCTTTTCAACTGATCTTTAACATTCATGTACATATATGTTATAAATGATTTCATTAACAGAAATATAAATGTTGTCTTTCTTAGCTGTCCAAATGGTAGTCAGGATCCAATACTGCTTTACGAGTTGTGAACAAGAAAGGCTTCAGTAACATATAGATATAAATATGCCTTTATTCATTGTCTGACTGGTAGTCGGGATCCAATATTGCTTTATGAGTTGTAAACTAGAAAGGCTTTAATAACATACAAAGATATAAATACATGTATGTCTTTCTTTGTTGTCTGATTGGTAATCAGGATCCCATACTGCTTGTTGTAAATTAGAAAGGTTTCATGAACAGGTTCAGACTATACCCAGACTAACCTCTTTCATTCTAATTCTAGTCTTGTGAATGTTAAATTTAAGAATGAATCATTTCAATCAAAATTAAAGAACACCTCAGCAATGCCGTCACAATGCACATGGGCCTGGATCCACTCGAGGCGATCTGAGTTCTCTTTTTGCCGCACACCTTCATTGACTTGACTACATAGTTCTTCAGCCCGCTGTAAAGCATCCACTAGATTTCCATGATCTGGATGATCATCAGGTGTATGCTTTAAAATCTGCACATATTAATTAATATGATCAAGTACCTTAGAGTGTAACAAAATGAAAATGTAAAAGTTATAATACAAAAGTAACTGACTGAAGATTGCACAGAGCAGGAAAATGTAAAAGTCAAATTAAAAAAGTAACTGACTGAAGGTTGCACAGAGTGTAACAACAAGAAAATGTAAAAGTCATAATACAAAAGTAACTGACTGAAGGTTGCACAGAGTGTAACAACAGGAAAATGTAAAAGTCATAATACAAAAGTAACTGATTGAGGGTTGCACTGAGGCAAGATTCTAAAGGACACACAATCAGCCTGTCTTATCAAGACATTATCTATCAGGGTACATAAACATCTTTAGCAGAATGCAAAATAGTTCTACTATGCACATAATCAACTGTCCAGAACATATAAGCTCATTAGGATGCATAATTAGTTCAGTTGTGACATAATCAGCTCAGCAAGACATAACTCAGATATATGAGACTCTGTGGACAGGGAGACAGCTATTTATAGCTATGAATCTATGAATATAACTTCTTCTGTAATGTCAAGCACATTTTCAGAGTTAAAAAATACAAGTATAACCATCATTATCAGCTGGCCAGGGCAACCACAAATAACTTTTAAAACATAAAATGAAATTGTTCAACTTAAAAATCTGATATTCTGAAGATAGTAAAGTAATATCTACTTTAGACTATTCTCTCAAAATGCATTACACCCTTCAAAGCATCACAATACATCATCATTGTCACACATAAAATAAATAATTATCAAATTTGTGACTTCAATAAATTAATACATTTTCACATTCATATACATTCTTGAAAGAGGTAAATGTGGTGTAAGATTACTGGCTTGTTAAAGGTATGATGATATGTGGAAAGGTGTAATGATTATTGGCTTGTTAAAGAATGATAAGTTAAAACATGTACTGACTTGTTAAAGGGAGATGCTGTGTTCAAACATTTACTAATAACTGACTTGCTAAAGTATGATGATTTGCTAACCATATTCTGATTGACTGGTTAATGGATGGTGATATGGTGTAATGTGTATTAATTGTTGACTTGTTTAAAAATGATAAGTAGAATGTGTACTGATTACATGTACTAGCTTGTTAAAGGAACAGCGATGTATTGAAATGTGTACTGATTTCTGGCTTGTTAAAGGAACAGCAATGTATAGATATGTGTACCTATTACTGGCTTGTTAAAGGAACAGTGATATATTGAAATGTGTACTGATTACTGGCTTATTAAAGGAACAGTGGTTGATGTACTGAAATATGTACTGATTACTGGCTTGTTAAAGGAGCAATGATATATATATATGTATTGAAATGTGTACTGAGTACAGGGTTATTAAAGGGAATGCTGTGTTGAAATGTTTACTGATAAATGAATTCTTAAATAATGATGATATCTGAAAATGTTTACTAACTTGTTAAAGGAAGATGATGGGGTGTGTGGAAATGTTTACTAATTACTGACTGGTTAAAGAAAAATTGAGTGGAAATGTTTACTAATAATTACTGACACGTTAAAGGAAGATGATGTGTTCAAATGCTTACTGATTACTGGCCTTTATACAGTGAAATAAAGGATTGATGGACATTTGACAATAAAGAGAAGAAATATGTTTACCTGTTTAATGATGAGTGGATATTTAGTTATGCGTTGCATTGGTTTCAGCAAGTAGCTGCTCAGAGGCATACCCTTGCAAGCTGGATTAGTTACACATTTCTAAAAAAATAGAAAAGCACATTTTGGGGATCCTATATTAAATACATCTGAAATAAAGAATTAATATTTAATTTATTGGATAAAACAATTTTTGTTAAAGTTCATAAAAATATCATTACAATTATTTTTAAAGATATCAAATAAAAAATCCAACTGCAAAATATTTCAAAGAAACCATTAAAACATTATGATTGATGAAATATTTTTTAATACAAATTATAAATCATATTAAATTTCAGACCGTCAGCCTTCTTAGAAAGCAAGCTTGCATAAAATTCTATGAAGTAATATTCACAGCAAAGAAAAATGTCCACAGTAAAAGAAAAAAGATGTAACATATCAAGACTTAAATATATAGTTTGAAAATGCTATATAGCAAGACAAAATTACCAAGTAAAGTAAAAAGAAATGTTATGTAATCACAGAGATAATCTGTATAAATTGAAAGTGTAAAGACAAAATCACAAAAGACAGCAAGACAAAATCACCAAAATCACAAACAAGTAAAAGGACATGTTATGTAATCCCAGAGATAAACTGTATATACTGAAAGTATTACCCAGCAAAACAAAATCACCACAAACAAGTAAAAGGACATGTTATTTAATCACAGAGAAAAACTGTATAAATTGAAAGTGTCATATAATAAGACAAAATACTCTCAGCAAAAAGAAAGGAATGTTAAATAATCGTGAGAGATACATGTATAGAATGAAAGTGACATACAGCAAAACAAAGAAATCAAAGATATAAATGCTTTTAAATGAAATATAAATAAACTATCATTGCCATTTTGCATGTCAGTTCATGTTTTGTTATATTACCTTAACTTGTCTTATATGTTTAAATAGTCTTTGCATATTTTTTGCATAATTATTGAAAATGCTTATAGTCTGTATAAGATTCAGTGCTTTATATCAAGTCTTCTTTTAGTTTTATAGGCTCAAAATGTCATACAGCAAGACACAGTGACCTGAGTGAAAAATACTATGTGATCACGGAGATATGAATATTCAAAAGATCATACTGTTACTTCAGCTTCATGTTGAAACCTCTCCACTGCCATTATAATACTATAATTAATGTTGTAACCTCTACACTGTCTTTAAATTACTACTAGCTTTATGATGGAACCTCTTCAATGCCATTATAATACTATAATTTATATTATAACCTCTTCACTCTGTTTATAATACTACTAATTTATGAATTTATGTTGTAACCGCTTCAGTGTCTTCATATATACTACTAGCTTATGTTGTAACCTCTTTACTGCCTTTATGATATAATACTGGTAGCTGGAAGCCGTAACCTCTTAAATATATTTATGAAATACATTATGCATCATTTCAATGACAGAAACTGGCCATTGATTTAATGAGTGTGTTCAAGAGAGAGAAAAACACTGAACTTTGCAGTACACTGACATTCCCAATAGTGAACTTTAAACCTAAGGTGCCCGAGCTAATTCTCTCCAGCAAAATATGGAGCTGCATACCAAAATGTTGAAAGTAAAGTGCCTACTTTGCATTTAATAATTTCTTACTAACAAATAAAATAAATATGTTGTCAAAAGACTAAGATGAATGTTTATTTCAATATTTTGTTTAGAGGACATCAATATTTCCTTTACTTACAAGTTCCAATTGTAGTTTTTAATTCTACCAAGAGAAAGGAGGGGAATTAATTAAATCAAACAAAACTATATAAAAAAGAATTAAGTAAGTAAACAAAGCTATGTAAAACCTATGTTTTAAAATTCTGAAACTCAATGATCACAAAAAGCTTAGGTAAAACTTTATCATCGAAAATGAAGTGGAACAACAATACAATGGTTCTCCTGTATTTTATAGATTTTCAACCAGACTTACAACTATTTAAAAGCATGCAATAAAACAAAGAAAACAAACAATCCATAAGCTTGTCTAACCTTGTGCACATCCACAAAGTCAGGCTGTGTCTCTGTTTTACGTTGTAACAATGCAGCAGCAGAGAGTTGGCAGCTGCAGAAGCGTACATATGGAGTCATATGAGGCAGCTAAATAGATATATGAAATAGAAGCTCTTAAGTCCATTATAAACATCTTTTTGTTGTCTCATAATATAATCCTCAATAATAAACTGTTGAGCTACTCATAAAAAAAAAAATGTATCTTTCAAATAATATACAGTGGATCCATACTTAAAAGTTGTTCATTCGTATAAAACACTCACTAAACAAATCCAAAAATGAAGTAAAATAATCTTTACTTAAATCTTAAAACTTAAAACTAACAACATAATAATGAGCAGCACACTCTAAGCCACATCAACCGAAACAATAATATTGTTCAAGACAGGAATGAGCATTGTATATTTCAGAATGATTCAATGAGTATATCAGTGTGAAGGAAACCAGTTTAAATGTATTGTTAATCTGTGCATTAATGTGAATTCCTTCTGTTTACATTAAGGTTTACAAAAACTGTGACCAAAAAAAATTAAGACTTCCAAAGCTTTGGAATGTAAATAAATGTAAACAATCTCATTTCACTGGTCTTAAGCTAAATTTTAGATAATATAAAAAGTCTTCTGCATAATTAATGTGGTTTCTTCATTATCTTCCTTTAATGCATACAACTTTTCTTTTGCTACTTAACTATGATCACAGCAAGAATTTATCTATGGTGTATGTGGAATTTCAAGTTTGCACAAAGAAAGAAAATTGCTGAATCTAACAAACCAGGCCAAGCAGTTCTGAATGAAATCCCAATGTACTAATCCCATCAAATCCACTGTCTGCACAAATACAGTAACGTCTTGAAACTTCCTATTAAGCCATGACCAGAGATACACATTTAAAGTAGCCATCATGGGGAGAAAAATATAATCTTGTTTCTTATCATATACTAAATAAACAATGCCACTTGAGAGAAAGAAATACTTACATTTTCACAAAGAATATCTCCAATCATAAATATGACTTTTCCCTTTCCACACATCTTCTTGCGCACACGCAGAGCTCTGGTGGAAACAAAAAGTTAAATAGATAATTATTGCATTTTTGGTTTTAATAAACACATTGTAAAGCTCAAACATGAAGTACTAACACAATGCTCTGGTGGAAACAAAAAGTGTGAAATAGATAATTATCACAATTTTGGTTTTAATTAATGCATTGTAAATCTCAAACATAATGTACTAACACAATGCTCTGGTGTAGGCAAAAAGTATGAAACAGGTAATTATCTTGTTCTTGTTTTTTAATATATGCACTGTAAATCTCAAACATGAAGCACTAATGCTCTGGTAGAAACAAAAAGTATAAAACAGTTAATGTCTTTTTTTTTTTTAATATATGCACTGTAAATCTCAAACATGAATACTAATAGAAAATAAATGCAAGCTGTCTGCTTACATATTTAGTACTCTGTTGTCATTCTGCATACTTTTGATTTGATACCATTACTTCATTGTTGGAGAAATATAAGAAGGAATTTGGCACTCACTGTAGGAATTTTTTGTTGCAGATGATCAGGTCTTGCCAGTTTACAAAAATATTTTGTGCCTCCTGATCTGTTAAGACTTTTGCTTCAATCATTGGTCTGCGGAATACCTTTGGATAAATGATAGAAAAAACAAACTATGCATTCAAACCTTTTCAAGAAACAGTGCCTATTGCAACTGAAATTATCACTACAAAGATATAAATAATAAAACCCATAAAAGAATATGATCTGAATATATTTAATAAAAAATCACAGCTAACATTAATTCATGCACATCGATCAAAACCAAGAAAAAATAAATGTCTTCATTCTCTTTTGTAATAATAGCTAACCACACCCAAAAACATCCAACCACCAAAATCTTTTAAAATATTAATAATTAATACTTACAACACACTCACTGTATGGGTGTGTATGTATGTATATGTGAGTGCATGATGTAGGTGTCCATGCAAATTTATAACAATAATGATTCAATGAGTCTCAGAACAATAATGATTAACAAAAACCCACAATACAACAATTATTAATAGCAATAACCTTCAAAGCAAAATGATTAATGCAACCCTCCAGATAATAGTGATTAATATTACACAACCCTCAAAATAAGAATGATTAACCCAACTCTCTGATTAATACAACACCTATAACAATAATAATTAATACAACCCTCTTGATTAATATCAACTGAGGATCCCAAGCCTCTGACTTGTTTTAAAATTTCTATTAATGTCATTTATACATATAAGTAGATTTATTTAAAGCTGAAAAGAAAAATGCAAAAAAAAAAAGCTACAACTTATAGTTAAAAAAATGCTGTCATAAAAAATTAATGAAAAACAAAACTACTTTAATGTCCCTCAAATTTCAGTCTACACAATTTGTCCAATTCATTACAACTGCTTAGACATATCACTTAAAATTATTAACAGATAAAAATGGGGTGAGGAGGGGACTACTTCTCTAAATTTTCAATAACCTAAAACTAAACCTGATTATGATGATGAGAGAGATATGGGTCATTACATTTAAACATCAAAGAGTGTGAGCAAGTTTTAAACTCATATTAATACAGAACCCCGTACCTCAAGGACCACAGACATATCTGCATTATATGTTTCCTCAGTTGTGATGAGTTCTTGAATGTAATTTTGTCTCTGCTTTTCAGCTCCAGACAGCTTCACCTGAACGTTTTCACTCAACCCTGCCAACACAGTTTAAAAGGTCATGAAGTGCAAGATGTCAACTGCAATTTATTACAAAACAATTCCATCAAAACTCGGAACACAGGAGCTTCATGTTAGCAAATACAGATGCTGGGAAAATAAAAGTGTGGAAGTTGAAAGGAGAACAACAGAAAACTTCTTTTTAAAAATAAAAAAATCCATAGGGAGGGGAAGAAGCAGCAATGAAACAATAATTACTGTAACAAATGAGGGAACATCACCTCTATGAGACACAGTGACAAAGTGGGAGACAAGACAATGGTGCCAGAACTTCTTCAAGCCAAAAATGCAGATAAATCTAAGCTAGGTTCAAATAGCTGTCTGGGCAGCCTGGTTTTCAATGTGTCTGATGATGGCAACATGTGTTTTTATGTTTCACAACCTGGTGGGCTATTTTCAATGTGTGCATGTTTTAAAATGTGATTCATAATTTAATAGATTTTGTTTCCAATGTTCTTGATGATATAGCAGACTCTGTTTTAATATGTTTTACAACTTCACAGGCTGGTTTTCAATATGTTTGATGATGCAACAGACTGATTTCAATGTGTGTTCACAACTTGATTAACTGTTTTTCAATATGTTTGACAAAATGAAATGACTGTTTTTAAATGTTTCACAACCAGATAGGTGGAAAGTCAAAGTGTTTGATGATGCAACAGTTTTAAATGTGTCTCACAACTTCATAGGCTTGTTTACCTGACAGACTAGTTTTCAATGTAATGTGTATATGAATATCTGAGAGGTTAGTTTTTCAATGTATTTGATAATGTGACAGGCTGGTTGTCAATGTATTTCAAATTTGACAGTCTTGATTTTAAATTATATATGATAATCTGATAAGCTGAAATTCAACTTGTTTGTGATCTGATAGGCTGGGTTTTAATTTAATGGATGAATTAAAAGGCTAATGTTCCAGTCATGAAACAAATAATTTAATAATTTAAATTCTAAAAACATTTCAATACTATTACAAAATAGTTAAAACTAAGATTTAATCATTTCCATGTGGACTAAACACATAACAAAAATAACAGTACAGAAAGAACTTGAATAAAAAGTCTGACATAAATGAAAGAAGAACTAATCACATTTTTTAAATGAATATTTTTTATAATTAACAATCTTGTTCTAGCAAGTGTCTAGCATCCTAAGGTACAGCATGTTTGGAGCAATAAAAAAAAAACTTAAATTAAATTATAAAAAAACAACAAAACAGTTCTATATTTGCCAAGAATTATGACAACAAAGTTTTTAATGTTATGCTACCTTTTTACTTATTTCACTTAATGTTTTTCTTTTATCCTGCTGTTTATCTGTTATAAATAAATATTAGATTATGTTGTCTAAAACAGCATGCTTTCACTAACAGCTAAGCAGTCAAGCTTTGTGTTATCTTTTCAAATATTTAGCTGTTATTTTGACACAGTTGTTAAAAGCATTCACAAGTGCATAATTATATGTGATCATGTAAGACAGCATGTGTTGTTTGCATATCCATTCAGTACATAAACCTACCAATTGGCATTTCTTTCTTTAAGAAAAGAGAATTAAAAAATTCTAATATATAAATTATACTCACTCTTAAGTGCACTTAGATGTCACACACACACACACACACACACAAAAAAACTGTCATAAGAGGAGCAGACAAAATGGTGGCTATGTGATATTAATGTTTTAAGTGTCTAGCATCCTAAGGTACAGCATGTTTGGAGCAATAAAAAAAAAACTTAAATTAAATTATAAAAAAACAACAAAACAGTTCTATATTTGCCAAGAATTATGACAACAAAGTTTTTAATGTTATGCTACCTTTTTACTTATTTCACTTAATGTTTTTCTTTTATCCTGCTGTTTATCTGTTATAAATAAATATTAGATTATGTTGTCTAAAACAGCATGCTTTCACTAACAGCTAAGCAGTCAAGCTTTGTGTTATCTTTTCAAATATTTAGCTGTTATTTTGACACAGTTGTTAAAAGCATTCACAAGTGCATAATTATATGTGATCATGTAAGACAGCATGTGTTGTTTGCATATCCATTCAGTACATAAACCTACCAATTGGCATTTCTTTCTTTAAGAAAAGAGAATTAAAAAATTCTAATATATAAATTATACTCACTCTTAAGTGCACTTAGATGTCACACACACACACACACACACAAAAAAAAACTGTCATAAGAGGAGCAGACAAAATGGTGGCTATGTGATATTAATGTTTTAAAAAATAATCTAATTATTCTTTGATGAATACAAAATTTTAAAATGTAGTTTTTCTCTTCATTAAACTAACAAGTAGAATATCTGATGAAATTTTAGACAGTGCCTCCATAGCCACAAAATCAGGCAATAAGTGGCAACACAAACAAAAAGATAAAGGTATCACTATCAGAATCAAAGTGATACTCTGCTTTATGGGGCGCTCGAAGCTAAGATTTGAACACATTACAGAGAATGCTTCTCCAGCCACAAAATCAAGCAATTACTGATGATAAAGAAATCAAAGGCTTAATTTATCTGTATTAAATTATTATTTCTCTTTCAGCCATGCTTGACCAAGTGTTTAACATTCAACAAAACATACTTAGACTGGGTTTACAGTGCAAAGAATGTTTAGTGGTTAAACATGATGGCTTTCATTCATTCATTTATTAATGCCATTTACTGTTCTTGATAATCAAATGCACTCTTACGTGACTCTCAACAGTGTGTGTTTGTGTGTGTGTGGGTGGGTGTATTTAACATTTCTTTGCTATTCTTCATCAAAATGTAAATTTAAAGTTTAAAAAAAAATTCTGTTACTTTCAACTGTCATTCAGCTCCATCATTAAGTGTGGTTGTAAAGTTATAATTTATTTTATTTTTAAACACTTTCTGCAGTCAATAATAGCAAAACGCTATTGATTTTTGAAGTGAGAAAGTTCCTCATTAGGTCTGTCAGTAAAGTGTACTTTTTGCTCTGATCCTATAGAAAAACCACATGGTTACAGCTGAAATGGCATGGGCCTTTTCTGCATCACCAATATTGTCTATGAAGTCAAATTAAGACTGTCTTTCTGCAATCACCAAATGTGAAGTCAAATAAATGTACACTGTGGTAAACTATAATAAAACTTTTCTAAATTGAAACTTTGTAGAGTGCTAAATATCCATCTTAGAAATGAATTAAACAGGATTTAATATAATGCAGGTGTGTCATAATCATTGTACTATGTTTATGTTTTATTTTATTGTGGGGAAAAAAAAGTCAGACTTTGTCTCATATGGAAACCAAGAAATTCCAAAATACCCCATTATCTTCTAGTCAAAGTTCACCAAATATTAAGTTAGATATCCCTCTTGGAATCAATGATGTCTTAGTACTCAATTTATATATTATGGTCATAGCAATTATTACTTTTATTTTTATTCCCATTTGCAGTTCAGTTATTCTTTTTCTTCACTTTCTGTTGCCAATATTAATGGCAGCAATTATTGTTTGTAAAGTGTTTACTGTCGCTTGCTATTCAGTTTCACCAATAAAAGTACTAGGTCTATAATTATTTTTTTTTAAATTTGTACTCATTTCTGTTTTCAATCAATTATGGTGATTCTATGTAATCATAATTGATTACTTTTGTTAAAAAATGTGTACTCACTTGTTTAGTTTAATTTGTAAAAGAAAAATAGCAGTTTGCTTGTCTGAGATAGGATATTATATGCCCAATAACAAATTTTCATTAAAGGGAAGTTACCATTTTGACCAGTCTTCATAAAATGTAAAGGAAGACAATAACCACCCTATCAGATATTATTTACATAAAGAATATATTTTATTGCTCCCTATCCCTTATCATTTTTATACCACACATATTTTAATTATGTTATTACAGTTTACATGATTTTCTTTTATCATGTAAAAAGAATTGTTCACTGTAAATTCTGTTATTAAATATTTAAATTCTATGTGAATATTTAGTAATAACAATATTTACATACTTACACTTTTAGGATATAACAAACCAAAATTAATTATTCGCCTGTGGAAAGTTTTCTTTAAAAAGTTTTATTCCATGCTAAAGATGCTAATAATAATAATAAATAATTATTTTACACACATTGGCTAGTTATATTTCAACAATACTAGCAAGTCTTAATTGCTATACTGTTATTTGTCAAATATTTAACTCCATCAATAATTATATAATAGTAAATAGACTGCATGCTCTTATGCTGTTTAGCATAATCAGTAAGAGTAATTGATACTGATCTCTTCTCTAGCCTTATCTACCATTTACTGATTTAGCTCCAGCATTAAAATTGACTTTCAGTAAGAGTAAGAGTAATTGATACTGATCTCTTCTCTAGCCTTACCTACCATTTACTGATTTAGCTCCAACATTAAAATTGACTTTCAGCTCACTTGCTGGTGAGTTTCTCCAACAAGTGTAGTTACTATTTCTCTCTTAATAATTTTATTTTCTGTGCTACCGTAATCAATAATAGAGATAATATTATTTATCATCTTTTACTCTCAACAGTAGTAGATAGATAACGTTATCTATCTTCTTGAATTCTTATCAATAATAGTACGTATTATTTACATTCTTTTATTCCCATCAATACTAGCAAAGACAATATTATTTGTCTTCTTTTACTCCCATCATTAAAAGCAATTATGATTCTCTCTTTCCCAAGCTTGTGCAACATATTTGATTGATTTTTTAATTTATTTCAATGCTCATTGGTTTACATGAGGAGCATGCAAATAAAACAAAACCTGAATCTTTTAATTCAAATCTGTCCGATGGTTTGCACATCATTATTAATGATGCAGGTTGTCAGTCAAGCAGAAATGTTTGTCTGAAAAGGTAAACTGGCCCACTTGTCTCAAATGCAATGTCTACAAGAGAACCTGCTATAGTTATTTGCTCTTTAATGTGGCTATTTGCTGTTGTTGCACTTATTAAATGGATTTATTTGATCTTTGATGGAGTTATTTGCTTTGTTTCAAGTATTTGTTAGTAAATGCAGTTATTTGCTCTTTGGTGTATTTATTTGCTTTGTGTTGCAATTGTTATTAAATCAACTAGTAATTTAATTATCATGGAAAAAAAGAACGAATACAATGTAGAAATCTCCAATTAAGCTTCACATGAATGAAACCATATCTGACAATTACTTTGACATAAAAAGTAAAAAAAAAAGAAAAAGTGACAACTCACTTTATAAAGACCTGCTGTAAAGCTAAACTCTACAGCAACTTGTCAGGCAGCCTAGTATTCTACACAACTACCAAACAGGCAGTAAATTATTCTCCAAAGCAATCAGACTGGTAACCTATTATGCTCGCAAGCAACTGAACAGGCAGTAAATTACTCTCCAAAGCGATCAGACTGGCAACCTATTATGCTCGCAAGCAACTGAACAGGCAGTAAATTATTCTCCACAGCAACAGGATAGATAGTTAAACTGAACATTTTCTATAATAAATAAATATCCTTCAAATTCGGTATATGCTTTAACATGGCTTTTGTTGACATAACTGTTTAGTTACTGTCGTTCTTTACTGAGACTCATTGTCAAGAAAGGAGCAAGAACAAAATCATCTTTGTCTACATTCTTTGTTTATCATTATTTAAATTTGTTGATCATGCAGGTGAAACATGCTGACTGCTATGCATAAGAAAGTTAAAATTAAATTAGAATATTTAAATTAAATAAGTGTGAAACACTTTTCTTTGCTCTAGTTGTCACAATCCAGTATTAGTCTCATGTACATGTACATGTACACATGCAAGCAAGAAGTGCTTCTTTAGTATATTACATTTGCCAATTGTAGTTTCTGTTAAGCAGAAGTTTGTTTTTATAAAGCAGTATTATGTTAATAAAATAAGCAGACTTATTTCAACAGCTGACATCATATGTACAATGCTGAAAATGTATACTGAACTAAAAAGTGTGCACGTACTTTCACTGCAATAAAAAATAATAATGTTCTCATTTTATTTTGCATATATTTATATATGGATGTAACAAAAACTTTTTTTTTTAGAAATAAGAATCTTAAACTGATACTTGCTTTAATATTAGAGGAACAGAAATCTACTTCATATAATTATAAATAAACCAGTTTATTTCAGAATATTGTTAACATTTCTAAATGTCTTAACAAAAGTTTAAGTAGCCAGCAGCTTTTATAAATGTTATTATTTTACAGTTAGAAATGGAACAGAAACCAAAGATCAAGATCATGCACAAGATCACCACATGACAACACAAAATGGCTAAAATGCTCTGGGCTATAACTCAGTCATGGTTGTTTCTTTGTTCCAAATGCAGTTAAGTTTGCAATAGCTGGAAACAGTCATGTAGAGTTCACTCAGCTTCCTTTTACCAAGTATCATACCTTCACTATAAAAGAATGGATTTTAGTCCTCTTTCGTGTCATCATTAAGCTTATTTGTGTATATTACCAAGTATCATACCTTCACTATAAAAGAGGGGGTTTTAGTCCTCTTTCGTGTCATCATTAAGCTCATTTGTGTATATTGGTAACAATCTCGCAGAAACACATTTTGATCATAAATACTGCAATATCCATTGGGACTATGATTTTGAAATTTTATATACATTATCAGAACGCCTATATCTATTGATTGTATTCATTCACTTGATTTTTTATTAAAAAAAATTAAATTCATAATTAATTTCTTTCTTTATACACTTGCACAAGATATCTATATGTACAAGTTGTCATTTAAATAGTCACTTGTTAATCTGATTTCAAAGTATCATTACAAACACGAAAGTGAGCTAATGATGAAAGATGAGAAGAAAACGAATGAACAACATGAATTGTTTCACATTAGTCTAGAATCTGATGGTACATTTGTTTCACATTAGTCTGAGAATCTGATGGTACATTTAGCGTATACAGAAAGTGCGAGAAATGGACATAATTACCATAGATTATTATACATCCCATAAATTCTGTGTTTATAAAAGACATTTAAAGAACAATATCCACTTTGTTTAACAAGTGAGAATTAGTGCAATAATATCACCTAGGTAACTGAAGACTGTGGTTCAAACCAGATGTATAGAGGTATGTGTGCAAGAATAACTCATCTTTATTTTGACAAATGTAAACTGATTTAACAACAAAACATGGTGTCTAAAGGGTTCAAAATCCATTCTCTGATACTTGCTTCTGCACAGAAGATTCTAATAACCAATTATTAAATTAAGCAGATTATATACAGAGTCCTGTAAGTAGTAAGACATGGATATTAATAATTAATGTCAACATCAACACAAAGATATTCATATTTAAAATGACATTGGGCATATTCACTAGTATCTACTCAAATTTTGACACCTGACCATAACTAATGTCTTTATTCTTATTGATATAATCACTTGTGTCTGTACTTGTACTGAATTTGACACCTGACTGACTAATGTTATTATTGAACATGACATCTGACGTAATCACTTTTGTGTCTCTTCTCATACTGAATTTGACACCTGTCCATCTTAAGCAAGACTGATTATGGCAATTATGCATTTAAGTCCAAGATTGACTGACAATTGTGTGGTTAAGTCCATCTTAACCCAAGATTGACTGATGATTGTGCAGTTAAGTCCATCTTAACCCAAGACTGACTGACAATTGTGCAGTTAAGTCCATCTTAACCTGACTGATGACTGTGAGGTTAAGTCCATCTTATCCTAAATTGACTGACATTGTGCAGTTAATACTGACTAATGGCTGTGCAGTTTAAGCCCATCTTATCCCAAATTGATTGACATTATGCAGTAAGTACAACTGACAATTGTACAGTTAAGTCCATCTTAACCAAAGATTGACAAGTGCAGCATAAGCCTCACAAATCTGTTCCAAGAATCTTAACAGTGAACCAAAGAAACCAAGTCCTTAAATTGGTGAGAACTGCTGAGGAATGCTGAAATGATCATGATTCAAAAGATATGATCATTACCAGTGTCAAAACGTAGATCTCTGATTAATACCCTGAAACAAAAGCACATTCTCCACAATGACAAAGTTATGGTCCAAAACAACACACAAACACTTGATAAGACTCACTCAAGCAATAATGACAATATTGATAATTTTCTTTGATTTTTCTGGCATCAATCACTATTAATTCACAGTAAATCAGCTATGGTACAAAAGTGTAATGGTGAAAAGGTGATGTGACAACAACCTGTACAAAATTTGGACTGCATCAGAATGAGACCACAATGTGCTCACTGTAACCAATTTTTTTCCTAACAGTCTGGTCTCCATGCTTCCATGACTCCTTATGCATCAGATCTAACCCCTTGTCATTTTATTTTAATTCCCAAAAGAAAAAGATATAGCATGATCCTTAAAATGTGCTGATGTGAGAAACCTGATTTTTAAAAAAAAGGTGTTTCCAGGAATGCTTCCATAAGTGAAGACAATTAGATTGCTGAGGCCCAAGTTGACTACTTTAAAATCACAAATGTTTCAATCGCAATTTTGAATGCTTTCCAAAATTTAAATACATTGAACAAAATTTTATTAAAAGTGGAAATTGTAAAATAAGTGTTTAAATTTTATCATATCCATTCGTATTATTTTTAAACTGAAGAAAATGGAAGAAAGTAGAATGACTACACATGCATACTTTTAAAGAAATCTACATGATTAGCAAATCAAGCAATTTAAAAGGAGTATTCTTTGCGCTTGTTTGGTTTTTCCAAATACAGCACAAACAATCACTCATTTAATATCAACAAGGCAATAATATATATATATGTATACACACACACACACATAAAATGTATCCAGTGAAATAAAGCAGATGAACAAATTTTAAAAGTACATGTACTACAAAAAAACTCGGTACACTTCATAATAATCATACCCAATTCATTCAATGTATATATAAAAAATGTAAAAAGAAACAAACAAAACAAGTACAAGCAAAAAAGCACCAATCAAAATTTATTCATGGATGCATTACCGTCTGTGCAGTGGTCTCTCATATTCTAATCTGTCAACATAATTACTCTGAACCTTACAATACAAGCAAATATGTGATAAAGCAAATTCTTTAATCAAATACTGCATAACAAGGGTTGGGTTTTAAAAATATTTTGACTTTGCAGTATACATAGTAAATAATATTACATCTACTGAAATAATACTAATATGGGAGCACATATTATTACTTATGTAATAACTTACTAAATCAGCATCATAGAGGTGAGATACTTAAAAAATTGCAATAAGTGTATAAAATAATCAAGATATATATCTAGAAGGAAAAGGTATGTATTATATACTATAATAAAACAAACAAACAAAATCCCTCAAAATTCTTATTGCATCTAAATGTATTCCTGCAAATAAAAGGGTTAAACTTCACAGCTACTGCAATAATCAGTAATTATAATTATTATTCTTAAGCCCTTAATAATTTTTTTTAAAAATAAATTTAAAACAATCAATTCGTTAGCAATGCAAATAAAATTTAAAACAGAAACACGTACAATTAAAATGATAAGAAAAGTTGGTTAAAAGAATAACAAAATACAAAAGGTTTTTCTACATTTTGCTGCTGGTATTCTACAAGTTAACCATTATGCCTTCAATAATACCTGCTTCTTTAAAAAATTAATCACAATAATATGGACAATACTGATCCTTCTAAAGATATCCTTCTTTGTGAATACTGTTTAAAGGAAAGTTATCTTTAAAAAGAAAGGATGATGAACCTAAACATAAAACAAGAAAGTTTCAGAAGTAAAAAAAATTCTTATGTACTAAATTATAACCAAGAAAAATATAAGCAGCAAAAAACACAAGTTTATTGTTTTAAATTTAAATTCTTGTCTCATTGTACTTATATCTTGCCCTACATTCACTGGATTAAAATATATATATATTATATAGAAGAAATGAAGGCAAATGATTCAAAGAGCAAATAATAGTAATATAAATAATGAAATAAATAATGAATAGTAATTTGCCTACTTTAGGTGGGCAATTTAGAGGATTGAATAAAAGCAAATGAAAAGAAAATAATAATACTATCAAAGCACTGAAAATAAATAGCTTATATCACTGAAAAACTGATTTCACAGTCAAAAAAATTGTTAGAAAACTACTTGCTAACAAAAAATAAGTTTAACAATTCAATTTTGTTTTTATTATTTTATTTCCTTTGCTGCAAAGCATACATAAAATTAACAGACAAGAATAGTAAGTTTGTATTTTCCTCTCTATATGTCTGACATACTGCAACTCACTGTCTACTGGTATATGTTGTGACTGTTTCAATTTACAGTGACATAATATATTCACTTGTCAAGACTCAAAACAGTCTGCTACTGTTTCAATGGACAGTACTTGTCAAGACTACTACAAAACTGTCTGCTACTGTTTCAATATATTTATCTGTCAAGCTTACAAAACTCTGCTACTGTTTCAGTTGACAATGACATCATATATTCAATTCTTAAACGCCCATTTCAGCAGGTAACATGTATACCAATATTAAGAAATTGTATTCTACTATACAAAGAAACTAAGAACAAGGTTATGACTTTTATTTTAAAAGCTTTATAATAACAGCAATGTTTAAAAGTAAAAAAAGAATAAATAATACAGTGAGAATACTATTTTACCTACATTAAACTTATAATTTATCATATATTTTTTTAAATAAACAATGAAGATACTGTATCCCATCAATCAAATATATTTGTACCATCTGCTCATTTAAAGTTACAATTTATCACATACTGTTTCTAAACAAACAATGAAGATACTGTCCTATCAATCAAATATATTTGTACCATCTGCTCATTTAAAGTTACAATTTATCACATAATATACTTTTAAAATAATGCATTATTTCAAATGACAAAGTCTTTTAATATTAATTATATACATATTAAGACACAAAAAACTCCAAAACAATTGCACTGTACTTTGTGGCAGTCATTGGACAAGCATGTGTTCTAACAAGATCTAAATATATTTTTGACTGTGACCATTTCTATCTGTAACTTTTAAAATGCCAGGACCAAAATATACAACCACTCAAAGCACAAAATAAACAAATTCCCTCTCACATGAAAGATATTTATGGAATGCTGAAGATATCCTTAAGAATATATCATATAATTATGATTTTTTTTAGATGTCTCCATATCCTTTCATCAGAATTTATCAAGAGATTAAATAAAGTAGACTTACATATTTCTCTAGTGAATTAGTTCATTTTAAAAAAATGTATGAAAAACACACTGGGGGGGGGGGGGGGATCAGAATAAAAAAATTAGGATTTTGAAAAAGATAAAAATCACATTGTAAACTTCCAAATGTAATACATGTAATTACATTTGATGATTTCAACATCTCACTATAATAGACAATATGAAAATGTGACTAATCTTATTTCCGCTGTTGTCTTCATATGTTGTAAGACTTAAACTGAAATTAAGAAAGAAAGAAAGAGAAAAAGAGAAAGAAAGTTTGAAAGAAAGAAAGAGAAAAAAAGAAAGAAAGTTTGAAGGGAAGGAAGGAAGAAAGAAAGAAAGAAAGAAAGAAACAGAAGGTTTGGAACATTTTTAAAGTGCTTAATGACTAGAGATAAATCCATGGCATTGATTCTATAATAATAAAAAAAATAATTAAATCAATATTCTTTTTAAAAAATAATTAGGTCAGGAAATTAGGAATAGTCTTATCATTCCTGCATTACAAGAAGCATTCTGAGGAATCTACAGGTCAAACAAAAATTCCAGGGTGGACATATATATCAATGACATTCAGCACAAGTAGAGTACAGAATTATTCAAATCACTCTTCAAGTCCACACGTACTCGGGATAATTAATAGCCACATCAGAAATGTGACTATGTATAAAAGAGACTAAGTATAAAATTAAAAAAGATGAGTATTTGCTTAATGTGCACTATCACTGCATATGAAAGACTGGCACTGTACTTAATGCCATCTACCGCTAGCTACAGCATTTCTACTTATTCTCAGTACAAATTAATTATACAGTACATTTATACCAATAATATTAAATAGGGTAAATAAATTTAATGCCACATGCATCTAACAGACACACTAGACTACATTATATTCACTTGCAGTGCCTGAAGAATGTTTTTACACATTATTCAAACGACAGTTCTGCATTCTGACATGAACTAAAACCAGTCAAAGTGTCGGTCATTATATATTAATTGAGAACAAAATCTGTTCCATTCGCTTTTCTTTCAAATGTATGCCTATGCCTGAAGAATATTTTATCTACATCTAAGAAATATAATTTGTGTTGTGACCTTCTTGCCTTTCCAAAAGAGTGCACAATGCACAGATGCCAAGGTCTAAGATTTCCTTTTAGCAGCATATATTTGTTTGGAAAATATACTGACCATTTTAAATCTGTCTATGATGAATAAATAGTACAAGTGAGCATCTTATTATTATCGATAATCAGATATGCATAATGTATGCATAGCAATGACATACATATATGTGAACAATTAGGGAAATTATGTCGATATTTAATCTGTAAATTAATTAGTTGCAATTTTTTTTAAAGGGGGGGGGGGGGGGGAGAAAAGGATTTTTAAAAAGCATTAAGTACTATACATCAGCATTAACTCAGCTTGGTAGTATAATGGAAATGTACAAGATAGGACAATTGTCAGTACCATTAGACATAGATGTGTGTGATTGTGCATGTATGTGTATGTGTGTGTGTTTTTTATAAGAACTATTCCTCTATAGGTGCTTTTACTAAACACTATATACTAAATACAAATGTAATTATGCATAGCATCATAAATCATTATATACACTTTATTATAAAGAATAATATAATTATGTGATACAACATTTGTACAAATTACACATGATATTTATTACCAAGCTGTTGATAATGAATCACAGGAAATAGTATTTAAAAATGATGGGAGAGAAGTCATCTCAAAGAATTGATAAATTTATAGTGTTTCCATGCTTCAAAGTCCAATAGCTGCAAGAAAAAAAACCAGCCAAAAAACTGGTTTTTTTCTTTGTGCAAGATTGTAGATGGAAATGTATCTGATGTTTTATCTTTAATCAGCAATATAGTGAAACTGGAAAACTTGCTTTTGGCCATAGTGTTAGCAAAGGTCACATAAAATGAAACTGCTTCAAGGGAGCATTCATTCTTGCAAAAGGTCAAAAAGCTAGTTGCACTTGACAAGCCAGCTCAATCTTTGACTGTTGCAATAATTCACAATGTAGGAGACAATATAGTTTTGAGTCAATATGATTTAAAATTAGTCAGTGTCAAAGTGAGCCAATTTGATGTAACTGGTTAAATTATAATTAAAATTTTAATAAATATATCATACAGTTTTTTAAAGTCATAGAAAAGTGTTTTATATGAACATGCAGGAAAATTAAATTTTTTTTAATTTGTTTAGGAAGTCAAAGTTATATGACTTGAATTAATATGAGCACTAGTCCTGCAATATGATTTTACTGCTTTTACATTTTTTTTTTTTTTTTTACAGTTTTAATATTTTTAAATCATTAGTGTTTCTTTAACATGTTTCAAAAAAGACAATTATTGCAAATCATCTTTCAAGTAGTTTGGAGAATGAAGGAATCTGCAATTTCAAGTTATGGAAACAATAACAGGGTTAGGTCAATGAGGCATAATGAGTAATGGAATGCTGCAATGAGTTAAATGCCCAAAAAGTACCACTACTGATTTAAGTATTGTTTGGCACAAATACCCTGTTTACTGACAGAGTTAAAAGTGAGTTTGTGATCAGTTTTCATTACCAAGTAATCATTTTACCCACTGTAAAATAAAAACACTACTGTTTCTGTTAGAGTACTTCAGGTATTTCATAAACACCAATCTTTAATTCTAGGCATGGCTTGCATTTTAAAAAAAATTCAAATTACCTTAACTGAGTAAGAAAACTTCACTCTCTCTATATTCTTTATTACTATTACTTATAAAAATTTTAATGAACTGCATTTCAGTTATTTTTATTCAAAACTTTAAGTTTTGGAAAAAATAATACAGCTTGAAACTAGCAAATGATGTCAATTTTTAAAAAAAGGTCACTATCAAGTCCCTTAACTATTAATGCCTTTGACCAGCTTAATAAAGGAAGCATCAGCAATTTACAATGTCCCCTCCATCAAGCAGTTCAAAGGTCTAATACCACTTTCCCAATACAGATGAACTACATAACAAATAAAGACGTTTCTAAATTACTAATTACATGTAGTAAATTACTGCCAGCATTTGTTCTAGTTACTATATACAAAAAAATAATTTCATTTGTATACAATAAAGGTATTAGTAGGAGAGATATATAATTCAAAATACAAATGCATTAATGATTTCCAAGAATAAACTCATCATTAATTAACAAACAATGTTTTAGTACATTTAAAACTAAATGAAAGAAAAACAAAAGTTTTTTTTTTTTAAAGTTGCTGGTTATGCATGCATAGTTACATCTCTCTACTTTCCATTGTTTTACAATAATCATTGACGTTCATATTATCTTTTCAAACACTATATATTTTATACAATGATGAATGTAGAATAAATCTCATTACAAAAATTTCTTACTAAACTCATGACATCTCCACTGAATAAACAAAAGAGCTTCAATGATATCACAGAATGTACACCCTGTTCATAATTCTTTTTAAAGTACATGGTAAAATTTTATGCAACTGTTTTTGAATAAAAGCCACCAACTTTCAAGCTTTTGCTTGAAAACATTCATGCTATCTATAAAAATGCTGAATTTCAAAATACTGCTTTTTAAAGTACAACTCCCAATTGGTCAATTAATTTTTTTAAAACCACAACAGGCTGAAACTGGCTCATTTTTACTGTCAATATTTTTCTTGCATTTGAGTTGCAACTGAAATTAACATTCTTGTTAAAAAGCATAATTATACAAAAGAGTTCTGTGGAAAGTCATCATGCTCAAGACTGCCATCTTCAATACCCTTAAACCAGCTTACTGTATACAAACTCATTTTAACCTCACAACAAAAGAAGTACAATCACAAATATTTCACAAAATCCAGGCAAGGCATTTTGCTTTTATAAAGTATATATTAAAGCTATCAATAAAATTACAATCAACATAAGTAAATCAATAAAATATCTGCACTAACACCTTTGTTTGAAAACAGACATGAAACTTAAACAAGTAACAAACGTAGACTGTGTGGCAATACGTGCCAGTGTGCATGAACATTTATCCAACACAAACACTGATTACAATCCAGTGGTCTTACATCTGGATGTGCTAGACAATTCTTCTGATGCCCCTGGCAAAAGCACAAGTATAATTGATTTAATTTTTCAAAGTCAAGGGGTTGGCTGCAAACTGCCAGAAAAGTTTATCACAGTTACAGAACCATTACCTTAGTATGAAAAAGTGAACATTTGTAAGCTTCTAAACATCTATAATTAAAAGTGTTTGTTATTTTATTTTTCAAAAGGAAAACAAACTTTGGGATAAAATTCTACCACATAAATGAGAATGTGGAAGCAGATACATAAATAGCTCTAAATATACTGACACCAAAGTGATTGCTGCTCAACTGGCAATATTTAGGAGTAAAATCGTCAACAAAATAAATTATTAAGAAATAAATTAAGTGTATTCTCTTAAAACAACAATAGTATGCATACAGGGGACAAAGCTGCAGTCCTCCAGGGCAGCAGGTTCTAGTCTACAAATATAATACGATCAAGTATTATTTCTAGAGATCAGTCTAAACCATAAGATTAATGGTGATTAATTATGATTTGCTTTCAGTTTAAATGAGATCTGCAATTCACACAGTAATCAAGCATCTAGATTAAAAGATAAAACAGTGATAAAGAAGCTGAGATTTATCTGATAACTTTTGTAAGAACTAAGACAATAAAATTTCAGTGAAAAAAATTAACACAAGAAACAAAACTGTGTGGGTTCTATCAAATGTGCCTACACAACTCTGAATAAAAAAACAAACAAAAAAAAACCACCTAGGCAAAGAAAAATTTGAATGCCAACATTAAAATTGTAAATACAAAACAAGGAGTGGGCATGGAATGGCCGCCCTCCCCCAACCAATGGTATAAAACTGGACCAGTACCCTGGAGCGCTAACAGCTCTGTCCTCCTGTCACCATCCGCTTTGCACAATCTCACCTAGTCCCTAATGAACACATATGGGGTTTCACACGATGCATGCAAACAGGCAGTAAAGCATTGACTTGCTGCTTTCAAAATAAATACATATATCCATATCTGAAAAGGTTTCTGACAAATCAAACTGAAAGACATTCAGCTAAAGTACAGACAGAGCAAGAATGTTTGCTGGTCATGAAACTGCAATGGCTGTTTCTACTCTTGGCATGCCTTACTAACATGAAAGATAATATACAAAGTTTAATATTCAATGCCTATAAACTCAAGAGAAAGACACACATTAAGTAAAAATTCTTATCAAATTGCTTCAAAAGTATTTTGGAACTTTAAATGGCCATGTAGCCAATATGCTTTCTGTACCAAAATCATACAACTGCACACAATACAGAATGAAACAAAAAAAGTGGTCTACTCTAAACTGGAGGGAAATTTAACCAAAATAATTATAATATACACCCAAACAATAATTTCTAAATCATGCTTCATAAAAATTGTTTGTTAGATTAATTCATGAAACATTAAATGGGATGACAATGCAATTTTAGTATATGCAATGCTCTCCAAATTAAAGATATGAGGAATCATGTCCACATGTAACTATTCTTTTATGCCAAGCAAAGTTAAAGCCTTTGGAAGAAATATGACAAGATAAAAGAGGTATATAACAGGATTAGTGGCAACGTATTACTTAACAGCTTAACAGAATACATTCCAAGTGCAAATACAAACTCTGGTAGGGTTGGGGAAGAGAAAAATCCACAAAAACACAAGCCATTAGCACTTTTAAAAAAAATAACTTTTAGTCTTCATTAATACTTTGCTTTACTTGCATAAATTGACTACATTAACATATCAAAGACCTATGTGTATTTACCACAGAGAATTATGCATTGCCTCATTAAAAGCCCTACTGTTAATTTTATTTTTTAAAATTCTAACTAAACTAATACTAAACTTCAAAGTTCAAATTATTCTACTTTAACCAAAAAATGTTAAAAGTCATGACCATAATTGCTTGTTGTTGCTGGGGAGAAGGGCCTTTATAAAACACTATAAATACTTATTTATTACATAGGAGAATTTATAAATGATTATAACTGCTTATTACACAGAAGGCAGCTGTATATAAGGAAGAGCTCCACTTATAATTCAGTCATAGTTAATTACATTTACAAAAGAGAAATAGCAATGTTTAACAATCTACGATTAACATTATTCCAGCTTCATAAATTCTTATGTCCTTTACTTATTGTGAAGTGGTTTAATGTAAATCTAGCAATCACAAGTGGTAACATTTCCACTCTATCTTTGCTGAAATTTTTATGCATATTTTACATCAGAATTTTGCTGCAAATTTTTATTTTTATTTTATTTTCAATCAGCACAACCTTTTTTAATTATAGCAATTTGAAGAATGCTCATGGCTGTTGATGTGAATCTTTCAACTTGTCTGTTTTCTCTTTGGTGAATACTTCAATATATTTTATTATTTATCTCAATAATTTAAATGGCTAAACAAAAGAAAACAAAATAATACTGGTAATATTGATGAAAAAAAGAAGAAACAAAAAAGAGAAGAAACCTAAAGTTCAGAAAAAAGTGTAAAAATACACAATGTTGCAATGTTCTGCTACTCAATATAGACATCTAGTCAAATCAAAAACTTAGGTGAAATTCCTTGAAACAAAATATGACCAAATTTAATCCACAGACTAGCCAGCACATACTTGAAAAGGCTAAATTACAAACAAATGACATCTATCTACCCATAGGTTAACCAATTCAAACAAGTTCCTTTCAATTATAAAACTCTCTCACTATCCAAATAATCACTGACAAAAATTTACCAGTAATAGAACTTGACACATTTAGTCATTCTGCCTTGAGAGAAAAAAGAATGACAATCACATATGGCAATCCTACATATCTCATACCAACACAGCCTGCTCCACAAATTTCAAGGCATCAAATGTGTAATATCTGCCTAAACATTTAACATATATATTCTACAAGTGTGCTGACAGAAAGAAAACAAAAGCATGAGCAATCATGGAGGTGTTGGAGCATGGATGACAAGAGTGACTAACAAAATCAAAACTGATTTCGTATGTGCATAATAACCAAATGCACTTACAGGGTAGTAATGGTAAGACATGGTAACCCAATTTTCACCAATATTAAATGGATCAATTAGTTGAAAGGAAGGTTAGTGTGAGTGGAGGGATAAAGGAGGACAAAGCTGAATGGCATGGGAGGAAAGTGCAAGCAGGGTACTGGTTCGTTTACACCACTGGAAACAAGACCACAAGTGGAGCGGTCAAGTTTAGGAGGCCAAAGAGATGGTGCTGACGGCCATCCTTTCTACTCCTGTCTTGTTAATGAAGTGTTATTCATTTCACTCTATCCTGTCAAGACACACAAAAGCAAAGCAAATTAAAGTAATAAGGAAGGATAACTACTTTATTTTTTTAGAGGATGGTGTTGTAAGAATGTCATCAGATTTGTAATGTTAAACATTAAAAAATGCTCCAATAATTTACAGATTGAAAATTTCATTATAAAGACAATGCAAAACTATATATAACTTCTGAGTATTTACATTAATATCATCACTATAGATATGCTGCTAACATACATACACAGTTCATACATATATAAAAGTTGAATGTTTTTTTAGTGGGAGATTTTTTGGGTTTCTCTCTTTTTAATTTTTCCTGAGGAAAAATATGATGAATTCTAGTTAAAGAACAAACTAAATATTGGATTACTAATCATTCTCATCAGGTAAAATGAATTCTAGTAAAAAGACACTGTAAAGTGTTGGATTACTATTTATTTTATCTTTAGGGTGGACATTTACTTAAAATAAAAAAATGTCTGGAAAAAATGTCAGCAATAGTTATCTAAATTCTCACTGGCCTGTATCGTATTTTGAGACAAAAAAGGAAAAGGAGAAAGGAACAGGGCAAAGGAAAAAAGAAAAGGAAAAAAGCCCAGAGACTGTTAATAAGAATTACTGTTGTTGATGCTGTTAATTAATCTACAATTGTAATTTTGCAAGGCCATTTATAAGAACAAGATATATATAAAGATTACATGCTGTTCAAAATAATGCAATAAATATTTCAATTTGCAAAAACATAGGATTTTTAAGAGATAAAATTAATGTAATGTGAATGTCACTTTATTGTCTATAAATGAATATAAAAAAATGAAGAAGAAAGTACACAAATAAAGTGAAAGCAAATTTTAGATAACATTTTAAACCTTCTCTGTGTAGTAAATGTTACATTCAAGAGGTTGCATTTAGCAAGAAAAATTAGGTTTCATGTATATTTAAATTTGTTATATATTTTTGATGTAGTTGATAAATGTATGTGTTGAATTTACATAATTAATCTACAAAACAAAAAATACTATTTAAAAAAAATTAAGTTAAATTGTTGCCAAATAATTCATTTCGTATAATTAGGTCAATTGGCACATCTTAACCACTTAGTGAAAAACTGAAAAATTCAAATATAATCTCGTTATTCAATTCAATGATAGCTCAGTTAAAATGAATATTTATCAAAATAAATTTGATTATTTTATATTTTATTTAATCTTGCATTCCACATAAATAAATAAATAAATAAATAAATGCAACATACCCTAGACAACCTCTCTTCAAGGGAGTGGAGAGGTTAAATTTTTGAACATAGGCATTTTACTTTAGCATAATATTAAAAAAAAATTAATTGAAAAAGCAAACAAACAAAAATTGGTCATTGTACAACTAAATTCCTCTGCCAGTAGCAGAATTGGCACACAGGAATGTAGTAAGATAACAGACAGACCAACCTCAAACTATAACATGATTTCTGTTCATGCAGAAAAGATGTCATCAATCATAAATGTCATGCACATATACCTTCTTCTGCGGATGGAAGTCAGCCAGAACACAGCACCAAAACTGCTGTAAGATCAGAGTTTAGACTTGTTTCTAAACTTTCAAATTTACAATTTGGCAAATGTGGAATCTAGGATGCTTATCAATAGCTTTCATCAAACAGTAGATTCCGATTAATTGGAACACATCAGGACTAGAATCTTGCTTGGTACAATTAAAATATCCCTATTGTGAAGTTCCATATAAAGAGTTCAAAAAGTAGGAAACAAAAAACAATTTATTGAGCAACAAAAATATTGTAAATGAATTCTGGAACAAATGGTACTGATCAGATAAAAATACTTAGGCTAAAAACAAATTCAATTGTAATGTATGTATTAAACTCATATGGATGTAATCCTTAACAGTTAATGGTGTTGGAGAAATTTATCAAGTGTATTCTGCTATGTTCTCTTGACTGACTGCCTAGTGAACAAAACCAGTACAGGTATTTTGTGCTGATAAAAGACTTCATTCATTGCCTCCTACATGAAGCATCATAATCCAGCAATAAATTTCCTGGTGTTCTGATTAGCCACTCGTTCAAGCTTAGGTGTGTCATTATTTCTTGATCTTCTGATGTCTTCTGAGTCTTCTGATGTATTTTTATGTCTTTTGATGTCTTCTGAAGTCTTCTGATGTATTTTGATGTCTTCTGATGTTTTGCTGCAATCTGCTGAACAATTGCATCCACATAATTTCATTTTCACTCTACCACTCTGCATGCAAACTCTTCATCATTTCTGACATAGTGTTGCACTTCCAAAAATTGTGTCATCTTCACTATTGGTAACATCTGGTATCTCCAAGCTTGCTTTAAAACCATAGTGAGCAAAGCAGTTCTGAATAGTCTTGCTGCAGATTACTTGCCAACTATATGGAACAAAATGTACTGTTTTTAAAAGGTTAACTTTTGCACTGACTTCTTTGACTGTTGAAGATGATGATAGTAGATCTTCTTCAACTGCTACCAACTTTCATGATGCAACGTCTTCAAATTTTTAGTGATTCTCATATACATTGGTTGCCAATGGTGAGGTAATGGGATGCAGAAAATCTAGATGAATGTGTTTCAAACAATCTAAATGAAGGTGTATCATGCAGTTGACAAAAAGCAGTTGAATTTTTCTTGACTTTCATTGTAGTTGCACATCCAAACAGCCATTTCTTTAAAATTTCAGAAGTCACCCACACATTTTTATTAGGAAGGTACAGAACTGGTGAACTGTCCATTCTAAGACCCTTAAAGCTTAGTACTTTTTCCAATAGCCATCAGTTGCTGACAAGTATGAAAGCATAACAGTCACATGATCTCTGAACCCATCAGTGTTGTGTCTGTAGCATAGATAACATAGTGGTGTGACACTAAGACAGGCCTGTTTCATTGGTACTGTAGATATCATCTGCAAACAATTTCTGAAAAGTTTGTATTTTTGCAGATTACTATTGTTCAACATGAAGGCAGCAACAGCAGTGTCCACATATGCTTTCTTGAACTGAATGTCATGCTTAGATTTCTGTCATGACAACTAATCATATGTTGCTTTGAAATCCTTGTCATCTGCTTTTTAACTAACTCCTTTAACTTACTTTTCAGCATTGGACCACTTAAAGGCAGTCCACATTCAGTTACAACAGAAAACCAGTGACTGAGAATTTCCTCAACATCTAGATCCTTGCCTTCATGCTTTCATATATGGAATGTTTCCTGTTGTCTGCATAGTGCCAATTCTTCTCACACTTTATATTCTGCTGTATCATTTGTGCGATTGCAGATTTCGGTACTCCAGCTATGCCTCTACCAGCTGGCGATGAGTTGTGTTTGGTGATTGGCTTTTGATAAGAGTTGAAAAAGGCAATTCTTTTAGCTAGTGGAATTTTTACAAAGGTCTGAAATTTTATAAGCAAAATCACTGCAGACTATGGGCACACTCATTACTGTGTCAGGACACATATGTATCTTTAGTGATCACCAGTGCACTGCCCAACAGTGACTGTAAGAAGAATTACTATACTGTTTGAATAGCATGCATTCATTACTGAGTGAATCAGTGATGACTCAGTCCGTCTTGCTCCAGGTCAAATGCTCACCATCTAGTACTCCCTCTCACAATTAAATGGCATGCTATACAAACAAGTGAAGCAAATTCAGTTACTTTCTCAAGTAAGCTTTGTCCCATGTAATTTTAACCCATGAACTGTTAACAAAAATCTACTCAATCTCCTAAACTAAAAAAAAATTTGAAGGAAAAAAAATAGATAAATATGTAATTCTGAATTAAGATTTATCCTGAAATACATACCACATTCTTGTGTCCACATGCTTGTAGTATGGTGGGGAAACAAAACAGACTTAGCTAATGAAAGCTATTCCGTCTTAACAATCATCAGAGCACATCATACAGTGGCATGCATTTGTGCCCAAACTGAAGGCAAATGAGTGACAATGCACAAAACAAAAGGGTACTAGTGAGAAGTTGTCTCATACTTACAAGGGGTAAAAACCGAAGAAAAGGTGAGAAAAGTGTTACTCAAGCTGTAGGAGATAGCATTCAATCCAGAGGAAATGTACCAGTTTCTCTAATAGGGTGAGGGGCAGAAAGAGAAAGAGAGAGGACAAAAAAGACATTCAAGAAAGACTAGCCAACTTTATGAAACACCATATTAAAAACAGCTTGATAAAGAGTACTACTGCTTGGATCGCACTTGAGTTAAGACTGTGGAGACACCTGGTTCTAGAATGGTCAAAGGGAGACTAGCCAATTTTATGAAACACCAAGGTAAAATTACTAATGGTCTGAATCAGGTCAGGTAAGACTCCAGTGGGTGTAATATAGCTTTTTTAATGAGAAAATCTCTAGACTCGTAAATATCCCTAAAGAAGGACACACAGAAAAATAATCTATATTTTATAATCTTGATGAATGATGGTTTTTAGATCTAGAGAACACAAGTGATTAGAAAAATCAAATATCTTAAACTGACTACATTGTACTCAAAGTAACAATGTCAGTTTGACTGATTCAAGTGCTGGGTGTGTGCAAACACAATTCGCAGTCAAAGTTGTTTTAGAGTTGAGCTAGGCAACATGTTCAATTTTTTTGTTCAACATGATAAATATGACAATGCACAGCCCATCAGAAGAATTTATGCTGCATGAGCAACATATATGGTGTGACAGACAAGTTGATTAATTTTGTTTAATTTCCAGTTGTGATAATTACTAGCAAATAGAAATTTTAATGAACATCTGGAAAAGATAATCTGCAGTATGTTGAAATTAAGTTCACTATAGTTGTTTTTTAATCTCTTCAATGGTTGGTGTCAATAAATATTATATCTGTACTATATCCTAAGTGCATCTTCAGTGAAGAAGAAACAATTATACAACATAATTCCTTTTACTTCTAGAAGGCTAAAATTTTATCAGTTATAAACTTATCAAGTGTCCAGTTTTAACTGCTGTATTACTTTTTCACTGCTGTTCCCTAAATGTCAAGTCTTAAATGCTGTTTTAATTTTCACTGATGTTACCCTCTAACACTGTTTAAGAAAATACAATAAAATATAAATGCAAAGAATGGAAAATCCTCATGGCCATTAACATTTCACTGCATTTTATTCTAAAGTACAAATGCATCATGTCTCAAACACCACTTTAGACACTAATTATTTTATATAATAGCCAATTATACAAAACACTTCCTTTTATATTCTAAGTCTAAAATTGCATAAAACTGAAACAAAACACTGATACACCTAATAAATCATAGAAGCTACTAATAGGATATATTAATTAGAGAGTGTTCAAAACCAATCAAATGAAAATGCTACTGAGAGAAAGACAGCATGTGAAATAACCAAAGAGACTCATAAATAAAACACAATGCCATATGATTCACAATAAAAGATGTGTGCATGACAACAATGCATTTGAAAGCTGACCAAAGTCTAAAGAGCATAAAAAATAAATAAACAGAAGACCATTGTCTACAAAATGTCCGAATGTACTGTTCACTGACACAAAACATCTCACTTGTTTGGTGGTGAAAAATTTATCAAATTATAAAACTGTAAAACGGTTTTATGAAAACATGATAACAGCTATATATTCTTGAAGATCTTTGAAATATCTTTATACCTGTGAGAGTTTCCCCAACTATATCTGTTCTTCTCAAAAACACAAAACATATATGTACAAATAAAAAATAAAACACAAAAACAAAAACCCAAATACAAATTTATATACATTAAAAGTGTGTTACAATTAACACACACACACACACACACACACACACACAAACGTTTTTCACTAAGACAACATTTTTATAGAATCCATCAAAGACCAATTAAAACTAACAACAAAAAACTGAAAAGATTAAAAAGAAAATTACTCACAGGATTTGTCTGTGTTTAGAGGGGAAACATAATTTGAAGGAAAGAGGCCACTTCTGCCATTGATTTCTCCTTGCCACCAATCATCATTGTCACGGCTTATAACAGTGATAACAGCTTCTTTGTCAAATGACAGCTCATCTTCATTCTGAGCAGTATAGGCATATAGTGACACCACTTGCTCCGCTGCAGCTGCACACAAAATGCATTTATAACATTTTACTTTTTAAGAAGTCTTACTAGTTGTATTGTTTCTCACTGTAAAATTTACATATGTTAATTCATGATGTTGTTACAAACATCTTGCTTAGATATTGCTACAACATGATTTATTAGTAAAATTGTTTCCTTATTTGTTAGCAACATGATTTATAAGAAACACTGTTTCCTCATTTGTTAGCAACAAGATTTATTAGTAGTTCTGTTTCCTCATTGTTAGCAACATGATTTGTCAGTAATATTGCTTCCGCATTTGCTAGCAACATGATTTATTGTAATATTGTTTCATCATGTGTAAGGATTTTGCTCCAAAGTTTCTGCATGCTAATTGCTAAATAAATTGCTTATCCCTAACTGATATGTGTGAAGGCATCTCATTCTGTTTTTTTCTACACACTATTTGCTAACTACAATAAAAGTACACTAAACAACAAAAGCACACACTTTTCCTAAATACAACAAAAGTGCATTATTTGCTGAATGTAATAAAATTACACTTTTTGTTTGATACACAAAAGTACACTAAATGCTTAAATCAGTATAAGTACACTAATTGTTAAATACAATAAAAGTACACATTTGTTAGATGCAATAAAAGTACACTATTTGTTACATACAATAAAAGTACACATTTGTTAAATACAATAAAATTACACTATTTGTTAAATACAATAAAAATACACATTTGTTAAATGCAATAAAAGTACACATTTGTTAAATGCAATAAAAGGACACTAATTGTTAAATACAATAAAAGTACACATTTGTTAAATACAATAAAATTACACTATTTGTTAAATACAATAAAAGTACACATTTGTTAAATACAATAAAAGTATGTTATTTACAAGTACAGTTAACAAGCTATATTAATTTAGTATGGTATTTTGTTACAACTAATCAACACATCTATTCCCTGAGAATGCCAGAACAAAAACTTAATAATAGTACACAAGTTTTACTGCTGTTTTGGGCACACTATTTGCTATTTAAAATACTTAATAATAATAATAGAAACATTTTACTGCAATCTTGTTTGGCTGATTCTGCACACTATTCATTAAATAAAATGAGTTATATGTTTATGTATCTTGCATTAACATGTTTTTAATATGTAACTCAAAGAGTAGACTTAAAATTTCTTCTCAAGCCTGTTAACATTCCTGACTCTGAGCATTATTTTACTCACCTGGAGGCAACGGAGGTGCATGGGTTGGCACAGGCTGAGGGGTGGCACTGCGACTATTATTCTGCTGCTGAATCTGCTGGACAAGAACAAATAAAATGACTAACGACATTGTTGGTTCCTTAAAAACAATCAAACAAAAGAATTGAACAATAAATAATTACTTCAATTAATTGTTGTAATTAAAATGTTTAAAATAATTCTCTCCTGCTGAATGATGAAAATTCAAATTATGAAAGTGTTTTACTGAACACATGATGACAGCTATAGATTCTTGCAAGATCTTTGAAATATCTTTCCTCTTCTGAGAGTTTTCTCAACTAAATTTATTCTTCTCAAAGTCACACAACATTCAACTAAAACAAACTCAAACACAAAAGAAAAACCCAAATACAAATGCATAATCATGAAAAGATGCTACAAATAAACAAAAAATCGTTATAAATTAAATGCAAAATTATAACTCAAGTGGAAACCCGAACTAGAACTAAAATTTACAAATACTGCTTACCAAAGATAAAGTGATATTAGGATCTGGAGTGGATCGAGCACTAGAAGAGCCAAGCAGCTTGACATAATTTGCAGGGAACCATCCAATTTTTTTCCTCTGCCCTCGTGCCTAAATGTCAAAAAATATTTGTCACAAAAATCTGTACAAAATGAAAAAATCTTCATTGTCTCAGTAATGGTTCCATACCATGAGATTTATCATTTTTATATCTTTACAACAGTGACCACACTAACCCAGCAAAAGTGAATATATAAATCATGAGTAAGCTAAAAATGCATGCTTATGAAGAAATGATATTAATGTGCCAATGTCTCAATTTTTCCTTGCTAAACTAGCAATGTTTTGCATCCTGACAAAGTTTCCAGGCTGGTTGGTTTTCCCTCCCAAAAATATTTACTTCACAGTACAAAATGTCACTGCAAATTTTTACATTGTTTTATTTCTACTTTTGAATGGCAGCCATATTTAACATATTCTGATTTAAAGTAACATGTACATATCAGACATAACTAATAGAATGGCATCAGAAAATAAACAATATTTGCCATCCCCTGCCTGTCATTTTTGTCACCGAAGTAAGAATCAACATTTTAGCTGATACATGGTGAAACAATATAACTTCTATAAATATTTCTGCCAGACATTCTGTCCAAAAGCCTTTGGATTTCTTTGGACATAAAAATATTCAAGCAGAGATCTGTTCCAAATCATTATTAAGATCAGTGCAAAAAAAAAAAAAAAATGTTTATTGCTATACTGTCCTGTAAATGGACTTAAATAACCAGTTTTGAAGAAAAAGGAGTTGTAAATACTCTTGACACTATTCAATTTACTTTAGTCAATGTTGGTTAAGCCAATACCGGCATTTTCTTGCATTATGTACAACCTTTGTCTTTAATAACATATCTTGTAATGTATGCAGTTGATTGATTTTGTTGTTGTTGAAGTAATGAACTGTCCATGCAGGGAATGACAATGGGAGTAGGATGTGAAATAAACAATTTTTGTAAACTATCAAATAAACAAATGCAACTATCTATACTTACTTTTTTCTTTTTCAACAGGCTTCAGTCTTTCTAATCTTTGCTTGCACTTCATCAAATGGAATCAGTATATTTGGGGGTTTTTTTTTAGCTTTTCAAATTTACTCTATTCCCCAAAAAGAAGGAATGGATTGAAAACACCTTTGATACTAGGAAATGATTGAGAAAGCACTTTTTAGTAGCACTGGTCTGAACTCTGTAAGGACATAATTATATACTAGGAAATGATTGAGAAAGCACTTTTTAGTAACACTGGTCTGAACTCTGTAAGGACACAATTACTTTTTAGTAACACCGGTCTGAACTCTGTAAGGACACAATTATATACTATGAAATGATTGAGAAAGCACTTTTTAGTAATAATGGTCTGAACTCTGTAAGGACATAATTATATACTAGGAAATGATTGAGAAAGCACTTTTTAGTAACATTGGTCTGAACTCTGTAAGGACACAATTACTTTTTAGTAACACTGGTCTGAACTCTGTAAGGACACAATTACTTTTTAGTAACATTGGTCTGAATTCTGTAAGGACACAACTGTCTGCATGCATTCATACACCAGGCTCAAAACCTTTCAATTTTAATTACAGAACACCACAGTAAAATAGCTTACCTGTAGCTCCCCTTCCCACCACCCTCGAGGTGACTTCTGGCGAACTTGGATCATGTTACCTGGTTCTAATGACAGCTGACCACTGCCTGTAGCCACATACTGAGCAATCACCATTGCAATTTCTGTAAATATATAATCCAAATATTATATTAAATAATACTAAATTGCCTTTACTAGTGTTACTTACCAACTATTTCAATGATAATACAAATATAAAAGTGTAATTTTATGTGGCAACATTACATGTAGAGTAAAATTAAAAACTTTCAGATGTGAAAATAATGCACTGTGGTCCATCAATCCTTCTGAACACTTCCAAATGAAAAAAAAAGAGGACAACAATGGATCTTTTCTTTCATAATTTATACAGCTGATAACATCATAAAAAAATAATTAAATATATCTTTTATCATGTATTATTTATTGGTTCATTAAAAAATATAGTATTTATCATAAGGCTGACACAAATGCATCTTCATGTCTTACAAGTATAGTATTTTCATACTGCTAAAACAATTGCTAACAAATTAAATGTTCGTTAGTTATAGAAAGAAACTGTCAGCTTAATAAATATCACTAGCAAAGTGGTCTTTCTTACACAGGATAATGCTGGTGTTGATTTAACCCAACATCAAATAAAATAAATCGAATAGTATCAAGAGCAAATACAATTCTTTTCTCTTCAAAACTGGTTACACAAGTCCATTTATATGAAAGCACAACATGAAACATTTTTTGTCAGAGATCCTAATAATGAGCTGGAGCAGTTCTCTGCTTCAATATTTATACAAGTGTTGTCCAAAATTCTGAAACATAGCATCATGACTTGTACATGAAGTGTAGTTAACTATGGTTCAACTCAAGAAGCTCAATGCATATGTTCATCTGCTGCTGTTTGTTTTTTTCTTGTGAAACATGGTTATTGGTAAATGTCACTGCTGTCCTGAGATCTCAAAGATTTCTTGGTATGGCCCTCAAATGTCCAAAATGCATGTGATTTTGAAGTTTCATTCCATAGAGGGATCGTTTGCAAAAATAAAATCATCAAGTTTCTGCTTCTTTGGCTGAAGGGATCAGATAAGTAGATGTAGCACACGTTGTACAAAAAGACACATGTTGTACAAAAAGACACACGTTGTACAAAAAGACACATGAATATTTCAATACAATATATTAAAATAACATGTATACTCGGTGTGGCGAGATGCTAAACTATGACAGGAATACAGGAACTGAGACTGAGCATGAGAACAGCAGAGTCATGTTTTTCATATCACCTCTCAAATGTACACGCTGAGCACATATAGATGAATTTACATAAGTTAAATGCACTTAAGATGCAACACTATTGCAATCAGAATCTATTCAGATTGATGGCCTCTGATTAGTCTTTAAACTGACACAATTTGCTGGATGATAACTATTTTTTTAAAATATAAAATCTGCTACTAAAGTGTTTTATTTTTAAACCATTATAAAAAAAAGAAAAGAAAGATACCTAATAATTTCAGCTTAGCTGGTGAAAAAGAGAGGGGGGTTTTGATTAACAAGTTAGTGATTTTGTGCCCAGAGTCTGACCATTAACTGTCAATTACTTGCAGGCTAAAGAGTTGAAAGATCTAGTTCAATCAAAAAAGGGTTTAAAAATCTGACACAAAACTACAGATTATGGGATAATAGTATGTGTATATGTATATATAAAAAATTAGGTTTCCATGTTCAAAAGATGAATTGAGAATTATAATGGTTTATCAAATGAAATGTTTTTAATAAGTCTAGGTTGTTCACAACTTGAATGTTTGCAAATCAAGAGTTGTCTTCATTCAAATGTTATTCTTAAAGACAATAGTAAAAATATTATAGGTTAAAATTAATATACAGTAAATTACTCACCAGGCTTCTTCGTAATTTTTTGGCCAGGCTGAAATATAAACAAAGTCATTATGATTAAAAAGATAAACAGTGATCTTAATATAGATTACATTAATGATGATAATGATTTTTAATAAAATAATAAGACAATTAAAGAACAGATGAAACTTTTGACAAGTATCAATTATTTTAATTTATTATTTATTTTATCTATCAAAATAATTATGAAAAATGAATGCCACCTTTATATTATTTGGAATTATGCATATTTTCTGATTAGTTAGCCAGTTTTAAAATTTTAGATGATGTATCCATAATTTTTTTAAGTAATCAATAAGTGATCTGTTTGAATATGAATGTGTATGGTATTTTTTAACAGGATACATAAAAATAACTGAATGACATACCAACTGTATTGCTTCAAAATGTCACCCTACAGTATTAATGCTACTTTTAGTACCTTTGTTACTAATGCTATTACTTTTAGCACCTATAGTACTAATGCTATTATTTTTAGCACCTATAGTATTGTTAGTACTTAACACTTATAGTACTTTTAGCACCCATAGCATTAATGTTATTACTCTTATCACCTATAGTGCTAATGTTATTGCTATTATCACCTATAGTACTAATGTTATTACCCTTATCACCTATAGTATATGTACTAATGTTAATGCTCTTAGCACCTATAGTTCTAATGTTATTATTCTTAGCACCTATAGTACTAATGTTATTGTTCTTAGCATCTATAGTACTAATGTTATTGCTCTTAGCAACTATAGTACTAATGTTAATTTGATCTTAGCACCTAAAGTATTAATCTTATTTATTACTCTTAGCAGCTATAGTACTAATATTATTACTTTTAGCATCTATAAGTTCCGCAGAAGTGATTAAAATACATACTTCTTTAAAGAGTGAACTAATAACATTACTTTTGCTTTTAGCACCTTCATATATGTACTGTTTAAGTGACTGAAATGCTTACCTATAGAGCTACTTCAAAGATGAAATAGTACTGTATAACTATTAAAGCAACTACAGTAATGCTTAAGTGACTGAAATGTATACCTACAGTACTGCTTCAAGCAGTGAACCTATTACTACTACTATTGCTGTTTATACATTTCAATATATGCTTTAATAATGTTTGTTTAAAAGATAAACCTATCCTCTAAGTTTTGCTTTAAACAGTGAAAGTACCACTTAAGTGACTGAGATTTATAGTTATAGTACTGTTTAGTGAAGTGAATCTATAATACTATTTGCTGTTTAGAACAATTTTAAAATGCTGTTTAAGTGACTAAAATGCATACCTATAGTATAGCTTCAAAGAACGAATCTATAGTACAAACACTACTATCGATAGCAACTTTAAAGCATTGCTTCAGTGACTGAACTATATACTCAGTACAATTTTTAAAGGAAATCTACAGTATTAATATCAATGTTGATAGCAACTTTAAAAGTACCACTTCAGTGACTGAACTGTATATCTAGCATTGTTTCTAGAATGAATCTATAGTATTAATAATGATTGCAACTTTAAAGTAACAGTTAAGTGACTTAAATATATACCCTCCAAAAAGTGTACCAACAGTACTAATATTACTGCCTCTAGTTATCAACACTTCTACTAACATGATATATCTAATGTACTGCATTGAAGGGTTGAATTAACTATAGGACTTTGAGTATCTAAGAACTGTTCAAATAAGAGAAGTGGATGATGGAAGAACTCTTCAAGTGAGAGAAGTGGATGACAGTAGAACTGTTTGAGTGAAAAAAGTGGATGACAGTATGACTTAGTGATAAAAGTGGATGATAGGACTGTTTGAGTAAAAAAAGTGGATGACAGTAAGACTGAGAAAAGTGGATGACAGTAAGACTGAGTGAGAAAAGTGGATGACAATAAGAATGAGTGAGAAAAGTGGATGACAGTAAGACTGAGTGAGAAAAGTGGATGACAATAAGATGAGTGAGTGAGAAAAGTGGATGATAGTAGGATTGTTTGAGTTGAGAAAAGTGGATGACGGTAGTAACTAGTACTGTTTGAGTGAGTAAAGTGGATGACAATAAGACTAAGTGAGAAAAGTGGATGACAGTAGGACTATTTGAGTAAGGTGGGTGTCAATAAGAGTGAGAAAAGTGGATGACAGTAGGACTGTTTGAGTGAAAAAAAGTGGATGACAATAAGACTGAGTGAGAAAAGTGGATGACAGTGGGACTGTTTGAGTGAGAAAGGTGGATGACAATAGAACTGTTCTCGGGTGATGAATTAAACCAGGACAATAAACAGATTATATATTATCATCATTTACTATACATACAAGAACAGTTGCGGTTAGATGACAGACAGTTGTGCCTGCCTATCTAGAGGAAAACCAATTATTCTTAATTTTTAATAATTATTTCTTTTTCTTAGAGCTAAATTGCACCATATATATAGTTTTTAAAAATTAACCTGAATCCTTAATACTGAATATTAATGAATAGATGAAATGGTGTGCTTATTTACATGCCTACTAATAATTGTTTTAAAAATAAAAGGTATACTGCAGCTGGTGAGCACCTCATCAAAACCTTCCATTGCTTCTGAGTCTATCAGAGAAGAAAACCTAGGTGGAGCAATAGGCAGAGAATCTTCAGACACCAAACCAGACATTATAACTGACTGTGATGGCATTTTCTCAACAGCTGACACATCACTCATTCCCACTTGAGCAAACAGAGACAGTTCTGTCGTGGAACTACTGGCCGAGAGAGCTGCTCCATTATCAAAGTGGAATTCCGAGTGCATGTTAGATGCACTGACATCTGGAAACATCTTATCCTGGTTGGTTTTGCTGGAATCGAATGTGGTTTCCAGATTGCCAAAGTCGAGCTCAAAAAGATTACTGTCAATCGATGTCTGAGTGGCAATTGGCACTGCCTGATTCAACTTCTGATGAGCGTCTGCTTCTATACTCTCTGTTCCCAGAGGACTGGAAAAGTTTTTATCAAAAACCTGCTCTCCTAAAAAGGCACTGGAGAAGTCAATCTCTAAAGATGGTGATGTAACAGGAAATGGATCTCCAATTACTTGCTGAAAGGGATCATCACTGAAAACAAGGCTATCTTCTTTGTTTAATTTGCCCAAAACAGAATCATCAGATTTTGCACTGTTATCAGACTTCAAAGGTAATATGTTGCCAAAAGCAGCAAAGTCAAAATCTAAGCCATTGCTATTCTTGTCTGCCATTACAGCCTCTGAAATGTGTTGAGTGGACAATGATGAAAAATCTGCAAAGGCTGGTTCTAAATGTAAACTAACTGTCATGCTAGTGTTTGCTACTTCTGACTGCTCCTTACTGAAGATCTGTGGAAAGGCTGGCACAGAAACACCATTAAAGCCAAGTCCAGTTTGTCCAAAGTCAAACAGATCACTATCTGACTTTCCTGATGAAGAGTTTGTAGAAATGACAGCTTCTGGAGGTTGGGAAGATTCAGAAATGACTGAAATGAAATCAAACTGAGCACTTTCTGTGTTGATTTGTGGTGATGTGACAGTGGAGTGGTTTGGTTCAATTGAATGCTGTGGAAAAGCAGCAAAATCTTGTTTCAAGCCAAGTGTTGCAACACTTGATGGTATTGGTTGTGGTGCCGGTCTTTTTTTGCTGCTAGGAGCCATGGGGGCTCGCCGTTTTGGTTTCTGACCTGCTGTCACTGCCTTTGTAGAACTGTTTAATTGTGATCCTATCTCCTACCACATGATTTGTTTCAAAAAAAGAAAAAAAGAAAAGCCACAAACATAACTTTCAAGTTCTAATTCAACAAGGTTTATGAAAAAATACAGAGATAGTCCTTTCTTAACGCAGTACCTTTTTAAGTGCCATATACAATTTTTAGAAAGTAGTACTGAATGTAATTAATATAATGCATTCATTTGCAAAATGTAGTTTTTAATATCAATTTAATAGTAATAAAAAATTTGCCACTTTAGTCAATATTCTGAAATAATACCGAAAAAAAGACGCCTATTTCAGTACAAATGTTATTTGTCAGAAAGATTACTACTGCAATTAATTAGTGACAGGTCAATAAAAAAACAAAAACAAAAAACCATGCATTTCAGTTGTTGTGAGTAGTGGTGAATTATTGAGAGGGGGGAAAAAATTACTATATGGAGTCAACCACTACTGAGCACAGTGTTACATCACTAATTTCACAGATGAAGCTAATATTTCCAGTGGTCTATCATGTAGTAGCATTTCTCTCATCAGCAATAATACTGATAAATAGTTGATATGAGATATTTAAGTATCAATTGTTGGATTCATTTTATTACCCTATGCAATCAATTCATAAGCACATTTTCAAAAATGTGATCTATCATTTATGATTCCTATGTAAATTCAGGTTTTTTTTAATATGTTTTTGTAAACATGACAATTCCTAGGAACATAACTATTGTGTTAAGCAAGGACTGCCTCTGTAAACATAAAAATGTTAATGTGCACTAAGTTTCTAGTACTTTTTTTAAATAAAGGAATCTGAATGTAAAATACAATTCCTAAGAACATAACTATTGCATTAAGCAAAGACCGCTTCTGTAAACATAAAGGTTTAAATGTGCACTAAGTTTCTGAGTGCTTTAAAAAAAAAAAGGAAGTATAATGTAAAATCAATAAAGCATAAATAATGGAGGTTTTATGCATAAAAAAATGAAAATTTCTTCATGTTTATTATTCATTTTGAAAAAATGCCCAGAGATATTAGCAGGGTGTGATTTTTGGAGCTCAGGTCACAGGAGCCACACAACAAGACTGTTTCACCACAAAGCTGAATCACAACAGGATATGCTAGTTTACTGTCCAGAGCTATGAGATTTTTTTTATCATTGTTTAAACTGAACATATGTGCATTTATATTTTTTCTTATGTGAAGAGTTAGTTGTTAATGGAAACTGCTCAACAGTAAAATCAGCACAAAATAAGGAATACCAAACCAATGTGAACAAGCCTTGTTTAAAATCCAGTCTATCTCCAAACAGCTGTCAAAGGTAAAATTGCAGTAAGTGTTTCAATAGGTTGCAAACAGGTGCAGAATGTGCATTTGCGAGAAAAGTGTGATCAGGTGAGTAAGCCAAGAATAATACATAATAATATATATCTATTAAACTGTTTCTTTCGACCTATAAAAAGTAGTATGGTAGTCTTGAAAGAACACTGCTCAGTACATTATTTATTTCCTTTATTACTAGTTGTTTTATATGCATTTATAAATTTATTTATTTTAAAGCAAGGGTAGAGAGAAAGAGAAGTCACTGTGCTTTGTATCATTATCTTTGTGCTAGCAATAATAAACTTGAGGGAATGCTCCAAGAGAAAAAAATAGAAATAAAGGAGGAGAAAACAAGGTCAAATCAATAATCTCAACATACCAATACTTACTGCTGCTTGTCTATGCCTAGAGCAAAAGTATTTTAAAGTTTCACACAAAATACTCAGACATATAAATCAAATGAAAACTGGTGTATGGAATGGACAGGAAATGGAAACACTGGGTGACTTAATCCTTGAAATAATAATGTCACACCGAAGCAAAAAGTCCAGAAAATCTTGCTAAAACAATTGGCCATGACAGAAGACTCTCTCTTTCTCAATTCAGTATTAATTGTAAACTTTTAAAAAAAACTGAAAAGTTGCCATAGCAGATTTTGTATTATTTTTTTAACAAACAAGTCAAAATTTATCTTTATCATTGATAGTCCTATATCTACATGTTACTAAACAATGTACTTAATTAATTTGTGCACATTACATTCAGTTTAGTTTTTATAATATAATATAATATTAAAAAACAATGATTAGTTTGCAAAACTATTTTATCAGAAGATATTTAGTACAAAATGGTCTATACAAAACATGGCTCAAAGTTTTCTTTTGATAACATATAAAAGATTTATCTTGAGAAAATTATTAAAACAATGAAAGGGAAGCAGACAAAACATGAACCATAGTTCTACTAGTAACAAATGTCAGCTTCAGCATAAAAGTTAACAGCAGCACTGCAACAACAAGAACATTCAATTTAAAGTTGAGAAAGTAATACATGAGTCACATTTCCTGCAGGTTGCAGGTAAAAAGTTTACCTTCTGGAAAAGAATTTATTAAATGAAACAAGTTTTTCTTTAATTCTTATCCGGTGTACACGCATACAAGCCATGACCAAAAGAGGCCATGTTAACTCAGAGGATATGAAAGATTACAGCACTTACCAAAATGTCCCTTATCCACAGATGTCTCAACTAGCACAAGGCACCAGGTATGATTGAAAAACAGAAGGGCCTATATGCATGCACATCTGGTAAGTATTGTAAAAAAATATCACCTAGAAAAATCCTTTTGTTTCACATACAACCAGATACAACAGGAGAATCACAAGAATTATGTGGGAATTTCCATGCTGCAATTTTAAAAATTTTTAAAGAAAATTTCTGTTTCCCATGTTAGTCAACAGGTCTATGTATCTTTGTCTCAGGGTATTTAATAAAATGTCTGAATGCAGCAACAAGCATAGACCTTAATTAGGCAACAGGTCTGATCTATCTTTGAGGATAAGATCCATTCTCTGGGCAAATGTACCACAAAGAGTGTGTACATTTGAAATGTGTTTTCTTAAAAATAAAGCAATGAAATATCATGTGTTTATATTCTATATATTCAGAATTGATGGGAGAGATATATAAAATAGTTGCATGAATATGTTTATTTATTTTGTAATTATTTGTAATACAAATTCATTTTGAACTGAAAAATTGCACCTCTTTTTGTTACATGCATATATAGCCATTTTCTTTAATTTTCAATGTAATAAATAATCTGACAAACTTAGCACATTAAGGTTTTCTTAAAAGCAATATTCAATATTCCTTTTTTCTGCAAATAGTCAATTATGTGAAGAAAAAATTTTCTTTGTAACGCTTAAGTTTCTACAAAAATTGGATACAAAACTTTTATTCTTTTACCCAAACTGCGATATGTCAGACAAAAGTACAACATGGTTTTTAATTAGTTTGTTTACTGGATGTATTTATATGCTAATGTTTTTCAAATTTGTTATATTCAGAAATATTCAGCTTTAGGAAAACTAATGTGACTTTGTTTCCTTTTTAACACATTACAATGGGATTAATAAATTTGTAAATATAAAATAATGACAATAATGTCGCAAACTACTTTCTTACATTTTTCAAAGGCGCCATATTCTGTAAAGATAACTCTCATGTCAATTTGTTTTGGTGTGATGAGTAAGTACAAAATAAGAAAAATAACTTTCATTTCCAATTCACATGCAAAGGAAAAGCAGGAAAATGTTTGGAATCATAAATGTTTCAAAACAGTTCAGATTTCTGATAATCTCAATATATTTTGATTAAACTGATTAATAGTTTACATATTTATGTACTTATCCATGAGGTTTCTTTTGCATTTAAAGTTTTACATAGCTGTACGTAGGTTTTAAAACCAAGCTAGTAAGGGTAGAAAAACCTGTGAATTAAATAACAAGAATAGAAATAAAATGATTAGGCTTATTATATATATATATATTAAAAATCATTATATTTAAATAAATACTTTATTTACTACTAAATAATATCCTCACAGCAAAACTTAGCCCGTTTTATGTTTAGTCGAGAAAAATATAGCTTCTTTTAGGATGGTTAATAATTTTTTAATAGGGTTTCCTTGTTGCAAAATTACAGTTTTATACCTTATTTTAAATAAAATATAAAAAATGTAATAATTAATGTAAAAGAAAATATATTCGTTGTAATGAGATAATTATGTTGCTTTTTTTTATAAATTCCTGGTAAAAAATACTTTCTAAGTTTTCAACAGAAACATACACTTTTTACAGATTACAAACTCCTATAACACCAACGCTTTTATAATATTTATCTTTACTTTTCTTTAATGTGAGCATTAGGTGCTGTTGTATACTCTGACATGTAAAATAATTAAATTTAATCCACTTTATTTTTTGCACTTCGTGTAACAAAATTGCTAAACTTGCTCATAGAATGAGCTATATATCTAGTTTATTAAAATGTTTGAATGTATCAGCAAGCATAAGTTTGGTCTCAATGAGTATGAATACCTAATATCTGGGTTCACTGGCTAAATAAAGTATTAACAGAGCCACCCTCACTCAATATTTCAATCCCTTCAGCCAGAGCAAGGCTATCCTACTGAACCCTACATCATGACAGCAAGAAGACTGTGACAGTCTGGCAGGATTCAGTACATTTATATTTTTGTCTTTTAACTTCAGTAGTTTATTTACAAGCACAAGCACTCTTAATGATGTTAAAAATAGCCTCTTGACTTTGACTTTTCAAGTCCACTCTAAACTGTAGTCTATTTACAAGCACAAGCACTCTGATCAGAAGCATAACACTATTAACAAACTCAATGAACTTGACTTCTTGTTTTGGAAGTTCAGAAAATCTCCTGTGTTGTCTATTTATGCACACGTGTCAAGCATAAAAATCAAACACACAGAAACACCCCCCAAACAAACATACCATTACCATGGATACTAAAACTACCAACCATACCTACAACCCTCCTCCCAAGAGTAAATGGCAAAAACATAACACAAACCTGATTGTATTTGAACAATACAATCAAGGCATCCAAATCACCTATGCATACACAATGACAGTCATCAAAATCTACAAATGACACCCATTTCACTCAGTTCTCACAAATAAACTGATAGGAAATCATGAAGTACTATACTCCCACAAATACTCATCATAACAAACTATAAAAATATTGCAAAACCCATATAATCAAAACAGATACCACACATCCACAATCATTAAAAACAATACAAACACTGCAAAACCAAGGAAAGTACACTACAGTAATGTGGGCTTCCAAGCCACAGACATTCTAAGCAATGAAAAATCTGACTGCAAAGCCAAATACATCAGTACATAATTCTAAACACACCATATATGTATATACAATAGAACTCACATAAAATACACATACAAAAGCACCTCAAGATACCCAACAACAAAATGTAAACAAGTGCATCACAAGTAAAGAGATAAAGACTAAACAAAACACTCCTCTTCCACTAAACAGACAACAAAACTTGTATGCACTGCAGACAAAGACTAAACAAAACACTCCTCTACCACTAAATAGACAACAAAACTTGTATGTACTACAGAAAGGATAGCACAGCAAACCACTTCTTAATATGCCCAATTACATAAAACTCAATGCTCAAAAGCTCAACAACATACTAGTACAAACAAAAATACCATTCACCAGAGTCACACTCTCCTTTCCCCTCCAAACAGCATAAAACAACAATACACAAAGTACTAATGCATTACCTAGTAAACACAAACACATTAAAAAAGAAATTAAAATAAAAAATATTCGTAAAGACAGTGGCTTAGTAATAATTATTTCTTTTTAAATATTTTTTTTAAATTCCTAATCCTCTACACCCTACAGCCAAGAACTTCTAATGAGAAGAAAATCTGTCTCTATAAAAAAAAAATTAACCAAAAACTAAACAAAATACAAACACTATCAATGACTCCCAGTTTTCAAATCCAGGAAGTTTGTTGCCAAAGACCTCCAGCAACAAGTGTCAAGAAATTTGAAATTAAAATAATTTAAAGTTTTAAAAGTGTTCAATCATTTATGAATTGTATAATCTGAGTCAAGTAAACAAGGCAAATGCTATTTATCTTTATGTGACATAACTCTATTTTACCTGTATTTCTAATTTCTTGACATAGTTTGCTGGAAACATGCCACTTTTGTCGCCTAAGGTTCCTGTCCACCAGTCTCCTTCCTTCTTTGTGACGACAATCATGTCACCCTCATTAAATGCAAGGTCGGTAGACTCGGCAGCTGTGTAACTGTACATAGCCACATAATACTCTGCACAAAATGAAAAATAAAAATCAGGTAACAATTTAAAATTTACATTGTATTTAGCATGTCCACGAACAATTGTGTAGTTTAAGGTAACAACAATAAAAACAAAATAAAATGAGCAAAGAGATGAAAGTCATGCAAGTGGAAAGGGAGACAGAGTGACTGGAAATGAGGCTGCTGTCTTGTCTTTGTTATGTAAAAGCAAAAAACTCTAAGTCCAGTTGCAACTCTAATAGGACAACTTGTCACATAATGGCTTATGTAGCCCACACCCACTCTCCTCCAAAAATAGACTACAAGCAAACCTAACTCTAGAATAATGACCCTTATTCCAAGGCTAATAATACCTAAGTTGTTATTCACTTAACAGACCAATCCAAGCACAGCTCAATTGCAAGGAACAAATGTACCAGAAACTCACCTAATAAGCGTCAATCCAACACAACTGACCATTGAGGCACCATGTGCTTTGGCTACTAGCTATTAACCCATATTACCATTCTCTGTATTACTGCCGAAGGTATGTGGTTTTGCTTGTATAATTAAATATTATTTCTATGTTAATTTAATCTTAATTATATTTTATATTGCTAAATTTTGCTAATGATATTAGAATGTATGATGACCATGTAAATAAAAGTGTTCTGTAAGAGAACATATGTGGACAAATTCTTAGTCCATGTGCATTTACTGGCAGTCCAGCACTTTATCTTGGATGCTGAATTTCGACGAGTGCTGAACCACAAAGCAATGCCAGAGCAGAACGACACATGCACCACATACTGGTTCAATGGACAATGTGCACATCTACTATTACATGTCACTAGGACCCTAGATGATACATCAGGTGAATCCTAAAGTTAACTAACTATAAAATCAATTAACTGTACAGTTTCAATCCAATCAAGCTTCAGTCAAACTTCAATCAAATTCAACCAAACTTCAATCAAAATACTTTCAGAGTTCTCTCAAAGTACTTGTATAAACTTACCTATTAGTTCACTCATACAAATGAACCAAATAACCACCAGAGTGCCATAGGACTTAAAAGAACATTCTCTTATGACACTACATAGATATTTATTTATAAACTCTAATTGTAACCACTGAATTATTTGCTATTTGTAAACACTTTCTGTCTTATTTTATTTCTTGTTAAATAGATTTATTATTGATACTAAGACTACTCTCCTGTTGGCGTGACTCACTTACATATTATATGTTGTAATCTGTTGCCTGTATGTAATTAATACACCTGGCTGTATGATTCAGGGGACTTGGAGCTATCTTCGAGAACTATCACTCTACTTTTCTATATTACCTATCTTCCATCTTTCTAATACATGTGGCCAGCCAGGTGTGTTTTGGGGATTAGCCTAAGGTTAATATCTTGCCCATCTCCCAGCAAAAGGTCACACAACTCTAAGCTAAGACAATATCACTCCCAACAACACACCCCTTTCACCACCTATGGTAAGGTAAATGAAAAACAACTTCTTAGGGTACTGACCACCAAGATGTCCAGTTGAGTACTACCCTGTGCAATTAATAAAAAAATACTAACAAAGACCATGGCAGCTAGGCAAACTTAATCAAAAGTTTTGCAATCAGTAAGAAATGTCAAAAAAAACCCAAATGTCTGCATACATGAAGTGCTCAATGTTCATGAAGGATTAATATTAGTTTACATATTCAAGTGAAATTGCTGCTGCTGATGATGATGATAATTTTATACAGCAGTAACAAAAATCTTTATACAAACTCCTGAAGATATAAGGAAACTTACAATAACGAACAAAATAACTCCCAATGCGAAATTACAACAAAATACAAATTCATATAGTTTTAAAAGCAAAATATACATGAAATGTGACACAGAAGAGATGCTGCTATACTTATTGATGAAAAAAACGTGGCTCAAGGCCCTCCTAAAAATACTCATGATCTCTTTGTTAGTCCCTTAGTTCAAAGACATTCATTCCAGGTGGAATTCTTAAACTGTCATTTTCAAATTTCAAAAACCTTTGTTTTGAAGTGAGAATGTGTGAGAACAAAATTGACAATCTATTTTGAGTTTGGATAAAATTAAATGCTTAAAGATAAAAGTATAGTAAATTCTTGTAAACATTCCTTCTTACCCACTCCATCTTTTTTGTCTGGCGAATCCCTTACTGTACTCATCTTCTCAAGAGTGCCCATCGGGCTTGAAGTCTGAGAACTGCCAAATTCAAACACATCATTTAAGAATATGCTGTTTTTCTTATCAACAACTTGCAAAAAACTTTTTAAAAAGAATCTATGCTATAATATACAAGCTCTTATGTACCTACAAATTAAATCAACATGGAAAGAAAACAAGCAAATGAAACTACCTGATCTGTACAGCATCAGTGGGTAAGAGTTTCACATAAGCTTTTGGAAACCATCCAACCTGTCAAAACATAAAGTATTTATTAAGAAATTAAAGATCTATTTCCAAAAATGACTCTTAGTATTTCTGTCATCACACATCAACAATTAAATAAATTTTCAAATTAAATTTCTGAAATTATTTCAACCAGATGAGGTGAAAAATAAGTGGTTCTGAACAAGAATTAATATGAGTAAATTTAACCTTCTTTTGTTAATAGAATTGATGATTGCACAAAAAATGCATATAGTGGAGACACAGTTTGCAGGTGACTGATGTGAATTTAAACACTCAGCAAAAAGCAAACTAACAAACAGTGGGTGATATCACCCCTTGAGTAGTGAGATGATAGACATAAATCTGTTATAGCAATTGATATTAATTTCCATGTGCTTGACACATTGTCAGAACCTTGCTCGCACTGAGAGTGATTCGAGTATTTAAAGATACCTACACATATTTTTTATTTAACTGGACCCTAAATGCTATTCACACACATGTACTTCATCTGATGCATAGTCAAAGAAACAAAAATCTGCTCAATGTTGAAGGAAAAACTGGCTATATTTACTAAGGGCTTACTGAGGTCTCAACATTTACCATACAAGTGCTATACTGATCATCATCATAATTTTAACTGTACACATTTTTAATTCATGTGCTAAGATGTACTTTATATCTACTGTACTTGTAAAAAAAAAAAATCGAACCTTTTCCTTTCATGTGCAACATCGTTATGTTTTCACAGGTTTTCAAATCATGTTGAGGTTTTCTCGCACACTTGCAAAAGATTTTTGTAACTGTAAAACTTTTTCCAAAATTCACAAGATGAAAAATATTGAATTTGGATTCCAACCATAGCAATTTTCTTGTTTAAAATAAAATAGATGGATGTAAAATGAATGTCAAACAAATCAAAGGATAATTTTCCACAATGTTCAAGAGCTCCCAAATTTCACTGTTGTTAAATCAAATTTTTATTTAAATGATGGAATTATGTGGAACTTAAATGAATGTAAAATTTATTTATTATTTTGTTGACTGTTGGCTTATGAATGAAAAAGTTCATTTCCAGTTGGATGAACAAATGGTTAACATTCACACTCACCTTTCCTTTAACCCATTGCGTGTCATTAGCCCTTATAAGGGTGCATGACGTCATGTCTCTCGAATGACACTAAGCCTGAAATGGGCTCTCGCTCGCTTGCTCAGTGTACACGATGGTACATTTAAAAAAATAACAATCAAGATCAAGGAGAAAGATATGTTTGGGTTCAGCAGCCAATCTGCTCTAAATTTTATCATAGGCTAACTATTTTTAGAAAGGTCATATCATTAAAAAGTTTGGAAATCCCCAGTCACCCCACGTCGAAGCTGAGCCGCCATTTTGAACTGAACGTTTGATTACACATTTTCCATCTGTGGGCAACCCCAAAATTAAATATCAAATTTAAGACTTGTTTCAGACTATTTTGACATTTTACTGATTTTCCAGACCTTTCTCAGATGTGGAAAAGCAAAAAACAAATTCCAGACTTTTTCCAGAACTGCATGTGAACCCTGCATAAATATTCACAAATACCAGAGCCAGTTACCTGCATTGGCATCTATGGATGGCTCAGTAAAAACAGTCTGAGCTAACTGCATATAGATCACCCAAGGAATCATATGACACACCCACAAACCAAAATAAACAACCCAAGAACAATAATAGCAGAAACAAAAACTAAACCAAGGGTCTTCAATGAATGTAAAATAGACATCTGACTACTGACCTTCCCATTCAGCTCTCCCATCCACCACATATCCTCCTGCTCTTTGACTAGGATTATGTCATCTTTGTTGAATGACAAATGATTATCTTGCCGAGCTTTCCAGTGATAAACTGCTTGGGCCTTCAGACCATCTGGTGCTTTGTGAGCCTTGCAATAACAATGAGAGATAAGCTGTACACAAATCTTGCAATTGTTAATCCAAGATATAGGTAATATTACTGTACCTACAATGGTACAATGGATTATATGTACTCATATCTCTTAAATTTTCTCCTATACTATCACTTTCAAACAGACAATGATTAAACAATGAAAACAATGTCTGTCTGGGTGATACTGGTATTATGAGGCAAAAAAGTATTATTTATTTCAGTCAGTTATTTGTAAGAATGAACAAAATATATTCCTCAGATTAAAAATTAAACAAAGAAAACAATGTGTGTCTGGGTGATACTGATATTCTTTATTAAGTCAATAAAATTATTTTAGAGGCAAAAACATATTATTTATTTCAGTCAAAGAATTTGTAAGAATGAGCAAAAAATATTCCTCAAATTAAAATATAATTTTTTCATGTCACAAATGAGTGAAAGAATGACAAATGGTGAGCTTCAGTGGTAAAATTATGTGGAAGATAACTACTAAAATGGTAAACATTCTTTGGAACTGTTAACTACCAGTAAAAGTAACTGGAACTGTTACTACTGGTAAAATGGCAAACCGTCTGAAAGACTTTTTACTACTGATACTACTGGTGAATTTTCTGTGGGTATGAGACTGCTAAGTGCTAGTAAAATAATAAATATTCTATGAGCTGGTTAACAATTGGTACAATGATAAATGTCACCAGCACCCGGGAAGGGGTACGGTCTAGCCGTCGATGAACGAGTTTGCAGGATGAAAAATAACAAACTCTTGCTCACAGACACACACACGATGTTCTTGGGGGGATTTTATTCAGGTAAAGTGTGAGAGTCAGCTGTGTGAGTGCACACATGTAGGGTTGAATGGGTAATGTGGACAGACAGGATGAATGGACAAACAACCAAACTGCACAAACTTTCAAAAAACCTAAACAGATGCTTTAACAATGAGAATTTATTCTCAATGATATGGCGGGGGGAGTATTTTTGCACTGCTGTTAGTCATTCATCCAGAAAACATCCACACACAATATTCATGGGGCGGGGTACCTGAGCAATGAAAAAAATTAATGAAAATTAAAAAAAAGAAAAGAAATGACATACAATGAAATTGTCTCCAGGTGATAACCCATGAATTATCAATAAACAAATAATTGACAAAAGTTTTCTCTAGACCAAAATGTCAGTGGTCGAATGTCTTAATTAATTAACAATAACAACAATCTAAACTACCTACCTAGCTATGAAAATGTGCCACTAACTAAATATTATTACTCATAGTTAGTGGAGAGTTGATGAAACTTGACGAACACACTAACAACTGTCCATAGGAATTTGATGACTATGACCATGAATGATGGATGAATCGGTATATATATATGCTTTCCCTCAGGAAAATAAACAACGTTCCTCGGTGAAGACAGGAACAAAGACACAATGAATGATCTCCCCTGATCAGGACGAAAGATAAAACACATAAACGTATGCAGGTTGAAGAACCTGGGGTGGCCTTTCTTGGTGATAAATGTAGAAAGCGTTTGTGCTGATGAGCAACAAAACCACAAATGGTGATGACCAGATACTTTAATGAAAATGGTGATGGCGAATGTCATCTCCAAGCCTGGCCCTGTCCTTTCAGCTCTATCAGGCTAATGACAGCTGCCATCTGGGTTTGATCCGTTGAAAGACAAGATTCAGGGTCGCGCTGACCTGAATCACTTATAGACTGAATAGTTGGAAATTCAAACCAGTAAATAGTCAGAGTCCAACACAACGGCGAACATTCGTAGGGTCTTTTCACTCAAATTTTTAAAATTCGGAAAAGACGGCGCCGGATATCATGCAGAGGAAAAACACTGACAATTTTTCATCTTCTCTTTAGCTGCATATACACACACTCTGCCAGAAAAAGGGCGTCTCAGTGTTTATAAACTAATGGTCGAAATCCCCCAAACCGTCAAAGGTTCGAGATTCGTGGCATGTCAAAAGCATGCCTAGAGAGTCCTGAAATCGGTAAACACTATTGTATGGACGCATTTTCACCTGTGCAACTGCACTAAAAAAATAACTAACTAAATATAGTTCCAATCTCTTAGTCACATTAAAGAGTATAAAATGATTAAATACAATTCCTATTTACCCCTAACTAGAAGTCGAAGTAAATAAATCATTATAGTTAAAATACCACACATGCATAAGCAAAATATACATGCTCACAAACTCACTGACTGTGCATATATAGTCACTACCTTTCATTCAAGAAGATTAAAAAGAATCGCTTTTGTGAACGGTTACAAGGGAAATAAAAATTCCAATATAAATAAGAAAGAAATATAAATGATTACTTCCCCTTAACCGTGACTAAACATTCTGAGATTGTTTACTACTGGTAAAATTGTAAACATTCTGCAGGGCTATTAACTGTTGGTTAACTAGTAACTGTTTTGTTGGACTGTTAACTGCTGGTAAACTAGCAAAATTTTGGGGTGACTTACTGCTACAATTAAAATGGTAAACATTCTGAGGAAATGTTAACTATTAGTAAACAGTAAATATTCTGAGACTGTTAACTGCTGGTAAAATGGTAAACATTTCTGGGACTGTTACTACTGGTAAAATGGTAAAGATTCAGTGAGACAACTATTGATAAAATGGTAAACATTTTTGGGACTGTTACTACTGGTAAAAAACGTTCAGTGGGACTGTTAACTACTGAAAAAATGGTAAACATTTATGGGACTGTTACTATAGGTAAAATGATAAACATTCTGAGGGGCTGCTAACTACTACTAACTACAGATAGTGCTAAATACTGTAATAGTCTTGTGCAATGCTAATACAGTGCATTTGTGCAAGCATGGTTGCACATGGTTCATTCATGTGCATGTGTATTCACAAACATGTTTATGCACATATATTCATTTTGTGCAATGTGTATTCATTCTGTGCAATATGTATTTATTCTGTGCATGTGTATTTATTCTGTGCAATGTGTATTCATTCTGTATATGAGTGTGTATGTGTGAAACATCTCTGATTTTTCACTGACATTATTTTGAAAGTAGTGGTCATTAGATAATGTATAGGATATGTAAAAAAATATATAAGATATGTAAAAAAAAATAGAGAGGCCTCAAAACAGTACAGAAATACAAACACTTTCAAAATGGATATAGCTGTGATGATCTTTTGCCTTATAGTATGTGAAATCTAGTCCAATTTCAAAATAATAATCAGCTCATAAAACATAATTTGGGGATTTTATGATGAACCTCCTATAAATCACCTTGCATATGAATAATGGCCACAAACTTTTGACCTGCCTCTGATAGCCATAGACAAATGCTTTAACATCTAACAACATAGTGGCAAAATCCACAAAACAACCAATGTTTCTGGAAGGGATCAAGCTATTATGTGTGAATATGTTGTAATTTGATTAAAAATCTTGTCTGCAACATACCTCTCCAGGGGTTGGCTGAAAAGAACTGTCTGCTGCTGGTGAAACACTTGGTTTGACCACTGAATCAGTTACAATGGCTGTTACTGAAGTAGTATGGTTTGTTGAATGTACAGGTTGAAATGCACTTCTGAAAATATTTCAAATAAATACTAATAATGGTAAAAAAAAAAAATTAGATGAATAAAATAACAAATTAATAAACTTAAATTAAAAATTTAAATTAAATTAAAAATTAAAAAAAGCAATCATGATAATGTTTTACAGCATTTGAGGCTACTGCTAAGATATCACAACTCACAGTGTTCCTTTATATATATATCCTTAGTCTCTAAATTATATATACCCATATTCTTACTCCCCAAAAATACATTTCGACAAGTACATGCATATAAATCAAATTCACAAATAATATATGAATCATGCTAGTATTTATGCATCTATAAAATATAGGTTGTTCCTTAATGTCAGAGTTGTGGAAAAAAATTGTTTTAACACTTATTCTGCCTCTTTCAAAAAACACTTATTTTTTATTAGATGTAACACAAATAATATAAACATATATATGCTTGACTGCCTGCCATTTCACTGTCAAGAAACACTTCTATCAAAGTTAATAATTCATTGGTATTACCAAAAACCCACTACTTTCATAAATACTAACCCAAATACATCAGTAGTGATAGGTTGACTAGATAAAACTGGTGCAGGCTCAGTGCACTTTTCCACATAGGCCTTAGGGAACCAGCCCACATGGCCATCTTTTTCCCCCTTGAACCACTCTTCCATTCCTGGCATTGATTCATGCTCATCCAACTGCAAGGTTATAAGTAATTCTTTAATGGTGGAAGGAATAACTTACTGGGAAATTTCCCAGGGGGGGGGGCCCATCAAAAATATACTGAGATGATAGGGTAGAGAGATAACAATGAATAAATAAGATATAACAGGCAAACATTTTAAACAGACAGAGCTTTTTGTTTAGCAAGGTCTTATTGCCAGAAATTTAGGGACCAGTTGACTGGGCACTGTAAAATGTACTGCCATAATATGTATGTATTTGCATAGCATTATTGAAAGCTAAAAAGTAAAGTAGAAACTCGAATCTTTAGGAGACATAATTCTCAAAGAAAATAAATAAGTTTTGCAGAATTTTTTTGGGTAAATCCCTTTTATTACCAGATATTTAAGAAAATGTGAAAACACACAGCTAAAATTGTATAGGTTCATCTAATAGAAATATCCAGTAAAATAATATGCACATTAGTCTTTTCAATCAATATTCAATGAATACAGAAATAATAATGTGAATGAGATAAAAAATGAGTCCAAGTATGAAAATTAGTTGGGATACCCAAATTTAAATATTTAAAAATGTGTTACATATTACTTACTTATGCAGTTTCCCATTCCTTTCATTTATTTCATTAAACTTCATTATGCCCAGGTTTTCAGACTCCCCCAGACTGGTTTTTATATTGTTTAGCATTTGATTTATATTTAATATGATTATAAAAAAACAAACAAACGAAAATCATATGTACAAGCATTATTTATGTGTGCTTAAAAAAATGAAGTTTATGTACTGAATAATGTAAACAATATTAATGACAAATACTTTCAAGAGCTTCTCAACATATTAAAACATAGTTATAAAGGCTAAATAAGTACTAAATCATGAACAGTTAACTCCATTCTTTGTTTCAGAGATATTTGTCAGGTCTTGTACCAAATGGATTTTTTTTAAATGGATGCATTAAAACTCAAAGAAATACAGTATGTAGTAGCCGATCCAAGCAAATCAGAAAGTAGAGAAACTGACCAGTAAAGAATCAAAATGGACCATAACAGACTAACCCAAATGAAGTTTCATCTAATTCAAGAGAAAATAATGTACATCTCAAGTCATATTTGTGCTGTCAGATTTTGAATTACAAGCAACTCAGCTTAGAAATATAATTACACTTTCAATTATCTGGCAAATACTGACAAATTCATATGCATAGAATCAGAATCTAGCCAGAAGCTCCATTAATTCTCCCAGCTAAAGATGGTAATGTTGTCACCCCAATACTGGCAAATCTATGTGCTTAGAATCAAAGAGTGCTAGCTAGAGCAGTGTACATAAATGCAAATGAATTTCAGCACCAACCTAAGGATCAAAATCATTTAAAATAAATGACATCTACAGCCTAAACCCATAATTTAGGAAGAAAAACCAATACACAGTATTTGTTAACATTTGACACTTTGCTATCTGCTTTCCCTTCTTTCAGTACGAGTACTTGACAAATATCTCATCACAATCATAATTTCCAATAACTCCCATGGTTTTGCATTTTCAACAAAAAAACAGGAAAAAAAACATCACAAATAAAAAATAAGGTTGAGATTAGGCACCAAGACAACAAAATTAAACAAAACTATTTGGAATAGATAGAAAAGAGATCATTTTACATAACAAATTATATCACCAAAGAATAATCCCAAGGGCAGCTGGGGGTGGGAGAGGTGAAAAAGAAAGAGAGGTAATCATTTATACTAAAAAGAGGTACCTTTTCTACTTAAATGAAAACCCAAATATTTGCAAAGTACATCATTAGGCCCCAGGATTAAAGGAAAGAAATAAGACGTACAAGAAACTAGGTAGAAGAAACTGAAACTGGGCATTCCACAGAGAATAAAGAAAATTATAAAGGTATAAACATATTGTTTTGTATACTCCAAATGTTAAAACTGATCTTACAGGTAAAGGCACCAATGGTGCTGTAGTATGTGCAGTAACCAGATCACTTTTCTATCCAGAAGCAAAAGAGACCACACAAATGAGAATCATGATTGCCAAAAAATTCATTAAATGAAATATAATAATTTAGAAAATTTAGCTTCAATGATAAGGTGACAAAATGGTTCAAAGAAAATCAATATCACAACAACCAACCATGATATTTATCAACAATATTCTTAAATACCAATAATAAGTGTATAAACTTTACTGCAAAAAGAATTGAGAATGCTATGGTGTGTCATTCTCAATAAATGAATTCATATCCAATTCCCTCCCACCCCAGATCAATAAAGCATTTATCACGAAAACATGCTGCTTAACAGATATGTATGTTTGTGTTGTCCAGAGTATTATTTCTTGAGATCAAACAGTATTAAAATATTAGATATCTGACGACAATAGTGGAAAGCGTCATGAATGTTCTAACAGGTAATAAAATTTGATCAATGGGAAGATATTCTGCCCACATTTTGTCTTATTTCATAGTATCATAAAACCTAATATAAATATAAACAATATGATCAGTTTAACAACTTAGATTACTGCAAAATTTCATAATCTGCAGCAGCGAAAAACCAAAAAATGCCAGATAAATAATTCTTTCATGTTATCACTATCATGCTGATAAAAGTATAAATTTTATTTTCTGTTAAAATTATAATGCAATTTTAACTATTCATTAAATATCAAGCTGATGTATAAAAGACTGTTTCAGGTTAACACTATGATGTAAATCTTTAAGTAAATCATTAAGTCAAGGGTATGAATGGACTAGTTGAAATAAAATTAACCTTTCTCAAAGAATACCTCTGTAGTTAAATATATTGCAGGTCAAGATGACACAGGCATATCATGGTGCCATAACGAAATTACAAATACATATTTTATCGTAAAGTCAGAATGTAATGATTAAAATGTCTGTTAAGATAATCATATCATGTCCTGTTCTTTAGAATGCATTAGTTTTCATTTTATCTTATAATCTAAAATCAGTTTATTTTAATATAATGAAACTGAATCTTGTAGAGCTCTTACCCATACTTCCTCTCCTGGATTAATGCTGAGCTCATCGGAATCTCTAGCCTCAAATGGAAACATTACTTTGTATTTTGCCTTTCCTGCAATTTCTCCACCTATGTTTTAAAAAATAAATTGTTATAAAAAAAAATCTTCAGAAAGACTACAGTGATGTGACAAAAGAAATATTTATGTGCTTGAAGATGTGTCAACATATAGTCATAAGTAGATAATGAACTGTTACCGATGGTGTTGATTTCATTATAATGATAATGCTGATTTACACACCTCAGCAGCCATCAAAACAAAACAATAAGAATGTCATTATACAATCTCAAGGACAAACTATTATTTTATAAATTGTAAACATTTATTTCATGTCTAATAGAAAATATAATTTACTGGACACATTACAAACTAGTACATTCACTGTATTGACTTATGGTTAAAATTGAATAATCTTTGTGTGATACTTTATATACCAATGATAGGAACCGAATATAAGTATGATAAATGAAGAAAATATACTTTAAAACAAGAAATTTATTCAAGGCATGTCTGTGAGAGCAAAAATACAGATGGATGGATGGATGGATGGATATAGCATACCTGAAGCTGAAGACTGATTGGAAAATGGGTCTGAACTACTACCCCCCCAAACATCCTGAGTGGAACCTGATGATGTCTTGGATGAAGGCTTGCTGAAAGCACTGCTCCAGACATCTGCATCCAAACCTGAGGTCTTATTTGACACAGTTTTTGTTTCACTCATGCTGAAGTCAAACCATGCATCTTGCTTTCCTGCATAGAGACAGACACTGGGGCATACTTAAAAGAGAAATAATGTTCCTGACTACTTATCAGGCACACAGGTGTACAACAACATTCCAGAGACATCCAAACCAATAACAAAGGCGTTAAAAATTTTAACATAGGTTGCACCCCCTCCTTCCCAGGAGTGGTCTCCCTTTAGTGTCCCAAAGTGATGTATAGACTAGACAAACAGGGAGGTAAGCAAATTTGGTAAGCATCCTTGAAAACAAATACTTTTTACCATGATATACCAAGATGTTGCAAACTATGAAAAAAAAAAATCACAAAGAATTTTTGTAAATGTGTGCTTGCTTGCATGTGATATCTTTTAAATTATTGATTCAATTTTTTTTAAATTTAGAACTCACCATTTGTAATCAGCTGATCCTCACTGTCCAAGGAAAAAAAAATAATAAACCACTTAAATAGCCAGTAATGGGTTGCAAATTTATAAGACAGACTTAAACTATCCAATAAAAAGCATTTGTATAATATGCAATAATACTGTTTAAAATGCATGAATACCTTGTAAGAATTTTTTGTTTGTTGGTGAGTCTCTTAAAATTGAAAAATTCTGCATGTCTACAAGCTCTAATTGAGTTAATAAAAATATACAAGTATACAAACTATACTGTAAATAATGAATTGTTCATCTTTCAAAAGAATGAGATAATCATCTAACTAGGATGATCATCCATTATTATATCAGCAAATATTTTGATCAAACAGTCGTTCTGATAATTTTATGTGTACATTATGTAAAGTAGGTCACAGTCACAAAGACATCTGTCAGTTTAAGTTTGAATTATGTTATAAAATGCTACAACAAAATAATAATTACTTTTTATTTCACGTAACTTTATAACACATAATCATGTGAAATTGCACATAACACCAATATAACTCATATACAAAATCAAACTTACATCTTTTTGGGAACCTGAGCTTTAATTTCTTTCTTAAGCTGTTCTTGATGTTGCCGTTCTTTGGCCAAATTTTCTGCTTGCTTTTGCTGCTGAATGATTGGTATTTCTCGCTGCAGTTGTTCCATTAGCTTCAATAAACTCTAAACAAACGAAAGTACACTTGATTTTTTATAAAACCTCTCAAAGATTCAGTAATACCTTAATGCAAATTTTGTACATTTTCATATTTCAATGAATTATGAGCAAATAACCAAATTAAAAACTGTAACTAAAGCAACAAGTACATAAAAAATACTTTAAAGCTAACCAAACAAAAATAACTACAATATTCAACTTATCAGTACAAAGCCTTCATGAGGACAACATAGTGATTGATAACTACAGGAACAATGAAACCAATAAAACTATGATATATTTTATTTTTTAAACTTATTAAATACTAAACAGATGGTAGCTAACCTATTATTAGTTTTAGGTTTAATTAATTAATTAATGATTTAATTAATAAACAATAATTAAAATTATTTAAGAATAATAAGACTGGCTGCATAATTTCTTTCAAAAAAGTATAAATTTAATTAAATAAATCAGACCTTCAAATTAGCATTGCTTTCATCAATCTCAACAAGTTGTGCTTCAGTCTCTTGCTCCAACTGCTCTGTTTCTCGACGCAGTTTTTGCACATTAGTGCGTTTTAACTCCACACTGTGCATCACTGTGCGATATGTGTTTGCTATAAAGAAATTAACAACATGCATAATTTGACAGTACAGCCTCTACAACATCTTTCTTCTTATGTAAAAGCCAACTGGATATAATCATAAACATGAACTAATGTCTAGTGAGTGAGAATTTTGGAGAAATTCATAAAAATAATTTTAAAAAATACTTAAAATACTTAAAAAGTTGATATAGAAGTGCTGGGAGCAAAAGGAAATGAGGAAACAAAGCAACCAAACATTCTTACAGATGCCAAGAAAAGATTTTTTAAGACAAGCTATTCAAATTAAACGGCCTCCCTTCCTGTCTCATAATCCAGTTATGACACTTGATAAAGATTATCATAAGTAAAGAGATGGGAAGAACATTCTTTTGTGGAAAATTGGTAAATATTATAAAAAAATATTTATTTTCAAGAATACATTGCTCTTTCACTTAACCAATGACTACAATATTATGAGAATCCTGAATGAGGTGGCTAACTGTCCCAAATTAACAAATGATTTTCAAAGTAGGTTTAATAGAACAGAACTAAGAAAATGACAGTATTTTAGCCACTGATCATTCATACAATTTTCATCAATCCAAATGGTTGTCAGTCCAAATACTTGAAATGGAATAGATAAAAATACTTAGGAAGAGGGAATAAATCAAATATATTAATAATAAAACAAAATTATTATTTATTTTATCAGTAATGTCAAAATTTAATGAGGTACTGAAAGCATATGAAAGTTCTTCAAGAGCTCAGTCAATGTGACTATCAGATTGAGGAGGAGGATCCTACAATGACATGAACTGAGAAAATTTTAGACCCCTAAATCAATTACTTTTAAAGTCAACAATCATGATGTGAAATCCTGTGGACACCTGGCAAATTCTAATTTTAATATGACATGGAACACCATAGACCATACATCATAACAAAAAACCAAACTGAATATGAATAGTTCTTATAGGCAGAAATTCCCTCTTAAAGTGGTTTCCCTTTAAATGGCAAATTAACCACATCAAATATGAGCCCTTGTATTCTGAAATGGAAATGCTCTCCTGAAGATTCATTATTTTATTAGTCACAGGTGATACAAGGAATGCAAAATATTCATTTCTTTGAGTAATTTCCCTTTTCAAGGTTCAATGGCAATAATGTGACACTGAATACTAAGTCATCTGTTCCTCTATTTACTATCATGTAGGATAATGTTTCCTATAATTCCAAAAATATTGAAAGTCTGTATTGTATTGTCAATAAGAGGAAGCCGAAGCAGTCTGCTTATAAAATTATGAAAATGCTCCACAATTTGAAGATCACCCCCAATTTAGAATAAAATTCCATTAGAGAAAGGAAATCAATTTCTGTGAAGCCCCAAAAAAACCTACTGATATGGGTTTTTTTAAATTGTTTCTAAAAGTTCTATAAAAGAAAAAATGTCAAGCAATACTCACACATAGGCGTGCTCTGGTGCATCTGTAGTTGATTGTTGAGCTGTTCCTTCTCTCCAGACAACCTCATGAGTTTTAGATTTAGTTCCTAAACATATAAGGCATTTACTTCCAAACAATCTTATAAACTTTAGATCCAATTCTATTGCAAAAGCTGATATTAAGATGGTCAAAAATTAAAATGCTGGAGACAAAATTACACTATCATTTAACAAATTTCTCAGCAAAAATACTGAGAATAATGAATTTCAGAAGAAAAAAAATTAATAATGGATACAATTGATAATATAAACTTTTAGTGTTTTATAAAATGAACTATTTTTAAAAAATAAAATAAAAATAAGCTCAATAACAGATTATTAAAAGTAATAGTCAACATGTATCAAAGAGTTGATATCTATTATTTGCCTGCCTGAATAAGAGCTAGTACCAGTGAACTCTATAGAAAAAGAAAGAAAAGTAAAATAAAATCAAGGCAAAAAAGAAAAAAAATCACACACAAAAAAAACAACATGAAATTTTCATATACGTGTATATATAAATATACAAAGCCTACAGATATACACTACAAATATTTTTTTTTTTGTCCCTTTCTAATTTAACAGGAGCTTTAGTCACACCAAACAAAAGAAGTTGCATATCTGCCACTAAATTATTGATATGAGATGAAGACTCACCTGAGTTTCTCTTTCAAAACGATCAATGTCTGCAAGAGTGTGATCACGTTGCTCACGCATCTTTTCAATACTGGAGGTAAGATCAGTCACACCGCTTCTTACTTGTACAATTTTCATGCCAAATTCTGCTTTCTTGTCATCCTTTAAAAAAAAAAAAAAACCTCCAAAATTCAAGAAAACCATAAAAATAAGCAAAAATAATTGAACTAAAATCTTGCTATGTACAAGAAAATGTACAATTTGCAAATAAAATTACTTTCTTTTTGTTTTAAATAACTTAAATTTGTGCAAATATCTTTTCCTATGAATATGAACTAACTAAAAAAATCTTATATATTTATCAAGTTACACAATCTAATAACCTAAAATACAGATTTTATAAATTGTTAAATTTCCACAGAAAAAGTCCAGCAACTGTGATGAAAACTTACCAGTGACTCAAGTTCACATTTGAGATTGGTGTTGTGTGATTTCAGGATGACCAGCTGTTCATATTCTCTCTGCTTCTCAGCCATCAACTGTTCCTTCCGCTGTCTTTCCCATTCCATCTGTCGCTGGCGTTCCACCTCACGTTTTGCTTGCTGGCATCAAATATAATATTTTTAATAGATAATACAGATTTTAAAATTCATTAAATTTCTTCATATTATAAAATGCTTTATAACCCTGTGCAGTCAATAATTCAAGAATTATTAAGAAATGTCTCAAGCAAAAACAAACACAAAACAAATGTACTTCGCAAATCTCTCAAAAGAACAGACTAGTGTAGTCTTACCAGATCTGCGTTAATGAAAGGTATGGGGAAAAAAAGTTATTCTTTTCTAGACAAAACAAGTGAACAAACAAATGCACTTTGCAAATCTCTCAAATGAACAGAAGTTGGCAAAAACCTGCATTTTATAGTTGTAGTCTGACCGGATCTGTGTTAACCCAATGAAAGGTAAAAGCAAGAAAGTTACTCTTTTCTGGACAAAACAAACAATGTACTTTGCAAATCTCTCAAATGCCAAGAAACAGATATAAATATGCATTTCATAGAATACAATTTGGTTCTGTGTTACCTCAACATAAGGGCAAGAAAGTTGACTTACTGTTTTTTGGACAAAAGACAAAAATTCTTGTGGCTAAAAAATACATGAAATTATTTATTATGAATTGTAACTCTATCCTGTTTGACAATTCTAATGAATGACTTTGATTATTCTTTGAATAAAAGTGCTCAAATTGTGATCTACTGAAAGGAGTGCAAAACAAATTATCACCCACAATTTGGCTTGTGCAATTTACACTCTAAGACACTACAATATACTACCAGTGAAACATTAAACAGTAAGTTTTAAACAACTGTCATAACTATTAATTTTAGAATTCTAATAAATAACCTGATTCTTTGCCCAAAATAGTAGTCATAACATATCTGTTATCACAGCAAAAACGATTTTTTAAATGCCATTAAACACAAAATTAATGATTTCCGAAAAGATAAATATATGAAGGGGCATAGAAATATCTAGCGAATAGCAATTCTTTTCCAAATTATTCATATTTCAATTGGGTAGGTCTAAAATTAAATTTTTAAAAATTCTCCAATTTGTTTTATATAAAAGCTTTTTTTCTGAACAGGCTAGAATGCATATTCAGTGTAATAATAATAAATGGAAAACTATGTGACATCGTTAAACAAACCTCTCTCTGTTCCATCATTTTCCGACGCTGTTCTTCACGTTCCTGTTCATATCGACGTTGTCTTTCTAGCTGTCTCTGCAATTCTTCTTGCCGTTTTGCTTCCTGCTCCAGTCTGTAGAGAAAAGATATTGTCAGATATGTGGAAATATTTTTTTTTAATTCAACACTGTACCAATTCAATCAGAAATCTATGTAAAGTCTCTCTCAATTTCAGTGACCAATCACTATTTATTTTTTAAAACATCCACTGACAATTCTATGCTTTTATTTCTCTATTTTACATAAACACTTTTTTTAAAGCAAGCATAACTGTGTTTTGTTCAGAAACATTGCAAAAGAGAACAAGCATATCTGTTACTTTATTTTAAAAACTGTAAAAAAAAAAAAAAAGAAAAAAAACAATATTCGAAAATAAAAATTTTTGTCAACAAATATATTTTTTTAAAGAAATACTGAAAACTAACAAATATGATTAATGTGCAGTATACAAAAAAAAACCAAAAAACAAAGCAAACATATATATAGCTACATAAAATTGGAAAATGTGAAGAACCAACCTTATCCTTTCACGTTTCTCTGCTTCTCTACGTTCTTTCTCCAGTCGAGCGTTTTCTTCCTGTTTCAACTGTTCCTGTAGCAATGCGCGTCGCCGGTCAAGCTCTGCTTGACCTTTGTCAAAATTTTCTTTCCTCTTGTCCTCAAATGTTACTAAAAAAAAAATACAGTCTTTATAGTATAATAGTTATTCATAGGCAATCAACACAATGCTTATAATGAGTTATTGTTCATACTCAACGTTTACTGTGTCTATCAGCAATGATAGTACAAAATTCTTGACTAATAAACATTTGTAAATAACAACATATAGTGAGGGATGTAAACTCTTCACTGTAATCCTTTCATTAATACACTAGGTACTGAGTATGCTTTATATAATAGTTAATCAAATTTTATTATTTATTTAAAATTTTGTTTCTTAAAACAATATTTTCTATCATAAACAAGAAGAAAAAAGACACACAAAACTTTAAAATAAAGAAACTGAACAGGAAAGGTAGGTTATATGTATTTCTGGATGAGATACAACTTCTAGTTTCTGGAATTGATTATTTCTTACTGACAAGGGATGTCAACTTGGTTTATCTCCCTTCATGACTGGATTTGAGTAACATATATAACAGTAATATATATAACAGTAACATATATAACAGTAATAGTTAATACTACTTGTTTTGTTTCTACTTTATTCTTCTTTTGGTTTACTTTATTAATGAATTACTAGTTTAAACTAGATTTCAAAGAAAAAAGAATTTACAGACCTAAATATATGTTTTGCTTAAACATTTATTTGATAAAATTCAGTAAGAAAAAAATATCTCTTCAAAACAATGAAGAATCAAACCTACCCGGCAATTGTTCTTCAGGTTTTTCTTCAGTAACCTGCTGGACATTGGTCTGCATGGGTGGTTGACCAACTCCAAATCCACTCAACAGATCTCCAAAAGAATCTTTCTGTTGGACACCTACAGCAAAAACACATATTTAATAGGGCATGCCAAATAGCTAGCGAAAGAAATTATTAAATGCAAACAAAGAATCTACTCAGATTTTGAATACAGTTAAAAATTTTATGTAACTATTATTTTGTTAATGTACACTTTACAGAAACAATTTGTTTTATAAAAAACCTCCATGCAAATAAAATCCTCATTACCTGCTTGTGCAGAAAGAGGCACTTGTGCTACAAAGCTTCCTGATGGTGCCTTGACTGGCATCAACTCTGGAGGTAGCTTGGAAGGCAAAGCTCGTCCCAGCCGAGCCATGTCCGTCAGATGCATAGCAATACAAAATTCATCACAAGTCAGTTTTCCATCATTATCAACATCTGATAAAGTCCTAGGAACAAGTAAATCAAGGGCATATAATTATGAGCGAAGTCTTCAAACAAAGCTGTCTTCTGAGGGGTTTGTGTCATTTTACTGTAAATTTTCTGTTTAATAAACTAATATGACTTCTTTGTCTGTCACATAATTAATATGTCATATAAATCTGTATGGTGTCTTTGTCCTTTTTATTATGTTTTGACTGATACTAAAAGAAATCATCTATGAAATGTAAATGGAATGTGCAGAAGATGCAACTCACTGAAGGTATGTGCAGAAGATGCAACTCACTGAAGGTATGTGCAAAAGATGCAACTCACTGATGGTGTATGCAGGGGACACAGTTCACTCTTGGTGTGTGCTGAAGATGAGGGTGTGTGCAGAGGACATAGTTTACTGTTGGTGTACAGAGGATTCCATTCACAATTGTAAGAAAGAGGACACAGTCACTCTTGGTATGTACAGAGAATGCAGTTCATTGTTGGCATATGCATATACAGTTCACTGCTGGTGTGTGCATATACAGTTCATTGCTGGTGTGTGCAATACAGTTCACTGCTAATGTGTGCAGATTTAGTGCATTGCTGGTGTATGCAGAAGAGGTAGTTCATTGTTGGTGTATGCAGAGGAGATAGCTCATTTCAGTAAAACGTCAAATAAGTCAAGCACCCCATCAAAGACTAAAAACCATCATCAATGAATATTAACTAAAGCAGAAATTCTTTTGCAGCCCAACAGACAGGTTTTTCAACTTTGAATGTGGGTGAAAAATCTCAGCAAAATGTAAAATAAGTCAAATCTGAACATCATCAAAGACTAAAAACTGTTATCAATGATCATTTAGCTAAAGCATAGTTATTTTGCCCCTTTACAAAGGGATTTATGTACTGTCAAATAGACAGGCTATTCAACTCTGAATGCCTAAAAGACAAAGAAAAACATAGCTAAGAACATGATAAAAGGGTCAGGAATATAATGATTACTTACCAGATCAGTGCTAAAACAGGCTGGGAAAGGCCCGACTGCACCAATATAGCTCTGGCCTCCACACCTACAAATGAATATTATTAAGCTGTTCATTTGAAATACATAATCAGTTCAACTTTAAATGCATCAATATTGTAAAATAATATAAAGAATATTACTACTAACTTTAATTTCTGTATTTCAGAGAAAGGATGAGATGATCATGCCAATTTAACATAGGCACTTACGTTAGCCAAATGTGATTTAATTGAAATGGATCATTACAATTTAATACGTCACATGACATTAGTACCTAAATACTGAACTGTCAGAATGACTGCCAAGAATGAAGCAAAAGTGAGAATATTAAAACCAGAATATGTTTATGTAGGTGAAAGTTCCAAAGGCAGAAATAAAATAACATAAAAATCATTATTTAATTTTTTTTAAAATAATTAGTGTTGTTGATTCTTAATTCTAGAAAGTCATTGTAATTAATCCTTGCCAGTCACTGTGAAATTTTAATAACTCAGTCTGTTTAATCTGTTCAGTGGTGGGTTATTTTTTACCATGTTAAGTAGAGGTTATTTATCATTCAGTGTCAACATAATGGCTGCACAAATCAAAACTGACATTTTAAATTAAAGTTATATCCATTCAAAAATGAATAAACAATTAAAATTACTAGAATACTTGCCATCAGATACAGGCAAAGACAACAACCATCAATAAAAAAACCCTAGATTTTCAGAGCAGGCAACACCTCAGATGAGCAAATAAATAATGGTAAAAATAAATCTGTTGCACCCTGCATAGATATCTGATACACTTTTGTACTTTCATTCTGAGATAATTTTGTCTAGATTTTTACTGCATTAAATTGCACACTTTGAATGGACACTATTTAAACATGTTCTAAGCATGCAACAAATTTATATACAGGCCAGTCCAAATCATAATTAATGTTTAAAGTGAGATCACTGCAAGCACCTGGACACTGAAAGTGAAGACATAAAAACAGTGATTTTGTACAATCACTACCAAAACTCATGGCCATATCAGGTCAAGAAAGAAAGCCATTTGTTTAAATGCCTCATGACAGTTAAAAAGAGAAATAAACATAAAAGATTAAATTAAGTTTTCTCAAGGTAAAAATTATTTACTGAGAAAAATTCTTTTATCTCATCTGACTCCACTAAAAAGCAAAAAAAGTGTCTTATTTTAATTAAGCATATAATTATATATGCATGATTGTAGCACACATGCATGCACATATACCCAATCACTCATTATGAAAGGCAGTCAAAAGACAAAACTACTATAAATACATTTATCATTAAAACTAATCATAATTATTATGTACTGAAAAATAAAGCATATGAAACTTACCTGTGAGAAAGCCACGTTTGTTGTGATCATGAGAATTAAAAAGCTGGGTATACTTCAGTTTTGTAGGATGTGGCAAGGTCCAGCCACTTACAGCCCTGTGTAATGTATCAATTAATAAATTCAACCACTGATTTAAAAAAATAAATTAAATAAAATCAACAATATTTAAAATATTACAAAATCTAGTGATTGTTAAACCAGTCAGTTTATGAGTGATTCTCTTATAAGCAATCATTTTTCTGTTTACCATAATGTAGAAACTGCTTATACTTCAATGAAACTAAACTCAAATCTTAATCTGGACTTTTGCATGATGAAACATAAAATTGTTGATTATTTAGAACTAAAATATACCTATTTCACATATGAAAACATTCTCCTGATGTTTTCATACATCATTTTGTTTGTTGATTTTCAAATGGGATATTCCTTAAAATTCTTCTTTGTTGTTAGTAAATAGTGTTTGAGAGTTCTTAAATGTTTATTTAGCATTTATAAGCCTAAAGCTTTTGAGTATATAAAAAAATGAACAATTCTCAAGCTGAATTTATTGTAAAAGATTACCAAGATTAAAATTATTATAGTGTATGTCTCTTGAAAATAATAAAATTATCAGTTTCTTGTACATCTAAATTTGATAATTTTTATCAACTATAATTCATGAAAACTTCATGATTCATAATCAATTGGTTTTTGTTTAAAAAAGTAACAGTAACATAACTTCACTTAAAAGAAATAAAGAGTTAAACTATTAAATAAATTATTAATCAATAAATCATCCCTTACCCTGCCGGTGGAACAGTTGACAATCCTGCACAAAGCAAGGATTATAAAAATGTCATTTATCTCCAGAAATTAAATAAGTCAGATATAATAGTATGAAATAATAATAATAATTCTCATCAGGGTACAATAACAGAAATTCAGATTTAAACAGATTAAATGAAAGTATTTTATACTATAGCCTTTGAGATTTTTTATAAACATAAAGCAGTGCCCATATTGATAGGATTAGCCTGCTTACCTAAACAATGCTCATTTGTGTACAAACTGTAGCTATAAGCAGTGGTTCTGAAGAGAAGGCATTATCCCCTTTGTAGGAGGGGGCCACATTGAAAAAATGGAACATTAGGGGGCCGCAGTAAGTTTCCGAGAGGGCCATCTAAATTTGTGTTTCTCTTAACCATTATTTAAGGGCATCTACAAAACCTTTTTTAAGTGAATGACATCTGCATCTTTCTGCAGATAAGAAGCACAATACCTGTACAACCCTATGTCATATACTGATTCTTTTTAATTATATTTTATTTTTATTCTGTGTATCTACAATAAATAAACATTATTTTTTAGAGCCCTTACAGTCCATGGGCTGATTAAGAACACTTGATTCACAACATTCACAACTCACTACCAAGGAATGAGTTGGAATTCACTTTTTGGGAGATGCTGAGTAAAAACTAACAGAAAAATGCATTCTAATGATGCAAGGTGTAAGAATATAAGGCAATTAGTCAATGAGCAATGTTCAAAATAATAAGTATCCCTCAAGGTCATTTTGAGAAAAACACAAAAATGGCTGGCTGATGTAATAATCTAATTTCCTTAGCAACCACACTCATAAAATTACCATGCTTGGCAAACAGACAACACATAAATAGATTCCAAAGTTTTACCACAGTATCTCAAACCATTGTTTGTTTTTTAAAAATATTTTTTTTTTTTAAGTGCAAAACAGGACTTTTTAAAAAAAATGGAAGCATATTAGAAACACAATGAAAATGATCATATTACAGCAGAAACACAATACAAATGATCATATTATCATAAATGATCAACAAACTACTAAAAGAATGACAACAAAGCGTTAATAATATTTTGGCTATATTCCACTTCTAAATACTGAAATAAAAATATGTTGAATGAAGCAGCACCCCCCCCCCTTTTCATTAAAGGGGTCAAAATGCCCTAATTTTCAAACTGTTTTCCCTTTACTCTTAATGGTCCTGGGGACAATTGTATATTGGTTAAAGGTAAGAATATCTTTTGTTTAAATTTCTGTACATTTCATTGGCTAATCTGAAAATAATTATTAAATGAAAGCTCATGAAACAAGATGAAGAATATAATCAGTGTGCCATATTCCAAAGACTATCTTGCCTATGGCTTTATTCCAATCACAACTCAATATTAAGTGCCATTGTTGTAATATGTACTTTCAAATAAAAGCAGGTAAACTGTGGAAACATTTACACATATAAACTGTGGAAACATTTGGAAACAAAGTACAAGGACAAGATGAAGAAAAAATCACTAGATAACTTTTAAAAATCTATGTGATAATTTCCAAGCAAGGACAACAGTGAATCAAATGACTAGTAAATAAGCAGCCAATGGTTTACACGTGTCAATATGCACAAACAACTGTACAACTGCTAGTGAGGGAGCTTACCTACTACAAATCAACAAATCCCCTCTGCATCAATACATGAGTCCATATTAATGAGTTTAGTGAGGAAATGCTTTTAGCTTGAAAACTTGTGACAGACATCAATGGTGAAACAATTTTTGAAGAAGATGAGACTTATTTCAAGGAAAACATTCCATTGAAAATTATAATGGCTTGCACAACAGATGGTGCTGCATCTATGGTAGGCAGATACAGATGACTCATCACTCATTTACAAAATGCTGTGCCTAAAGTTATTTTGTGTGGTACACCATCAACAATTTGGTTGTAAAAATTTAAGAGGCCACCTGCATAACAATCTTGCCATTACAATAATAAATGTCAACCTTACTGAATCAATGTCTTTTATTATATAATGAAAATGAGGAACAGTTTGAGTGCCTATTGATGCATATAGTGGTCTGATGGATATTAAAGCAGTTTTCATTACTTTGTTACAATTTAGATCAGCACCAAGTCATTTCTGAGTGTTCATCAGCTTTAAGAATAGATCATTGCTGCCAAAAGTAATTTGCTAAACAAGCAGTTACTAATCATTTATCTTGCAAAGGAATCACTAATGCAAAACTTAGAAAACTCAAGCCTTTCTGGATTAGTATCAGACATCGCAACTTTAGTAATTTTACAACAATGGCAATTGTGGTCATCAAACTGCAAGATAATGATCTTTCTACGCTTAGTATTTGTACAGTGATATACAAGCTCGGTTCACCAAACTGCTCAAAAACAGAGGAAAACTCCAAACTGGTGGTGGATTCATTTGGGATAAAAGTGATTTATGCTGACACATTACAAGAAAGCCTCACTGAGATACAGAGTGATATATATATGAGCTCAAGCTAGATTCAAATATGACAAACATTGCAAATGGCTAGGACTTTTCCAGTTCCTTAAAAACAACTTTGTATTTCATTGCTGTTTCTGTAAATAAACACTTGCAGGAATATGAAAATGAAACAGGCATTTAAATATTTCTTTTTGTTTTGTAAAATGTTTACATTTTTTAATTTTGCCATTATGATTATAATTTTTTATTACATTTGCTGCATGTTGCAACATACAGTCGTAAGTATATTATATCATACCTGGAAGAGGCCCCATGCCAGGACTGATACCATTTGCCATCAAAGGCATTCCTACAGAACCAGTTGTCAAGGTAGCAGTACCAAGTGACGCTTGTGGCATCATGCCAACAGACATAGGTATACTCCCTTTAAAAAAATTTTTTTTAAATTGCATTATTTTAGAGGTTTAATATTTATATTAAAATGACAAACAGTTGCTAGTTAATTTTGTTTCATAATTTTATAAAATTAATTTTAACATTCTGGTTTTTGTTTTTAAATGCAAATGGAGATAATTTTATTTTTTACAAATGTTATTTTCTAAATTTACAACTACAATATTAATACAAAACATTTCTATAGCATATATCTAAAAATTAAGTTATGTGATGGTACACTTTACATTACTGAAATAAAATCAAATAATTTTAATTAAAAACTAGCAATAATTAATAACAATTATATAAATAAACTTCTAAACAACTTAAATATTAAAATGAAACTAGGGCATTATCAGGATGAAAGGAGGATGTTAAAGGGAGATGACTCTTTATACACTGCATCATTTCCCTGTGCAATCTACATATTATTTTGAAAACGAATGTCCTTGAAAACTATTTTTCACTTAAAATTTTTACTTACCACAAATACAAGTAATCACTTCTGATGACAAATTTCAAGAATTTTAATCCGTAATAAATTATTTTCTCAAAATTCAAACATTTTAAAAACCCTAAATAACACCTTTTCAATTTAATCAATTTTTTTTTTTAAAAGGGGTTAATCATTAACTTCCTTCACATAGTTGGAAAGCATGAATTACTACTGGTATGAGTGAAATTTTCTGAGGATTGGCAGGTCTGTTATACACATAATATAATAAAAAGCTAAAATAAGTATATAGTTTCTTTAGCATGTCCATGTCTCATTTCTGGTAATCAATGCTAATGTACTTTAACAATGAGGGCTAAATGAATTAAACTTTATTCATTAATCCCATCTATCACTTTTATCATTCTGTTGAGTTTTTTTATTTACCAACCTATAATTTACAATAAGATGCTTGTGATGTGCTTTGATCTTTAAATCCCTTTATGATCAATTTCTATCAACACGTCAACTGCTCTAACATACACTTACCCAATGGAGGATTCATAGCAGGAGCTATACCCATGACAACTGGCTGACCCATCGGCAGTGGTCCAGCTTGCATCCCAAAAGAACCAATTACAGGACTAGGGGCTACCTTCAGACTGGCCGGCAGTACTTTAGGAAGTTCATAGCCCTGCAGCTTCTTTTTAATCAAATGCATGGCCACTGAAAACTCCAATTTGTCCATCTTTCCATCTCCATTCATATCTGCTAATGTCCTACAATGATCAAAGCAAACATAACAACAAAAAATTATCTAGGTTTTAATGCATATATATATATAATCTTTTATTTATGACAGTAGTCATCTAATAATTAAAATGAGTAAATCATAGCCACAGGGAGAGAACCAGAAGCTGAAACTTTGCACTTAGGTGTGTTTTGGGCAAGGAAGCATCAGCCCCATGGGACTAATAAAGTAATGATTCAAAACTGCACCAGATAAGAAATAAAATTCTAAAATACCTAATGTACAAGTAGTTACAATCACTCTATCACTGTGTTTACTAGAACTCTATTTAATTTCATCTAGATTATCTTTTCAACAATCACATTTACTGATTCTCCTATTCCTTTGGTACTAATTTCTTTGTTAAATGTGTAAATATTACTAATTCCTTTGCTGAATATGTAAATATTACTAATTCCTTTGTCACATGCTTAAATATACACAGCAAACTGCCAATAGCACCCAATTTATCACACATCCAATTACCCTACCATTTACTGCTAGGAGCATTGACTGTGTTTAATTTAAACATAAAAAAATGATACAATATGCTGAAGCAGGGTAACTAATCGGTGTTTTGAGTACAGCATATCAATCATTTTAGGAGGTCTTTTTAAGAGCAATTATACCATGAATTTCTAAATTATTATTTAAAATAAATGCTTTAACTTCTTTTTAAGTAGGTTTAGGATTAGCTGCAAATAAAAAAAAAATACATACATAATCTAAAACTGTTTTTATTTAGAGTTATCTTTTCATAACATTTTATTCCTCATTAGTTTTGTTTCTGCAAATTTTTGTATGTTAATAACTTAAATACTGCAGTAAAAATAGCATCAAGTAAAACTTGAATATATAACTATTGTCCTTCAAAATTATGTATACGGAAACCCTTGTTATTTTAACCCTTTGAACCCAGCGCACCTGTACTAAAAAAACCCTAACTCGAGCTCCCTGAGCAAAAAAATTTTCTATGTGAAATCTGTTAGCAACTCAATGTGTGTAACACTTTATTGCCAAAATTCCTTCTTGGAATGATAATCCAACTAACAGCGGCTGTGAATTCAAATGCACAGGTGGCCGTTTGCAGCAGAGCATCAAAAGACTGTTGCCATATTTAGCCTTGTACACTACACTGAACGCACGCCAAGACACAGACACACAAAGAGTTTATTTCTAGGGTAAGTCGGCATATACCGATGTTGTAGTATATCGGAATATAATTTTATACATTCATCCCGCTATTGCGGGCCATCGGGGAAATTCGATTTTCTGATAATCCCGCTAAAGCAGGATCTCAAGTTCAAATGGTTAAACATGACAGTTGTGTATGGAGTTGTTGGGTCTTCCATACACAACCATAGTGTATGGGGTGCCTGACTTTTAGATTTATCAGAGCATTTCAATATAGACATAATAAAATGTTTGTGGAGTCAGTAGAAGTAACTTTCTCATTTTAATTTCTTTTACTTGACGATTTTTGACAGTGAACAAGACAATGATTTACTGTTTATGTTGCTGCTTTTAAACTTTAGTTTTGATTGACATCAGTGTGTTGATTATATGATTGAATGTTTTATATTTCAGTTTGTTTCAAAATGAGATCTATCATTATTACTAATACTCCTAGCAATATAATAGAGTTCTTCATGTAAAATGTCACTCACGTGCACTTTCAGAGAAACATTGCATCTTTTTCGAGGTTAAGCAACCTCTAGTATTTTAATGCATATGTGAAATTTAATGATTAAGTTCTGGACTGAAAATATGTCCAGGTTGGCTGACTTTTCATGTTATTGGCCTGACTAGCAGGTTGAGAAAAAATTGTGGCATAAACTGTAATATAATATTGCATGTGACTACAAAAATGTATGAATTTCACATTTTATAATGCTATATATCAATGTGTACAAATGCTTTGAAGATGATATCTTCACACAACTGAATATGACAAGACTGGCATCATAATTTCTGATAGGTTATCAGTTTGGGCATGCTGACTCTTGAATTTCTATGTACATTTTAATAACCAATTTCAATTCTACTATCAACCTGCTAAACCAGTAACTATTAAAAAATCTATATCCAACCACTTATTTAACTGGACACATGCTTTCAATTAGCACATTGTCAAATTCACCTCGTGAGTACAGTCCATGCAAAGCACTCACCATATCTGACCAAGTATCTGAGTACTCAAACCTGACTGCATGAAGAAATCTCTAGCCTGGGTTCCTGAAAGAGAAGGAAAAAAAAAATTGATTCAAGTATTGGAAAAAAGCAACCCATATCAAGCACTGGAAATGTTAAAATGATTCTACTGTCTCCTAGTCCTAACCACAATTAATAAACCTATGCATTCTATGTCCTCAATATCCAATTAAAAGGTATTACTATTTTCATTTCTTCAAAACATGTAGCTAGTTAATTGCAAACATATTTTTTAATATATTTTTTACAAAATTATTTTAATCATAAAATAAATACATTGCAAAGTATTCTTTTCCAGATTCAACTCAGCTGATTCTGGAAAGCAGTTTTCTGATATTTCATTCATTGTAATGGACTAAAAATTACTTTCAACATATTTGTGAACAAATGCAGCTTGCAAATTCAGAGCCCTTTATATGTTAGGCCAGCATGTGCTTCTCAATAGTTTCTGGCCCTGATAAATAATTTCGAAAAATATTTGCACAGTGACCCAACATTATGTCAGTTAAGAGAGGAATAGAAGAAACAAAAGAATATAGCTTAATAATAATATAAACGTACTGTGCATTTTGGAAATAAAAATAACATTTTTTCAATCATTCTGTTTGAATTTAGAATTTAGATACAAATTTTTATTTTTTCCATACTTATCACGTTCTCCAGAAAACTCTCTCATGATCCTACATGAGACACAAACACCCACACATGTATACAACCCTTACAACAAAAGAATATAGCTTAATAATAATATAAACATACTGTGCATTTTGGAAATAAAAATAACATTTTTTCAATCATTCTGTTTGAATTTAGAATTTAGATACAAATTTTTATTTTTCCATACTTATCAAGTTCTCCAGAAAACTCTCTCATGATCCTACATGAGACAAACACCCACACATGTATACAACCCTTATTTGGGTCACAGCCTGAGGTTGGAAACAGCTGGTTTAGGCATTCCAGACAAAACAATCAAAAGAGCTCATGTTTTCACTATAGAGTCATTATCAAAGACAATATAGTTGTTATTAACAGACATACAACCCCCCCAACTGCTGATTAAAACTTTAAAAGTTAAGAGTGAATAAGTTTACTCATTTCAATTCTCATATATTACTGCCATTCATAAACTGATTGTACTGGTGAAGGATATTGTCTTCTAAACCTATAAAATGTTATTTTTTATGTTGCATTAGTATTTTTAACTTGGGATGGGTGAAAGAATGCACAAGCAAAAGCATTCAAATTGAAACTAGTTTTAAAGTTTTATATAAACCTGTTTGCAACATCAACTGACATAGGGAGGAAACAAACTAGGTTTTGCATGCTTCTAATTTAATGGAAATAATACTTTTGACAATTCTCTCAATTTGTTTTCTAAATTGTGAAATGATGAGTAATATATGAAGATATGAATACTGAATAACTTACTTACTTACTTATCTCCTTGGATTCCCTGTGGAACAAAGGGCTCAATACTGAACAACAGTTCTTAATCTTAATATTTTTTTGTTTTAAGCACTAAAGCAGTAAATTATCAACTCTTCCAATTTTAACACGACAACAAAATTAATCTTACAAAAATTAGCATTACTACAGCATTTTATAGTCTTAAAGAAATGCAAATGAATTATACAAACTTTTAAAAGTGAATAACTTGTCTAATAATATTAACAATATGCCAGATTTAATTTTATCAACAGGAATTTAGGTCAATTGTTCAAATATATATTAAGTCAATAGTATTTTTAGTAATACTGTTAAGTGTCTTTATCATACGAAGCAAAATTCCAAATAGCTCTAATGGACATTGTAAGATAAATATTAAAAAGAACATATTTCAAAAAATGCCAGTCTAATGGATATTGTAATATAACTTATAAGTTATTGACAGAGCACATTTCTGCAAGATTTTCAGTGTTACCATGTACACAAAACTGAATCAGAAAGGAATTCTGCATTGAAATAAACTATATAATTACTGATTCCACTTTCAAGAAAAGTATAATATCTGTTATCAAACAACTAACACACTGATTTAATCTAAAATGGAAAAAACTAGTAACCAAACTGCATTATTTATGAGGAAACAAAGGGTGCACATATTTTTTTAAACAGTATTTTGAACTAATACAAATAATACTAATACTACTACTAGTAATAGTTAATTGGAAAACAAAAAAAATGTAGCTTGGAACTAAAATAACTGGGATTAAGTTGATCAGGAATTTTTTTTTTTTAAGAAAAGAAAAGTATACATTAAATTTAAAAAGAAATCATTATTTTGCAGTGCTGATGTAAAACTAGACAATAATGCCTAGATGAATAGGATAGGTCTTAACACAAAAACAAGTGCTAGTGTGAACAAAGATCAAGTTCAACAATAATAAAAGAAAAATTTATTTTGTTGGGGTTTGTTAACTTTCAAAAGAAATGTTTCATTTAATATAATGACTGGTCAAGCAATGCATAGCTAAATGAATTACCATGCAAATTGCAAATAAAATTTAAAATTACATAATCAACAGCAAATAGCAGAGAAGTCAAAACCATTATGATTATGAATTCATAAGCCTTAGTGTAACAACAGAATTGTTTTTCAGTAAAAAGAAAATGCTTGCTGAATGAAATGGATGATTTATACTAGTATAAAAATATGATTTAGGCTACATCACAAAAATCACATGCCAACTTTAACTGATATGATCATCAAAACATTTTGCCATCATAATATATGTTTATAGTATAATAGTAATTATCTTCTCTTTGAAAAACAGTAATTAACACTGTATGTGGAAGCCTACTTTTATATTTAAGTGTATTACACTATTCAACAGCATCATTCCGAATAAACTACCAATACCAAACAAGTGCATACACCAAATGCCTGTCAGCTAAGAAAATGCATCTCAGACAATATTTTTTATGTATTAACTAATGAGTATTATGCACACATTATTCTCTTTTTTAAAGTGTGTGCCATAAATGGAAACAATAATGTAACTGCAATAAATCTTTGTCATAAATCTAATTATCTAAACTATACAAGATAAAAGAAATTATTTTTTAAAGCACCTGTGACAAAACCATTTACTGGTTTGAGTTGAAAGAACTGGGCGTCATGTTTTGCCCTTTCTTCCCCACTTATACGCCAAGGGTCAGCACTGCCTGACGTCATGGTAAAAGATTTCTCTCACACAGCAGATAAACTTTCTGTTTCAAAAGTAACAAAAATTTAAAAGATTGACTAAGTAATTAACTGTGAATGAGCTTATTATGACTGAAAAAGTGCATAGACAGAAAATTAAATGGTTCAAAGAGAATATAATTTCTGTTTGGTTCAGGTGTGGAGTACAATTCATGGATTACATTTAAATGAATAGTAACAGATACTTACGACTGAATTTGTGTTTGTAAACAATGAGTGATATGATTATGAGAAGTGGTCAGACTTGCTACAAATCTAAGAAACATTCCATAAATTCATTTTTAAATATTAGTGTATTAATCATTTAATGTGTATAGATTATATATTATTCCATGCTACTGTGACTGGAGAAATACTACATTATATAATAATAACAATTCATTAATACCACTATTATTAGCATTACTAAAGTAAAATTATGTACTGTAGAGTTGTTTGTATGAAGTAGGCTATTGTATTTAAATTTAAAGCATTAAACTTTTTAAAGCCTAAAACAGATAAATAAGTGCATGAAGAAAAGAAAAATGTTTTATTCAGTTAAGCAGAAAAATCTTAATAAATAAATAATAATAATCACAGAATTAGTACTAATTCTTAGGTTTATACTATAGCGGTAGGCCTACATATTTACTAATTTAGTATAGGGCCTAGTATTAAATAAATTACCGAGAGCCACGATATTTTTAAGCATACAAGTATATGGCCCGCTCTTTTTATAATATATTATGCTCATCTGCCCATGAGATTTTTTTTAATAATACGGTGACCTACTGTGTAACTCGATATATAGGCCTATGTTCCATCCACTGATAGTCTCATGCCCGCCCGGCCATCCTTCGTGGAGATAGCTGTAATATCAAATATATGTTGTCGCCATGTTTATAGGACAGTTGAATAAACAAAATTTCCAGGTCCTAGTTCAACTCGTGATGACAAGCGTTTGAAAACTTACTCGTAACTTCCAATCACTATTTTACAGTTTGTGCAAATGAAGATAATTATGCAATTATTACAAGCGACTTATGGCGCTTTATCGACTGTCTTGTAGAATCTGTCTGCATCCTTTAGCAATGCATTCTGGGCAAAAGGGGCGTTTGCTCTGATACGAAATACCGGAAGTGTCACTTTGAAAGTAGCAGTGTATACATGTACATCTATATAACCAGAAATCAATATGCTGTTTATGGAGATTTTGTATACCTACTTTCAAATAATAATATGATAAACTCTTAAAACGGCATTTGTTCAATACCATCGCTTATTAAAACGCTAATATTTTTAACATCCACAATGCGCTGCATTCGTCGAAAGCTAGTTGCAGACGAAAAAGATACTTTTATGCTTGTGGATGTGGGTATTTTTTTAATTTCATTTTTATATTTACTTGAATATGCTTTGTTTATCTCTTATATTTCGTGCGTGTGTGTGTGTGTGTGTGTGTGTGTGTGTGTGTGTGTGTGTGTGTGTGTGTGTGTGAGTGTGTGAAGATGTATTCTTTTACCTGAAAAGAAAATTGTTAAGACAATATGAATTATGAGCACTAAGAGATACACAATGCATACTGTACTTTGATGTACTGTTAAGTATAACGCATAACATCCAACACACCCTATTGGATATGGCGTTGGTGAAGTTGTTTTGTTTCCAATGCAAAAGTCCAATGTATATTGACTGTATAGATATATTCAAAAAGTCATGAACTTAAACATGAATTATTAAAAATAAATTATTAAAATGTATTTTGTGGTTAAATAATTATTAGTTTAAACCATATTGTTATAATTATAAACATTGAATATTTGGTTTAAAAAATAAAACTTAATGTGCAAATTTATAACTGAAAACATTATATATTTTTCCCATGTATTTGTAAAGTTTGATATACATATAAGAGTAAAATAGATACACAATAATTATTTCAGATGGACATACCTGTGTTGGAAGAGAATGATATCCTTGTTCAAGTAAAGGCTTGTGGATTATCTCTAATAAGTGACAAGGTATGTAAATGATGCCATATGTAAATCTTCATGAATGTGAAGAGAAGATTATATCTAAAGAGTAATTTGATTGAAACATCATCATGAACTAATTTTATAGCATCTTCTTCACATTTAAATGGATTATGTCTAAAGAAAGTGGCAAGAGTTGGAACATATGTCTTGAAGGGCTGAAAGATATATTTTGAACTCATTTTTATACTGCATCTTCAGTATACATTATATAAATAAAAATGCTTCAGAATTAATTTTGTCCTATTCACCCATTTTATATTTTAATAAAATATTAGATATGCCCTTTTTATTTTTTTTTATTTATTTGGTCTTTAAACAGTGCTTTGAATTGGGTATATGATTATGAACCAAGAAAGGTTAGTGGGATGTTTAGTAAAGTTCCTGTTCCTAAAAAAAATTTAAACACACACAACACTTATACAGACATTCATGCATAAACACTCAATATATATGAAAAAGCAAGTACTAGTAAGTTAAGTAATTAAAAATAATATATATCTATGAATAATAATCACTCATTTAAATACATGACTATTGCCATTCTCTATATTGTTCATCATTATGTTAAGTAATTTTAAATTATATAGAGAATGATAATCACTTCTAAATGTTAGTATAGATCATTTAATATACTATCACTAATAGTAATAAATATAGGTAGTAAATGTAATATAAATATATAATGACAATTATAAAACTGTACTTTAAAAAAAGCTTTGGTCATTCATATAAAAATCATACACAGCTAATTTTAATAATAGTTACTGTATGTTTATGAACTTAACAATGACTACAATTGTAGAAACAGTATGTTGTGTGCTGACTATATTAAAAATATAACTTACCAGACATAGTCTTCATCGGTCATTGTTTCTTCAGTATCTCCAACATTATTAGAACAGTTGATCTTTCACTGTCATCAGTATAAATTGGTTCAAACATACTTGAAGTACCAGAGAAAATTACATTGACCCGTTGCATGATGTCACTTCTGCTTGCTTTTACCCCAAGGCTTGGGGATTGTGTATCTTAGTAACAGGGCAAATCTCGTTCACAAACTATGTTTGACTTAGATTCCATTTCACTTGGTCTTTAAGAATATGTATACAAAGAGCAGTAAACAGTTCTATCAGCAGAATATACTAATTTTGTTAATAAACTGAAACGTTTCCATCAAGAAACAGTAAAATTGTAAAATTACATAATTCACTAAACTTGAACATACTTAGTAACAACTCATGTTGCTTTGTAATAATTAGTGTCTCTCACTAGTGAAAATATACATAACATTAAGCTTAATTCTGTATTAAATCAGTACACTTAACTTATTGCCAAGTAATGCTAGCTACTGTAGAAGATTATATACATACAGACTTTAGCATAACATTCTAACAGTATTTTAGAGCACTTAATAATGTAATCTTTTTATAATAAAGTTCTTGAAGAATATTCTTTGCCACAAAAAGTACCTTTTTAATAGCCTATTAAGCAAGTCTGTAACAGATCCACTTTAAAATTTTGTAATGTTTAAAAGTTATTTAATTTCTTTCGAAATCAGAGTTACTGATATGTATTTAGTGGATACCATTAGCATGTTAAATACACTTTGATGATGCAGCTTCATCAGTAGCTCTTACTAACTCCATCAACAAACTAGCACATAAGTTAGACAAGAAAATGGAATTTGTTGCAAAGATTCATATATATCAGGCTCGCTCATTCTATGATATGCAGCAACCAGCTGGTTCACAGTTGACATGACAAGCAGTAACAATAATATACATTTAGGCTGAGAATGATAGGTGATGGCTGATGACAGAAGCATCTCATCAGTTGCAATGGGGAAAAAACAGCTGGAGATAGCAACTTGGTGGACAGGAAAATTGTTTGAACACTGTATGATAATAAAATCCTTGTCAGAAAGCTTGATAGCAGGTGTCAACAAATAACAGATTTAAACAGTTGCCTGAATAAACTTCTGTACAGCAGTGTAAAAAAAGGAGATTTGTAGTTTGGATATCATTCCAGTAAAATTGTGAAAACATCTTTCAAACATTACAATGTAGAGATCAAATGTTTGTTAACGTGGCCACATTTTGCAGAAAATAAAGCTGATTGAAACAACTGACAGGGCAAAAGTTAAAAACATAACAATTCATATTCAAAAATATTATCTTCTTAACCTTGAAACAGTTTTAAATAATATATGCTGGATGGCAAATAAAAAAACCTGGTTAGTTGATAGATAATATTCTCAGACTGAATAAAACATGAGCAATTTGGGATAATAAAATCATGTGGGTAAGTCAGTGAATGATATTCTTGGACCACTCAAGTGTATATTTAAAGCCCACCTTTATACAGTATTATTAGCAAATTGTTTCTATCACCATGTGTAGTCACAGCCTTCACTTGCATTAGACAATTAAGCTTAGCATGACATTCTTGGTGAGCTGTCTCGCTTCCCACAAGACTTCTGCTTCTCTTTTGCCTGGACTATGGTTCTAGTCTAAGATCTTACCCTTTCTTGTCCTAAGTAAACAACAAAAATTAAATTGACAGTAATTTCTAAAAATGTAATGAGTGGTTGTATTTAACCCCTAAATACTATAATTATATGCCCACTGGTTTTGTTGACAAGTTTATGAAAAGAAATAACATTAATAACCTGCTAAAATTAAAATCAAAGGAGTAAGTACCATTCTTGCTTCATAAAGATACAACTTCAGACAATTTTTTTTAAATGAATATTGAAGTGGATAATGACAAAAAAATTATTTATTTCAATCATTAGGTTTTGAAAGAAGTGTTTCGCAAGTCTACTTCAGAAACAATTTCTTGTGGATATGATGTATCTGGCATTGTTGCAAAGGTTGGACCTGGTGTTACTACTCTTAAGGAAGGTGATGAAGTTGCTGGTAAGGACTAATAAGACTGTTTCAAAATTTTCAGTTATTTTACTTACTTAAGAATCAATACATCAGGTTACATAGTGTTTGTTTATATTGGTTTTATCACCCAACATAATTTCTATTCAGTCTGTTATTACAAAAACTTAAAAGTGTGAACTTATTAATGAGTTTGTGTGTGTGTGTGTCTCTGTGTATGAGTCTCCATATATAAGTCTGTTTGTGTGGGGGTCTGTCTACGCATGTGAGTATAAGCATATGAGTCTGTGATGCAGGTTTTTGTATGCACATGAGAGATCTGTGAGTATGTAGTATGTATACAAATGCACTTGTGTGCATTTTCTTGTTTTGTTTTCAAATTTCATATACTAATCTTACATATGTATTCAAGCATTAATATTTTATGTTAGTCCATTACTTTTGAAAAATTTTGTTTTTCTTTCCTAGGTGTTTTACCTTTAGACAGTCAGACATCAGGATGTGGTGAAATGTGCATTTTCAGAGAATTTGATGTTGGCAAGTTGCTTTGAGATTTATTGTTAATTCACATAATTTTAAATTTATGCATCCTGATCAGGACCTAGAATTAGTTCATTTGAATGTATACATACCAAATAACAGTTTATTTTATCTCAGGCAAGATTTTAAATGATTTTGACTTTAGTATTGAATGAATAATAAACTTTGTTTAAAGCGAGGTAGTAGGTAAATTAATTGCTTGTTTTTCAAAGTTGATATAAAATTGAACATAGTGGAAATCATATTTGGTTTGCTGTTTTAGCACTCTCTGAACTAATTAGCATTTTCATATTAGTGTGTTTTGATTTGCACACATGCTAGCTGGCCTAATCTTATTTTCATTTTGCTATGTTTACAACTGTTTTATTATGCAGTGCATAAACCTAGTCACCTGAGCCATGAGGTGGCAGCAGCAGTGGTGGGAGATGCTGTGCGAGCGTACACAGCCTTACATTATCATGCACGAGTGTGCGCTGGGGACACTGTGCTGGTGATGGATGGTGCAACACCTTCAGGAAGCATTGCTGTGCAGCTTTCACAGCTCTGGGGAGCTAAGGTCTGTGTCAGGACATCTTCACCACTAACTTTTGACCTTTGACTTATTTTGATAATGTGTGAATGAACTTTTGACCTTTGACATATTTTGGTTATGTGTGCATACATGCATGGGTGGGCAAGCAAGAGAGTGAGTGGGAGAGAGATATCACTTTAAAAGGGGAGGGAGTCCTTTGGACTCAGATTTTAAATTATACTGAGCATCAGTGCACAAGAGGTGATCTTCCAGCTTACTTGCTTCTTTATTTGGATTCTTCGTGGAACAGTCCTCCAGCACACTTGATTCTGGGCAGCATTTTTCAGTTTACCCACGAGAGGTTGCAGCTCTTCTTTCTTCCTCACAGGTTCATCTTCAGGTGGTCTTAGGACAACCAACCCATCTCTTTCCTGGGGAGTTCCACTGCAAAGCCTGCTGGGTGATGTCTTGTGGGGGTTCCGCAGGGTGTCCTATCCATCGCCATTTCCACATGGCAATCTGCTGTCAATGGGATCTTGATTTTTCTCCAAGGAACTGGGCTCCCATAATCATTTCTTTTCCAAGGTTGTCTTTTCCTATCTTGGCATTCAGGTCATCCATCAGTATCTTGATGTCTCTCTTGGGTAACTCATTAACTACTGTCTGGAGAGAATCATAGATACTTTCTTTTGCCTCTTCATCAGCATCATTGTAGGTGAGTAGTAGTTGATAAAGTAACTTTTCTCCCCTTGGAGTTGAATCTTGCTGTCATGATTCTAGGGGAGACTGGCTTCCATTTCATAAGGGCTCTGGCTGCTACTGGGGACATCATGATGGCAACTCCTTCTGTGGGGTCATGATTCTCATCTGCATGTCCTGAGTAGAGGATTTTCTCTCCACTGGCAAGTGATGTCATGCCAGACCCATTCCATCTGCTCTCACAAATTCCTAGTACTTGGATGAATTCAGAAATTTCAACATATTCTCCTAAGATATGTACATCTGATTGTATGATGGAAAAGAGATTTTTTCCCCCCTCACAAAATTAAGTTATTTTTTTTCTTTTTAACTCTTGCCATATATGTACACATATTTGCCCTCTGATCTCATCCTCACAGTAATTTTTTAGCTGTACTCACTTTGGGTACTATGGGGGACTACTCTAGTCAATGGACACAGTATGCAGTAAATACTTTTATCTTTTATCTTTTATCTTCCATGTAAGTTTATTTGACCTCTTTGGCTTTGGTTTAAATATACATGTGATAAATATCATTACTCCTAAGGTATGCATATTCACATTAGTCAATACTCAGAAATAACATATTTTACTTCAAAAAAATGTTGCAATAGTTTGTGTTTCATTGCTTGTTTGTTTGTAGTTTTATACTTTATTTTAGATTTTGAATATTTTTATTAAAGTATAAATAAATACTATAAAGTTTTGAAAGAATTGTTTGTTTGTAGTGGAATTATTATTTCAGGTTATGACTACATATAGCACCCTTGCAGAGAAGCAGTACCTTGAAACTTTTCAGCCACCATTAGGTACAGTTCATACTATGGGAAGGGTTCTATTTCACTTTTAAATTATTTGTGTCTTTCATGACTGCTAAATTTTGAAAAATATTTGCATTAAATTATGTCATATTATTTTGATTTTTTTCTCCTTGTATGATGTAATTTTTTCAGACTGTTTTCCATGGAATTCGTGTAGTGACAGTAATGTTTAAATCATCATTTGTGTTGGGGAAGGGATGGGGGTGGAGATGTAAGGGAAGAGAATATTCTCATGATTTATTTATTTATTTTTATAAAAATTTTCATACCAGAATCCAATTTATGGCAGTGACTATTAATCACTGACAATTATCTGTTTGCCACTATTAAAAACCTCATTTAATAAAGAGAAGAAAATGCCTAGACTAGAGTCCCTATCCTGATGACAACTTTTTTCACAACTTTGAATATAATATATACATGCATACATACACATACGTTTACTTAAATATTCCAATCACACATCCTAAATAGTTGCCAGTTTATGAAGATTATTAATTAGCCCAACCCCTTGTCTCTGTGCTAACTTACATAATATTGAGTGTGCATTTTAAACTATAAATGGTGTTGTGATTTGGTGGGTGGGTCTTTGGCATAAGTTATCTGACTTAGATGGGCCAGATATGTTTTATTCACCTCATGTAGATAGTGAGTTTGTATTTGGGTTCCCCTGGCATGTTCTGGATTGTTTGCGATATTACATAGTTATCTATCTCTATAACAGTGCCATGAAACAGCACATTTTATTTATTTCATATGGTCAGTGAGTTTGTATTTAGGTTTCCCTAAAATGCCCTACATTGTTTGTAGTCACACATATTTCATGCTCATATGTCTTTGTGACAGCTAATGCAATTCAGCAGTGGGCATGAATTGTCTTGATTGGTTACCATGGGTGAATTAAAACTCTACCAACATATCATCAGTGAAAATGATGTCCAGACAGTTAGGCAAGATAGTTTATTATTAAACAATAATCATTTGAGAAAATCACTCACTATCTACTATTACCTTGTGACTGATATAAACTAGTGTATGCTGTTGCACCAAGTACTGATATACTAGTAATAGTGTATGTATTGTGTTATGTGCTGTAATAGTGTATGTATTGTGTTATGTGCTCATAATAGTGTATGTTGTGTATGTGCCTTGTACTTACATAGTGTATGTATTGTGTTATGTGTTGTAATAGTGTGTGTATTGTGTTATGTGCTGTAATAGTGTATGTATTGTGTTATGGGCTCATAATAGTGTATGTTGTGTATGTGCCTATGTACTTACATAGTGTATGTATTGTGTTATGTGTTGTAATAGTGTGTGTATTGTGTTATGTGCTGTTATAGTGTATGTATTGTGTTATGTGCTGTAATAGTGTATGTATTGTGTTATGTGTTGTAATAGTGTATGCATTGTGTTATGTGCTGGTAATAGCATATGTATTGTGTTATGTGCCTATGTACTTGCATAGTGTATGCATTGTGTTATATGCCTATGTACTTGCATAGTGTATGGATTGTTAATGTTATGTGCCTATGTACTTGCATAGTGTATGGATTGTGTTATGTGCCTATGTACTTGCACAGTGTATGCATTGGGTTATGTGCCTATGTACTTGCATAGTGTATGTATTGTGTTATGTGCCTATGTACTTGCATAGTGTATGTATTGTGTTATGTGCCTATGTACTTGCATAGTGTATGTATTGTGTTAAATGCCTATGTACTTGCATAGTGTGTACACTGTACAAAAGTGCTGATGTTTCTACATATTCTAAAAAAGTATTTGCAATCAGCCCAGGTAGTGGAGCTGAACCACCGCACTGCACTGCTGGTGAGTAGTGTGATGGAAGAGACTGGAGGGATAGGCGTGGACTGCATTCTCGACAATGGAGGTACTTATTAGCAATAAATCCTATTAGCAATAAATTTAAATTTGACCACCTGAAATAATGTTAGTTTACGTTTTGTTTCTTTTTTAATCATGATTTTGGTGAGCTTTTTTAAGTATCTAAAATGTTTTGGAGATGTAATCAGTATTGGCTAATTTTGTAGTCAGTAATGTAGCAATTATAAAATCATATAAAATTGATATTAGAAAATGTGATTGACACAATGTTAGAGTTTCATCACTACATAAATTGGTGCATGTAAATGTAATCTTTTTTTAAAAATCATATAATTGAGAGTAAATGCATTAAACTGCTCATAAATGGATAATTTATGATAATATTTGGAAATGACGTATGCGGGATGAAAGGCTTGAAACTTAAGATGGGCATAACGTATAAGAAAGAATACTTTGTAAAAAGCACAACAGCTGAAATAAATTTGAAAACAGCTGTCAGTATGAATCTGTAACCTTTACAGTTCACACTATAAATGTAAGCATAACAGTTCATCAGATTATCCATGACACTTAAAGAAATTGATTGTTAATATTTTATAGTGCAATTGTTTACAAATGAAATTTTAAAAATATTTTATCATGCAATTGTTTACAAATGAAGATGTAATATTTTATAGTGTGATTGTTTACTAATGAAGAAGATGTTATACTATTTTATAGTCTGATTGTGTACAAATGAAAGAGATATTATTTTGTAGTGCAATTGTTTGCAACTGAAGTTGTTGTAATATTTTAAAGTGCAATTGCTTACAATTGAAGATGTAATATTTTAAAGTGCAATTGCTTACAATTGAAGATGTAATATTTTAAAGTGCACTTGCTTACAATTGAAGATGTAATATCTTACAGTGCAATTGCTTACAACTGAAGAAGATGTAGTAATATTTTTGTGACACCTCTGCATAGGGCATGAAGCACTCATAATTATTATTTATTAATTAATAACACATGACTAATTACAAGTGATCGAGAATCTTAATTTATAGTTATTAATAATTCTCTCACAAGACCAACATGTCTCTCACTTGGCGGATTATAAGTGTGTTATAAAACCCTACTTTTTACACAGTAATAAGATAAACGTTTTACTGTCACATAATGTTTCTGCAGGCGAAAACTTCTTACTAAAGGAGTAATAAAAATCCATCTTTTATTTATATTTAACAAGCCCCCATCCACCCACTATTACTCCAACATAAGATTTTAATATATGTGCAAGAAGGTTAATAAATTTAACAATAATTTATTAAATCGACAATCAGATATACAATATATGAATATAATCAAGAGTGTTGAAATTTACATCACAACAATGTTTGATTAAAAGTTACACACTTATTCAGTTCATCCTTGCATAGACATCAGCAGTTAAATTAACATATATATAATCAAGTTCATAGATATGGTTTCATCATGGAAATGAGAGTGGAGTTTTAGAGAGGTAATTATAGTTAATATAACCTTTTCTATGATGGCAGCTGTCACTGGCATATGTTCACAATCACTTGGGTTGCAACAAGTCACTGTCTTTTTTATTAGATGGTGGTCCAATGTACCCCTTCTAGGCATATTATACAACTGTTCCAGAATCTTCAATGCGCTCACAAGCACTCTGTGGAGAATCATCCAGAACTTCACATGCAGTATCAAAGCACATCATGAGGAGTGTTCCTTCATGTATGCTACTCAACCACAAGGATTGTTCCCAAAATCTCTGGGAATTCTACAAGAACAAACTCAAACTTCAATTTACATCATATTGGCTCTCACAGGAATTCACAGGAATCAATTTACAGCAACACATTTAGCTCGACAACAACATTGGATACACACACTAACATGATCTGGTAGAGTACAGTAGTCACTGCACTCTGAAGTAGATACAAGATTACAAAACATCAAAAGCATCAAAAGGATTGCTTCTCTTTGCAAAAGTCAAATTAAGGGCAGCACTAAGTTTCAGGCCTATTTCATCTCTAAACTCTTTTCTCTCTTAAACACATTATCAACTTAAAAATCCTGCATTGATATTCATTAGCCTGATATACATGCAGCATAAGAAATATAGTATCAATCAAAATTCACATGTATAATGACAATGTAATCAAATTAGTGAACATAGAGAAATAATGGTTCAGTTATTTAAAGCATTCTCCAATTCAAATCATAGATCAATCGCAAACATGTAAAAAATATTCTAAATCCATTCTTACTTTATCAGCCAGTTAACTTATATGTTAACGATCATCTTTCTTCAACAGGTAGGTTTCGATCTATCCCCAAAATGGTTAGGAACAATTATAAGGCTATTGGTCAGAAAAACTACTCATCTGTTTGTAACTGGTTTGTATTATACAGCAAGTTCTACCATATTCTTTACACGAGTTGCCACTCCAACTCTGATACTTACAAAAATATCATCATGTGCTGTACCTGAAGGTCATGTCATGTTGACATTTAGCAAATTATATAACAATTAAGTTTAGAAATAAGGACAAGCAAATTTACTCCACCACAATTTTATATTGTTATTGTTTGCACTGAAGAAGATGTTATATTTTATATTGCAATTGTTTACAACTAAAGAAGATGTAATATTTTATAGTGCAGTTGATACAACTGAAGATGTAATATTTTGTAGTGAGATTGTTTACAGCTGAAGATGTTGTAATATTTTGTAGTGAGATTGCTTACAACTGAAGATGTAATATTTGATAGTGCAGTTGCTTACAACTGAAGCTGTAATATTTTGTAGTGAGATTGTTTACAACTGAAGATGTAATATTTGATAGTGCAGTTGCTTACAACTGAAGATGTTGTAATATTTTGTAGTGAGATTGTTTACAACTGAAGAAGATGTTGCCTTACTTGGAGAGAAAACTAAATACCCCAAACCACACAAACACGATGTTCTTTCTTGCCTTGGCTTTGCAGGCAAGTGGGTAACCTCTGATCCAGACCTACAGGTATGATTTTTATTTTCAGTAACTGACAAAAAAGGCAGACATTCTTAGGCATTTTCATTTTTAAGACTTTTATCTAGGGGATTTCTCTCTCAGGCATGTGTAAATAAAATAAATGGCAGAGACACTCATAACAGGCATCAGTAAAATAAAGATATTTTATATGCACTCACAACTAAAAGAGTTCATTATGTGTGCATGCATGCATGAGACGGGGTGGGTGGAGGTAGCTTTCTAGGGCCCCTTGGTTTGCATTATCATGCAGTCAGAAGAGAAAAATACATTTGGTAGCACTGCAGAAGCCCTTGGTTTGAGGTGGAGGCAGAGACTCATACCCTATTCCCCCTACTTTAGTCTGCATCTGATCAAAATTTTTTTTATAGAACTGATGGGACTGAAGTAAAGGATGGTCTCAAAACTAATAGATCTTACTCTTGTTTGTAATATCATACGGGTTTGTTTGTTTATTAATAATCAGGATAATGTTTGATTTATAGAAAAAGTTTCTATAAATAGCAACATTGATAAATTTGTTTGATTTATATGTGTACTGCATAATGTGTTTAGTGTTTTTTATTTTTTTTTTCATTGTTGCTTTGTTCTGTTAAAAGGAACTTGACTCTGTCCTAACAGCTGGATCCACCTGATTGTCAACAGTTGTTTCTTCGCAATGCAAGTATTAATTTCCTTTTTCCACAAGCTTGGACTCTAATGTATGCCCAACATGGCCGATATCAACGTATCCTTGAGACTGCTTGCATGCGACAGAAAGAGTTTTATACTGTGATTAGTTTGGGTTTTGTTTTTATTATTTTGTGGGAAGGACAGTCAATGGTTTTAATGCACAATACCAAAAATTTTAATGCAAAGCACAAATTGAAAAAAAAATGTTAATTTTAATTTTAATTTCTTTCCAGTTGAAGTTAGCTATTTTATCTCTTCAGGTTTGAGCATCTTCATCTCAGAATCTGACACTCATATTATATTTAGGCATCTTAAGGTACTGGTGTACTTTGATTTGTAAGTGGTGTAATGTGCATTACTAGAGGTTAATTCTAAAATTATTTCCTTTCAACTTTTTAAAATATAGTGATAAAGAGAACAATTAGTACTTTGAAGTTTTCTCAGCTAAACATGTTTGCATCCAAAAGACTGGCTTAGTCAGGTGTTAGATAATATTTTAGCAGACATTGACACATATAAAATATTTTTTTATTTAGATTGCTATAAATTAGTTGTATATATATTTCATAAAGTTAAATTTGCATCCTGGTGGCAATCAGTATGTGATTATGTTATATGTTTAATTTCTGTCAGCATCAAGAGATTAACAGAAGCAGATTCCTACTATAGTGGATCAGTAAATCATAGTTCAGACCCCTCTGGGTTTGCAACAGTTGTAATGAATATTCTGAACATTTTTGATATGGTAAAGACAAGAAAAATGTTTTTAAAGTATTTGATGAAAGGGTGAAAGGTAGTTCTGTAGCCTAAACATTTTGTAAAGTTCAGAATCACCAAACTACCATGTTAGGTAAGAACATTTTAAAATACTTTTAAAAGAAATTCTCTCTCTTTAAAAATGGATTTGTCTGTTTTCTTATATGGAAATGTTTGTTTTTGCTAAAATTTTATGTTCCTAGTAATATAATAGTTTGTAGAATGTTTTACATGGAAGTGCATCTCATTACAGTTTACATCAAGCAATAGAAAAATCAATTTGGTAACCTTGGTGATTACTTAAAATACAATGCCTTAAAATCTGTTTGCACCCTAAGTGTTTCGGCACTTCTCAGAACTGGGTCAGTATGTCAAGTTACTTAGGTTACTGCAAGGGTTAAAGTAGTTATCAGTTTGCCATCATTAAAATTCCTATACACTAACCAGACATCTTGCTAAACATAATGGAAAAGTTTGAAAGAGGGATTCTGAAGTGAGTATAGTTGCATTGTTTTTAAAACAATAAATATTCCCATTCTGGAAAACAATGAACCCTTATTTTTGTTGTTTTGAACTCTTGACAACTTGTATCTTAGCTTGAATTCTTGATAACTAGTGAAGTAGTGGTGGAGAGTGATAATGGACTTGAGATGGATAAACTTTAATTAGTCTAAATTAAAAGTTAGATATTATTAGTGCCATTCTCAATACTGAGAGAATAAAAGGAGTATGTATATAATTCAAGGCAGGCAGAGTTCTTGTACAAACTTTTTACAAGGCATACATACCATTAATGCAGCTAATATAATATTACAAATACATTTCTATAAATATTTTTTTTTAAATAACTGAAGTAGTAGTGTGGTTCAGAGAGGATGAAACATTAAACTGCATCTTACATTTAGGCCACCCAAATAATAGCATTTGTGGGAGTGCTGATGGCCTGATCTAATGTAAGGGCCAGAGTTCATGAGATACATGAACCCCTCAGTTATGTAGGCACATTATGCACTCTCTGCATTTTCACCATATATGCTTATAAAAGAGGAAACAATATTTTTATGGTAATAGTGCAAGGTTACTTCATTAATTATCTTCATGACTTAAACTGAGTCATTTTTGCCACAGGCAAAAATATAACTTTGTCTTATAATATGTCATATTGACTGCAGTTATATTGTACTATAGCTTATTATTTCTTGTACAAGTGTTTGTGATTTGGAACTTTTAATCTTTTACCTAACCAAATTGAACGTAGCCTGCCTAAATAATCTATTATATTCAATGGGAGATAACTCAATCAAACTTGTTCAGCATCACTTTGATCAATTTTTGTCCTACCTACCATTTCACTGTTGCTTTGAATAGATATATTATTCATTTTAAAATGGTTCAACTTTTTCACTGTTATAAAAAGAAAAATAATGAGCAGGCAAGGGGTTAATTTTAGACAAACCTAAAGAAGAAATAGTAAAATAGTCCCATCTTTCAAATCTTTCCACACTTTTGTAGCTACAGTGTCCTGTAATTGTAAACTTTCTTTGTCACAGATCCAAGATTGCACAAACTGTTTCACTGGAGGATGTGCCAGCAGTCCTAAAGGGTCTTGAGGATGTCCGAGTTGGGAAAATAGTTCTGAAACTGTAAATTATTTGTTTGTATTGTGAGCCCAAGATTTTCTGTGTGGACAGTAGACACCAATTTGGCATGTTATCACTCTTTGTCAGAGTGATATCGATTATTGCATTTGATGAAAAGTATCCTTTGAAAACCAATATATTATTTCTGATTATGCTGCTACTTGTTTTCAAACTATTTGCTATAATACTGTGCTCCAGTCTTATATGTGTAATAGATCCAGAACATGGTTTGGTTTTCTACTGTCATTCACCAGTTTTAAAATAAATTGTCCAAGGTTTAACATCTTAGTATTTAATGACATAGCCATGTTTCTTTTTGTATTGTATATGTACACAGAATCAAATAAATGATTTGACCTCAGTTTATTATGTCTTTGATTGTACATCTTTTTTGTATGCGTCTTCATTAAACTTGCATCATGACCATGACCATTTCATTCTTCTTTTCAAAATTCTTACATTAAAGACAACACAATCAAATTGATAGTTATATGTTATTTTTTTCTATAGTTACTGTGTATTGACATAATGTTACTGTTTTAATTCCTGTAGTACATCCATGGCATTAATAGTCACTTCAGAAATCTTAAAAACAAAGCCACGTCATTAATTCCAAATTCTAACACCTATAGCCATGCCATTCACTCTAAATTCGAACATATCCTTGCTTTTCTGAGGGCCTTTACACACACACACACACACACACAATTTTGCAGCATTCAATTTATAAAATAATAGACTCACAACATATATATCAGCCATTTTCTGGTCATTAATCGAATAACTTCATGTCTGTCATTTTCTCATTACACTTTCAAATAGTATTTCATTTTAAAGCATTGCCATTCATTTTATTGGAGAAGTAATTTTCCATATTCACATTCTCCTGTATTTATCTTTATTTGTACGACAGCTTCAGGTAGTGTGTGTGTGTGTTTGTTTGTGTGTGTGCATGTATGTGTTTGTGTGTGTGCATGTATGTGTTTGTGTGTATGTGTGTGTGTGTGTGTGTATGTGTGTGCGTGTGCTGCATATATGAATTTGACAAGACATATAAGAGTAGAAGTTAGTAAGTGTGACACAACCCGCCCTAATCATTGGTTATGATTGTTATTATTCATCCATAACTAATTACAAATGATTAGAATCTTAATTTGTATTAATAATTCTCCAGAAGACACCACTTGACTCTCTCACTTGGATATGCGAGTGCTGTAAATGATTTCTCTCTTCCACAACATTAAAGACAATTATTCACTGTCACACAATATTTCCAAAGGTGAAAAACTTCTTACCAAAGGAGAAGATAAATCTATCTTTTTAATCTATATTTAGCAAGCCCTCATCTACCTACTATCTCTCCAACATATGGTTATCAATATGTGTAAGAAAGTCAATAAATTTATTAAATCAACAATTGAATATGCATAAACAAATACAATCAAAAGAGCATTGACATTTACATCGCTTCACAACAATGTTTGATTAATGCTAGACAATCATTCAATTTATCCTAGCATAGACATCAACAGTCAAATGATCAATACATATAAAATCAAATTCATAGACATAATTTACTGTAGACATGAGAGTGGAGTTTTAGATAAATAATTAAAGTTAATGTACATAACTTTTTCAAAGATGGCCACTGTCACTAGCACATGTTCACAATCACGCAGTTTGCAACAAGTCACCATCCTTATATGATGGCCTCATGTACCCCATCTAGGCATGTTAGACAACTGTTCCAGAATCTTTGATGCACTCTCCAAGCACACTATGGAGAATCATCCCAAATTTCCCTTGCACCATCAAGCACATCAGGAGGAATGTTCCTGATTTTTCATGTATGCTACTCAGCACACAAGGAATGTTCAAAATAATCTTCATGAATCCTCGAGACCAAACTCAAGCCACCATTTTTGCTGTATTGGCTCTCAAACAGAATTCACAGGAATCAATTACAACAACATTTTACCCATAAGTTCAATGATAACACTGGATGCACACACCAACTTGATCAGGTAGAGTACAGCAGTCACTGTAGCCCGAAGCAAAAAAAAAAATGTGCGCTTTTCTCTGCAAAAGTCAAATTAAGGCAGAACTAAATTTCAGGCATATTTCATCTCTATAACTTTTTTCTCTCTTACAAACATTCTCAACTTACAAATCCTGCAACAATTTCATTAACCTGATACAGACACAGCATAAGAAATATAACATCAATCAACATTCACAAGTTTAATGTACAATATTATCAAATTAGTGAACATAGAAATAATGGTTCAACTACATAAGCATTCTCTAATTCAATTCATAGAGAGTAAACATGTACAAAATATTTCTAAGTCCATTCTTTCTTTATCAGTCAATTAACTTACCATAAGCTAATAATTGCCTTTATGACCGGACTCGAGTGACAATTCAAACTGATTAGAATATACGTTTCAACAAAATAACTTTCAGCCCATCCCCATTGGATGAACTCGTTATGAATGAGCATGAGACTATTAGTCACAATAACTACTCATCCAGTTAGAACTGGTTTAGATAACATCAGTAAGTTTCTAGCACATTCTCCACTTGAATTGTTTACCTCAAAAATATCATCATAAGCATAGCCCAAGGTTCTGGTCATGCAATATTGGCAACAAAGAATAATTATTAAGTAGAAATAGGGATAGGCAAATTTACTCCTCCACATTAACAAATATATTAGACTTTATTTACAAGGAAAAGAACTTTTTCAAATACAAGCGGAAATATCTTGTGACTGGTTAAAGTACATCTAAATCAAGTACTTTTATCCTTCTATTTGAGAGAAAATGTCCAAATATTTATTTTAAAAGTTAGTTTTATTTATTTATTATTTTAAATCTATGCTTTCAAACTTTAATTTCATGTGGCGGCAATCATCTTATATGTGTGTGTGTGTGTGTGTGTGTGTGTGTGTGTGTGTGTGTGTGTGTGTGTGTGTGTGTGTGTGTGTATATATGTGTGTTTAATGAAATTTGTCTGATCAAGTCATTAAGCTGTGAGCTGTGTACTTATATACAGGCAACCCCTAGCTAAACCCCCTACTTAATGACTGTCCACATTTATGACCTTTTTCCAAGCGAAATATCATTAAAACCTCCCTAATAGCATCCACAATATGTATGATGGCATACTTCAAGTATTAAATGTCCTTTATTTCCATATTTCATAACTGTGTTTAGTTAGTACGTTTGCAATGTTTTACTTAGATTTTTTAGTTCCATAATCATTGATGATGTTTTTATTGCAGTGGGTTTCAAGAAAAGTGTTCAATTTACAAAGAACCAGGAGTTACCAAACCTCTGCAGGAATTATTCAGGGCATTGCTACATTTGCAGGTGTTACTTATATCGAGTGCTTTGAAAGAAAGTATATCTAACAGAAAGAGCTAGCCACTATTGATTATGACACTTTCAGTGGCTTCTAGTTCTGCAATTTGGAAGGTCATGATATATTTAGGCATAAAGATTGGTACTTTATTTCTTTATCCTGTTGAAAGTCCTTCACCCAGGGTTTCAGAATCTGGGAAGATGTTCTCACTGCCAGAAGCAGAACCGGCACTATGGACTCATTCCAAAGATAAGACTAACCAACACTATAACTTGTATAAGTGCTCAAGTAAAGAAATATATAAATTGTATAATAATTATCTTGCTTATATAATTCATATGTTTCTTAAAAACATTGCTTACTTGTAATCTAACGAATCCAGCATTATACGTTCACAATCTACACTTTTGTTACTAAGTTCCCATTCTTTCTAGTAATTCTACCGTCTATTTAAAATCTATTCAGGCGTGCTGAAGGGTATGGGGCACGGGATGGGAAGACAATTATTAGTTTGATGCATGTTCAATCACTTAAAATGTGTACCTAAGCTAAAAAGGAAAAGGAGGGAGGAGTAGTTGTGACACATTACCACTATTTATTATTGTATTCAAGCACCAGTATGACTGAATTTTTAAAAGCAGGATTATGATAAAAAGTAGAAAACAGAAAATAAATTACTATATTGCAGGGCATTTTTTTTCCAGATATATTGTTAGACCGAAAAAAAAAAAGGAAGAACAATATTCTGTTGTTACTGTTAAGTAGGGGAATTCAATCACCTTGGAAAAAAAAGAATGAAAGAAGGTAATAAGACTGCAGAAAATCGGACACTGCAACTAAAGAGAACTGATATGCATAATTTATAAGTGAAAATGAAGCATGACAGAGACTACGTCGTGAATTATCAAAAAGTCTGTCTTGTTCTGTGATCCTTCTGTTGAAGCTCCCATCGTTAAACTATGCTGTAACTAAAGTTAACATCATATGAGTGACTCATTCTTATGGTCACACAAAGCTTCATTACTAAAATTACTATTACACGTATTATTTGAAAAATGAAAAATATACACTTTATTTTTGAACCACTTTTCCTTTGCACATTAAATTTTTTGTTGTTGCCAAATTGTGCAACTGAGGCACCCATATCATCAACGATATAATTTGCCAGTCGAAACTACTCCAGTCTGTTTTTATTTGATTTTATTCACTTCCGGTCTGTCTTCCAGCGCGCCATTGTACAAGGTTTGTTATTGTTTATGTTTTGTGAACGCTGCAATAACTTTGCAAGATATGCATTTCTTTTTTTTGTATCGAATACTGTTTGAAGCATTGTTCTTTAAGCGTTGCAATGTTTTTAGAATCTCGAGCTTTATGGAAACTTCCGAAAGATTAGTCTTTTTTTAGTTGCAGATTTATATAAGTGACAAAGATTGAAAGAAGCGGTGAAGTGCAGTATTAAAAAAAATAATAATAATTTGCATCAATTTGAATGATTAGTGAAAACTAATTCTATAAATTCTAGCTTTAAAAAATAAGACTTAGGTAATAAGATTAACTATTGAAAATGTGATGCAGTTTATAGTTGATGTAGTGCGAGTGATAACCATTTGTACTGCCACGGTAACCCATCAGTAACAATGAGCAAACAATATGAAAACAAAAAAATTAATAAAACATTTCGTATAGAATCAGTTTTAAAAGTACATAATATCGATGAAATAGAATGGAATTACACGCATATGATAATTGTCACATCTAAGAAGTGAATTTATTCCTTATTCTTTGACTCTGAAAGTAAAAATTGAAATATATATATATATATATATTTTGACTTTTTAAAAATATTAATAACATTTCAGATAACCGTCTTTATTAAACTAATAAGATTATAAAAAGAAAAGGAAAAACCTTCACAGATTAAAGATGTAATCTATTGTCACGGATGTAATCTTTTCAGATAGGTTCAGATTTCTGGATCAGTTTATTAAAATGTTCATGAAGTGCCATTTTTATCAATTTGTCTAATTATTTACAGGTTTCGTTGGGATTCAACTTTACATTACTTTAAATTATGTTTGCTATTAAGGAACAGTTCCTTTTCTATAATTATAGGCAGATTTTTAAAAATTATTTTTCAGTTATGGAACTGTGTGACAACGTGCAAATTGTCAAGTCAGAGTTGGAATCCCTCCTTATAAACCATTCTCTAAGAGAGGCAATAAGGTAAAGTTTGATGTCTTATTTGTGGTTTAAAAACAGTTTATAAAAGCAACAAAAAATATTAGAATTTTTTTATATATAGTTTATGTGCAAGCTTTGTTAATTTTAAGAGCATTTCCTTAGTAATGATGTTGCATAAATCACACTATAAATTTATTAAAAGATGTTGATTGCTTTTAGCCATTGATGGTAAAGTTAATGTGAAAATGGATTCATTTAAAAAGATTTTAATTTAGATTTTGAGAAAGATCATTTGTTGTATTCTTTATTCTTATCTCAAATTCTAATTTTAAACCTAGCTTGTCTACTATAATTATTTAACATTTGTTGCATTGTCATACAAAAGAGACACTTAATTACTTGTGTATAATATCTCTTGGCAATCTTTTTGCTTGTCATATTGCTAAAGAATAGTAACCAGATAGAAAGTTTTATGCAAATTGTGCTTATTAATATTATTTGTTTATGGAGTTTTATGTGTATAAAAGAATCAAGATGGATAATATTTATCTTTTATAATTAGAGTAAAATTAAAATAATGGACATTCAGCTAAATTTTAGTTTACATTAATTATGTAATAATTGCTTAAAATTTAAAAAAACAAAAACTAAAAAGCCTAAAGAAGTCTATCAGTTTCTATCTCCTTATTAAAATATCTGTGGAACTGTGAATATTAAATTGCCATTATTAAAATATGTAACTGAAATTATTTTACTTGTATTAATCTTGGAATTGGAGTGCATTAAAACCTCATCTCTTTCATTTGCATGAACAGGTCTTAATAAAGTTTTCATATCATAAGTTTTCAGTAATCTTAAATATTTATTAGTAAGTTTCACATTGTGCCTTTGGGTAATTGAGTTATTTTGTATATATCTCTTATATTAGTTAAATTATGCATCAAACAATATTTTTTAATCCACATAAAGCACAGTTTTCAGTTCTCAAAGTTAATGCCTTTCTTAATATTAGACATTTGTTTTTACATTTTTCCGTTTAGTGCTGTTGACGAGATAGTACTCAATTACGTTCTTGGAATTCTAGAGGGTCTTAGTAGTCATGGAGATATGGAGGATTCTGAAGAAGTGGAGCAGTTTGCAGAAATGATGGAAGCCTATCTTCCAGGATTTGCTTTAATCAGCATGTAAGGACATTGTGTGTATGTATGGTTTGTATGCACACATATGCTGTATTTTATAACATTAAAGAAAATTTCAATTCAGTTCAATTTGTGTGCACACATTATAGGGTGGTATTTTATAATATTAAAGAAACTTTGAAGGTGATCAGAAATTTTGTCCAGCTTCACTAAATTCATTATTTAAAAAAATAAATACATTTGGCATTTAGTAATATATTTTCCAGAAAAGACATGCTGCTGATTTTGTTATTCATTTAAAATATAGTCACTACTGACATTTTTAAAAAAAAAAATCATGTTTGTGTAAAATTCACTGCTTGACTAATGTGTACAGTTTTCATCTTTTATTAGTTGGAAAGGTGATGACATTTTTATGAGAGTCATTATGTAGATTATAAGTATAACAGAATTTAAAGTAGTTATTAGTGGGATCATTTATCCTTGTCCTCCAGACATCTACCCAACTGAAATTTCAAGTCCAATTACAAAACTGTCTAGAAAGGATTGAACATAAACAATTGTTTTTATTTAATGTCACACTGAAACCTTTACAGCTTTAGTTGACGAAAGTCAATCAGTGGCCAAGTACTGTCCTACATCAGTAAGGCATAACTTCAGTGAATCATCCTTTAATCATTTAAAAAATACTTTTTTTTAAAGCATATGCTATTGTTTTAAGTACAGTTATATTTCTTTTAGATTTCTGCAGATATAACTACAAGAAAAAATGTTTGGAGAGAAACTGCTTAATGTAATGTATTCTTGACTTCATTATAATTTTCTAGTGATACTGCTTCATTTTTAGCTGACTTTTAAATTTTGAACAGTGAAAGGAAAGAATATAATCTGTTTTCACATTAAAACAGTAGAATTATAATTTTGTCACTTGAGCCAATACTTTTCTTTCATTTCATTGCTTACAACAGTTTTGAGGTGCGTGAATGGATGTTCAAAATATCTGATAAGCTGTCTGCTGAGCAACATCAAGGTATGTTTATTATGTGTGAGTGTGTGTGTATAGAGTGGGTGTTGCAATTGTGATCACTGATTATTAGAATCAGACCATGAGTAGAATCACATATTAAAAGGATTAATTCAGATCAACAAAATATATTATAATTTGTATTATTTTTTTGAAAATTTGTTTGCTTCTCATAAAGTTTGAACTGCAGTACAAGCTATATTCTTGGTGATTATATAAGCTGATTCAGAGTTATAAATTCGCCAGGACATGAGGCATACATGTTTAAAATGCATCTCATTCTTCCAAAGATGTACATTGCATTTCTTTTAAATGGAAATATATATATGAAATTACCTCTCCTTTCTCTTACAATATAAATATATTGAGTGACAACCCATCTACCAGTTTCAAAATATTTTGTATCATGGTATGAACAATAGAATAATATAAATTTCTTATTATTATTAGTTAAATGCATGTATAAGCAATAGTCAGCTGCCATCATTTTAGTTTCATCATTTAGTTTGTATTTCATCATTTATAATAATAATTTTCATGCTTTTTAAACTTTGCAGCAAGAAAAAATGTTTACAATGTGCCTGTATTTAGGGTTGGTAAATAGTAGGTGAAAACCTTTTATTTGTTTAAATTAACTAAATTTATAAACTTTGTAATCATGTAATTTGTCCAATTTATGTATATTGGTATACATCATTAAAAATATTCATCAAAGTGAATGTATGAGGATGTATTGAAATAAGTTGTATATCTTTTGTATGCACACATTAAGACAACACTAACACCTGAACAACATGTTTATTTTCATTCTGCCATTTATACATAAAACATGATGAGAATTATTTTCTTTGTTTCATCTGCATTTTTTTTTGTTTCTCTCACTCTTTTCTTTCCTTTCATTGTTTGACAACAATGTCAAAAAAGTATGGATCCATTGAAATAGTATTGATCAGGTAATCTTGAGCCAGTAATTTTTTCATAGGCTTATATTTTTATCTTCTGCTTATTTTCCATATTCATGTTCATATTCTCCTACTCCATACTCCACAAACATGTTGACTTCTCTGGTCCATGGATTTTCTCTGTAATGGTTGGATAACCCAGGTTTTAGTCGTGTGCATGCATGCATGCATTGATTAAAACTTGCTGGATTATTTACCCTATTAAGATTTGTATCCCCCAAAATAAAACTTTAACTGTCTTCATATTATTATTTTATTGTATGGAAATGTTTCATGGCATTAATTTAATTGATTATAATGTTTATTTTTCAGATGAAAGAAAAGAACTGACACAGTCTACCATTTCTTACCAAGAGTATGTAGGACAGAGCATTAGTAATAGAGAAACTGATAGTTCTAAAAGTTCAGAGGGTGATGCTAGTTGTCAGAAAGCAAAGCTTAAGGATAGTCATGAAACAAAAGTTAGCTTGGTGACCGAAAAAGACTGCTGTGAAGAGCAATCTGATGTGATAGTTATGCTACAGGAGCTCTGTCCAGAAGCATGCTCAGCAGAAATACATCACTGTTTTCAAGTGTCTGGTTGTGATTTGGAGGAGGCTGCAAGATTGCTTTTGTACAGACAGGAAACTGGTACTGCTATTACACCTGTAGCTGCTGTACAAACACGCAAGGTAGCTAATATTTCCAGAAGTCTATTGTAGTTGGCTTATCTCTGAAAAGACGGTATAACTCCGTGTTTCATGTTTATGGAATGTTGGTCACAAGAGTAAAGTATTTTCTTTTGACAAAGATTTGTTATGTAGATTAAGAGTAAAACACTCTCCTTGTGACAGCACATTCCTACTAAGTATATAGGATAAGTTAATTTGAGATTCATACTATGGAGAGGACTTTCGGTGAAAGATTACTCAGGAATCATATTAAAAAGCTATTCTTTAAGATACTGGCAGCATTTTCAACTATTTTGGAAGTTTGGGGGGTAGGGGAAACATAATTTATTTATTTTTAAAACATGTCTTAGATATGATTTCTGTACTTAGGAGGACAATTCTATTACTATATCAATTTAGAAGAAAATTTTACAGTTTACACTGAGGTAATTAAAAAATAAACAATTTTCAATTTCTCCATTATCTACATTTAAAAATATTGAAATTTATTTACCTACTTATTGATAAAATAAATATATTAAACAGTTGTAATAGTAAAAGTTAGAAACAGTTTGTATACTTGTAGAATTAGAACATCATATCAGAAACTTTTTTTTTACCCTTTAATTCAGTAATGATGCACAGACAGATTATAGGGGTGGGTGGATGTGATCCTATATTTCATAAATTATAACTAGAAAACTAATTGCACATGAGTTCATTTGCTGCAATTCATGAATTAATTTTTCACATGAATGTATTATATTGAGGTTAGAGATAGAGAAATGCTATCGAGTGACCCCTTTTATAAAGTTTGAAAAACTAATAATCAGCCAAAAAAATAAATAAAATTATATATTCAGTTTTTCAGACTAAATGTATTGTTTTTATTCACATCAGATTAACTCAAATATTACAAACTATTTTCACTTTGATTTGATAAAATGTTGATATAAGCTGCATTTTAAAAATTTATAGCTTTAAAGATATTCGAGGAAAAATGTGCAAGCATAGATGCTTTAAAAATGCATTGTTAGTAAAATTTTCACATCCATATTGATGTTTACTAAAGCTCTGAAAAAAGCTCAGCTGATATTAAACATAAATCAGTGTAAATACACTGGAGTTCTAAACTCAGCATGTAAGGCAAAAATTGTATATAGTTATAATTACTCTTAATTCCTTCTAGAATCATACACATTTTCGCAAAATGCTCATGATATGAGAGGTACACAGGAAGTGTGGGGAGAAACAAAAGAATAGCAGATTCACATCTCCCTGCTTGTGCTCACTCCAGGGCATATGAGAATTGAGAGAAATGGCAGGCATAGTCATTTAAATTGTAATTTTTCTCAATTTTTTTGTTCTGCTTTTTCCTGAGCACAATACCAGATGATATTGCATAAGTTAAATGGACATTTGATGTGATCTCATGGTATTCAAACTTTTTAGGATATCTTAGAGCACCATAGTTTTAAACGGTCACTTGTGCAAAGTGAAGTATAGTAAATTAATTCAGCTAGCAATGATATTTAATATAAAGCCTTCAAATTTTAATTGAAACTATTTTTAATATACTCTTTAAGTAAAATAAAAGCAAAAAAGCTTATAACAGATTTTTGAAAAGTTTGGTGGTACATTCTGGTATAGAACTCTAATTTTCAACAATTTACAATGTATTAACATTATAGTCTCTAACCCTAACATACAGTGGAAACCAAATGTGCTATTATAAAATGAGTGATTATGTACATACACATTTTGTTTATAAATGCTGTAATAGTATCTTTTTTTGCCATAACAAATACCTTTGTTTTGTCAAGTTGTATATAACAGTTCTATTGCTCATAGTACTCAGTTTTTTTTTTAATTTACTTAATTTAATTCAGTCAAATTTCTTTCTCTAACCTATACATCAATGTATGACACCTGACATATATGTTACTTTTTTCCCCAGAGAACATCTAGTAATTCTACCCCTTTAGATGATGAGTTGGTGAAAGACAACATACTAGCAAGGTAATATAAATTGTACTGTTAAATAACCCACTATTTTATACCACAAACATTAATTAATAATGATATTTATTGGTACATCACAATATAAAGGAAGATTAATTAAACAAATGATCTTGTAAATGTCTTTATAATGGATTGATATTCTGATATGTATATATAATTTGGCAGGTATTCCTTTGTGGCCACAGATGAAGATAAAAAGACACACAAGCCTACATTACTAGCAAAGGTCAGTAATCAGATCATTCAGCAAGAGAAATACTGTCTTTACCTGCTCAGATCTTGTACATGAATATTTGTTTTTGTAATTGGTGGTGGACCGTAAATTATATTTTTAATATCTCACTTAGATTGAGCAGGAACCTGTTTACGTCATTTCAACCTGCCAAAAGTTACTTTACTTTTGCATACAGACAGACTTCTACAAATATTAGAAAGGTTTTTTTTGAAATTACAGTCATATTGAAAATCATAACCAACTTCCTGTGTTATGGAGATGCCATAGCCCTTTAGCTTGATTCAGGGTGGTGGGCAAACTAGTCTGAATAAGACTGTAGATTGTGAAGTTTTGCAGTATCAAACTATGCATGGAAAACTTAAGATGGTTCACACAAATAATGGTGCAAGTTTCATAGTATGTTTGATTTTAATGTCATTGGGATGTTGCCTCCAAATATTTCTGAATTTCACTCAGTGTTTGAGTAATGTTCTACAGTACATTAGGAAATTGGTACATATTATCCTCCCATTATTGGAATGAAAACCAGTTATTCATGTTAAAATAAACATGGTCATTCTTTATAGAACTAAATGTTCAACTTTGCTTAATGCTAAAAACTAATGTTTGTTACAATAAATAAGTTATTGCTTAGATGATTTTGCTTTTAAATTGTTTGTATACTTTACAGAATAGATCTCTTTTAAAATTGTTTTAAATGGAATTACTAAAGGAAACTACTCCACAACTGTAAAAACTGGCCTTGTGATCACCTTGCTTCTTAGTTATACTTTTCTTAGAAGTATATATTTTTGTCTCTTGATAATAATGTTACATTTTATATGACAAGTATAATAATTGATTTTTGGGCAGGATGAAAAAAAGTTGGTGCGATATCGTGATGGACAGATAGTCAGTACTAAGGGTGAACGGTTTTCAGAAATCAAACGCCAAGATTCTGATGAAGTGAAGAAAACATATGTATCTCTAAACCCTGCTCGCAAATACCGCTTTCATTGACATTTCTATCATCTGTTCACTTCACGAATAACTACAATAAAACACAGTATTTGAAGAATATTTATTATCTGCTTCTTGAAAGGTTTAAAATGATTGACTTTAACACAGTATTTCAGGTTATTTGATATTTACTATATAAATTTTTTTAAATGATTTTAAATAGATATTTATTTCAAATGATCATTGTTGCCAAATTATTCCTTAAACTGTATAGAGTAAAGCTTTATGTAATAAGACACTTTTATTGCATTTTAATTTTTTTGTATGTGCATCATACTGATCTCTGCTTTTGTATATGGATGTGTCTTAAAAGTTGGCAGTTTTACGACTCAGTAATGATGTAACATTTTTAAATGCATTTAAATTAGTTTTAATTGTTTTTACTACCCAAAAAAGTTTAATTGTATTGTTTAATACTTCCCTGTCATGTATCTGTAATAAGTATAAATTAGATGATTTAAAAATCAGTCCTCGTGATACAGCTTAAACTCTGGAAGAAAGACTCAGATTTAGCATTTTAAATAAACTATATATTACCATCAGGTATTTCACCTAAGATGGCGAGGAATATGGAAATGGAACATTTACAACAAATATGTATTGCCTTAAGTCCTTTCTTTTTTTTTTTAATACAGATCAAGCTGTTAGATTAGAAATCAAAATGATCACAAATCTTTAAAATTTATTACTTATATAACTTTTTTTTTAAAAAAACACATAAAGTTAATAATGAATGAATATGTACTATAAAATGGTTTGTAGGACAATAGGGGCCCATTCAGAGCATATTAATTTGAACATAAATGCTGCCTAAATCAGTTTTTCTTTCTTTATCAAGCTCTAAACTGAGAACATAGCAGTATTTTTGTTTATTAAGGCAACTACAATTTTTTTATAAATGGGTCTCCCAAAAATTAAGCAGCTGCTGAACATTTTAAGAAGTACTTATTTGAAGTGATCACGTTAAAAACCTGCTATGGCATGGAACTGCCATTTTATCTGGTCATACATACACACATATACATATGCTTGTGGCCATCTATATTTGATCACTTGTCTCTGAAGAAATCATTAATTTCTTCATAATGAAAATAAAAACGATCATATGCAAATGGTCGTATGAATCTCTTACATCTAAAATCCTTTTTATATTTTTAGATATACTTATTTATCTTTTATATTACTGTCCGCAATCGATGCAGCAATAAAAATACACAGTGTGTTTGATAACATGCTGTGGAAAGGTACTGCCAAGCATGTTTATACTTTATTGGTTTGATTTTGTATTTTTGGTCGTCCAGTTCAATAGTCATTCCAGTTTTTCACAAAAATCTCATGAATGTTAATTTGTTTCATTGTAGTTTAAGGATAGTTAATCAGAGTGGTGTGTTGAATTTAAACTAAATTTAGTGCATAGATTTTTTCCATTGCACTACTGAATATTTCAAGCATAAATAAAAATGAAACCTTCATGATGCTGTTAGCAGGTAAGTTTATTTCAGTGAAATTATAATTTAATCATGCAAGATTAACAACTTTCATTCATGATCATATAGTCCAATGCAATCAATAAATATCTATATAGATTGTAAGCTAAAGAAAAAAACAGAGGAGTAGAGATGTATCTCCTTTTTTTATACACTTTTCTGTATTATACATTTTATGTATGGAGGTAAAAGAATATATTTTTATGAGAGTTTAAATAAGACATTTTAGTATATTATTTTTTTGAATTTTTCAGATCATGTTTTTTTTAAATGCCTAAGTGTGACTAAATGTCTCATACAGTTTATGTTTAATATCATTCTCAATTTTGTCGTTTGACAATTTTTACATTTTGTTGTAATATTGACTTGGTATTACATTGTGTCATTGTATATTTATGCTCCTTGCATTTAAAAAAATTGTATAATTATCTTTTAAGCATGAACTTGATGAAATTCTCTAAATATATTTTGTTACATTGAACCTTTATTTGTCAATAAGATTATAATTATATGAATTGTTTTTTAAATATAGATTTAAATTGATTAGTAATAGTTAGGTTGAATTTCAACCTATCATATAAACTATTGATATAAATTGATAACGAAATAAGCAGTGATTTGTTTTTGCTGTTACTTTTTAAGACATTTTTGCCTTTAAGGACTTAAATAAATAAATTAAATGTCACCTGTCACACACACACACACACACAAGCCAGATAACAATAAGGACACTCCTCCCCAACAAAATTTATTAGAATAATTCCTGCAAAAAAAGAATTTAAATTAAACTTTGTCCTTTTGAGGAAAAATCTGTTGTTTCTCCCAATACACAGTCCTTAACAATATAAACAACATGATTGCTAAGCACTACACAAAGAAACTGATGCACATCAGAATTCACATGTATAAATAAAATGAAAACAACTACAAACATTGACATTTTGGTTAAATAGCTTTTTTATAAGGACAGATGTTAATAACAACATGAAATAAGAACATTTAAAGGAATAAGTTGTAGTAATGAATGAAAAACTTATTTGCATGAATTAAAAAATTCACCACATAAATTCTGAAATCTACAGTCCATGAAAACACCTATATTTGACAAAGCATAACTCTAGCAAGGAGTTAGCGGTGGTCAGAAACTCTGGGATCTCCAGTTTCTGACCGCCTGTAAAAGAATTAATACATCTTTCTTATTTTCATTGTTCATATGTGTTTGTTATTAATAACTACCTTTTTAAAATCTCGATGAATTATTGTTTTGTTATACCTATAAAGTGTTTTGGATTTTTGTGTTAAATAAGTCTTTGTAATGCCATTTTATTTAATAATACAGCACTAAGTCTTTGGTTTAAAAAAAAAAATTCCATAATTAATAATTTTTCATTGTGTACTTTTTAAAAATAAAATGATTTCATTTTATTTAACAGATTATTATCCAGATCAAAGTTTAATTAAGAAGCCTAAATATGTATTTATACATTTGTTTCATGCTTTCTGGCTGAAATGTGACCTGTAAACAAAATTTTTGTTAAGTAATTGTTATATTTTAATCTTAGTTTGAAATTTTATTGAAACTTTATTTGATATGAAAAATTAGATGTTACACTATCTTTTCTATTCAAAAATCAGATATAATGTATTTATTTTTTAACTTAATCATGAACAATGCATTTATAAACTATTTTTAATACTTACTGTTACAAATTCAGTTAAATAGTGTTGACTGTATTTTAATGTATTACAATATCAAACTGAAATATATGACTATGTGAGATTAATTTAACCTAAATCAAAATTGTGTTAAAAAAATAAACAAAAACCCAGTGTTAACATCATTACCAGTGTGTGTGTGTGTGGTGGGGTTATTCTTTGTGTACAGTTTTGTTATTTTCTTTTTTTTTTGTTTGTTAAATTACATTGCAATTAAAAATCTGATTTGTGTCTGTATTAGGTTATAACTTTATCTGTATTTTGCAAAATTGTATGAACATCTTTTAGTAAATATAATGTAACTTAATGGATGTCTAAGCACCACCTGTTTTGTAAAGCATTACAGTTTAAAATTATATCTTTTTGAATTGAATGTCAATCTTTTGCACTTAAGTTTGCAGCTGTTTAAATCACAGCAAATTGACAATCTAATTTGTTGTTCGGTTAAGTCAGAGTAAGCATTGACACACACCATTCTCTCATATATGTTTGTCAGTATTTACCCTGTGTCTGATTAATGTAAGTAGTTTGCAGATAGATATTCCAAATTCTCTCAGTGCACCCACAAATTTTGAACATTTGCAGTGTTGCTTTTTATTGTAAAGAGTTCACATTCTTCAGTTTTTTTTCTTGCAACCTTTTGTTTTGGTGAAATGCTGATGCTATATTTTGTGTTCCTTTATTTTTCCCCCTTGGATTTCAAAATTTTTCATTTACTATATTATGCCTTGTTCCAATAACTATATTTCTTCTTAAATAACTACAAAAGAGTCAATATACAACTACCTTACACCAAAACTTCTGAGTATATCTACTCTCTTTTGTATTTGATATATAAATTTAAAATCTTGTACCAGTAGTTCCTTTATCTTGACTTACCAACATCACCCAAATTATAGTTGATGACAATCACATATGCGCTCTACAATTTAATCTTTCGATTTAAAATATATATATATATACATATAACAATGTCAAAGTCAAGTTCACTAAGCAGTATAGCTTGGCATATGGTATGGTTGAGTGTAACTTCGGGTGGTGGGAAGAATCTATTTGAGGAAAGTTTTCCAGCTTAAAATGCTGGTGCATAACTTAAATCATTATTGTATTCTTAACTATGAGTTATGTAATGTTATCAACAAAATACCTGACCAAAAATGCAGATATCTTTAATAAACAAAAGATTTGAAAAATTTTCAAATTTAAAAAAACTAACTTAATAAATGAATTAGATTTAGAGCGAGAATGAAATATTTTCCTTTGTTATTTGATTTTAATCTAAATACTTTTTAGAACTAAAAAATATAAATATTGTACAGGCTCAGGAACAAAAACCTGTCACCTCAATGATATTTTCTAAAACAAAAATAAGAAAGGCAGCTAACTTTAAGTGATGGTGTCAATGATATATTGCAATTAATATATATATATATAATATATATAAATATATATATATATAAATTGTATGTATATGAACTTAATGTTAAATAGCATGTAAATTATTGGTTGTGAATGTATAAGATGTATTGATTTCATTTCACTGCTTTTAATTTGGTAAGGAAAAACATGTGCCATTGTAGTATTTTTGAATTCATTCATTTTATTTTTAGAACAATTTCAAATCATACTTGTCGAATAATTATAAAATAATAAAAACTATTAAAATTATTTATTGTTTACATTTATCAACATTATTTCTATTGTTTATAATGAAACATTTGGTGTTTGGTGTGATTTTTAATAATAAAAGTAAAATATATGTTTGGGTTGTTTGTGTTGCATGTTTGTACAGTTGTGAGAATTTTTTCAGATTTAAAACACGTGAATTGATCAATGATAACCTGCAGAAATAAACAAAATGATTCTTGCAACCTGTATGTTATTCAGGTCTAAATATAGTAATCAATTAATAGCTGGTGTATTTTATAACAACTTTGGAAATGCAGATTACAAAACATTAAATTGACAAACTATATCTATGCATATGTTCACAAGAATTGTAAAAAAAAATAATCATTACCACTATTAATATTTATATAATACAAATATATTAGTATTTAATTAATACAGTCTTTATTAGTGCATATATATTTCTTAATGAATACATTTAATATAAACTAAATATCCAATTTTGTGTTGCTTTTTTAACTCTTATTGACTGTTCTTGGTGTGTGTATATATTATATATAATTTTGTAAGTAATCAAAGACATCTTAGTACACAATCACTGTTTTAAAAAAAAACCTTTATATTAGATGTTATATAAGTGAATCTGAACAATTTCTAGTGCTTTGTAAAGATTTCAAAGCCATCTCTATGGCAGCATCCACCCTCCAGACAGCCTGAGCTAGGAGTGGGAAAGGTTCTGTAAGGTGTAAAACTGCAGTCTCTAATTCTGCCTGAAAATTAGTTAAAATACTGGTTTGTATCTCTTCCATCTTCAAGCTTTCAATACCATGCTGTAGACAATGAAGTGTGAAACCAATACACTCATAACAGTCTGGATCCACGAGCTTGCTGTCAAATTGAGACTGACGCAAATTACCACAGTGAGTTTTTAAATAGTCAACAAGACTGTCAATAATGTCATATTTTTCTGGTGCCTTAAGGTTTTTTACCACAAAAATCAGCATTCTCTCAAGTAGTTGTCTTTCTTGTGGCTATTTTTAAAAAATATATAAATAAAAAATATTTATTTCGTTGAAAGAATTAAATGTTTTTGGTATTATTTTAAATAATAGTTTATCTAGAGCGATGATCATGCTTCTATTTTCTTTTTGATTTTAGATCTAATAATTATACTTAGATATAATTATGTTTAATTTTAAATCCACATCAAAGGAAATTTTTGAGTATAATTAATGACAATGCAGTTGTCTAGAAATGATCTTATCGTTACTTTATGACATGGATTACTAATTAGACATTCAATACATTTATTTACATTTTCATGAACTCTGTCACATGAATCCTTAAAGTATAATTGCACAATATATATTATAACAACAATAACATATAATATATGTTACCTATTTATGCTACTGTTTCAAAAACATTTAAAGTCTGCAATACACATTTTCTCCTGTCTTCATCAAACTTCTGCATTACTTTTTATCCAGTAACTATTTTTCAGGAAACTAAAATAAGACATTTCTTCTAACTGATTGATATTATTTAATGCAAATAATATATACAGGCACTCCTCACTTAACAACTAATCTGTTTATCGACTGCTCGGAGTTATGATCAGCTCTCCAGTGCTCTCAATCTTAGTCTCATTCTCGAAGTCCATCAGCATTCACATAAACAATTAAGCTCCTCGCTTATCAACCAATTTGCCTAATGACTTAGCATAGGAAAGACCTCAGTTATTAAGTGAGGAGTGCCTGTTTTAACGTTTATGGCACATTATAAAAGCTCATGTTTTAACTGAATATAATGGTTTTTTTAAAGTCTGGGTTGAACATACCCGAATATCAGCTTCATATCTTGTCGCTAGCAAAGTCTTCAGAAGATTATCCACCAGGAGTGCAAAATGCTGAAGGAGTGCTGAATGGCAGTGCATGTATATGACATTAACATTTTTAAATGTGTCAGTACAGTTCACCAAAAGCACCAATCCTTTCAGTCCGTCCAGTACACATGCAGGTGGAATACCTTTATTCCTTAAAGCCACTGTTTCCAAAAGAAGATGGACACAAGTGGGAACTGTTTCTGATAGTAGTGTAGACAGACCCTGCACTTGGTGTTGCTGGTTGAATTGAGTGATATTAGTCTTGTTGCTTTCTTGAAAATTCTGATTTATTAACAGAAATTAATGCACATACTGAAAGTCACTAAATTTCCTCCAGAAAACTTGTGCATTAAAAAAGAATAAAAATAATTAAATTATTTAGTAATCAACTTTTTAAAAAATGTAACTTATTTTACTACTTTAAATTTCTATGATTACTACAAATAAAATCGAATATATAGTTTATTAATTTTAAACTTTTGTACTGGTCATACAAGGAAATGTTTATACAACCTGCTTTTATAGGCCATTTTTAATAACAAAAGAACATTTACAACTTAAGAGAACAATTAGTCTTATTAAAGCTTTTAAGCACTTTACAATATTTACACAAAGTACACACTGTTAATCTTCATAAAAATTTATTGTCACATAAGACAACAATAAAAAATAGTATAACACACAAAATAATGATTCCACATGCAATATGAAATAGAAATATTTACAAAAGAACACATTTCAGTTAAATGGAACCTGATAAGCTAATAAATGTTAATCGTGTACTTTGCTTTCCAAATGTTGAAAATGTGTGTGTCTGATGATAAGCACAAGCTTCTAGTATGAGTGTATATGATGTGAAAACCAGACAAGTATTTAGGGCTAGAACCAGACATGGCAGAATTAGAGCTGGCACCACAGTAAAACTTTATGAGATATCTTTTGTTGTATTCTGCTTGAAGAGGTAGCCAATGGAGCCTATGGATAAATGGTATGACATGATAATTTCTTGGTGCTACAAGAATAATCAAAATTCCCTTGTTTTGAATTTCTTTAGAAGACATAATAAACCAGAAAGAAGGGATTTAAAACAGCCCAGCTTAGAGAATAGTATCGAAATATTTTGGGGGCATTAACTAAAAATATTGAATTTATAGAGATGATTATACCCATAATATATATTTAGACACCATCTGATGTTCTTCACTTTTATAACCTAAGTTTTACAGTGTACTCATATATTTTAATTCAGTGTTAATGTTTACACAAATTATTGTACAATTACCATAATTAAATAATACAATGTAGTTTATTTTCTTTACCCTACATAGCCTCTAGTTTAGCTTTTGGAGCCTAGTTGTATTATGTCAAAAGGTGTGTTATTTTTTTTTTAATTGCTAGAATTGTTCTTGTAACAAAATTTAAAATGATTTAGACTCCCAAAATATAAATATATAAAGATATTGAACATGTAATGGCTGTGAGAATTTGTGTGATAGAAACAAACATTAAGTGAACTATAGTTACTTTTGCTAGTAAAATTTGACAAATCTCATTTGCACTGGTGCCTAACTTTTAATTTTTAATTTTAATCTGCTGAAAATTCCTAACATGATTTTAGTAACTAGTTTGTTCTTATTTTTACATCTGGCACTCTTTTAACCTGAAAGATATTTTTAATTTGCAAATCCAGGTTATACACATTTTATAAGTATTTTTCCGTTCCACCCTTGATAGTATTATTATATCATTCAATATTATTAATATTGTAATATTATATTATTAAAACATTGATTTCAATTCTGTTGATCCAACTTCTCAGTTATTATTGTGGATCATAATTTGAATTCTTGTTTGATAGAGATTTATGGGCCTTTACTAATAAGTAGAATACTTAACGTATAATATTTCTATCAAAACTTACTTCCATACCTTTACTGCCCTGCTAAGACTGACCACACTATTAATGAACTGATAGCTGGTAGTTAGTAAATGATGCCTTTCATTTTCCACTTGTACAACTTTAACACCTCGAGCTTGGTGTTCTTGGCTTGGGGGAGGAGAAGGGGGACAGTCTCCAGTGGCTAGTAATACTGCAACCCAGAAGGTTGTCTATAATAACAAGCAAGCCATAACAACCTTAAATATAACATTTATGTCTTCTTTTTCTTTTTAGAAAAAACTACAAAAACATCATTAAAATTCTTAGAATTTTTTCCCTTTAAAACAATTTGAATGTTATTTTTTTCTGAAAGAGCTTGAACACAATAAAAATATACACTGAAAGAGAAATAAGGATTATAAAAAGATTTTGAATACAATAATTATACATCACCAATAAACTATTGAACATTCACTAGATTTGCAGTCTTTTTGTAGTAAAAATACAAATTGGACAAGAGAAATCAACTGAAAAATAACCCTATGTTTAGCTTGAATCTGAATTTGAGTTCAATGTCTTGTTTCAATAACTTCAATGTCTTGTCGCAGTCTGATTTCAATGTCTTGAGCACGTAAAGAACTTCAAGTAGCATATATATAGTTGCAGTTCAGGAGTCACTTCACACAACCATGCTGCAGGCAGTCAAAATAATTACTGAGGTACAAGGTTTCCAAAATAACTAATAATCCCAATCACCCCAAAATAAAATGTCTCTTTAATATTTTTTTTTTTTAAGTTTCATCCTTGATTTCCTTCTCACAATTTCTGAACTGACTCTTATTTATCCCAATGCTACAACCAATCTAATAAGTCATAACTATAGCAAAAGAAAAAGAAAAATATTTTAGAGGCTTCAAGAATCAATTTATTTAAATTCATCAATGAGTGAAAACATGAGAGAAACTGATTTTGCTTATAGGAATACAAAACAACAATACTTAACTTAGTTGTCTAAAGAGTGGATCTAGTCATCTCCTTTGGAGGAGATTTCAATCATGCTTTTAATGTCTTCTTGGGAGTAGTGTATAGGACCATACAAATTAAAATGCTGAATAATCTGTCACTAGACAAGGTAAGAAATATCAACACAATCAAGAGAAATGTAAGCTTTCAGAAAGCTGGCTGCAGGTAGCTTGTCCCTCTGGTCCCTGCTTATGTTGATTCCCTGCTCCTTTTGAGTTCTAAGCTGAAAATCTTTGCCTAAAATGTCCTAGGCTAGAGTCCTACAGAAAATGTCCTATATTGGAAAATCCTAGGCTGCTGGTTCTAAACTAGAAAGTCCTAGACTAGAAACCTTTTACCAAGTATGAAACACAATAGGCTAGACACTTCACTTGCCACAACATTATCAAATTCAAAGAACATGAATAATTAATTTGTGTAAAAAAATAATTTCTCTAGAAACTCCAAATTCATTATACAAGCCAAAGAAATTGCATATTTCTTTGTACAGTTTCCAAGTGTAAAATCATTGGATAACTTTGACATTTCCTTCATAGCAGTCATTGGGTAACAAATTAATTTAAATATTAATTAAAAGTTTCCTGGAGTATACTGGTTGAGTCTACAATATGAATAATGTAAAGTTTATTTAGGTTTTATAATCAAAATACTTAGACTCAAATTTAAAACATAATAACTAAAATAAAAGTAAACACAAATAACTAAACAAATTTATTGATAAAAAAACTGTCACTAACCACTCTGGGACTGCAATTGGGTGACAGCCTGCTGTTGCTGCAAGTGCAATATTGTGTCCTTGGCCTCAAGATACTTGGCTTTCCACTGTGATTGTTTTTGCAAGAACTCTGAACATATTCGCTCAGTGTGCTGCTTTGCACTTACCTTTTCAGGCTTGCTGCGCAGTAAGACCAATGCAGCAGCCACTTTCATTTGCTGAAGCAGTGTTTCTGTTCAAAGTAAAAATTAGTTGAGAAAGACTTTGCTCAAATTAACTGCAGTTCTTTTAAAAGCAAAAAAAAAAAAACAGTGAACTTATCTAGAGGTTGTATTTGTTACAAATATTTTTAGTTTTATTTGACTATGTAACAAATAAAAAAAAAGAACCAGGGCAACCTAGGGGTGAGGGACACATTAAACAAAAGAACAAGAGGTGCAAATAAGGTACCAGGTAAATACTTTATATCAGAATATGTTTATAAATTGTTACTTGTTTTATTTGCAGACTTCTCTCCTTATATATATTGCAACTCACCACTAGATTGATATTACACTATAATTTCTGCTGACAATTTTAGCTACTTACATCAAAGTATCATATGCTTACAGCTATTTTTTTCACTCTATGATACTTGAACCTACAAAATTTCTTGTAAAATTTGCAGATTCATTGCAGTAGTACCAGCACATTTAGTTATTTCTATCAGTTGCCAAGTTTAACTTGTTCAGAATTTAAATAAAATCATATTACAGGTATAGTAAAGATAAACGTTACACAGAATCATAAATAATGGCTATAGGCTGTTGTCAAATGTACTTCTTAAAGTGAATGTTTTAAATTGTTTGTGAATTATAAAATACAGATCAAATAAAAAGTTAAAAGCAGAATTTCATAAGAATATTATCTTTGAATGTGAAATCAAACCAAAGGCAAATAGTATCAGTAACTACATTTATGTAATGCAACAAAGCTCCACTCGAAACTATATAATATTTTGTAATTGCCTCTAATTCTGGATCCAGTCTTATTTTACCACCTTCTGTACTTAAGCACTTTATTGTTAAATTTTATAAATTACCACTTGACCTTAAACACAAGAATAAGTAGTCATATTAAAGATCCATTTTTCCTTCTGCAAGAATAAATATAATACTCCATTTGCTAAATTTAGAACCGTACAAGTGTCAACTGATAAGTCTATTCTGCTTCATTGTTATTTAAATTTTCATACTTTTTTCATGGGCTTAATGCTGTTTTTGTTTCTCAGTTTATTTGGGATTTTTTTTTAGAGTATTTTGTTGAAAACTATAAGTCAGGGGTGCACAAACTTTTTAGGCAAGAGGGCCAAATTTCCAATTGATAGTGTGTGGAGGGCTGCAAGTCAGAAAAAAGCAACACAAATAATAAAATAATGTGTTCTACATTCATAATAATGGTAACATCCTAAAGTACTCCAGGGGCCATACAGAGCCCTGACTCAGGTCACAGTTTGTGCACCCCTGCTATAAGTATAAAGACATTTAGTCATTAGCTACTTGTGGACTGTTGATTAATTGGATCACAAAGCATAATTTCACATGAGGAACTGTCTTCCCAAGTGTTCACCAAATGGCCACCAATCTCTTACAGTGACCAACTAGTGATGGTCACTGATATAAAACAAATACACTTGTTTGTATAACACTGATTATATGTGACTGACTACAGTAAATCATTTTGAGCTTGACTCCTATTTGATCCAGTTTTGGCTAAAGAACCTTCACCAGATTTGTACTACTACACTGGCTACCATTCTACTCATTCTAGACTAATCTGTCAGTCAACTTCAGTCAGCAACTATGCCTAGGAAGATATCCTTTGCAAGACTAAGATTGTTCAAATGGAAGCCCAAAGTAAGAAAAAGTATTGCATTTAAGAGCAATAAATGTTTGGAGAGTATAGACTCATCACTAGCTATTTCCCCACTCTCTCTCACACAAACCCTTCTTCTCTATCCACTTTTTCTCACTGCCTGCAAAAGCTGATAAATTACTTTGTAGTTTTGAAGACTGCTTGAAATTTGTGTTATCTAAAACTGTCAGTAAAATTATGACATAATTATTACAGCACATTAATGACATCAAAACAATGAATGCATTCTCAGTGCCTTTCATGGAAATTATATGTATTACTAAAGAAAATTATGCATGTTTACACATACAGAAAGATTCCAAGCAACTTCTGTTTATGACTAAGTGAACTGAAGTGTATACAGTGTGGGATCAGTGTACATCTATTTCTGAAAGAAAAATAAATAATTTAGTGATCTGGGCATGCACATTCATTAGATACTGTAACTTAACCCACAATAAATGCTTTCAAGTCTTATTTTTCATGTGTTCCAATTGTCTAATATGGCTGTTGGGTCTTTAACAGCAAAACATAATTCTGAGAAACTCTAGTATTATCTACTAATTATTAACATAGACTAGTGTATGTCTATTGTATCAACTGAAATTATTGTTTTATCTATGTGTATTACATTTACTCTCTAACTCAGCCAGTAGATTTAATCTACCTTTCTCTTACTTATTAACCCTTTAAACCCCAAAAGCCATTTTTCTAGCCCAAACAGAAGTGAAATAACTCAAGCTCCACATGATTATGATGATAAGCACACTCATCATTACTAATAAATGGCAGTCCGGTGACTGTTTTACAGCAGTTGTTTGGTGCTTCAAGGTTGTCCACAGAGGTTTCTAATCATATGTAATATTTTGCTTGGATGAAAGAAAATTGGTCAAAGAATGTCTTTCTAAAAAAATTAAGAACAAGTTCTGAGATTGATTCTTAGTGATGACGAGGAAGACCTAGATACTGATTATGGTGCTGAGAGTAAAAATTATACTTTAAGTGATTACGAGATAAGCAGTACTTCAGCCTGCATGGGTTGTGATAGTGCAGCAGCATATGGACTGACAAGAGGCAAGTTTTCGAAGAGGGCAAGGGAGGAGCAGGGTCAAGTATGATTGTATGCTGTGATAATAAATAAAAACAAAGAGTAACTGATATGGTTGATGTTGTTGAAAAGGATTTCACTCCAAATAATACTTCAGGACTTAGTATTGCAGAATGCATAAATGCAAACAGCAAAGCCTTAGGGCTACATGAGTTTATTTTGGGGATGATACACTGTGGTCTTTGTTGGTCACTAAAACCAATAATCAGGTAATTTGAGAACTAGAAGCTAGACCACTCAACTTATATGCAGGACTTTTGTGCACAGTACCACTAGTGACACTAAGTAAAAATAAAAGCAATTTTGGTTGCAGAATTAGTATGATCATAAAGATCGTTAGGAACAATATTAAAGTAATAAATATTAAGTTTTGATAGTCATACCTGGATTTGCAGATGTGGTACTAGAATTTTGTTTAAAGCTATCTGGTCAATGCAAATGACAAGTAAGATTTTAAAAATTTGTTCATTTAAATAAATATGCCTTGTTTTCAATGAAATTTGATATTTTAAAGATAACTCAGAGAAAGGAAGCTAATCCTTCTGGAAATTCAGATTCAAAGGGCTGTCACCAGTGAATTCATCCTATCAATAATCTACATCTGTCTAGGCATGACAGTGTGATTTGGGGGCAAGCCTATGTCTGCCAGTGATATGGCTGGTGTGCAACCAATCACATCAAGTTGTATGTGAGGATGCAAGAGAAATGAATATGGCACCTACAACAATAGTAACATTCACACATTCATATGTACAGTTACTGGTAAAGATGTTAACTGCACTTGATATACAGGGACTCACTGAATTTCTTTGTATTAGTTTTAGCTGAAAAATCAAGTGAAGCAGAATCTAGACCATCTTCAGAAGTAAGTTAAATCATTAGTGTTTGGTTTTCTAATTATAAATAATATTTTAAAACTCATAATCCCAATAGACATACAAAGACTGTTAAAGCAAAGGAAAGAGTGTTTCTGTGAGTTTATTTTATTTTATCAATATACACATTGAACAGTGATGAATATAAGAGGGCCATGTGGACAATCTTTATACTGATGGCATGACAAATCTCAAATCAAAACAGTATCAACAACTTTTTTGATTTTATATGCAGAGAACTGCAATAGAAACAAGTCATAAAAACTATTAACATATCTTTAGAATGGGCTGCTTGAAGATGTCAGACATCAAAACAAAAGCAATGATAACATACTGTTTCTGAAGAAAATAATTTCTCCATTTCTTTTATACAGTAATATGTGTGTTTGTGATGTAATATGTGTGTTTGTGATGTAATATGTGTGTTTGTGATGTAATATGTGTGTTTGTGATGTATGTGCAGAGGTAAAGGTTAATATAACAATTACAGAATAATATCTATAAAACTTGTAAGTGACATTTTATAAGTCTGATATTGGATTGTTATTTAGGTATTGTCCCAGAATGGATTACCTTGGTCCAATCCGGCCTGACACAACAAGCTTTGGGATTTTCTTCTCCTGATCATGAGATTTTCTATGTTCATATAAAGAAGAGGCATTTAACATTCTGATGTTACATACCAATGATGTGATGTTCTTGAACATCAAAGAGAACTTTAGGGTTCGTGTTTGAATTTTGCAGAAATACAGAAATACCATTTCAACAAGAATGATCTCTTAAACTTTACCAAAACTTTTGAAAAACATGAAATTATCCCCCCACCCTCACACACACACATCTTCTGTGTGTGTGTGTGAGAGAGAGAGAATGAAATGTAAAGTAAATCTCCCTTCATTTGGTTTTACAGTTTGATTATAGATCAATCACTCTGAAAATAAGCTATTATTATATGTGGATTATATTTCTTTGTACTTCTACCACAGTGCATTTTAATATTTTTAAAAAATATGATTTCTAACGGCATATAAATTATATTTATTTGCTTTTGAAATAATAATTTGAAATGTTATTAAATTTTAGTGCTATTAAAATATTTTAATACATTTTATCGTGGAGATCTATATTCTGAGCTGTAATGCATTTCTTGAATAATAATGCAGACGTAGGTGACGATGTACCTGCACAAGATGTGTATACAAAATTGCAACTATATGATCTTCACCTTAGGCCGACGTCACCAAGATGGTTTAAATGCATTGTTTTCAAATATTTAATTAATCATTATAATTCTGTTACTTATAAATATTACTATTGCTTACTGAACAATCTAATAAAATATAAATCTTACCCATTTATTGAACATGCACTTTCAAACAAAAAATTGTTTTCTGGTTGAACTTGAACATTCAGGGAAATAATTGTCAAACGACTTAAGTGCACATTATTCATTATTTATAATAAGTCTGAAATATAAACAAGCGATGAATATGAAATTATTTTATTTAGTAAATCGTCGAATTTCCGGAGATGGATTCTGAGTGGGAGCATTATTTATGTATTTTTGTATATATTCACAACGGATGTTGATATGCAGACGACACACTAGTGGTAAGTTGAAACTGCTTATGAATGGTTTATCCAAACCTTAAATATTACTAAGGGGAATTATTCCCAGTAATATTTGAAGTAAATATGCCGCAGTTTTGTTCACAGTTAAAATTCATTGACTCCATATGAGTAGTACTTTTGTTGCTTTTTTTGAATGATCAGTAAATTTACCAGAACAATAACTTATATTGAATTGCCAAAGAAAATGCTTTATTTTAAATAAATTTGCTCTAAAAATTGCCACTCAATTCGTAAAATGTCGATCACAGACATTGCCAACAAAGAGGAGAGACAGAAGTTGCACTATACAATGCTAAGTGAACTTCAGAGCATGGCTAGAGAACTTCCAGGGTGTGTTTATGTATTAAAGAAATTAATTTGATTTTACTTAGATGTAATAAATATTTATTTAATCATTTTAATTTTACATAACAGTATTATTGCTTTGTAAATGAATTAATGTTTGTGTAAAGCGGATTTTTGAATGATCTTGTTATATAACACATATAATACTATCCAGAAGATAATGATAACTAAATTATTTTATAAAGTATAGTGTCGAATATCAAAGCAGCTTTGATACCATCTTCCACCTCTTACAAATTATGGACGGGAAATTTGACCCAAATAGGAATAATCTCTCAATTTATCTCTGTGCTCATCATGAAACTAAGGAAGTCACAACTTTATAGTTAATATTTAAAATCTAGTTTTCTGACACCTCTTACTCTTTATTGTATTGGTATAATTTGAAATTAGTTTACACTATTCCAGATGTGTTGCCTAAAGTGTCTCTAGGCATTTTGTAGATGTAAAAGCTCTGAAAAATATTGCTCCCTTGGTCTTGATTTTATTCATGATTGTTTTTATTTATTGCTTTTCGTCAATTTATAATTTTTTAAAAAAAATTTGAAGGGGTTGGGAGAGATATTTGTTCTTTTTTTAAATGTCTGGTAAAATGTTAGTTTGTTTTTGTTTTGTTATTATTTATCCATTATTATCAAGATTTTTATTGAATTTTAATCAAAATATAATGCTAATTGAAAATAGAGAATTAATAAAATGCTTATAATTACTTTTATATATTTAATATATTTTAATTATTTTAAATATCTGAAAATACTCAAAGCTAAATAGATGTATTTATTTACAATAAAATATACAAATTTATAAGTTCAGATTTTTAAATACATTTGAGGATTTTAATTCATCAGGAAATACCAACAGCGTCTGCCATATGATTTATTGTCATCACTGTCAAGTTCTTTGTTAGATGGAACAGTGTTTGATATTGTGCGTTCATTAAAGGAGGTCCAGCATCTTGAAGAAAAGGCACTCTACACTCAGCGCTTACGTCTCATCAATGAGCACAAAGGTTATTATTTAATCTGACTTTATTTATTCTTCTTAATAATGCAATGAATAATTAATTTAAGACTTGTTTCTGGCAGTGTGTGAAAGTTACAAATTTTGCACCATAGTTATTATAGTGTGTCAATATTGAGACTGTTTAGTGTTTTAAAAATGTATACTATTAAATTATAGTTCTATTAGTTTTTTTGTTATGTTTTCTTTTAATTTTAAATCAGCAGTTTAATGTTAAAATTTTTACCAGTAAAATGTGTATAAATTATTGTATTTTTAGCTGATATTTTGTCAAATGCAAAAATTATCAACACTTTACTTATATATGTATTACTATTAGTGCAAAATACTAAAGAAGTATTAGCTATTGGATATTTATGATAAGGATATTTTAATCATCAAAAGATGATACATAAATATGCTAGTATGTTTTAATTACCTGTGCTTTGTTTTCTGTGTTTACAAGCCCAAAGGCATGAAATGCAGAAAAAGCACAAAGAGTTGCTTCAGCAGAACCAGAACAAACCACATAACTTACCTCTAGTACAAGCTCAGGTTGAAAGAGAAATGAAGGTAAATTCAATTCAACTTCAAGTCAGGAATATTAACTGAAAACAGCTGAATAGTGCATGTGTGTTTTAAAAAAGTAAAAAATTTGTAGTGTGTTTGGTTTTTATTTAATCTAATAATATCAGATGCTAATGGTGTATGAAGTGTTACAAATACAAGTCTCATCAAGTATACAAGATTATTTTAAAGATAAAGGTAAAAATAAAAAGTAATTTGAAAAAGTCATAGAAAAGGGTTTGAAGAATGCTTAAAGTATAGTTAAACCTTTGAGCTTAACAAGAGTGATATCAGATCTTACTGAACACTTGAAAATTCTAATTTTGACTTGTAAAGAAATGATTAAATGCTAACTAGTTTACAAAGAAATATACTATTATTCATTACTTATATATGGAAGTATACAAGAAAGAAATGACTGTATTGGAATTTTATTCTATAAGCTGTTACTATTGTTTGCATCAAAGTTATAAGTGTCTGTTAAACTACGTGTGTGTGTGTGTGTGTGTGTGTGTGTGTGTGTGTGTGCGTGCGTGCGTGCGCGCGTGCTTGTGTGTTTATTTATTTAATTAAAAGAACTTGCAGATGATAACAAATTAGTAAAAGATGGGGAAGTTTTCAGAATTAAATTTGTTAATACACTAAAAGTATACTAATTGTAATGAAATGGTTTTGTACTTTGAAAATCCATTAACTCAGAAATCTGTTAATTGAAGTCTGTTTTACAGTAGGTATTGCATGAACACTGTTTCTCTTTTACCTGCATGTAAATGCCTGCATATATAAATGGGATCTTGTAAAGCTGTAGAGCATTTGGTGGGATTTTGCAGACCTTAGAGAAGCGGTGTGATGATGAATTACGGAGACGTGACGTGAAGATCATGCAAGAGCTAGACAAGAAAGTGATGGATCAGCAGGGTTTGCTAGAAAAAGCAGGTGTTCCCGGTTTCTTTGTCACAAATGCTCGCCAAGAGCTACAGCTTCAAATGTACCTTCTTGATTTCATTTGTCGGGTGGCACGAACACATGCAAAATCATGAAAACCAACAAATTGGCATTATGGTAAATGTTATTAGTATGTTAACCTAAAATACTTTTGGCCCTATACAGCCAGGAATAGAACATCTCTCAGTATCTTATCTACACTGACATTTATACTGTATTATAGAAGTTAAAATACACTGCCTTATAAGTTACATATACTTCCTTATAAGTAATGAGCTGAGAGACCCATGATTTATGTGAATTTGATGCCAAATTTCTTATTTCACAGGTGAATATGACCTTTTGATTTTCAACAATTAGAAGCATGTCATTTTCACAGGGTGGTGCAAATGCAAAAAAAACAATAAATGGCTTGCTGAAGTTGGTTGTGAACACTGCAAAGTACACAAGAGAAATGCAAACCAAGCTGGGTTATGGTATTTGCATTAGCAAATCAATCTAGAATTAATTGTATTCAAAAGCATTAACTAGTCTGATAGGCAGGTTTTTGAAAAGCAGAAAAGTATAATTCTTTGGTTGTCAGAAATTCAATTTTTAAGAAATTGGAGTTGGATTTAGAAATGGTCGGAGGTTATGCCAGATGTTGTGTGGGATATCTGATCAGAGCTATATAAAGAAGCAGTTTTGTTATATTACATTGATTTGTAAATTAGAGGTGTGATTGAGAGTGACTGGATCATGAATGAGCAGATAGTAAGCAGAATACAGTGTATACAATTTTAAGTTGTGTGGCAGAGTAAATTTGCCTATCCATACTTCTAAACCTAATTGTTATATAAATTGTTAAATGTCAAAGTTGCTCAACTTTGGGCACTGCTTATGATGATGTTTTTGTAAGTGCCAAGTGTTGGAGTAAACAACTTTGGTAAAGAATATGCTAGAAATTGCTGATGCAATCCAAACCAGTTCCAACTGGATGAGTAGTTTTTCTGACAGTCTCACTCTTGTTCATAACAAATTCATCCGATGATGATGGACTGAAAGTTACTTTGTTGAAGAAAGTCTATATATTCTAATCACTTTGATTTCTGACAAAATTCGAGTCTGGTCATAAAGACGATCGTTAGCTTACGGTAACTGACTGATAAAGAAAGAATGGACTTAGAAATATTTTATACGTTTGCTATTGATCTATGGTTTGAATTGGAGAATGCTTTATGTAATTGAACCATTATTTCTGTTTACTAATTTGGTTACATTGTACATTATGCTTGTGACTTTTGATTGATGCTGTATTTCTCATGCTCCTTATGAATCAGGCTAATGAATATTGTTGCAGATTTGTAAGTTGAGAATGTGTGCAAGGAAGAAAGGAGTTTAGAGATGAAATATGCCTGAATTTTAGCACTGCCTTAATTTGACTTTTGCAGAAAAGGAGCGCACTTTTTTTGCTTGGTACATTTGATCCACTTCAGGCCACAGTGACTACTATACTCTGCCAGATCACATTGGTGTGGGTGTCCAACATTATTGTTGAACTTATCAGCAAAAGTGTTGGTTCCTGTGAATTCAGTTCGAGAGCCATTATGGCGAAGATTGAGGTTTTAGTTTGGTCCAAGAATTCACAAAGATTATTTTGAACATTCCTCATTGTGTGCTACTCAAGCACATGCAGTAACAAAGTACATCATGCAGTATGATTCTAGAACATACTGCATGATGTACTTTGTTACTGCATGCGAAGTTCTGGATGGTTCTCCTGTGTGCTTTGTGAGTGCAATCCGAAGATTCTGGAACACGTAATGTACCTATCAAGCACATCAGTAGGAATGTTCCTGAATTTTTGTGTATGCTACTCAGCACACCATCCCCAATCCCCAGCACAAAATTGGCCTAGGCTGGAAGTGCTCCCCATAAAGTAACATATGTGTTCAATATGTAGAAAAAAAGTGAGTACATCACTTGGAAAAGATAAAATCCAATGTGCATACTTTTGATAATAGATCTGTATTGTCACCAAACCAGCTTTGCCCACGATTTAAAAAAAACAACCCCACAATGAATTTAATGACTAGTGATAAAAATTTATGCTATCATGCTGCAAAAACAAAGTTCACAAATAAAAAAAAAATAAACATTAAAAAAAAATAAAAGGATTTATCGATTGATTTCCTCTGTGTTGGTACATCTCAACTCTGCAATCAGTTTTGGACATTTCTAGATTGGCTGTTTTTATAATTATTGTGTCTTTGGTTTCATCCATATTGTACTGGTGATTTAGTAAGCTTTCAGCAAAGTCACCACAGGAAGTAAACCGGATGGGCACTATTACCTTTAGTGTTTGGTATTGTGGTGATGCTGCTATAAGCAGAATCAAGATTTGTAATAAACCTGGCACATTTGTTTTTGTGTCCATAATAAATTGGGGTGGGTGCCATTATTCATTTAGTCATCTGTACATATTTTTCAGATATTTTTTTAGTTGTTGCTATAGACGCGAATAATTAATCCATAATGATGGAGTTATTTGACACCTTAGCTGCTGCTTGTGCTTCTTTGTTTTTCACAAATTCTTTATTTCATTGGTTTTGATGGTTCTTTTTGCATGCAAGTAAAAGATCATATGTTGCAGCCATCATCCGTACTTTGTGTTGACTTTCACTTTTGCATTTTGTTACTTTTACTGTTGAATCTGTTTGGGTAAAGTTGGGTTTTATTTTCGCCAACTCCACTCTGTTTTTTATGTATCTTGCAGTCTTTGACTTGATATTTGTTATTTTCAATTCTCTGTTAGGTTACTCATTGGGTTGTCAATTCCACTGTTAATTTGAACACATCTGTGTTGCATAATCTTGCTTTATTGATAATCTTTGTCTGTATTTCTAATTTGATAATGTATAGTGATAGTAATTATTTTCAATTTTTAATAAAAACCAATAATTTTGAAATTGATAATATGCACTAATAGAGTAAAATTTTGGCACAGAAAACTTAAAATAGTATAAATTTAGTAATGTTGTGTAAAAATCTTTATAAATGCAAACTAAAGCCAAAGATTCTGGGATGTGTTTTAATTACTTGACATCATTTTTTTTAGTTTCTAAATGATGTTTTATGTGTAGTTAGGAAACTGTTGTCTAGTATATAAATCTTGCACAAAACCAATAATAATTGATGAGGAAATGTAGTACAGATATTAAGTACATTATAATTACAATGACTTTTATTAGTGCTTATCTATTTTGTTATGTTAAGAATTTATATATCTTACATATTTTTGTTATGATTTAGAGTAAGTATGTCAGGATGACTTGTGTAAATTCATTTAGTCATGTCAGTGATCTACAGTCTGAGATTTGGAATTTGTGGAGGTAATTTGTTAAGATAAATGGTTTAAGTACAGAAAATGCTGATGCAGAATTATTGCATGACCGACCACACATGGCTGCAAGTAAATGGGTATGCAGCACAAGATCATTTCACTCCACCCATCCCTGGTACACAAAAAGCAAGACACAGAAGCTCAGTCACCAGTGACAATAGGTTAATTTGCAGTAAGGAGGTCAAAGAATTATTTGGATGTACAAGTGCCAGAGTTTTGGAAACAGAAATCATCACTAGTAAACATATTAAATTTTACAATAGAAACATTTGACCCATCAATTTAGTTAGCATAGAGATAGGTGAATTTGAGTGTAACACCATATTTCTTCACTTGAGAGATTTCTCTGTCCACACCAAAGTATCATGAAGGCCAGCAATCTTGGTCAGTTATCTGGTCACTTTGCATGGAATTATATTTTGGAATTATAATTTATTGAATTATAATTATAGTTGGATATTTTGATGTAAAGATTGATTTTATTCAAAACTGCACAAAACTCAATTTATATCCCTTTTATGTGAATAAGAGATAAAAACATTCTTTGCAAGTCAGAGTAAGTTTTGATAATGAATGGAGAGAGACAAATAAAGTGATATCTTTTATTCACAATATTTATAGTCTTGCTCTTTGTTCCTTGTTTAAGAGCAGCACACTTTCTTTTTTTACTTTAAGTTTCTTGTAGAATTTCTACTGTTAGTTTCTATTTCTTTTTATACTTCATTTCTAGATTCTAGTAATGGTTGAAGAGCTAGAAATTAAAGGGAATTGCAATTGATGAAGGGTCATCCTGAGTGAGTTAGGGTTAACTCAATTACTGATGTTGCCAAGAATATTGGGTTGAGTATCCCTATTTTGTAAATGATTTAGAAAGTTTTAATTGTTTGATACTAATAGAAGGAAATATGTGAGATCTGTTTGCCAATCATCAAGTGGGGGCAGATCTACAGTTTCTACTATCATCTATGATAATTGATGTGTTACATTTTATAAATTAGCAACTGTGGATTCTCATTCTCCTTATGAATTTATCTGCATATTTTTTTAAAAACTGTGTTACTTTAAATCTGTGAGCAGGCACCTTTAGGAAACTGTTGGAATTTTAAAGGACAGTAGTGTATCATGATTGTAGTACCCTAACATTCTGAACAAGAGATCCTTTGGGTGTAGAGTTTAATGTCCAAGGTGAAATTGTGAACAGTACTCCTGTGGTACAAAAACTGTGATGACATAATGTAGAGTATTTTGGACCTGGCTGCAGCCAGTGAAGCAAAACTTGCCACTATCACAGAATGTTGCTTTACAGCCACCAGATTGTAATCATTTGGTTTTGTTTTTATTTTACTCTGCATGCTTCTTAATGTTAAGAAATCATGATTTGATAGAATGTTACACAGTTACCTTAGTGGATAGTAATTTTGATAACATTTCATGGTAGTATATTATGCAATTTTGTTGCTCTGAAATGTTTACTCTATCACACCTTTGGTATAACTTTTCACTGATTAATAAATGCTATTATTGTTCATACCTTCTTACTCCTATTATTTAGTATGAAAAGGAATTAGACAAGGGTGGGGATTTAATAAATAATTAATTTTAAAATGAGTTGAAGCAATTCCTTTTAATAAGATGTACCTTGTTGTAGAACTTGTGTGACAGATTAGTAGTCACTATAATGAGGAAGCTAACTGCTTATAGACAGTCTAAAAAAGATTCCCAAGTGGGACTAGATGACCAGTGATTATCTAAGGAAGATATCAACATTTAAATAAAATACAATCTAACCATTGAAATACAATTAATCAGTGGCGATATTAATGGGAGAGTTATTGATTATTAAATAAAATATTAATAACTGATAAGAGGCAATGTCACACATTTCTTTTTAACTGTTGTTTCACTTTAATTTAATGCATATTAATATAAATTACTTGTGATAGATGTATTCTTTAAAAAAGCAATGTTGTAATTTGCCTTGCTGTTGCAGTATATTTTATGTTCCATTTATACTTTAAATCTGTATTATTAAATATAATTGATTAATACTTAAATTTTTTCTTGTAAACAAAAACACAAAAGCAAACACTATTATTCACAATTGTAGATTACAGAAGAGTTTTGTATGTGAAATCAAAAGCTTTTTAAGACGGCTTGAGTTTTAACACTATTCAGTCGAAGAATAATGTCTTGTGAAATGTGGTATATACACTTTTTAAAATTCACTAGTCACTTGTTCTCTTTAACTAGTATGCATCTTTTTGATAGGTACAATACATTTCATCCCAGTCCAGATTAAATTTTAATTTCGCCTGTTATTTGTTATCAGTTTAACTTATAAATCGATCAATCTCTCTCTCTAAGTAACACACAAGTGCAAAATAGAAATATGAATAACTATGAATTTAAATACATGAGAATAACTTGCAAATAATATAAATTTATACACTAAATAAAGCATATAATTGTATATGGCCTTACAAACACTATATTAAACAAATGTACACTGGTATAATAATTACACATAGGATTGATAAATTGGTGGAAATTGGTATTTTGAGAAAACTCATAAAAGTGATCTTTCAGGCTGAAAGATTTAGTTTATTTCAAAATAAACCCCAATATGCAAACAACCTATCCTATGTGGTTGGTACAGGGTCTTAATTGTGTCTTTTGCTGCATTTTCACTTTTTTTAATTTGGCATGACAATTTCAGTTTAGTAACTGTGGTTGAACCATTTGGTATGTTTCTTGGTTTGTATCCTGGAAACACTAATCTCAATAGAAAAAAAATTCATATTTTCTTAAATTTTCAGACATCACCTACATATAAAACAAAAGAGAGGCATGTCATGATGGTGTAATTTTAATTATTAGCATTCATGAAGTAAAATTTTTCACAAAAATGTTTGTAGATGCAAGTAAAAATCATATACACTAAGTTCTTTCTTTTTTACTTTTAATTTGCATAGTTTATGTTATAGTTACTCTTATTTGTTAATGTAAAAAAAAATTATAAAAGTGTTTGGGGTGGGGTAAATGATTCCTAAGAAATAATATAAACAGCAATTAAAAATGTACTTACATTTTTTTTAATAATGCAACTAATGATCAGTTTTTTATCCTTAATAACTCCTTACCATACATAAACATTTTTGTTATAGTCATACTTCTTGTTGTTAATAATGTTCTGTATATATTTAAAATATGATTAGGAGTTAAAGAAAAAAAGAAACATTTATTTTCTGGTGCTCAGTGGGTTCCCATAGATTGACGATGGTGCGGTGCCATAAAGTCCAAAACTGGTCCCACAGGTACAATGCGAAATGGATTGATGGTTTTCTGACTCTCCTGTCAGAAATAAACAGTAATAATTTTAAAGTGTTATACTTATGAGGTTTCTCTGCTAAAACCTATTTCAACCGTGGCGTGTCAGAACACCTCATGTTTTATTAAGTCACTCAAAAGATAAAATCATCTTAATTCCTAATAATATTTTGAATCTAATCATAATAATTTAAAATAGTAATAATAGTTGTGACTTTGTCACTTAAATTCTTATAGACAGCATTTCTGACTTGAAGACCTGACACTTTAATTAAACTTTGCACCAAACTTCCCCAGATCGCTAGTTATGCAATTCCTAGCCCAGCTTGTCACTGCTCTGGCTGCTATAAGTTTGCACAAAATATCAGTGTCTAGGCGAGTGGACCACTCAGACTGTAGGTGTGACATATCAACAGAGTAAACAAATCACTGGAAAAAAGTCTATATCTGGAGCTTCTCTCAATTAACATAATGCCCAATACAAGCACTGTTACCCTTTAACAGAATTTGGAATACAAGCTATAATATAAACTATAATATAATTCTCTTAAAATACCTAATTCATATGATAACTGCTTTCTCTCTCAAAAATGTAAAACCATAACTAGCAATACATACATAGTAGTGACGCATAATGTGTTCTTGGTCAACTGTTTCTGCTATGCCAGGCAGCTGATAAATATCCCGCACATAGGCCCACATATTTGGGTAGTCAATGATGCGACACTTATTGGTCTGCACAACAATATTATAAGCAATACATTTTTATTAGACTAAATAGATTAACTTCTATTTATTTTTAGAGATATAATAATAGAATTTGCATATTTTGGAGAGTGGAAAAGAGTGTCATGGTTAAAATATGAATCTGGGTTTATGTTGGTAAACATGCAATTGGGAAAGTAGCAAACAAACAATTTAAATTTAAACAATTTGTGATGACTCCATCATGTAGAAAGATAGCAAGTGACTAGTAGTAATAGGACTCAGGACAGCTAGTAATAAATACTGTAAATAAAAAGATTAGATATATAAAGATGTTGTGACTTAATTCACCTCACCTTGAAGTGGGTATGGTAGACTGTGTCAAAGCGAACCAATGTGGTGAAAAGTCGAACATCAGCTTCTGTCAGCATGTTTCCAAGTAAATAACGGTCTTTAGACAATATAGCTTCTACCTGTTTTATACATTAAACCAATTTGTAGTCAGTGTTGCATGTTCACATTTGTATTCTCTATATATGTATAGTTTTTGTTAATTCTCTTTACAAACTCTGTGATTAAAACAAATCCAGAAATCTCAGTTTACACTTTTAATACCTACATGTCTGAAATCAAATAGTTCTGTCTCTTTCTAAATTTATGAGATGCAGAAGAAATGAAAATGCTAGTCTTGAGATGTGGCTAACTTCAGACCAATTAGACACACATTTTCCAAATCTTCTACATGTAATTTAAAAACAACAACAGTTTTATTAAAAAATGACATTATTTAAAACAATTTTAAACATGATCAAAATTCTTTCTCTATAAAAACATCTTAGAACTGCATTTGCATTATATCAAACATGGATTTATTTAATGTTCACTGATATAGTCCCATCAGCCACCCTTCTATAGTGGATATATTAAGCTGTTTTTAATAGTCCCTTGAACTTTGATATATTGTGCTGCACTGTATTTAATATAAAAATAGATTTCACAAGTCTTATAATATGTTTAATAAATTACTTTTGTTTAATGAGCCACATTACTAGATATTATATTTTCTTTGGAACTTTATTTCCAAGCAGATGGAATAAAAATAATTTGTTTGAGTTTTTGTTCAAGAAAGAACAGTGATTGTGACTTTAGGACAATTGTATAAATAGTGTTCTAAAAACAAATATTTACCCTATCCAGGCCTTCAAATAAACTGTTGACTGCTATGTCATAGGCTTCCTGTGATTGTGCAAAACCACAGCGATAAACGCCATTGTTGATCTGACTGTAAAAGAAAATATGAAAGAAGTTAATATATTTCACAAACATATTTCAAAGACACAATTTTTAAAAAGTCCAATTACACTGTACCTGTCAAATATACATATAAAATGAAAATATGATCATATACTGTTTCAAGAAGAATCAGGCCATTTAATTAAATATTTATCTCTAAAATCTTTCTCTTGTTTCTCATATTTAATATTTATTTATTTTGTGTTAATCTATCCATATGCTGAATAATTCAACATAAGTAATAATTTTGTCTAAAGTAGAATATTCCTTAAGTACATGGAACCTAACCAGCCTAAAACAGGCTGAATTGGATGAATTTTAGATGTCTCTACACTTGTAGGTTGCATCTTTAATCTTGGAATTAAATTTATTATTTATATTTAACAAATTTTACTCTTTCTTGAATCAACTGCACCATTTTCAACACAGTCATTCATATTCTCCTAGTAAGTGGCAGACAAAATAAACAAAAATGAACACAACTCACATTTTTTTAAAAACACAACCCATTTTCCCTGATTTAAAAAAATAAATAAATTAACAATAAATCATTCATGCATTACTAACTGACCTAATAATACCTGCATGGAAATATGTAATTAAAACATGTCTAGTCAAATCTCGGTTGCACTCCATTAAAAGAGTAAGAAACCAGACACCGACAAGAACTTGGTGCAAAGGGTAGGACACTAATTAGTAAATGAGTTCGATGCCTGCTTAGAGATTAAAAACTTTATTGGTGATCCTTAACTACTCTCTAGCTCATGGTGATAGGCCTATTAACTAGCCCAACAAATAAATAAGATCCTGTGACAAGCAGGCTAAAACTCAATTGCACCTTGAAAATCCACCTATCTACTCAAACCTCACTACCTAAAAGAACATAAAAATGTTTCCCTCAAGTTTGTCTCTCCCTGAAAACAACCAAAAGTTGGAAGCAGATATGAAACTAAAATCAAACAAATAGACAAAGTTTTTGATCAGGAAAAAAGAAAGCTTGAGCAATTAGCTTTTAGAAAGTAAATGAATTACTGTCTCATGACAGAAGGAATGTTCAATGTGTGACATTACATCATTCACAAAATATATCCAACAATATTGTCAATCTAACAAAAAAATTGCACAGCCAATAGTGGCTTCTTCTCAGGCAAGACCAATACAGAGTTCAGATAGGGACATAAGAGCCACAAAAAAACTATTGGGTTAATTTTTAAAAAGACTTTTTAGCATATAAATTATTTTAAAAGTCCAGATCCTTTAAGATCAACATTCAAGAGCAAGTAATATAAGATTCCTTTCATTTTTTTTTTAATAACAAACTTAAAATTTATATGTTTTTCATATAAATACCTTGGCCCACTTGTATGAACAATACCATTAAAGTAATGGCATCACAAGGAATTATTCTAACTCTGGCTTATCATCTTCTATCAAGGGTTAATAATTAAAAAGAATTAAGATTGAGGGTTTAAATAAAACAATAACTGTTAATTACAGTTACTCTGAAATGAAGAGAAAACACTAAACAAGTATATCACCTTTCAATATGGTTTCCTCAACAATATTAAACAAGAAAATGTTTTGCAAATAAAAACTAACGGGTAAATCCAGTCATTGATAGCATCGATCTGTGTCCTGAGCTTTTCTGGATACAGGTCCAGATTACGCTGTTCATCAGTCTTACAAAAGGCATTGAATTCTGAGTTAAACATGCGGATAATTTCACTGGATTCATTGTTAACCACAGTTTTCAACTTTTTGTCCCATAAGCATGGCACTGTGATATTGCCTTTATACTCTGCAACAGAGGTTGTGTTAAAGTATTAGTAATATAGAACAAAAATAGATACATTTTTCATTTTATGTTTTTACATATTTCTTATTTTCATACGTACTTTTTAAATAGTGACATTTCTCCCTATCCTATTCTTCGGAGATTTCATTTTTGTGGCATTTACAATTAACCCACTGCATACTACTTTATAGTTACTGCTCTTTTCAAGACAAATGTGCACAATCAGTTTTATAAACTTGTATTTTGTATGATTCATTTGTAAAACATCCCTTGGTCTGTATTTAAATCTTGGTTCTTATATATTACTTTAGTTATACCTGTGACTTTACTTACCTGGATCAGCCTTCAGGTAAACTTCTTTTAGGAACTTGCAGTTGTTGACAGTATCCAAAGTACAGAGACGTTTCTGTATGGAAACATAGGTTCTTAATTCTAAAAGATAAACTACATCTTTTATATATGTAAGCACACAGTTGAATAATAATTGCATTGGCCATTTGACAGAAACGTTTTTAATGTTCATATAAGTGCATATATTTACTTATTTTTGAATTTATTATTTTTATTTATTTATATTGTATTTTTTAAGAGTGGATAGTTAAGAAATCCCACTTATTTAATTTACTTGTTTTTAAAACTAAATGTTTGTTTAATTTAAAGATTTTGAATTTAGCTTTGCAAATTTACAGCAGGTCAAAAGGAAATAACACAAATATTTAAATTATTTATAATAACACTAAAACAATCATCTGTTTATGCTTAATTTAAGAATGTCTCTTAAGAGCATAAATCTGGTAAATGCCTTTTCATATAATTTTTATGGTACAGAGATTGAGAGAGAATGGCAGTATTATTAAGCAATATTCAATAAAATAAAGGCTGGGGTTTTGATTTTGGTGTTTCTGATGTTTGTTTGCTTGCTTTAGTTTTATGTTTGCATGCTAATTTAAGAATTGACACTCATTGCATATTAGAATGCAGGTACATGAATTACAAGGAAAGACATTTTGAAACTAATAATAATATAGTTTGGAAGTCTTACTTGAAAAGTACAGTTATATTTGATTTAATATATTTCAGTTCACGTGTTCTATAACAATACAATTACATTTGATTTAATATACTACAATTCATGGGTTATGCAAGTAGCCATTAAATTACATTATCTGTAATAAACCTAGTTCACATCACTTCAAGACTGAAAAAATAATGTATACTAAACTGAGATCATATCACTTGAAGAATTAAAAAAATCAAACAAGAATAACATATACTGATGTACAGATATAATTGTGTTACAATTATTTATTCAAAGAATACAAATAAAATTAATTAGAAATTGTGGGTTAGAGAGAGGAGAGAAACTATGCACTCAGATTTACTAAGCAAAGACCAGATTAAAAATAATTATTTTAAGTTATTTTTAAATATAGCATTTGATTAAAGTTATAAATTTGAATTTTATTAACTGATTAACATGCTGACTGCTTTCTTTTTTATGTATTAAGTTAGCAAAAACTGTCCAAAAGAAGTTATATCAATTCAAAATATTACACAACAAAAGATATAAAACTACAAGATTTTTTTAAAAAACATACACTTGTTCATGTTCACTAATAATGTCCAAAGCTATAGTATCTTTTGTGTGAGTTCTATTGTGTGATCTAGAGTATATGTTCGTTTGTGTGTGTATATATACATAGGTAATTGTATGTTATAAAAGAGCAAAAAATATGAAAAGATTAGCTCCATTTTTTTAATTATAAAAAATAATAATAATAATCCAGTCAAATAAAATAACATCTCTAATTAATAATTTTCACCTACGTACAGAATCAGTGAAAGACCAACCACCCTCTTCGAGATACCAGTCCACACATGTCACTGAGATAACATCTTCAAGTCCCTTAAGTGCTCGAACAATAAGTGTTCGATGAGCCCAAGGACAGGCCAAGGACACATAAAGATGGTACCGATCTGCCTCTGCAGGAAATCCAGATGCTCCATCAACTGTAAAATAATGGCTCAGATGTTAAAAAGAATATATGTTAAGTAGCAGAATAAAGCTCAGATGCAGTTTAAAGATAAATTAGCATGTTCAGTTTCATTCTAATTTCATCAAGCTGCATTTTATACACACAAAATACTAGACAACAAAAAAAATAATAATCCTCTTCTAAACACATACTGGATAAGTTTTAATAAATAATTACTGTTTACATTTACAGTAATTATAGATAACAGCAAGACTGATAAACACAGAAGAAACCAATACAAAATATAGCAAAATATTTTTCACATGACTCTTCACACTGAAAGTCTTATATCTAGCTTTGTAAATCCTTCAATTTGTTCCTGATGCTTTTGTTTATTGTCAAGTTAAAATTAAAATGATTTAAGGAATGTACCTTAAACAGTGGGATTGTCATCATCAATGCTTGACATTTTATATATAAAAACAGTACTTTTAGACCTTGTGAAATTTTTTTCATTAGCTTCTGAATGCACCTAAAAAAGTGAGTTTAACTAAATAGGTTCCATCAGAACAATTTAACAGATGAACTTGGAATGAAAATGAGTAAACCTTTTTTATGCAACAATCAAAGTCTACTAAGTAAAAGTAATTTGTTTCCTGTGGAAAACTAGGACTGCTGTTGGAGACCCAAGATTAATGCATCTTAAAGTCATTAGTAGACCTTTAACCAGCCACTGACAAGAATTATGGGGTATATATATAAATATATTATTAAACGAGGCATAGGGCCTAAAGTAGTAACTGCTTCACCACCACCACCTTGAAACTTCTCTATCCTCTTAGGTGCGAATTTAGAATAAACTAAACACGTTACAAACTTTAATTCTATCAAATTTACTTCTCCCCACCCCCGTTAATAAATATAATTTATCGCTTAATTGTACACTCTGCTTCCTAATATACCTCAGATCTGTGATGCTAAACATCAATGCTCAGCTAAAAGACAATAAATTTTGACGCTTTTGTCTCCTTTGCAAGAGTAATGGAACGTCTGACGTCATATTCCTAAATTCTATTTAGATTATCGTTCATTAATAGTTTCTTATTTTTGGTTTTATTATATTCTATCCTTGTTAGAGTTTATCCGTGGAGCATGATGTCATTAAAGCAGGTCATAACATAGAAGTATTTGAAATTTCACCCTTCATTGAGACTTTTCTAAAACTAAAAGACTCAAAAGATACCCTGCTGGAGCTACTGAAGAATTTCTTAACAAATTAACCTCTGGAAATTCTTATCTGACTAAATTGGGTGGTGATTCTTTTGAGTTCAGAATATGGTGGTACAATCTACAGTAACTGGGTAACGTTAGTGTTTAATCTACATTGTGCACTCATAACCATCCATTTTGAGTAAGATGCAGATTCACTCGGCTTTCAGTCAGCCATACCTGTTATCCAGTCTCTGAAGGACGACGCTTTACGAACGAATTCTCCTTTGTCGTTCACAGATGAACGCCATGATTGCTTTATGGTGTCGTCTGTCATTGTGAAAACCTACTCAGAAGCACTTCGAGGTGAGATCTAAGTCAGGGTGATGCAGTCTAACATAGAAGTCTGCGGCCGACAGGCAGTAGGTGTATATAGGCCTACTTGTACAATGACTTAGCTGAATTTTACGTTACTCTGCTGTAAAAATAATCTCAACCGTCAACCACCCGTTGTTCTTTTGTCCCATCCAAAGTTTACTGTTCTATAAAATGAACCAGCTTTTCAAATACGAAGTGCATAAAAATGTATTTATAGCTGCGTAGCTATGGAGATCTCAACAAAACCAGCAGAGTTATGCGCACGGCCACAGACGCTATGTCGTATGTTATGTACATGCATAATGCCGCGTCACCAAAAGTTCACTTTCACCCCGAACCATCTACAATTTTGAATTGTAAACACGCGCTAGGCTAAAGGTCTCTCACCCTTTGCCCTCTCAGAAACTCGTCCTATATAATGACTAGCCCACTGAGCCAGTCTTCCTATTTCTGCTCCTGCGATGTTGTTAATGTAGGGGGCTTCCGCCGCTTTCGCACTTAGGGAGGGGGGAAAGGAGGGAGGGAGAGGGAGTGCCTTCTTGCTGCGTGCGTCTGTTGCAAAGCATGTCTGGCTGGCAAAGGCGGACTCCAAACCCGGTAATCCGTGGACTGGAGTTGTGGTTGTTGTTGTCGTTCCTAGCGGTGGCGTTGTTGGTGCTGTAGCCATTCCTGGTGTTATAGTGAGGAGGGGGTGTCTTACAGAGCCCAGGCTAGTAGCACACCAGGGCTCGGTTTCACGACACCCGCCCAACTTAGAGCGGAGCTTTCCCGAAAAGTGTGTACTAGTGTGTACGTGCGCCCGAGTTGTTCAACCTCCCGACCTCCTCATTGGTGGCGTTGTTTCTGCTCACGCGCTCGACTCGCTCAGAAAGAAAACAGCCAAGCCAGCAGCCTTCAACACATTTATGCTGCAAAATCTCCACGCAGGCAGACTACACACACACTAGACGACAAGAGCCACAAACGGACAGCACAGGAAAAGTAAACATAGAAACACAGACTCTCAACAGAAAATTAGGAACAGAACTACACTGGCAGCCAAGAATGAAACAAAAAAACAGGAGAAACAGACACCAATCTACAAAAAAAAAAACCCAAACAAAAAACAACAACACTACAAATATCGACGCACACTACATCAGAACAACAAACAGAAACAAACATCCACTACAGACACAGAAGACAAAAGACACCAAACGGACCAGGCGCCAGCAGCACCGAAGTACAAGTAAATCGAACCCAAATCACAATTATTCAAACGGGGAAAAAAGAAAAAAAAACACAATATAAGAGATCAACAGAAAACAGAACAAATATGCAGACAAAACCATCACCACTACTACAACAACGACCACAGATCAGCACTAAGACTACCGCCGAATTAGCACCAGTTAACCAAGATCACCGCCAGAACGGATTCCGATTGCAACAACAGCCAGCTAATGTACGAGGACAGTTGTGTCTCGACAAAAGTACTGTAGGAGTCTGAAACTTATTTATTGAGTTTATTAATATTAACAAATATTTATAAAATGACATGTACATCGCCATAAATAGCATATAATACAGTCAATAGGGGATCCAATCAGCTTTAAATATGCGTAAGGTTATTAGTGTGACAAAATAAATCCACCTATCTGAAATGATCAGTATTTATTATTAATTTAGCAATTACAATTAATATGCCTATTCACCCAACAGGTTTAACCTATTTGCTTCGTGTAAGTAGTAACTTGTACTGCTTGAGCATTATATTGTACTCTTTCTCAAACAAATTTAAAAACCCTTGTTGAAAACACTGGTTGGGTTGTACAGTTAAATTTTGAAAACGGCTTTCTAATTATTCTTCATGAATATAATTTAGTTTATTCCGGTGTTAAACAGATAAAAAAAAAATTGGGTGAGTCTTTTATTATTTTTTATGTTTACTTTTTTTTTTTACACTAAGGACAAACATTAATCCTCTTTCCAAATCATGATAACTCTCCCTCAAAAAACAATCTCACAAACGATCATAAAACTATCATTAATCCTCACTCGTGTCATTTCTGAAACCTCGTGAGCTAATGGCTAGGCACGAACAAACAACTTAAATGAGGGGTAAACTGAGTAGCTCACCTTTACCGAATAATTACCTGTATAAATGATCAGTAAACATAGAGCATTTTTTTACACCGCAAATTCCGATTATTGGGTGATTTTATATATATACAAAAATAATTTCTAAAATTTACTATCACTAATTTGAAATTTGTTACATCACATAGTTCAAATGGGAATTTTTAAATATTAAATCAGCCAATCAGAATAGTTTGATTCTGTGATATAATAAAATAAAGTAAAACGTCACCCCATAAGCATATAAAGGTGAGTGAAAAATAAACACAGGCATTTCTGATCGATCTTGCTCGACTGGTAGCGACTAGGGCTGTATATTGACATACCATGAACTGATTAAAAGAACTATATATAAGTCTTTCACTGTACAGAACACCCACACCCAAAAAAACCCCGCAAAGCATTTCTGCGTGATAAGTCAACGCAATCTTTTAAAGAGAAATAATTAGTTATTATCTACTAGATAATAAGAGGTCATATGAATGCACTAGTTGCATACTAGTATGATAATAAACTGTACACTTAATTGAAAACGATATACTAAAGATTAACTGGCCCCCGTTTTACAACAGACCATAACAAGTGTGGAGTTAGAACAAAGCGGTCACTGAGGGTACATTCAAGGTTTTGCGATATGATATTAATCTTTCACCACAACTAATTGCAAGTGATGAGAATCTTAATTTATTAATGACCCTCCATTCGTCTCTCCCACTTGACGGATATTTTGGCGCTGTAAACGTTTTCTCTCTTCCACAACATTTACAATCACAAAATGGTTCCGTGAGTGGAAAACTTAGTAAAGACAAATCCGACTTTACACTTTATATGTAGTGAGCCCCCATCCACACTTTCTTCTCCAACATAAGATTATCAATAAGATTAAGGTCAATAAATTTATTAAACGAATAATCAAATATACATAAGACGATTGCAATGAAATAGATTACTTGACATCATTATTCCACAAACACGTTCAGAAATTTTACGTTACACAGTCTCCATATATAAATAAAATAAAATTACAGTTCAACAATAAATACAAAATCGCAGGTTAGTCCTATCAGAGAAGAGAAATGGAGTTATTAGAGGTAGGTTATTGCAATCTTTTACATAACCTGGATTAAGTACTGTTTCAACAGTATTTCAATGACCTTGCAATATGACAATGTATGCATGTCAACAAGTGTCTCGTGCCACATTGTGGAAAACACTGATGCACACTTTCCTCTCAAACCGCTTGAGCGCTCTGCTTACCATCTGTTCCTTCAAGGAGAACACAATCACAATAATTCTGGTACCTTCAATATACCAGAATTTACTAAAGTGTACTTTACTCTGATACATCAAAAGCGTTAAGTGTACTCCCTTACACACGCTACATCAAATGTTTCATGCATCCCCCTGGTCACTCAGGTTTATAACTGGTGAACACGTGGACTTGAAGCTTGAAACTCAACACACAAGAATCAAAAGATGAAACTTGTCACTGAAAGGCCACTTGTTCACTGCAACATACAATTACGGAGCAAGCCTAAGTTTCCTTTATCACAATATAACTCCATCCTCAATTTCCTGCAACAGTATTTATTAGCCCGATACACACATGGTAAAATAAATACAGCATATCAAACAATGTCAAGTGTTAGCACACTGTGTGTGCAGCTTGGTTCAAACATTTGTAGAAATAAGTCACTTCACATAGTACATCTCTACATAGGTATATCAACAGTGATAATGCATGAAATGTTTCTTAAAGTTCATTCTCTCTCAACCAGTCAGTTTTAACTCACCATCAAGCAAACGACTGCCTTTCAAAGCCAGACTTTCTTCCACACCAAATTCAAAAGTGATTAGAGAGCAGAATTTCCTACAGCAAGAGAACTCCTTAAACTCAGCCCATTGGCTAGTCTCATTCTTGTAAATTATGATAATTGGATAAAAGAAAACTAATCACTCAGTTTACATTATGTCAGCAATCTAGAATGTCCTTGCCTGGACTTTCAAAAAATAACACCATAAGGAGTGCCAAGGTCGGGTTATTCTGACAATTTATATAACAATTTAAATTTAAAATAGGGAGGGGCAAATTTACTCTGTCATGCATAAATTTATACTTTTTTTGGGGCAGGCAGAGCAAAATCCAGTGACACAGAAGAATCATTACTTAGATGAGTGACTTATGAGGGCAAGCTTTTAAAAGCGTTCACAATGTATTTATTAAAATTAACACAAAAGTAGCACAGCTCTCGCCAGTGCACTTTTCAGCTTAGTCATCAGAGTTTGAAAGCACTAGATCCAGCAAATGAGCAGCCTCTTCAACTCATGGTCGATATTAAAATCACATCTGAATGATTAAATTACACTGTTGAGCCTCAGTTCTTATATATAAGCTAATTTAAAGAAAAGTACTGCTCAGATCTACAGTTCCATTTTGATTCGTCGCTTATGAGTATCAGGTCATCTGGCTCGAGGTTTACATTTTCAAATGCAAACAGAGAGAGTTGAACCATCAAGATTCCACTGAGGTTTCAAATAATGAATTCATTGTATACAAACTTGATTAAAGTACAATCCATTTTTTTCACTTAAAGCCAGAAGATAATGTCATTTGAAACTGATTATGCTAGATGCCTCCAGCATGCTAAATAAAGTGTAATCTTTTCAGTTTATTTTAATTAAATACAGAAAGAAGGTCAGACGGGCATTATCTTTCTGTTGAAGAGCTTTATGCATCGGAGTCCAAGGCAAGGTAGACAAATAAAAACCTCGCTATCTCGAGTATGTTTATTTCATAGTCATAAATACTCGACGGTATGAATAATGCACAAATAAAAAGAAATCTCGAGGGGCATTCATTTTTTAAAAAACAAAAAACAAACAATAATAACCACAGGAGTCCGGAGGTATAGAAAATAATTTCACAACAGCATAATGTTAAACTATCTAAAGTCAAATTAGAAAACATTGTGATGGTTAATTACAAGCTCCTAACACGAACTACTCTATCCATTACCAACGAAAAAACCGGCGCTCTCCGGTTGTAGAAAGCAATTGATATTCGTATTAACACCTCTTAACATAGTAAAAATGATAAGCATGTATAAAATTTTAGCAATCACATTCTGCAGAGTTGTTCCATGAACTATTTTAAATTATCTACCTAAAAAATGAAAGATTAATGACCCCACTGTGGAATCCTTTTACACGGTTACAAAGCCCTCTCCGCATCGCGCTGAAGATCTGACACTGCGGAAATAATCAATTGATTTTAAAGTCTTATCCACCTCACTTTAGACGCAATTCATCCGCTAACATCTTCAGTTTGCATTTTAACATGTGCTAACTGCTCTTAGGTCAGGATAACTGGCAAATTAGGAAGTACCAAGTGCATATTTATTGAAATATTTCAGTTTACCAATTCACAAAACTAACTAAACGCAGGGACAAGATTTTAGGTAGAATAGTGTCTAGGTAGAATTTATCTGGATATTCTTGCTCCTCATATTAAGATTTACAACCAATGGATGATAGAAATGTCTATTATTTACTGATTTTGTCACTAAATACCAGAGGTTACAGATTTCCCCATAAACAAAAAGACGGGTGAAGTACCGGACACCCTCACATTATAAACATTTTAATGCCATATTTTGACTAATTAAAAAAACCACGTAATTTTACATACGGTTTAAGGACCACAAAATACGTAATTTTGGTAGTAAATGCTTGGAAACTATTCAGCACCAAATACAAAATTCAACGCACATTTCCTATATTCATCCAAACATACAAATGATTTCTTTGACCAGTCATATCGAATACAATTTGCTCTGAGGAGATTCGAGTGTTCCTGAAAAATTCCAATGAACTAATATAAATTACTGCGGGCCATGCCAGTGAATTTCCTGTCTTAATATCAGCTGAAGTAGTTTCGATTTCACCACTATGATACATACATAGAAGAAAAGTTTGCAAATGTATGGCTAAAATTTATTCAGAATTTTTTTTGGTATAACATGTTATCTTTAGCATGTTATCAAGTAAACCAGCAGAAGATTACAATCAATAAACTGCAAATTCTATTGAACGATTTTTAGTTGTTTTTAAAGTTTTGGACATTGAGTTTATTATATTAAACCATGTAAATTATTGTATTAAACACAATTTACATCAGTTAAATGTATCTTTAAAATATGTTTTTGTTTTAGTTCCTAAAAACAAAAATTATATTAAACGCAGATTAAAACAATTACATTTTAAAAATTCATTTTCATTATGTTGATATATGCCTAAATACAACTAAAATGTAGTCAAGAAGTCATCAAACTTAGCACACAAGACAATATGATCCACTTCAACCTTGCGGTTTTGTTATTCACAACCCCTTCCGCACATATGTAGATTCGACTTAAACACACATTCCAATATATTTGAGAAAAAAAAGTGTCGTAATTCAGATACTTATTATTCTAGTATAGAGCGGCATAAATTTATGTACAAGATTCAAACATTTTAATAACAAACCAAAGCCTAAATGAATTATTGCACAGTAAAATCGAGTGCAAAGAAACTGGCCGTTTAATATCAGACATTTTAATGCTATAATAATTTATACTCTAATAATCAATATAAAATTGCTATGAACTTCACATTACTGCATTAATACTGTTCACATGTATTCATTCTTGTAATCAGGATGGGTGTATGATTTAATCATTTGACAAGGATAGAATAGCTGCGACAGTGTAGTTATTATTGAAAACGCCCCAATCATAATACGTTTCCTTCTTGAGTAGAATATAAACAAATCTATTGGAGAGTTCAAGGAATGTCAAGGTTAAATCATTTGATAGTGGTCGCCAAGTGACGAGGTTTAGAAAACTCGAAATGGAAAAAATATTTCTCTATAAAGGCACAAATTTACTAGTTTCATTTTATTTTTGAAATATAAAAAACGATTTGCTTTGAACCAGTTTGGTAACGGGAGTGTTTGGGGATACCAGTCAAGTACAAAAGATGTATTCAATCTTACTGTATAACCATTTTACTTGCTTATTAAAATGTTGTTATGTAATTATCGTAGTCTTTTTGACTTACACTTTGTGTGAGTGGTCTAGTCCCTACGGTCCATAATCTTCAGTAAAGTAAAACTTATTTAGCAATAAACGGAGTTCGATGAATATCCTCTGCTTATTGCAGACACAAGGTTCTAAAATCAAATACACCTTTTAATTAATAAAACGGGGTATGTGGTGAATTACTAGCTTACCGAGTTTACCCGTGTCATGATATAGATTCTTTCAACCAATGAGAGCAAGGTGACATGAGCGAATGGGAACCACTACAACTGTCAAAAAACCCCAAATAATTCAGAACTGTAGAGATTAGACAAAGGTCGCCAGCCAGCAATGGTATTAACTTTTCGCTAAAAGATATCTTGTTTGAATACTAAACTCAAAAAGTATAAATACAAATTAAATATTTTTTTGTGTGGACTCTTTTGTAAGCTTGAATTTGCTATAGGATCTCTCTAGGAGAAAAATGATCCAACTACAAATCACTTACTTATATTTCCATCCGTCAGAAGATATACTTTGATAAGATTGTTGACAGGCAAGTTACAATCATCATATGCTGTTAAATGTTAATTGTCGATTAGATAATGGGTGTGTGCGTGTCCCCTCCCTCCACCCAACCCGCATTGTACATACTCCTAAAAGCAGGATACAAACATTATAGCCAGCCACCAGAATTCACAGTATAAGGTTGTTTTATCTCACTCTAAATGTGCATCGGCTAGATCGAAAACTACACTTTCACATATTTATTGTGCTCTTCTCGTCCTTAGGGTGCACCATCAGTTAGATAATTATTCTATACAATAGCGTGCAACAATTTTTACTGCCTGTCCAAAATAAAACAATCGGCGGTTATCCCTTGCTTCATACAAACAGCAATAATGGACATTTATTTATGCGTTTAGAATCAGGACCCCTTGAAGATGGTTAAGAAGCTGGGAAGTAAGAAAGGATCGATCAAGAAAAATCCCAAATGATCTAAGCTTAATTTTCTGCACGTGCGGCTAGCCCTTTTAGTTTTTCAGTCCACATAAATTGTTTTTCTTACAAAAATTGTCTCAATCAAGACCATTAATTTTACATTTGGATAAAAATACTTCTAAGGCCATAAATATATTTATTTGTTTAGTGGCAGGTAAAACTTATATATATAAAGGGGTCACAGATAATAATCTTTCTTTGCTAATAGCAAGCCTTGATATTTATCTTATCGAAGTCAAAAGATTTCTGTGCACATCCCCAGACACCTTGTACAGTTGTAGTGTATAACATCAGGGAAAAAAGTTTTGCACTGAATACTTTTTTAAACTTAAATTTATTTACCACCCCAAAGTTGTTTTACTAGTATGTTTTTATCATTAGCACATTGCTTAGAGCTTGGTTGCACTATTTCGAATATATTTCACTCAAAATTATAACTTCAGTTAAGTGGATTAACTCAAAACAGTAACATATTCGCCTTCACAGCACAGGATTATAATAAATCAGGTTTTTTTGTGCACAATTAGCACATAACACTCATTTTATCAGGTTCATTTTTTAAAATAATTTTTTCTGTATAAATATTAAAAGTACTTACAGTAATTAGCATTCTATTAAATTAGCACCACCATCTTAATAATATCTCCCCCACCCCCAAAAACAAACCAAACCAAAAAACTACAAATTTATAGATACCTGATTTTAATCATGTTCGATAGATTTGACAAATCTAATATAAACTTCAATAAAATTAAATATTTTCTATTCTTTTAGTAGAGTTATGGTCAAGATCACATGTAAGCAGAAATCCACGAGAGCTTGATATAATGAGATCAAATGGTATTTATTATAGGATTATAATTTTCTCCAGTGAATTTTTATATACATATATATACACACGCGTAATTATATTTGTGTAAAAATTAATACTCTAATTTAAAATATTCCTTTCTAATTTTTGCATAAAAATGAAATAGATTTTTTTTAAAAATTAAAAAACAACAAACAAAAGTAATTCTTTTGTGCACACAATCTTCCAGCGTTCTGTATTCAGTTTTAAAGAGCTTTCGCACTAAAAGGACTGACTCAGATTTACACATAAAAACCATAGCTTTATTTGTTATTTTCTTACTTTTTTTAAAATAGTTTTTTTGTTGTTATTTTTTTATATCTAAAAATGAACATGTGTACATGCAAAAAAATTGTACAGCCAAATGTTACCAAACTGAACCTATGCCATCCACTAAAATCAGAAAGATTAGCGATGGTTACCAAGCCAAACAATGTGGCTTTAAACTTCATAGGTTCAGTTGAGAGGTTTCATGAAACTCCCTCCTGATAAAAGGTCTATACATGCTTTTAAAAAAAAAGTAAAAGCCAAAAACAACACTATACTATAATTTTGGATATACTTCTAACAATTCTGCAGAATTTGGATATTCCATCAAAAATCATTTGTTCAGTTGCCGTCTACTGTATGTTGCATGAAATTGTTCTTAATTAAGGTGCAAGTACAGATTCACCAAGGTACAGTAACCTTGTCTGCACATATCAGCTGCCTTGGGAAAAAACCAGCATCTGAGAAAGGTCTTATGTGGGGCCTTCCACAGTTACATACAGAAACATTCCTTTGCATATATCTCTAATACTCTCTCCTTGATTTGATGGAACTTAACCTTTCTGCACATAAAAAATAAAGAAAACGTTTGATATATGAAATTTGTCCACATCCAGGTCCAAAATATAATAAAAACGTTATAGTGAGGGATACTTTTAGTATTTACATGTTTCCAAACAGCCAGGAGAGAGAATTTTTAATCCTATCTTTTGCTCAGCAAAAATCTGAGGATTTTGGGTAATTTCTGTTTTAATTTTTATTTTCAAATCTTGTAACCAACCAGAGAGTAACTATAATTTCAGCCCCAGTTTTGACCGTAAGAGTCCTGATACCACTCAGCATCATTGCCACTGTATTTGTAACCACCACTGCCATAGTCAGACCGATCCAGAGGTTGCTGGGCTATGGGCTGATTGCCCCAATTGTCTTGCATGTTTCGGCGTTTTGTCACGCCCTGGCTGAAGTCTCCGCCCGCTTTCCTCTTGCCTCCTCCCCTTGGCTGTTGGGGCTGTCCTTTTATGGGGCCACCGCGTCCCCCTCGCGATGCCCCGCTTGGTGAAGGCCGCCTGCTACGGCCTCTAACGCCCACCCCTCGTGCTGGCACTCCGACGTGGGCGGGGGGACCACGAATCAGTGGGCCACCATGCCCTCGCATAGGCTATCAATAAAAGAAAAAAGACATTTTAAGACATTTTATGCCCTAGGAGTTAGTTTTTCTCCTGAAAATTGCATAAACAAACATAAAAAAATCCAGGGCTCACAGATTTATATCTCATTATTTTAAAACTGTCTTAACTTGTAAACACCAAAGAATTATTTACGTGAAAACAACAATTAAAAAAAAATCAACAGTGGTGCTCAACACTGTTGTGCAGTTGCTATACCCTGGTATGACATTTCAAAATGAGAAATATCTGTAAGTTGCCTTTAGTTAACAGTTAGCCTCACAATAAACTAATACTTATTTAAATTTCACCTTAAATTATTGTTGGAAACAGCATCTTGAAAAATCACTACTTCTTCCTATGAATATGGCCAAATTATGACCGAAAACGCAATTAACCCACATAAAAAATAAAGATAATTTTAAAAAGTCATGCAAAATGTTTTATAGGCAACCAGCATATTAACAAGACTGTGAACTTTTAACAGTTTTTTTCCTCTCTCCAAAGGCTGCAGTACAATGAAAACAAAATCTACAAAACCACCAAAATAAACTGCCAAAGGATGATGAAACAGGCATTCTTTTTTGTTGTTGCTTTTTTAAAAGTTAAAATAAATAATAAAATGAAAAAGGATTAAACACTCAGACCAAAAAACCACGTACACATAAAAACACTTTTTGTTGTCATAACCAGGTAGCACTGCACAAACAGCATGCAATTCTATAAAACATTTAACAAATTAAAAAAAAAAAGGACACTGACACCAACATAAACTAGCTCCTATAAATATATATTAAAGGAGACACTGTCCTATCTACTCTAAGCATCCAGTGAAGCAAGCACAGAGCCAAGTTCTCCTGGTCCTGTGATAGCCAACACTAGATACAAAAACACATGCTGCACAACACCTATAACTACTGAGCCCTGGAATCATCTGTATTCTTTATAAACTTACAGGGGGAGGATATGGGCCCCCACGGCCCCTACCGCGAGGTGGTGGTGGTGGTGGAGGTGGTGGGTAGGCTCCATAAAAGTCGTAGTCATCATAACCATAGTAGTCATCGTAGTAAGGATCTGTAATACACAAAAATTAAAGTATCTAAAGTTAACACAATAATGTCATTTTAACTCGGGTGGAAGTGAGAAAATTTTAAAGTTTTTTAAAAAGTAATTCCAGAAAATAAAAATATATTAAATTTTTTTTTCAACTTGTATTTCCCTCAAATTATTCAAAATATTTTACAAACCTTATTGCAACCTTGAAAATCCTACTCACAATCTTGCAATCTGCGAGTGGAAAAATGCCATTTTCAAGCTCAGAAAATAAAAAGTAGGCTAGAAAAGATTGAGATTTTCTATCTACTTGTTAAGAAAATAATTTAATTACTGGAGATCAATTTGACTAGAGTTTCTGGTTAGATGTGAGAAGCAATTGCCAAGAAGATACAATTAGAATAACAATAATAATGTACTTATATGTCTTGAATACATTCCATGCGCGGGCGGTAGGCATATTCAGCACAAAGATACCCACCTCTTTGGCAATTTGTCAACTGCATCTGTACCAAAGTAATCTCAGCAATATTTGGATCAGTTTGGATTCAGAAGCAGGACTGTGGAGTCAAAATCAGCAAAAAATATCCTGACTCAGACTCCAAATTTTACAGAAGGCTAAGAGAGATTAATGTCTGAACATGGGAGGGTTTATTATTAATTCAGCATATTTAACCCGTATCCTGGTATACCATGACATCACAAAGAGTGAAGACATCCATATGGCATAGTGAAGCTGATGTTACAGAGAACACACACATTTTCTTACACTTTCAACTGAACCAATCAGTGTGAAAAAAATATTTATTTCCCTTAGCAGGCAATTATTATCACTTTTACAATTGGATAGTTATAATTACTGTTCATTTCATCCAAAGAGCATATTTTAAAAAAAATTGTCTGTTGCCTCCATTCACTGAGACTATGTTACAAGTTATAATCGCGAAATGCATTTTGCTTCAATGATTGATTGTCACCCAATTGCTGACTGACACTGATGAAGCTGATGATTCTATTTAATCATCAGAAGATAAATATTTGCCAGTCCCTAGTGATTTACTACAAATTGATGAGAGAGGAGATATTGCAGCCAGTCAAAATCAAAATGGTGTGGTGTGAGATGTTTAATTTGGCACACTCAACAGCGCATGCTTTTGCTAGAAATAGTGGAGTACAAAGCCCATTGGAAAAAGATTGTACAGAATTTGATGTTTCTCAAGCATATTTACCTGAAATATAGTTCAACAAATTGTTGAATATACGGAATATGTATAAGCTGCAGCATTACTGGCAGATCCAGAAAACAGTGAAAATTCTCATATCAATCAGCGGCGTGATACTGAGGTAAGTGAAATTTATCAATTTGTAGGCTTATCATTTCGAAGGGGATAGATCTAATAAACCTATTACTTACTGATCATTATTTTTCTAATGATGAAATTTACGTTCATCTTTTCCCCCCTAAAGACTATAGGTTCCGTTTGCTACTGAGTTGCTTACATTTCTCAGACAATAGGATGCCTGTGGCCGGAGACTGAATTAAAAAAAGATCGATTTTTAAAAATCATTTCAGATGAGTGCTCTGATTAGTTTATGTGCCTGGTGAGAATGTAGTGACGAGTAAGGTCATCTAGCCTTCAGTTAGACATAAAATCTAAACGTGCGTGATTTGGCATTAAATCATATGAAATATGCAACAGGCTATATTTTCAATTTCATTATGTACATGGGAAAAGACCCCGAGTACACTTGTACTGAAGGAAACCAGGGCAAGAAAGTGGTTCTAACACTTTTAGAACCTACTAGGTAAAATAAGTGTGTTCAGATCGCTTTTACACTTATCACACCATAGCATGCACTCTTTTGGCAAAGAACTCTTACATATGTGGAACTGTTATGGGGAACAGAAAAAAACATGCCAAAGAAATTTCTAGGCATTACTCTCAATCCAGGACAACTTTCAATTTGTCCATAGTGATGGCCTCTGTTGCTTTGCGTTGCAAGATAAGAAAGAAGTTCTCATGTTCAGCACAATGCATCACGACAGTACACTAAGAATTACTTGCAAAATTAATTACAAAACACAACAAATTCTGAAACCAGCAAACATTTGAGTTTATAAGAAATATATGGGAGGAGTGGATTTGTGTGACATTTTAATAATTGTATATCCGAGCATGAGAAAAACAGTAAAGTTGTACAAGAAATTTTTCTTTCACTCCCTTGAGATCGAGATCGCACTGTACAATTCCTGAGATGTTTACAAAAAAGATAGGTTATGCTACTTCACTGCTAGATTTCAGATCAGCAATAATCAAGAAAAAATATTGCAAAAAATATCCTGATGTCAATCATTCCAAAGGTGGTCGCCCTTCTGCAATTACCACCATCTAGGCCAGGGGTCACCAGCACTACTCAGCTGCAAACTAAGTAAATTTGTTATATTTCAGAAGAGGGTAGCCCTTCGTATGACTCTGTACCCATGAAGTCACTCTCAGTTTCAAAAAGTTGGTGACCCCTGATCCAGACCTGCCTACCCCCCACCTTAGGAAACCAGAAGATTTTATGCGGAGTCTGGCATTTTAATAGAAATACTAATAATATAAAATAAATGCAAAATAAAAACAAATAATGTTAATGTCACGGAAATGAGGGAAATATTAATTTTTTTTCTCTCCCTCTAAGTAACTTCTAACTCTAAACTATGAACGAAACCGCTAAGTTAATAAAAGAGGGACAGGGTGAAAATGACCATTTTGTCAACAATGTGAAACCTAAGTGTAGGGACGCTAGCTGAGGAAAATAGGTTTCGTGCCTGAGAATGGAAAATGTATAATTAACTTGCTGGCTTGATCCTCCCTGGCCAAAACCCACGCCCATAAATCTGTGTCAGTATAGAATACATGGTGGCCAGTGTACGGAAATTCATGAGAAAGCGCTGGGACCGCAAATTTTGTCCGTGAAGAAAGCAGGCTCTGAGTTTTGAAATATAAACATCTTTTTAAGAATCACCACTATTAAATGTTTGGTAGTAGGTTGATATTGTTATTGTGAAATTACTATTGTTTTATGAAAGTACTATTGAACTAGAATTTTGAGATTATTGGAAAGTTAATATTTGTATTACTAAGTTAAAAAGGTTGGTCTGTGTGAACAACCATTTCTTGCTGTGAATTAACGTATGGCTTGCAAAGTGGCCACGAGTTGCTGCCATTAACTGTAGTTTTAAAATAAAATACGAGTAGGACTGTTGCTCTGAGATGTAGTGCGTGCTCTGAGAAGTTAGCTAGAGAGTATTCAGTGGGCAAGTGGATACATAAATCATAGTGTCAACTGGGAACTTGATACTTTGGCACTGATAGAAATGGACCTTCAGGATGGTCAGAAATATTCCTCAGTACGTACAGTGCCGTGCTGGTTGTAAATGGGTGTGATGGAAGGGTGGGTGTTTCAGTCAGTTCAGAGAGAGTGATGTGCAAGAACTTTGTGTATAAAAGAGGATACAGAGCCAGAGACGAACGAGAAACGTCGAAAATGTAGCGTGTTGTAGAGAGAGCAGGACATGCTCTCAGTTTCTCCCTGCTTTATGTATCAGGATTCTCTACGATTCTGCGAAGGCAAACAGAAAGAGAGTTCCTGAACACTGTAACAGAGTGCCAGATGTCTACCCGGCTGTATATGGAAAGCGCGCCGTCAAGGCCGCTGCAGTTCAAGATGGACCAGTCAAACAGGACAGTAATCTCAGGTTTTCAAAGCCTCTGTGCAAAGACCGCGGGTGATCGATTATTTTCAATGCAAAGGCAAATTCCTGATGGAAGTTTAATGTCACTAGGCGCTGGGATATGTTACATAATGGTAGTAACTATCGTTGGAAACAGTAGCGGTCATGCATGTGGCATACCGCTGAAGACGGCAAGGTTGGCCGTTACGAAGAAGAGAAGATGAGAGATGAGAAATTAGGCTTAACGAGAAGCGCACGGGAGCGTGAAATTGTAGCAGCTGTCGTAGCAATGTGGACGTCGTGTCGAGACGTCGACGGTGTTTTTTGCGTATCATAAAAACCCACCAGCACCAGAAGAAAATGAAGATAACTAGGTGAGCCCAGCACAAGAGAAAGTAATGAACTATGTGAGCAGAGAACAAGGAGAAAATGACAATACCTATGTGAGTAAAAGTAAATTCTAATTAGGGAAATCTCAGAGCACGTAAACGTACATATAAACCTAAAACTAAAAACTAGAATCCTAATTAAGCATTAAAACTAAAATTAGAAATAAACCTTAAGTTTAAATCGTTGTAAATAAGCAAAGGATGGTTTTAAGATTGATGTAAAGAGATATTGATGGAACCGTTGAAGAAGACTTGCAAGTCAAATGACATTTGTTTACTATTGAATTATTGACTTTTGATATGGGAGCAGTGGCTCCAGAATTTATAATTAATGCTTAAATGTATCTAGAAGCAGTACTGCATGGATAAATTGAATTTTGTATTTCTTTTATTTTATTTCACCATTCATCATTCTTTCTTTCTTTCTCCCCCGTTTCCCTTGGGTGCGAGTGTGGATGGCTGCCTGACTGACTAACCAACGTGTGAGAGGAAACCCATAGACCAATATATTTGAATTCAATCTCTGACATTGAGGCTTTCTCCCGTCTATGGTTTCGAAAGAGTGGTGGCTGTCATTGTTATACGTTGTGTCGTCTGTGCCGTCTACACGTCACCCCTACCCGTATGCAAGCACACATGCAAACATGTCGGCAATACGTAACCTACACGCAGAATTAAATTCGAGCCAAACAACCATCTTGGTATTCTGTGTGCGGATTTGTAATTCTCTTTATGCAAGTCCTAAATAGTAACAATATTTTATTAAACTAAAGACAGTATCAATGCTGCTAGTTTTGAACTGTTTTTAAATTACTGTGTTGCTATTAATACTTTGTTAATAACAATCAATTAAATAACTTTGTCAGTTAAGTCTGTAGGGCACTTTTTCAATATACTTTAGGTTACACATGATCCTTTTGCCTGCAGCAATATTTGTTCTGTCTGTTTTAATCGGATGAACAGTACTTCCAGCTGGAAAGTTGAATAGGGCTGAAGAAGTCAAGAGGTAGACCATCAAATGAGGAACACAGCTTGTTCACATTGAGTAAATGACCACCACCAACAAACTCTTTCTACAGCTCAACCCTACTTGAACAGACGTGGCTGCACCTAGATGTTATTTAAATGTGTAATGAAATTTCGAGTTTTATTTTTCAAAATCTGTACTTTGCCTGATCCAAAAACTGCCATAATTTTCTCCACTACACTTTCTTAATTTTTCACCACAAGGCTTATTTCTATATATAGTTGCTTTTAATAATTCTTATTAATCTGTTGATATACAATCTTGAAATAACTTTCAGTTCAGTTATCTACAGCCATTTTCAAAAGGAAAAATCTAGTGAGAAGTACCAAAAAAGTTCTTTCTGAAATGACTGAATAGAATAACTCAATATGGTATTGGCATGTGAGAAGTCTCATTTCTATGTGGGAATTCCTGTTACCCTATTTCAGTCAACATCAACCAGAGCATTCGTTTATATAAAAAATGTTAGGTTACAGAACAATTTAATTAAGTTACATTTATCTTAACCCATGTAAGTTTAAGGAATAAAAATATTAATTTAATTCCAATAAAAAAATAATTTGAATTTTTTTAAAATTGTGATTTCTTTTTTTTAAAAAGATCAAATAGAGAGTAACATAAAATATTACTGACAAAAAAACAAACAAACACTGACATTAAAACACACCTGGTGGAGGAGGTAGTCGCCGTATGCCACCACGAGGAAGGCCATGAGGAGGTCTGACAGGAGGTGGTGCCCAATAGTCATCCCAGCTGAGGAAGAAAAATATATTATATTGTAAAAATGGCTCAGATAACGATAATATATTGACAACAGTGTTCACACATTTTTAAAATAGGGTTTACATTTTGAAGAATTTGCTGTTGGCATACTGTACAAAATTTTCACACAAGTGTATTTCTTGGATATTAAAAACACTTAGCATCAGTTTCATACGAAATTGAATGGTACCACAATATCCCCAACAATAAAGTAATGTATTTAAAGTTTGATTCTGATGCATACAGTTTTAGCTGAAATAAAAATCATGTCACATAATAATACAAATAGAAGTGACTAGTCAGAGTAAAAAAAAAAGTGTATGTTCCAATGTGGCAATATATTAAGCACATTAAGAATAGCAAATACAAATATTGTAAATGGAGGTGTTTGGTGAAAATTACTTTAAAAGTCTCAACAGTTCTACAGTGTTTATGCTGACCACAAAAACACATTCTTTGAGGAATGCCCCAAAAAATAAAAATGAGGAATTTGAAAGTATTAACAATATTGTGAATCAAAAAACCCAAACTCTAATAGTAGGTAAGACCACTCAAATTTTGAAGTCTGGCCAAATAAGATGATATTTGCAGGTTATGTTATCTACCTCAAAGTAAGTTTGAATACAAAATTTTGGAGCTCTAGCTTTAATAGAAAAAAAGTTATGACAGTTCAATTATGACATAAATTGCAGAAAAACACAGATTTCATGAAACCCCCTTTTGAAATGACCACAAATCAAAAACTATGAAACATACACAGCGCATCTTTGCTATTTCAACTATCTGTAACACAAATATATTGCTGATTTTTTTTTTTTTTAAGGATCACAGATGCATAGAAAATGAAATACAATCCTCTCAAAATAGCATTGTTTAAATTTTCAAATGGCAAGTGGTCAAAAACTGAATAAAACGTCTCTTTTGGAATCTTGTAAAATAAAAACTACTTTGTGTACACCATCCAAATTTGCTATACTTGCTCTTTGGACCTTTTGTATAGATTTAGAAATATAACATCTCAAAAATGTAGTTTCATGCAATACATCTGCACACTTGTTGAAGAGGAAAAAAAGATGAAACATGTTTCTAATTTCTGTAACTGACAGCATGATCATTCTAACTAAATAAAGTCATAAATTATATTTTGCACAATATATTCATATACTCTAACAATCTAAAACAATAGTTCAAAACTAGCAAAACTGGTGTTCTTTAATTTAATAGAATACTATTAGTGTTAGCTGTTACTATTACAGTGTTAGTTGTTACTATTACAGTGTTAGTTGTTACTATTTACAGTTTACTTTTTTGTAGTTCAACAGCAATTGTAATTATTAGTATCTATTTTTAATATGTCTATTTGTTTCATAATATAAGACATTGTCATTCTAAAAATATCTTGAAAATTTGAAAGCTAAAGTCTTTCATAGTTTTACTTATATTATATGCCTACTGTATCAGTGCATGTTTGTAGTGTATCATGTTTACCTCTCATTGTTGTCCTGATCTCAATTTTTACCATACATCGATTCACTCACTCACTGACTCATACACTAATTATTATATATCTTAATCATTTACTAGACAAAAATCCTTCAGTAATAAGAGTTGTCGTTTTTTATTTTGGATTGGTGATTTATAAAATTAATTTAAAATATAGCCGATTAGTTAATATATTATTTTTAAAAAATTAATCTCATCATGAATCATTCTTTACTCATTTCCGGCCTGTATTTCTTGTATAGGATTGTTTTTAATATAAGCAGTTTGTCATAACAAATCATCACCCTCTTGCAACCATATTTTAAATGGCCGACATTCAGCTAACCTTGTTAATGATCAAAAAAAACTTTCTAACAAATCATAACCTAAAAATAATGAATGATCTTTTACTGTAGCAATATTCCAATGAAATTTAAGAGTTTTGTTAAAACTTAACGCAAAATGTCTAGTCGATCCATTTTAAAACACCTCTTGTCCAAGATGGTGATCTCTCATCACCATCGGCACAAGCGCAATTCAAACTATTAGGGTCTCCTGCGTTCATTTTGAATCGCTCAACCGGCAAACAGACTTCCGGTTTATGTTAAATTGTTATAGAACAATATTTCAGAAATGTTCAAAGAAGAAAAGTAGTTTTATTGGTTTTATTTTCATGGATTTGGGCAAGTTCGTAAGTTCTACAAAAAGGTAAGACATTTTTTTCTAATTTAATTTGAAATAAATTAAAAATGAATGTAGTACTAAGTCTATAATAGTTTCCAATTAACTAATTTTCAAAATATTTTTTGAATAGTAATAAAAAATAATAATAAAAATAAAATAAAATAATAATAATAAAAGAAAGGATCATATAATTTTCAATTTCAACTAAAAGAAAACGCTTTATTATTTTTTTAATTTCTGAACTTGAAATAAATTTAAAATTATACTTTTAAAATTAATATGTCTATAAGAAATAGTAATTTAAATTTTAAAAATCCATTCATAATTCGAGTTGGTTTTAATTTTTGAGCACACTGACCCATTCAATTATTGCTTAGTGGCAAATCAGTGTGGACGATGAACGGGTTAACCCACTTTTAGTTATTATTCTTGCAAGAATCCAATATCTGGGCTCAAAACTTTAAATCTAATGAAAACAAATTCTAAGGCTTCTGGATATGTCTGGAGTAAAACAATACAATAGAAACTCTGCTCAGTCAAATTTTATATATGAAAAATGTTTAAATGATGAAACAAAAAAGCCTACCTAGGATAGCCACCTCTAACCATGCGTCGTTCCTGATCACGTTTTCGCTGCTCTTTCTTTTTATTTTCTGTTGGTGGTTTAGCAAGAGATATATTAACTTCCAGGCTCCCCAATTTCTATTAAAGGATACAAGAAAAGCACAAGGTAAAATATGGCTGCAAAATTATATTTAGAATAAACATTCGGGGTGGTGGTGGTAGAGAGCGGACGGGGCCAACGGTAAAACAGGAAGAACAAGTTATATTAATTTTTAAATGTTCGTAATAATCCATGCACTCTATTAACTTGGAAAATGACTGGTTTTTTAAATGGACAGTTGTGTTAGTTTCTTTTGATGGATGGCTAACTTGTGGTCCAGAAGAGTTGTAATTTAAACAAACATAAAATTTTAGTTTTCTTATTAAACACTCTTCTTTTATCTTTATAAAATTTAAAAAAAGTGTAATAGTGCTAAAATTCTTGAATTTCTTTATCAACTTTTACAGTGCATTATCTTTTGGTTTACTTTATCACCTCTGGTTATCTTATCTAAAACACTAATCCAAGAAAATATATCTAAACTAATGATTTTATGAAAAATCATAACTGAAAAGTATCTTATGCTTGTTTAAAATTTAGAAAATTCTTGTTTATTATTCTATGTGATAAATAATAGAAATTTACTAAATGTGACTGGGCAAAATTACTTAACATAATAATTGTACCTAAAAATGTCAAATTACAAAATATGGTTCTAATATATTTGTAATAAAAATATGGTCCATAAAAAAATAGGCAAGTCTGATAATTTGTGATTTTATTTTGGATCTAAAGGTCTAATTTTTAAAATAAATGGAAATTTGTGTGCTTCATTTGAATAAAGTTAATTTTTGTAAGCTTTAAAAGTATTACAAATGTACATATTAATAAAATAATGGTATCCTACCTTCAAAATCCACATGAAAAATAAATCTTAAATTTATGCTTTAAAAAAAAAACTACACGCGTGAAGTTACCTATGAATGAAAAATGACATGGGGGTGGCAAATGAGGGAGAGAATTGAAAACTAATATTACCAATTCTAAAAGGCAATATTTTCTTCTACGTTGACAGATCATTTAGGTAAACTCACCTCTCCATTTAGAGATTCCATGGCTTTAACAGCATCATCTCTTTCTTCAAAGTGAATAAAACCATAATCTTTTATTTTCTTAACCCGTTCCAATTTGCCATAGGCACCAAACTTTTCTTTAAGCATTTCCTCTGAGACATCTGATGTTAAGTTTCGCACATACAACACTTTCACCTGAAAAAGACAAAATATTATTTTATATTAGCATGTAAAGTTAAGTTATTAAAAAATATATTTTCTGCACTAATCATAAATGCTGTACATTGATAATTATTAATTTATACTGGTAGAAATGTGATGCTATACCAATACATTTACCCATCACATTAATCAATGGTAGACGACCAAACATAATGTTGCAGTTCTAATCTACTTTTAAAAAATGAATTTATCTGCTTTTAGATTTAAGTGATACATCCATAGTAAGGGTATATATACTGCAAAAATATATAAACATCTTTCATATTTTACAATACAGTAATACACCACCACCACCCAAAAAAGAAGAAAAAAAAAGAAAACAATTAATTCAAGTAGGTACTCCAAACATATTTTTCAAAATCACTACTAATACTTTAAAAGTATATAGACAGATAGAATTTTTCTGCTGATTTCAATGATACTAAAATAAGATTTGTACCTCAATTACAACCAAAGTTACAAATTTTTCAATATTTAATTTTTTGCAAACTTTTACGCTCGAAAATGAAATTGTACAAATAGCTCACTTTGAAGGTCCACAAAATAAAAAATGATGAACATAGTTCAAACTATCCACGTAAGTAGTATCCAACATATAAATATGGCTGAATTTTTTAAAAGAGGCTTTGAAATGTTATTTTCAAATATAATGTCAGTCAAAATTAGCAATTTATTCATTTTCGGGTTGGAAAAAGCTCAATGCAGTTAACACAAAATGGACAAAATTGCTATGAACATTAAAACTGTAATAACTCTGCTTGTAATTGAGCTACAGAGATGCTTTTGGTATCATTGGATTCAGTTTGGAATATTAAGAATGCATAATACAGTTAAAATAAAAAAAACTTATTATTTTGCACACACACACACAGACATTTGCCAATCGTTCATCTAATTTAATGCTTTTTCAGTTCAATGATTCTGGTGCAGTCTAGCATTATACCACAAGGAATGTTCTTATATGTTGAATGCACACAATTACATGCTTTTCACAACAACATGTTTTGTGTTGTGGTGCTTAACCTAAATAAGCAATTCAATCTGCTGGTACACCGTTATTCCACAATATGCCTTCATTGGACATGGACAGAATTTCAAAGTTGTAGTAAAAAGACAGCCATTTATTACCTCTACATAATCTTTTCTCAGCCAGTCTTTCCACTGACATGCTTAAAAAAAATTTGTACCTTATAAATCTTGAATGGTACAATCTCTTAAGGTGACACACCTAGCTCAAAAAGCAAGAAAAATTGAAAAAATTCAATAACAAAAATTTTATTGGTCTTTTCTGATAGAAAAATGGCTGAATTTTATTAAATTGCTTTTATTTTTGGACAAATCACAATAGTTTTCAAGATATTTTCAATCAAAGATGGGAGTATACCATGGGAGACGTTTATGGTTAAAAAGTTAACTGAAAATAAGTCATTAATTTCGATTTTTGCAAGATATCTAAAAATATTAAAGATATCTGCAAAGAATGTTGAACACAGTTTAAGGACAACGTAATCTGACTTATGAACCTCTAACCTTTTTATATATTTGACTATAGTGTAGATAAGGAATTATAAATAATTATTTTTTTAAAAAATTATTATTTAAATAAATATGTGCGCCATCAGCTGAATGATTGCTATACATTAGCCAGAAATTACAATATATTAATTGACTACCAAATATTTTGTCTATATATTTTAAGGTTTTCTTCCAATCCAATTCTTGTCAAAAAGAATTAACAAATTTTAAGTTTTGGAAAATATGTTTATATTAAATAAATAATTTTGAATCAACCATTTTTCATCAGTTTCTGAAAACTTGAATAAAAATTTCCTTCATTTTTTGATACAATTTTTGTTGTTGATATTTAGTGGATTCAGTTAGGTGTGCCACCTTAAGCTTGGAATATAAATTCTAAAGTCATTTTCAGTGTTCACCAACAACAAAGTTAAATTCTGTAACGTAGGCCTTGTAAATGTAACAGAATGTGTATTATCAACTCACTCATATTTATTGTGGAAAAATAAGCTTGCAAAATACAACAAATAAATATATAACTCACTCATGTCTTATCAGAATTTTAAAAAAGTAAAGAAAATCTGGTAAAAATAATACCTAATATTTTTTAAAATCTAGTGATCTACTCATTGTTTACACTGTGCCCTGCTAACGCAGTAATGGACGAAAAAAGTTGTCAAGATACCACAAAATAAGAAGAATTAAAAACAAATAACATGCGATCTGAATTAACGAAATACATTATATTGCAAATAAATCTTTCCCCCAATTGAATGATACAAAACTTAAGCTATGGATAAGGCAGGCATAAATTCACAAAGTTATTTTCCGTGTTTACCCTCAACGTCTTCAAAGATGAATGCTACCGTAGGCCTATATACACTGAAAATTCTTATTTATCGGTTAATATAATCCTTTAAAAAATATAAGCTATAAACTGAAAATAATTGATTTAACTTAGCAACTAATGTCTTCAAACAGAATGATGTGCGAGATTGCATAGTGGAAACTGGTTCAATGTCGTCGATTTGAATACGAAACTTGCTCGGTAAAATCCGCCATTGTTGTTGACAGTCTTTGGTGATTTCGGTTATTGACCACAGTTCTTTCAATGCAATTCGGGACATGTGCAGTATTTTTTGTCTCAAACAAACTATATAGACTTATAGATGAAGAATTTTCCTTTTTTCTGGTAGCTTTTAAGGCTGCTATGTTATCGGAAGCACCACAAACGTAATGTAAGAAAATTTAAGTTTAACCTTATTTCACTTTATCTTGAAATTCCCTCGCATTATTTAATATGGAAATGAACCTTGTTCACTCCCCTACATGAAAACCATTATTATTTTTAGATTACTGCACCGCACGCGTACCCATGGACCAAGAAAGAAGTGCATGTGTTAAGCGTTAGCGTTGGACAAGTTATGGCGACTTGGTCAAAATGTTGCTCGGTCGGTAACTTCTGAATAACTTCTTAGTACTTTTTCACAATTATTTATTAAAACAAAAAGTATAGAAAGACAGAACAGAGAACAAACTTTTTGTTTCATGTGCTTTTATTTTACAAAGCTTCAATATACAAAGGGAACATGAGTGTTTAAAATTTAGAAAAATTGACAAAACGCCACAATCACCCAATCAGCGATGTTTGGAATACCTAATTCAAGTAAACAATAAATATTTGAGATCCTGATAAAGAAAAGACATCAAAACTCCCAGTCCCATGAAACTAAAAACACATTGACACCTTTGGTTTGAGATATTTTAGCCTTTAAATGCAAAGATAAACTAAAATGTTCTCCAACAATTCAAATTAAATATTTATTTCAAGATCTGGGTCTCTGCAAAGTCCAGACTAACCAATTCCCTGATGGAAACATGAATTTCTGCATTGGTCTGTAGATTTTGTAAGCGCACTTTTCCATACTGCTCTCTCAATGTAACAGCCACAATTTTCCACGTTGCTTTCACTTGACATAGGCGCATCTATTTTCAAAACCAGACATGTTTTACATAATGCCTAATTGAGGATGATTTTGAAGCCAGTCAAAACTTTATTCATTTTCAAATCAGTTTATGACGTCAACATGCATTGTTTATTATTTTTTTAAAAATAGTTTTTACACAGTTACCATATGCTAATCACAAAATGGCAGCTACATATCACAAGAGTTCAGAGCCAAGATATGTTAACTGTATATCGATTTTACTTCAAGCCAGTGAAGAAGGATCATTTTATGGGTTTCAGATAAAGGCAGATCATGATTAGAAGGCAGACAATAGTGAGAATGAAAGTGATATTGTTTTTAACCAGGACAGTAATAGCAGCCAGTTAGACTTGGACATGGAAATAGATCCAGACCTGCCAATAACTGACAATGTATTCAAACTGCACATCTTCATCCACCATTTATTGTCAATGATTTTAATTCACCAAATATAGAAACTGTTTCCAGATGGATTTGGTGTTATGACAGCAACAGCACTGGATCATTTTTCTTATTTCATGAAGAGCTATAGGTAGACATCTGTATCAGTAATACCAACAGATCAATTTATCTCAAAGAGATACTTATATATGTGAAATCGTTGAGCAGACAACACTAGCAGAAATGAAAACATACTGCATGAAATATTTTGATGGGCCTGTCTCAGATACCAGAGATTCATCTCTACTGGTCAGAAGATCCTTGTCACCAGTAAACCTTCTCTCCGAAGAAAGAGAGTGGTGGCTAGTCGACGCCACATAGGACTTGCATAGATTACAAATCCACAGAATACCAAGATGGTTATTTGGCTCAAATTTTATTCTGCATGTAGGTTACGTATTGCCGACATGTTTGCATGTGTGATTGAATACGGGTAAGGGTGAAGTGTAGACAGCACAGACGACACAATGTGTAACAACGACCACAACTCTTTCAAAACCAACATCAAAATAGGTAGTCCCACTCATTTTTTTCTACTTGATATTGTACAAATGTTTTATGCTCAAAATGTGTGTTCTGATGAAATAAGGTTGTACAGAAAAAATTATGATGATAGCTATAATACTTTTTGAGATATCACAAATTTAGTGTCGTTATTTGTGGTCAACTTTTTTTAGACGTAATGAATGTGTGATTTTACAAGTTTATTACAAGCAAGATATAAACCTCACTGAAAAACAATCTAATAATTCTAATAAACATAGTGACATACAACAAGAAAAACCAGATATAATGCAAAATTTACTTTTCAGTTTATTATAAATTACAAAAGAAAATGGGCTTTTGTTTCATAAAATTGCTCGCAAAACGCAACAAAAAGGAACATTCATGGCATCATAACATATGCAAGTGATGCACAAAGTACACCCAAAATGCATATTATTAAATCATGTACCATATAGTTAATGCCTATTTTTTTCTAAAGGCATTGCAAAGAAAATGTGGAAATTATTGGATGCTGAAAATGACCATTTCAGCAAATTTTAACCAAAAAAAAGCATTAACGAAGTTTATTACAGAAAACGTAAACAAGCAAACGGTCATATCTCTGAAACTATACATCATACAGAGTTGGTTCACATATCAAAATGATCAGCAAACTATACTCTACCTATATCTATAAAGATAATTTCTGTTTAATCGCATATTAAGTTACATTTATCATTTGACTGTACAATTTATATTTACAAATAAAATTAAAACGGATAAACAGTCACATCTCTGAAAGTATACATCACACAGAGTTGGTTCACATATCAAAATGATCAGTAAACTATACTTGATCAATATGTATAAAGATAATTTCTGTTTAATCACATATTAAGTTATATTTTTCATTTTATCATGCAATTTTTATTTACAAATAAAATTAAAACGGATAAACAGTCACATCTCTGAAGTATACATCATACAGTTTTGGTTCACCTATTAAAATGATCAGCATGAAGTTATCTATTTATCTAAAGACAGAAAATTTATTTATAACCTTTTATCTGAATTAGTACTTTTTACACAATAGAAACTTTCATATTTAAAAAAAAATCTTTAAAACTGTATACATGGTATTCTTTACGCATAATTCATAGATATAAAAACATGTTTGACATACTGCTCATCAGCTTCATAGAACTAGGTAGCGGCACAGTCGCCCGCCAGCCGCTATACTTTTGTAAAAGTGCACATTTTCGTTACTTTTCATTCACTGATTTCTCAACAACCAAAGCATTGTTTAATTCAAACAAACATTCAAAATCAAGCTTAATGTTTCTATTTTCTTATGATTGTAAATTTGTATGTCTTGTTTGTATGTGGAAACTATGCTGATTGAATAAAGTTGACTAATTTTTCACCCGTGTCGAGTTTTGTCCTGCCGATTTACGTGACTTAACAGAATGCGCGTTTTGATATACCTTGTTTCTTACCTCTGTTTATATCCCACAAACACACTACACACACATATTTGGTATCAAAATGAAGATAATTAAATGCTGCGTCGTTTGCGCTATACGCTTTTGTGGTTTTTTCCTGTATACATTTTAAAAATTAGCTTTTAAGCAAACTTCGGCAAGAAATCTGCAATTTTCATCGTAAAAAAATGGTCAAAAGTACACTATTACTAGGCTTGAATGAAAGGTCTTTCCATCCCCTTTCGAATGAGGTATGGGGTTAATGTATTCATGATCTGTGGGACACAGTTAATCCAATTTAACGTAGCGAACTAAATACGATCCGTCTTACAACAATGGCTTCCGCCATTGTAACGAGCACGCTTCATTCCAAAGTGAAATCGCGAAGTTTACACTAAATTTAATACTGCATTATTGCTTTAGATAAGTTCTTTAGTTGCTATTCTTTAAAGGGGTTGTAGTTTTATTATGCAGTTTATTATGATTAGCAGTTTTTTCTTTCGAAATTAGTGGGTCTGTCACGTGCTTGCGACCTCGAATCGGGAGCGAACGTTCGTATCGCATTCGACACGAAATATAGGAAATATACTAAGTTTTATGAAGATAAGACCGGTGAATTACAAACTTGGAAGTGTTAATATTTAATTTTAATTCTATAGGTACTGGATGTCACATGGTTCATTCATAAATCGATGTTGAATTAGGTCACTACAAAAATCAAGGGAGTCTATCAGTATATACATCGTAAAGACGCTACTTCACTTCTATTGTTCTAACGTCGATGTTTCATAGTTTGACTTCTCTATTTAAATAATTAGGCCTACTTAAAATCGCAACAGTTTAAATATAGTGCAAATATAGTTTATTTTCAGAAAAAGTAAGAAAGCTGAAATTATTTTAATTATAAGAAAGATTAGGCCTATCAATATTTACATGTTGCAAAGATGCTACTTTCACTTCTATTTCTAACCATGACGTTCCACGGTTTTACTTGTCTGTTTAAATAATTAGGTCTATTTAACATAACATCTAAATATAGTATATTTTTTTTTAAGTAAGAAAGCCGAAATTATTTTAATTGTACAAGCACTGGCTTAGTTAAAGTTCAACTTTAGTGTATGTACAGTAGTATGACTAATTGACTAGCCTAATCCACATCGTTCTTTTTTTTTTTTTTACAATTTCTTTTCTAACTTTTGTCCATCCCTACCCCTTGAAGTTGTACAGTGTCTTCTCTTTATTACTCATTAAATTGCACAAAATAAAGTGCAAAGATTTTTATTCAAGCCTAGTAATGGTGTACTTTTGACCATTTTTTAATAAAGAAAATGGTAGATTACTTGCCAACTAATGAACTATTGTTTAAAATTCATTTGTAAAATGAATAAACCAAGCCAAACTTCATAGCAGTGGATGCAGCATTTAATTATCTTTATTTTTATACCAAATATATGTGTTTGTGTGGCACACATTGACACAAGCCAAAGTAAAAAAACAGTATGCCAAAACACACATTCTGTCTTGTAAATCTGCTGGATAAAACAGGACATAGGTGAATAATTATTCAACTTTATTCAATCCATTTACTTTCCACATACAAGCAAGATATACAAATTTACAATCATAAGAAATAGAAACAATAAACTTGATTTTGAATGTTTGTTTGAATTAAAGAATGCTTTGGATGTTGAGAAATCATTGAATGAAAGAAAAGTAATGAAAATTTGCACTTTTAAAAGTTTTATACATTGATTATTGCTGGATTACTTACTACTGTGCTGCTACCTAGTAATTAATATCTTAACATTTTTATGATTAACTTTTGTAAGTGAAACATGACAATAACTAATTTTGTTTGGTATAGAGCAAACAAAGAGATCAGAACTCAAGCTTTTGACATGATATGAAAAAGCGTTTACTATTTCTGTGTAATTGCGCAATTTTTGAATGCATTTTTAATGCATAAATTTACTGTTAGTGCATAAAATGTGTTGAAAATTTTTATACACAATGAGCAAAGTAATATTTATCATACTGCAAAATTTCATGATGATCATGCAAATGGTTCAAATGTTAGGGTCAGTTTTGTGCAAAAAATGTGTAAAAGTGCCGTCGTCAGTCATTTTGATGATTTTACAAAGTTTGGGCCAACCTGTACATGATTCAAATGAAAATAACATCCTGGAAAAAATTGGGCATATTCTTTATATATATTTGAACATATGTGAACAGTTTCAATGATATATTTCAATTAATGAATTAGATATGCTGTGTCAAACTTCATCAATCGTGTTATTTCTAACTATCCGGATGATGGTTTTTTATTAACTTCTGTAGCTAGGCATTTTGTTATTTCATCATATAGAAAGTTATAACTTTGCATTTTGTTATCAGCAAGTAGAGAGGAATAAAGTATCAAACTTTCATAACTGCATGTTAGATTTTAGTTAGTCTTTAGCAAGTCTAAAAATGGTCGAAATAACCATTTTTTTCACTGCCGCCATTTTTTAAAACTTAAAAATAGCATATCTCTGGAACCAATTGAGATAGCTTCACAATTTTTTTTTTATTTTTCATGTTTTAAAAAGTTTTAAATGAAAATAACAAAACTGAATGCTTGATTTTATTATTTAATTTTTGGTGCCGCTACCTAATAGAACATACCATAAAATATTTAATCGACATTTTAATAATGTGATATAAAATCATCATGTTAACTTATTCTTAATTTATGTACCAACAAAAAAATTAAAAGATCGTGAAACCAAAACAAAGGCATAAGCCATACAATTTTTTTTAATTAAGAGGATAACATTATGTTCAAATTCAAAACAAACAGGATAAATCCAGTGCTTGAAAAGAACATTTCAGACCCAAGTGTTTCGGTTGTTTACTATTTTTGCATCAAGAGTTATCTTTTCTTTTTTAAATTATCGTCGTAAGAAAACGATTTTTCTAAATAATAAGATAACCATCTTGACTAAAATTAACTAAATAAATAAAATAATATATTTAAATACGATCTGCGACTTCAAAATATATATTGCAAGGAAATAGCAATCAAACTTTCGCGATAGAGTGACGCACCGACTAACCTATTTTCAAACTACGGAATTGGTAGTGATGGTGAGGACAAAATGAATAATTCTGCTTTAAAAATAGAGATATGTTTACAAATAAACTAATCACAGAGTAAAGTAATCATTATTAAATGCTAACAAAAGATTTTACCGATAAGAGGTTTTAATTGTTCACATAAAATGTGAGAAAAATCAGCGGTAGCGTCAACGCGTGTTTCGCACGTGGAAGCCATGACTGAAACAGGATGCGTACTACGGGGTTTTCAATTAAGTGTATCTGGCAGGGGTCACTAATCAAGGGCTACAGCATATCATTAGAGAGATATTGAAATTCCGCAGAAAATGATATAGGTCAAACTATTTTGTGATAAATATTTCTTCCGAAAATTTTATCGTGAACTTTTTAGTTTGAAAATTTATTTGGTTATTCGCATAAAACAAATTCGAAATTTATATGATTGTAAAGAGTTATATGTCCTCTATTTAAAGGACCAATCAGTTTTAGGGTTACAAAACGCTGCCAGTTTCGAAATCTTTATAAAAATTGGTACCCGAAAACGTGAATTTTACTTTTTCGGCCGTGAGGCGACTTTTGACCCATTTTTCTTGCAACCCTAAGGCACTTTCGTCAAAGTTTATGGATACTATAATAAAATTCAGAAAAAAAACAACAAAACAGTTCGAAAGACAAAACATCGATCTTTATTTTCATATAAAAATGGTTAGTTGAGGTTTAATGTGAAGAAAACCGCTTTGAGGTAAAGTTTAGCAAATTTGTGTGCGTTTGCGAGTTTTTGCCTGTAAAGCGGTGGCCGTGGGACTACCTAATCAAAATATAAATTCAAATTTATTGATCTATGGGTTTCCTCTCACACGTTGGTTAGTCAGCCATCCACAACTCACACCCGTGGGGTAAGGGAAAAGGAAAGAAAAAAAAGAATGATGAAATAAAATGAAAGAAATACAAAACTCAAGATTCTTCATGCAGTACTACTTCTAAGATAGGCTAAGGATTTTTCAACATAAAAGAACAGTCAGTATTTAAAAGTTCTGGAGCCACTGCCCCTATATCAAAATTCAATAATTCAAAAGAAAAACAATGTCATTCGACTTGCAAGTCCTTTTCAAGATAGTCACATCAACATTTTCAAACTAATTTTAAAATGGTTCTTCATTGATAAACGTAGATGGGTTTAATTCTTAATTAAGATTCTAAGCTTTATTTTTAAGTTTTAGGTTTATATGGGTGTTAATATTTTTGACGGGTATGTCATTACAAAAAAATCATGACTTTTCCTTTATTTAAAATTTATTTAAATGCGTCCTACACTTTTTAACCCGATCCCTGTCATGCAAAAAAACACGCGTCGGCAGCGCCGTGTCAGGCACTTTTGCCGCTAATCGATAATTTCAATGGGTTGGTAAACTAAAACATTAAAAGTGAAGCTAATACTAAATGAATTTTAAAAACGTTAATTGTAAACTATTATATACATATTATAAAATATTTCAATTTTTTTGAAATTTTTTTTTTTAAATTAAAAAATATATAAATAATAAAAAGTTTTTTTACCTTTTTGTTGAACTTGCGATTTTCATCATCTGTTGTCGTATTCCTGGAGGATTTTCATTTTATTACACATTTATTTAATAGTCCAAATTGAGTGGAAATGTTTAATCAATATTTCAGAATATTAATCCAAGATTTTGCATTATTATTAGTTTTTTTATATCAAGCACACACCACCAAGTACATTTACTCAATGGATTTAGCGTGAGAGATTTGAAATAGATCTAGAAAAATAGATCGCATCCAAGTAGATAAATCCAATTGAAGTGAAGAAAAATATTCCACATATGTCCAGTTCAGTATTTTTTGTGCACATAAAAACTATTTCCATAAGAATTTTTTTTACACATCAATACAATAAGTCCCCAAAACTGATACATTTCAGTCACCTCTGTATCACGCCACTGTTTGAAGAGACGAAGTTAGAAAGATTTGCACACGATAATAGTAGATCTGCGGCATAAGTATTCGTGAACTCGACAATTTTTTGCACAAAATTCACTGGTAAAAATGCTTCCAAAATATCAACTTCTCCAATATTTTCTGCAAATGGCATTTATATTTCACTATTTCCTGCAAAAGCATGTGACTTTTCCATGCACGTAACAGACGCCGACGCCACGCTTCGACATGACCGGTTTTCAGTTTTCGTAGTGCTGGCCTCGAGGTCAACTGCGTCTAAAATTTCAATAGGGGCTGGTTGAACATTTTTATTTTCTGATAAAAAAAGAAATCAGATTCATCTAAAATGAATCAAATTCTGACCCAGCTGTGGCTTCAAACTGTGAGTTTGAAAACATCGAAACTTGCCATGGAGATCAACACAAAATGTCTGCGCGTCTTCACAAAGACAGTGGGTTGTATTGAAAAAGCCGCCAATTCAAGCTCATTAACATACTGATTATAAGTATCCAATGAAAAAATTTATAACAGATTGGGTGCGGAAGCCAAACATATCTTTCAATTTTTCTGATTGGTTATTTTTAATGAATGGTTTCATGAATGAACGAACAACACGCACGTATCCGTAAGCCTGTGACATACCGTGGAACGCAGTCAAGGGCTCAGTCACTTCCGGTTGTGACATAACTTGACACCCAGACTGCGAACGGGTTAAATTTGCATCAAGATTATCCTTGAATTTGAAATGTTATTTTTAAAAATTCTGACATATGTAAGTGTTTGAAATATGCATTTAAATAAACAATAATATATTTTGCATAAACTAAGCATATTCTAAATCTAACAACATATTATTCTTATCTAAATCAATGGCAATGTGTGTACCAAATTTGAAGGCTGTAGCTTGAATTTTTGTTGTTCTTTGCATGTAGTTATGTGGCCTTAACCCTTTGAACCCAAGATCCTGCTATAGTGGGATAACCAGAAAATTGTAATCCCCAGTTCCCCGCAATAGTGGGATGAGCATATATTCTGAGATACCACAACAGTGGTATATGATGACTTACCCTAGAAATGAACTCTTCCAAACACCTTGGTGTGTCTGTGAGTCTTGGCGTACAAGTTCAAGGCTAAATTTGGCGATGGCGTATCGTAAAATAGATCGTTATGTTGCGGCAGAAGCCCTTGCAATGATTATAGATAGCGAAAGTGAAGAACTTCATTTAGTAGAAATGATAGTGATAGTTCTAGCAATAGTGCTAATGAATCGGTGAGTAAAAAGTTTGCACAGGTAAACCAGTCTTTACCAAAAATGGCAAACCCACAAATAAAACTGTCTTGCAATAATCTGCATGCAAAGAGTACCTGTGCATTCGAACTCACAGCCACTGTTGGTCGGATTATCATTCCAAGAAAGAATTTTGGCGTTAAAGTGAACCACACATTGAGTAGCTAACCAATTTCTGGTAGAAAATTAATAAAATAATAATTTTAGAAAATGTATGGTTTTTTTTTCTCAGGGAGTCAGGTTTGTAAGGTTTATATGTACAGGCAAACAGGGTTCAAAGGGTTAAAATGTGAAAACTATTTTTGGATAAATGTTATCCAATTTACACAAATGCAATTTCCTTATGGGACTGCCTAATGATAAAGCATATCCCAAACTAAACCCCAAGGTGATTTCACACATCATAATCCAAAAGGTACCATCAAAAGGACAATTATCTAGGCTGCCTTGTTATAATGGATCATAGTAGAGTGAAACTTGGTTCACAGTAGAGTGGCTTAGTGACATTAATTTGGTGTAAGCACAGTTAATAGCTGCTTTGCTAAACTCTTTCCCAAGAACAAATGATGGTGGTGTGATGGCAGTTGAAGTCTACCCCCACCACAAAGCATTCTTAAGCTGCCATACTCTGAGAATTCCAGTCCTTTTTTTCTTTCTAGAGAGATTGAAAATACCTTAAGAATGTTTTGATGGTTACCAGTAAAATAATCTAAGTGCGCATAAACAAGATTTTGACAAAGGTTCATTTTAACTTTTAGACAAATTTTGAATTTCAAAATATCCTTAAACTTTTTCTCAACAGACTGAAATTTTTTTTTAAAAAGAGGAAAAATATAGTAAGTATAAAACCTGCTTTAAAGTTTCTTTTGTTTTAGCTTGCTTGTCTTCGACTGACAGTTTCAGTTCAATTTTTTTTCAAAACGATTTGCCAATTTTTGAAAATAAAGTTCTAAGTATGCAGCATTGTAAAACCTCATAATATTTTTATGACTAACACCCACCAACCTTAGACATTGTGTCATCATCAGGCTCTTCTTGGGGATCTGCCCAGTCCACAATTATGTCGCATTGCCAAACTTTTACCCTGCCAGTTGCCAATTTTCGTTTTGCAGTAGAAGCTGATTTGTGTGAGTCATATTCAAGGAAAGCAAACCCCCTATTCCTCAGCTTGGGATTGTCAGCAGACCCATAAACAATGACATCAAGAAGGCCTTCTGAAAAATTGCAGAAAAAAAAATGTTTTGCAATAAGCGAAAAATTACTTACACGTGCAAATCAAATTACATGAACAGACTGCTTTAGGCAACACTATTAAAAGTAGGTGTTTTCTTACCTAAATTTTGAAAAACTGGATCCAATGCCTGGGGAATTTCAGTGTTGGTATTTTAGAGCACGATTCAAACCTACCTAGAGCCAATGGTCAACCTTTTTGGTTTTAAAACACCATCCCAGAATTTGTGGGAATATTAATTTTTCTTTTCTGGGTTTGTGTTGGTTAAATTCAGATTTTGAAAAGTGGAAAAAAGGACAGATTTCTCTGCCAAAGGAATACCTGTGCGTTTACCAAATTCTTCTTTTATCTCCTCTTTGGTCTTGTTTTTTGGAATGTTTCCCACAAATAATCTCAAGTTGGCAACGGAGATATTAACCTTCAATGTCTTGCCTTTTCTGATTTCATAACCGTCAAGCTGAAAGAAAATTTTTAACAATTTTGTTCACAAATGTGAAGAAAATTTTTGTGCATGGCCAAAAAGAAAAGTACTTTCCTATTTCAAGTCTACTTTTTTTTTCCCTTCATCTTTTTAAAATCTATCATCATCCTAAAGGTTCTACTGTGTTACATGAAGTAGGCCAAAAAAGATGTGTCTGTTGGTTTAATGGCTTAAACAGAGTACTTTGAAGTTATTGTTAAATAAAAATTAAAAAATTATTTTAAAAAAAACATCTGAAAGGAACAAAATTATCATTAAAGACTTTACTTACCTGTCTTAAGGATACTAACTCTCCAGGTAATACTGTTAACAATTTTACAAACAGATCTTCAAATCAACACACGCCCACTCACACACTACAAATCAATCACCAGACAGGAAAGCATTCTTTTTAAATCACCAAGATATTTTGACTTAAAATGCTTACTTGTGCTACTGCTTCTTTAGCAGCTTCTGTGTTGCAGAAAGTGACAAAACAGTAGCCCCTGTTCATTCCTGATATAGGATCCATCATTAAGCGCATATCCCAGATCTGACCACATTTCTCAAAAAGGGGAATGAGCTCATCTTCAAAGATGTCCTTAGGGATTTTTCCACAAAAAACCTAGACAGGTGGCAAAAGAAATAATTAGAAATTATACAAACTATAATGGAAGAAGAATTATAATCAGCATTATGTTGGGAAAATGGTTTCCTTTTTCAAATCTTAGAATATGTTGATTTGGGTGAGTGTTACACAAGTATTTAATTATCAAGTCCAAACAAAGAATTAGAATAACAATGCTAATTTGTTGCAATGAAGTAAAAATGCTTCACTGGGAAGTAACTCTTCAAATTCAAAGAATTTTGGTAAAAAAATATTCCTCCCCAATCCCATAGTGTGTGGGGGGAAGCAACTTAGAAAATTATTTATTTTTTTTTGTATTGGAGAAGTACCATTGTATATTTTGGATTTCTTACATCACAGACTTACAAAAATCTGTGAGAATTTGCAATTTTATTTATTATTCGTATTTTAGTTTTATATAAAAAAAATTGTGTCCATTAAAAAACAAACTCTCATGATGATCATGTTATGAAATGAAAATGGAATAAATAAGCCGGAAATGTTCCAAATGTTATTATTTTAGGATAACCACATCATTCTTTATAATTTGTGGAAGACGAGCTCTAATGAATACTAACATAACCTTCTGTGGAATAACTTGTTTTTCACTTTTAAAACTGTGCGGTAAACTTGGATATACATATATCCAAATTAACAGCTTCATTAGATATATACAGATCTTTACAAAGACCAAGATACATTCTTAAAGGGCTCTTAATTGACTCTAATGGTTATCTTACACCAGTCAACAGAATCAACTGCTAACAAAGCACTCTTGCCAAGATTATTAAAATGCTGACAACCTTGCTGAGCAGCAAATAAATCAATCGACAGCTTTGAAGCTAGTTTGGTTATTAGGAATTTAACAAATTCTTTTCAGTGTCAATATATATTTTTTTAATGTTTTAATAACAAAATGATATATATTTATCAGTTAGCAAGTCAAAAATATTACAGTAATTATTAATAACCAATAATTAACTTTATATAACAATACTTCTACACAAATCTGAAGTTTAATTATGGGGCTGAATGATTCCAGTACACTTTTTGAAAGAATGATTTATTAGATGCAACAAAGAGAAATAGTCAAATGGTGAGGAATAAATTATGATGTAATGTGCAACCCTCAAATATCCCATTCACAAAGTCACAATTTGCTAGTGGAAAAATGTCAATTGCGAGCTCAGATATTAACAAGCAGGCTATATGGCGATATTATTTCACACACAAAAATATGATTTTCTATCTGTTTTTTAAGAAAATATTTTAATTACAAGCAATCAATTTGACTAGTGTTTCATGTTAGATATTGCCAAGAACACTGAATTAAAAGAACAATAATAATGTACTCAATGTATTTTGAATGTGTACAAACAAATGTGCAGATTGGGATATGCAGTACAGAGATACACAACTCTTTCGGTGTATAGTCAATTGCGCATATATACGGAAGCAATATTCAAATCAGTTCAAATTCAAAAGCAGGATATTGTGGAGTTTGAATCAGTTATTTTACAGTGGAGTCAGAGTTGGTAAAAATGTCCCAAACTCCGACTGCAAATTTTATTAAACTTGACATTAAGGCAGAGCCACATTTCAACCATGAATAGATAAAAAAACAACTTTGAAACTGAAATAACATCTCAAGGTAGTTGTTTATTATTAATTTAGTACATTTTAAAGCAGGGGTCACCAACATGGTGCCCGCAAAGACCACGTGAGTCGCCCGCAGGCCTTTTCTAAGTCTTCACATTATTAATAATGTATAAAGGCAAACTAGAAGAGTGTATTAAACTGATAGCCCTTCGTATGACTCATTCCCATGAAGTAGCTCTCAGTATCAAAAAGGTTGGTGACCCCTGTTTTAAAGCAACAGAAGTAAAAATTACTTTGTGAACTTACTGAAATAGTAAGCTACAAACAAAACAAATCTGTTGTATAAATTAGAAGTTACTGTAGCAAAATTATGTGTTATTTTAGAAGCATTAAAACTTCGGAACCTATTTTCATCTATCAGCCTCCTTTATATTGTTGAAAAAGTCATTCTTTGCCTTTCAAATGGTATATAACTTGGAAGTCTCTGTTGCGGAAGAGCATTTGGCAATGAAAGCATGAGACCCTAACAGTTTGAATCATGCGCACACACGAAGGTGAAGTGAGATCACCATCTTAGATGTGTTTTAAAACTCGCATTACCCTCGACCGGCTGAAAGACAGTGGAAGAAAAACGTAGACAAGAACAAGCCTGCTTCAGGAAAGACAAATCGTGTACAGATTAGATAGCAACACCCTGAATCATCAAACAATCCTTGGAGTGGCAGTACATCAACTTCATTGACTTTGGTCAAGCATTCGTTAGTTGGACAGAGAAAACATCAGGCATCTCCTCCATCACTATGGAATCCCTCAAAGTTTCATAACCTAATTCTGGCAACTGTATGTATGAAGGTGCCACAGGCCAAATTATCCACAACAGCAAATTGACAGAGGACTTTGAGGTGAGAAGAGGAGTCCGACAAGGATGCATGCTCTCCCCAATGATCTTCCTGTTAGTGGTCGACTGGGTGATGCATCAGACAACTAAAACTGGAAAAACCGAAATCCAGTGGTCCCTGACTCAGTTCCTTGAAGACTTGGACATTGCGGATGACTTGTGCCTGATGTCACAGAAATGCCAACATATGCAACAGAAAACCAAAAACTTGGCCCAAGAAGCATCCAAGACTAACTGCAGATCAACCTAGAGAAGACTGAAATCATGACCCTGTTAAAAAAGCAGAAGAAGCCAATCACACTTGGAGACAGCGAGCTAAAAGAAATCACCTCTTTCACCTACTTGGACAGCACTTTATCAGCAACAGGGGGTTCTGATGAGGACATCAAAGCCAGAATCGAGAAAGCTAGATACGCCTTTATTACCCTGAGACCAGTCTGAATGTCAACATCTCTATCTGTCCACAACAAACTACGAATTTTCAACAGGAACATAAAGTCTGTCCTCTATGGCTCAGTGACCTGGAGAGTCACCAACACCCTTACCAACAAACTCCAAATATTCGTCAACGGCTGCCTTCGCAACATACTGAAGATCAGGTGGACAGAAAAACTAAACAACACCGATTTGTGGCAGCGGACAAACCAAGATCCCATCAATCAGCAGATTGCCAGGAGTAAATGGCGATGGATAGGACACAGCTGCGAAAACCCGGCAGGCTTTGCAGTGGAACCCCCAGGGAAAGAGAAGGGTCGGTCACCCTAAGACCACCTGGAGACGATCCTGCGAAGAGGAAATCAAGAGCTGCAACCTGTTGTGGGATGAACTGATGCCCAGAATCGAGTGTGATGGGGAGCTGTTTTTTAGGCCCTTTGTTCCACAGGGAATCCAAGGAGATAAGCCAAGTAAGTCAATGTCTTATAATATGAAACAAATAGACTTATTAAAAATAAAGATACTAATAATTACAATTGCTGTTGAACTACAAAAAAGTGAACTGTAAATAGTAGCAACTAACACTGTAACAGTATTTTATTAAACTAAATAGAGTATCAGTTTTGCTAGTTTTGAACTGTTTTTTAAATTGTTAAAGTACATGCATATATTGTGTAAAATATAATTTATGACTTTATTTAGTTAGAATGATCTTGCTGTCAGTTACAGAAATTAGAAACACTGCATCATAATAACAAATGTTTCATTTTACTTTTTTTCCTCTTCAACAAGTGTGCGGACGTATAGCATGAAACTACATTTTTGATGTTATATTTCTAAATTATACAAAAAGATAGTCTAGAAATTCACCCTGTAAATGCCTACACTCCAAAGAGCAAGTGTACCAAATTTGGATGGTGTAAATGAAGTAGTTTTTATTTTACAAGACTCCAAAAGAGACATTTTATTCATTTGTTGATCACTTGCCGTTTGAAAATTTAAACAAAATGCTATTTTGAGAGGATTGTATTTTATTTTCCATGCATCATTCCTTAAAAAAATAAAAATCAGCAATATATTTGTTAATAGAGAGTTGAAATAGTAAAGACAAGCTGTGTATATTTCATAGTTTTTGTTGTGTGGTCATTTCAAAAGAGGGTTTCATGAAATCTCTCCTTTTCTGCAATTTACACATCAAACTATGAACCATCATAACTTTTTTTCTATTAAAGCTAGAGATCCAAAATTTTGCATGCAAACTTACTTATCTGAGGTAGATAACATAACCTGCAAATATCTATCAGCTTACTTGGCCAGACTTCAAAATTTGAGTGGTCTTACCTAATTATTGACAGGTTTTAAATCCTTCTTAACACATTCTGTGCATGCATATGCAGCAATCAATTCTGACATCTCATTCAAATCACACAATGCTGTGTCAACAAACTGCTTTGCTTGTGAAGATGTGCAAGAACAATTGCCAACATGTTCCGAATCAGAAAAATTCATCAAAGAATCAAAACTTTTTTGTAGGACAATCCACATTAAAACCTGAAATTTCTCTATTGTGTATGCACAAAGAAGGTAATGGCTTTACATCAGTAGTGCTTATAATAACACTAAAATCTATCAAGTGCTCCATTGCAAGCATCAAATTTCCAATTCAGCTGAGCTTTTTTTAATTCCCAAGCAGTAACTTTTTTTTCTTTCCAGAAAGTCAAGAATGCTAATCAGTCTTCTTAGAATGTATTAAATTCATGGGAAAATTGCAAATTTCAGTGCTATTAGGTAGTCCCACGGCCACCGCTTTACAGGCAAAAACTCGCAAACGCACACAAATTTGCTAAACTTTACCTCAGAGCGGTTTTCTTCACATTAAACCTCAACTAACCATTTTTATATGAAAATAAAGATCGATGTTTTGTCTTTCGAACTGTTTTGTTGTTTTTGTTCTGAATTTTATTATAGTATCCATAAACTTTGACGAAAGTACCTTAGGGTTGCAAGAAAAATGGGTCAAAAGTCGCCTCACGGCCGAAAAAGTAAAATTCACGTTTTCGGGTACCAATTTTTAAAAAGATTGTGAAACTGGCAGCGTTTTGTAACCCTAAAACTGATTGGTCCTTTAAATAGAGAACATATAACTCTTTACAATCATATAAATTTCGATTTTGTTTTATGTGAATAACCAAATAAATTTTCAAACTAAAAAGTTCACGATAAAATTTTCGGAAGAAATATTTATCACAAAATAGTTTGACCTATATCATTTTCTGCGGAATTTCAATATCTCTCTAATGATATGCTGTAGCCCTTGATTAGTGACCCCTGCCAGATACACTTAATTGAAAACCCCGTAGTACGCATCCTGTTTCAGTCATGGCTTCCACGTGCGAAACACGCGTTGACGCTACCGCTGATTTTTCTCACATTTTATGTGAACAATTAAAACCTCTTATCGGTAAAATCTTTTGTGAGCATTTAATAATGATTACTTTACTCTGTGATTAGTTTATTTGTAAACATATCTCTATTTTTAAAGCAGAATTATTCATTTTGTCCTCACCATCACTACCAATTCCGTAGTTTGAAAATAGGTTAGTCGGTGCGTCACTCTATCGCGAAAGTTTGATTGCTATTTCCTTGCAATATATATTTTGAAGTCGCAGATCGTATTTAAATATATTATTTTATTTATTTAGTTAATTTTAGTCAAGATGGTTATCTTATTATTTAGAAAAATCGTTTTCTTACGACGATAATTTAAAAAAGAAAAGATAACTCTTGATGCAAAAATAGTAAACAACCGAAACACTTGGGTCTGTGAAATGTTCTTTTCAAGCAGTGGATTTACAATAATGCTAATAAGATATTTATTTAGTGAATGCTTTTATATACATATATTTTAAATAATTTTATCCTGTTTGTTTTGAATTTGAACATAATGTTATCCTCTTAATTTAAAAAATTGTACGGCTTATGCCTTTGTTTTGGTTTCACGATCTTTTAATTTTTTTGTTGGTACATAAATTAAGAATAAGTTAACATGAAGATTTTATATCACATTATTAAAATGTCGATTAAATATTTTATGGTATGTTTTATGAAGCTGATGAGCAGTATGTCAAACATTATATCTATGAATTATGCGTAAAGAATACCATGTATACAGTTTTAAAGATTTTTTTAAAATATGAAAGTTTCTATTGTGTAAACAGTACTAATTCAGATAAAAGGTTATAAATAAATTTTCTGTCTTTAGGTAAATAGATAACTTCATGCTGATCATTTTAATAGGTGAACCAAAACTATATGATGTATACTTTCAGAGATGTGACTGTTTATCCGTTTTAATTTTATTTGTAAATAAAAATTGCATGATAAAATGAAAAATGTAACTTAATATGTGATTAAACAGAAATTAGCTTTATACATATTGATCAAGTATAGTTTACTGATCATTTTGATATGTGAACCAACTCTGTATGATGTATACTTTCAGAGATGTGACTGTTTATCCGTTTTAATTTTATTTGTAAATATAAATTGTACAGTCAAATGATAAATGTAACTTAATATGCGATTAAACAGAAATTATCTTTATAGATATAGGTAGAGTATAGTTTGCTGATCATTTTGATATGTGAACCAACTCTGTATGATGTATAGTTTCAGAGATATGACCGTTTGCTTGTTTACGTTTTCTGTAATAAACTTCGTTAACCCGTTCGCCGGCGGCCATGTTTTGACGCTTAACGATAACTGAATGGGTCAGTGTGCTAAAAAATTTAAAGCGACTGTAATTATCAATGGATTTTAAAAATTTAAATTACCACCTATTATAGACATACTAAGGAATCTTAAAAGTATTTTTTAAATTTTTTTCGAATTCAAAAACAAAGAAATAATACAAAGATTTCTTATCTTTTTGTTGAACTTGGGAACATTTTCACCGTTTTCTTTTTTTTTACTAGTCTACTAAATAATTAAAAGCAAGCATAATTCGTACAATTCTAAAATGATTTTCAAAATAAATATTATGGGGGACATTTTAAAAATATTTATTTAATTTTTTAACGTTTGCTTATTATTATTTTAAATTCAAAAATAAATAAATAAATAAAAAGTTTTCTTACCTTTTTCTTGTGTTGACCTTCGTCAATTTGTTAGATGTTTCCTTGAATAAAATCCGAAAGAAAACGATTTTTGTTGATTGCCATTTGAATATATGGTATAAATAATAATTTATCTTGTGTAAATAAATATTATTCTGGGGAAATTGGTTGATTTTGAACAAAACGAAAGAGGCATATGAAAACCACGAGGGTTCGGTTTGAGACTGATCGGTTTTTTTTTTTTTATTATCAAATGGTCACATCCAAAAATTCAGTAGGCCTGTCGAATTTCATCTACAATATGTTAAATTAATTTACACAATAAAGTTCTTTAGGTAGGATCAGGCAATCAACTAAAAATCGTGTTTGAAACGTGCAATGTATAATTCCAAACCGGTTCAAAATGGCGGCTCAGCTTCTTTACAAGCGAGGGGTGACTCGGGATTTTTGAACTTTGTAATGGAAAATACCTTTCTAAAATTAGTTAGCCAATGATAAAATTAGAGCAGATTGGCTGCTGAACACAAACATATCTTTCTCCTTGACCTTGATTGGTATTTTTTTTTAAAGTGGTCATCGATAAAAATAGTATCATAACGACGTCATAACGACGACCACGAGGGTTCGGTTTGAGAGCGATCGGTTTTTATTTTTTATTATCAAATGGTCACATCCAAAAATTCAGTAGGCCTGTCGAATTTCATCTACAATATCTTAAATTTATTTACACAATTAAGTTCGTTAGGTAGGATCAAGCAAACAACTGAAAATGGTCCTTGAAACGAGCCATGTGTAGTACAAACTTAGGTTCAAAATGGCGGCTCAGCTTCGATAAACGTGAGGTGACTGGGGATTTCCGAACTTTGTAATGGAAAAAACCTTTCTAAAAATAGTTAACCAATGATAAAATTAGAGCAGATTGGCTGCTGAACCCAAACATATCGTCTGCTTGACTTGATTGTTATTTTTTTTAAGTGGCTATCGATTTAAAAAAGTGTGCGCATGCGCGAACATAATTCGGTAGCGGGCCGGCGAACGGGTTAATGATTTTTTTTGGTTAAAATTTGCTGAAATGGTCATTTTCAGCATCCAATAATTTCCATTTTCTTTGCAATGCCTTTAGAAAAAAATAGGCATTAACTATATGGTACATGATTTAATAATATGCATTTTGGATGTACTTTGTGCATCAGTTGCATATGTTATGATGCCATGAATGTTCCTTTTCGTTGCGTTTTGCGAGCAATTTTATGAAACAAAAGCCCATTTTCTTTTGCAATTTATAATAAACTGAAAAGTAAATTTTGCATTATATCTGGTTTTTCTTGTTGTATGTCACTATGTTTATTAGAATTATTAGATTGTTTTTCAGTGAGGTTTATATCTTGCTTGTAATAAACTTGTAAAATCACAGATTCATTACGTCTAAAAAAAGTTGACCACAAATAACGACACTAAATTTGTGATATCTCAAAAAGTATTATAGCTATCATCATAATTTTTTCTGTACAACCTTATTTCATCAGAACACACATTTTGAGCATAAAACATTTGTACAATATCAAGTAGAAAAAAATGAGTGGGACTACCTAGTGCTATGTGAGCATGAAAGTGATGGCTTCTTTCTGGTAGCTTCAACTAGTCAAGATACTACTACATGTTCACAACTCTTCTATCGCACCATTTTTCTGCTTCAACCAAGTTGTCCTTAGTACCACAATTCTAGATTTCTTTGAAAAAAGCAATAACGACTGCATCTTATTTAGCATTTTTCTTTAAATCAAAGAGCCACGGAGTCAAATATTTACCCGACCACCATATCTGAATCAAAAAGCCTCAACCACAACCTATCAAAAACTGAGTTTCGTGGTGTTTTATTTTAGACCAATCAAAATAAGTTTAACGGAAACATCCATAAAAGCCAGTTGTTCAGTATAATCTTGGTCTAACGAGAAAAGACTATTTACAATTCAGATAGGGAAGATAATGCTGAATCATTCAGTATATAATATGACATAAGGTAGCCTATAAAAAGTATGGTTGTAATGGATTGAAAAAATGCATTTTTCAAGGCATGACACATTATGAAAGAAAAACCAAGATGTGGGCAGACAATTATTTAATATAAAGAAATTTTTTCACTTAAACAGGTCAAAATCATTAGGACATATTGTAGACTAAAAATATGTACCATTAACCCAAAAACGCCATTTTGGGATCCAAACCTGCCCTTAAACTGTCTCAAAATGCTAATAAACAAAAATTACCCCAAATCCAGATTTTCCACAACTGCACATTGTCTTAAATTTTTTGCTTAAGTTTTTTTTTGTGCTGTAAATCTGAAGTTTTGTATTAAATTTTAATTTTTTGTTTGTTGCTGTGTACTTTATTATTTTTTTAAATCATAACATTTCTCAGATTTAAACACAACCTTAACAAATGAAATGCAGATGAGAAATCAACTAAAATAAATGATTAAGTGGCTAGTCTTAAAAAAAAAAAAAAAGAATATTTCTTGTAAAGTTCTCAACAAAGTTTATCAAAAATTAACTAGATGAATCCTTGAAAATACATGGCTTACATTTGGGGCTTGAGAGACCAAATAAAACAAGTTTTAGTTGGAAATGTTCAAATGTGAAATGTAGTAAAACAAATTTAAGTGAGCAAGAAACAGCAATAATAGCTTTTAAAATAAATGTATGCTTTCTAATTTGATCCCATAAAGTCGCAATAAAAATTTCCCCCAATCTAGTTGCATGAATACTTTTTTCCCAGGTGTAAAAATAAACAGCATAAAAAAATCAAAGCATAAAAATCAACTATACACCAACTTATAATTTTGCATGAAGATTGATAAGGGGAACTATGAATGTGTTAGGTTTCTCTTCAGTTATAATAGAAAGTGGATATGAGAATGTGCACACATTTAAAGGGAGATTATTCATGTTATGAGTTACTCCCCTCGTCGGATTTTACAAAAAGAAATTATAAGAAAATAAACATAAACAAAACAAACTATTTAATTTGTTTCACAACAAACACCTATATTTGTTCATAATTCTCTAAATTCAAACATTTTTTAAGGAGTATTACAATTTTATTTTTAATCCAATGAGTTTTCAAGACCCCAAAATGATACCTCTAAAATTCAAGCCATGTCAAGGATTGTATGGACCCTGCTTTACAACAAATCTAACCTGCCCTAGATTCTATGATGTATAAAACACAATCATTAATAATTACTTACTTCATGTCCGGCACCAGGCTGAGTTCCTTCCCATCCTGGTGGGGGACCACCATATTTTCTTTGTCCTGTTGTTACATCTAATGAGTAACCTGTTCTATCTAAAATTTCCTGAAACAATTAAAGATAATAAATTTATTGACATGTTTAAAAAGAATCAAAAGGTATACATTTAAAAATCAAGTAAATCAATAAAATAAAATGATTTGATAGAATGATATAGCAATTGGCAAATTTCCTGCTCTTATGATCTAATTGGTTCCCTGAGAGCCATTTAAAGCCCAAACCTATAGTTCTTATAGGTTGGAGTATAAAATAAATGACTTATTCCTCAATATGTTAATGGAAGAGTACTAAATAAAACACTAATACATGCCTTTACAAAAATTGATTAACTTAAGTAAACTTTAAAAAATAATTGAAAGTGAAAACACCTATCACAATTAACATATATTACAAGACCTTAATTGCATCAATTTATACGGTCTTATTTACTGTATTAGTAATATGGATACACAATACATATGATTTACAGTATTGAAGTTAACAAAAAAAATATTTAAACATCATGATGCCACTAACTTTCAGCTTTGCTTCGTCAGGTCCTTTGGGTTGTTGAGCTGCTGCCCCAGCTTTGCTTTTTGCTCTAAATGTTTTCATCTGACCACAAAGAAATGCACTCTTGTTTCCCACATGTTCTAAATTACTTTCACAAAACTGCCTTAACACCTGAATGGCATCATCAGGGTTGTATTCCTTTAATGCATCCAGTGCTCGCTCATCAAGATCCTCATGAGACAGTTTACCTTTAAAAAAAGAAAGGATGTAATAAAACAGATAAAAATGAAAAGATATGTTTCATCAATTAATTTCACAAAAAAATTCTAACTCTCCCAGAGCTTCCTGTGCCTCAATTTTCAAAAATCTGAACCACCTTTTACTTTTTTATTTTTAAGAAGTAACCTCACTATTAGTATTGCCCTTTTCCTGCCATTTCCATCACATTTTTCAGTGTCATGCTCTGAGGTATTACATGTGTTCATGCATGTACGTACCAAATGAAAATTCTGTCAATTTTTCCTAATCATTTATCATAAAAATGTTTTTAAAAGTGCTTTTATTGCACTAATCATCATTCTTTTGGAGTGCGTTTCAAATACTGTTTGAAATTGCAGATTTTCAAGCTGTAGAAACATGTCTTCCGCACAAACTGCCTTAGATAATGGAGAAAATCTTTATCACCTGTCTGTGTTCAGCTTTTAATTTACAGGAAAAAGTGCCAATGTCAGATTTACCCATTAAGGTGAGAGAAGTTGATTTTGAATTGGATGATAGGATTACGAGTGACATTAGCGTCAATATAGTGCACACGTCAGATCTTTCCAATTTGGGAGGAGAGTGCATCAGATTCTGAGGATATCGAAGAGGAGTAGGGGGAAGGGGTATCTGGAGACGCACATGGTTGGAATAGTAGTACTTTAGCACTGAATATATTGGAATTTATAACAGAAATGGGGCCGAATGTGACTGTAACTAATGATAGTACTCAGCTGGCTTTCTTTTACTAGTTTTTCAAAGATAAACATTTGACAAGTTAGCGGAATAAACGACCGAGTAAGCACGTCCGAAAATCGCAAAAAAACAAAATGGCGATCCAGGTTGGAAGGAAACTAATGCCACTGAAATTATGGCCTATTTTGAACTTATGATTTTGATAGGAATTCACAACCTGCCGAGATGTATTGGTCGTCTGACAACAGATTAGTGTTCCTGGCATCAACAAAGTGTGTGTACATAGTGCTTGTAGCGGACAATAACTGGACAAAATTTTTTTTTGTGTAAATATATATTTTCACGCATAGATTCAAATTTAACATCTGAAAGTATAGGATATTATTATTTCCTTTCATTTTGCATTTTATTTAATTGAAATATATGCACTAATACCTAAGATATGTTTTTACTAACGTAACCCTAAATCACTGAAACCTTGAAAAATCTTGCATGCAGAGATAAAAAAAAGGAAAACGCCTGCCCAGTAAAGAGTTAATTCTCTCTCTATATATATTAACTCTATGATTTAGTTTTTAAAAAATGGCAGGTATCGTGATGCAAAGAGGACTATTAGTGGTGATGCTGTGTAAAGAAAATGCTTTTTGAACACTAAGGTTGGAAACACAACTTTATTTGCACATAAAACAATTTTTAAGAAGAAAACGAATATTTTCTGCAAAAGAAAATATCAATGTAAAACTGTAAAAATCTCAAAACTGAAAAAAATTAAAAAAAGAACAAAATTAATTTCTTGTGCCTTATGTGCCCTTAATGTTAGTATAAATGAATACATACAGTCAAAATGTTATAATTACTCTTGGTTAAAAACAAATCTTACCTGTGTCATATATTTTAATGAGTTCTCTTGCAACACTTTTGCTGATACCATAATCTGTCAATTTTGCAAACTTTTCTGCATTTTCTCCTTCAAGTTCATTATCATCACTAAGCAGCTGATCTTCTGTTGCCTGGTCAATGGCTTCATCACCATTTTCTGTTTTCATCTAAAAATAAAATCAGATGTACTGGTAATTGGTATAGTGCTAAGATTGAAAAACACTCAATCATTTTTTAACAATGCAATTATTTTGTTTGTAGTTATGCTGGTGTTGCTCTATTCATAACAGAAGATCTGAAATACAAATATAGCTATGATAAAGTACCGGAGATCAGTGTAACATTTCAATACTAATGACTTAATGTAAGGAAAAATTAAAACAAAAAATTTTTGCTTACTAGAAGAATTACCACTAACATATTAATTTCTTAATTTCACCATCATTATGAAATATTACAGTTAATCTTGTGTAAGAGTTAACTAATTTTAAATAATCAAGTTCCAAGTAATAATGGGAAACTTTAGCTCAACCATGAATATCAACATTATCAGACTTGTTAATGAATATATTTAAATTTGTATGCTCACATTGTCACAATCTGATTTCTATAGTTCAATATGCAGATAGCACTAAAGTGTTAAGTTAGGGCTGTTACCATGATACTGGTAGTAGAAGATATGTCTTTAATGCAGCTATGACTACCTACATCATGGATCAAGGGAAGAAGCACAAATACAGAAGAAAATTTTTTGAATGTTACCATATATGATATATGGTACCATTTTCAAATTATGAAATTCTAATTAAATCTATTAAATTCAAAACAGGTATATGATAATACTTTTAATAGCCCTATTTTTTTTAAAAAAGAATTATAAAGATACTGGGAGTGGGATAAAAATGTTAAATTGTGTACATGAGTCTATGTGTGTAGGCCTATGTATCTCAGCATTAAAGTATTTAAACTAACTAACGTTTAGAGACTATTCAGACTTTGATATATGCTTGCAAACTGGAAACCGACTGAATTAATGTATTTTGTTAAAGCATGTATCATTTTTGTATGCCCATGTGATTATTGTAGATATGAGATTTTTACATTTACAAAAATTGAATAAACTAAAACATTAGCCTGCTAAGTACTATTTCCAGCCTGCTATTTTGCTAAGCAAGGCAGAAATAGCATATTTACTCTCAGTCTTCAATAATATACGGTCACGTATCTCGCTTGTGCTGTAAACTAAGCCACTATTATTGTATTAAGTATTTTATTGGTTTTAAAGTTATTCGGTTTTTTTATTAAAAAAATATTTTAAAAAACACTATTTTAAGCGAAGTAAACTACAATATAATTAGAAATGATTTATGATGGTAAAGTTTACAAAAGATAAACGGAGGAGTAAATGATAAAAAAAGTTAAATAACTAAAATAAAATATGCAGGATAAACAGACAATGAATGATTATAAATATCGCTCAATCACCGACGCTAAACAAAAAAAAAACGCCATGAGTGACCTACTTTTCTAATGATCATAATGCCACGTGGGTGAACGTAAACACGAGTTTTTCGTGATGCAATAAAATCAGTGATGCATATAACAATGAAACTCACATAAATAAAAAAAAATTTAAAGCGAAATAAACGTAATACGAAACATATTATACATATACAAGCAAAAACAATTTTTTGTTGTTGCCGCTTACATGTGTTGCTGTACGTACCATTTTTTAAAACCGAGTATACATAACACTTAAAAGTTGAAGTTAATATTACTGTGTACATATCAGAAAAAAATCGTCAACGATATTTCACTATATTTTTACCTTTTAACTGTAGATCAGAAGTATCAAAAATTTCAAAAACCGTCTAAAAGTAACAAATAAAGAGATCCTACATGAAACAAATGGCGGCTAAAATCACGTGACTAATGGGGGTCACAGGAAGCAAATCACGGATATGGAAACCAAAATGTTTTACAAAAGCTTTATGAATTTGACTTATTTAGTTGAAATAAAAAGACTATTCATGACATATTTATTTTAAAAAATAATATTAGCTTATAGAGGTGACAATATTTAAATAAAGCTATGCATGGATAGAACATCAGTACTGTGGAGAGAGTACATTTTAAAAAAAGACCGGCAAGAACGTCCAACTTTTATTTTTTTAAATTCGCCGCCTTTTTAAAAAAAATTAAAAACCGCAACTTTTCGTCGAGACTTAGATTAGGTTTCAATGTATTTAGTTTTGATTAGGTTTTAATTTTTCAGATGTAAGAATGTGGACCGTGGTCACAAATTTACTACTGGGCAATTTAGAGGATTTGGTATTGAATACTGGTGGAGATGTATAATTCAGTGCTTATTTAAGGAGTCACTTTATGCTTATTTATCGAGTCACTTTATATTTTCTTTGGGTATTTGATGGTGACTGATTTTTTTTTCAAGCGACTTGCAGTAGATGTTTGTATTTATTATTAGTAAACTTTATGTTTAGTTAAATTGCAATAACGCTCGAACAGTGGTGGCCTGATATGTCGATAGTCTTGCTAGCGTCCATTTCGCAAATTCATATCAGTCGATTTTTTTAAATTTATTTTTATTTTAATTGTTAATTTTATCTTTATGGCAGGAATAATCAAATTTAAGAATCCACCAAGTAAGTAACCTTTAAAGTTGCACTCAGCAGTATGGACGTATGCTTAGCGCCTATTACTGATTAGTGTTAATCACTGCTCAAAATGTAGGCCTAGATGGAATCAGCGAGAGAATTGTTGCAAATAAATACTAGAGTATTTATAAAGTCGTCATTATAAAGTAATCCATAATGTTCATCAGTAATTGGAATAATATAATTAATAAACAGAATATATACAATAACTATACCCAATAACAGAAATAAAGTTGTGTCCAATCTTCCCCCAACAAAAGTTGAAGTATAAAGAAAACGCATGTTTTGTTTCATGCTAAGTTTTGGAGCGAAATTGAAGTGAAATAATTCTTGCTGTTTCGAAAATTACTTCGAAATCCGTATTCAATGCCATATTCAATGAACAGCAGCAACATTAACTTTAAATTTAGTCAATGACTTGGGAATCTGGATATAATATTTGCCAGATCTTTAGCAATATAATTGCCTTTAAATCTTTTAGAGCAGCATACATGGAGTGTAGGTGCAAGTTTCTCACCAATAAAGCTATAAAAACTCTCAACAATTCTCTCATTATTGTCTGCCTTCGTGTCCTCTGAAGAAACTTCAGAAGAACTTTTGCACAGCAGCTGGATTAGTTTTAGAGCAACAAAAATCGATTATGTCACTACATCAGCCCTCACAGTCACTAATTGTTCACAACACAGTATATTAATTATTATCTTCTCTTTAACTGATATGCTTCATTTTCTTGTTTCAGCTCGTAGTATCTATCTAATACTACACGTGTGTAGACACTCCTGCTAGCAGATTGCACTCTTTTTTAGATAAGTGCAACTTCCTGAAAGTAAAATATTAAGTCCTACGGGGCAACTTGTATTTGTTTAAACCAGGATCCATCTATCAGTTGAGATGAGATCCAAACAGACCACGGCCATTTTCAACAATACTGCCTGTGATATAACCAACGCTCACACACAAAAATACACACATTATAGTGAGAACTTTTCATTTCTAAGCTGGAGATTTAGTTCTCGTGTAGTGTCGAAGAAATTTATCTCTCCCACAATCTTTTCAACACATAGGAATGCACGCCCACAAGTAACATGCGTAATCTCATTATACTTAATTTAGGCCTCGGAAGTCTTGGCCTTGACCCGTTCTTATAATTTCTGGTAGCGCATATAAAATGTAATCAAGGTCAGCTAATCGTTGCCCTCGTATGTGTGATGTTCATCTATTTCATATCACTGACCATGCAAATGATGCAATAATATTAGGCCAGAAAATCCCAGAAATAAATAGCTGCATTTAGGAATTCTAGAATGAAATTATTATAAATAAACCCAGGTCTGAACAGTCAGCCGCCCCTCAAAAAGAACAAAACAAAAAATCCTCAGCCTGGGAGAGGAACTGGGTGGTGGAAGAAAACCAGCCCAAAACTATTCCCAAAGATAACGGACCTGGTGAGCCCCATCATACCACCATCCAATGTGTCAAATATGATAGGCAGGTGTCCCCTTCCTCCCCCCCCCCCCACTTCACAAGGCCACAACCCCAACCAAGACATAATCTTTCCTTCTCGTACAAAACCACAGGAGATATTAGTACGAGGGGGTTCACAGACAATAATGCCTCGCGGCATTACCTTACTATTCCTTAGATGTCTTGCACAGGATATATACACCTCGGACACAATGAAGCCTAAAGGGGTGCATTGGTTCCAGTGCGGAACTCAACAAAACCACTGATTTGTAATTTATTCAAATGTCCCCATCCTCACTAAACCGGTGCTGGCAATCTGCCATCACTAAGCCACTCACCAGATACGAGTTGGGAACTGGTGTCAGGTTACAAACCGTTGTTTATTTCTTGGATGAGATATATATGTCATAACCATTATATTTTTGTGTTTGTGGTATATGTGGAAGTGTGGATCTAAAGATTAAGTGGCGAGTGAACTATCGTGATGTTTATAAATATTTTTCATCCCTACCCCATTGCACCCAGGATGTATGTTCTTTTACATTCCGTTCGTGCCCCCAATGATGCCCCATCCGCCCCACCACGTCCAGGGCTTCCCAGTCCTAAGACTAGCCACCTACAGTAATGATGGGGAGCTCCACCTAAATACTCAAAATAACCAATAAATATAAAATAAAAACATAGTAATAAAATGTAAGCCTAAAAGAGTCTAAAAACTTATAACTGTTAGAAATAAAATAAACATAAAATGATTCAGTGGAAATAAGGGAGAGAAAAAATGTAAATAAAATAGTCTTCAATAACCTCCGCCAAGACTGGAAATAAAATACATATAAAATTATATCAATGGAAATGAAAAAAAAAGGTTTAGAAAATAGTCTCCAACAACTACCGACTAGCCTGAAAATGAGAAATTCACTTTTAGTGGAATGGTCAAAGTAAATAAAACAAGCAGAACAGTAGACTTATCTCCACTCCCTTCCACCATCATCATATTTTCAATTTTCTATTAATCATGACCACTCTACACATCCACATCTGAAAACTTCCTCCGGTGGCGCACCTTGCACCAGGCAGCGAAATCAGCTTAGGCCGGAAGCTGCCTTCATCCCAACCAAAGAAATAGTCTTCATTTTAAGAAACATCTTAATGCATCGGGTTACATGCCTGGGCAGAAAATTTACCTTATTAAAATATTATGATATAGAAGAAATACATTGTTTCTCCTGATGTCCCCAGAATATGCAAGAGTAGGCTATTTCTTTTACGTACAAATTATTAACCATTTTCTCACATTATTTTACGATTTTTTTCGTTGAAGTATATTTCTTATTGTATACACTACAGCTGCTGAATTTCTGTTTAAGTATTATATAAGATGTTTTTCTAGCATTTTTCTTTTACGCACATTTCCACTATTGCAGATAAATCATATCTTTTTATGCAATATCGCTATTTCGTTAAATGATCGCAATTTTTGCTAACGGAAATGATAACTTCATGGTGGTTTACTGAGTAGGGAGCATGGATTATTTACTCCAAGAGTCTATTTTACAAGTATTGTCTTATTTTAAGACACCTGCTTGAAGATTGGGCTAGATAATTTAATTAATTGTTATTACGTCAGCCACTGACAGTGTTCACTCCTGTTGTGTCGTGTGATGTTTTGCTAATAGTATATTATAGCAACTAGATACAAATTAAAACTCATATCACTTAAAGTATGTCAATTAATAATAGTTGATAGACAAAAATTGGTGGGTGGGCGAAAATCTTTGTTTAAATGTAAATCAGACAATACCATATCTAAAGAGAGTGTCCTGCCAAGATAATTAGACATGTGACGGCCAGAATCATATGGGAATAGTATAGCTTAAAGCGGGGGTCACCAACCTGGTACCCGCGGGCACCAGGTCGCCCGCAAAGACCACATGAGTCGCCCGCAGGCCTTTTCTAAGTCTTCACATTATTAATAATGTATAAAGGCAAACTAGAAGAGTGTATCAAACTGGTAGCCTTTCGTATGACTCAGTGCCCATGAAGTAGCTCTCAGCATCAAAAAGGCTTAAAGGTACATAGTGATTTTAAAACAATAACACTCAGTGTGGCAGGTGAAGGTTATTTTTAATTTGAGGCACTGAGGTTTGACCGAGTTTCTCGTCTGCATCTTATGAAGTTCTTTATGGGCATGATTATTGAATATTACCCACATCTTGAAATGAAATATAGAAATATGAAAAAGGGAAGCAATGGGGAAATTCATGATGCAACAAAGTGATCAAACCACAGATTACAGATAACAAACTTGTCACCAGCCCAGAAGACGTATTGGCTGTGAGTCAATTCTGCACATTGATGAATGGATAGACCTAATACTACACCTGAAAGAAATTTAAATTAGAAGAATCAGAAATGAGTTGTACTAATTTCAGGAGACACCCATACAACTTTAGGGATGCGAAGGTGTACTCATAAAAAGTCAACAAAGACCATGTATGCATTAAGGCGGATTGGGAGGGGGGGGGGGGAATTATTTTGGCTCAGGGGTTACTTTGAGAGGGATGTGGTTAGCGGAGGGTCGCGCCTTCTAAAACTGATCGTATTCATTAGTGAACATTACATTTAATGCGACGTGTAAATTGCATCATAATAATAAATAAATAAAACTAACACAATAGCGATAGATAGAGAAGGTTTCGTTAAATTTATTTATGTGCAAATTACACGTCAGCCAGCACAAGTAATTTAATGAGACAAATGTAACCTCTCACTCTTTTTTACATTTCTTTTGAAATCAGGAGTGAGGTTGCTTGTTCAGATCCTCATCACTGCCTGCAAATTTCTGTCAGACATAGAGGATCTATTTTTACTCTTGTTGATTTTCATGCAAGAAAAACTTTGCTCACAAATATATGTGGATCCAAAAATAGAATACATTTTCCCAGCAAATTTCTTCACACATGGAAATTTGTTCGTAGATAGAGATTTGTAAAATTCTATCAATGTTACAGAATTAAACATTTCTTTTAGTGTGTGATCTGACTGCCTGTCAATTAGTTCAAGCTGCACCTCCTCAGGTGCTGTATCAATATCAGCAGTGAAAGGATAAGATAACATATTGAATTTGTGGTGAATTTTCTCGAGATCCTGAAATCCTCCATACTCAGCAAATGATTCCTAATCTTGGAAGAAACACATGCAGGCACTTTCTGTTTTGTTTTTTTTAAATAAAGGGATATGACAAAAACAAATGCTAATTGTCAATGTAGTAGAAATTGAAGAAAAAAAAAATTAGCAAAAATATGGCAGCGGTGGGATTCGAACCCACGCCTCCGAAGAGACTGGTGCCTAAAACCAGCGCCTTAGACCGCTCGGCCACGCTACCTCTTCCTTGTATCTAAAATATTATTTTTAGATATAGTCAAAGCAATGGTGTTTTGTTTTTTTCCCCCGATTACTTTATATGTTAGAGAAATAAATAATTACTTGTTTGTGTGTCAAATCCTGATTATATAAATTTCTGAACAACTAAAGATCAATACAACAAAAAGTGAATATACCGATCAAAAACTGCTCCCGAATCAGAAGATTTACATGTTTTAGTGATAAGAACTGTAGGATTCATTGTTTGCCATAGGAATTGTGAGATTCCTATTTCAGTGCGCGTCCCATATGAAACTGGGATCCTACTACGTGCAAATTTAGGATGTACAACACTGCAAATTTTAATTCTGACAAAAGTTACTCTTTCTTATTTTTTAATATGAATTAGAAGTCTCACGTTGATATTATATGTAATCCATTTAGAAAAGCATTTATCTAACGATTTCTTACTGTTTCATTTTAATAACCAAAACACGAATCTGTCTGTCGCTGTATTAAATATGTGCTGGCTTTTCCCTCATGTAATCGCTAAATCGGTGATTTTCTTTCAACATGCAAAGCTAAACTTATATTACTGTACCGCGTGCGTTTTATATCATACCTCGATCATTAAAGAGCGACGCGATTTTATATAGGATATATTTTTTCTTAGCTTATGTTTGTTTCATAAGTATCGATGCTCTCTAGGAATTATACATACTTTCTAAAATTAAAAAAAAAGATGTAGGCCTATACACGTGCTAGGAAAAAATACTTTAAAAAATCTATTAGAAAAATGTATAATACTGGCACAATTAAAATACTTGCATACGTATTAATAATTTAATCATATAAATTTAGTATCGTTTAAAAAAAAAAAAAAAAAAACATGGCAGCGGTGGGATTCGAACCCACGCCTCCGAAGAGACTGGTGCCTTAAACCAGCGCCTTAGACCGCTCGGCCACGCTACCTCGATGGCGTTCAATTCCCACAAAATATATATCTGTCTAAATGTTGTGGTGTTTCTGGTTTTTTTTTTTTTTTTTTTAGTGGATGGTAGGGTATAGATGCTAGTTCTGATGGCTTGTAGTTTTTTGTTTTGGGTTGATGGGGGCTGAGTATGCGGTAATGCCATAGTCTATTTATGGAGCATATAAGTGCTTTGGATGCTAGTTGTAGAGTGTGTGTGTGTGTGTGTGTGTGTCTGCTCCCCCAATCTTTTCCTCTTGTCATTTTCAGTATGTTTAGGATTTGCTCACTTTTTGAACTGTTTATTGTGTTCAGTGAAGGTGATGTTGCTGTCAAAGGTAATGCCTAAAAATTTTGTGGATTCAGCATTTGCTATTGGTGTTTCTTTGATGTTTAGTTTGAGTTTTTAGGTTTTTTTTTCTCTCTAATTGAGAAGTCTATTTCTTTTGTTTTGTCAGGTGCCAAGTCTAGTCCACATTTCTAGTTGGTCAAGTGTTTGCTGTAGGTTTCTTTGGAGTTGTTTTTCAGCCCAGTAGGCATGATAGAGAGAGAAGTCATCGGCGAATTGTGTAATTTGTGTCCTTGGTGGTTGTAGCTATATTAAATAGTATATAGCTGAGTGCGCTGCCTTGGGTGGTTTGGAGAGGGTGTTCTTTATTTGTTTGGAAAGTTCGTTCCGAGAGGAATTTTTAAAAAATGTATTTGTAAGCATTGTGTGTGATTCCTATGTGTAAAACTTTGATGATGATTGTGGGGTGCCAGGTGCTGTCGAAAGCTTGTGAGATGTCAAGGAAATAGCTAATGGGTGTTTGCCTGTTAGTCTCTCTATCATAATATTATTAATGGGTTTGTTGCATCAGTAGTTGCTCTTTTAGGTCTGAAGCCGTATTGGTGGGGGGAAAGGAGACAATTTGTTTCTAGATGAAAGGTCACTCTTTTGTTGATAATTGTCTCTCTAGTCTTGGTCGGGATAGTTAGAAGGGCTACGGGCCTGTAGGAGTTTGGATCACTGTCTTTGTTGGGTTTAGGGATGGGGACGATTTTAGCAAGTTTCCAGAAGTTGTCCAGATTTGATTATATAGTTATGTTGTCTGAGCATTTGGTATTTTGTTTTGGTCTTTATAAACACATTTTTAATTGTTACTTCAGTTAGGGTTACGAGGGGGATGGGGGGTGTTTTTTTGTTGTGGATAGTTTGTGTTCGTTATCAACCTAGGTTACTGCTAGTTTGTTTTTTTTTCGAACTCCGAGGTGAGTGTGTGTTATTGCGTTTGATCGTTATTATTTGAGTAAATTTGTTGATTTCGTTCCACAAACTTCTGAGATTCATGTTTTTGTTAAGGCGCTGCTGGTTTTTTTGTCTTCTCGGTAGTGATTTTGTGTTTGTATTCATACGATTTGTACGTTTGCCTTACGACGGGGTTGGTAGGGTTTGCTCTGAGTGCTTTTTTTTCTCGTTTCAGTTTTAAAGTATTCTAGGACTTGATTCCACCAAGTGTTTACGAGGGAAAACATGTAATGAAACACTATTTTCTTTAACAAATGTTTTAATGCATTTAATTTCCTTTTTACAAGTATGAAAACATGTAATGAAACAAACACTATTTTCTTTACCAAATGTTTTAATGCATTTAATTTCCTTTTTACAAATATGAAAGCTTTGTACAAACTCATCATTCAACATCGCTAAATGTTCATAAGGCAAAAATAAAAGTGAAACAAGCATGCAATGATAACTGTACACATTAAATGACAACTTTTTTCACAGTAGATCTGGGTATTGCATCACTAAGAATTAAAAAAAAAAAATACAACACAAGTTGGTTGAATAAGAGACAAATTAAAAACATACACAAAATGCATTAAATACAAAAGAAACTTGGATTGCAATTGTTCTTTTCAGAAACAAGGATTTTTCTTAGAGATGAAAAGGAAGATCCTCAGTTTATTGTATAAATTTAAATAACTGTGTTCACATACTAATTAAAATTTCATGGCTTCTATATGCAGGTAAAGACTGTTACTGACTAAAGTTTTTGCACAAATCTTCACAAAGTGGAATGGCACATGTCAAGAGAGACAACCACTAAAAGAGCTGCATACTTTGCTGTGCACTTCCTTCAGAGAACCACTAGCATTGTGAGCAGATATTACATATATTAATGCCAAAGAGCTACATCCAAAATAAAGCAGTAAGGATGATATTAGATAACAACTAATCTTCATCCCAATCTTTGTTCTCCTTTGCTTTGGGTCCTCCGGCTGGTTTGGCCATTATAATCTGTAAAATGATAGCACATATTAAATATGATGCTAATAGAATAGCACATCCACATAAATATGACACTTTTTGAAGCTGATGTTGAATGAATATTAAACATCATTTACAACAAAATCATTACACATATACACACACACATTTAAAGCACTTGAAATATGAAATACCACAAATATCATTTGTAAAAATATTATAATAGTGTTCTTTATGATCATAATCTCATGCAAGAGCATTACAATTAATCAAGTTTTGTATGAACAATTTCTGAAACTTGTTTCATGTGTCTACAACAGACTCTTGTGATCATGTGCACATCTGCACTGCAGTGAACATGCCAGGACTACTTTTAACACTGTACATTAGAAAAATGTAGTGATCATACTGGATCTACTTTTAACAGTATACATTAGAATAAAGTAGTGAACATACCTGGTCTACTTTTAACACTGTACACGCAGCAGCAGTAGCAAACTTCAAGGCCCAGGATTTCGTTATTAACAGATCGACAAGATTAGCACTCTTTGTGTCCATCACAACACCAAAATTCTGAAGGAAAAACAGGTAGAAAATGTTTTTAAAAAGTTACACAAGAAACGTTTAACTGGATTCCACAGCAATTAATGATTATGTTAAATGTGAACCACACTGCTAAAAAATCAATGAGGAAAAATTAAACAAAACTGATAAATGTAAAATGTCATGCAGACTTAAAAAAAAAAAATACATATAAGCTATATTAAAAACTATTCCTGGCATTATATACTGCTGGTCAAGAATTTTAACATTTTAAAACTTCTTTCGCCACCGCTTGACAATTAGATCTGTTTAAGATTTTCTGATAGATTAACTTATGATACAATGTGTGGAAGCAGTACCTTGATGACCTAGAACTTTAATATTGTACAACTTCTTTATTCGTTGCTTGGCAGTTTAGATCTGATTTTACATATTTCTGCACATCACATGTTCCTAATAGGATCATGAACATGGAATATCATTTCTCTAAACTGTATACCAAAGAACAGATATATACATGCAAGATTCACAAGTTATGGTAATAAATCAAATTATTATAGAGTTGAACCCATTATATCGCTGGCCTAGGGGTATGCCAAAAAGTGTTGAGATAACTGCTGATCAAGATAACAGAAAAACAATACGGAGGCAATATATTACAGTACAGTACTGTAATGTGCTTGAAATTTCTTTATGTATATGAATTGCGTTAATAAATGAGAATGTACATGCACATGTTTTTGGTGATTTTTTACACAATAGCGTTGCCACGATTTGTTTGAGGACATGATTTTTATGCTATAAAATTGTACATATATTGTACATGTTTGCTAACAACAAAAAGTTCATGTGCACCAACAGCAGAGATTTACCAGTACTTGTATACAATAAAAATGTACAAACCTTTCATTATATTCTCCAACATTGCAAACACAAAGATTGCTCACAAAAAACCTGCAGGGTGTAGACTGTAGTTCGTTTTTACAAAATGCTAACTAGTGTCAAAATTAAACTTGCGAGTCATTTCGCTGACACAACTCTGAAAAGTATGTATGTGTGTTTCACTCACACTCACCCCAAAAGCTGCAATAGACATTTCATCTTCATGATGTTCTCGGTCTTAAGTCTGCTTCTGGGGGATCCCCCCAGGTTTGCAGTGTGTCTGAGGTGGAGGGCTGGTAGATGGGGGCGAAATGTCGCACCTATTTGGCGCACACCATCAACTGCCCTCCTTCAGTGGGGAGGGGGTGTCAAAGGTTACTTCAAAAGTGGGCTAATTAAAGAGGTGTGAGCAAGTTGAAGGGAATCAGTATGCCTATTTTGCCGATGGCAAACATCACGCCCAATGAGGGAAACGAGGCCCTTAAGTTTAAATTGCAGGTTATTAACACATCGTGCACATTTATCGTTAGCAAGATGGTGAAGTGGTATTGATTTACAAAAGCTGGTGATTAGTTGTCATAGGGATCAAGATAAATGATGTTAAGCCGCAATTCTGGCCCTATTTTGTGCTCAAGATATTAGGGTTCGGTGACACATAACCGATGAGAAAATGCTAAGACAAAGAGGGAATAGGGCAGTTCCACTTCAAAAACGTCGACATAAGATTGGTGAGTTAACTGGGGTCGAGATAAGTAGGTTTGACTGTACTGCTGAAAATTAAGATTTAGGTTGAGATATGTGCACCATATTTTTTTAAACCATATGTGCATGGCAACTTTTTCTATCAATTGCAATTAATCTCAAACCAATACATCTAATGCTTTTTTAAATGCATTTTCTCCCATGTAATCCAACCTCTCTGGCCAATAAAGTTCAGTGGAAATTGAAAAGCCACAATGGCTGAACTCCACTGTTTTCTTATTATGCATATGTTATCTGAAAACGGCAATTACACTGAATGTAAAATGGCAAGTCTGTTCTGGTTCAAGATTTACAGTCTACAGATGACGGAAATATCAAATAATTTTCCGTCTTTGGACAATCCCCAAATTAAAACAGTTAAAACAAACAAACAAAACAAAACAAATTTAAGACTCTTCCCAGACTATGTTGACATTTTACTGATTTTCCAGACCGGGAAAAGCTAAAATCAATTTCCAGACATTTCCCACAATTCTAGGCCAGCACGGGAACCTTGGAGGATGATTCTGCACCAAGCAGGTTTTGGTCACAGTGGCACCAATTTTACAATATAAATACTTATATTTCAATCCCATAAAGTGTATGAACGACAAGTTATGAAAATAGAAAGATAAGCCAGAATAAAATAATAAACTGCACAGAAGAGCCAGTAGTATACAAGTAATGGTCAGTATAATATATGATCCATTAACATATTAAAAATATTCCAATACAGTGAACCCCACAATAACGCAAATTCAGATATGACACAGTTGTGGCATGGTTCCCGAAATTTCGTATATTCATTCGCACATGAAATTTTTTCAACAAAGTACGACAAAAAAATATTTAACTCCATTTTAGGGATGAGATCGCATATGAATTTGTATGTATGTAATATGACTGTGGCATGTTTCTTGAAATCTGAAATTCATGTATGTATTTTTCTTGTTCTGTGAAAAATATTTTTAAAAGTACATGTATATATTAGATGTTGAATTCAGATACAATTTGGACAAAATTATTGAATATTTTTAATCTGCGTGCGATTTATCAATGGAATTACATGCATTATGGATGAACTGCACGGCATGATGACACTATATGGTGTTGATACACTATTCATGATACCACCTCGGTTGTATTATCGATCAATGTGTATTATAGTACAAATAAAAATTAGTAAAACTATTTAACGCAAAGTAATAACCTATAAATATATTATCCGTCCATTATTTTTAATATATGTTAATAATACATTCCATTTACTATTTGTCTGATAATAACCTGATATTTTACATTAGACATGAATACACGTTCTCGGAAAAAATAAAAAATGTAAAATACCACACAACGCGACCCTGCTTATTAACATGATCTTATTTTATGGATCCCAATTATCGCATAACTATTAAATTATTTATTAATTTTATTTTTGAATTTTCTTTTAATATAGTAGCATATTAGAAAACCAAATTTCATAAATAAGTTTTTGTTCTTGTGCAAAAATGCAACAAAAACTCAACCAAAAATTATTTAATGTTTATGCTTCTATTTACTTTCATTAATCAAATGAAATCATAAGCTATTTTTTAATTACCTCAACATCAACTCCAGCACTTTGTTTGCCTTCTTGATGAGCAGCATAGAGTTTTGATAAGATATCAGTTGCCTGTAGCACAAAATAAAATTACGCCATGTTAAATGTCCTTTCTTGGACTCAAATTCAAACAGATATTAGAATACTATAGTTCAAGTCTTTAACAATCATTTTTACCTGGAGGAACCTTTGAAATAATTTTCAGGTCTCAGTAAACCTGTGCATAAAAATTATTATAGCTACAGCTCATGTTACATTGACATTATCAGTAAATTATAGATGTCATAATTCAACAATAACTGTCAATGCTGTAACAATCCCCCCTGTCATGATCTATTTGGGAACCTATAGTGACCTGGTTGAAAAACCTATTGCTATATTTAAAGCCCATTACTTAAAGCAGCAGATCAATGAAACTGCATGAACATGCTTTGAAAAATGAACAGGGATTATTTGTACATTATCAAAATGTTATACAATCAATGAAGACTTTGTAATAGCAACAATTTGCCCCTGCAAATTTAATATTAATTCTCACTTTCATGCCAGTGTTCTCAGCAAGTGCCCTTGGAATGCTTTCAAGAGATTCAGCAAATTTCTTTACTGCATATTGCTCAAGCCCTGGTAAACTCTTAAAAAAATAAAAATAAACATATACAATCACAAACATTAAACAAAATTTAAATAAATACTACAATGAACAGGTATTTCATACAAAACAACTCTCCACTCCTAGAGAAGCATGAAGAATTTAATTTGTTTCTGTAAAGTGCAGTCCTTTTTTTAAATGAAATATTTTATCAAATCTAACAACAAAGACTAAAATGAAAAAATAGTACTAAACACAATCCTCACTAAATGTTCTGACCAAGTCATTTATGGCTTAGTTCAAATTATTTTTTTTTTAAATTAAGACTGCATAAATCAGTATATATAATTACCAGGGGACTAACATAATAAAGCAGAATTTCAAAAGTACTAGGAGAGGAAGTGCCATATGAGATAAATGTGTGAAAGAAAATTTTAAAGGAACAGATTTTTTTTTTTTAAATAAAAGAAAAAATATGTGATATAATTTTACCCTGTTAGACCCTATGTTTTGAATTCTGTTTATTACATTGCCCTTGGAATACAAGTGTGAAAGATTCTGATGTTGCTGGTGTAGATGATGATTATGTTCCATCGAACAGATTATTCAAAAAGAAATCAAAAGATGCAGTAATGTTTCAATGGAGGAGAACAAAGTCAAAAGTCACATCCAATCCAAACTGGTCGGGAAAATTTTCAAATCCACCCAAGGAGGAAGAGCCTCCAATAAAATACTTTCACAGATTTTTTTCTACTGAACTTACTGAGCACATTGTGATTCAGACCAATTTACTTGCAGTTCAGTGAGTCCTCTTTTAAAACAATAATAGTACAAATCAAACAATGTGGAATTTTCTTGAATATAGTTCCGATGCCTAGATATAAATGCTACTGGTCAGAAGAACTCCGTTTTCCACCAGCGTTGCAGATCTTATGAGCCAAAATTGTTTTACCAACATCAACAAGTTTTTGCACTTCAACGACAACACCAACGCTATCACTGACAGAAACGACCCTTTGTATGACATATATTTTACAACCAGGAGATTTTGTTATTAAATTATGCAAGACACTGCCTAGCACTCAAAATTTCAAACTTGTCTTTGATAACTTCACTTTTCTGGAGCTAAAGATGATGCTAATGGAACAGAACATGTCTACTGGGACAATACCCTGCAACAGGCTCAGAGGATGAATTATGAAAATGGAAAAAGAAAACAACGGTGCAAGGTTAGCAAAGCTCATGTTAGGATGAAATGCAATATTTTCCTTTGCCTTACAAAGCAAAGAAATTGCTTCCTCACTTATCACACTTCGGCAGTTTGAATAAAAACATTATGAACTTTTATATATCTTGTCTTACTTTTATTCTTTATATAGAGTTACGTTCAGTTCCATTGCTGCCAAATGGAACCATGTTAAAAATTCTTCTAATTATTAACTCCAGTGTAAATCAAGTGAACATTTCTGTTTCTTACTATCCCTAAGCAAAGTTTTGCTTTCTGCAATTTTTTTACTGAAATTTAAAAAAATGATATTGAAAGGGTTAAATATAGAAACAAAACTCATTCATTAAAGAACTACCAATATTATTAGAATTGGGAAATGAAATAATAACTTAAGAAAATAAAACTTTGTTCTTACTTTTCGTATCAATATCTTCAAAATGTTGTCATCCAATTGAATAAAATTATTGTCAAAGAATTGATTTGAAAAATAAAATTTTACAAAAACAAAACTCACTTCTCCAAAGCTGGTTATTTGTTTGGCCAATTCAATTTCTGTTGCTCCAGCACCTGGTACTAATTTTCCATCCTGTCAAAAAAAAACAAAACAAAAAATCTAAAAATTAGTTTTTAATAATTAATAAGTTTAGAAAGATGTAATTGAGGAAAAAAATTTTAAGCTTAGTATTTTGGACACATGACAAATTACATAAAAGTGTAAGAAATAAAAAAAAAAAACTTAAAATAAAATAAAATTTATATTTAAATCTAATATTTGGTTACAAATGCAAATTAAACTGCACTCTATAAACAATGAAAAGTAAATTTTCTAAACCTTGGTTAGAGCTTTGAAAGTATTCACTCCGTCATCAATAGCCCGTTCCATGTCATCCATGATGTTGTCAGTAGATCCACGGATAACAATAGAAGCAATGGGATTTTCTTCCTTGTCTGACATTTAAAAAAACAACCTAACTGTAGTTTTATTTTTCCAATGCAATCATCTTATAACACATATCTTATCAAGCCTACCAGATGTGTTCACAAGTTTTTGCCTCTACAAACAAGCTTTAGAATTACATTTTCTGCTAAAAAACCCACTTTTATTTCTCTTGAAATTCAATAGGGATGCTTGCTGATCAAATTAAATTTGAAAAAAACCCCACAAACCATAGCACTTTTCTTTCTCTACAAAATCTCTCCAAGCTGACTCTACCAATAAACATGAGCATATTATCATTCTGTTGTCTCAACTAAAAAACTATTAACAGATTTATCAATTTTATGAATGCTACTCCCCAAAGACCACCACCACAGACGCCACATCACATTATGCATATCCGAATTTACAAAGAAAAGAAATACAAAAGCCAATATGTAAGGGTAGTTGCCATTTGATTCCCACGAGTGATTTCAATTCACAAAACTTCCAAGACAGTCTTTAAAATAGTTTTGACACTCAAGGATTCAAGCATCTATTTAAAAAGTGTAGGTGCAGCAATTTTATCAGAGATTGTATCTCAGATTCATTTTATCAGGATTTTAAAATACATCAAGCATCTCTTATTGTTCTTAAAATCCAATCATATACTAACCTCAATGAATTCATTTTTGAAGTGTTAAAATGAGTAAACAAAACTTTGAAACTTAAAAATAAAACATGCAAACTTATCAAAACCAGCAAATCAGATGACAATAAATGTTAAAATACTCTATCTATCAAAAAGTGGTGAAAATTTTATTAAGACAAATGGAGCAAACAATTGCAATTGTAATAATTTACAACTTATGTAGTTCAGTAGTGTTTGAAATTTACATTACATATTATCAATAACACATCCTCTCAGACTGTTTTCTCTATGTAGTTAACACATTCATTTTTGGACTATATAAAAAATTTAATGACAAATATGTGTTAAAAAACACAAACAATATTAAAATTTAAAATGTATAACAGATAAACACAATAAAACATGTATTGTGTATAGCTATGCAGACTTTATTAGGAGAATGATATACAATGAAAATGCTTTGAGTTTAGTGAACAACTTCCCTAAATTAAATATCATTATAGGTAAACTTCTGGAAAGAGATTACAGCAAATTATTCTGCATACATACCGCAGAGAGAGAGAGAGAGAAATTACACTATTGTGTGATATAAAATATAAAGAAATTTAAATGGTAATATACCTTGTTTGAAGATTACCACAGGGGTATCACCAACTTCATCAACATAAACATGGTCACAGTTGCCGCACTCTTCTGTTCTTGGCGTGGTCTGACATAATTACAAGCAAATTAAATCATTTAAAATAAGAAATCTTCATAAAATGCAGTTTGTACATTTGCTTGCTTATTTCCTTGGATTCCTCGTTGAGTAAAGGGCCTCGGTTTGTACATTTAGGAAAGAATTACTGCGCTAATAAATGATCAAATATATAAAAAAAAACAACCTCTATCTTGTTGGTAATTTATAAAAAAGACATAATTTTATATTCATAATTATGAAAGAATGTATTCAAAGGCATGATTTTGTTTCCATGACCTTATCTGTTGAGGTTTGCTTTTAAAGTATTCTTTTCTTTCTTCCCAGATTAGTCATTGTCTCAAAGTTATAATCAAGAAAGAGTGGGCAGTTAATCTTGGACACAATGAATTAAAATATGCTGTATTTTTCCTGCCACTAGAACATTTCTTAAAATACTGGAGCGAGCAAAATGCCCAACATGCAAAGTACTATAATTATATTATTAATGTGATATTTCCTTGTTCTCTTTTTCATTCATAAAAAAAACTTAGGAAATGAATGATCATTATAATGATGATATAATAATTATTATTTTAACTGGAAAGTGTTAAAATTGAAATTATTCTATTAAAAAATATATTAGAAAAGTACATAGTGGAAAGAAAATTAAATGAATGTTTGAATCTTATTTCTGCTTTAAAATTTTAGTCTGTATGCTTTTGTATGGTGCACATTCACAACTTCCAAAATTAAATAATACAAATAAAAGCAGTTATCAACATGTAAACTTTCAAAAATATATGTAGTCTGACAATAATGAATAATCCAAACACTATAACAACTAAAAAGTTGTCAGTACTCACAATTTTTGGCAAAGGGGTAGCCCCAATGGATTTGCATAATCGACGAATATCCCACTTTGAGGTAAGACGCACAACCATTATCTTGTACTTGTTACAATAGTGCTGGGCAAGGTCTCCAATCTTACCACCCGTAACAATTAAATTTACACCAGACTCAACAATTTCCTTAATTTGCTGCAAGTAAATATTATAAACATTTAAAATTATTTGCTTAATTCATTATTTGACTAACATTTTAAAAAAGAGAATTGTGAAAAGAATTTCACAAATTAAATCTTCAGCTTGCTTTTATGCTGTAACTCAGTGATAACTGTCAATGGTAACCAAGACTGTCAACATGAGCAAACCTTTGATAAACAAGCCACTTCTTCAATTTTTTAATCCAGTAATTAGAAGTATTCAAAATATATGGCAATGTTTCATGATGCTGATCATAAATAACCTTTATTACATGTTCGGATAAACCTAAGAGAGCCAATCCATCCACCCAAAAACACGATTTCTAAAACAAGTGGTGGTTTATTTCTCAGTGTATATGAGATCTTCTTGGATTAAAATCATTAGAAGTAATCGAAGCAGCAGCTGACAAATCCAGTAGCATTATTAAACTCGGGAATACTTACACCATCCATTAAGTTTTCTTCTCCACTGCTGAAAGACATCAACTCCTGTGCATTTTTTATCAAAACTGTGCCCTGTAACAAGTTTTGATAAGTTCTCATAAATATGATTTTAAAAAGTTTAAATTTATTTAAAAAACAAAATGAAAAGAAATAGGTAGTGGCATAGTAGCACACCAGCAGCAATACTTTTGTCAAAGTGCACATTTTCATTACTTTTCATTCTCTGATTTCTCAACAACCATTGTTTAATTCAAATAAACATTCAAAATCAAGCTTAAATGTTTCTATTGCTTATGATTGTAAATTTGTATGTCTTGCTTGTATGTGGAAACTACGCTGATTGAATAAAGTTGACTAATTTTTCAACGTGTCGAGTTTTGTCCTGCCGATTTACATGACTTTTAACATAATGCACGTTTGATTATACTGTGTTTCTCACCTCAGTGTAAATCCCACAAACACACTACACACATATATTCGGTATCAAAATGAAGATAATTAAATGCTATGAAGCCTGGTGTGGTTTTTCGTGTATATGTTTTAAAAATTAGTTTTAAAGCAACCGTCAGCAAGAAATCTGCAATTTTCGTTTGAAAAATTGGTCAAAAGCTTGAATGATATATTTTTCCATGCATTTTTGACTGAGATATAGGGTTAATGTATTCATGACCTGTGGGACACAAGCAATCCAATGAAATGTAGCAAAATACGATCAGTCTTACAACGTTTTCCAGCACTCTCCTCCAAAATTTGAAAGATCCTATATGTGCACACTACTGACACTAATGTCACTTCTAATCCTATTGTCTGATTCAAAATAAACTTCTCTTACCTCATTATCCGATAAATTGAATCCAGAAAACTCCTCCCTATTGATCGATGATTCTAAGAAATCTATTTGAAACACCAAACGCGAAAAACAAAGAAAACTTTATGAAAAAAATTAATGAAGCAAGGAGAAAACGTTTCAAAATGGTGCGGAAATCATTGTACAAATGTCATACTTCCTGTAGACACCGGAACTCTCATGATTTCTTGAATGATATCAGAAGGAAAGAGCACTGGTTGCTATGGACGCGTTTGGGCATTTTGCCCGATACGATGTTATGGCGTTTAGGGGCGCACCGCTGAGTAAAGGGTTAAATACTAACATGTATACCTGAAAAATGTATTCTATTAACTAATGACATGCATCCCTGCAAAATGTATTATATTAACCTCTAGTCCAATGGTAGGAGTGATAACACTTGCCTGCTCAGGAAAACACATATTTGTTTCATACTGGTTGGCTCATTGGAAAGACTTCATATAAGCATGCTTGAATATATTCTTTAGCAGTACTGGAGCAGTTTGGCTATATTTACATAGTGGACCATAAACAGAATGGCGACATGATTTAGGCTTAACTATTGACATATATATCTGCAACATCTATTATAATGAAAAATCCATGATGCTTTATAAAAAGAATTGAAATGGATTCAGAGACAATAGAGAAAATTTACCTTTGTCTCTGTTTGCATTGTATCTAGAGGACAAGAGAAGACCGCAATTTTTGCCTGCTCTACTTTTGTCACATCCCCTTCAACTTGACGCTTGAATACCATTCCCTGTATCACTTCACTCTGCAGTATCCCACTGCCCTGAAACATAATCAAAACAGAATATAAGTAGCACAGACCTGCCTACCCCCACCTTAGGAAACCAGAAGATCACTGGTCCAAAACCAGAAGATTTTGAATGGAAACCAGAAGATTTTATGCGGAGTCTGGCTTTTTAATAGAAATACCAATAATATAAAATAAATGCAAAATAAAAAAAATAATGTTAATATTTGTAAATAAACTTACCAATAATGTAATGATTAATGCAAAGCACAACAATTTGTCTACATTTTGTCTAGTCTCCATTCCACTGTTTATTTTAGATGAATTTTTGTCAAGCACACCAAGTGTTAGGCAGTTTTATTTAGATATTTCTTTAGACTTCATTTGAAGAAGGATCTTCACATTTCAGAATAATGGGCCATTGAAGTACCGCATCATGATTTTCACTTTTACAGAAATTCATTAAATATTTCATAAAAATATATATTTAACTTTTTATAATCTAATGTACAAGCCACAAAAAGGAACATGTGCCTATTGAAAAATTTTAAGAAAAAAGTTATGATTTTATTTTATTGTATCCATCTAAAATATATATTTTGGGAGAACATGTAGAATTTAAAAAAAATAAAATTTACTTAAACCTAAAGCATATAGGCTTTCATCCATGCACAACCTTTTAATTTTATGTATGAGAAACTAGTATACCAAATTTCAGGGACATGGAATAATTACAACTATTCAAAAGGGGTCTTAGCATTAGTTCAACAGAGGAGAAAAGTCATTTTGAGAAAAACACATTTAAAGTAAAATAAAGACTACAGAACTTTAAAAGTGTTCAAGTGGTTTATTTTTTTAAAATAAATATACCCTATCCATACTACATTGGACTGCTCTTAGTCATTTAACTCTCTCAGAATTAAATATACTAATACTATATATTACTATCCTTTACATCCTCAGTGTACAGTCTTTTTATTTTCTAATACTACATAGAACCAGAATATTGCAAAGAAATTAAAAATATATATATATATATTTATCAATCCACATTAATAAAATTTGGAATATATGTTGTCTTTGTTATGAGAAAGCAATACCAGTTATTAGTTTTAGAATATCTGGTTCAGATTTTAATTTATAAATGATTTAAATATATAAAACACCTGTATTTTTCTAAATTTACATGTCCATTAGACTAGAGAAAAAACAGTGAAAGTCTTCCTGTAACATTTAAAATGTTATTAAAAAGACATTATTCTTCAATAAGCATGCTTTGTTAATTAAGAATTGGATATGATTAATATTATTATTTTTAATGTTTTATGCATTTCTTTTGTCTTCAATGTATGTGTATTTATTATCATGCCTTCTAAAATTTTATTATAATAATGTGTGTATGGTAATCACAAAATATCAACGGCTAATTTACAAATACATGTATATATATAAGCCTATATATATTTCTAATTTTTTATTATTTTTTTTAGCAGAAATGATTAAAATAAAAAATTCGACTAAATCAAAATGTTCACAATTCCGTAAATTACTTTCAAACAAATTTGACTCAGGATCATTTCTTTATCGCCGATGATCTTTTGTTTTAAAACTTGTGTCACTTTTTTAAAAAAAATAAATTTTGAAGCCTTACATATTATATAAGAATAATTACAACGGATTCTAAAAAAATGATTATTTGAACCTCAATGCGGTTTCAAACATAGGCCTACCGTTATTGAAAACGCCAATCTTTTTCTTAGCATTGCAATATAATTCGTCAAAGTAGCTCGTTTTGGACGGATAATTTCTGAAGAAAATTGCATAGACTGTCTTACGTGTAAGTTGAATGTTATTTATTAAAGTAAATATTTCGTAATTGTCACGCATATACTATCGCTACGTGGCCGCCATTTTGAAAAAGCGAACTTCGTCTATCGGTCAAACGGGCAGTAAAAACGTTATGAACCGAATTTGCTTATCCCGCTAAGCTCTGACTTCTCAACATAAAAAATATTTAAAGAAAATGTTTATTTCACGAGCGAAATTCTGTTTTGTCAACTAAAATTAATAACGGCCGACGAATAAGATTCCGGAAGTGTTAGAAAAGGACTCGTATGCTGAAGAGCTCATAGCAGACGACAGAGAAGCAGTTAGAGTTACGCCGCCGTTAGCTCTATTGAACGCACGGTAAGTTTTTCGTCCTGTCATAATCGATCGTGAAAAAAAAAAAATTGAAAATGAAAGCGGAAGATTTCTTTTGGAAGCGGAAGAGCGGGAGATTCGAGGTGAAAGCGGGAGATTCTTCCGCTAAAAGCGGAAGGTAGGCAGGTATGGTAGCATGAGGATCTGAAATGAAAAAACATTAATGACAGCCAAATTTTTAAAAAATATGAATTTAACATGCATTACAATAGATTATAGTATTTAAAAAATAAGCTCATGAAGACCATACTCATGCAGTAAGTTTGATGCAGAAAATAAGCATTTTTGTTAACTTTTATCAAAACAAACACCACCACCACCCCCCAATAAAAAACCTCTTAAGGTTGTACAAACAATAACCTGGCCCATAAAAGATTGTAGAAAACAAAACAGTCTTTAAGCCTTTGTTTAAAAAGTAATAATCAAATGTATTCCTCTCAATTACAAAGCAATCATAGAGTAATCAAATCTACTCATATTTCTTGTGTTATGTATTGTGACAATTCTTTCAGACTGCCTTATGCCACCATTAAACCCAGCTATCATCGTACCCCAATTTTAAATACATTCATTTGTAAAAGCTACATTTTGTAAGGTTTTATAAGTAGAATTTTACATATAAAAGATTTCTATAATACCTGTACTGCCCAGCGTGCATAAGCATATGAAATGGCAGTCAAATTTTGCCATGGAGGTCACACTTAATGAAGCCGAAACATTTCTGAGAAACAATTTCTCAGCATTTCAGACCAAAAAAATGTTGCAAAGAAACTGTTATAAACAAATTAAAAAAATAAATGTTCATGGAAAGGACAGACTGTCATGCATGAATACTGGTATAAAGCATCTAAAACACCCAAGCAATTAATTTTCTCAATTATTTCAAATGGACAATTAAAAAAAAAAAAACTATACAACTGAAATGTTCAATTCATATTGTACTGGATGTGTCCTTGCTGATCTACATGCAGCCATTTAATTTTTCATAGCCTGCTTAATCATGCAACTCTAATAAATTTTGATTTTGTTGGGGAAAATGGGAGATTTAAACAGCAGGTGTTACTCTTAATTAAATACTAGAAAAAAGACTGCTCACAATCAGTAGCATACAACTGTCACCTACAAAAATATATGTATTGAGAATGGTAGGATTTTATAAGCACGCTTTGAAAGATTTCATGGCGTGACATCTAACTTACATACTCCTATGACATACAAACCTTTCTCAAAACAATGACAGCGAGTTAAGTACTTACAAAAAATACTAATTGATACAGTTTTCTCTTGCCTATATGCAAATATAAGCATATAAAAAAAATGTACTTTTTTGGTAATTATTTATTTATACATTAGTACTATGAATACTAAGGTAAACATTATTATTAAAAAAAGTTGCTGTCTTTCAAAGAGAGGATAAAATAGCCACTATGCATTACGATGCTGGCAAAAATGTTACAAGTGTAATTTTACAGTTAAAACCAAGCTATTATACAAGTCACTGGCTATTATTAATATTATCCAAGCTTTGCAGTGTTACATGAAACAATGATGATGTAGAAAAATAAATAATATATCCTTCACCTTCATATTAAAAAAAAAAAAAAATGAATTCCCACCAATTTCACCCTACACAAATGAGATGTACTGGTTTTGATTCCACTTGATCAAGTGATGAGCATTCTTAAGCTGAACTCTTGTGGTTTTATTTATCAACTCATTGCTCTGACAATAAAAAGCAACAAAATCTATTTTTAATATTGTCAAGAGACAACTGCGTGAAGACTTCTCATTAAAAATTGATGAGTGACTTTCACAATGTAATCTTGAAGGCAGTACTACTTATCTGACTTTTCCCATATTTTCTATATTTTGACTGTGCATTTTCACAAGTGCTTGAACACTCTACTTCAGGATGTCTTTGTCTAAGCAGTACTGATAATGTGATCAGTTATGTTCCAGGTATTACTTTACAAAGAAATTACTTATAAATACTGATTAATAACAATATAATAATTGAGTATTGTTCACTCTCAAAACATCAAACTCGTATGTCTACTTTTTCTTAAAGTTTTATACACTTCTTTGATATATATCACATGCTTCAATGACAAGACCAAAGAATTGTTGCAATATAAAACAAACAGGCTACAAGCACTTATAGTACATGATGACAATAATTGAAAGGATGAGATGTGTACTACTCCATGCCCATTGTCAACAAGTATATCCTGAGCAGTGATCTATACAGGCACTCCTCTCTTAAGGGGAGGTTTGAGGGTGAAACTGGAAAAAACTCACATAAAAATCAAGCAATCACAACTCCTGTATTTATTAACTTATTGCCATAATTTTTTGTATGCAGTTAATCACACCTATTGCTAACACAATTAAGCAATAAAACAGTTTATCTGATGTTTTAATGTGTAGTTATATGGATTATAATGACACATGTGTTTTTGTGTCGACGCAAAACTACATTCCGCCGTTCAACTGATTACAAGTAAACTATACATTATTTTAATGTGAAATTTGGTATACTTCAGGTAGGTATGTTGTAGTACAATGTGAACTAACATGAAAAGTCTACCATGAAAATTTTTGTTGTTTTTGTTGAAATATATATTTGAAGAGGTTTGACATAGTAAAAATAAGTCTTCTATTTTACACACTTGCTTCTTTCTAGTTCAGAATGTAGCCATATGTGTGCTGGAACTATGTTCAAAATTTCATGGCATTCTGATAAATAGTTTCTGAGATATCTATAAAACCGCACTGGCAGCGCATAAAAAACTGATTCTGAGAAAACGCGTCGCAAAGTTTTTCTTTACTAAAGTCATGTGTTTTGATAATAAATATAAGTTAAATAGATGAATCTTTTTATTTTATAATCAAACATTAATTATATTTTAAAGACAGTAACATTACCAACTTATTCTTGACCACCAGCAAGATAAAACTGCTGAATGTTAGCATTATTAGATGCATTTTGAACAATTTTTACGCGTACATTGTGAAAAATAAAACTGAGACAGCGAGAGGCTAAGTCGTGTCTTGTCTAGTGCACTGATGGTAGTTTGTCGCTATCCCCTAGAGGTTTCTGGCAATGTGGGCATAAAAGTCTCTTTATAAAGTTTAAAAGGAGTTTACAGTCTACAAAAAGAGAAGCCTGTTAATGTTATTTGTTCATTATCACTGTCAACTTCCATTTCACACGCTTTACCTTCAAGTTTTGCATGAGGCAGAGACATTGCCTGTAGCAGACGATGTATTTGTGACACGGCGTCGCTCATTGTATACAACACGTGTTCAGCATAGAATTATTTACTGTAATCAGTCATTTAGTATGTCTGTTTCCCTGGAATCTTCGATTTCTGGAAGAATAGGATTGTTTTATTTTCCCCATCTTAGTTTTACTGTACTCAAGCCTCAAATAGAACTCACACTGAACGTAGATTGTAACTTTCATGAGATCGAAGCTGTGAAACACGCCATGAGGTCAGTTTGCTAAATCCGACATGCTCTTGAAAGCTAATCGCTGATTGGCTGATTTTAGACCCTTTGCTATATTAGTCTTTTAACAAGTAGCCAATGAAAATGCATGTTATGGTGGATTTTGGACATGGAAATGGGAAGCTAAAGCTGGCTTTTCTGGTTCTTTTGGTATATTATATGTAATATTATATTATGTAGGAGACGAGATATGACCTTTGAAACTTTATGCATATATAATTAGCTATAATTGCACTTTTGTTTATGCATACCTACTCAATTAAAACTTAAATTAAAGGGCTTTTTATTAACAGCTACGAAAATGTGAACGTGGGAAGTGAAAGTAGAATGATTAAAGTTAACAATAACACGAAGAACAAAAAACACACAAAAAATAAAAAATCTTATAATTTTCATCCTCAAACCTCCCCTTAAACTGGTGAAGAAGCAAGGAGCTTATATGTATACTCTTTGAGATTATGAATGCTTCGTGTAGTGAATATGACCGACTGCGAGAATGAGACTAAGACAGAGAAAGGCGATTCCTCAGAGTTTATACGTAGATTGGAGATTGTGAACACTTTGTGTAGTGAATACTGACCGACTGCAAGAATGAGACTAAGACTGAGAAAGGTGATTCCCTACGATGGAGAGCTGGTTGTTAAGTACAAGCGGTCGTTAAACAGGTAAGTCATTAAGTGAGTAGTACTGTAATTTCAATTAAAAGTTTTACATAGAGACCAATTAACCTAAAACCTCAATTTTTAAAATTATAATACAAATATATTTATGGATGAAAACACTAAAAAAGACCAATAATGACTTCAAAAATGAGAATGGAGATTAACTTACCAGTATTTTGCACACCCTAACATTGTCTACATTGAAGTAAAGTTTTGCGGGAAGTATAGACACTGAAAAGGAAACAAAAATCAACAGTTCATCATATAATCAACATCAAACTAGAAATGAGATTTATTAAAAAAAACAGACACCCAGCCCCACCCGCGAACAAAAACAAAAAACCCAACCAAACAAACAAAACAAGCTATATATTCAATAAATATATCAAAATTACGACAAATTCTTTGCACTCAATTAAATAAAAACTTCAAATCTAGTTGAACATTTTGTTTGCAATGGAAAGATTTTTTTTGTTTTATTTACATGGTCACATGTGGATGACAACTGATAGCTTGTACTAAAAAAGAAACTAAACAAATTCAATTTGACAGAATATGGCCTGGGATTTAATTTGTGCTTGATGATGAATAAAATTTACTTATTTTTATAATAAAATATTGTAGTTTGAAAACTTAAGTGTTTTACATATTAAACTGCAAAATAAATAGTCATTTTATGCATGAGAATGTATTTCCAAACATCCAATTTTTGAATAGTTTAGTAATAGGTTAGTAACAAATGTTCATGTCATACCAAAGAAAATCACTTATGAACACTTAAAATGGTTTCATAGCCAAAGTTCCCTCTAATATTTTTCCTGTGTGTATGGAACTTTACCCTGTGTTTGTGGAACTGGCAGTTGTTTGAGCTTGCTATCAAAACATGCACAGCATTTTCTAAGGAGCTGTGCACCTTAGAGTGAACAATGTCATAGCTATCCTATATAAAATGAAAAAACAATAAAGAAGTAGGATGCATATATTAGCAAGATTTTCTGCTTTAATTTTGTTGCTATTGTAAACAATGTTCCTAAAATAGTAACTTTGTAGAATATATTCAATAACAAATTAAAACATCAAATTAAACAAAGCATACTGGATCTGTTTAAAAAAAAACAAAACACAAACATACCACAAGCATCAACAATGAGCTTGGCTAGAAAATCTTCATTTCCGTACTGTTTGCTCATGACAGCTGTACGAATGGGTGACATGACTTCATCCTTGTTCCGTAAATTCTTTACCTCTCCACAAACTAAAGCTGTAAAGAGTTTAAAGACATTAAATTAAATAAATTAACTAACTAGTTATTGGCATTGCAGTTCATAACAAGCAAAGGAACTGGTTGATCAGGATTTATAGGACTGATATAAGTATATGGATACTTCATAATGTGACATATGGTGAACATTATTGGACACGCAAACAAATGTGCAAAATATAATTTATAACTATATTTTATATTTAGTTAGATGGATCATGCTGTCAGATATTAAATTAAAAACATAGCATTATAATAATAAATGTTTCATTTTACCTTTTCTTCTTTTCCAGCATGCGTTATGGGTAAGAAGCATTGAATGAAACTGCTTTTTTGAGATATTTTATCATTAAAAAAACCCAGCACAGTGGAACCCCGTAATGACAAATTCGGATATAATGCAGTTGTGGCTTGGCTACCAAAATATATATCTTAATAATGCATTTTATTGCAAAACCCTGCATCAATGCTATCTGATTTTACTGACCCCAATTGTCACGTTATAACGAGGTTTCTCTATCAAGAAAAAGTCGATTAATGTGACCTTAACTAATGAAGCATCCCTTGTACAATTAACAGGACGCTGTCAGTTATGGATGGGTTATTCTTGCACAGGCTACCAAGTACAGGCCAATGAAAATTATGACAAGTACTTGAGATATGTGCATTTTAAATTAAAAAAAATAAATTATATAATCAGGTGAATGACCTTAACTTCGATGAACATTTGATGCTTCCTTCCTTCCGTGACATTAATAATGGCATAAATGGAGATGATTTGTAAATGTTTGGATGTATGTGACTGACATCATACTGACTTATACAAAATGGCTTAAATTCATGCCAATTCGAAATGCACCAGTTCAATATATTAAACAATAGCTAAGTAATAAACAGCTTACTTGGCAGAATTTCTTGTGCTTTTCTTGCAGCAAGTTCATATCCCTCTATAACTTCAGTGACAGAGAGTCCCTGTAAAAAAAATACAAAAAAATCTGAAACAATAAAGATTCCAACAAAGCAAAAGCTTAAAAAAATAAATCAACAAATACTAATAGTCCTGGATTTAAAGCATCTATGGTCTTAACCAGTTTTCTATTTCCCTTTAGTACATCAACAAATAAATACAGTAAGAACACTAGTAGAAAACAATTTTAAAAGGAAAGAAAATGTACTATATTTGTAATCTTGTTATAATATATTATGTATAAGGAAATGTGTAAGTTAAAATAGTTTTTACTTAAAAGGTTTATGTTTAAAAAAAATACATTGCTATAAATTACTGTCTAAAATTGTTACAAATAAACAAAAGTTGTAACCATTTCTGCTGTAACACTCCTGTCTGAGCAAGTGACAGGTTGTTTTAAGCTATGGACGGCTTATTCTTGCACAGGCTACCAAGTGAAGGCCAATGAAAAAAGTGACCAAAACTTGAGATATGTGCACCCTATTCAAATCTTTGAGAAAAATTGCACACACTTATAGAGAAACAAGATAATAATTATAGAAACGTTTTTCAATATAACATAAATAATAAACTACATTTCAAGTTGTGAACTGAACTTCTAAAATTTAAGGATTCAGAGTTGGAAATTTGTTGGTAGACTTAACAAACCAGGTCTTAACCAGTTTTTTAATTCCTTTACTATATCAACACCAACAAAGACATAAAACATTATAGAAATGAATCCTCATAAAATGTTATATATACCAGTGTAAGTATCATAAAAATCTGTTTACAGTATAACTTTCTACACTAACTAGTACAGCATTAATAAAGTATTTCCTATTGCATAATAGATGCTTGGAAACAAAACAAAAATGTTCCAAAAAATGTTTTTAACCTTAAAATAGTGTATTAAAGGTTGGTACAATATCTACTTGGCATGTGTACATAAAGCACTCCAGCTAAATGCCAACAACATGACAGGAACAAACAAAATCTTTTAAAAAAAAAATAAATAAAAAAATTAAACAACACTGTCTGCATTAAGGTCCACACAGAAAAGGAAATTATTTAAAAACAAGGGGAATGAATTCCTATCCATGATTAGTGGGGCAAAAGGATTCTGAATAAAACAATACTGTATTAATATTCAAATAAAACTGCTCACATCTACTGTAATATTTCTGTGCACTTAACAGGTTGCTTTCAGTCAAGAGTGGGCCATTGGGCCAACAAAAATTTATCTGACATTTGTCACATGACCTTATTTGAAAACAATTTATAGTGCATGCACACAAATACATCAAGAGAGTGCTGGGCCTTAAAAATAATTTCTGATATTATAAAAGTCACACCACATTCAGTTATCTCCATGGATACTGGGAGTTATAGATAATCTATGGTAAAGTAATTTCTAGATGTGGAAATTAATCAATAACACATGTAGGGATTAGGTTTCATAAACAAATACTGTACAATGAAATTCTACACAACATTTATTATAACAGAAAGAAAACATTTTAATCAGGAACAACAACAAAATGTTCATAAAAAAATTTAATTCCATTCATATAGTTTCAAAGTATAGGATGAACGAAAATTGTCTTTACAATTTTGGTCAAATATAAAAAAGTCTACCAGGTGTAGAAATATGGGTTTGTCCCATTTACATAGAAATTCACAAGTTTTGTGAACAAATTTTTTTCAGATCTTCATTCCTCCCATCAGTCACAATGAATCAACAGGAGAAAGTAGTGTTTGAGTTTATTCAAACAAAATTTTTTACATGTCCAACAAAGGCTTAGAACTTATTACAATTTTATTTTAAAAATACTTTGGGGTTTTCTGTTTCTAAATTTCTTTGATTGGTAATTTCAGGTATAAATATTTGTAAATTATAGACACCCTGCATAATTTATTGACAACAAATAAATATTTATCTCATGGAAGAATGTGCACACTATTGTATATATGCTATTCTTTTCCAAAACCAAAATTCACCAGCAGCAAAACTGAAATGTGTATTAAAAAAAAGCTGTACAGATGTATTTATCATACATGATATTCACCAGCAGCAAAAATCAGTGCTAATGTTGATAAGTAATTCAATCTTTATTGTTATGTGTATTAAGTATTTGTAGAAAAATTGTGACATTTGCAATTGGTATCTGTACTGACCTGCAGATTTCTGTCAGTTATCATATATCATCACTTGTGTGTGTTGGCCATATGCATAACCTCAGTCATCTCAACTCGGGTCTACACACACCCACTAAAAAGAAACCACTTAAAGTAAGCCCTAAATAATTTATCTTAATTCCTTCTATTCTCCTGTCCCAATACTCTTCCACAAAACAAATAAAACAATCTTTTAATATTATTACATGTAATTCAAAATATAGCAATTCTTTCTTTTTTTAAAAAAAAAAAACCATCCTTCAAAAGGTATACACATGATTATTAAACTGTATCCATTTCTGCCTGAACACTTCTGACTACAATGAATGCAGATTTTCTGGCTATGGATGGATTAATATTGCACAGGCTACCAAATGCAAGCCAATGAATTCTGGCTAGCACTTGAGATATGTGCTTGGATCAGGACCTAGTGTACACATGAAAAAAATAAAATACATATTGCACATTAGATGTCAATTTCTAAACTGCTTTAATCAACTTCAACAATAGAGCCTATAAATTAAAATTACTATTACAACAATCCAACTATATCTGGAGCCTTAATTTTATGTCTTTCTTGGATTTTGAAGGATTTACAGGATACTGCTTATAACAATATAAATATAAGTGCAAAGTAATATGTGAATGCAAAAGGGTAGAATCCTGTTTGGTAAGGAAATGAGGTAAAGCATTGTGATCAAAGCACTGAGTGAAAGGAGCACATGCACAATAATTATTAATGATGCATAATGACAATTTAAGTAATGCATAAAAAACCCAACCGTTTGTTTCAAAAGTCCATTTTGAAACAAACGGTTGGGTTTGATGAACAAGTTGTATTAATGTATTTAAATTAACCTATGAAAGCATGCATTTGAAATTCATTATATGTCATAAACAATGGCTGTTTCTTTTTTTTCTCATAAAGTCTTTGCAATAAGATTGATTCTGAAATTGTAAATAGTTAAATTTTTATCATTCATTTTAAAATGTGGGATAAAAAAACAATTATTATGATTAGTAAAAATATGTAATTTATACACACCTCACTCTTTTAAATAAGAAATAAAATTCATTTAAACACACCAGCCATTACAATATATGTGCATTATGTTGCATGTTAAGTCAAACATACCATTCTGAGTAACTCTTCGGCATTTTCAAGAAGTGCACCTGAAAAGACTAAGGTGAAATTTGTGCCATCTCCACATTCCTGTTCTTGCTGCTGGGCAGCCATCACCAGCATCTTGGCAGCTGGATGCTGCACCTCAAGCTCTCGCAAAATAGTTGCAGCATCATTGGTCACAAACAGTTTCTCCAAATAATTGATTACCATCTTGTTTTGACCTGAACAACAGTTGTTTATTATAACTTACACATTCAAATTTAAAAATAAATTAGTTAATGACCAACATGAAAAGAATAAATCATAAGCAGTGCTTTAGGAAATCTGAAAACTTACAAATGCTATTTCATGCCAACACACACAAAAGAGAATTTTTAAAAAATGTAAAAATTAAACTGAGTAAAAGATAACTAGAAACATCATGCAGCCAATGCTGAGGTAAGGTTCACAATCCAGGAAGTCTGTAATCATGATGACAGCCAATATTCTTTTTACATCATCTATATTTGTCCATTATAGAAATGTTTTTTTTACAGTTAGATCTCAGGATAGGAAGGTCTCAATTTAAATCAAGTAACTTTCAATTTCACATTAAATTTCAATTACACAATGTAAATGTAGCAACATATGGATGTTACTACTTATAAAACAAGGCAAATTAGTTCAGAGAATAGCAGGCACATGCTGGTTGTCAATGATGCTTAAGTGCAGAATTTGTCATTAGTCTGTACACTCATTCGCCACACAGCTTGAATTGTTTTTTCATAGAACAAAATTGTATGTGTTTTCAAATGCAATCATTTCCTATAAAAAGTTTACCAGACAAATTTTATTTTTAAATAAGCAACTTAATTATCTCATGACATCGAATATATTTTACTGTAATTTCTGGCTAGTGTATAGCAATCATTCAGCTGATGGAGCACATATTTTATTTAAATAATATTTTTTTAAAAAATAATTAATTATAATTCCTATCTATAACTATAGTCAACTATATAAAAAAGTTAGAGGCTCAGAAGTCAGATTATATTGTCCTTAAACTGTGTTCAAAATTCTTTGCAGACATCTTTAATAGTTTTTTTTAAGATATCCTGCAAAAATTCAAATTAATGAATGATTTTCAGTTAACTTTTTAACCTTAAATAATGTCTCCCATGGAATACTCCCATCTTTGATTAAAAATATCTTCAAAACTATTGTGATTTAAAAATAAAAATAAAATAAAAATAAAAGCAATTTCATAAAATTCAGCCATTTTTTATCAGAAAAGACCAATAAAATTTTTGTTATTGAATTTTTTCAATTTTAATGCTTTTTGAGCTAGGTGTGCCATCTTAAGAGATTGTAATGGGGAAAGATTTATAAGGTACAAATATATTTTTAAGCACGTCAATGAAAAGACTGGCTGAGAAAAGACAATATAGAGGTAAAAAATGGCTGTCTTTTACTGCAACTATGAAATTCTGTCCGTGTCCAGCGAAGGCAGATTGTGGAATAATGGTCTACTAGCAGATTGAATTGCTTATTTAGGTTAAGCCCACCACAACATGAAACATGTTGTGGAAAGCATGTAATTGTGTGCATTCAACATATAAGAACATTCCTTGTGGTACAATGCTAGACTGCACCAGAATCATTGAACTGAAAAGGCATTAAATTAGATGAACAACTGGCAAATGTCTCAGTTGTGTACAAAATATGAAGATTTCTTTACTGTAGTGAGTGCATTCTTAATATAGATCTTTCCAAACTGAATCCAATAATACCAAAAGCATCTCCGTAGCTCAATTGCAAGCAGAGTTATTACAGTTTTAACGTTTATAGCAATTTCGTCCATTTTGTGTTAACTGTTTTTCCAACCCAAAAATGAATAAATTGCTAATTTTGACTATATATTTGAAAATAACATTGTAAAGCCTCTTTAAAAAAATTCAGCCATATTTGTATGTTGGATACTACTTATGTGGAGAGAGTCTGAACTATATTGTTCATCATTTCTTCAATTTGTGGACCTTCAAAGTGAGCTATTTGTACAATTTCAGTTTTGAGCATAAAAGTTTGCAAAATATTGAAAATTTGTAAATTTAGTTGTAAATGAGGTACAAACTTGATTTTAGTATCAGTGAAACCAGCAGAAAAAGTTCTATCTGACTATATACTTTTAAAGTATTAGTAATGATTTTGAAAAATATGTTTGGAATACCTACTATTTATGATGTTAATCAATTTATTCAAAATACGCTGATATTAACAAAAATCAAAGCTGTTTTGAAATGGTGATTCCAAAAATTTTGACACCATTATTTCATAATGGTGTAAGATTGCTGGAACAAGATTTTTCTTACTTGGTACTTAAAGTTAAACTCATCACACCAAGATAAAATGGAACAAAACTGTCTTTCCGCAATATGGTGACTTGAAAAATGTAAGCAGTTAGTGATACTGTATTAATTATTATTGTCAGCATTTTATATTACATGTAAGTATACAACAAATAAATACGAACAAAATTTGCATATGAATATTTCAACTGCACTGATTGGTAGACAGCATTAATGTATGATCTGTACCTGTTTGTAAAAGAATTTAATAGTTTTGATTCTAATTTATGTGCAGTGAAAGTGATTCTAATTTATTTGAAAGTGTTATAAAGGCCTTTTAAAAAAAATCAATCATTTTGAGATAAAGATCCAGCATGTAAAAAAAAGAGGAGCCATTTTCCAAAACAAATTTGCATCATAATTACATAACAATACAAATTCACGCAAATATATGTATCTCTCAAATTAATTCTGAACATATGGAATATAACATGTGATTTTTTAATGATTTATTTTTAAGATCACACGTTTCAAAACGACCCATCCTTGTAGTTGTACACAGAATGACACATAACTAAGTGAAAATATGTGTTTAGCTAATCATGACCAATCCTGCTTCAACAAATTCAAAGATTCTGAATATTGGTAACCTATTTTCCAAACCTGATAGATTAGGGACACAGCTCTTTCAAATATACAGTTTGCAACAACACTAACCATGTGGTCCATATGCTGAACGTGTTGTCTTTGCCAGTTCTTTGCAAGCATCAATATTTCTGTAAACAGCTTCCTCCAGGCCACTAAAATGCTGAAAGATTATAATCAAATAAATAATAACTAGAGAAATGATGAATAGTATTTGATTGCAACCATTGTTGCAAAAATTGTAGCCATGAGTTATAGCCATAAGTAACTCGCAAGTGAGAAGGCCAATTGGGGGGGGGGGGGGGGGGCAACAACTGTGAAACATCAAATATGTAATAATAGTTTCAGGTATAAAAACAAAAACCAAGCCTTGGTAATAAATATTTACTTTGTAGTAATAATAAGAAATGCTTCAGTTTTATAACTTCTTTTTAAACATAATATTTGCATTTTTTATTAAAATAACATTTTACCTAATCTGTATCAGCCAGTGCCACCATGCATTTCTATTTGCAACTGAAGAGTTAATTTCTGCACAACACACCTCTACTCCATCCCTCCACTCCTACAGATTAACCAATTTGCTTTGATTTGCTGGGCAATGATCATTCCACGCAACTGGTTTCAGTATAACTTTTGAAGTAAAGAAAACTAAAAAATATATATGACTGTTTCATTGTCACTTATTATGTTGAAGGTTTTAATTATTTAGATTTTTTAACTAGCTATAGAAGTGGGGCAACAAAAAAAACACATGGAAGATTTAAACAAATACAAAATGAAAAAGAATTAATCTAAAACCAAGCCTGCAGAAACTAACACACAACACCCATGTGATGTCGTATGGGGACAGGTACTTGCTGTTGATGCAATTTACTTTCTGAGCAGGGTTGTGGAGTCTGTCAAAAATTTGTTAGAATATTAATCTATCAATACTTTTAAAAATTCAGGGGAATTTTATGGACTTCACATATTCATAAAATGCATGATCTCAACAAAATTTAAACTGAATAATACAACCAAAAATTGCTTAATAAAAGTTATATAGGTTATATTAAACCAGATTTAAGAGATTTTTGCTTTTCCCTTATAAAGTTAAATACGACTTGGAGTACTATGTATAGTAAATCACCAGAATTTGGCTGTCAGTTTTGATTCCCCAAAATACAGCAAATACCAAAGCTTGGCATAACCTATTTTAAACCACCAGTCACAATTTGGTTCTAGAAAATAATTAAATAAATATTTCTATCCCATTTGCACATTTTTTAAAACTGAATGATACATAGAAATAAAGAGGAACTTTTAATTTAACTATAAAAGTATAAATAGGTTTCATACAGAATGGAGTCTATTAAAAGACTATATCCATCCAAGTCTCATCAGGAAGAGCTATTATTGCTACACATTATTTTTAAAATTTAATTTCATGTAAGATACAAAAAAAAAAAAAATTCAAATTATTATTTTATTTAAACAAAAGATTTATAGGCTTATTCAACTTACAACGAAAACAAGAAAAAATTTCACCAACCACAATCAAAAATTCTAACATTTAAAAAAAATAAATTATCCACTTTTTTAACTTTGCCAAAAAGTGAAAAACATTTAAAATGTTAATATTTCACTTGCATTCATTATATTATTAGTATTTTAAAAGTGAATTTTAATCAGAATATTTTATTTAGCAATAGATTATAGATGTTGCGCATTACTATCGACCTTAGGAAAACAATTACAATAGACTATAGAGTAATACTAATACTCGTAATAGACTCAGCTTATTGCTGCTACAGTGCTCGTAGATTTACTGGTAAACTACTTGCAGTAATTTATAAAATAGTATAAAAATTAATACAGTTTTATACTGTAATAATACTAAATTACTAAATTAACTAAGTTAATAGCTAATTTTATTTAGGCCTAATATTAGTAATAATATTAATAATTAATACCCAGACTAGTAGCTTACGCAGTTAGTGAGTTACGGCATTATTCATTATCAAAAATCATTCTTTTTAGTGCAGAGCACATAATTCTATATTATAATTTAGGCCTACAGTGAATCTTAATTTTCATTCATATTTTAATTTATTGAATAATAAATACTAGTTTTTATTCAATTAAAATTTTATTTTTATACTTACAGTTACACGTTTAGCCCTTTTTTGGTCGAATTAGAATTTTTTTTATAGAATTAAAAAAAAAAATTAGTGAACAAGGTAAACTAAACTAATGTCGGTAAAGGGAAAAAAAGATGAAATGAAGAAAAAATATTGTAATTATCGTCCAATGTTTTCGAGTTATAACTTGTCTCAGTTATTATGTGAGCTAGATTAGTAGATACTACAGTACAATCTTGACAACCTCGTGGGCTAACATTAAAACAAAAATATTGAAATGGTATTAAACAAAAGAAGCACTTACTCTAATTTTTAAAAAAAAGAGTAATCTACTCTATTGGCAATAAGAGAGCCGAGCATAAATTACCGAAAATTTCTTACCCTAGCGCCTTCTTTTAGCATTTGGGAAAAGCCCGGTGCGCGTGGTACGTGCATCGCCATGATTGTTGTCTGAGGTATCCCAGAGTTCTCTATAAACCGAAGCTAATGACCGATGGCGCATGTGCAAGGACATCAAGCCGTGGAAGTACTTCCAGGATTGTCATAATAATTAGGAATAGACTGTTCCAGCTGAAGGAGAGATTCGAAAGACAATTAATGATTTAAGCTTTCTGAAATTATGAAGAGGCCGCGGAATGTTGACTGCGGAAAAATTCGGAGGCCGCTGAAAAGGAGCAAGATAACGGATGGTATCTATGGAAGGTATGTTTTCACTTTTTTCCAATATGGCAGTTCATTGCATATTTTACCAAAAAGTGTCAGAATCAAAGAAACATATTCGTACTAAAACTTAATATAACTGAAAGATTGTTGTGTGTATATAAAAGTTTAATTTATTCTTGTCATGCATATTGGTATAATACACCAATAAAAAGTCATTAAATTGTGTAATTGTGGTTACTTTGAAACAAGCTTTTGTTGCGTTGGCATGGTTTCTGCGTTTAAATCGTATGGGAAAGTCTGTCTGGCAGTGCATGTCTGGAATCTAGAAGGACTTCAGAGGTCTACATTGTTGATAAGAGCTCTAAGCACAGTTTCATTTAATCGGGCGTTGTTTGTTTACTTTAAAAAACAACAATTGGTTTAATAATACTTTAAAATAATCCAAAATATTGCTTTAGCTTCCTTCTGCTCAGTTTATTTACCGAAAAATGCTCCTTGATGGAATTAAAACAGAAAATTGTTGGTTTAAAAAAAAAAACCCACTTAGATAAATTCTTTCGTGTTGATGATTTTGTTGGTTTTGTTATTGTTTATAAATTAGAGTGTGTTTGGAGATTTTTTCAAGTAGGCCTAGGCCTAATTCAGAGTAATAATATCTCAGTAAGTAAATGTCTTTATAATATAAATATTTTGTGTGGCCAGTGATCATTGAAATACAGATATATTTTTATAATTTTAGGAGAACTATTTGTAAATAAGAATTATGATTTTAAAAAATTATAACAATGTGTACTTGTCACTCCAGTGAGTTTTTTTTTGTTTTGTTTTTGAAAAGTTGAAACAGTGTGCAGATATAATACTAACAGTACATGTATAATCATTAAATTATTTAATTTATTTTTAAGACCAGAGTTAGGCCTGAAAAAATATAGGAGGCTGGTTCATTGTAATAATACATGTAGATTCATAAAAATTAATATTGCACAATGAAGAGACTGCATTTGCACCATACAAGGAAATATATATATTAAACTACTCTCACTTTCATCATACTTTTATATATGATTATTATGATGGATATTTACTTCCTTTTTTCTTAACAACCAAAAGATGTTGGATTAAAGATGGATTAACTTAAGACAGAGGACACTTTGCATTAGATAAGAAATGAAATGCAAAATGGTCATAAAACTATGTTTTAATAATCATGTAGTATGTAATGATGTATATTTTTTTGTTTTGATGTGATACTCTAATAATATATAAACAAATGTAGTTGTTTTTATGAATCTGGTGTATTTTATGTCTATATTTATTAATAGTGATAACAGGCAATATATTAATTATTATATTATTAAAAATAATAATTAAAAAAATGAACAGATATTTTCTTCAGTGTTTTTACATATTCTTACTTCTCCTAGCTAAAATTAAAATTTCAACAATCAATCATTTAAGGTATGATGATTTAACTTTGCACATCAGTCTACTCTTAGAATCATTGAGTTGAACTATTTATTTTTTTGTCTTAAACAATAAAACCATTAATAAAATCATTTAACAATTAAATTGGAAATGTTTTCTTTACTAAAATTACTTTTAAAGAGGCTTATTTTTTTAATTTTTATGTCCAATGTCTAATGACCCAAAGATATTTTTGGGTGTGATTATTTGAAACAATTTTTATATCTTATATTTTATAAGGTTTAGACAAGAGTTCATATATTGTCAGTTTGTGATGTAATTTTTGCACGATTTTTTTTGGATATTATTTCTGATTTATATGTTTGATTGTACTCATATATATATATAAATTTTCATTGGAAAATTAAAAAATGCATAAATAATTAAAAATAAAATTCTGAATTGTTAAATTATTCTTACATTCTTTTTTTCTTTCTTTCTTCCAAGTACCATTGTTATATTTACTGATCTAGTATTTTGCTTGTGCCCCACCCACCCTACATACAACACACAATGAATGTTTAATTTTATATGAACCATAAAATTTTAAGAAGTCTTATTTTATTCAATCGGTACCATTTTTGGTTGGTTAAAATCGAATTTATTTTATTTGTTAATAATATTTATTTAGGGATGCCGAAAGATATATTATTGTATACAAATTGCTATTAAAATTTGCAATGCTTATATGTAATCAAATTGCTGTACTTCTATTTCAGCACCTTCCTGTACCTGCGCTTTTTGTTGGTGTGGGCTCTGGTGCTGATGGCAGACTTTATTCTTGAGTTTCGCTTTGAGTACCTGTGGCCTTTCTGGCTTCTGCTGCGCAGCGTCTATGATTCCTTTAAATACCAAGGGCTGGTTGGTGCTCTCTTGCTCTTGCTCTCGCTCTCTCTCTCTCTCTCTCTCTCTCTCTCTCTCTCTATATATATATATATATATATACTGGGTGGCCCAAAAGTAGGTTTACAGTTATTAAACTACCTTTTATATGGTTGAAGTTACTTGCTTAGTAATACCAATGTTGCAATGTTGAAGGAGGACATTTTGAGCATCTGAGAGATTAAATTGTTTATGTTTATGTTAACAGGTATGATGAATTTCCCGCTGTTCTAGTGTCGAATTTTCAAATAAATAGTCTACGTGATAACTGTAAACCTACTTTTGGGCTACCCTTAATATTTATAGGGGGGGGGGGGGGGGGGCTGGTTAAAAATTGCTGGTCAATTTTGTGGGAAGGGGGGGGGGGGGGCAAAATTGTTTTAAAATAAAATAGAAATTAAATAATGTTATAAACCCTCAGTGTGTGAAAAAAATAATATTCTGAGACATTGTGAGATTTTAATTATAAAAGATAATCATTCTCTGGATAGATGTACCATTTTGTGATATTAAGTGCAAAAAAATAAGTGGAGTTAATTATTTTAAGTAATTAAAGTATACAAAAGGGCTCGGTGCTCACTTTAAAATATTTTTAAAAAAAGATAAAAATATTGATGCTATAGGAGTTTCAGTTTTTAAAAAAAAAATTTGTTATTAATATTATTGTAATGAAGAAACTAAATTTGAGCTGTTTTTTAGACCACTATACCCCAGACAACATCTTTTTTAAAATAAAATAAGCAATATAATTATCTCAATACAGCGAATGTATTTTCTTTATTAAACTAAATCATTAACTTAGTCTGGATACTTATTTGTTTGTGAGTTTGTAAGTTAAAGAACTGTATTTCCTATTTTAATGTGGAAAGCAGATTTAGTTCCTAGTGACAAAGACAATGAGCCATCGTAAATGCAACTCTATTATTCTCACCTAAACATAAAGTGGACCAAGTTATTATGTTTTGCATAATTTGTGTGAATGTTTTAAACCTGAGTGACTAAGTGGTAGAAAAACCCTTAATTATATTTAAGAATTTAAACATCCTGATTATATATAAATAGATACTTTGTTTATTACTCAATATTTATTATATCTTATATATGTCTCGCATTCATTTTGAATACATAAAATAGAAACAAGTGATATTTTAATGCTTTATTTTTAAGAAAACACATTTCAAATGGTTACACCCTATGTGGTACAGTCGCCCAGAGGATGACCTACCTACAAATGTGTTATTAAAAAGTTGACCCGAGTTGTTTTAAATATGATGCTTAGAAAGGTTAATTAAATTAGTCCTTACCAAAAAATCACCATATATAATGTCTAATCAAGCAATAAATATTCATTTACAAACATCTTAACAACAGATTAATTAAAATACAAAATAGATGGTCAAGTTTAATATTGGTCATAAAAACAGTTGTATTGAAGTGACTGAGGCACTTTAAATTTGTTATAAATTAAATTACTGAAACACTAAAATTTTCTTGTTGCAAAAATGTTTTTAAGATTTATTTTCTTTAGGCAATTTTGTTTATATATATGTGAAATCTGCTACAGTCTGGACAGTTACCATAATGGCAAAATGCATTTATTACTTTGTACTTTGCATTCCTGTTTAAAAAAGGCAGAGAGCTGTGGTAAACTGTTATACACTTTGACAGTATCTGATCTGTACTGTTATACCTCTGCTTTTTTAGAAGCTAGTTGATTTTTCTTATTAATTGTATCTTTCAGAAAAAAGCATGAGATCGTCTTGCATCAGTAATTCCTATGATAAATTTATATTAACTTTGATTCATTTGTCTCATTGATAAAGTTTTAAAAAACAAACATTTTTTTAATTAATACAAAATAAGAGTAACAATAATTTCCTAAATTAAAAATTATTATGGTCTGACAGACATTGCATTTTCCAAAGACCCCATCTTAGTGTCAGCATTTTATACTCAAAGAAAATTAGGCATAGGAAAGTATCTTCTTTTAAAGATAAAATCACTTATTAGATCCAGTTTTTAAAAAGTTCAATTAAAATGCATTGTGCTTTTTATAAACCATAGCAAAATTGTGCATATTAACACCAATGAATACATTTTAATTTTTATATATTTTTTAATGCTTACTGAATCATAAACAGTATCTTTTCTCATCAGAAACAATATTTTTCAACTGAAGAAGCACATCTTTAAATACATTGGGTTTTTTGGTTTTTTTTTTCGCTTTCTGTTTTTTTCTAGTCAATATAGTCATGTCACAAATACTGATGTATGATTGAGGAAATTTGCTATATAGTCCTTATTTTTGTAAAGTGCTGTTTCTCCAGATCTGCTAGGTCATATACTTTTAATCTATGTTCATATCTTTTGTGTGTATTGATGATTTGATTATTTTAATGAATAATAAGGGAAGTGTGTATATATGCGTGTGTGCACATGTGTTTATTTTTTGTTTGTGTGTGTGAGCATATGCACATGTGCATGTAAAAATGTGTTAAAATAATACATTCATATTTTCAAAACATGGCAATATATCATGGTATATGTATGTAAATATGGCACCAAACTAACTAATAAGTAATATAATATTTCAAATATTCAGTCTTTTTCACTTTTGGTTATTTATTTTATTTTTATTTTTTATATTTGTTATACAACTACCTACTAGCTTTTGATTCAGAATTTTGTTAAAATTCCCTTTTAACACAAACACACTCACTCACACATTTTCTATAATTTTTTGACGACTGATTGAAAACTGTGCTATATAATTCTGTTGAATTTATCTTTTTTTCCTTTGTGTTATAGGCTTTCTCTGTCTTCTTTGTCTGCATTGCGATCACCTCTGATGTTGTTTGCTACTTGTTCATCCCAGTACAGTGGCTGTTTTTCGCAGCCAGCACATATGTGTGGGTTCAGTATGTCTGGCATACAGGTTAGCTTAACCTATATGCAAAGGGTTTAAATGTTACCTTTTATTATTATTATTGAAAGTTACATTTATTGAAATTTGAGGTCATACATAATTATTAGTTTAATTACAGCATTAAGATTAGTGAATTGTACCAAACATTACTTTTCCCTTTGTTTATCTCATTTATACCTATCAGTGGACATAGATTTTTTAATGGTTTTATGTTTGTTTTTTTTTATCTTTAGAATAAATCGTTAAAAAAAAAGTAGTCATTATTATAATGACTTTTTAAAAGTTGTGATAAAATTTTATTAATATTAATCAGACAGCATAGAATATAATGCCATTTTATACATTAGTTCATTTGTTTTATGTTGTGTGTGCCGTTTCAAATGAACTAATGTATAAAATGGCATTATGAAGCATATATAGTTGTCATGCTAAAAATGTTTTCACAAATATGTGTTCAGTTCTTGATTTGGTTTAGACATTCTTGAAAATATCTTTAAATATTTCAAAACACAAATATAAAACATAATCTTTATAAAAGAAATAAAGATTTTTTTTTATTTGGGGTGCAAGAATACCTTTACATTTTATACATCTGTTTCTTGTATTATTTTTCATTATTTTTTTTCAATTTATTAGAATTTTTAGCAACATAATTGATTTACTTTTGTCCAGACAAGAGTTGTACTGAAGCCCAAAATGTGCTGCCATCAGTTGTGCATTCTTTCCTCTATTAAGTTTCTCAACAGTAGGAATTGTTCTGTGTAAAATATTTTTCTTCATTACTTAGATCAAATAGTAGAAGTTTGAGCAGGTTATTTATGCATGCAAGCCAGTCAAGGGTCTGCTCACATCCCTCAAAAGAAGATAAGCAAAAGAGACCTCAGCAGCAGCAGGACCTCTTTAATACCTCTAATGTGAGGTACTAAACGAAAAGCGGGGAGGGGCTGTAAGCATTAATAAACGTTGCATGAAAAGAATTATTTTGCTTTTTAAAAAAAAAATTGTTAAATCTCTTCCTATAGAACAACTAGTCAAACAATCACTGGAATTATGAATATGAATAGGAGGCTAATATTCCATGATGATAATAAAATTTACATATGATATAGTTAACACTAAGCACATAGAACTTAGAAGCAAAAAATGTAAAGGTAAAAATCTGCCTATGGGTTCAGAAGCCAAATTTGACATCTCAGAGAATCTGGAGAATATTGATATCTTCAACCCGCTGCCACCACAATCCCCTTTCGGCTTTAGTTGACATTTCTGTCAAATTCCACAAACTGGATAAAAGGGCTGATTAATCAATTCATATTTCTCTGCTATCCGCTTTCATAGAAAAGGTGATGACCCTGTCTCTGCTACTTGAGCTGGTTGGCACACTTTGTTGTAATCGAGCATTTTGTAAGTTCATTAAATTCAAACCACATTGTCCCCAATAATGTCCACTTATCTTTTTTTAAATATGTAAATAAAGTGATTGCTTTAAGTTTAAATAAAACAATACACATGTTAATTAAGGCTTTGAATATTTAAAAGTGATTCATGTTTTAACTTTACATGATGCTAGATAATACAGTTTCAATTGTTATTTATTGAGGGGTTTTGTATGTTTGGTTTTTTATTTTCCCTCAAGTTAAAATTTTTATGTTGTTAAACTCCCAATTGAAATAATTATTTTTTTCCGGGGGGGGGGGGGGGGGGGGGGGGGGGGATGTAATCCTATAATATACACCTTACTTGTAATGCTTACTGAAAAGATTTAGCCATAACATGTCAAAACAGAAAGGGATCTAATCACTTAAATGTTCCACAGGGTAGGACATACAAATATTGAAAATGGCACATAGTGCATGATGTCTACCCAATAGGGCATACAGTAAAACAGGAAAAGTAAAAATGACCCATCTTGTGAGACAGTCTAGTGCAGGGGTCAGCAAAGTCTGGTCTTTAGGCCAGATATGGCCTAGCTAGTATTCCAGTCTGGCCTAATCCCCCCCCCCCCCCCCCAGTTATTTATTATTAGATCCGGCCTAATTGAATTGTTGCGGTTTTGTTTCCCTTCATAACTGCTGGTTGCAGCTCAAGCTGTAGCCCATGTTTATTTTTAGAACTTATATCAGGCGCTGTATAAACAGAAGGGTCTTTCTGAATGAAAGGTCTTTCCATACCCTTTCGACTGAGGTATGGGGTTAATCCATTAAGTATTCATGACCTGTGGGACAAACGCAATCCAATCAGATATGAGCTATCTAAATCACTCATTCTTGCAACAAAGGCTTCCAACATGTATCGAGTGTGCTTTCCTAGGCAAATTCCAAATTGAAATCTGTAAGTTTACACTAAATTTAATACTGCATTATTGATTTAGGTAAGCACTTTAGTTGCTGTTCTTTAAAGGGGTTATAGTTTTATTATATAGTTTAATATTATTAGCAGTTTATTTCCATCGTTTTTTTTTGTTTGTAGTAGTGTCTCTGTCGACACATGATTGTGCTCTTGAATGGGGAACCAACAATCATGTCACAATTGACATAAAATGTAGAAAATATACTAAGTTTTATGAAGATAAGACAGATGAATTACATACATGGCAGTGCTATTATTTCACTTTAATTTTATAGATAGATGTTTGATGTGACTTTGTTCATTCATAAATCAATGTTGAATTGGGTCACTACAAAAATCAAGGAAGATTATCAGTATTTACATAACATTGCAAATATGCTACTTTCACTTCTAACCTTGATGTTCCACAGTTTTACTTGTCTATTCAAATAATTAGGCCTATTTAACATTTCAACAATTTAAATATAGTTTATTTTAAAAAAGTAAGAAAGCCGAAATTATTTTAATTGTACAAGCACTGGCTTAGTGAAAATTCAGCATTAGTGTTTCTTGTGGCTTAGTGTGCCTTCTTGACCTGAAATGGCCTAGTAGTCTGAAAGTTTTGCCGACCTCTGGTCTAGTAGAAAGGATTCAAATTAATTTTTAAAAGTGTTCTTAAGCAAGCATATATATAATTGCATTTGCAACTCTCTGGTATTGAAAATGCAAATTCATATAATCATTTTTCAATATTCTTTGTTTCAGAAAGGGGTATATGCCTTCCAACAGTTTCACTTTGGCTTCTGTTTGTTTATATAGAAGCCTCTGTAAGACTGAAAGAATTAAAAGGTCCACCATATTATTTAGACTTGTGTCGACCATTTGCAGCTCATTGGTAAGTTTTCTGTCTTGACTCATACATGGACAGTAGGTTATTCAAACTTGGACACTTTACTGTTTAGTTATCAAAATTAACTGAAAATTAATAATTCCATATGGCAGTAGTTTGAGTAACTATAAGTGTGAACTGCATCAGTTGGTTTTTTTCCCAATAAATAACAATTTATTTTTGTGTAGTCAAATTATAATTTGCAGAATACTTTAAAAACAAAGCATCTTACTCAATAAGAGATGAGAAGGACTAAAGACCAACCTGTCTCCATCTCTACAGAATAGTCTCACATTTGTTCTTAACAATTTTATCCAATGGGGATGGACCAGAAGTTTTTTTTGTTGAAGAAGTACTCTATTCTATCACTTTGAATTTGAACATAACTTGAGTCTGGTCATAAAGGTGATCGTTAGCTTATGAGCAGAGCAAGCTTTTGGTTGTTACTTCACGCTGTAGTGACTAATGTACAACTTGAATACGTTGTTATGTGCATCCGGCATTGTCATCAACTTATCAGTAAAACGTGATACTGTAAGTTGATTCCTTTGAATTCCATTCAAGTGCCAATACAGCAGAAATTGTGGCTTGAGTTTGGTCTCAGTAATTCACGAAGATTATTTTGAATGTTTTTCGTGGTGTATTCAGTAAATGCACATGGAAATTCAAGAACATTCCTTGTGCTTGATAGCGCATGTGAAATTCAGGATGATTCTCTAAGGCGTGCTTGGAGAGCACGTCGAAAATTCTGGAACAATTCTGTAATATACCTCTAGAAGGGACACGTGAGACCTTGCCTAAATATGAAAGGCAGTGACTTGTTGCAAACTGCACGATTGTGAAACCCAATGCTGGCAACAGGTGCCATCTTTAAAAAGGTTATGTGCTTTGATTTTAAATACTTCTCTGAACTCTGCTCTCATTTCCACAATGATAACCATGAACTTGATTATGTATTTATGTTAATTGACTGCTTATGTCTATGCTAGGATAAACTGAAAAATTGTCTAGCATTAATTGAACATTGTTGTGATGTAATATGATTGATTATATTCATATGTTATATATTTGATTGTTGATTTATTGTTAAATTTATTGACCTTCTTACACATATTGATAACCATATATTGGAAAGCCAGATTAAAAGACAAGATAGGTCTTCTCCTTTAGTAAGAAGTTTTCCACCTATGGATATATTGTGTGACACTAACGTTTGTCTTTAATGTTGTGGAAGAGAGAAACGTTTACAGCTCAGCATATCCGTCAAGTGAGAGAGACGAGTGGTGTCTTCTGGAGAATTATTAATAACATAAATTAAGATTCTCATCACTTGTAATTAGTTGTGATTGATTAATTAATAATTATAATCATAACCATCAGCTGTGTGGCATTAGTGTCAAAATATATATATAGTCACAAAATAGTATTTGCACATTAATGAATGCAGCCTGCAACTTAAAAATAGAGAATAAAGAAGTGTCAGACTATCATCTCTTTTAGCCAGTAGAAAACAAATATGACAATGACACCACTAATGTGGAGAGTTTATAATTAGTGTTCCAGATAATATTGGCTAGAATTTTTAAGATTCATTATTGTTTTAAATATATTTTTATATTTATCACGTTACAATTGTATAAACATAACTTGAATTAGAGGTTGGTGTTTTAAAATCTTTTTCATTCCCTAAAACTATTTATCTTTATTAAATTTTAGATTCCATTTAGACTAAAACATAAACAAAGCCTTGTCTGTTTTTTTTTTTTAAAACATCAGTAAAATTTTCAATATTTTCTATTTCAATATGTTCACAAGATCAGTAATTTTGTATTCTCTACTTTTTTCTTTATTTTAGCATTGGTTACCCAGTCGTCACTTTAGGTTTCGGGTTCAAGAGCTACATTTCATACAGATTAAGATTGGTAAGTAAGCTATTAAAACTTTGTTACATCATTTTGCCATTTTCCAAACAGTGGAAAGCTTCAGGGGAGACTCCACAATGAACATTTTTGTTAATTTTAAAAAGTGCAGATCTGGTTTAAGAATTTTTGTTGTTGTTTTTAACATGTTATGGAAATAGATATCTGGTACATTTTCTACAAATTTATTTTTAATTCAATATAATACTATTGAAAGTCACTAAAACTAGAAATTCAGCATTTACAATTTTTTTACAGAAACAAAACAGATAAATTGCTTTTATGTTTATGTACATTTTAATTCTAAGGCAGTAGAAACTTTTTATTAACTCTACTGCAAAATAATCTAACTAACAAAAGATTGATTTTTTTTTTTTAAATGTAGTTTTCAATATAAATTTAAAAATCCTTCACACATTCACTGCTAATTATAAAAAACCCAGATTATGATTCTAGCTTAAACAACTACTATGTACAGGTTTGTATAATGGGGTGATTAGTGCCATTTAATGAAGAAAACATTTACATGATTTTGGATTCTTTATTTGTTTTAGCGGCGACAGAAAGTAGTACAGAAAGAAAATGAGTTTTACATGCAGATTTTACAACAAGCCTTGCCGCCAGAGATGCAGTATACAGATAAACCAAAAGGTGAGCAAGTCATTTGTACTTTTCTTTGCAGGTTTACTGCTTTCAGTAAGATGAATTAAACAAGAATTTAGCTTACTTTTACCCAATATTTTCCTTATAAAAGATTTAAGCTTTTTTGTTTAGGATTAGATTTTAAGATCAGAAATATTTGTGTCAACTTTGATAAGTGATCACTTGGAAAATAAATAATTTTATCTTATTTTCAGCTTTACCTTCTAAAGCAGAAGAGGAAGTAATCTCTAATGGTGCACCAGGAAAGAAATTAACGAAAGGAGAGGAGGAAAAGGATATGAAGAAGTCTTCATCAGCCTCTTCTTCACCATCCTCAAAAAATACAGATGTCAACGAAGATGATGAAATAGAATATATTGAAAAAAGTTTGCCTAAAAAGCAATCAAATGTAAATCAGTTTGATGAAAGTTCGGACAGTTTTACAGGGGAGCAGCAAACAAAAGCATTTAAAACCACAAATGGTGTGGTGGCTGTAGTGGGAGGAGTTTCGACTACATCAGCTGCTGTAGGTGGCAGCAAAACAGTCAGCAAGCAGCTAAACAGCAGTAAAGACAATAGTGCCAAGAAAGGAAAAAACTACTGGAAGGATTTGCCTCCTGCCTCAACTTTTACAAACAATAAAGATGAGCATATTAATAGGCGAGTGATTTTGACATATAATATTAGAGAACATATTAGGAAATTGGTTATTGACAAATATTTAGTGTCAGAGCAATACAGAAACAGTACTAAAGTTTATAATTGAGATTTTACAGCAGTGTTAGGATATATTGAAAGTAATCCAAAACATTCTTTTTATAAATGAGAATTAAATGTTATGTAAAGCAATCTAAAATACTCTTTCGCAGTGCAAAATAATGTAATGTGTTGATAGTTTAGAGAACCCATTAACCCAAGAAAAAGTACATCATCATTAACCAATGTTACTCATTGTTTTAGTCCAAGACATTTATCCATTTGTTTCTGATTTAAACCTTCTGCCAGTCATTACCCATTTTTGGCTTTATTTACTGTATATGTAATATAGTAATCTTAAATTAGATAACTTATGCTTTTCTGGCATTAAGGAATTGTCAGACTAATTCCAAATATTGTAATAGGATCACATATTCAGATATATTAAGCTCAGTGCAGTTTGTAAAGTGTTTTGCAATATTTTACAATCATCTGTATGTTGTTCACCTATTTTATTTTTAGCCATGTTCCAGCTGATGTCATGAATAATCCACCCCAGATAATCAAAAGTCGACTATAGTTGTCAAAATATCAATTACAGTCCTTATTTATAAATAGATTTGATCTTTTTTAATACTTTTGCATCAACTGAGCTGCTATTTATAGAGCAGTTTCTCATGGACAATTAGGTCAAAGCAGCTGATCACTCATTTTGCTTAGATCTGACACTTAATTTGTGCCTATAACTAAACAGATGCTTGTATTTTTGTTATATTAAATACTTATGCTGTGCAAATATAAATATAATCTTGTGAGTATTAAACTGAAACAAACAAACAAATGCTTGCAAAACAAACAATAAAAACTTTTACTTTTTGGAGTGTGTAGATGGGATTGATATGTTAGTATACTGACTCTTTACAGTTTATTGGAGGTTTGGAGCTTGACAGTCCTTGCATAGATTTATGTTGTGTGAACACAACCAAAAATTGTATCCATTCAGACTTGTTGCTTGATAACAGCAGCAGTTTCTCTTGGGCATCTTGATGTTGACTTTGCACATTCCCATCATCACAGGATCCCATGCTTTCACAAGTTTAGGATGTAATTTCTGGCACTAAATCCAGTACGAGTTGTGTGGCCAGTTCAAGATGAAAGTAAAGATGAGAGAAGATTTAGTGTTGGTGAATTGCAGTTGACAAGTCTGGTCATAAAGTACAAAAGTTTTTGTGATTTGAGAATTTACTAAAAAGCAGAAATTGTATTTCCAGACATTTTGCAATTCTGCCTTTGTACTTCATTCTCTTTTAATCATGAATAACCCCACCCCACCCACCCCTACCATGTGAGCATTGTAGTCAAAAAAGGCTTGCAGCTAGAGAACTGGTGGATGAAAACCATTGAATCCAATATGTCAGTGAGCTTGTCACATGGAGGTTGGGTCATTGAAGATTGACAGGGCAACCGCTTGTGTTTCTATCCTGCCACACCACTGCAGTCAGATTACTTATTTCTCCTTCCTCAATTTTGGTTTCACCTTTAGATTTGGCACCCACTTCAGCTCTTGTAAACATTTTCTCTGCCATCTTACAGTTCCACAGGCATACAGCCTCTCTCAAACAAATCTTCCATTGAGAGATATAAAAATATTGTCAAAAAAAACCAACTGTGCATGAAATCTAGTTTTGCTGTCAGCTTTTTGACTACATAATGCATAATGACCAGATTCATTAACATTTGGCTGGTGGGTTTTCATGGCCAAGGTAAATTTCAAACTTGCACAAACAAACATGTAGTGTCATTGTTGCAGAGCATCCAAACCTTGATACCATGCTTGACTGGTTTTTGATGGCATGCATTTCAGATAAGCAAGGCACCGAGTAAAACAATTAATTAATTAATCTATATCTATAAAATGATTTCTAGGAAAGATTGATTTTATGCCTATATTGCTGATAAAAGGATCTGCTGATCAGTCTCTGGTAACTGAGACCAGCTTATGAAAATATTGCATGCAATATTATATATCTATATATCTGCTAGTGGTGTCTGCTCGGTATGTATGCCCACTTTGCTGAAACACTACATACTGTTGGTATTATGGACAATTTCTACCAATAGCACTCCAGGAAATAATAGCTCCTGTACCGCAGTAAATGGTGTATGAAGGTGTACCTTTCATTTGTAGTCAGTTTGAATCATGGGTCTGGATCAACTTCAGTGTGAGTCAAACTCACTATTACTGCAGTCTGGAATAAAAACAATATAACTTAACAGTCTTGTTATCATCTGCATATCTATTCATGATCTGCCTGAATCTCAAACCCATAAAATGAAACTTCACTGGATTGAAGAAAAATCAATGGAACAGAACAGTTAATGTCACTTGACTCAGAATCACCATGAAATATCACTGCCATTTTCTAGTTTGCATGTGGCTCAATATGGCCACATGGGTAGAAACATATTTTTTTAATAAGCAACAAATGATGATGTTATACACTGATTTGAAAATGAACTAAGTTCTGATTAGCTTAGGAACCAGCCTCAATTGGGTTTTATATGTAAAGCTGTCTACTATAATAAATGATGCTCAAAAAGCACTTATGTCTGTGAGAGAGCAAAGCTATCTAGTGCACTTGCATCTGTGATGTGGTGACACACTCTAGTACACTTATGTCAGAGAATGATCTTATCACCATAAAAGTAACATGTTTCATTACAAGGACTTTCAGCACTGTGTTAAAATGGTGTCAAAGAGAACTGCTGTAAATTCTTAATAATTTTTTTTAACTCTTATTTTTAACAACAAAATCATCTATGATGCTATAGAATGTCCCATTAAATTAATTGTGACGTTTAATGATTTATGTCTCCCAATTTTACTCTTTGTTAATCCTTTGACTACTGTCTACAATGCAATGAAACCAAAAAAAAAGTTTATAATTATTTACTGATTTAAGCATTAATTAGAAAAAGTACATACCAAATAAATGTGGACATTGTCATGGTCAGTAGCATAACTAGGGTGAGAGGTGCCTGGGAGACAGATTTTGTGATGACGTTTTTATGATTTAAAAAATGCAAAAATTCCAGTTCCTTGTCTCTGTGTGCATGTGGTATTTATTGTTGTTATATTGATTCTTTATCTTGCTCTCACATTTCCCTAATTTGTGTTTCTAGTGTGTTTATTTAGTGGTGCAGTATAGTTGAGAAATAAGTACATGGTTAGTCATAAAAATATATTATCAACAATGTGTTTCATTTTTTTAAAAAAAACAATAAAAGTTTGTATTTTTTAAAAGTATTTTGTAACTGGTATTATAGATAATAAATGGAAATTAGTGCAGAGAAGATCAAATTGATGACTAACAACACCAGTGACATTGACAGTGACATCATGATTGATGATCAGAAACTGGAAATATTTAATAAATTCAAGAACTTAGGAGCCATTGTGACAAACGAGAGATCAAAACCAGAAATATTGTCCAGGATTGCGCTGACAATAATAGCAATGGCAAGGGTGAAGACAGTTTGGAAAGACAGATATATCTCAGTCAGCTCAAAGATCAGACTGATGCACTCCTTGGTTGTATCTGTGTTTTTTTATATGCCTGTGAGTCATTGACCCTCACAGCAGATCTCAAAATGATACAAGCTAATGAAATGAGATGCTTTTGAAGGTTGCTTGGCATAGAGATCGTGTCACAAATGAAGAAATGGGAAACAGAATTAGGCAAGCCATTGGGCCCTATGAAGAGCTATTGACCATTGTGAAAATCGCAAAATGGTGTGGGCATGTCACGCAACTAGCAGGACTTGCCAAGACAACCATACAAGGTACTGTGCAAGGAGGGCGAAGGAGAGGAAGACAGAGATGAGAGGATAACATCTCAGAGTGGACAGGATTGAAACTGAGCTATACAGTCAGATTAGCAGAGAAAAGAATGGAATGGAGGAAACTGGTTGTCAGGTCATCAGTGGTGCCCCCAAAATCAACAAGACTAAGGGATAGATACATAGATTATAAATAACAAGTCTGAGTACTAATATAAAAAAAAGTTAGTTTGAATTTTAAAGACCAGTTTTTAAGGGCGCCATCTTTTTTTAACTTACCAAGGGTGCAACCAACTCTGGATACACCTTTGGTCATGGTCCAAAATTACTATTAATAATATTGCTGAATGAAATATACAAAAAGTTAATGGTGAATAGATTCAAACCATCTACTAACAGATAGTGGATACTCTATTTAATTTGAGTGTTTCTTTGGATAGTAATTATAAGGGCTACAAAGATCACTTATCACTGTCTGCATGTTTAACATTATATTAAGCTTTTCCAGCATAATTTATCAAGCAGTTATTTCTTAAGTGTGACTGATTGTAACTATCACACACATTTTTATTGACTGAAAAATAGATCTTACAAAGTTTGCCGCTGTGCCTGGATGATGGTAGTTTACAGGCAGCATTACTAGGCAGTTTGATGCCTTGATAATTTTTTTATGGCATTAATATATAAATTTATAATATATAAAGTGGAGTTAAGCTGTGTGTTGACCCTGTTTGACATATTTTTCTCTCTCTGTTTTTTTTTTTGTTGTTGGTGTTGTTCTTGCTAAAGAACATCTTTGTTCGATTTTGTAGCTTAAATGTCTTTGCATAAATGTTTTTTTTGCTAAAGGAGTTGTATCATGCCATGTTAGGTATTTTTTTGTTTGTTCGGTATATAATTGGTTTTATTATTAATTTCTTTGTTTTTTTGTTCTGAGTAACTGAACACAAATAAAATAAAATAAAATATTATCCATATGCTTATTAGTAATTAAATGAAAGTCATATTTTAGATGAATATCTTTGCAACCTCTCTTAAGTATACCAGAAAGCTGTTGAAATATTAATGCCTTAAAAAATCATTTAAGAGTTAAATTAGTTTCACTTTCAAAATGTTTTCTGTTACACAATTTAATTTACTTGACTTAATCTTGTGTGTGTGTTTATAAATACCCTATAGTATACTTTCTGTTTCTAGGTTAGAGACTGATGTTAAAAAGCTGAAAGCAGACTTACAAAGTAGCCGCAATACGGAGCAGGAGCTTCGGGTGCAGATAAATAATTTGATGGCGGGTGAAAAATCTACACGCTCAGAACTGTATCAGCTGCAGCAAGACAATGAAAATTTACAAAATAAGTAAGTCTTCAGATTTTAAAATTTGCTTGATTCTGAAGCAGCAAAATGCACATAATTTGTAATTAATTATTTTCCCATTTTCATACATATCCTGCTAAATTATTTATTTTCTTGCTTTTTCTGTATGAAATCTTTGTTGGTTTAACTTGTTCTGCTTTTTAAGGAATGATGCTAAATTTTATTGGATGGAAATATTTTCATTTTAATATATGAATTAAATTGAAATGTGTGTGTATGTTAAAATTTCAATGTTATGTATTAAAAAAAGTCATAACTGTTATGCGCCACATCAAAATGAGACACATTTTAAATATTCTCATTTTCTGCTAGAAGCTAAAATATGTAAAAGGGGATAGAATGGTTGATTTTGAGTTTTGCTTGAATTGTAAAGTTAAACATTTAAGAATTTGTAATATATCATCTATATTTAACCTCTGAATATTAATTAAAAGCATTTTGAATGTGGCAATGTGTTTTTAACTCATGAAAGGGATCCAAGTGTCCTATTTTTTGAAGTCTATTTTCCCTTAGCTTTGAATGGACACCGCCATAATTATATATTATTGGAGAGAAACACTGAAAGTGTTGTACATATCTGCACATCTAATTGGATTATTTAAAAATAATTGTCTAATGGAGGCTCAGAAAATAAGGTTAAGAATGTAAACATCTGATCACTAGAGTGGAATTTTTCTTAGCTAACTGGCAAAGACTATTCATGTTACCATAAGGGAGGTAAGTCAGACATCAATTTGTACAAGATGGCAGAAGAAGATCATGAGCTAAAATAAATAGTAGGAAATATGTTAAATTCTGCCCATAGAGAAAATACACTTGGTATTGGAGTGACAGAGGAGTGGAAGAGCAGATTCTTGACTGGTGAATCAGGTGATGAAGCTGAGAAAAGCTGAGGGAGACGAGAGGGATATCATAGATGAAAGTGAGTTGTCTACAGTTGCAGAACAAACTGTAGGCATCAACTAGGTCACAGGAAAGTAGTCATGCTATCAAGCAAGGTTACATCTCTCAGTTTAGCATCAGTGATATGATATTTTTAACAGACAAATGACTATGGCAGAATACACTAAAGGTCTGTTAATATTCACAATATTAGAAAATAATAACAGTTATAATTTTGTCCTATTTTGTGCATATGATTTTGATTATGATGATACTGACTTTGCACGGAATATTGAGTTGCTTACTGTCAATGGCAAAATGTGGACTATATCTGGATTTCATAACTATTGCAACACAGTTTTTAAAAAAATTGTGTTGTTAATGGAAGTACAGTTATGAATGCTGATGTAATTAGTTGTACAAACTTTCTTAAATTTCCATATTTGCATATGTGAATTTTCTTTAACATATCACCTTAATTATAATAATATGTGTATTCATGTAAACACACAATACAGTTACAAGTGTAAATTTTATATGTGTTGAGTTATAAATTATATGTTTTATTCACACCACACTATAACTATAAAAATAACTTTAAACTGTTTTCTGGTAGATATATAAAATATGCATAATTCTACACAAAATAAAGCAAATCCCATTGCTACAAGTTTTACCACTTTCAAAATATTTACATAATTTTATAAATATCATTATATAATAACATGATACAAAAATTAAAACAGATAGCATAAAATAATTGTTTCAGATATATTGTAAACTAATTGCTCTTTCTTTTAATACTTGAACCATGTCTGTAAGATATGTAGTTCCAGAGATGTGACATTTTACAATTTAGTCTTAATGATTTTTCATCTTTAGTTTTGAAAGTATCAGATTTGCTTGTTTATTGTTCTTCCCTCCTCACTGCTTCTTATGAATGTGAATTGAGCAATTAAAAGACTGAAGGAGAATATATCTAACCATCTTTTTAAGTATGTGATAATGATTCTGTCCTATCAGCTTAGTGAATTGCCTATGGTTTAGCTGTTGGTGTACACATTACCTTGGGTTAAACCAGAAATTGCTCTTAATGCTTTAAATATCATGGTTTGCTTGATAGACAACACGAAGCAATGTAGCAGGGTCATTAATTTAATTTATGCTTGTTTGTTTTGGTAATATAGTTTATGTTGGTATGTATGTTTTATTTATGGTGATCTTTTCTCTATACAGATTACACAATCTGGTCACAGGGCGCCAACAGGACCGTGCAGCAGTAGCAGCAATGGAACGGCGACTTACAGATGAAAAAAGAGCACGAGCAGCTGTGGAGCAGCAATTACAGAATGAGCGTAAGACAAAAAAGGCAGAGGAAGCTGCTGCAGCCCGTGCTGTAGCCATGGCAGCTGCTGCTCGGTATGTCTTTATTTAGTTTGTATGGTTAAAATATTAGCACTTTAGTTGTATTTGGAGTTAATAAAAATCTCTGCGTGATAAAAAAAATTACATAGCAAGTAAAATCTTTTAACTGTATTTTCAGACTAAGAAAGAAATTCATTTTCTAATTCTCAAATCACTAATGATTTACAGAAATTCATTTTCTGTTTCTCAAGTCTTTTATGAAATGGAAATATAAGTCTAAGAAGATTGCCCATTAAAAAGATTGATCATATAGATTAGCAAATATTTTCTCACTTTACTTTAACACTCGAACAAAGTGACACTTGGTTAGTTCATCATTTCTTCAAGACATAACTCTTTTGGCCTCAAGAGCTAAATAATTATTTTACTTAACTGTATTTTTATTACTGAGGCCAATGATTGTTGAGTATTAAATTGACTGCACAATTTGTTAGGAGATTTAAAATTTAAAGTTTCATATCCATTTTCTAGTTGTTGTAGTGGGGGTGAGCATGGGGGAATTTTACAAATGTTTAAAGGGTGAAATGTGATGTTTAGGTCGAAGGAAAAAAATTTTAAATATGTAAAAGTCTTGTGTTATAAAAATGTACTTATTTTGAATATGAATTACTGATCTTTTGTGTTTGAAATCTCATTGCTGCATGATAAATGAGCATTATTATAATAATTCAGTATTATTTTTTAAACCATTGTTATTTGTATTTGCGTTGTTTTTATGTTACTGTGTATTTAATGAAAAATGTTATTGGGCAAATAGTGTACCCAGTGGAGTGACAAACAGAATCTTTTATTTCCAGTACTCTGAGCAGCAGCAGGAGTTTTTAAGAGTATTACCACCATGTTTTGAGAGGACTTATTGTATATGAAAATATTTTATATGGTAGCATATCTCTTGGTCTGAAGTGTGTTTTGCTTTAAATAAATACACTTATACTGTGTGTCTGTCTGTGAGGATGAAATACTTCGTAATTACTCATGTCAAAAATCAATTTAGCGACATTTTCATTTCTGCACTTTATAATCACTTTTTTTTTTTTGGTTATATTTTTAACCAGATTCAATCTTGTTGTGATATCAATGGTTGAATTTCATAAATATGGGTTGCTTATATAACCTCATTTTAATTTTTATAATCACGTTTTTCCTTTTGCTAATAGTGAATTAGTATTGTTTAATTATTGACTGCATATGCAATTGACAATGATGAATGATTAAAAGTATTAACAGAGTGAATGTTTCTTAAATGCTTAATTGTAAAATAGGTGTTTTTGAATGTCATCTGACTATTTCTTTAAATAAATGATTTTCAGGGCCAGTGAATTCAGACAGCATTTGCTGCATGAAATAAAAGTATCATATTAAAACTTTAACTAGCTTAAGCCACATGTTTATTAAGTAAACCTTCTAAAGGTAGAAGAAATGTTTAGACTTTTGGCCTTCAGATGTTAGTTGTTTAAAAGTACACTTGCTTGTTTGCAGCATGTGCTGCATGCATTCTGTTGGTAAGTTAGTTTGTGTGAGGAGGTTTACTCCCAACTGGTCAGATGCATTTTTTAGTTTTCCAAGACACTTTGAACCAAATAAGTACATTTCTCTACATTCAGACATACCTTTTGCAGTGGGGAATGCACAGATAGCTGCAAAGCACGGCGTCGAGATTTAGAAAATGATGTTAAACAACTACGTCGAGATCTAAAGATCCGTGAAGACCACTTTCGACAGCTGGAAAGAGAAGTTCAGGTAAATGCTTCACACAGTAGCCAGGCCATTATAATAATAATAAAATATTTATTATTTATTTTGCAGAATTATCATCTTGGAATGAACACAAGCAATAACTCTTGGTGCTGTGTAATTCCTTTGCTGTCTTGATATTCTTTAGTCCAGACCAGCAAGCTTGATTTTTACATTTCATCTTGTAAAATAAATTATTTTTTAATTTTCAATTTAAAAAATATATATTTTTCTTGTCTGAGCAATAATAAAACAGTTAATTGAAATCCTTCTTTTATATTGAATACTGGCAGTGACATTTATTTTTTAAAATATAAAATCAATGCAATTTTTTAATTCAGAATTGCTCATTACAGTGGAGGGAATTATTTGTTTTAAATGAGGCTCTGTCTCCCAAGCAGGAACATGGCTCTACAAGTTTCATTCCTTGATGACTGAATGTTATTGCAAATAGCGAAGTTATGTTACTCCTTCCAGTATTTAGAACTAGTGTAGAAACTGCTGGAATTTGTTGTCATTTATTTCTTGTCATGTGCATATAATACATTGTTGTTACTTTCAATTCACCATTGCTTTAATGTGACTGGATGCACTACAGTATTAGGTTTACAGAAAACTTGTGACCTGAACTGTATTTCCCAATTTCTTGATTTTCTAGACATCTTTCATCCAACAAGACTGAACCTAATACTATAAACTGCTGCGTTTGAATAAACCTTATGACCATATATATAGTTCAGTTCGTATTTTGCTCTTTAAGTCATAATGAGACTATGATAAGCATTAGTAAGGTGTCTGGAGAAGAATTGATTTGCTTGCTTTTATTGCTTATTTATTGTCTTTGTGTGTCAATTTAGTCCTTGCGTCAGTATAAGGATGCACAAAAGGAGGCAGAAGTACTACTGAAAGCACTATCAGCAATGCAGGATAAGAACCTGGAGCTGGAGAACAGTCTTACAGCAGAGACAAGATTTAAGCAAGATCTTTTCTCTGCTCTGGGTGAGGAACGCCGTGTCATCAAAGTCCTTCAAAGTAAGTTGCTCTTTCATACAAGATAGCACTTTACATACACACAAACATATAAATTTCTAATGCATATGTAGATTAAATTTACACTTCATCCTATCTAATCCAGCAAACCTGAGTAGCATGCTATCTGGATTAGGTACTTTTCAGGATTTAGTGGACACAATAAGGGAAGTATAAAATGTCATAGACAATGAGATATGCCTTGAAAACCTTAAAATAATCCTTCACCATCGGTTAAATTATTTATATTTTGTTTTTAATCCAGAGATTCGTGTATCTTATGTCCTCATATTTCACACAGCTCATCTGGAAAAAAAAACCCAGTTTAATAACAAGCTGAATTTGCATAAATTTTGGATTTCCTCATTATTTTGTCACTGGATCAAAGATTGATCTGACATCTATAGCATAGACCCATTCTAAATTGTGTTTTGCATTACTTTTGTGATATACTTTCAGAGACATTTTAATAAAGTATAGAATTATTTCTGAATGATATCATTAAAATACTTTTAGTATCCTGATTAATTTTAATTATAATTTTTAAAAATAATTTGGCAATAGATCAAAATGTTGATCAAAAATAGATAAAAAAGTTGACCTGATTGAGCAAAACCAATGTCATTTTTAGATCCAGCATAATAAAACTGTCATAAATCCATAAAAAAAATCTTAGCAAATTTGATGTTGCCCAGTGTTGCAAATAAATTATTAATTGGTGGGGCAAACGCAAAATTTATAACCACTGTCAGTGAATACTTCAGATGGAAAAATGCTTATCCTTAATCAAAAACAATAAATGATCTTTTACCATTTTATTTTTTAATATTTCAATATTAAATTGACATTGAAACAATACATCAATTTTTAAAAATTACTTTGGATTTTGATTTTTTTAATTTGTTTTTATTAAACTGGATGCTGCTATCTGTATAGAGGCTGGGCTGTATAACCTCTTGACCTAGTTTTACATTTTAGTTCTTTCACCTTTATTACTGAAAAATATAGTTTCTGGATTAATTTCCATCTGTTGGATGTTTTTTTTTTATAATGTTTGATTAAGATTTGATATGTACCTAAAGATCTTCACAAAGTACTGATTGAGTTTTATTTATAAAGCTGTTATTCCATATATAAAGCATATTATGTCTCCTAAATTATTTTAACCCATTGACCTTAGCATTAATTAGATCTTTTGCATATTATGAGAGATTTTCTTATACTTTTTTCTTTACTTATACTTCCCATTATAAATGATGAAATATAAAGTTTTGGGTTTGTTTAAATGTGAAGGGGAGTACAGATATAATCTATGCTGGTTGATATTTTGCAGATACTATTCATGAAAGAGACCTGGAAATAACAGAGCTTAAATCAAAGATTGCAGAAGTAATGGCTCTGATTCCCAGCACAAGTTCCTACCAGAATCTTGGCTCAGATCGCAACTCCTCTCCACTCTTCTCTTCCAAGTTCTGCTCAGAGGACCTTGCTGTTTCTTCAGACCTCAACCCCAATGCCTCAGACTACACACCCAAGACTGCCCTTTAGAAACCCTGTCACCCCACCTTAGTGCCACACCATAGCAACAGCATACATCATGGAGTAGCAGTGGCATTACCCTCACAGCAGTTGAAAGTTACAGATATGCTCCACTCTACCCACAGATTCCACTTTTATTTGTTGCCAAATGATTGCATTTGAATATGATAAAGAAAGCCTACAGACTTTAAACTCTCGTGGAACAAAATGCTGCATATTATAACATTTAAAATATAGTGATAAGAACCAATGATTCAGTCTTAACTTCTGAAGTGGAACTGCTAAACTTACAGTTAAATAGATTATCATTTCTTCTTTCATTATCAGTAAACCATCCATGAGAATTTGTTTAGATTTTATGCTGGATTATCACTCACTTGCACAGACTATCCTGACTTAAAACATGTATATTTAAATACACACGCTCTTAATCTTAAGATATTAAAAAAATCTGTTAGGTCAGCAAAGGTGATTGAGATGATTATGGCAGTTGTGTTTTTTGTTGTTAGTTTGTTTGTGTTTCGTTTCACTGAGTATGTCCTTGGGTATTATATTTGCATGTATGCCAAAGGTTTATTTTTGTCTGGATTTTCAGTCATGGAAAAATCCTCGTATAGGGAATGTTTAAAATAATTTGTTCTTTTTTTTTTTTTGTTGGTCAAACACTGATTAGCTCAGTGTATCAATCTGATCTCACCTCAAATGCATTTTGTTTACTTCCTAATTATATTTTGCGCCTGTTTCCCCTCCGCCTCTCTAGTTTGCAGTATGTGCCATATTCTCATTGACTCCTTGAAATAAATGAAGGATTTCTTCTTTATTGCACCCACCTTCTCTTAACTAGAGAAGTCTGTATATTAACACACAGATTGGCTGGACACACTTTGAACTGAATATTTCTGTGGTCCTACTTGAGCTTTCTGCCTGATTGACATACTCTTCTGCTACATCAAAATCCTGTTTGGGCTGACTGAACATTTTCTTGTCCATGCACTGTTTATTCTTATATTTGTGCAACAGGGTAATACGCTAGCATCAATTTCAAAGGATAGACGATGCTGCTGTCTCGTCAAAAAAGATCAGCTTTACAATGGTTTTGAAGTGAACCAATCTGTCCAATGGCAGCTGATGACTTTGTCGTATCATGTTTTATTTTATGTTCCCAACCCTGTAGCCTGCTGCTTAGAGCCAACTTGCATCGATGCTGCATATGTGTTCATGACTAAAGTGCAACAGACAGATACACTGCTGGAGCTTGACAGTTCACAGACAGCATTATATGAAATATTAAATATATTACCACAATGTATGAGGCACAGATTCAAGTCAATATTATTTGAACAAATCTTGTCTTGGTTATTGTCATTTTTAATATTTATTTGTGGGGTGGGATGGGGAGGGAGGTGTGTATGTTTTTTATGGACAAGATTGTGTTTTTCTTTTATTTAGAAGCATTGCAAAATTAGCAAAATAGGATTGGGTTTTTAAAAATTAAAAAAAATAAATAAAGCCCCCCAAACACTGCTTGTTTGTAAGTCTTTTCATGGCTGAACTTACATATATTTGCATGAAATATGTAACTGTCCAGATGTGCTGCAGAAATTTATTGTTATTCTTACTGTAAGTATATTGTAAATTAGTTTATAGGTGATGTAAATTGTTTGTGGAATCTAGATAGCAGTTTATTCAAATGAAGAACTTCCTTCACTTAAGAGCATTTTATTTTTATTCTGGGCAGATCCTGACTTAGAATACAGAAAGATAGATTTATATTTGTATACTCTTTTTGTATATGTATGTATGAGTAGTGTACTGCTGCATAAGTGACTGTAGCCTTTAATAATACAACTCACCGAGGGCTCATAAGACAGCAAAATAAGATGCCACTGTTACGGGTCACATATTGTACTGGCTCTATTTTGTTAGTTTTGACAATTTTACTGCTAAAAATAGAAACTGTTCTTATACGTATAGTTCAGCTAGTCTATAAGTGAAGAGAACTTGATACAATACTGAGCCACAGTGCCGAACCAGTGAAAATGATTGCTTTTAATGAACCAATTTCTTCAATAAGTACCAAAGAAATTTCTAGCAGAGTGATAATAATTATTATGAGATAGTACAAGCTTAATTGGATCTCTTAAATTAAATTCATTTTGGTATAAATAATGGCTTCTTTTTTCTCTCTCTTTTTTCTCTCTCTTTTTCAGTAATGCTTCTTTATTTTTTTTTTAAGACTGTTATTTGGCACATCTATGTTAGGGTTTTAATAGGTTCTCCTGAAGGTGACTCTGTGCCTTGTGAACTACTTGAATTGTATGGATTTCTGTCACCCTATTACAGGTGTTTAGAAAACAGTTTGGATTTTTTTTTTTAATTGTTGTTTTATGTAAACAAACCTCAGCAGCAAAGAAATTTTTAAAAGAGAATAAGTTATATTTAGTTGGAAGCAAGTGCTGACTTATTTGAAGCTGTTTTGTTAACCACATTACAAGAAACCACAATTCATGCAAGGCTTATGGCACTTAATTATTTGGGTGAATAGACAAATTTTTAATAATAATTTAATGAATTGACTGACATTTTTGCTTGAAATGTTATACCATAGCCATTTAGAATGCAGCCCATTTGAACAGAACATTATGGTGAAATGTAATCATTCTTCATGCATGCTGTTATGTATCGGTGAATGTGCACAAAAGCTGAAAAGAAAGTATAATAAGACTTTTTCTAATAACTGATGATGTATTGTACATAAGCTGGACAAGAATTGGTGTTGTAGTTGAAAGGTATTTTTCTAACACTACCTGTACTGTGTATTGTGAAGTATATAGTGGCTGTTCTGTAACTATTTTGTCTTTGGTTTTTAGAAGTATACTTTTGTTCTTTCAGTTTCATGACTTATTTTTTCATGGATTGATTTTCACAGAAAATGTGCTAAAGGTTTTTTGTAGTATTAAATTATACTCTATTTTACAGGACTGTGGCTTGAAGTCTTACATATCAAGAAAGTTTCATTTCTAATGTGATGGTAGAATATTTATACAATAAATTAAAAAGACTAATGTATTTACAGGAAAAATTTGAAATTGATAGATTTAAGGCTGAATTTTGTAAACATTTGTTGCATTATACTTCAGTATTGTATGGGAGGGGAAAAAAAGTACAATTTCTCAAATTTGCTGTCCTGCAGTTTGCTTTGTTTTTTTTTTTTTGTTTTTTTTTTGTATTTTTTTTTTTTTTAGTATTCTGAATGAATGATAGCTATAATGAAACATATCATAAAACACAGATTTATAAAATCTCTCCATAGTTTTGTTTAGTTTTTTTATTTTCAGTTTTAAAAAGAAAAGAATAGGCTTGATATTTTAATTTGTTTATTGGTAACCAAAAATCAGAAAGATCATGCACTAAAGACAGTTTTTTTATAATTTCTTTTCTCTTTATAAATTGTGAAGCACAGTCTGAAGTAATTTGTGTTCCACCTCTCATAAATCATTTTCCAGGAATAAACATTTAGGTGCTTGTAGATAAGAGTTTCTGATAAGCATCACAAAAATAATAATGGTTTTTTTTTTAAAGACAAGACTCCATTGGCAGTCTTTTAGACACATAACTTGTTTTTATCAAGGCTTTGCCCAGCCAGCAACAGAAGGGGCACTGATCTATCAGTAGCTTGCATTGTCAGCAAGCTATAAACCAAATTTCACATATTCTGTGACATCAGAAAGTTATGTGCCTATATACTATGTATTCATTTCATACATCCTTCTAGCAATCACATTAACTGACACATTTAGAATTGACAACCTGTTTTAGGGGTGAGTGTGATGGGTTGTTTGTTTTGTGCATATTTTTAAATGTTCTTCTCCAACTCATTTTAACAGACAACAGAGTTGTCTCAGCATCTTACTGGAACATATCTGTGTTTGCATATGAACCAACCAGTCAAGAAACTGTGTTGGTAGTGCCAGCTGTGCTCGCTTGCAAGCATGTCATGTCTGTCTCTGCTGGTGAATGGCTGTTCTTTATTGGCTTTAATTTTCTTTAAGGTACTACTGTTGTTCCATGAAATGCCAGCAGCTCATTTGCATAAGGCAGTACCTGTGGCACATTATAATGAGGAACATAATTATACATCTGTGTTGGTCATTGTAGGCATTAATGTACAAAATATTTTTTAAAAATTGAAAAAAAAGGAAATAATGTGCTGGAGAACATCTTCATGAAACCAATACTCTTAAGTCTCAGCTGCTGTTTTTAAAATTATTGCAGTACTAATTGTCTGCATATAATAATCTGCCATTTTGTTGTTATGGAAATAAAGAAATTTAAAAAATAAAATAAAAACTAGACTTTTTGTGCATTTAAATCAGAGAAGTGAAAAGTAATGTCTTTTAAATTTTATTTTTGCATATGTTTTATTTTAATGTTGATTTAGTGCCTTTAAGTAGATAAAATTAATATACATTTCAAGATGTAATTGTCATGATTGTATTATGCAGAATAGCTCTTTATAGTGGATTTATTTATTTATGTTGAACTTATTTAGGAGAACTTTTTAAAAATATATTTTATATAGAGAAAAATGCTTTTGTAGGACTCCTACACATTTTGTACTTCAGAAGCTTTGACACACAAACCTGTTTGCCTACTTTCAGTGTCATTTTGCTTCATTCCCAAGTGAATGATTTTAGTGAAAAAAATTGTCACTAGTACTTATAAAATTATAAACACAAAATTATTTTAAAAGAGCTTTCAGAGATAAGAGTGTGTTTCTAAGGATTATGTTTTAGTGAAAAACAATCTATTGAGAAATGAAAACGAAGTTCTATTAGTCTTATCATTATTATTCATTGATTTAAGTTTCCATCAATAATTGCTTCTCTGCTGTCAAGGAAACTATTTTCAAAATTAAGCAACATTACATTCATTCATATAAACATGCATGCACATATCCACATTTGTAACACATTTAACAATTTCTGAGCAGTTTCAAAGTTTCTAAACATTTTATCAGGTTTAGAGGTGCTCAGTTCCTTACAGAATTTGTGGTAAGTCAAACGGTTTAAATCCATATCCCCTCATCTGACAGGTTCCTTTTTTAAGTGTACATTATTTTTGACAAGTAGTTTCTGTGGTTGCACTGGGTAATTACTCCAGTGGGCTGGAATAATAATAATGCAGCCTGCCCATGTTTTAAATTTCTTTCTCATACAGTGACAGATGTAGGCTTAGATTATCAAGTATATTAAAATAAAAATCTCATTAAGCTATTTTAACAAATTGATTAATGGTTTGTTGGATGATGACTGATTTATCAAGCTAATTATTACAAAAATCATAAGACTATTAAGAAGTAAGTGATGATTGTTATCGAATGATGGCTTTGATTTACCATAAGGAAAAGCAAAACAAGTCATTTCCTTAGGAAATGAGTAATGGTTATAATTGAATTAAGTTTGATTTATTTGTTTTCAAGGAAAAATGTAATTCTCCACCATAACAAACCTTACAATATAAAGATTTTTTCGCATACATTTATTGCCCTGATAATTATGACCACAGCCTTTTCTACTCAGCTAAGTTTGTAGTTTTTATTGTTTTTGGTGTTTTTACAATATGTGTGTGAATTCGGTCATAAATAATGGCAGATATATCTGTATTATAATGCTAAATATAGTATTATATCAGTGGGATATTTTTCCACAGCGCCATAATATTATAAACCTGTGCAAAGAATTGATTGAATTTTATATTAAAACATTTCACTGACTTTTCAGACAGCACATAATGGTATTATCTCCCCTGATGCACAAACAATTTTGTGGTGGTTGTGGTTAAATATATATATATATTAATGTAAAACGAACTATTGAAGTAATCTATACAGAAAAATATGTTAACAAAGTTCCGTGTAAGTAACATATATTAGTACAGTATTTGAAATCTTACGTGATGCTATGGCTCTTTAGTTGTGCAGTAAACTGACTTTCACCTGTTCTTGATAAGTCTATCTTTTCTACCTTGGTTGAGATGACTAATGCAGTAGAATCCATTCATGACTGAGATGACTAATGCAGTAGTATCCATTCGTGACTGAGATGACTAATGCGATCGATCGGTTCTGTCCACATCTTGCGGGTGGATACACACTATAGTTCCCTTTACCACTTTCAAACCAGGCAGCATTTCGAATGCACGAATCTGCAGCTAGGTTGCTTGGGCTATAAAAATCATGTTAGCCACTTATCTCCAGACTTGTGATAGATGCCTTCGCCTGCATGCACTGGCTAGAAACAGACCGGATGGCAAAATTATTTCCATACTGACATTTTTTTATGTTTGACGAAACAGCTCCACCACCCTTCAAACATGACACATGCAGAACCCCACCAACCTTCAAAATTGACATTCAGAATTTGACCACGCAGTGCATTTGCGCGATAGGAAACACCCCCCTTTAACATGTGTGCATAACATTTACTGACATCATGAAAAAAGGGAAATGAAAGTCTGACTCTGTTTATTCCATTAACAATAACATGTTAAGTTTGCATTCGACTTAGCTAGTGTTAGGGCGATATGTGCTTGATGTCTGCATTAGGCATAGGCCTCTCACTTTGACTGCTAGTACAACATTTAAAACAGTCTTGTGGAACTAATGCCACCTTACCAGCCCTTTTGCCTCTTTCACTTTAGACTGCTAGTACAACATTTAAAACAGTCTTGTGGAACTAATGCCACCTTACCAGCCCTTTTGCCTTTCACTTTGACTACTAGACTGCTAGAGCAACGTTGTCAATCCAGTGCCAGCGTAACCAGTAGGAGTGATCGCCACAGAACACACTGCTAAGTATGAAACCGTTACCCTGCCTGTCGGAGGTGATCTTGATTGATTTCTGCTTGATGTCCATTGCCAATGTTCGTTGATTTCGTGGGCAGTCGCAGGTCTCAGCACACTAGAGTGGAATACACTGAGAGTGATAGATGGCACGCCATGTAGATGCATATTGGCGGTGGAAGCGATTGAGTGTTTAAATATTACTAATGACTGTCGCATTGTATGATACGGGGCAGGCAAGGAAACAATGTCTTTATATTATAATTTTTTTTTAACTTCTCATGCGTATATTTGTAATTGAAATTCATTTACTCGAGCATGCATTTCAATGATATAAACAGGTCTCCTGGTAGTTTTGACTGGATCTTCTGATAGCTTTGACTGGATTTTCTCATAGCTTTGACTGGGTCTCATGATAGTTTGACTGGGTTTCATGATAGTTTTGACTGGGGCTGCTAATAGTATTGACTACGTAGGTCTCCTGTTAGTTTTGACAAAGGGATGTGGATGTGTGTGTATGCTGATAGTTTTGACATGAGCTGCTGATAGTTATTACTAGGGAGGTTTCCTAATAATTTGGACTAGGGACGTCTGCTGATAATACTGTCTCCCGATAGTTTTGACTAGGGAGATTTCCTTAATAGTTTGGACTAGGGAAGTCCGCTGATAGTACTGACTGGGTCTCCTGATAGTTTTTGACTAGGGAGGTTTCCTAATAGTTTTCTCCTGCTAGTTTTGATTAGGAGGTCTGCTGATAGTTGAGGCTAAAAACTTGCTGGCATAACTCAATGCTGGTAGTTTTGACTAGGCACTAGAAAGTCCGCTAATAGTTTTGACTGAACTGACTATGGATACTTGAATTGATTATTTTATCGTCGTCAATTCTCAAGTAACACTTAGCACCATCTCCTCTTTCAGAATAAAGAACTTTGATTTTTTTTTCTTCTCGAGAATGATTCACTGATGCAAGCTCGCTGCTGCTCTGCATTCGTTTCGCGTCTCTGTCCAGCAGTGCGTGTTAAGAAAATATTCATAAAATTAAATGAAAAATTAAGAATATATTACTTGGACGTCGGACTAATGTTCACTTCTTCTCCATGACCACCGTTTATTACCCTCTCCTCTAACTCCCTTCCCCATTCAGAAAAAAATGTTAAATAAATAATATATACTTCAGTTAATTGTGCAATATACAATTTAATTTTTAGACCAAATTAGGTTTGCGAATCACTCTCTCTCTCTCTCTCTCTCCCTCTCTCACACACACACACACTTATGAATAGATATCTTTGTTCAGTTATTTTCCTAGTGACTAAAATAGTGACAATTTTTTCACAGTCACACACACACACACACTTATGAATAGATATCTTTGTTCAGTTATTTTCCTAGTGACTAAAATAGTGACAATTTTTTCACAGTTTTGTTGTCGTCACACCAGAGGTAGATCTTCTGTATCAGTCCATTAATTGCAGACTAGTTAAGAGACTGCTTCGTATAGTAAGGGTTATAATAATTACAAGGTGGCAATTCCGCTTACTGAGATATAAAGATGAAAAACCCGTTTGTGTGAGAAGGAATAAAAAGTGCAGGTCTGCAGCTGGTAATAACAAAACGTAATGCTTAACCCCAAAGCCACTTTTACGTCTTTATTGTTATTTAGTCCTAGCCTGAAAGGAAAGAAAATTATCCAACAGTTTAATTTTTATTATGTTCGGTTTCAGATTTTTTTTTTTTTTTTTTTTTGGGGGGGATGTTATGTATTGGGTGTATTCTCTCTCTCTTCCCGCCACATTATCAACACTACTGCATGTTTGGACTTGTGTACCGATGAAGCTGTCCCGGTGTCTCTTTTGTCGATTCGGCTTGTACAGTACATACAGGTATCTTCGAAATTTTGTAGCCTACTTCAAAAATGATACCGGACTGTATCTTCAAGTTGACTAATCTTCTTCAGTCCTCGTATTTATTTTTTGTATGTAGGCCTATATCCGATCGTTTCGAACTTATAAATGATTTGTTTTTATTTTTAAAAGGAATAAATAAATAACCCCAAACACAAAGGAAAAGGGGAAAAAAAGATCTGCTTTCAAAAAGTATATTTGTAATATTTTTGTTGGTGGTTTTAAAATAAGTATATTTTTAATTAAAGCAAATGGAAAGTTATTCAGCCTAATTCATGCTCATTTTCGCATTCTTTAGAAACGGTTTGCCAAGGAAACTTCGTCTGTGAATGCACAATGTTACATTTACGAACAATTAATATTTTGATGTAATTATACTGGCTTTTGTCCTTTTTCTGCCCTCAATACTTTAAAAGTAATGATCTTTGATCGATTCAAATTTGTATTTTATTTTGAAAAAGTGTACCTTTGATTACATGATATTTACCTCGCTAAACTATGATATAATCTAGGAAGTAACTACCAACTTGTACAAATCACATTATACATGATACGGGGTAGATACGAGTTGTATCTTGTACTAAAATCAACAATTAAAAATATTTATAAAAAACACGCGAAAACATACAAGCAACCATGGATTTCTAAGTCGCAAAATACTTAGACTGTCAATTGTAACAGTCTTGCAAAATATACAGTGTTTCAAATGCATACTTTCTATCATAGAAGTGTAATACAAAATTATGGTCTTAATATAACTCAAAGTGGTTTGAAATACATAGCTCTCTCCCATAGAAGTGTAATACAAAATTATGGTCTTAAAACTTAATATAACTCAAAGTGGTTTGAAATACATAGCTCTCTCCCATAGAAGTGTAATACAAAATTATGGTCTTAATATAACTGAAAGTGGTTTTAAAAAATGTATAGTCTTCTACCTTTGAATGTGTAACGCAGGGGTGCAGAATATATGGCCTTAAAAATCAAGTGAACAAAAATCCCATAAATCACGAAAACCAGATATTTCAGTAGTGTCAATATCTGTAAACGTTCTGGCAAACTTTTAAGAAAACAGCAACTATTATAAATTTTATTATTTTAGGGTTAAAAGTGGAATATAAACCAAAGCTCTCGTTCATGCACAAAATTTCTACATGACGACACAAAATGGCGAAAATGCTCTGGCTACATTGCAGTCAAGGTAGTTCTTTGTTCCGCGTACAGTTAAAGGCATGCAATAGCATGAAACATTCGTGATGAGTTCGGTTTTCTTTTGTCAAGTGTCCTACAATGGCTTTGGGGTCATCTATGTCGTCATCAAGCTCGTTTATGTACAATGGTAACTTCGAAAATTTCGTAGAAACACGTTCTTTGGATCGCCAGCAAAATCTAAAACTAGGCTCATTTGCATGCACGGTTGACCTAGATTCCTCTTGGTCTTGATAGAGATGCGCAATATATAGCTATTTACCTCATAAATATTAAGTTGCTCACAAAGGAATAAAATGTAGCCATGCAGAACTTCTAATACAGAATTAGAAGTTATAGTACGAAATGTATTACTCTCTCTCTCTCTACCTTAGAAGTTGCAAGTTGTAACTCAGTGATGAAAACAAAACACATCCGTCATACACGCGTTAATAATTACAGTATATTTGTTTTGTATGTGTTATAATACATAATTTACCACTTTTCACGAAGGTAATATAATTATAGAAAGTATTATATATGCCTTAAACTAAACGAGATAACGGAAACATTCCACAGCATCCATTAAAAAAAAAAAGACTGATGCACAAAAAAGACTATTCGAATATGTTTGGTTTTTTTTATAGAAAATAAATTGTATTTCTTATGGCCGAACGATTTAGCAGGCAGGAGATGCCTCTGAGGAGTTCACTTACAAGATGGCTGCTGTTATTTATTTAATTATTTAGTTATTCGTTAAATAGATCAATCGGCAGAAGGTTGACAGTGCAGCCTTTGTAGATTTTATGAATCGATATTAGAGTCAATTCGAACTAGACGTGAAGAGAATGGCAAGGCAGTTACCTTTGTTGTCAAGGATTTAGTTATAGAGTTCAGGCTCAAGCTAAGAATTTACACTGTGTGACATCACACGCCCAAACTCACATCAAAGAGATTGTATACTAAGAATATACAATGTGCTCACTGATATTGCATGTTTGTAAATGCTTAAAATCTGTCGTACCGTTCATTGTTTTCGCAGGTGGTTCTATGATGCGGTCAGTGTTTTTTTTTTTTTTATTATCAAAGTTTCTCGATATTATTTTTCAGGTCTGCGTAATATTTATTTTCTAAGGGTCATTTGACTAAACACCTGACATTATTCTTCATATTCAATTAGTGTAATATATTTATACTTAACGTCCTTTGAAAAGCTAAATGACAACTTCATACATTAAACTGTACAGTGTTTATCTTTATAGTATCAATGTCCATGTAGTATTTTGTATACTGAACCTAATTTGAAAAGCTGTTGCATCTTTTATCATTATATTGCACAAGTGCTCTTTATATAAAATACTTATAAACTTAAGTCATTTGAATAACCAAGTTACATCTGTATGCATTGTATTGCGCAATGTCTGTGTGATATCTATATAGTTAACGTCATTTGAAAAGCCAGGTTATATCTTTATGCATCAAAGTGTATATTACCTGTCTGAATTTACTTAAACGTCATCTTTACACATAAGGCACCATAGTACATTGTCTCTTTGAAATCTATAGTTAATATAATTTGAAATGCAAGGTACATCCTTGTACATTATAGACTGTGTGGCATATATATATTACAGAATGACATTTATATTTTTATATCAGTAGGTGGTTACAATTATTTTTTCATACTGTATAGTTATTAAGGATTTAGAATTTTCGTGTTGCGGCAATAGTCACTGTTGTACAGAGTGGGCCAAAGTAGGTATATAGTATTTTTTTTTTCACTTTTAATTTCTGTTAGTCATTCGTGTTTGTAATCCCACCTATAGTCCTGTTACTAAGTTAAACATTTCATGACATTATTAATAAACCTAAGGTAAAAGAATTAATAAAATAAATGCCATGATCCGACCAGTACTGTATACCTACTTTTTAGGCCCACCATGTATATTAAATGAAATTAAAATGTTTGTTGAACGATTCGGTTGTATCACCATTGTCAGCTTTTGCTTAAAAAGTGTTTTTAATAGATTAAAAAATACACATATAATATTTGCATATATATTTAATTACTTTCGTTACACCATGGTGTCTCTCTCTCTCTTGCAGGCGATGATATGGACACGAAATATTGATTGGCTTGTTTTACCTTGAAAAATTCCTTGATACGCTACTGTTTATTTACCCGCGAGATTAGGCGTTGTGCAGTCGCTTTAAAAAAAAAAAAGATTGTCGGATAGTTGTGATTGGTTGAAATCGAATTTGTCTTTACGGCGGCCTTTACTCGTTTGGTTTTAGTGTGTCTAAATCAGGTGGTATACAACTTACTAAATTTAGTTAATCTCTTTTAGAGGAAAGAAGGAAAACTGACGGACCTATTATCTTAGCAATATACTTCTAACATAAAACTCTATTTCTGTACTATTTGTTTTCAATGATAACTTCGACAGTCGCGATGCGAGTGGCACAACTCTTGGCGACTTGATGTTGTCGCCGTCTGGGAATGTACGACTATTGGAACAGCCACACCTTTCGCGGTTTGGTTTGTTGCGCGTGGGCCTGTATAACAGCAGTGTATTTGCTGAAAACGTTTGATAATGGCCGCGGTAGTTCTGAAACAAACTTGCTCACGGTGAAACAGAACGTTCGATGATATGTTAAGCAACGAACTATCGCATTTATAATATTTTTCCAACATGTAGCGAAAACCTATCTTGACGAAGCCGTCATGCCACTGGCTGAACGAACTATTGAGCCCATCTACCTGGGCCGGCGACCGTTGAAAGGGGACGAAACAGGTGAGAATATAGTACTTGTCGCAGTAGCGCACAATGCAGTGTTGGGAGCCCTTGTCCAGCTGGCCAGTCTCGTTCGGCACGCCGATGACCTTTTTTGTGATCTTGCCGACGAGTGTCAGAGTGTGTTTGAGAAGACGGAAAGGATTATTCAGAAGGTCAGGCGCGTCAAAGACGGCATCGGACAATTAGAGTCCAAGAAAGTCAAAATACGTAAGTTTGAAATTTGTCTTTCAGTTCACCCCTCTTTAATTGCTAGAGGGTAGCTATTTTCACTTAAAAACAACAGCAACAAAAATTATATCTAGGTCTATCTTGCGAACCTCGATCAATAGCTGTATTCATATTTTATTTATTATCAGCAACGAATGCAGTTACATAAACATCCTGCAAGTGTAGTTTGGATGCCCCCTTCCCCGGAAGCTCAGCTGTCCGAAAGACACTTTATCGATCGTTGTTCTTTCTCTGTATCCTAGTTCCTAGTCGAACCTCTCCAACATAATAACAGTCGATCTCCATCGATCTTTCTTTCGACAAAATAAATAAATAATAATAATCTCCACTTTGATCAGCGCGCGATACTTCTCAGTCATTGTCTTGGAGCGGCTCAGCGCTGGAGCTACGCTTGTCTGACATAATGCTCCTGACTCTTCCGGTAATCAGAAGACTTCCCTTCTTTCATTACCCCAACCCCACCCCGCTTCTCTCTCCCATCTATCCCGACTCCTTCCTTATTTACGCTTCAGCAATGTCCTTTCTGTCACTCTAGTTTCACCTCTTTTTATAGACCCTATCTCGAGTATCAGTCGAGTTTTTATTATCACTTACTTTGGTTATAAAGCTCTCTTATTAGCATTTTTTTAAAGTCTATTTTCCACCACCCACCTTTTCTGTTATTGATTGTAAGCTTCCCGTCCCGAGCATGGTTTGCGGGCGTTGGCTGGCAGTTTTCACTTGTCACCAAGCGTGTAGTAGTTTGTCAGACTTCTAAATGGGGGTTTGGGCGGAGTATTAAATTTATTTTGTTGATTTGTCAGAATTATGATTTAGCTTACCTGCACTGCTCAGCACGTTCCGAATTTGTGCACATCACCATTTGTAAGAGGGCTTTTCGTTGTTTGCATATACGTACATATTTCAGATTGTAATGTCTTTTTAATAAAAATAATAATAACCCATGTGTTTGCAGTCAAATGATTGTAGACTGAGTTATTATTTTTCTTATATTTATATGAAATCATAATATATATTTTATTCATGAAAACTTACTTTAAAAGGTTTTAAAAACTGATCAAATTTTGTTGAGTTTCTTTAGCATTTTTAAAGTTTTCTGTTGGGGGGAGGGGGAATCATAATTATGTATCTAACAAACAATGACACATGTGCACTTAGTCCTGCATTTTTATTTGACAATGCCAGGATTGTAAATGTGAACAATTAAACTAATGATAAGTAACTTGTTTGATTCACAAGACCCTAACATTTAAGGTTTGGATTAAATCTGGTAAAAGTAGAAATAAGTGTCAGTAAGTTTTGTATTAATTGTGCATATTTTCTTTCGGATATAAATTTTACTTTTGTGTATTTTGAAATATATATATTTAAAATATTTCTACTGAGCATATACTGAGTATTTTCTTTAAAAAATATTTATATGGAATCAATTTGAAGTAGACTGTTAGTTTCTGGTATAAAAATAAATATTTATTAGACTAGTGGTTTAATTAAAAAAATAAACTTTCTTTAAGTCTTATTTGGTGTTGTCTTTGGGGCAATATATTTCATGCATCTCATTTTTTTTCCTTCTAAAGTGAGGATTATTTTAAGCAACAGGAACACTGCAGTAATCTTCTCATTTTGTAATTGTAACACTTCCTGTTGTAATGACCTTATTTTCATTTATTTTTTCTTAGGCTTCTTTTGTTTACTCAGACTGTTAGCAATCAGTGTCCTAAAGCTCAGAATACTGTTTATACATGTGATAAATTTGTGTTTTTGTAATTCACCACCACTACCACCACCACCACCACCCCACACATTCATTCCTACTACAGTGTGTGATTAAAGTTACTGAAAGTTTCTGTAGAAGTTTATTGTCCTTTTCAAGTTTAAATGGTTAAACTGTAATCCTCACTGCATGTAACTAGAAGCAAAACTAGTGCATTTTTACACTATTTTGCATCTTGAGAATGATCTGAAAATGCAAAAGCTGATCAAAATTGGCAGAAGAATTTCCATTTGACATAATTATGTTATATAATTTAAAGTAATTTAGAATTAGAAATTTATACAGCCTGATTGGAGTTATTGACTTGCTACAGTATTTTTAAAAATGTATCTAATCATTTTTGCCAGTGTGTTGACATTTTGTCTGCTATAAACAGTTTTGTCTTGTATCAAGAGGACATTTTTTAAGTTGTGTGAATATCAGTTATTATTGCTTACAGAGGCCTTGGATTTGATAAAAGTGAATCTTATAAAACTGCTCTTGAATTTCAAAAACATTGCTAGTCATCCTTTTCCCATAGTGAAGAAAGTACCTTTGACTGTGTGTGTGTGTCTAATGAGGTACTGAATTATTATTGGATCCTACTTTGTGTGTGTATCTAGTGAAGTACTGAATTATTAAGTGTTACAGTGTGTGTGTGTGTATGTGAGAGAGAGAAACAAATCTAAAAGCTATTGTCAGTCAACCTTTCTACAGTTATATTAAAGAAAGTGCCATGGACAAAGAAGAAAATAAAACAAAGCAAAAAGCTCTAATGCATTTTAGAAAATATTTCTAACAAAATTAAATAGATGACCTAGAGTTGGCACCTTAGCTGTGAAATAGGATAGTTGTTATTTTTGTGTGTGCACATAGTTGACCTTCAGATTATTGCTTGCTATTTATGAACACACTGCTTTTTGGTGCTTTGGATAAAGCAGTCTTGGGTGCTTTTGGTTGTTTTTTTTTAATCTCCCAAAATAACCTTTTATAGCAATGTTACCCTTGGAGAATCTACTTCCGCATTTCAAACAATTTAAATGGATTAAAATGGAACGCTAGCATAAAAAGAAAGTTAGCTTTGTTTTCACAAAGTAAAAACTGTAAATTGAGTGTGTTTGGGTGGGGACTAATCACTCTTGCTAATTTTCCACAGCTATGTCCCAAATCCCAAATTTGGGATTTGAGACATTTTACGATAAATGCAAACCAAGTGAGGATCTTAATTAACGCACTCTGTGCGCACATTTAACCAATTATCATGAATACGAACCATGTAAGGATCTTGACGCATACTGCACACGTAAAGTTATTCTCATTCTTGCCTATTACTCAGTGAATTGCATGGTGTTACAAGTGTTTTGATCCTCAGACAGGTAGTGAAGTACATTGCTCACTGACTTAGGTCGTGTTACACGTGTATTTATCCTCAGATATGTAGTGATGTACATTGCTCAGTGACTTGGGTCACACAGATTATAGCAAATCAGCGTTGTGTTCATTAATCGTGGCACATCAATATTTATCCAATCAGTGACTTTGACTGTTGTGGCGTGGCATTATAGTATTGTTTAAAAAACAAAATCTGAACCAATCTGACCAGACTGTATTGTAAAGTCAGGCGATTTTCAGTCAAGTCAGTGTTGAGAAAAGCCTACAACCAAATTGTTTCTGCTGACCAGACTGACCACTAACTGAATATATGCCAATGCAGCATTTCCAAAGCTGGACGAGGCCGGTAGTTAGACTATCAAACGTATACTTTCCCAGTCTCTTATGCATATTAAAAGAATTATTTGTAAAAATATAGACAAAAATACGTTCCAGTCAGCAGTGACTGGGGGCAAAATGACACTACATAGCATACGTGACCAAAGCACTGGATGGAGTATGGGATTGGTCATGATTATGATCAAATGTCGATTATTATATCCAGGTAGAGCATTTTTGTAATAGCATGTGTCGCTTCTGACTTTAAAAAGAAAAGGAAAAACCCTTGAGATTAAAATTCGGCTGTCAGCGAAGCCCATAAAGTGCAGAGTGATCATTAACTATTTTGTTAGCGCCACCTCACCCCACCCCACCCCCGCCGGCATTGAATTCCAGTGACTACTTTCGACCGCTGGCTGTAATCAGTTTACAGAGGCTGAGTCCGCTAGTCATGTATGAATGGAAGATGAAAATGAAAAAAGAACCCACTGGTCTAAGCTGGTTCACAGAGGCAGATCCCGGTTATCTCTTGTATACTATCAACTGTTGAATAAATTATTGTAGTACCTATTTCCCTAAGACTAGGTTAGCTTGATCATCTACCTTTCTCATTTGTTTGGTGAAGAAATTGTTGTAAAGCTGATTTGTTTTGCTTTCCTATTACGCCAACAGCTCTTTTACAACGTCATAACGCACACAATCACTGTAAACACAATTAAAAAAACATTTTAAATCCTCAATCATTCGTATTACATTAGTAGGCAGTAGTTGTATGGTTGTAAAGAGTTATTTTTCTTTTTTCATTTGAGAGAAAATGAGCCATATGAATTCATTGCGTACCTAGCGGTTTTATGTCATTACTCAAGGAACATTTACATTAGTGGGCAGTGGTTGTAAAGAGTTATTTCTCATGTTTCATTTGAGACAAAATGAATCATAGGAATTCATTGCGTACCTAGCGGTTTTACATCATTACTAAAGGAACTAAAAACACGTGGGACCCATTTTCTAAGGACACTTAGAGGGGAAACAACTCTAGTTTTATAAATAGTTTCCGTTGAAATCAGATCCATTGTTTGATTACCAGAATAGATAGCCTCGCACTGTACATCCAGAATCACAGACTCTGATTAGACAACGGTGCAAAAAATAAATTCCACACCTACTCTGATTGGACAACTGTGCACACACAAAAAATCAACACTTACTCTGATTTAGAAAACTGTGTAAAAATAAATCCACACCTACTTTGATAAGAAAGACAACTGTGAAAAAAATCTACACCTACTTTAATTAAACAGATATGCAAACAGCCACAAAATCTCTGGTTTACTCATACAGACTCTGACTCGACAAATGGTCGATCATCCAGTCTAGTTAGACTGTTGCTAGAAACTCTGTTTAGACCAATACTGAACACCACAGAGACTGGTTAGACAAATACTGAACACCCACAGAGACTGGTTAGACATATTACTCCAGCATCCACAAATATATTTGTTATTCCAGTTAGCTTTTTGCTGTCTATGGTAATATATTCTAAGCAGGTCACGTCGACCATGAATGTAGTTGTCAGTCAGCAGAAACTAAATACTTTTTAAAATGCTAGTTTATTATTATATTTTCCCACTGTGACTTAGGATTGCTGTTATCAACAACCCCACCCACCAACCAAAAAATCCACACTAAAGTTCCCAAAACCCAAACAAAAAGCACCTTCCCAACAACACCAAAGGAAAATAAATAAGTAAAAAAAAAATTTTTTAAATCAACGTGACTCGAGTTTGTGACACATAGTTGGCCATATGCCGCTTTCTTAACCACTGTTAATGTAAAAAAGGTGTTTGAACATATGTGTCACGGCTGTAAAATCAACAATATCGGAGTAATCTGTCAATAAACGTTTTGCTTAGTAGAATTTTTTTTCTTCTGACTTAACTGCATTTGTATAGGATCAATTTCTGTTAAATCCAGAAGCATTACTGATATTCAGTAATTAGTCTCTTGTGTGTGATGACCTGTGTAACATTTAAAAAAATGTGTTTTAAAGCTGTATTTGAGTGACTGGATTGTGCTATATTTAAACGAGAAAACTGTTGATCTGTTCAGCATGTTACTGTTTGAATTACTAAATTCTGCTAGTTCATTGACTGAGTTGTGCTGTATTAAAAAAAAACTGAACTGTGCTTTATGTGTGTATGAAATACCGAACCAGGTTATCGTATGTTTAGTTTGTAATGAGACAGAATCAGAATATTTGTAAATTGTTACAGTGTAGTTAATGAGGACGACTGATAACATTGAATACGAGTAAACATTATTACAGTAATCTTATATGTCCTCGTTCTAGCCTCCAAAAACATTGTGACGATCCTAACGCTGCGTTATTTGTTAACATCGGAACTTTGTTTCAGTTATAGACCTATATTTGAAATATACAGAACACAAGACTCTATTTCAGTTAGGTCCTAATGCTATGTTAATTGTGAATATACAGAACTTCGGAACTCTATTTCAGTTACAGCCCTATATTTGTAAAATCCAGAACATTAAGGGTGTATTTCAGTTACAGTCCTACATTTATAAATATACAGAACATCAAAACTATTTCAGTTCCTGTCCAATATGTATAAATATACAGAACATCAAGACTAATTCAATTACTGTCCTATATTTATAAATATACAGAACAGCTATAAATTTCAGTTACAAAAAGTCCTCTATTTGTAAATATACAGAACATCAAGGCTCTACTTGAGTTACAGTAGTAATGCTATGTTAATTGTAAATATCCAGAACATTAGATCTCTGTTTCAGTGGCAGTCCTAACGTTATACTATTTTTAAATATGCAAAACGCTGGAACTCTGTTTCAGTTACAGATTGCGGTGTAGTTACCCACTTTAGGATACTGTGTTCGTGCGGTGAGGACCAATAGCTATTTATGGACATATTTTATAAATCCATGAACTTCAGACACAATTGGGATTTAATGCTCATAACTGAATTGACCCCACTTAATTGCAGGGCCACAAGACGATTTATCTCTCCTACGAAATGGAATAAAAACCGCTATGAGGTTCCGCGATTAGCAGAGATAACTAATTTTCAAAGAATACAAGGCAAACATTTCTTTTGTGTGTGTGCGTAGACACCTGTTTTTGTTGTTGCTGTATTGGTCATTATTAATTTGTTCCAGGTGTAGAATTGCTGTCAATATCGAAGTAGGTTCGGGAGTATTGCATAATTCACAAAAGAGCGCTGCATGCAGAGGGAAAGTATCATTTTTGATCGACCTGTCATTCCACACTACATTGTTCGATCGACCCGCCATTCACACTACATTGTTCGATCGACTCTCTATCCATCATTTCTATTTCTGTATCCTGTGCATTTAATTAGGGCGTGCTCAATGCACTCTAAAAGCTTTCCATTCAAGCTCACCCGATTGTCTGTTAAAATGAATTGCAATTTAGTATTCTCGTTTCATGGCATTCCATTTTATTTAGCTACTAAATGCAATTCAGCAGCAATTTTTTTCTTTCTCCTTTTCTCCCCCCTTCCTCCCTCAAGACACGAAGAGTGAAATGTTTGCGACAAGAGAACCCATAGACCTCCAAATTATTACGACTCCTGTTAACATTAATCCTGTGCATTGATTTTTTTAAAATGATGAACGGGTTCATAGATATCCGTTTTGTCTACAGTGAACGGTTCATAGATATCCGTTTTGTCTACAGTGAACGGTTCATGGACAGCCGTTTTGTCTACTCTGAACATATCAGGACATCGATAATGCAGAGGACGGTGAAATCAGGAGTTTTTTGTTGTTTTTCTTTTTTAAATTTTAAACTGCTGCAACCATTCGTAACAATATCAATCTCAATCGAGCGGGCTGGGTATATTACTTACCTTATAAGATCATTACCGAGCCTTATGTTCACAGCAGTTGCAAATGTTTCTGTGAGTGGAAAACTTCTTACTAAAGGAGAAGACAAATCTGTCTTTAATCTCTATTTAGCGAGTCCCCATCCACCCACTTTCTTCTTCGACATTGTCAATATGCGTAAGGAGGTTGTCATGGGTTGAGGCAAATTATGCCTATTTAATTAACAATTTAAAAAAAATTGATGCATTCCATTTTTCTATAATGTATATTATTGTTCATTTCACCTATAATGCAAATAGGGCCATTAAATACATGGTTTGTTTTCACATACTCTAAATATTTAGGACAGTGACCGCCAAGCAATGGATGAGTCAGTGGAAATAACGCGTTTGCGGTTCACATACTGATGTGTATTTTGCCTCTGACTCAGTCTGGGTTTTTGAAAAGCATAGCAGCGGTTAGCCTATAAATGGAGTGGACCACATTAAAAGTTAATACCAGCGCGAAAGCGGCGGAAGCCGGAAGCGCCCCCTACACTCCATCCAAAAGTTATCCACTAGAGTTGTGCCAATGACCAGGGGCCAGTAGATTCATCGTTGGAGCTGTTTCCCAGAGCCAAATTAATAATTTGAAATCCTGATGTTGAGACGGGTTTGCTAAACATTAACTGGTGCATAACTGGTCAATAAATCTATGAAATCAACAATCAAATATATATATGACAAATACAATTAAATAGATTACTAGATATCAATATTCAAGAACCCACGTTTGGATAATTTTGTTATAAATACACGTGTTCCCTAGCAATACCACTTGAGTTGAATTGTTTACCTTTACTAGTATAAATAACAGCTTAACTTGAGCTGGGATTATTATTTACCATGTTAATAAATAAGACTTATCGAGCCGTGTGTTTCCTAGCAATAGCACTGGAGTTGAACTATTATTTACCTTGTTTGTATAAATAACAACTTAACTTGAACTGGACTGTACATTTGTTAGTATAAAGAACAGTTTAACATGAGCTGGACTGTACATTTGTTAGTATAAAGAACAGCTTAACATGAGCTGGAATTTGTTAGTATAAAGAACAGCTTAACATGAGCTGGACTGTACATTTGTTAGTATAAAGAACAGCTTAACATGAGCTGGAATTTGTTAGTATAAAGAACAGCTTAACATGAGCTGGACTGTACATTTGTTAGTATAAAGAACAGCTTAACATGAGCTGGACTGTACATTTGTTAGTATAAAGAACAGCTTAACATGAGCTGGACTGTACATTTGTTAGTATAAAGAACAGCTTAACAAGAGCTGGACTGTACATTTGTTAGTATAAAGAACAGCTTAACTTGAGCTGGACTATTTATTAACTTTAGTTAGGAATAACATCGTTACCAATCCTTGAGTTTCCAGCAGTAGCAAATTTAATTGAACTGTGTGCTGTTTATTTTTATTTTTATTTTTGGGAAAATAACACGTTATTGGTCATTGTTTTGTGTTTATAGCAACTTTAACCTAGCTGAGCGATTACTGTCATTAGCTGTAAGTAATACAGCTTTTACACGGTTCTTTCTTGAATAGACTGCAATAGCAATATTAACTGAGATGGATGGGCAATTTATGACAATTACTGTAAATAATATGGTTGTTTTTTTTTCATGGCCCTTTCTTGTGTAGACCGCAATAATAATATTAAGGTGGGTGGCAGTTTATGACAGCTATAAATAATACGGTGTTGTTTTTCTTTCATGACCCATTCTTGCGTGGACCGCAGTGACAATATTAACTGAGCTGGGCAGTTTATGAAATTAGCTGTAAATAATACGGTGTGGTTTTTCTTTCATGACCCATTCTTGTGTGGACCGCAATAACAATATTAACTGAACTGGGCAGTTTATGACATTAACTGTAAATAATATGGTTTTTAGATGACCCTTTGTTGCGTAGACTGCAATAATACTGTTAAACAGAGTTGGGCTTGTTGAAGTTAGGTACATTAAAAGTAGCTTTTGGATTTGTTAAAAATCGACGTGTAGAGTTGCTGTACTGCTACTTGCCTCAATTATTTATCTCTTGATGGGCGGTCTTATTTCTGTGTAATCATTGTTGAAAGTGAATACAGTTCCTTGATGCTGTACCGAGGATGTCTTTTTAGAGCACGAGATGAATAAAAACAAGGTTCCCCATTCATTTTATATTTTATTTGGTAAATTTCAAGGGAGGGTTGTGTGTTTACCGAAGCCGTAAATTACTGTCTTTCTTTCTCTCCTCTCTCGCAGCTTCTCATCCTCTGTCATAATTATATCCTTTCCCCTCATCTCACCCATCTCTTTCTCCTCATAATCATATCCTCTTTCTTTATTTCTAATCTCGCAGCTTCTCATGATGCCTTCGTTTATTTTTCCTCCTTGTCCCATCTATCTATTTCTCCTCCTGTTCTCTTTCTTTTCTCTCTGTGTCCATATATTTGTCTCTTTGTCTCACTCTCTCTTTTCCCCGTTTCCTCTTTCTTTTTCATTTCTCTCGCATCTTCTCATCCTGTCTCCATATATCTTTTCCTTTATCTCACCCTTCTCCATTTTTCTCATTTTTTCCACGTCATCTTATCCTGCCTCCACATATCTTTTCTCCTGATCTCCTTTTATCTTTCCCCCTTCTTTCTCCTCCTGTCCTCTTTCTCTCCTCTCTCTTAGCTTATCATTCTGTCTCCATTTATAATTTCCCCTCATCCCTCTTTCTGTCCTCTCTCACATCTTATCAGTCTGCCTCCATTTATTTTTTTCTCATTGTCTCCACACATATTTTTCTCCTCAGCTTTGCTCCCTATCTGTCTTTATACCACCACCCCCTCTTCCTTCTCTCCACTTTTGAAAAATCACCCCTCTCTTTTATCTTGCTTTTCTTTATTTTTTCTCCCCCTTTGTGTTTCTTGCTCTGTTTTCTCCTTTTCTTCACTCATGTCCGCTTTGTATGTACTGAGTATATATAATCAGAACCAATGCAAATGTACGCTTTCAATTTAGAATTGATTAAATATAATGCTATCCTCCATGTTTAACATTTACGGCCTTCAGAATTGCTCTCGTCACGAATGGGATAGGCGACGCTGACTGCTTTATAAGTGGCAGTCGTGTGACATTTGCTTGATGCAAACGGTCGTGAACCAGCTATGAAGGTCTGCCTGTCTTTAGTTTGATGTTTGCAATTATGCTGACAGGTTGTCATTTACGTGAATTCTTTCATGAAAGCTGCAGTAGTTAAAACAATTTGACTAATATGCATACTTAATCTTTGGATAGTATTGCATGTTTTAAAATAGGATGGTGTACGTCTGTGGGGAGATAACAAAAAATCCACGCATCATAAGAGATAACAGTTTATTGTTTTTAACCTGATTCCATTCTTGGATGTGCTGTTATAAAACAATTATTACTACCCGCAAAGATAGAATCAGTGAATGTTTGCAATTGGACCATGGTTAAACAGACGCATTGTTTAATCACTAAATCAGTGTTGTAAGTGGACCGTGGTTAAGCTTATATATATCTTCTGTAATAGTATTACAGTGAATTAGTTATAATGGTTATTGAAACATATTGCCGTCAATAAATACTGGCGGTTTTACTGTACATTTTACACACATGTGGCTTCCTCCCTATATTACCCCCCAAAAAAAACAACAAAAAACCAACCAAACAAAAAAACAGAAAAGAAAAAGAAGAAAAAGTAATGTATTTACTTCGCTCACTCGCGTTCTCCTTCCTACCTCATCTATTTTATTCCTTTTATCGCTACTATTCTCTTCCCAACTGAAATGGTGTATTTAAATGGAGATGATAATTTAATAATTGCAAATAGTGTATATTCTTTTTTTGTTCGTACGAGTCATACAAGTGACCTGTAGTGATAATTTACTTAGTGGTACAGAATCTATATGGAATAGTATATTGACTTACACGTTACACTGTTCATTCAACATACCCATATGCAACATTATATTGATTTTATAGTTACTCTGACGTTTCTTTGTACTTACAGTTAGGACGAGTATTTCCCGAATGACTAATGGGGTAGTATGATTTGTATAATTAATAACTTACTTTATATTATCCGCATGTGCCGATGCTTTTATCTTCTCGATCCCCGCATCATTTATTTTAGCACTTATGGTTATCTTGACCTCTATCCGTAATATGGATTTATGAGGGCAAATACCCACAGTGTGAATAATTATAATCACTGACGGTTAAAGCAGTTAGCAGTATTATTGCGAAACAAAAAGAAAACAAATTACGAATGACTGAATTCAACATACAATAATTAAAATTTTAAAATGAATCTCCTGCGACCTGTAGCCTGCACTGTTTGTGTGCCTTTCATTGGCGGCTAATAGCGGAATTTAACGGTGCAATTTCTATTTACTGCTTCTACTCTGGCTAATGTTGTTTATGTATTTGAAATTGTTCAACTTTGTTTTATTAAATAAATAGCTTAGTGTGAAAAAGTCAGCTGACGTTTGCATGTTCCCTGACGTGTAGTTTACGTGGTCCCTTCAGCAAGCCATGTTGTGTCTGCTCACAGCCCGCAGTGAACTGACTTTCTCATTTGATATATGTTTTTCATTCCCAGTAGAGAGCGTTTTGTTCCCTATAGAGTATAGAGTATAGAACTTGCTTTGGTCTTAGGTGAATCCTTATTGCTATAGCTCTTCCTACGAACTTCAAGCTTTCTTCGTAAGTTCGAAAGATTTTCTCACAACCTCCAGTGAATATCAGAGCCTTGAAGCTTCTGTTTAATAAAACTTCCGCACATGTACATGTTTTTTCGTATTACCTCTTTAGAAATTGTTACATTGCTTTGAGTTATGTTAATGACGACAATCTTGGGTAGTATAACTATAGGTCACTCCTATACAATTGCTGTACTCTATGACATTGCCTAGGTTTTTTGTTGTTGTATTCTTACCTCTTGTAGAAATTGCTATATTGCTTTGAGTCATGTTATTGACAATCTTGGGTGGCACATGTTACCATACAATTGCTGAATTCTCTGACATTGTTACACATTTTATATAGTATGACATTGAGTCTTAATTGTCCCTTGTTCTTCATCAGTCTCATGACAGAAAGAATAATTCTACGCCTTGTTCTATAGGATATTTTCTGGAACATTTTGGGGGTTATTAAAAGCAAGTGGTTTGATAGCGCTGGTGTGCAACAATGTCCTTTATGAAACCCCAGAGAGGTAACGAAAGACATTGTGGTCACTCTGTGTACATAGTTATTCTCCTTTCTGTAGTACTTATTTTTTTTTTTTACCCTTCACCAAAAAAAAAATTAAAAAAAAATGGTGACATTTCATTTATTGCCATTGCATGAACATTTCACATTTCATTTGTTTCCATAAAGTAATTAATTATATATAATTTAATTCTCTTCTTTAGCAAAAGATAAATTTACCCTCACTTAGTTTGAGTGAAAGTAATGTTGAAATAACGTACAACTCCTTAAAATATTTACTGTTTCCAAAAAGTATTGTTTCTCCAGTTAAAAGAAAAATGTATTCTGGAATGTTTAGAAATCTGACTTTATACATTGATTCAGAGTGACAGTTTTGTGTTCGAAACGTGAAGCATCTCTCAGTATCCAGTTTTCTTTACCTTTGTTCAACTTTTTCCAGTTTTGTCAGACAGGTGTTTTGTGGGAAGTTGAGTGGTTTAGCATTACTACCAGCGTTCACTTTTTACACATCTCTCAGTATCCAGTTTTCTTTACCTTTGTTCAGATAACTTTTTCCAGTTTTGTCAGACAGGTGTTTTGTGGGAAGTTGAGTGGTTTAGCATTACTACCAGCGTTCACTTTTTACACTAACTGGTAGGACGGGAGTTTTACTTTTGATTTCTCTTCATTACGTATTTCTGAGTCCTAATCTTTGGTTAACCATTCGCCGTTAGCTTCTCTTGCTTTTCATTTCTCATTGTTCAAATAGCACATTGTGACTGCCACTAATTGCTAGTTAATTACTTTAGTTCACATGCTATCATCTTCATCCTTCCATACCAGCTTATATCCTCGCAAATTATTCATACTAAATAAAATGTTCGATATATTAAATTCAAGTCATGTCATGTATTTCTATCAATACTAAGTAAATTTATAGAGTAGTATATAGACTTTTCACTGATAATGTTATACAATAATGGATAATTATGTTGATTTTACACTGATCTTTGTTCATACACTAATAGAGTTGTATGGTTAACTTGTTACTTTACATCGATCTTTGTTCATTCATACGTGGAAAGTGGGTGCTGGTCAACCATAGTCTGAAATGTCACAGTCCCGGCAGCCAAAATCCTGAACAGGCATAATCCCAATCCAACCAGCCCAAACCCTGTCCAAACTGCAAGAAGGCGACAATCACTCAGTTGAAAATTTTTATGGTTGTGAATAAATGTGAAAATTGATATTGAAAAGATTCACGGGCTGGTGTAACGGGATGTTAATGTAACCGAGATTCAGTCTCATCCTCTTGAAGATCTGCTGAAAGAAAAAAGCGTTATGAATAGATCGATTAGATCTGTTGCTTTTGCTGCATGTGAAAGTGAAAATCATCTTGAAAATTTTCCATTTTGTTTGTGGAACGTTGTAATTACACACACACAGACTGGTAAATACACTGACAAATGGATAATCGAAATCAACTCGTCTCACTTCTTGACCTTGAAGATAGATGTGGATAACAGGCAGGCCTAACTTCACACATAAATCAAGCTAATGTGAGCAGTTTCTGTTTTAGTGTGATGCGTGTCATTGTTTGAGTGTGTGTGTGTGTGTGTGTGTGTGTGTGTGTGTGTGTGTGTGTGTGTGTGTGTGTGTTGGTCATTGAGAATATTGCGAGTTAACTGCTAAAAACGAAACGAGATGTGTCTAAAACAACAAAGATTAAAAAAAAAAAATGGGGAAAAGGAAAAAAAAAGATCTTCACAATTCAAGTTGTGTGTGACAATCAAAAGTTGACAAGCACAAATCAGAGATCTTTCTGTGTGCAAATAATGCACGTTATTGTAATGCTGTAATTAGTAATATAACAACATTGGCCTGAGTAAAGGACATACGATGACGGCAAAGTTTTAAAGGGATACAACTCTGTGTAAAACTCACTCTTCCATATGATATTTTCTAATAGAAATATACCATTTAAAAAGTAGAGATGGTTCAAGAAAGTCCAGAACAACGCGTTTTCTCATTGTTTTTCTTTCTTTCTTTCTTTTTTTAATGTGGGTTTCTTTTTGTGTGTGCGTGTGTGTAAAGTTTTTTTATTTCTCATTTGTTACAGCCTGGGGTGGCAGCAAAATAATATTTTAAATTTAAATTATTATTTTTTTTTGTGGTAGAAATCCATACACAGCACACGAGGAATTCTTTCATGTCAGTTAGTATTTACCGAGTGCGATTCTTATAATTAAGGTTACTGGTTGCCATGGATTTGGCATGATCTGTTGACTTTTGGCTCTAGGCGCGGTTTACCTGGATCTGATTTTTTTGCGGGGGATTTCATGGTTTGCGATTAGTAACCCCCCCCCCCAACTTCATCGCGGGTAAAGAGAGGGAAGGGGGACTAAAAAAATTTGTTTAAATAAATTGAAAAGAAAATATAAATAGTGATAGTTACTAACAATTGATAGTTTTTCAGTCGTTTTTACAGTTTTGAGTTATGAGATGATATATATATATTGCACCGGCGAAATTTCTGTTGGTGTTTTGTTTATATAAGCCCAACAAACTAAGAAAACAACAACAAAAAAATCTTCCTCACCCCCTTACATACACACACCATAACAACACAAATCAAACAGCATTAGTCACCAGTAATTTTATTATTGAACAAAGTTGGAGCTAGTGATGTTTAATTTTTTTTTCTTCACAAGATTCACGTCTTTTTTTCTACACTGACTTTGGTCCTAGTCGTCTGTCAAACGAAGTTATAAAAGTCGTCATCACAGAACTGGATGGACATCAACGAAAAAGAAGCCATGTTTTTGCTCACAATGTAGATGTTGTAAAAAAGAACTTTTTTAGAAAATAAGATTTTCAGTGAATATCTGTCGCCTAATAATTTAAAAGTTAAAGCCTATTCTGTATTATTCTTATAGTTCATAACAAAAATTAATGCAATTACAAGAGCACTCATTACAGTTAATTCTCATTTTCATATAGTTCACAGAAATTAATGCAATTATAAGAGTACTTTTTACACTAATTAATTAATCAGTTTACAAGAGCACTCTTTACAGTAATTCTCGTATTCGTTTAGTTCATAACAAAAATTAACGCAGTTTACACGAGCACAATTTACAGTTTATTCCAGATTTTTCATGACGCGTATTCCATGTTGCCTTATACGTGACTAATGCACGTCGATAGCTTGTTGACCTTGAGGCCTCAGGCAAAATCTCTTAACTGATTAACTGATAACGGGTAAGTCCCGCTAGATCAGACAAATTAACACGAGAGGCGGTTAAATCTTATTCGTATAAAGAAGAAGAAGAAAAATCCCCAGAAATAATCATTTGAAGAAAACAATAGGCGCTTGTTTATATAATTAATGCATTTTTAATATAGAAATTGTGTTGCTGTTGGTTTTTGTTAACACGATCGTACACACCACCACGCATTGTAGAAACGCGCTTGTGAGAAACCTGTGGCGGAGCTGATAAACATTCGCGGACGGGTCTCGTGTCAATTTCTTACCCTCTATCAAAAGCGGCCTTGTGGCCGTTGCGTGCCGAGTTTATCTTTTGTTCGGTTGGCTTATTTAGCTGTCTCGATCAGTGGTAAGACGAAACTAGGGTCTTAAGTCAAATAAAGAGAGTGTTGATTTTTGTTCAGGGCCTTTTGCAGTTTCCAGAACAAATGTAGATCTGTGTTGAGATGTGAGTAACTTAATACTTCCGGTTCAGGACCACACAGCCGATTTGGAATAGAAATGAAAGCTATTTAACTTTCATGTATTGCACTTAACAAGGAATTATTTTTAATTGATACTACTATTTAAAATGTGCTTATGATTAGCAGAAGCTAGCCGTTTAGTGATGTATGTGTATTATGTTTACAGTGACAAAGAAAGATAATGCTGGAGAATTATGGGCCTAAGATACAAAGATAAAATAAATGACAATGCTAGTGTCTTATTGGAGTATGTGTTAATGATAATGTCCTTCGTATAAGTAAACAATAATGGACAGAATGAATATTACATTTAGAGCAAGGATTAGCTGTAGCATTGCTGAGATTGGTTGATGTGTGATGAGCGGTTTAACAGATTATGCTACACAACCTCAAATCTACTTAATCCTGCCTGTACAGGTCTTTGTAATTTGCAGCCAGTGATGGTTACATAATTGTATAGACATCATTAGAGTGGACTGTCCAACTCTTATTCTAACGATTTGTGCTTTCAGTTCCTTCTGTAATCTATCTTAGCAACTAAGTCAGAAAGAAATCTCAAAAAGCAAATGTGACTGGTACTTAGTTAAATTGGAAGATTAAATAATTAATAAAATTATAATAACTAATGATTACTTATGTCATTTGCGTTTCGGGTATTAAAGATTGTAAGGTCACAAGCTGCTTGAAATGAATCCTGCTACCGGAGGGCATTTACATATTTTCAAACAAAAAATGAAAGATGAGAAAGGAGCATGTGGTGTTGCACCTATATGATCCAGCTGGAAAATCTCAACACTCATCTTAAGCTGCTTCCTTGATTGATATAATATTTTTATGTTTGCATTGTCAGCGTTCGTTGATCTTGTGCACCGTGTGACTATATCGTTGTGCGCTATGTGACTAGGTCAAGAAAAATTTCGCTTATTTAAAGCAGAATCGCTTATATTAACAATTGAACCAGCAGTTACCTTGAGGCTGGTGCCTATTCTTATTTGTGCTGGTACGAGTACTTGATACTTTTAAAAAGCAACCCGACTTTTGTCTTTACCAACAATAACAAAATGTTAATGACAAAACCAGAGATATTTTTAGTTGCAAGATGGATGCAGTTAAACGTCCACACCGTCTTAAATATGGCTCTAACCTGTCGTCTTTGGTTTGTATTACTGTTAGAATGAGTCTTTTAAAGTTAATTTGTCACTGACTGGGGAACATGACAAGTGTTTGTCAAAGTCACACATTGCAATATATCATAATCACACTTTCCCCCTCCTACAGTTTCATGTTGCTTTTCCAACCATCCCATCCCTGGGCAGCTTCCCCTCACCTCCTACTTGACCTGACTCAGATGTTGTTTTAGGAAGAAATCGATATAAAGCAGTACCTAGTGGGACATTTCTTAAATTCATACTCGTATTTTATTTCATGTTAGCTAATCAAAGAAAATTTTTAACAATGAATTTTTTCCTCATCACATGCCATTTTCGGCTATGAATCATCATCGTCATTGTCGTCGTCTTCATAATAATTTTTGAAAAGTCACTTTACGTGCACTCCTTGGAGTTTTAAGTGTTCGAGACGAACAAAGTAATTTTAATTTTATAGACATTGTAGAGACTACTTGAAAAACGCCTTATCATTATATGAGACCGAGACCTTAATAAAACAATTTCCCCTCCCCTCCCCTTCTAATTAGTAAAACATTCCTTATGTGCGCTTACATACATGCAGAGTACAAGGGAAGCTATAAGCTTTTAGAAATACCTGTTTGAATTTCATGGCTCAGTACTTTTGTACGTACTCAGTAAATGTATTATAATGATCAATGCCTCAGTAGTCAGTAATAATATTTAAATAATCACTGTGACTTGTAGTCAGTAGTAGTATTATAATGATCAGTAGACCCTAAGCGTCTCAGTACGTCAGTAATAGTATTATAATAATCACTGTCTCAGTACGTCAGTAATAGTATTATAATAATCACTGTCTCAGTACGTCAGTAATAGTATTATAATAATCACTGTCTCAGTACATCAGTAATAGTATTATAATAATCAATGTCTGTGGTGATATCTGCTTCCCACTGATTACAAATCAGTAATCACGCATCTTTTTTTTAAATCTTGAATTTTTGTATAATTTGCATACTAATGTAAAATTTCGCACTTAGTTATGTTGACCTGTACACAGACCATGGATAAACTTAAATTTGCATTTTAATAATGGTTCAATCTTTCTCTTATGTCACATAGTTCAGTCCTTCTAAATCTATGATGTCACATAGTTCAATCCTTCTCTCATGTCACATAGTTCAGTCCTTCTGTGATGTCACGTAGTTCAGTCTTACGTGATGTCACAGTTAAGTCTTACGTGATGTCAGATAGTTTAGTCTTACGCGGTGTCAGATAGTTCAATTTTACGTGATGTCACAGTCAAGTCTTACGTCATGTCAGATAGTTTAGTCTTACGTGATGTCAGATAGTTCAATTTTACGTGATGTCACAGTTTAGTCTTACGTGATGTCAGATAGTTTAGTCTTACGTGATGTCACAGTTCAGTCTTACGTGATGTCACTTCTTTAATACTTAGGCAATGTCGGGTAGTTCAAGTATTGTTTTCTTTTGTTGCTTAGGTACCCATTTAATTTGTTCTACAAGTAACCGATTAGACACTACAACCGTAATAATTTTTAAACTTGTGGGTGCATGTAATAATGAAAAGTTATCAGCACTTCTCTCAGAAACTCTAAGTACTTGTTTTACAGAGGTGCAGCTCAACAATAATCCCGAGCTATTGATGGATTGTACTGGCTGGAAATTATGTGGCTTGAACTCCATATCTCAGTTACACACGCGGCACATGGGCTTAACGCTTAAATCTTGAGATCTTCTAACTCCAACATAACCTTATTTTTTTAATTTAAAAAATGTACACGAAGAACAATTAAAATAAAACAAAAAATTTATAATTTTATTGATTCATTATTTAATACATTATTATTATACATTATTATTCATTATTTAATACAGACAGACAAGCAAAATTAAGACAAAATCAACTGCTCCATTAGTGATTCCTTATATTAATAAAGGAATTTAATAAGGAATTTTTTAAATTTTTTTTAATGAAATCTGGATAATAGAAAACTGATGATAGCCGAGACTGATGAGCTTGACCGAGTAGTTGAAATTAAAAATGAAAAAAACATTGACATTTACCAATAATGATCAGAAAACTACACTGACTCCCTTTTACAAATTTATGGTCCCACCTCCCCTTTTAGTCTCGATTTCTAAATTACTGGTTTTATGGTGATCCGCGTTAGTGCATAATAAAGAATATGGGGAAAATGCTCGCCAGGTAGCACTTTGGCTGTCACTGATGTATATACTTGTCAGATAAAACTGTCGCTGATATATATATACTGTCTAATTGTTGTTTTTGTATATGCTCACCAGACAGCGCTCAATTGTCACTGATGTATATGTTCGCCTGGTAGTACTGTCACTGCTGTAGATGTTGCCGGACAGCTGACTGTTTGTTAGTGCTGTATCTGTTAGCCAGGTAACACATTGTCACTGCTGTATTTGTTAGCCAGGTAACACATTGTCACTGCTGTATTTTTTAGCCAGGTAACACATTGTCATGCTGTATTTGTTAGCCAGGTTACACATTGTAACTGCTGTATTTGTTTGCCAGGTAACAAACACATTGTCACTGCTGTATTTGTTTGCCAGGTAACACATTGTCACTATTGTATTTGTTTGCCAGGTGACACATTGTCACTGCTGTATCTGTTAGCCAGGTAACACATTGCCACTGCTGTATTTATTTGCCAGGTAACACTGACTGTCACTACTGTAGATGTTCATGAAGTAATACTGCTGTGTATGTTCCCCAGGTTAATAATACTGGGACAATCGACTTGCCGTTTAGTAACGCGTGTTCCTGGCTTGGTTCAAATGGCGTCATGCTACAGTGCACACAAATCGATGGCCTTTATTCTCCTTATTTTCGTATCGCAACTGAAATCGAGTTGATTTTTTTTCCTGTTGTTGATAGTTTTTAATGCAAATATAAAGACCTTTACTCTTGTACCAGAAAGAGGAAACAGTGGCAGACCTGTTTAGCTCCATGATATATATAGAATATTCAGAAATCACAACACAAGAAACTGTGAGGTCGCCTAAAGGCAATAAATTCGTTTGAATACCCCGACGCTTGTCTAAAGGTACTCCACGCTAGGATGACACACATCGCACCACTGAACGGCACCATAATAAATTACAGTATGCGGGATCCGTAGTCGACAAAAATTAGGAAAACTGACAGAAACATTTTCTTTAAGACTACAACAACAAAAGAATCCCAGATAAATAAGTAAATCAGAAACACACTAAATATATATATATAGCCATATCAAATTTTAAAATAAATAAGTAGAGAAATATATCCCCCCCCCATCCCCGCCCCACTTTCTCATAGAAACACACAAGGAAGAAAGTACCTGTAGTATCAAGATAAAGACAAGCATGAGCGTTAGATTTGTAAACGTGGCTATGTCTATTTAAAGAAATTTCAACAGTCTGTAATTATTTATTATTACTTTTATTAATTTTTAAATTGAAACTTTACAGTGCTGAGATTCGGATCCATAGGCCTCTTTCATAGATTCTGCGAACGGACCATAACCTGGCACGACAGCGCCCTAACTCATTCGAGTGAGGGAGAATCTTGACCGAAGTGATCGAGGCAGAAAAGTTGATATTTTAAAATGTCCGGGCTGGATAGTTTAGGCTTAGGGAATAATAAGACAATAAAATAAAAATCCCTAGGGGAAGACCAGACGTCACTTAAACGAACGTAGCCATAGAGCTGGAGTTATATGTGCAGGCACAACATTAAATCTTATTACAGCTTTTAGGTATTTCACGACCTCATACTTCCGGGCGGCCCCTAAGGTGCTCACTGATTTTCTGGGGTGAAGAGGCTTTTTCTTGAAGGTGACTGTGCGTTGAGATATGGCAACCTATATTATTTCAGTTTGTAAATCATTACTTGCATACTGTGTTGAGAACAGCATCTGTTGCATATCTTTATTCACCCCTGGACTCAGGCTAATTAGAGAAGCATTTTATAAGGATTGCACTGTATTCAGAATACTTGGTCTGAAAACTGACACCTTTTCATTTCTGGATTCTTAGAATATGATCTAAATATACATGTATTTCTTGAAATAAGAATACTTTAGGCTTTTATTATTGTTATTGTTATTGACTTTTCTCACGACTTCTGTTATCTTTCAGTTGGTTTTGAGCCCTGGACTCCGATATCCTGCCAGAGGGGATTTTGGGAGTTACAGAGTTTTATGGGGAATGTTGGTTGATACTATGCAAGACAGAGATTACAAACGTGTTTATAGTTGTACAAGTCAAAGGCTACTACAGATGTGCACGGTATAGCTGTACAAGTCAAGAGTACAGCTGTACAAGAGTGCAGATGCATACTGTACAGCTGTACATGAGTACAAATACATACGGTACAACTGTACAAGTCAAGAGTACAAATGCAAACTGTATAGCTGTGCAAGACAAAGGCTACTACAGATGTGTACAGTATAGTTGTATGAGAAAGAATACTACACATGTGTACAGTATTAGCTGTACAAGACTGAGACTACTAGAGGGATGTACAGTATAAAAATACAAGACAAAGAGAATGCAAATGTGTACGTTAACACTTATAGCTCTATACTGTATAGGATAGAGACTTTTACAGATATGTACAGTATAACTGTACAAAGACAGCTACTGATGTGTATGGCATAAACGTTCAAGACAGAGGTTACTATAGACGGGTATGAACATACAAGACAGGTAACTGTAAATGTAGAATGTGTATGATATGAACATAGTCGACAACGGCTATTACAAAATTTATCCTATATATTCAGCGACCGACGATGCGTGTAATTTGTGCTAACAGTTATTCGAAAAACATATTTGAAATAGAAGATCGGTTACATAGATAATACTAATTTTGTGATTTCTTACTTCAGTTAGATTTGCTGGGTGGGGCGAGGTAACTTTGTGTCTGAATGTTAACTAATCACTAGGTTGACTGGTAATCACTTCCTCTACGCGTCACTCTATCACGACTTTGACCGCATCCAGTGACGTACGTTACAGCTAATTACAAGTAGGAATTTGTTGTAGTCATTAATTACAGCTAGGATTGGAGTATTAATTACACCTAGGATTGGAGTATTAATTACACTAGGAGTCTAGGACAGCAGTCATTAATTACAGTTAGATGTCTTAGACTGGAGACATTAAATTGCTGTTTGTTCAGTAGTGTCAGTATTCTGCTTAAGTACCTCGTTTTCTGCATGTTTCGAATAATCGGCAATAGCTACATGATATTCCTTGGCACAAATGGCTAGCTATTCAATTTCTAAATTGGCATGGAATCGAACCATAGACCATTTGAACTCTGCGGTTATTGTCCCGTCAGCGACGTAGAAGTGAGCGAATCAGTTGCTCAGACTGTGAAACTTAGTAAATATATTCGAATAAAGGCTTTAACTGCTGAAAAAAAAATGAATGAATTATGAACCACATATTTAATTAATTAAGTTTTACTTTCTGTGCATGTGTGGAATTGACTCTCAAGGGCTTATCCTCATTTAGTGGCACCGTGAATAATGGATAGCCACTAACGTTGTGTGTGCTCACGTTGTATGGGTTTATTTCAGTCCCCGCTCGGGGTGGAAAAGTTATGCCAGGCCTTCAGTCATAACAGCTGCTTGCTCACGGCAGTGAACTCTTGTTGGATGGGATGGGATGATACACCACGCGCACTAAATGGATCGATCCCTTAGCACCTGATTAGTGGGAAAACTAATTAACTATCGCATGGGTAAAATTACAGCTTTTCCCCCCAAAAAACACCACCACCACCACCCAGACATTCAACTCCACTCGTACCCTCACTCTCCTCACCCATGTTATTCTCTCCTTTCTAAAACGTTATCCCCCCTCCCCCGATCCTTGCGCTCTTCTGAGAAATCAACAAAAGTTGTAAGCAAACTTGAAACCTTCAACAAAACCAGCTTGGTCAGCCCTGGAAGGCAAAACAATATAGCATCTCATTCAAGTGATCGGGGGTACACCGGATGAAAATATTTTACGGGTGATCCTCAAGCACTCACCTAGCTCAAGGTGGTATCTTGACCGGGTGAGAAAATTAATCAGTCCCGCACGCCGGCCCCACAAGCTCACTAGGACCCCTTTTGAAACAAAATAGAAAAAATAGGACGTTGACCGCTGCTTGGGCAAAATTGTAAACGAAAATTCCCATCAGAATTCACTCATACCTTCGCTCTCCTTTTCACACACCTCTCCCTCTCTTCTCCAGAACATAACTCTTCCGACGACCTTTGCACCTGTCTACGAAACAGAACTTTAGAAGCAGGCGTGGATAATCCCCGAATCAAACGAAAACGCCAACTTTGGTTATCCACAGCTAGTTTTGGCTGTGAAAAAAGTTTGTCAGCAACAACGAGTCGCAGAACTTTAGTTTGTCGACAGCAGTGAATTGTAGTACTTTAGTTTGCCAGTGAGTCGTAGTACCTTTAGAGTTCTACCGGATTGTCAGAAGTCTATCATTGTTTTGAGTCTGTGATTGCCATTGGCTCGAATACCTTTGAGTTCGACAGGACTCTCCGCTACGCAAGAACGGAGACAGTGCGGCGCGAGATAAATGGGAAAGAAAAAGTGGTAGCAAGTTTTCAGGCAACTCTTGACTAATCCCCATGCGGTAGAATGCTGTATCTTTAATCAGGCACACTTGAAAGCCCTGAAGCACTTAAATTAATTAAGTTTTAATTAATGCATTGCTCTAGGGTCACTCTAGTGAACAGTTGCAGCCTATCCCCTAGCCTCATTTATTCTAGTAGCAGTAATCAGTATTAATTAAAATTTTATTTTATATAGAATTATTCCAGTAAGACATTATCAGATAAGGAAACTAACAATCAGTCGCCTCAGATGAATAGCTTCCGTCAGTACTCTTTAGTATTCCCCACTGGGCTGCAAGCCCCAGTAGGGCACCGGGCTATTGTTTTGTTTCCGCTGGCATATTTCGTTATTTAACATATTTGTGGGGACTACTATAAAATGTATCTCAGAGGAAATCCCAGATCTAATATTTTTATTTTATATGGTAACAATTCATCTTCCGGGTCAAAAGTGAGCACAACTTGCAATTGGCAGAGTGATGCAGACGTCAGAGAATGACTGGAATGCTAAACGAGGTAGACAGTAAACTCGCTTTCCACCCACATTACGGTCACACCTGCAGGGATACGTGTTCCGCCGGGTCTCTAAGTTACACTGGCGGAGGGAGGTATTTAGAACAGCGGGTGAGTGGCAGGAAATGACAAGTGACCCTCTCTCTCTCTCGATCGACTGTATTCCCTTTTAGAGAGGATAAGCCGATATTGTAATGTTTTCCTTTTCTTTGCTTTCAGACATTTAAAATAAAGAAACCCGATTAAAATAAAGAAAAGAGTACAGGTTTAGGAATCCTCTTTATAAGCCACGAAACGAGAACAATTACATAAACATACATGGCAAGAGTTTATTTACATGTCAAAATACAAACTAGTTATATTATAAAGGGAATTCAACTAATTATATAGCAGAATGAGCTTTAGCTCTGTAGTAGTGTAGATGAAAGCCTTTCAATTTTAACTTATGCGATAAGACTTGCTCCGCTTGAAATCTGGAGAGCTAGTTTCTAATACATAATTACTTCCTAAAAAAAACTTATATATTAAGTTGATTAAACATCTGTTTTGATTATAGTGGAGTGTATAAATGGACTTAAGTGGGTTGAAGTTGAACCTAATCCTTTAGAGTTTAGACCATCTAAAAGTATTTATCAATTTTAATTAGACATTCTGGCCAGGAAAGTTTTTAAAAACCTGTATTTTCTAAGAAAAAATGTGTATTGATTGAACAAATACAGAGAAGCTTACCATAACTAAGAGTATACTTCCAACAAACATGCATACTTATGCATGTGCACACACATAAAATGATGGCATGACATTTATAAGTATACTTATAAAACATATAATTTTTACAATGGGAATCAAGCTATAACATTTAAATCCAAATGTTTAGTGAAAACTACTTATTCTAGTAGATACATTTAAACATAGGATAAAATGTTTCATGTAGGACTATATCTCCTGTAATGTTTTCCAAAGGATAAAACTCACTCTTAATACAGAACATTTACAAACTTACATAATGTACAAACAGTAGTCAGCTAACATTGCTATTATTTATCCCAGTGACATAAGTAAGGGACTGAATATATTGTTTTATTCTGCGCCATAAAAGCAACAAGAAAAAGTTGACTCTCTTAATATTCTTCTGGACTTTCATTGATTGTTAGCATTTTATTTCAGCGGTTGGCGATCTGAAGTTGTTCAGCACTGTACAAGATCATCACACAGCTCGACATGGATTTGACTGTACGCTTTTTGCCCCTGATTCCCGTCCACACTGTATTAAGGCCCGCTACTCGATGTGTGATGTTACGCCAGCAGGAGCTCTGCGTGGGGCAGATCTGTATCGCAAAGATGGACTGCATGGATCTGACCTCTTTAAACTTTGGCCTATCATTCTACAAGAACACAAAGTTCGAACTCCAGACTTGAATTTGCCTCGACGACGTGTTAGTAATTGATTTCTTGTTTATGTTAATGAATAAACATTTATTTGAATATTTAATGATCTGAACAAGCATGTCCCTAAGCAAAATCTGCTTTAAACAACTTTGATCTAATTAAAAAAAAAAATTTGTATAAACTTTATTTTAAAAAGTGTTTTATGATTACAAATATTCATTTGAACTAAAAAATTACATAGTGAAAGAAAACAAATTGCTATGAAACATTTTTAGTAAAGTCCTGAATGAAACTAAAAGTGAATAGTGGCATTTTAAACAAAATATTATAAAATTGTATAATGACACAATTAAACAAATAAATTTAAAATAATTAAAGAAAAACTTGAGTATTAAACAAAACATTATTCAAGATCAAATTTTAGTTACCTGTACTAGAAAGGTTATGGATTTATCTTGTCAGACTGTTTCAGCAAAATAAAATTACATGTTGAAATAATCTTGCATGTGCAACACTATTGCTGCACATTTTACTACTTTTCAGTGCTCAAAATATTTTGTATTTGATCCCACTGCAGACAACTTGGTCTCTTGATTTGGTCGTAATTTCAATACTTCTATAGCTGCCAGAGAAATGGAATGAAAGTCAGCAGAGAGATAGAACTTTAGTATATCAAAATGTATTTGGTGGGTGGGTGGATAGGATAATAAGATGAGAAAATGCTTGTTGGTTAGTTAAGCTGGTTTAATATGTTCGTATGGCTTTAGTCTACAGATGTACATGACTTAAAATTTAAATGCTCCTCAGCTAATTTTGTGATGTAACTCTCTTGTTAAGTCACTATGGCTGTTCATATGAGAATAATTAGTAAATCTTTATAATTATTTATTTAAAATCTCTGTTAAAAAAAAACCCTGCAGATAATAACTTCTTAATCATTTTTTATTTGTATTCATTTAAACTGATTTATCTAAGGTGAATAAATTTCAATTTTAAAGCATGAGTCACTCTTATTCAGCACATTAGAAAATCAGAAGTTATATATTGTCGATTTTGTGCAGTTATTCAGCACATTATCAAAACCAAAAGTTATAATTATATATATTATCAGTTTTGTGCAGTAAGTTTTAAAAAGTGTGCAACAACCAGTTTTGTTTTCTTTTTGTTAAAGAAGTTATTGAGGTTGTTTACAAGAGGTCATGGAATAGTAATTTAATACTAATAGTATAAAATGCATTATCTCAAGTGTTATTACCATTGATTTGCTAAATAGATTTGCTTTGGTTTTTTTCTCCTACAATGGGTTTATTTTTAAAGTTAGTATAAAGATGCAATGTAAAGTTTTAAAAAAATGTTAGCACATTATATTGACTTATGCCAGACAGTTTAACTGAAAACATTAAAAAACAGGTGGCTTCCATATTTGGCATAAAATAATCTAAATGATATTTTGACATAATTCATTTGAAATTTGGATTTTTACTTAAAAGACAATATATTTTTTAGACATTTCCTTTTCATTTCTTTCATTGACACATTGATTTAAAAGTTATGAGTCTTATAAGAGAATATTGATTATTGCAGCTGTGTTTGAAATGAATTACTTTCATACAGAAATAAGCATAATTATTTTGATACATATTTTTGAATAAAATGTAATGAAATGGAGCATTTTAAAGAATGTAGCTTTCAGTGCTATAACATTTGTAGTTCCAGTGTTATAGTATAGTTTATGAAGTTCAGTAATGATCTCATGCCATTGATTTTTACAGGCTAAAACCATGACTTTCAACAAGAAGTACAAACAGCTTACACCAAAACCTAAAACAGCCCAGGGCACCAATGGTGTCAGTATTGATAACAGTCTTGAGCTGGAGAATAAAGAAACAGAAGGATCCAACCTCTCACACCTGTCTAAATCTCAACCATCCATCCTAGTCGCTGTTGATACTTCAGGAATCAACTTTCAGCGTATGTCATCACTCCGCCAATCACAGAAAGGTACCATGTCTTTAGACAGGAAGAAACGAAGGCGTACTGTATCAGGCATTCCAGGTAACATCATGCAAGAAATAGAGCAGTTTGAGAAAGATAAGAAAACACTTAGAAACACTCCTCGGCCTTACAGTTTTGATGACATAGATGTTGACTATGAGCCAAAGAGCGATGAAATAATGAAGCAATATTTAGATGAGATTGATGCCAAAATTGAAGAACGAGTGGGACAGGAGAGAGCCAGTCGTGAAAGCAAGCTCCTGAAGTTTCTTCCTTGTAGACGGTCAAGATCTCTCCCTCGTTGTGTCAAGATTGGATCTTCACAGGATCAGACCCAAGGCCAGTTACTATTTGAACAGGATGAGCCATTGAAGGACAAGGACAGATCAATGATAATTTCTTCTAGTGGCTATGCCAGTAGTACTCTCAGTTTGGGAAGTGCTGGGTCATCTACTTCTGTCAGAGCATCCAAGCGGTCCAGCATCATTAGTAACAAAATAAAATCTTTTGTTCAAGGAACTCTGCGACCTCGGCCAAAATCTCTTGATTTTGACACCATTGATGTTCTTGGTAGTGATGAAGAACATGAAGAGGATAATCTACAAAGAGGAACTAAGCTAAAGAGAAAGTTGTCACCTAGCATGCCAGATGATATCATGAGTTTGACAACCTCACGGGAGTCAAAGGTGGGTCCAGGAACATATTATTACTTTGAGAGTAATACTCTCCCTCTAGCTCAAGCCAGGAAATATGACTTTCCTTGGGATTCTTTGCCGAAGGACTGGACCACAGCTGTGAAATTACGTGAAATTTCAAAGCGGCGCCATGAAGAACGCAACTCTTCCTCAGGTGAGTGATAGGTCAAGCACCAGGTGAATCTGTCAGAAAATACTTAATTTGAATAATAGTTGCATTAAGCAGAAACATTGCAAATAAAAAGAGGTTATAGCATATTTTACTTTTTACTATCATGGGTTAAGCTATTTGACAGACTCTGCCTTACGGTTACAGATATCATTTTTACTATCATTATGAGTTAAGCTATTTAACAGACTACAGATCTTGTGTTTACTATCATGTGAGTTAAGCTATTTGACAGACTCGAGATCTTTTTTTCACTCTCGTTATGAACTAAGCCATGTAGTGAACTATGTAAAACATAGATGACACTTGATTTTTATCATAGCTGCATTTTGAGATCACAATATATATATATACCAGTAATTCCAAACCTCTAGGTCATGAAAGAGATTTATTGAGTTGTCATGTGACTAAACAATTCATTTTTAATTTTTTAAAACAATTTTTCCTCTCTTTACTGACCTGACTTGGGTCACCAGGCAGGCAAGATGAGAGATAATGGCATAAACTAAAATGTACCTATCAGAAATACATGTAACTGATGAAAATATTGAAATAGATTGAAGATGTGCTAGCATGTTAAAGGCGAAGACTGCAACATCTGCAGGTTCTCCTCTTAAAAGACATGGAAGCATGTATTTGGATGAGTTGCTCATGAGTCATAGTGCATATGTTGCAGCAGCACCATTTAAATGAAGGCAGTGGTGTCAAGTGGAGAAATTTTTTCTTCCAGAGATATGGCACCAAAAGGTTGACTGACAGTTCTCTGGGTATCGAACACTCATACATTTATCAGGCCCACACCAATCAGCATTCTTCTCCCAGTCAGCCCCCATAATTGCTCAAACTGTTCTGCTCATGCCCACAATAAATGTATAGAGATCCGATCATGTGGTTAAATAGGCCTGTACTACATGATTATGTACTGTGGTGCAGTAGGTCCATACTGCAGAATTATATAGGTCATTACTAGAAGACTAATTAATGTGATTTTAAAAGACTAAACAATTGAGAACTGTACTATAGGGTCAAATACTCTGGTTAAATAGGTCAGTACTACAGCTTAAGTAGGATATTTAAGGATTTATATTCAGTTTTAAAACTGTAAATAGCAAGTAAAAATTGTGCTTTTATATCATGGTAAAAATTAATATACTTTTAAAAGATTGTTTAACAATGCATTAAAATATAGTGCACTGTAATTGGTATTACATAACTATGCAATTAACAATAGTTTGCTGAGAGAACCTTACAGCATTGCAAGCACTTTGACACATATAATTGTGTAGATAAATATTAGTATTCTTCAAAGTTTAGTAAGCATTGTGTTAAAATGTAGTACCGTGGAGTTAATGCAAAATAGCTAATATGATTGAAATTAATGCAAAATAGCTAATATGATTGAAATTAATGCAAAATAACTAATTTGATTGAAATTAATGCAAAATAGCTAATATGACTGAGATTAATGCAAAATAGCTAATGTGATTGAAATTAATACCAAAATAACTAATATGACTGTAATTAATGCAAAATAGTTAATGTGACTGAGATTAATGCAAAATAACTAATGTGATTGAAATTAATTCAAATAACTAATATGACTAAATTAATGCAAAATAAGTAATGTGATTGAAATTAATGCAAAATAAGTAATGTGACTGAAATTAATGCAAAATAACTAATGTGACTGAAATTAATGCAAAATAATTAATATGACTGAAAAAGGTTTGCTGAAGAATATTCAACAGCTTAGTTATCTCACGAAAACTGTTACAAATAAGGATGAACATATTAGAGCTTGGTTAGTAAACATTAAGGTTAGCATAATGTAAGTAAAGCACGTATCCAAGAAATTTTTACAAGTTGAGATGGTTAATTTTAGTAATGATACTGTATTACAAGTATTATGCATCAGTAAATTATTATAAATTAAAAAAATTATATATAATTTTTATGTTTACAAGTGAACATATTATAAGGGAGAGAGTTTGTAAGATTGTTACTGTAACTCTCGCTATTGCTTTTTCTAGCAAAGAACTTATTTTTATTATTATTTTTAAAAAGAATCATACTGGTTTTATTTTTAATTCTTTAAAGAATGGTGTTTTGTCAAAGCTTTAATTGTTGCAATAAAATTGAAATAAACTTTACACTGACATCGCCATCAGTAATAATTTGTATGAACATTATCTTTAGGTAACTGGAGTGGTAGCAGCAATCGACAGTCATTGGATTCTGCACGGTCATCTAATTTGCCTCCCTCTGCTTCCCAGCATTCTCTGGGGCGAGACTCAGGACGGGACTCGGTTTCAATAGGGGATGATAAGTGAGTAATCCAGAATATAATTTATATGGAGGTGTGGTGCTTTATTTGGTGTATTTAATAATGATGACTTATAAAACTGCTTAATCTTTTATTTTTTTTTAAATAAGAAAAAGATCTAAGCATTTCACAAGTTCGAAACAAGCTTACTTTAACCATCATCATACCAGTGAACATATATTTTAACATACACAGTAGCACATTCTCATCTAAGCACATGTACCAAGAAACTTTCTGTGACTAATGTTTGCATATGAATTTCAGGGATATGAAATGTTGTTGTGCTAGGCATCAGGAGCAGCAGTAAATAATTGCAATCATCACATTTATATATACATTTTGCAGATAGATAGCTGTCTTCTATAAAAAATAAGTTTCAAAATAAATAAATAAATTGCATACATTTAAGAAAACGATGACAGATTTATTATGCCAAATGATCAGCTGTTATTTCAGTCATAAATTGAGTTATTTCCCTTCTTTTTTTGTTTTGTTTGGCCCATGGTAGTTCTGAATATCACATATTACATATATTCATACACTGTATTTTGATTATTGCTAACTGCATAATGATAACTAGTCTACTTTTAAAAAAATTAGACTTCTTAATTAAATCTGCTTAAAATCTTGTCTTTGGTGTTTCCAAAAATCATTTTTTTTTATTGAAAAAAGTCAGATATAACTTTATTAGGGTGGACTGTGTACAGCTTACGATTATTTATTTATTTTTCACCAGCCAGTTTATGATATGCCATTATTAAATAACTAAACACAATTTAATATATAAATAATAACTAATTTGTTTATATGATGCATTGCTATTTATTATACATTATTTTTGTTATTTCTTTTAGGAGTGGAACAGACACTGGTTACCATGCAGATCAAACCAGCACAGATTCTACTACATCATCCTTTCGACCACCACCAACAGAATCATCATCCATTGACAAAGACACAGAAGAGTGGCTGCACTCTCTTGCACAAAGAGCAGCTGCACGCGAAGATGTTGCGGAAGCCGGTTGTGACATCACAGAGTCTCTGACACGTCTGTCAGAGCTTACCCGACAGAATATTCAAGCACTGGACAGTATGTCCCCTGGATTTCATCGTCCCTTACGGCTTGATGATGAAGTGTCTTCAGTCTACTCTTTGGACCAAGAGGGCTTCTACACGTCATTTCATAATGACAGTGGTCTGAGACGCAGTACTGGAACTCTGTTAGATAATGAGGATACAAACCTGACACCAGTTAAAGAGGCAAACAGCATGCTTAGCATGGGTAGTACAAACACTATTGACAGTGTCATTTTTCGGCCAAATGGAGCTGCTGGAGCACAGAACACGAGCTGTTCCTTGGCTGCTGTTGAAGGCAGTCAGAAAGTTCGCCCTCCCCCACCTCCCAGGACTAGCAGCATAAGCAGCAATAGTAGTCTACTGGAAGGGAAGAGTGGCAGTTTTGGTAGTCTGTCCACTGCAACTTCTTCATCCCATGAGACCAAAGCTGGTGAAGATGTGTCACAGTCTGAGTCTGATCAAGAGACAATATATGCTCGTCTCAAGGTCAAAACGCACATTACATCTCGTACATTTCCTTCGTGGTGTTCCATTAGTGATGAAGACAGCACAGACAGCTCCAATATGTGCCTCATCAAACCTTCACTCCCTCAGAATGGTGCTTTTGTTTCGGTTTCAGGAAGTCCAGCCATTGAGGGAGCTAGCACGAAATCCCCTTCCATTGTTGGTTCTACCACACCATTGGGAAACAAGATCATGAACAGTCCCTGGAGGGGTAGCACACTGCCTCAGCATTTTGACCTGGAATCAAAGCTGTGGGAAGAAGATCTGCCAGACCATGCTAATTCTTGGCCCCGCTCCAGGCGCTCTCAGCCCACTGCAGGTATCCTTAAGAGGGATAAATCTCCAGCTGGTACTATGAAGAACAAGACACTAAACTTTGCTCCTCTGGTCAGCCTGTTTGATCAGCATACTCCAGAAGGAATTGAAATACCTTTGCAATTAGCCTCCTCTCCGTCTTCTGAAGATTGTGAGTCTGATGATATATTTAGCAATACCTTTAGTTACAAACTTCCTCTGCCAAACTCTGATGAAGCAAAGTCTCAGGTAGATATAAAGTATCAGCCCACATTCATGGTCACTCCAGGAAAGTTTACTAAAACCGCCAACAGCAAAATGTTTGCTACTCCCAATCGCAGAGTCTCAGCAGGGAATGTGATGCAGAGCACTCCTAGTGATGCAAGTGAAAGTTCAATGTCAAGTAGTGCATCATCAATACCATCCTTGTCAGACTCTGGGCATGGGGGTCACCTGAGCACAAGCTCTGGACGCTGCTCGATAGATACATTGAGCTCGGGCAGTACCACTGGGCTCTCAGACTCCAGTTTTACATATGTGTCTGCATCCAGTAATAACTCTACCCCTACCAATTCCACCCTCACTCTCTCAGATCCCTTGGACACTCCCACTCCTGTCAATTCTCCTGTTTTTGTGCATGATGGCCATAGAATATCATCATTTCATGACACACACAAAAATGACTCTCAGACACTTTTGTTATCTTCAAACAAGATGAACTTGGAAAGAGGTTCCTTACTGACTGAACCAGTTATTCCCTCACAGACCTCATTCTGTCCACAAGGAAATGGGACTTCACTGGAAATGCCAAATAGTTTTCCATCCAGTGCAAAGTCTAAAGCGTTTTCTGCAACTCACTTGGGTGCAAAATTGGCTGAAGTTGCACGTCAGAATAGAGTGTCTGTGGACAGTGGTTTCAGCTCACCAACCACACCAACAATATCTCAGGTAGAACATCAGCAACAACAACAAGAATTACCTCCTTCAAGCCACAAGCCCAAATCCAATCACCACCACCACCACCACCACCACCACCACCATGGAAAACAGTCGCATGTGCTTAAGTTACACCACAATTCCCATGGGGAGACTAATAATACTGGCTATGGAGACAATGTCAGTGCAGTTGATGGTATTGGGAATAATACCCAAACAAAATATCGAACCTCTGCCCCTCCAGTCCACTTACCTCTTGGACAAAAGCACGAACCATTCCTTGGTTCAGATAGCATTAGAACAGACTCTTACCGCATAGCCATGACAACCACTACAAAAAGCAGTGGTCCTCATGTACAGCAGAGTGCAGATATCAAAGTCCAAGGACATAAAAGCAGATCAAAGTCTTCCACTGTCCTACAAAACAGTGCTCCTAATCCTCTAGGGATGACTAAAAGTATGTCATGCCCTGCTGGTGTCATGGTTACAGGAGATGTTGTGAATCGGGCTGACTCATACCGTTTAGCTGTGAGAAACACACAAGGCATTGTTGGAGATGTTGCCACTAGAAACACATCATATCGTTTGGCCACTCATGAAGATGACCCAGTCCCTGATGATCGCATGGATGCCATCATATCTTGGGACAGCAATCATAAGTTGCATGGTCGGGACGTTCGTCGCATGGGCATCACAGACATTGATCAGCTTAAGTGTTATGAAAATGATGGCAGCAAATCAAGCAGAATGTCTGTGCCAGCAGCTAATGCCAAAGGATCCTCCAAAGGTTTTGCCGGAATTAGCTCTTCTCGAAAGAAAATGCGACCAGAAGTAGATAACCTGCTTCGTGGTGACAAGACCCCTTCACCAGAGGTGAAACTCCGCTCAAAGTCAAGAAAGAGCAGCAAAGAGAGACCGCAGTCTTCCACCTACATTCGTTTTGATCCTATCTTTGAGGACCAAGATAGTATGTATTCATCAAATGACACACTTCGAGCAGATTCTGTTGAGTTATTGCCCACAGATAATGGCTTCTTGATGAGTCATAAAATTGTTAGTCAATTACCACCTGGCAAGCTGAAAGCCAGTGGTGGAAAAAAGGCAGTGGATGAGAAAGCAGTAATGTCCATATTGGACAGCATCAAAACTACAATTAAGTCAATGTCTGGGAAGCAGTCTGTTGATAAAGATATGTGGAGATATGAAGGTGGAATTTAAAGAAAGTTGTCAAGGGATCCCATTGTTGTTAAAAACTAACTGTGGACAAGCTGTTCTTTTAAAAAAAACCAAACAAACAGCAAAGTGTGCGCTAATATTTGACAGAGCAAATACCTTTGGGAGATTTAACTTGCAATAGCTTCTAATCTATAATTCAAACTAAACACAAAGATCAAAATATATTATAACTATTTACACAGTTCTTTATAAATACATTCCACTCTAATTCACAGTTAGTTCACCTATAATTTGATCATGGGTAAATTCTTTCAAAAGCAAAGCAAAGGTGATAAGATATTTTTTTAAATATTAAAATTTATATCATTACAAAAATTGCTGTGGAAGTGTTAAAGGGGGAAAAATATATTATGTTGGACTTGTAACAATTTCGTAAGTATTTCTTTATCTTTCTGAAAGGAATATCTTTATGTAAAGATGAAAAATAACTTCACTGAAAAGTGTGGTGTTGTTTTGGAGATTTTTTTGTTCCTATAGTGAAAGGCCAAAAGTAAAATGTACCACCATATTTGTCTTAAAAATAAATGTACCTTATTTGTCATGTAAAGAGCAGTCATGAAAGGAGCATCTTAATATTGTAAATTGTGCTGAATGTAATGAATTTGAAAGCATTATTTCAATTGGCAAAAATTAAAATTTTCAAATTGTGCTTATTTGCAAGAAGTACAAATAAACTATTTTATTGTTTTGTTATTGCTGTACATTATATACAATGAAACACCAAAAATGACATTTTTCGCAAGCAGATCTGTGTCTAAATTTAAATGAAAATGTTAGTAGTAAGTTATTTTGGATCTGTTTGAAACTTGTCTACAATTATTTAATATTTAAGGAGTAAGAGATTAGGTTCTCTGTTTGAAACTCATTCAGAGTACCAAATCTCTTACTCCTCCAACATTAAATAATTGTAAATTAGTCTCTGGTTGAAATAGATACCAACCATATTCACTCTCATTAAGGTATATATTTAAAGGTCAAATGAATGTGCTTGATTCAGCTGCAATGGGTGAGTTTTAGTCTGCCTTTCAGATGGTCATCAAAGAGCTAGAAAATCTATGTAATAAATGGTCATTTGATTGTTTTGGGTAATGTTTGTTTTCTCATCATAATGATAAGAAACTTCACTGTTGTTGTATTTTGAAACTTTTTAATCTGTAAATCAAATTAACAAAGGCAGCATTCATTAACCATGTTTAATATTGTTAATATATGTAGCTTTATGAATATGAGGCACATTGTAGGAATAGAATATTTCTAGTACAGTAGAAACTTAAGTATAATAGTTTTAATGTACAATAATTGTAAAAAATAAAGTAATTTACCTAAAGTTTAATTGGCTATAGATATGATTATATAAGGATAATTTGTGTGCATTCTTTTATTTAAATGTCTTCTGTTAATTTCTTCTCAGACTTTGGTTAACCTTTTAGATTAAACTAAAGTTTGTTTTGAAAGTGAAGTTAGATCTGATTCCAAGTGTTTTGAAATTTAAGTTGATGTTTGATTTTGTTTCTAATATTAAATTTTAATGAAACAAATGTGAATTTGTTATTGTTTTATTGTGGACATATATTTCAAATCATTGATTTCATTTTTATTAATCTAACATGTTGGTGTTGTTTCATATTTCATTTAATTGTCAGTTGGTCACAACATTGGACAAATGTTAATAACTAGCAGTCACACAATCCAAATTGATTTTTTTGTTAACTTTTAAAAGATTTTATTTTATGATTGTTTTAGATGATATTTTTATATAAATTTAAAATTTGTTATTGCTTTCGTATTTTTTAAAAAGGTCAGATTATTTTTTTAATGTATTCAGTGAGTTAAAAATTTTTTTAATATACTCCAAGGAATGAAATATAAATCCAGATGAAATGAGTGTACATAATACAGATAAGTAAGCTTTGAATCATGTATTCAGTTACTTGAGTTGTTTTTAGAAAGCCACATGCCATTTATATTCCCAGAATGCAAGATTTCTGTAGATGTCATTTGTCCAAGATTGAAAAGCTCTCTGTTCTTTGGAATATGGTCCACTGATAATACCTATACATAAATGTATCACTTCAATCATAGGGAGTAGAGTTACTTCCATCATATAACTAAGTCATTTGCAAAATTTGTGTGTATGTTTAAAAAATAATAAACAAGAAAAAACTTTTGTATGTTTGTACAAGTGGCCATTTGACTTCAGTTCTCTCTCTCTCTTCAGTACACTTGATCATTCAAGCAATATTCTGTCCTAACTGAACAGAGAAAATATATACTGGAAACTTCCTTTCTTTGACTCATAGCTTAGTACACTTTCAACTTTTGTTTCTTTAACAGAATTTGAAAAAATAAATTATTAAAAAATAATGTTTTAAACTAATTCATCAGTATTCCTGGGTGTGACAACAAAGACCATTGTTTATCCATTGGCATCTTGATTTCTATCTTATATTGTGCCATGTCCAATTATAGTACCTTATAGTATATATATTCCATTATAGTACCTTAAGCCTTGTGTACACAAAAGCACATCATTTATCATCTCTTCTAACATTTAATTACTGATTTGTATTCTTTTACAATATAAATACTGTCCATTGTGATCAGAAGGAAACTTGTGGATGATTTTACCAATTGGAAAATCAGGGATATATTAATTTTAACTATGCAGCTGTTGTAGGAAAGAAAAAATATGGAAATAGAGTAATTGTGGCATATATGTGTGTTTTGAAAATAGAGTAATTGTGGCATGTATGTGTGTTTTGAAAATAGAGTAATTGTGGCATGTATGTGTGTTTTGAAAATAGAGTAATTGTGGCATGTATGTGTGTTTTGAAAATAAAGTAATTGTGGCATGTATGTGTGTTTTGAAAATAGAGTATTTGTAGCATGTATGTGTGTTTTGAAAATAGAGTATTTGTAGCATGTATGTGTGTTTTGAAAATAGAGTAATTGTGGCATGTATGTGTGTTTTGAAAATAGAGTAATTGTGGCATATATGCGTGTTTTGAAAATAGAGTAATTGTAGCATGTATGTGTGTTTTGAAAATAGAGTATTTGTAGCATGTATGTGTGTTTTGAAAATAGAGTATTTGTAGCATGTATGTGTGTTTTGAAAATAGAGTAATTGTGGCATGTATGTGTGTTTTGAAAATAGAGTAATTGTGGCATGTATGTGTTTTTTATGATGTGCAACTTCATAAATATGTTTTACAAATATGCTTTTGTATCTTGAGCTTTGCTATATTCAGCAAAATGTATTATAGCTAAAGTCATAAACAAACAATATATTCTACCGGTTCAGTTTTGTGTTTAAATATTTTAGACCTGCTAGTCATTGATCACAAGTGAATTGACAAACCTTAAAAAATTCGAAATATTTTAGACTTGCTAGTCATTGTTCTAAAATGCTGACAGAAACCTTGGAAAATTTCTATTTTATTCTAATTATAAAAGCATTTTAGTCTTTAAGGAAGGTTTTATTTTCAAGATTTTCATCTTCTTTATTATTGAATGTCAGTCTTAATGAATAAATTTAATGGCCCTTTTGTGTTCTTTTTTTGTTTTTTTTTGTTCATTCTGTACACACATCTGGCATAAATGTATGGAATTCAAGCATGAACATAAAACAAAATAAAAATCCCCATGTTTTTCTCTTAAACGTCTGTAAATGTATAATTTTCATTCAAGTTGGACAATTCAGTACTATATTATTATGCTGAGTGTTGTTTCATTTGTTCTCACTTTGACTTTTGTTTTGGGGCCCATCAGATGACTCTCAATATTGCTTCTTATGAATGTTTGATGCCATAAATGTGAAGGCAAATTTACACAATAAAATGGAGCAATCGGCGTTCACTTTCAAAACTTTTCTTTTGTGTAAAACTAAAATGTCATATAAGATGTTATCTAGAATAATTAATTAAAGGTCAATGTCAGTAAGTCAATGACACTAATGAAATTTTAGTATCCGCTTAGAGATGATGACTTGAGACACATTTTAAATTCAGTTCGATAGCTTGTTTTAACTCTAACCAAATGTCATGATGTAAAGTAAATCTTACCACAGCTGATGAATATCTGACATCATTGCAGTAAAACATTTGCAGCTACAAATGCTGCATTTATATTCATTAAAACATATAATATTAGGACATGAACTAAATATAAGAAAATCATTGTTATAAATTAAACATACACTAATGCCATAATAATTTTACATGTAGCTTGTAAACCTGAGATCTCTATAAATTCCCAAGATTAGCAAAAAGTTATATTTTGAATATGATGTGTATTTTCTTGTGAAGCTGGGGCAACATATTTCAAGTTCATAATATTTGTTTTAATTTCATAAACACAGTCACTTTCATGATCTTGTAAGTGGAATCTCAGCATTAGTCATCCATATTTTAATTTGTTATTTCTTTATATCATTTCTGCCAAAATGATTTCTGAATTGTAATTAAAATCCTTCATTTTTATGAACTGTTTACACCTTGGATGTGCCCATGGTGACAAAGATTATTACATTGTTTTTGGTTTTTTTTTAGTTGTGTAGAGCATCAAAATAAAAGTTTTCTTTGATTTACATTAATATCTTCTTTGCCAAACCAGTGAGTGTGTGTGTGTGTGTGTATGTTTGTGTTTAAAAAAAGAATAAACAAGTTAGAACTTTTGGTATGTTTGTAAAAGTGACCATTATATTTAGATTTCACTACTCTCTTGGCATGCAGTACACTTGTATCATTCAAGCAATATTCTGTCGTAACTGAACATTCAAAGAACTTTTGGTATGTTTGTAAAAGTGACCATTATATTTAGATTTCACTACTCTCTTGGCATGCAGTACACTTGTATTATTCAAGCAATATTCTGTTGTAACTGAACATTCAAAGAACTTTTGTTATGTTTGTAAAAGTGACCATTAGATTTCACTGCTCTCTTGGCATGCAGTACACTTTATCATCCAAGCAATATTCTGTCGTAACTGAACAGAGAGAAAGACGAGTTTATTAGAGTAGATCATTAGAATAAAGTTTTTGAAAATTTACATTTATTGTCTTTACAACAATGGTGAAAGTACCGCAGGAATCTCAAACTCGGCAGGAAATTACTTCTCTTTTATCTATAAAACGGAATATTGATTATTTTTCTTTAAAAGCGCCAGAACAGAAACACCCGAACGCCACTGCACATACCATATCCCCCTGCACTAACCACACCAGCTACCTTCTATAGAATCCAGTGAGAAAAGGAAGTTTTCGCAGGGACCATCCAAGACTGAGGATGAAAAGTCTAAAGAGAGAGAGAGGTTCCTTCGAGGAAAGAAGTTATCGAGAAAGAACATGGACAGGTCACGAGAGACGAGATGAACACAGTCATGGTCAGCAGAACGAAATGACAAAACTCGTCAGCACAGAGAGATGAACATTCTAGCATAGGACTGAAATGGGTTTTAACTAAAGCATAAATTGTTAGAAAATTAAGAATACACTATAGACTAGAGATGGAGAAATGTGTGAAGTGGATGGAAACTTTAGTTAAAGATAAAACATCAATGATCAAAGCGTGATCATTGAGTTCATTAGGTCTAGTTACAGAATGGAATGCTGAAGGGGACCTTTACACCATCTCCTTAATAAGATCCAGCTATTAGATATAAAATTTAATGTTTATTCAATACTGAAAGTACTGTGTAAAGATGTTTCAATTCAAAATTTAAAACAAGAGCTTGAAAAAACGTTTGTTCTGTTAGTTAATAATAGATATTATGCTGTGGTCAGTGTGTGTGTGTGTGTGTGTATATAATATATATATATAAAATGAAAACTAATAATCTATCAATGCTTAACTATAATTTAATAATTTTATCTTTAATTTTTTCCAATCTGAAACAAAAAGCAACAAAAATTCTATTGATAAAATTTCCTTTTAAATAACAATAAAAATTAGGCAGATACTTTTTTTAATCACACAATTGTAGGCAATATAGATTTTATAAACAGAGCACAATTATAAAATTAAATAAATGGAAGTAATTTTTCATTTTTTAATTTAGTATGTAAAAGCAAAGTTACAAAAAAAGATAAAAATACATGTGCAGAAATAAATGGTGCAAAATCCCACTGCAATTTTTATAGTGTAAGGACACATATTGATGTACAAATGCATATCTAATTCTTTATTCTTGGACAATAGATCAATCAAAAACATGTTATCTCCACAAAACACCCTTTCCACATCACTTTCACCCATATTTTTCTCTAACATGACTTCACACCTTCTTAAACATGTTCTTAGTATTCTCCTATTCATAACCCAACTTTCTTTCACATGTACCCTCTAAATCACTATATAGGTAATTTTCAGCCTACTGACTTATGAACATCAGGACTTAGAACAAACTTGTCATAAAAACAAAAATTAAGAAAATTAAAAGGAAAATTTGAAATTTGAAAATTAATATTCATAATATTTTAAGACTATTTTGATTTTTTTTGTGGGCATGTATAGCACAAAACCAAACCTGCTTGTAAATTGAGGATTACCTCTATTCTGCTACTTGTGTAAATGTTTGTATTAATTTCAGCAATTTTGTATAAATTAAAAAAATTCCTAAGCAAAAAAACTACTGTTTTTGTTCATTAGTTTTAGAGAAAGTTTTCATGTAGCAATGTGACATGTTTTGCTATTTTCTTTGCATTACCATGTTTCCAACATTACATTTCAAATTATGACCAAGCATTGAATCAGTTTGGAAATTGATGATGCCTGTATATGCATATTTTTTTAATCATAGCCTATCTTAGGATAGATACCTTTTCTCTTTCATGATCATGCACACTCTCAATCACATATTATGTACTTTTCTCCATCAGATTCTATCTTTCAGACCAGCTCTATCTTTTCTCTTACAGGTCATACATTACATACCTTTCTCAGTCATATTCTAATTCTGAAGCTGGCTTTCTATTTTTTTTCTCAAATAACATGCATGCTCTTAAACACATATTATGCATTTTTCTCATTCATATCACTCTTGTTAGTCTTACATATCATGCACACTCAAAACATATATAAATTTTTCTCCAACTTTCAGACCAACATTAAGACATTATGCCCTCTCATATACACATTTATGTACTTTTGTCATTCATGAATTAATTTTCAGGCTAGTTCTCTCTCTACTCCCATGTGACACAATTATATATGAATTATGTACATTTCTCATTCATATCAAACTCTCTTCAAGCCCGATCTCTCTCTCTCTCTCTCTCTCTTAGTATTGTTGAGGTGGGACTGAAAAGTTTATGAACTAACACTGTTGATAATCCTGGAATCACTCTTAATAAATTCACTCTTCACAAACGGAGCAAATCTGAATTGGCCTGGCTGCAAGTAAAAGTGGAGAAGATATGATCTGAACTAGAACAACACTTTGCATGATAAAGAGTAGTCTCGTGGCAAACACATTTATGGTTAAATTCCATATCCTATATTTCCACAGCCCATTCATTTGCTGGATTTATACTCCTTCCACAAAAGAAAAATGCTGCTCTAAGGAAAAATGTTAACACCAATGAGATGATCCAAGAAAATGTGCTGAATATTTTGAAGTACTTGAATACAAAAGAAAAGAATGCTTCTAGGAAATCTTGTGCAAGTGGAAAATTCCTGGAATTGTGCTGAGGTCCAACTCACAACAGACCCTAAGTATCCCGTTTGTTACTTAGTTTTACCCAGTCTGTCTGATCACAAAATGAACTTTTCTTCTATCATCCCACTCTATTTTTAGCTTGCTATCTTTCTCTACTCTTGCATGACAAACCCTCTCATTCAAAAATATCCCACTCTATTTTTATCTTGCTATCTTTCTCTACTCTTGACTGACAAACCCTCTCATTCAAAAATATCCCACCCTATTTTTAGCTTGCTATCTTTCTTTACTCTTGCATGACAAACCCTCTCATTCAAAAATACCGCACTCTATTTTTAGCTTGCTATCTTTCTCCACTCTTGCATGACAAACCCTCTCATTCAAAAATATCCCACTCAAATGAAAGGCTCATTCTGTCTTGTATGAATGCTTTCTCCTTACTCTCTCATTCAAATATATCCCACTCAAACAAGATTGTTCATTCTGACTTGTATAAATGCTTTCTTTTTGCTCTCATATGACAAACACTCTCAGACAGATATGTCCCCTAAAACAAAAGGTTAATTCTTATCATGTGCAAGCTTTATCTGTTCCCTTATGAAATGACATAGAAGACAGTGCATTCTCTCCCTTAGAAGGCACACAGTTTGTCTTCTTGAAATGTTTCCTTCTTTTCTCTTAAGACAATGCACATCATTTCTCCAAAAATATAATTTATGTCCTTTACAACAAGTTTTAGTGCTGCCATATTATGAAGTGTTCATTTCCACTTTTTACAATATATATATATACATATAACATAATCATGTGAGTACATTTACATATTATTTTAACATAAATGAAATGAATGCTTACGTCAAGAAATGAATACGTCAGTATGTGTGAACATAAGGGTAAATCATGAAACAGAAAAAAAGTGAACTCAAAGAAAAAAGTGATTGTACTGCAAATTATTTGTAATTATGGGACAATTTGGATTATATAGATATTTTTCTTTTATGTTATGGATGAAATGAATAAACGTAACAGGAATATAAAATTATTTAAATCACATCTGAATTGTTTGTAAAAATATATACATGTAATAGCTTTTCAAGAACTGAACAACCAGATCAAATGACTTATCACACTGCTCAAACAAAAAGGGTCCACAGTGCAAAAATCACATTGATTATAAGCAAAAGAGTTCCAAAGAAGATAATTAAACTAAAAATTGCACTTCGGAACTCTGGATCAGGTATTAACGAGCGCAATCCCAGCTCAATGAAAGCATGGCAGATGAAATGTCCATCCAGAGCATAACATGGTACCACATTTAAGATTACAAGAGCTCCAGAAAGAGATATCAAATATCTGAACTGTAGTCAAAGAAAAAAATATATAAACAACAAGGAAAACAAGAGTGTAGGAGGTGGTGGTCTTAAAATCACAGCAAAAAATAGTCTCCATCCAAAGTAACAATGGAATATAAAATATAATGCTGTGACACCAACGCCCCCTAGTTAATGGTTATGATTATTATTATTATTAATTAATCATCCATAACTAATTACGAGTGATGAGAATCTTAATTTATGTTATTAATAATTCTCTAGAAGATCCCACTCGATGCAGGCGCTGTAACACTGTAAATGTTTTCTCTCTTCCACAACATTAAAGACAACATACCGTTACACAATATTTTCCATAGGTGGAAAACTTCTTACTAAAGGAGAAGACAAATCCACCTTTAATGTATATTAAATATTAATGTGAGCCCCCATCCACCCACTGTCTTTTCCAACATATGGTTATCAAATATGTGTAAGAAGGTCAATAAATTTAACAATAAATTTATTAAATCAACAATAAATATACAACATATGAATGTAATCAAAGAGCGCTGACACTTACATCACTTCACAACAATGTTCAATTAATGCGGAACAATCATTGAGTTTATCCTAGCATAGAGATAAACAGTCAATTAACATAAATACATATTCAAGTTCATGGATGTCATCACGGAAATGAGAATGGAGTTTTAGAGAAAGAGTCAAAGGTACTACACATAACCTGTTCAAAGATGGCGGCTGTTGCTGGCATATTTCACAATCACGCGGTTTGCAACAAGTCACTGCTTTTTATATCTGGGTGAGGGTCCATATGCCCATTCTAGACACAGTACACAACTGTTCCAGAATCTTCAACACACTCTCCAAGCATCGTCCTGAATTCCACATGCGCTATCAGGCACAAGGAGTATTCTTGAATTTCGCAAGCGTTACTCAACACACCACGAGGAACATTAAAAATAATCTTCATGAATTCTTGAGACCAAATTCAAGCCACAATTTCTGCCATATTGGCACTCAAACAGAATTCACAGGAATCAAGTTACAGCAACACGTTTTACTGATAAGTTGACAACAACACTGGATCCACACATCAACATAATCTGGTAGAGCACAATAGTCACTATAGTGTGAAGTGACAACCAAAAAGGCTTACTCTTCTCTGCAAAAGTCAAATTAAGGCAGCACTAAACTTCAGGCATACTTCATCTTTAAACTTCTTTCTCTCTTACAAACATTATCAACTTACAAATCCTGCAACAATTTAATTATTCAAATGAAAAAAAAATTCCCACAATAGTTGAAGACTTCAGATGATGTAAATAAGAAAATAATTCATCATACTTTCATACTTCCTATCTTGCAAATTAATATAATATCTCAGATGATGTAAATAAGAAAATAATAATTCATCATACTTTTATACTTCCTATTTTGCAAATTAATATAATATCTCAAGTCATTATATTTTTTAAAGTTGTTAAACAAGGTAGTTATTGAAATAAAATGGTAAAATATTTTCTCAATAGCTGATAGCTACATAGATCACAAACTGTCATGCTATTAACTTCTTCTTATGCTCTGTCTTCAGTCGCTATATATGAGAACACGCTATTCATACTGATTAAGTTGTTAATAGGGTATTTATTATTTATTAAATAAAAACATTCTCTTTATAACTGATATAGAAGGATTATCAGCATAGCACCTTATTATTGATTACTAATAATTACATATCAGGTTTTAATATTTAGTAACAGTTTCAAACTATTTCTTTTTAACATTTTAATAATTTCTATTGAAATACAGCTACAATTAAACTGCATACCAAGTTTTCAAGGATACTTGCAAAAGGTCTCCACAATATAGGGCAGATTCAATGGTATCAATGTACTGTATGGCACATAGTTGCTCACAGAAACTGAAAAAATAAATATATTCTTTATGCTCATCAAACAATTATTAACATTATAGAAAAAAAGAATGAATACACTGATATCCAAAATTAAAGAATTATTAACACTAAAGAACAATGAAACAAAGAATGAATACTGATATAAAAAAATGAAACATTTAAGATATAAAATAAGAAGGTCACACAACTGTTGACAGTCAACCCTTTCAATGTTAAATTACTTTAAATTTTATAAACAGAACACTCATAAACAAACAGCATTAATCAACTTATATGAATAAAGTTGAGCAACACATTTCTATCTTGTCTGTCAGGGTATATGGTATTGTAGAAGAAAAAGTGAAAAGGGAGAAAAGAGAATGATGATGACGAGAGTAAGAGGACTAAAACTCTTTCTCTCGCTCTCTCTCTCTTTACTCAACCACTTCCTACTTACAATAAAAATCATTAATATTATTTTTGTTAAATAACCAATTTTATACAAATTTTAAACATAATCCTACTTCTGTTTACCATCACCTTTATAAACTTGCTGGTTAAGAAAAAGTATTAGTAATTGCAAATTACAATGTGTGCGTGTAAATGCTCAAACACATTCACAATATTGAATTAAATAAAATGCTTTCATATCGTCTACATGAGTTCTCTCTAGATTTCGATTCATACCAGCAATGAAGTAAAAAACAGCAACTGTTGATGAGTACCATGATGGCATTCATTCAATATTCACAAGCAACTTTCCAATACTGTACACCACTCAAGCGAGACAGAAAGGCACAAATTTTGATTTAAAATACAACGCAGTAGTTCATCGACAATAGTAACACACATACAACAGTAGTTTGTCAACAATAGTAACACATATGCAACAGTAGTTGGTGTGAGTGTTACAGTATCATTCGTCTGCTGACACAGTTTGAAACTGTTCAAACAACAAGACCATTCTGCATTATGAGACAAGAAAGTAGCACTATTTAAAAAAAGAAAAGAAAAATAGTCAATGCAATAAAGCCTGTAATTTAACAATCCCATAATGCAATAAAGCCTGTAATTCAACAATACCCATAATGCAATAAAGCCTGTAATTCAAACATCCCATAATGCAATAAAGCCTCTAATTCAACAATACCCATAATGCAATAAAGCCTGTAATTCAAACATCCCATAATGCAATAAAGCCTGTAATTTAACAATCCCATAATGCAATAAAGCCTGTAATTCAACAATACCCATAATGCAATAAAGCCTGTAATTCAAACATCCCATAATGCAATAAAGCCTCTAATTCAATAATACCCATAATGCAATAAAGCCTGTAATTCAAACATCCCATAATGCAATAAAGCCTGTAATTTAACAATCCCATAATGCAATAAAGCCTGTAATTCAACAATACCCATAATGCAATAAAGCCTGTAATTCAAACATCCCATAATGCAATAAAGCCTCTAATTCAATAATACCCACAATGCAATAATACCTGAGTAATAAAGATCCAATGGATGTCCAAGAAAGAGTAATGGCGGACGTCGACCATGGAAAACACGCAACAATTTGGTCTCATTGTCAACAGCAGGATAAACACAAGCTACCTCAACTCCTGGCAAATAGCAGTCACTCTGTAGATTACACACTGGTCGGTCTGTTGCTGTCCTTGCTGGCAAGCAGGCATACAACTGCATAGAAAGAATTCAGCAGCATAAAAACAAACTCCTATAAATTATGTATTTGGAAAACAAGGGCAAAGTATTATTATGAGAAAAGATAAATGAGCTGATACAGAGGTAATGATGCCTGAAGGAAGGCAGAAGTTGTTCAACTAGATGTGTCCGATTGTTTATACCTTGCGGCATGCAACCAGTTAGGCAGTCACATATAATACAAAGTCTCTGACTTGAAACTGGCAACGTGTTAAGAACAAACTTATTATAACTGTCATTCCCCTTCTGGAGCTATCAAAAGTATAAATACTTCATCATGTTCACAGGTAAATTCACTGCAAAATAAACAGAATCCCAAAATCTCCATACACGTCTGCACAGCTTAAAAAGCTGCCTCTTCCCAGATTAAAATACCAAGAAACCTACCTATGTTTTAAACAGAAAAATAAAATTAGAAAATAAATTAAACAGGCAGGTTAAGAAAATCACAACATTCTGACCAAAAAAATTATTCAATGTCCATTTGAAAAAAAATACAACTATTATATTACACACTAATAATCTAAACCAGAATTACAACAGAGTGAATTAATAATGTGTAATGAAACTGATAATATTTAACAAAGAAGTCACTAAAAAGTAATAAATTAATAACAAGTAATGATGAGAAGTCAATAATATGAAACAAAGCTGACAGTAATATGCAATTGTCATATGCTAGCTCTAAAAAAGAATGCATTTTTCCTAAGTATTCAGTTTTTCATGAAGAAAGAGGAAAACAATCAAGTAAGATTATGCTTTAAAAAAAAAAAAAGATATTTAGATAGTGACAAGTACTAAGGTATTAAGTAGCCCTACATTTACAATTAAATTTAAGGATGTGTTGAATGATGAATATCACTATCAGCTTACTGCTTAACATTCAAGCATTATTTAATCCTCTAATTTATCTTTGAAAAACAGATCGTGAAGTATAAGAATTTATTTTACTAAAATTATGTAGGTTAACAATAACACATGAATAATTAAAAATGTTTTATTATTATCATCAAGGCTGAGTAAAATCAACCAGATTATGCTTTTAAAAAAAAGAAGAAAAGATAATTTAGATAGTGATAAGTACTAAGATAGTGTTAAGTAGCCCTACACTTACAATTAAACTTAAGAGTGTGTTGAACGATGACTATCACTGTAGACCAAATGCTTTACATTTAAACATTATTTAATACCTCTAATTTACCTTTGAAAAACAGATCTTGAGGTATAAGAATTTATTTTACTAAAATAATGTATTTTATTAAAATAATGCTGGCTGAGCAGCAGTGTCACACTCAAGTGTGTTGACATTTGAAAACCTAATTGATGACAACAGACAAAATAAAACTGTTGCTTTCCTGGGTGCTTGAATATTTTCTTCATTGTCACTGCTGCTGTCAGAGTCGAAGTAATCAGCTATGACATCAGAAATGTCAATTGTATTGTCTAAAACACTTCTGTTCTGTAGTCTAGCTAAAGCAGCAGATGACACAGGTACACACCATCGAAGCTTACTTCTGGTTGGTAGGAACTCTATACCTAGCTTCTAAAACGAATTAATTTGCAACACAAATAGCACAATTTTGCACAATTATAACGTTATTTTGTAGACAGATTCTGCACTTCCATAAATAAATCACAATTGCATGCTAAAAAATAAAATTTAAATCCTAAAATTAATTTTTAAAATGCACAAGGCCAGAGTTGTAACGAACCTTGCAAAGCGCAAAAAAAATAAAAATTTAGGCGACCTCCAGTCTGATTTATGCACAGCCACACTTCCTGTGTATTATAAATAGAAACAAAGAGCCTTCTCACTCAAGGTGATGCATGTGTGCACCTCCGATCACTAAAAATATCATGCAAACAGTTATGTGTTAATAGGGAACAAAGTAGTCCAATACTGGATCAAAGAGTTGACCCCCAGTAGTCATTTTACGCTTAAAAAGCTATAATCACGAGTTCAAACAGCAAAAAAACCTCTTGGATTATTGAAAAATAATGATTAATAAAGTTATTTTTAAAGTAATCCCACAACTGATTTTAAAAAAAATTTACGACTTCAAATGGCTATAGCGCAAAATCAATTTTAGCAACAGTAGCTGGGTTTTCCCTGACAGCATCACATTTCTTTAATTAGTTGATGTCATAATGCTGAAGCATTTACAACTGTCCTTGCTGATAACAATTTTGGGTCATTATGACTTCTGCTGGGACCGAAACAATATGTATTTCTTTTTAACAATGGGAATTTTGTGATAAGCATTACAATGTGTGTTTCATTTCTGATGATTTATTTACATACTATATGTTTGTTGTTAGTTAATAAATGTTTTTACAGGAATGTATTATATTTTATATTTATTTTATTTAGTTTTTCGTTATTACTGTATTCAAAAAAGGATCTGCCAGGTTTATGTATAACTTTAGAAATTATGGGTTTGACTGCAAATGGTGACAGTTCTCCAGAAACAATTACATTCACTGGCATCAAATGTATTTAAATTCTTTGAAAAATATATTCTATATATGTATGCATTCATTTCTGGTACTTGTATGCAAAATCTTATCCATCAGAATAATCTAAACAGATCTGTAAATCAGCAGAGATGACTCTTATGTAAGTCACCTCCTGTATGATGTACTCTAAAGAATGTTGACTGTTTGCATATGAATTTTTAGGATAAAATTGGCCATGCATTATTGACGTGCCATTTATCAATCAACAGAAAATGACTGCAATTAAGGAAAATTAAAATGGACACTATATTTATGAAATTTAAGAAAGACTGAAGGTATGCTGACCTACTGTCATCAGCAGTTATTTAAAATATTACCACTAGTCTTCCAGAATGGAGTTATTTCCCTTGTTAGTGTGCACTATTACTAATTACTAAATACTGTTTATCTGAAAATCAAGCCTTACTGTATGTTGGCTGGCTCGAGTATGATAAAGGAAACAAAGGTGTGTATTACTGGTGGTATTACAGCAGTCAATCTCCTCTTTCGCTGGCTGACTCCAATCTTAAAAACAAAGCAAAACATGGTTAATTTAAGAATAGTAAACAAAAATACTGGAACTAAAAAATATAAAATAATAAAAATACAAGACAATCAATAACAATTTTTAACATACACAACTTCTCACAAACTCATAATTTTAAAGTGACCACAACATCAGCAATGTGTTACTGTAATCAAGTATGTAGCTATTAAGGATAATAATGTGAATACAATTCTCTCACTTAAGGTACTGAGCTATGATGCAGTTAAATTATCCATGGCCATGACCAAATCCCAATACATTTCACAATGAACTCATCCATACAAGGAATCCAACAAATGAATGACTACATTAATTGCAACATAATGGTATTTAACATTGAGGCTATTTAAGAATATTTTGTTTCATAATTTTCATTTACTAATTAAAAGTGCCAATATCTTGTCCAGTACAATGAGGAAGACAAAATCATCTAAAAAATCACACACTGTAAAAAGAAAACTGCCCATGTACACTTATTCGATGCCAATAAGTTTGAAATTTATAACATATATCATGGATATTGTGAGTGTACAGAAGATAATTATTTCAGTGACTGTATTCATATGCGAGTTTGAATCTTGGATATAATAGTTTGGACTACTGTCAGTCTGTTTCAACAAAAAACACATTTTCTGAACTACAACACAAACAGCTAATCATATGACAAATACTGTTAATAAAAATATTTTTATCTAATATCAAGTAATGAACATTTACAAATTTATTATAACAAAATGTTGCAATTTCTGTTTATGGTGCAAGTAAGATTGCTGAATTGGTCTTATGATGAATGTAACTCTGTTTTAAATCCATTTACATATTTTTAAATTAAAAAAAAAAATGTGTTAAATGAACAAATTCCAATATTCAAAATTTTTATAATGCAATAAAATAATCTGCTAAAATGTTTCTATCTTTCAAGATGCTAACACATCTGTACAGGATTCCCATTTTGGACTTCATGTCCAAAGCTTCAGTTCACAAAGTGTTACAAAAAGAAATTTCAGTATATTTGGAAATAACAGATTATCCTACATTACAATGAGGGAAATCAAATCTAAAGGTAGTGCTATACAGTATTCAAAGATCTTAAAATGCCTTAATCTGTGAGTAATTTCTTAGGTTAATTGATAGCCATTTATTTGTGTGTTTATGTAACTAAACAAAAAAACCCCAAGATGTACACAAAAAAATTCTTTCTGAACAGCAGAATTAAAAGTGGTTATAAAAAATGCGACAGCTATGTATTTCAAACATTTTTATGTAATCAGGGGTTTGTTTATGTGACCTGATGGTACCTCACTTTCAGCACCGATATGATATGTCCCCTCTGCTTGCCTGTCTGAAGTGACCTGTTGGTACTTCACTTTCAGCACTGATATGTTATGTTCCATCTGCTTGCCTGTCTGAAGTGACCCGATGGTACTTCACTTTCAACATCGATATGTTATGTTCCATCTGCTTGCCAGTCTGAAGTGATCTGATGGTACTTCACTTTCAGCACTGATATGTTATGTTCCATCGGCTTGCCAGCCTGAAGTGACCTGATGGTACTTCACTTTCAGCACTGACATGTTGACATGTTCCCTCTGCTTGCCAGTCTGCAAAGTGATCCGATGGTACTTCACTTTCAGTACTGATATGATATGTTCCTCTACTGGCCAATGTACACAGTGAATGCATGGATATGTTGTGTGTCAATCAAGATGAAGTAACAGATATCTACATTTTTTTTGTCTCTCCAAAGCGCCAATTTAAAATGATCTCCTTTTGCAACAGTTCTATTTTAGGGTCATGTGAGGGGAGATTTTTTCTTACACCATAACCCACTCTGATACCATAAACATATAATCTGTTTGCAACACAGATGCATTGATACTTATTCAACCAACAAAAGAGATCTATTTCCTTCCCACCTAAAAAAACAAACAAAAAACATTTGAAACTGACCTGCTTTTGAAACTATTATAAGGATTTACAGCAAGATTTTTTTACACACACACACACACACACACACACACACACACACACACACACACACACACACACACACACACACACACACGTTTCATCTATGTTAGTTTGCAACACAAAGACTGAAATATGTTTTGTCTAAAAGAATCAAGTAACATCTATATGTAAATTAGCAGCATATAGGCAGAGATGTTTTGTACAAAGATCATATAGCATTTTATGCTAGCTTGCAAAACAAAGGCAGGGATAAGTTTTGTCCAAAGATCACATAACAATTATATGCTAGCTTGCAACACAAAGGCAGGGATAAGTTTTGTCCAAAGATTCAAGATAGATAAAAGTGATCTGTTATCTATTTATTAAAGAGATCTGTATTCTGAAAGTGCCAATTTTGACTGACTTCTGACTGAACTATTATAACTAAAGATAATGTGAAGGGAAGGGAGATTTTTCTTATACCAAACCCAATTTTCTGAACCCATTCTCATCCTGTGTGTCAGTTTGCAGCAATATTTTAAGATAAAATGAAGAGAAATATGTGTAACAAAGTTTTTTTTAAAAAATCTGTCATAAATAATATGAATTTCAACTTTGATTAGAGAAACCCTTATGTTGTCAGTAACTTGCCCAAAATAACCAACAGGTGAAAATGAAACCAACTCAGAATGGGTTTTTCACCATGATAGATATTTTATGATTTCCATTTATTAGTTCTGTCATTTAATAGATCCATACTGCAATGAACAAATGTGACTGAATGCACTGTAAAAATGTGATAAAAAAAGTGGCACCTACTGCTCTAATGTGTTGTAAGTATGTGTGTTTGTATATAGGTGCATATGTGTGTGTGTGTGTGTGTGTGTGTGTGCATACACATATCTTGGAAATGACAATATTTTGCTGTTAGTAATAACCTAATTTGTATTTTGTTATGCAGTTGACTGACCACTATTGTTGATTTTTAAAATTTAATTTAATGAAATAAATATTTGTTCTTCTGCATCATTATCAACATCACAAGCATAAACCCTGTCCAAATCACCAATTTAATAAAGACTACAGAATTGTCTCCCCCTTTCCAAAGTATCTTTCTCACTCTTTGGTGCAGTATTCAGATCACTGATGAGCTGGACGGGTAGGCAGTGCCCAAGGGAGGGCTCCTTCATGCTGGTCAGAATGCATTGGTGCCAGTCTTCTGTGTTTGTCACTTGGCAGTTTCCCACACTAAGCAGAGTTTCCCCTACCACTAGGCCTCTGGGGCCTGACACAGCAGAATTCTGTGGAGCGCAGCACCGAAAAAAAACAAAAAAACAGACAACAGAAATTGTAATAAATTTTAATCATTCTTTTTAAGATTATCTACATTAATTTTAACTCATATGGAAAGGTGTGTACAATCTTGTTGTAAGCAAAACCATGAACTACTTAAACAACAAGGTTACAAAGAAACAATGTTGGTTTACCTCTGCCACGTTGGTGATAGCTACTGCCTGCCCGATGCTATAGAAGGGTAAAAGCAGGTAGGGCAAAGAGACAAGGATAAGAATGGCTACGATAACAATAATGAAGTTGTGCCATACTCCAGCGCAGTAAATACGCAGTTGACGCAATGGCGATACACCTTGCAGATGTTCACTTGACAAGTCAACAAAAGCTCCGGGGTAGATAATAAGTATGAATACACCGAACCCATTTATACGCACATGTTCTCTGCAAAAATAAAACCAAGTAAATTAACTAAAATTTTATGTGGCTAAGTATCCCCAAAGTTACAAAATTATTTGAAAATATGCATGTTTTTGTGTGTTTGTGTATGCATCAAGCATGAATATTCAGGAAAATATAATTCCAAGGAGATCTGATTAAATAAAGATGGATTGGCAAACAAAGCAGTAGTAAGGCCTTTGATACCAGTATTAACATATTTAAAATATATTTTCTCCCAACCTCAGACTTAGAAACATTGTGTAAATTGGAAAATGGGTGGTGATGTCTTAACAGGAAGGAAATACATTTTAATAATGTAATGGATCTTCAATTTTAATTAGAAATAATTATTAAAGACCTGAAACTTATGATTAAACAACCTTCATGTAACAATATCACAGTATGCACAGAAATATAATCCTGGGTTTACCTTTACATAATATTACAGTTAATATCTATAAGTAAAATTATAACTTCACCTGACAGCAGCTATCGCATGACCCATTTCATGCAGAATTCCACAGACCAGTAGTGTCAGCATGTAATACCAGATCTGGCTGCTAGGTAGATTCACCCCTGGCATCTGTAACCAAAGCGGATAAAATTAATTTTGTTGGAGAATGTAGTATAAATCTGTATATATATATATATATATATATATATATATATAAAATATTACCAAAAATATTTTCCTGACAACCCTTCACAACATTATCAACAAAACAACAAAAATTTAAGATTTTCCTTGATAACCCTTCACAACACTGACAACAATAGAGTCTAAGATTTTCCTTGACAACCCTTCATAACACTGGCAACAATAGTGTCTAAGATTTTCCTTGACAACCCTGTATAACACTGACAACAATACAGTCTAAGATTTTCCTTGACAACCCTTCACAACACTGACAACAATAAGATTTTCCTGACAACTCTTCACAACACTATCAACAATAGCGTATAAGATTTTCCTTTACAACACTGACTCAATAGTGCCTAAGAATAAGATTTTCCTTGACAACCCTTCACAACACTATCAACAATAGTGTCTAAGATTTTCCTTGACAACCCTTTACAACACTGACAACAAAAGTGTCTATGATTTTCCTTGACAACCCTTCACAACACTGACAACAATAGTGTCTAAGATTTTCCTTGACAACCCTTCACAACACTGACAACAATAGTGTCTAAGATTTTCCTGACAGCTCTTCACAACACTATTAACAATAGTGTCTAAGATTACCCTTGACAACCCTTCACAACACTGACAATGATACAGTGGTACCTCGCATAACGAATGCCTCAGATCGAACGATCCGCATAACAAATGCAGCTGTGAATGCCCGCGTGACTCGCAGAACAAACTTGTTTCACATAGTGAACTGTGTGTATACCGTGAAAACATTGCATTTCCCATGAATAAATGCCGAATCCGGCCAGTTGTGTCTTGCATGGCTCAGATGAAGGCAGGGCATGTTTGTCCCCAGTTGATTGTCCTTTTCCCTTTGCTTTGATGTATTTTTGCCATCTGTACATAGGTGCATGTGTCCTCCTCATCCCCCCTCCATTTCACCTCATCAACACCTACCATCTTACCTCATCAACACTTAACATTATACCCTGCTTTGGTAAGTGTCATTACTAGTGTTTTCCCCCCTGAATACTGCCCTGCCTTCATTTTCCCCTAATTTCTTTGATTTTTCATGGCGATGTGGAACGGATTGCACAATTTCCTGTAGAAGTCTATGAGATATCGTGTTTCACATAACGAACACCTCACATAACGAACGTACTGCTGGAACGAATTGTGTTCGTTATGTGAGGTACCACTGTAATGTCTAAGATTTTCCTTGACAACCCTTCACAACACTGACAACAATAGTGTCTAAGATTTTCCTTGACAACTCTGTATAACACTGTCAACAATAGTGACTAAGATTTTCCTTGACAACTCTGTATAACACTGTCAACAATAGTGACTAAGATTTTCCTTGACAACCCTGTATAACACTGACAACAATAGTGTCTTAAGTTTTTCCTGATAGCCCTTCACAACACAGTGTCTAAGATTTTTCTTGACAATCCTATACAACACTATCAACAATAGCATCCAACATTTTCCCATTACTTCCTAACCTAAGTTGTGCCACATGATTTTAGTCTATGATTTACAACAAGTGTCCAATCACATACACAGCTATTCACAAAGTATGCAAATACAATGCATCATAATTTATTTGTGCTATACCTCATTACCTGATATTGTATGCTTAATAGGCCAATTGACTGTCTTGCTTTAGTAATTATTAGTGCCTCATATCAAGCTAGGGATACAGTGTCAGAAAATCTCCAATAAATGGCATGACCAAGGTGATGCCTCCTCTCTATATAAGTATTTTTCAGTTAAGTAGCATTGCTTATAGTTATGAAATGCTAATACAGGTTAGCTTGCACAGGTGTAGAATTGAAATTAATGAGTATAGATAATAATATATTTCAAGATACCTTAATATCTTGGTAATTCTGAACTACATTAGTACTTTGATTATTATCTATGATAAAGTATGGGCTTCAAAACAATTTAAAGCTGAAGATATTTGAATTATTAAATATTAAAGTATTTGTTTTCTCAACAGTTACAGCAAAAGGATACTTTAATCTGCATTAAGGAAATGAAGGTTTAACTGAAACTGCTAGAAAATATTTATAATCATTAATGAAATAAATAAAGAATGAATAGAAAGCATTGCTAACAATTATCACATAACAAAATTATTTTCTTGGCCTATTTAGTAACATAAAAAGTACCTGTAAATAAATTCTCAATGTGTTCTGTGTGAAAGGGATCAACCAGTGAACAACAATGTAGTTTGTGTTAAATGGACTAAGGTTGTTCTAGGCCATCATCTAACAAGTGAACAGCAACGTGTTCTAGGGCTTCTCCAGGCCATCTAGCTAGTGTCAGTGAACAGCAAATTTTTCTTTGTGAAAAGGACTAGGGTTGCTCCAGGCCAACATCTAGCTAGTGATGAGCAATGTGTTCTATATGAAAGAGACTAGAGTTGCTCTAGGCCATCTAGCTAGTGAACAGCAATGTGAAAGGACTAGGGTTGCTTGTGGCCTAACAAGTGAACAGCAGGATTCTGGCCAATTTATCTGCACAATAATTTACAAACTCAGCATTTGCTAACTCAAAAATGTGCTTAGAGAAACAAAACAAGTATCCATCCCCCAAAAATAAAGTTGCAAAAATTACAGCAGGTCTACTTATAATAATATGCAACAAAAAACAACATAAATTTAGTTCATATTTAGAAACAACTCAAAGAAATCTGAATAAATAATAAAGTAATGGAACTTACTACAGGAGTCAAAACTTGCTGCTCAACTGGTTTTTGTTGTACTGTATTGAAAGCAAGCAGTGAGAGAAGACACACTGACAGCAACATTGCTACCAGGGCAAACAACACACCAGCAGTGAACCAAAGCCGCAGGAACTCTGGTCGCCACTGTCCTAAACGAAGGAAGCAGCGGTTGAAAGCTGAGGAATACCATCTCAACTGACAGACAGAAACTGCAAGGCCTGTCTTGTCTAAAAAATGTAAATACTGTCGAGATGTTCCTTTCTTACTCTGAAATAAAACAAAATAAAATAAACAAATTAATTACACATACAAATTACATTTCTAGGAACAACAAGATTTCAGCATCAATTCTGGATCTAATCAATGAAGGCTTTGGGCTCTATAATATTCCTTAATTACAATTAACTACAGTACTCTATTACTATTATTAGTAATTCAGATATAACATTAAGCAATTTTGTTAATGGGTCTGTTCCATAATCAAGAAAATAAATTCAGATGGTCAGGCACTGCCATACAGCAGATTCCCTAGGCAACAAATCTGCTTGATGGGATTCACCTAGTCCTATACACATTAAGCAAGACCATCAAGTGATCAAGGCAGCTGACCAGAACTGATCAGTCAAAGATATCTTTACAAAGTTTTCTAAATGAAGCATACAACATTACATTTAATGATTTACAGAATCTTTGTGGTGCCAAACAGTTACTTAAGTGCAGTAAATAATAGATAAAAGATGTAGTAAATAATAAATAAAGCTGACTTTAAGTAGCATTTCATATCATCAAAGCTTTAAGCACTCTATAATGTGGTCACTGAGCTTGGTATGTTGAAGCTGAGTCAGTCAAAAGAATCCAAATCAACCAGGCTGGGTCTCAAATCATAACCTCAAGAAAGAGATTTCAGTGCCTCAGCCATACTCTCCCCAGGCAGAATAAATGAATGTGTTTATGGTTATAGACCACTTAACTATAAACTAGAAATGGACCCTTTAATAATCAGTGATTAAAAAAAGACAACTTACTATAATTCCTTTAGGACGGGCAAGTTTAAGTCTGATTTCATTTAATGATTTAGAAAAGTATCATATAAACAGGATCATAAATATTTTTATTAAATTGTATTTTGGGCTGTTGGGCAATTCTAAAATTTCAAGAGATTATTATTCATTTGATAAAGATCTAGGTTGACAATATATACAAGTTTTCATACAATGATGATGTACTTCTCTTTTCTTTAACTTAGTTTAAGCCATACATACATGTACTTACTTAGTAAATTTTAATGTCATATTTCTTTTGTGTTTAGGTCACTTTGTATCAAATTTGCATACCATTCAACTTTCCTCATTACAGCTTTATGTCATGTGAGAGTGTTGCTGCTAATGCTTCTGTGAAAAATTGTTCACCCATGGATAGCTGCGTAAAAAGTAACTCTGGGTTTTTTCGTAATTAGAGATGCTGTTAACTTTAGCACCAAACACTGATACACTATCATACAGTGCTAATAACTCTCTTACTAGCTCATTCTGCTAAGTGGTTCTGGAACTAAGGAGCAATTTTACCCTCCCCCCCAAAAAAAAAAAAAAGTTTAAATAATAATTTATAAGACTGTAGTACAAATGATGTTTTGCTTTTGTCAACTGTCTATACACATGACATAAATGAGTATCTATATGGCCATCACTGTCATCAATATAAAGAATAACTAAGTACACTGCAAGTAAAAATTTTGCACAAACATACTCATTCAGTAAGCCTATCTATTCATTTGAAATTAAGATGCTAACTTTAAAAAAAATAATTTAAATTAGAACATCTGCATGATCAATCTATATTTTCTTACATGTCTAGTCTGACTGAAATACTTTTGTAATTCTTCTTCAACTTATCAAAACTTTAATGATTATCATAAAACTTAAAAGATTACCATTTATAATTATATGATTTAATTTTGCAATGACATTTTCGTAAATGAATATTTCATTATTTGCTGTGAAAAAAAGAATATATGGAACAGGACATCCAAGAGTGTCTAGTTTTATTGGCCAGATTAAGCTCGAGATTAAGTGAATTGTTTAAACTCTTAAATCGAATTAGGTTAGTTTAATGTAAGACTTTAATGTTGTTTGGGTTATTTATTTATTTATTTATTTTTTTTGGAGGGGGGGATTTTTTAATATGTGCTACTGCTAAACTGCTATTGTATTTTTTGTTGTTGAAACACTGTGCATTCTAGTTTGTAATTGCTTTCTTTTAAGTAAGAGAATTGTACTTGAAATAGTTTTAAAACATAAACAAAATTCGGCTTTGGATTTATTTTTAAACAGCATGGATTAATGTACTCGTGCAGTTTCTTTAGTTATACTTTAGGAAGAATACTCGATTGCCATGCGGTCCAAATTTTCGTGTAAACAGTTTCACTTGAAAAGATTAATGCATATTTAAATATAATGAAAATTAATTCGACGGCTATCACAATATTACCTTTAAAAATACATCAAGGAGGTAAAATGATGACCATACTCCAAGAATTAATGCAATCCATGTTGTCTGCAACATGCCGTCTGAAGGATGTCAAAATAACTTTAAACAAATATGTATTATTCATGTACGCTTTTATCTATGCAGGTCTAAGAAGTACTGACAATGTGAATGACTCACATTTCTAAAATCGATGCTAAGACGATTTACCGAAACGTGGATGATAACAACATAAACAAGTCAATTCCACATACATACTGATGATGCATGATTTATTTTGGGGAAAGTTTTAGTATAATGATGAAATTACTATCACTGTGAAAAAACATGCATTATAGCTAGTCAGCAAGAGTTGTCGGCTATGTGGGTCAATTACAAAGTTGGGCTGAATGCTAATTGAATTCCTATTGGTAGATTTTAAACTTTAACCGGAAATAATTGAGAGTGGGCATTGTCGGGCTGAATGTTATTTGAATTCTCATTGGTAGATTTTAAACTTTAACCGGAAATAATTGAGAATAGGCATTGTGGGTTGCCGGCTTGCATCAGAATCCTCAACATGGCAGGAGATGACGATAAAGTTGAAACTCGCCAACCGCACTTGTCAAAACAAGATCTCAGTACCTTGGTACATTTATAAATATTATTTTATATCTAAATAACTTTATTATTATTTTGTGTGAATGGGATTATTATAAAACTATCCATTTTATTTCACTTTGGGTATTGTACACCAGATAATTATTGTACAAATAAGTATTAGTATTACTAGAATAATTCGCTGAGTAGATACATTTTTTATGTGGTTCAGTGAAAATTGCATTTACCGTTCATATTATGATTAGATAACTGTAAACGAATATATGAACTTTAAGCAGCATTTAATGTTTTTTGAAAAGATCAAATACGAAGTCGGAAATACGTCCCATTATTTGAAGTGACGTGGAAGCACTAACTGGTAGCCTACCAGTACCATACTTTGACAGCGAGCTGTGTGCCATTACCATTAGTAATAGTAATACATGGATTAATGAGATTAGGAGTGAAAACAGACAAACCTTATTCATATTAGGTATTAAATTTCTTGCATGAAATAAATCATGCGTTTTCTTTCAGTATTTTATTTGACCTATTATTTTTTATTAATGTATTATTGCAATCCTGTTCTCTTTACATCTTGCCCAACTCCTGAAAGTTAAAATATGGCAGCCCTAATTAGTAGATTATAATTATTTTTTATCAGGTTTTGTGAGCAGCAACTGACTGGGTAGGGAGTACAGTGGTGAATCTCATTGAATTTCGTTATCATGGTCTATCCAATTCAGTTAAGCCTGTATATAATATAGCGGAGAGATTACATTTTGAATTTGAGTATGGGTCCATATCTGGCATATGTGAAGAGATCCATACTAGTTTTTATACTGATATATGAGTATTTCTTTTCCAAACAGGTGTTGAAGTAGAGATACATATCTACTTCATTAACTATTTATACCTTTGTCTTTCAAGCATATGAATATCTGGTCTCACCAAGTATACTGCAAATGTATTCAGTTATTATATTTATAGTTTATAAAATATTCCCTTTTAAAAATGAACACATTTACAGATATAGGCCTAAATAATGGACTTGTATTTAACTATTTTATTAAGGTCATATTGAAAACCATCATTATGTGTTTATAACTTTATATAATGATTTGAATTTTCCTGTTTTATGTGATTGTTTCAAGATTTATTATTTTTCTAGCTATGTTCCAAATTGTGTATACTATAAGTATAATGTATCTCTTGGATGAGGCATTTTTAAAAATTGAAATGGACTTCAACAATTTATTTTTTTTAAATTGAAGATCATTCTAGCTCTTTGTAAATCTCATTAGAGATATAGCATTACCTGAGATGGCTCTCAATATATTCTGCTCTTGTTCTCTAGTCAACATACTTATTTGTTAGCTTTAGTGTTTATCACCCACTTCTGTCATTTCTGTTCTGTTTGCTTTAATGTTTATATTCCATTAATAATTTTCAAGTCAGCTTACTATAGTTACTAGACTGTCAGCTTTAGTATTTAATTCCCTTGTATTTTTTCAAGTCATGTGCAACTATTACTAGTCTGTTGCTAGTTAGTTTCAAATAGTAATGCTGACATTTCTGTCTCCTTTGTGAGAGTAATGGAGCAATTAATACCTTATTCCTTTGTCATGTATTCAGATATTCAATCATTAAAACTAAAAGTCTCTTATTTTTATTTTATTATATATATATATATATTTAATCCCTTTGGTTTTCTAATTCTAGTGAGTTAAAATTAGAATTTTTTAGGTATCACCAGGTCTGATTTCACTGATGTTGATCTAATTCTAAGACTGTAAGAGGTCATCTGATTGATGTCTATGAAATTTGACCAGATATTTGGAGATTTTTATGTATATAACTTTTAAAAATCTTATTTTAGCTTCTGTAATATGCATCCATATGTTTGTGTGTGTGTGTTTGTGTGTAAATGAATGATATATAAAATGTATTTATTATAACTCATTTTCTTTCAGGACATTACCAAATTGACGCCACTTTCTCAAGAAGTTATTAGTAGGCAAGCTACAATCAATATTGGTAAGTTATCTTGTTAATATTACTTTTAATGAAAGTTTCTAGGTTTTTCCCCTCCAGGTTTGCTGTATTATTCATATTTCTGTTTGTTGAGATTAAGCTCATGGTTTTTATAATTATTTGTACATATTTAAAATAGTGATTAGAATGTTTTTTAAAACTTGTGTTTCAGGCACAATTGGCCATGTAGCCCATGGCAAGTCAACTGTGGTGAAAGCCATTTCCGGTGTACAGGTGATTTCTTTGTTTTCCTGTTGAAGTACTGACATAATATACTGAATAAACATACTGAAAAAAATATATGTGGCATCTGAACATTTCATGGTGGTGACAAAATTGTTTTGGAATAATTATTTATCCTGGACAGAGTTGATAGTGTATCAATATTTTTCTTCTAAAGTACAGTAAGAATAAAATGTGAATGAAGAAAATTGTTATCCATTTTATTTTCCTAATGTTTTATTTTTGTAATTGTTTTTTATAATTTTGCAGTGCTCAAAATTTTTGAAAATATTTGTATCCAACAGTCATTCAGTGCTGATTTGATTAAGTTAAATTAATTTTCTGAGTTGGTGATTTATAGTGTTCTTTAGACAAGTCAGCTTTTGACATGATGAATGGACTCTTCTGCCAATTTCATCTTCTCATCTTAAAAGTGATGGAATTGGTAGTAACTTGATTCACATAACTGTTATGTTTATATCAGCAGCAAAATTATTGCATTTTTTTTTTAACATAGAAAGTATAATTTTTGAACCACTTTTTCTATTGGTTAGAGAATAGTTAAGTTTTTCTATATTTCACATGCTGAATTGTTTCTTCGTAGTAAAGCATTCATTTTAAATTTTGTTTATTAAATTGATCTGCTTCACACAGACTGTCAGATTTAAAAATGAGCTGGAGAGGAACATCACGATTAAACTTGGCTATGCCAATGCAAAGGTGAGTGATCTAATTTTTTCATCTTATCTTTATTAACTGTTCCTTTGTTACTTGTGAACTTACTCTTTATGGAGTTAATCTTTTTTCAAAGAAGTCATCTGTATCTGTCCTTTTTGTAATTTTGGAGCACCTGTTCTTTTTTATGCATTGAGTAAGAATAAAGGAACACAAACAATAATTTCCAGCTTTCTGCAAAGTGATTGACATTGACAAAAAATCATGTTGTCCTCACATGTATCTCTATAGAAGGTTGCAGAAGCAGTGTTAGAGGGACAAAATTTAAAAACAAATTGTGTTTGTTTTGTGGTAATCGTATGTAGTTAAATTATTGCTCTTCACACTAAGTTCATTATTTGTTGTATTTGTTAACTCACAGATCTACAAATGTGATAATGAAGCGTGTCCAAGGCCTGGGTGTTACAGATCTTGTGGAAGTGCTAAAGAAGATGCATTTCCCTGTGATCGTCCTAGCTGTGGGGGGAAGTTCAGAGTACTCAGGTACAGCTATAACTCTCTCTCGATACATATTTCCCTAAGCATTTATTTTACAGTTTTCATATTATGTAGCACATTGTATGGTAAAGTAATTTTAGAATTGTACATACTGTTTTATTTCAATTTTATATTCGTGAATTGTTTTCATTACTTGATTTCTTTTGGAAATGGTTTTTAAGTTTTTGATTTTGGTGTTGTGGCATATTCACTTATATATATTTTTATTTTTATTTTATGTATTCTTACTTATTTTGGGCACTTACAATTATTTGCTGACCTTCTTGAAGATATAATTCATTTTCAGGATTGTTAAAAACTGCTTCTTAGTCACATAAAATCTTCACCGAAGTAGAATTAGTTTTCAGTTGATAATAAATTTATTAAATGTACACTGTATGCCAGTATTTCACTGTTGCAAGTTTAAATTTCTCCACAATCGATGTCCAACCAGCGCAACATTGCAATGGGTCTTTTAATCAATCAACCAGATCAGTTATAATCCTGAATTATATAAAAGTTTCTCATATAAATTTAAACAGTTTTGACCTCTCTATACAAATTGTCATTAAAATATGCAAACATTTCTTCATACAATAGATTTGTTATTAATAAAACTCTTTGATTTATCAATATTTTTTTAAAGATGAATTAGAGTGTTAGAAAGATATGGGTTGTGGTTTTTGAATAACATACCACAAATTGCTACATACAAATATTTATTATCATTAAAAATAATAGAATAAAATATTATATTGGAATATCATTTATGGGACATAATACTGGGTGAGCTCCTTTCTGTTTATCTTCCTCTGTCGTTCATAGGTCTTTGATTCTGGTTGGTATACATAGGAATCTGTAATACTCCTGGAGTATGCTTATCTGGTAAGCATTCAGGAATAACTGATCGTAAAATTCCTTATACCTTATCTGCAAGCCCAGGCTAATAAGCTGTCATGGAATTGGAAGTTGTTCTAATAGATAACTTACCAGGTCTGATACCAAACTTTCATATTCACTCACATTTTCAGATTCAGTTTCCTTCTTTCTGGCTTCTGGTAAAGTATCTTGTTCTGCTTTATAGTTTGAAAATGTTTTAGGTTCTTCTTCAGTGCCAACTGGGGTTTTTCCTATTTTGTATTGTGAATTTGAGATGTGTTTTCCTGCCTTGTGATCTTGTTACATATTGAAAGAAATATGGTAGTAATATGTCTGAGAGCATTTTAAAAAAGTATGGTTGGCTTTCCTGGTTTATGATTTTTTTATTTTTCAAGTGCAGGATGGTAGTCTTGTGGTGTGGCTATGGGTAAACTTACTAAGTTTTGATTGTCATTTATAATTTGATGCATTACATACTCTCATAGTAACAAGTTTTGCAAATGCTGGGAGGACAGTCTGGTCCACTTCTAGGATGTACTAGGCCACTATATAAGTATTTCCCTTTCAGTCTGACATGACGAAGATCTTGCAACCAGTGCCATCTTGTCCTGTGCATTATTTAATTACCCAAAATGTTGAATCGTATATATTTAAATCCTTTATTGAATTGTACATGCATGTTTTTATAGGCATGTATCCTTTGTGGATTGCCCTGGTCATGACATTCTCATGGCTACAATGTTGAATGGTGCTGCAGTGATGGATGCTGCTTTGCTGCTTATTGGTATGTTTGTTCTTCATTTCTTTTTATGGCATTTTTCTCACCTGAAATGTGGTTTGCATAATTAACTATTTTAAATATTTCAGTTTTTCATCATTGTTATTCATTTCTTTTATATTTTTCATTATGCAGTCATGCTGGAGGATTATAAAACCCAACCCTTTCAAGTTCACTGGGATTTTTCTGGGGTTCCTATAGACCCTTTGAATGAAATGATAGTTCAAAAATCTCTTGCTTGGGAGTACTCTCTCTTAGTAGTACTTCATCTTTGTACTCTGGTCACTTGCTTGTAAGTGCTGCACAATTCTGTGTGAGCTCCTGATGGGCATCAGCTTTTATCCACATATGTACATTGCTTTTGTTTTTTGTTCCTGTCATTTTCTTTCATCTTTCATTTATGATAAGGTATTTTGTTTCCTTACTTTTATCTTTGTTGTATTATGTTTAATTAAGCTCTATTTCCTGCAGGAACATATACAGCAAAATTTGGCTAAAGTATTTTAGGTCAGACATTTTTAAAATTTGGTTCGATATAAAAATCGTTTAAGATTTTTAAAACCCTAAAATATGTTCCTACCTGAATGCATTATACTTGATATACAATCAGACTTATTTATATCTGTGTGTTCACAATCACAAGTACTCTCTTAGCAAATGAACTGACAATGTGGTATTGTTATCAGTCTTATAATAGTAGATAGAATTTAACAGTGAGTTCAATTTAATAAAAGAACCAGTGGTCTGTAAAGGAACCATTGGCCTATTTAATTAAAGAACCAGTAAACTGTTTAATAAAAGAACCAGTAATCTGTTTAATAAAATAACCAGTGGCCCTTGTAATAAAAGAACCAATGGCCTGCTTAAACATTACAAAATAGTTAGCTGAAGATCAGTACAAGCTGCAAAAATGCTGCATAATGTTCAGTAACTTTGAAAGTTTACTGTTGGATGAGAATTGTAATGGGTTTGAATATAAATATGTTTAGAATAATGATTGTTTCACATCTGTTAGTATATGTTTCTCTAGGTTGGTGGTTAAATTCTCTAGAGAGTTGAGAGCAGCCATTGTTTTTAACTCTTGCCTGCATAAGGTTGGCACTGCAGGTCGCTGTGCTCTTCCCAACCCCCACAAAAAAGTCAGTCTTAGTGAAGAAAAGTTAGATGCCATTTTTCATGACATCATCCTCATTTTTGTGATATATAGGCACAGCAGGGATTAAAATTCTGTTCCTCTCAGTGAGGGTGACAAGTCATACTCATCTAAACCAAATTGTCCAGTGTCTGATTCATCAGCTCAGTTTCTGAGTTTCAATCAACATTTTCTTTGAGATTGTATGTATGTGTGTGTGTGGTGCTTGCATGGACACACTCGTCCTCTAGGAATGCTGTTCTGACAATAAACCCAAAAGCCACAATGTTTGCAAATTCTGGACAAGTCACTGTTGACAATCCTCTAGATTCTTTCAAAAAGTCCAGGACAAGCTATCTATGATAGCCATGAGGTGACCGATACATCAGCAGTACAAGAATTATATATATAATTTATAAAGTGTTGACAGAGCTTGAGTGCTTTCGACAATCTATTTGTTAATCTTCTGTGGTTGCATGATAGAAAAGGGGTGTTGATTTTATGATACTTTTTTCCCTAAGTGTTGACTAAATGAACACAATTGTATGCTCTTCCAGCCTCCCTGCTGTTTTGTTTCAATCTCTATCTTCCATTGGGGTACTAAGAATATGCAGGAGACATAACTTGTGGGTTAATTCTTCAAAGCTTTGCCATCCCTTGTCCCTCTTTTAGACCTTGGTTTGTGTACATAGTAAGTCTTGTGTTCTTCTATAGTATGTTCTTCTGATATATATTTAGAAAAAACATTTTACATGAAAAAATTCCTTTTCGCTGGGTTAATGTGAAGTGAATGTATTGTTAATTTGTTAGTTTCTGAATGTATTGTTAATTTGTTAGTTTCTGAATGTATTGTTAATTTTTAATTGTTTAATTTGTTAATTTTTAGCTGGTAATAAAGTACATAACTGTGTACATTTATTTGTTATTTAGCTGGCAATGAGCCATGTCCACAGCCTCAGACCTCTGAACATCTAGCTGCAGTGGAGATTATGAAATTGAAACATATTTTGATTCTACAAAACAAAATTGATCTAGTCAAAGAAACACAGGCCAAAGAACAGTATGAACAGATTTTAGCTTTTGTGAAAGGTGAGTACCATTGTATTTGTCTTGAAATGAAATATTTTTAAGCTAATTTGAAATTTAATTATTTCTTGACTTCCATTTGGTTTGAATCTAAAATAAGATAGTTGTATTAATTATAGTGTTTTCTCATTATATTAGGTTAAGTGTCAGATTATAATACACTCTTAGCCTGGAAAATTTAAGTAGCCATGGCAAAAATGTATATCAGCTTCAAAGAAACTATTGCTACTGATTCTGAGATAGTGTTTTGCTCCTTTTGTGTGTGTGTGTATCTGAATTGTGAGGAAAGACTAATAGCTGATTATTAGAGGAAAATAAAGGGACAACAAAATTGTTCTTGTTTTATAGGTACAGTTGCAGAAGGAGCCCCAGTAATTCCTGTATCAGCCCAGCTCAAATATAATATTGACGTCATCTGCGAGTACATCACAAAGCGCATTCCTGTCCCATTGAGAGACTTCACTTCTGAACCACGTCTTATTGGTAAATACATTTTTTTACTTTGCCATTTATAATACATTTTTCTACTTTGCCTTAATTTCTATTCTTATTGGTAAATATTTTTCTACTTTGCCTTTTTCTATTTTGCATTCAAGTTTATGCCATTTAGAAAAAAATCTTGTTTCTCTTGTCTCAGTTATTCGTTCATTTGATGTGAACAAGCCAGGCTGTGAAGTAGATGATTTGCTGGGGGGTGTTGCAGGAGGCAGTATACTAAAGGGTGTTTTGAAGGTACGAGGACAAAATTTTATTGATTAAGGAGCTTACTTTGCCTACTCACAATGGAATCCCCCCAAAAACCCCCCCCCAAAATTATTTTTTTTAATGGAGGCATGAGCTTTAAAGTGATTTTGATAGATTATTTTTATGACTAGATGTGTGTCAATTACAACTGTACATTGATTATCAGAGAGTTTCTTAATCTAACAGTTAAAGTAATTATCTTTGTGGTTTTTAATTTCTGGGAACAAACTTCACAAATGGAATAATAGATCACATGTTAAAGATCTTTTGCTTCTGAATTTTTATTTTGTTGCTCCATTTTAATAAGGTTGGACAAGAAATTGAAGTACGACCTGGAATTGTGTCTCATGACCAAGACGGAAAGCTAACTTGTCGACCAATTTTATCGAGGATAATCTCCCTTTTTGCAGAGCAGAATGACCTGCAATATGCTGTGCCTGGGGGTCTTATAGGTAAAGGAAATGGATAATTTATTAGTTTATTTAGAATTTGGCACAATACTTATTGTGAATGTATAATTTTTTTAGATTCCAGTGTAGAATTTTTTTAATGCATTCATTACTGTCATTTTTATTATTTTTTTTAATTGGATTTATATCTAATTTCTTTCTTTAGACCTTAGCCTTAATTTCTTGTTATATAATTTTCAAAAGTTTTGTGATCTCTTTCCACTGTATGATAAATCCTTTATATCACCTAAATGTGACTGTTCAGGTGTTGGCACAAAGATTGACCCTACCTTGTGCAGAGCTGACAGACTGGTTGGTCAGGTGCTAGGTGCTGTGGGTTCATTGCCAGATATTTATACAGAGCTTGAAATTTCCTTCTTTTTGTTGCGGCGTCTGTTGGGTGTGAAAACAGAAGGAGACAAGAAAGGGGCCAAGGTCAGAATCTTTTTTCCCCTCCATATTTTGAAAGCACCTTTTGTCTGTTTAGTAAGTACACATACACCCCCAAAAAATGGATGGATGGTGGAATTTTTTATCTCCATTCTGTCCAGTTCAAACAAATTAATTAATTACAGGTGTGAATAATATCATCTAATAGAAATATCCAGTTCACTGATAAGTTTATTGAAGACTGCCATTTCATTTATTTATAATATTGCTGTACACTTGAATGGTGAACCATGCATTTGTATCAATAGTTACTAATTCACATAACCCTGATTTTTAATAATTTTTTGTAATTTGATTCTTTTCTACCTGTTTGTACATTTCCATTTAAAGGAACACAGTTATTAGACACTGTTAAGCAAAAGATAAATGCTATACATATTCACTTATCTTTTCTATGCTGCTGATCCTACAGAAACATTGGTACTCTCTCAAATTGATTGTTTTACCTCATGCTTTCTTTCTGGTCTTCAAAACAGTGCAGCTTAGATTAATTATCAGAACACTTAGAACCAATCATGTCACTCCACTTTTCTTGTCTTCACTGACTACCTGTTCACAGCACAATACTGCACAAGATATCTTCCCTGTCATACTTCACTCTCTACCTGTTCACAGCACAATACTGCACAAGATATCTTCCCTATCATACTTCACTCTCTACCTGTTCACAGCACAATACTGCACAAGATTTCTTCTCTATCATTATACTTCACTGTCTTGTTCCAGCCCTAAATGTCTGATGTTAAACATATGTACTCCTTATAGAAGATTGTACTTTTCATCAGATATGTGCATTTTCAATAGTCATTGCTTATCAGGTTCATTTAACTGGAAGTTTCTGTCTTTCATGCTGAGATATAAGAACATGATCATTTTCGGGAGGGCTTTTGAGACACATTTTAATCATCAGCAAGAATATCACTGCTTTGTCATGTTTGTTCAAAATGTACATTTGTAAATTTAATCTTCTCACAGATGTGAAATGACAACAATTAGTGGCTGCTGATGTGTCTTGTAATAAAGATTATAATTATCTATACTTCTGTAGGTCCAAAAATTAGCAAAGAATGAAATTTTGATGGTGAACATTGGATCCCTATCAACTGGTGGTCGTGTGCTAGCAGTAAAAGCTGACTTGGCCAAAATTGGATTGACGAACCCAGTTTGCACAGAGATTGGTGAGAAGATTGCGCTCAGTCGACGTGTGGAGAAACATTGGAGGTAAAATCAGAGCTCGATATTGCCAAGTATACTTTTTCAGTGTTATCAGTAAATTTCTGTGGCACTTGAATGCTTAATTATAAGATAAAATGTTGTGTAACATATAAATAGAATGCAAAGAAATTTTGAGAGCAGTTTGTTCCCTTTTTTGCAGAATAAACAATTATTTACACATATATACAGGAATTTTTCTAAGTGGTTGTTTACTGAATGATGAGCATATGATAGAAGTATGAAGTCAGTGCCAAGATGACACACAAACCCCCCACAGGTAAACAAAGGAGAGCCCACCAACTATAGGTTCCAAGACAAGTGCCCTCACTTTAGAATCCATAAAGCATAGTATAGAATGAAAATGTGGGTGGGTGGGAATTTGCTCACATTAATATGATTAAATAAATATAAATATTTATAAATATTCAGGAAAATGTATTTTGCATTAAAAAATTACTTTTTCTATCATACAACCAGATGATCATATAATAAAAAAACAGAGAGGAGGCTGGTGATCTCTAATAATAAGTAAAGGTCAGTGAGTTATACTATAGATATCTGAAGGGGGACTGAACTGTTGATATCACACCAGTGGTAAACAGTCTAAAAACCAATAAAGTGCTGGGCCTTCTAGCAGCCAAAATGTGTACCCCTGGCAAATAGATGAATGACTACATTTGCAAAGCTGACTTGGATGATCCATATATGCAGTGTTAGTAATTGTGGATTCAAATGGAAGATCAATAATGAGTCGACTAAATATGAAACCAAAATAATCAGGTTTTTATGTGTCCACAGATCATATAGATAATTATAAACAGCCTCGCATTGAAGAGATTTGAGCACTTTCATCACCTTATCCATAATTTGAGTGATCACCCAAAGACTGGAAAGGTCATATGTTCATCCAGGGATGAAAAGTGGAGATATTGTCAAGTTTTTCTTGTAATAATAAATGGCACTTTTTAATCAAAATATATTTTCTTTTCATGTGTGTATGGGGGGTCAAGGAGTGACCCCTAGGTGGGCAAGGGTAATCTATTTTTGTTAAACTGTACATATTGAGTTAATGTCCCTAGAGATTGACATTTATATGTGTATTAGTAGACATGGAGTTTGCACCCTTTAACTTAAATTTAATTGCTTAACTGTGTCAGTAGGAAAAATCATCCCCAGATGTTTGGTACCAGAGCTTGATAGTAAGCCATTCATTTGCAGTTATGTTTTAGCATTCACTCTACATTTAGTGTCTAACTTGAGCCTCCAAATACTATCATTTCGCCTACTGACCTCATACCAATACTGCCTTCAGACAAATCATCAAACCTTTTGATTATATAATGTTGATCTCTGACTCCCTTCCACAAGATAGCATGCAAAATACGAATGTTTCTGTCTGGTCCTACTACATTCTGCTAAAAGTAATATCTACACTTTCTGCCTGTTTGTGCATTACGGCATATGTTACTATCACAAGAAACAAGTCCATTTTGGTTCACATCATTGTTATTGTCACTACATAGAGGTAGCTGTTTGTTTTCTTGCTGACTTTGCATATGTCCCACGTTCACAAAATATGCATGCTCTTTAATGGGGTGAAACTTCATCACAAAGGTGGGAGTCAAAATACTCTTTTAAAGGGTAGCCACAAGCAAAATATGCTTATTGTCAGTCAGTTCAGATCAGTTAACTACAACTGCCTGAACTTATCTCAGAGACAGACAAATGACAGGAATGAAAAGATCAAGCTGCCAAAATCCGATGTGGGAGGGATTTAGCAACCTTGAGTAGTCCTGTCTTGACAGAATATTTACTCATACTTAAGCGAATGATACTAAGGAGAGGATGCTTTTCTGGGATCAGATGCTAGTGAATTCTCTTTTATCTGCAAGCTCTTTGTGTGTGTAAATACCCTGCTCATACTTCTGTTGTATGCTTATCTCATAGCATGGTGGAAATACTTAGTATTTTATATGTATCTCTTAGTTATATTTATATCTACTTTAAGAAACCGAAACCCAAAAGGATTAAAAATTATAATGAATAAGTTTTACTGCGTGTAATTTTTAAAAATAATTTTATCTTCATTTTCAGGTTGATTGGTTGGGGACAGATTCGAAGAGGTGTAAAAGTGACTCCTGAACAGAACTAGACTTGCAAGCAACTGAATTTTGTACAGAGAAAGACAAATCAAAATGCATGACTGTTGGCATTTGCTTTGTGTACACACAGGGATATCTTTGCATTACAGTAGTGAATGTGTAATTCTGTGCTGCTAATGCTGCATGCTGATTGTTTAAGGCTGGCAAGAACTATCATGTGAATAACTTCTGTGTATTAAATTGTTGAATGGAGGAAAAAAACACCTTATTGTCTTGTACAAATACTATATGTTGGTGAATGTATTTTATTGTCTTTTTATAAATATAAATATTTCAATTAATGCTTTATGCAAACTAAAATTTAATAAACAAATTTGAGATGTAATTGAATTTATTTTATATTTACACTGATGCAGTCTTGGTGTAAAAGTTTTGCATTGATTGAAATCCATTTTGGAAGTTAAAAACTTTCTGTTGAAGGTCATTGAAATCTTTGTATGTATGCTGGTGAACTAACTCGTGCTGTTTGATTTTTATATTTATAATTTCAGTTTTAAATTCACATTAAGTCGTAAAATGAGATATAACTCATGCACTAAAATAATGAGTTTCAATTACATTCTTTTATAGAGCAAGGGTGTCTTTGCCAGGCATTCAGGCATTAGTTATTTTTTTTTAATTGGCAGCATTCATTTTCACTTGTGGCTGCCAGTTCTTTTAACACACCAATTTGATCATCATTTTAGTTGTTGGAGGTGTTTGTATGCTAATTAAAGATCATCAATTAAGGCATAAAAAGTCCTGTTGAGTTTTGTAAGAGCCAGTGGGCAGTGCCTGTGATGATGCATTAAACTATGGCATGACCATGTTCCATCGAAATTTGATCATGTGAGGTGCAACTTTGAAATGTTTCTTCCTTCTCAAGGAAGTGAATTAACTCATTTTACAAAATGGATATTACTTCCACAAAGACTGTTTATATAATCTGATCTTGTATTATCTGTCACTAGGCATTTTAATTGGGTAAAATTAAATGATGATCTCTTGGCTATACTATGTGACTGAGAGGAGGCAAAATATTCACTTCCAATACTGTATACAGATCTCCGTGGACTAGATATTTTCTGAGAATTACTTTGTATATATTCACAGGAAAAGTATGTGTTCAAAATTATCATAAGACCACATCTTTAACATTTTTATTTGAAGACAAATATGAACAGTACAAAACAGTCACAAAGTAATTCAATGCAAAAACAATATTTGTGTTTGTTTTTTTACACATTTAATGTTATGATTTCTTGGTCAGCAACCAACTGAATCTGTTATATGTTTACATAATGCACATACAAAAGATATTTTATGATGAAACAACATTAAATTAAATTTGTATTACAGGGCATATATTTATAAAACCTGCATATGGTGTGCTTGTCCTTGAAAAAAATATACGTAGGGTTGAAAGATTACTTAAACTGAAGTAGAAATATTGCAGTTCCACAGACTATAATAACGAAGAAACACAACGCTTGACATTTACTGTCTCAGCTGTAGTACATCTTTCACTGACATGCAATGTTTTCATATGCCAAGGAATGCATTTAGTACTAGGTAACAGATAACAATGTCTTTAAAATTTATATCTGTTAGCCAACAACATATGTTAGTTTAAGCAGAGGCTGACAATGTCTTCAAAATTTATCTGCCAGCTATACACAGGAGCCGACAGTATTGTCTCCAATACAATACAGACAACTACTAAGGCACTGCCTAAATTGAGCTCTGGGAGTGTACAGTCATCTACAAAATATAAATCTTGTGGTTGTGAAAAACGTGGCATGAAGAGCATCCCAAATATTCTACTCAAAACTGCTAAATGTAGGCAAGCATTTGCATCAGGGATGATGCAGAAAATATAAATATTTTTCTGGTTCAAACATGAATTACAAGGGATAGTATACTGCCTACAAAATGGAATGATTTAATTTAAATCAATGTAATCACTTTGATGATGTGCGTGTGTACATGTATATAGTGTATGCTTTCAGCAACTATAAAAGGAAAAAATAATCGAAACCGTTAAATATTCAAACATCTGACTCAAACAACCCCAAAAATCCTTCTTGTGTCTTAAAATAACACTTCAATAATAAAAGAATTACAACTTTATATACATTATTCATAATATGATCCATTAAAAACAAAGTATTAGTATATAATAACAATGGACAAAATGTCTCCAAGCAAAATGGTTTGTCCAGCCATTAACTCCTTTGCCTGTTATAAGTGCTGTTGGATAGAATATGTAGGTCACTGTGTATAAATAGCATTTATCAAGAATGAATCAACAAAGAATAGTGTGGATTTCGTAATAAACATTAGCAAGCCACGAAAGATGTAAGCAATTTACTAACAGCTTCATTGAAAAAATATATTGTATATACTTCTTATCTACCTAGGAAAATTTTACTTTTAGTTCATGTTCTTTTATAATTTAATTGGAGTTAAAATTCCAATAACCTACTGGCAGACAGAGTAATAAGCTTGATTCTGTCTCATGGTTATTTATGGTATATTTTGTTTCACAGGTAAAAAAATTATTTTAAAATTACAGAAATATTGTAGTGTGTGTTTTCACAAGGGGCTATAACTCTGATAGTGTTTAAAGTTATAGAAAATGCTTTTTAGAATTTGTTTTTATAAACATATTTGAAATCTGCTGAAAAGCATTATATAACCCCTAGCCCCTCCTAATATTTTCAACAATAAAATTGTTTGCTTCTGTTTTTCTTTTTAATCAGGGAATGATTTTTTTCATTTTGATGTTTCATTCATCTGCATTTGAAATAGACAGATGCAGGAATGTAACAATCTAGTGTTGTGATCAGTTCAATAACAATGCTGCAAAATCTTCCAGCAAATTCAGAAACATGGATGTCTATTATAATACTCTAAAAGATTCTGTCACAATCCTAAAGCAGAAGAAATGTGGGCCGTGACAAAAAAAAATTTAGGAATATATTTACCAGGGACAACAGGCAAAATAGAAAGTGTTCATTAGCACCCTTTTAAAATTTGTAATAAAATAATGATTACTTTAGTGGTACTTATTAATAATAATATTTATCTTGCCAGGCAAAATATTTGAATAAATATAAATTTTTAATTTGAAAAACATTCAGGGGGATTTTTTTCCATAAGCAGATATGGAAACGTCAGTTTTTTACTAAATATACTCAAGTGCCAATTTGAATTTGTATTTTGATTAGTTTTCTTCAAATTAATGATTATTAAAATGTTACTATGAATTTACTACTATCTTCTTAAGTAACAATTGGTAAATGCCTGTCAGTCTTAAGTAGAGCAACAAAAAATGATAAAAAAAAATAGTTCTGTATGTTTTTATAAAGCCAAATTAAAATTTTCATACAAAACTATTAAAAAAGAAAAAAGTTAAGATTTAATATTTTACATATAACTGAATGAACTGAGAAGAACCATATTTAAAAAAATAATTTATGACCTATATAGAAGTGTCAAAAAAGTATAAAGTTCTGATAACAATAATCTTAAAAAGAACCACAGGCAATTTCATTTGATCAGAGCAATAAAAATGTGTTTATGAATAAATGAAAAGGCAACAAATTATCAGTCATCGTTTTTTTTTTGTTTTTGTTTTAGTTACCCCATCCAGGTACAAATGTGAATATGAAATAAAATATTGTAGGGACAGCCTTTTAAATGCAACTTAACCTCAAAATTCAATGGCAGACAGACAGGCAAGCAGATATCTTTGTATGCATAACATGCAGCAAAAATAGATGGAGAAAAAAATCACAGCCTTAAGAAACACTATAAAAAAAAATTCTGCTGCCACTTTTTGCAAGCTTATTCGTCTACAATTTTATACTAAGAACTCATGATTTATGTAATGGGCAATAAATAGAGTTTTGAAGAGAACACATAACAACACTTCTGACAGAAAAGGCCTTTGCTGTAAGCAGGAAATTCAATCCAAGCAAGAAGCAAAACATTTCTTCGCCACATCCCTGCAAAACAGGAAAATTAAAAACTTTTCAAAATAATGAGATTGGTAACACTGAAAAAGGAAAGAAAAAGTGCAAGTATTGTGAAAATTTTGTATGAAAAGAAACTTTCAAGCCTGGTTTGCATATTATTTTATATGAAATTTAAATTCATGATAATAACTAGTGAAATAAATCATTAAATATGTAGAGAAACTCAATTTCTGTCTTTCAAGGAGGATCTAGAAAATGATATATTTATTTTTAAAGTGAGGATAAAAGACACATACAACAACTTAAATTTGGATGAAAGTAATGGGGATCTGAAAATAAGAAATGCTTTAAAAACAAAGATAATTATAACTTTATTTTGAAAATTAATGGATTATGAAACTGAGATAAGAACTGTCAGCACAACCTGTGCTTTGATTTCAGCAAGTTTTCATAACTTAATTCACAAGTTGCTTTCTTGTTAACAGAAAGTTATTTGCAGTATTTTTTTTTATAAAATAAAATTTATAAGTGTTCATCCAAGATGCCATAGTTTAGTGGGGTCAGTGTAGAATTTAAATTGTGGCCCTAGGCAGGTCTATTAATAATACTTAAATTTTTGCTTGTTTTTTTTGTTCTTCCCTGTGGAAGATGAAAATTGATGAAAACCAGTCTCCTCTCACAGAAAACTGAATTTCAGTCTTTAATATGACTTTTTGCAACTATGCTATGCATTTTAAGGGAGGCATTATAAAGACCACCTTAGTATGAATGAAGTTTCTAGAGGCATTTTGAAATATGCTTTGTGTGGAGATCACGAGTTGCGATGAAGATTATGCTAATTTTTGAACTAGTACCCAGGTACCCATTCAAAATTTGGACAGGTACCTGGGCAGCTTTTTAGAAAAAATTGACAGCCCTACAAAGTACAAAACTTAAACAGGATTCACAGTACTGTCATCATGATAATGATTCGGTTGGTGTTTTCAGAGCATGGCAAAATGATAAATGTAAAGAGAGTTGATAATAGCATATATAATATGTATGTGTATATATACTATATATACTTAATGGATAGAACTGTAAATAATCTAAAGTGTCCATGTTATAAAAGTTTATCTCATGACATTAATTATAATATTAAAGGAAATGTCAAAAGAATTAACTAGCTGTTCAACACTGACTGAAGTGTAAATGTATGAGAGAACTGTGTTTTCTTTACACATAAACAAATACATATATATATTACTCACCGAGCATATGGTATGTAGGACAGAGCATACCAAGTGAGAGCCAAAAATTGCAATATGCAGCAAATAATGGCCAGGATAGCTATCTTCACCTATAATGAAAAGAATCACATTTTAATCTTCTTGTTAAGATTTTGAATAATACACAAAAAAATATAAAGATATAACACCAAAAGTTTTTCTCTAGCCATTTCAAATCAATGCTGAACAGAAATCAGAGAATATAATATATATATAGTGTGGAACATGACCATGCATATCAAACAAATGCTGTGAGGTAGTCATTCAAGATAAATAAAATATTGGGGTCCATGGACTCTCCACAACTTTACTTCTCTCAGTAACAAAAAATACTTGTCAAGGTGTTTAGAGTGTGTGTCTGGTGCTGACAAAGCAGTTCTACCCAAGCACCAGAACACTTCTGGTTTAGAAATTAGAACAATTGAAGCATATTATGCCTACAAGTGAGCTAAACCATTTCATAAATGACTCAGTACTATGCATATTTGTGTTTTCATCTCACATAGCTAATACAGATTTTGTGTGGTGTTCTCATTAAAAATGGGACATTTCATTTCACTTAATGCAGTGCTATTTCATCTTCACTCTTAAAGTCTATTTTTTATTATCTCAAACCTCAAAGAAAAATATTTCCACCTCTGTGCATTTTTCTTTACAATATGTTCAGTTTCAATGCACCACATTCACATCTGTGATTGGGGATATATAACTTGTCACAGTGTTCAAAAGCTTTAAACTTCTTCATAATCAAAAGTGACACGAAAGAGATTTTTAAAATTATTAAATTTTAAGACAATTTAAACATATATTATTTTTGTTAATAAAAAAATTGGCACTGTGTTTATCTTTTATTTAAAGAAATTTAAATTTCAATCTGATTACATCTTTTACAAATGTACACATTTTTATGGCAATTCAATTAAACTTATTGTAAATAATTTTTTTTAAAGTTCTGATATACACCTTTTATATTATATTTTTAGAAAGGAGGCTTAGATCAAATTACACTCTGTACCATTTGTAATATACTGAATGAACTGTTTTGTGCCATTATGACTTAGAACATGAAATAAATATGTATCTACAGAAAAAAGACAAAAGTAAAAATCTAAAAGTAAAAAATAGTAATACCTTTGCAACCAATTTGAACAAAATTATAAGTTATGCTTTATAACTTTTTATTTTTTATCCCAAACCTTATAATCTGGACTTGAGCATGATTCATATTACATATATACTGAGGAAAACTATCAGTACACATGTTGATTTTGTTGGCACCTTACTTTGAAACTGCAGCACAGCAATATTTTAATAAATGTCATTTGTATTAAAAGTGTCTATGGTTCAAATGAATAACATTGGGCATTGGAGGTCTTCAAAGTTCTTTCTCCTGACCTCTCAAGATGCTAAAATATTTGAATATGTACCCAATCTACTGAGTATCATAACAGAATTGCAGTGACTGAAAGGAAGCATTTGTCTATCAAGAAAATTCAAATAATATTGGACAACTGAATCAAAATTATGAGTGAATGTTAAGACTGTCATCTGTCAGAAGATGTTTGTTACAGCTGAAAAAAACATGTTTTCCCCCCACTTTAGTTTAACAACTATTACACATGATTAGTGTTACTTATGCATTCAGAAGCACACTTTATTACTTGTTTAAAAAAAAAAAGAAATGGTGTTTTTATGCTTCACTAAACTTACAGCATTATACTAATGGAAAAATTTGATTTGTAAAAAGCAAATTTGTGATACACCAAGTTTCTTCTGAAATGAATACTTTACATATCACATCACTTTGTAATATATATATATGTACATTCTTTATGCAATAGTTATAAATGTTTATAAAACTAGCAGGCTTATACTTACTGCTAATGCACACACCAACGTGAGGACAAACAACACCTGTGAAAAGAAAAAAAGTTGCTCATTAACAGGATTAAATAATATTATTATCATATTCAATGAAAAGCAAGAATGGATTATCTATATGACAAATATAATAATACTGAAAATAATGATAATCCAAGTTAAGAAACATGGGAGAGAGAATCAAAGAGCTAAGAGAGAGAAATTAATTTTAAAAGTGTATTTGTTTACTCATTTGATTACGCATTACCATCTTCATCCACTTTTAATTAATATTTTGTATACCAATTATACTTACAAGAACTAAAATTGTTGCTATAATTCTGGTTTTTGCAAACATCTTTTTAATCTGATTACAAGGCCCCATTAGGAAGCATGTGCTGTAAACAAAATTAAGAATAAATTGTATTAAATTTAAAATTCATCATGCCTATTAAATAATATACAACTTATACTCACTAACTCAGTTACAGTCACAATTGTCTAGCCAAATCACAAAACAAAAATCCTAGCAAAATATTTTTAAAATAAATTTTTCAACAAAGGTGATGAGCACAAATTTTGTGTGACCATCCAAGATTCCAACTGAAATAATCATTTTACAAAGATAAATTAGACATGTCGATAACCTCTATAAGTATATATATTCAACACTTTTTTGAGTGTGTGTGGTTTGGTCTCACAATTGAAATAAATGTAAATGTACAGCAGAATCATCTGATCTCAAATGGACCAAAGGGTGGGGTCCAATATTTTGGATTATTACTGCAATACACTGGTTCAAGTAATGCATTGTCATACTTCCAGTTATAACAATATTGGTTATACCATAGATTAGACTGTAATGCAGGGACAACTGTATACCTCCCTGCATTTAACAATGAACTCATGTTCATAATGAACCCACCAACTAAAAGTACTATCAAAATACTGTTTTCATTTAGTTCAGTATAGTTACTTTTTTTTAGTAAACTTAATATTTCTTGCATCTTCTTTCTAAAAATAAATAAATAAAACTATGAGTTAAATATTTTGGGGCATTCCTTTAGACAATTACCAAAGAGACTGATACAGATGCTTGATTTACAAGCCAAGGTGAACATATTGCTGTATACTATGACACTGGTGAGGTAGATGTCTGAAATTCATAGTACCAACACTCTAAGATTGATAACATTTATAAAGCAGTGCAGAAATAAGACTATTTAAAAGTTAAATGATTGCATGGACCATGATGATGGGTGTTCAGTTTGTTTTTAAATGAGGCTTAACAATGAAAGAACTGAGATAGCTGACTACAGAGAATTTAAAAATATTATTTGTCATAAATATCACAGAATTAAAATAATCTTTTTATAGTCTATACTGTTCTTAATATGTTAAATATCTTGTCAGTATTGTTTATTTAATTCCTGTACACATGGGTATAGCACTGTTTTACTTTTAGCAATAAAGTCTACATGCATATTCTCAGTACTTTAATATTTGGTCACAAAACCAAGTATTTATTTTTTGTACAAATGGGTATAGCACTGTTTTAGCAATAAAGTCTACATGCATATTTTCAATAGTTCAATACTGGGTTACGAAACCTTCACAATAAAATGATGTGTTTAGCTCATTGTGGTATGATAGTAATATCATATGTGTTTTAATATATTTATATATATACACAGAATGCTTTTCTACCAAGAACACAGTTTTAAGATTTTAAATACGAAAATTTATATTAAATCATAAAATATTAAACAGATGAAATATTACAAATAATTCATCTGTTGCTTAGTTAAATGGACAACACCACACTGATCATTTTAATATGTGAGCCTTGACTGTTATGTTTAGTTTCTGAGAAATGACAATTCACCTGTTTTCTTTTTCTTAGTAAATAAAAATTGTACAATAAAATGAAAAATATAAATTAATAAATACAAGTTATCTTTAAATATTTAGAGAGAGTGCATAGTTTGTCAATCAACTTGATAAGTGAACCATCTCTGTACAATGTATACCTTCAGAGATATGAAAATTTGTTTATGTTCTCCATATAACACTTGGTTACTGCTATTAGATTTTTGATTAAAATTTGAAATTGTTATTTTCAGTCTCAGATATTTTCCACAGTTTTGTTGCAATAGTTTTGAAAATAAAAAGGCATTTTAATTCATGGCATTTTCTCAGCTGAAAAGTTCACACGTGTTTCATAAAGTGATAAACATTTATTTAGAAATAATACACACACACACACACCAAACAATAAACCAGTTATCTGACCTTGCTAAAGACAAGATGTTTCCAATAGTGTACATTACAGCAAATACGATCAGTCCATTGGGCAAAAATAGGAGGCAGCTACCCTAGGTAATATAAAAACACAAAACAATGAACCATACACAGTGTTGAGGTAATGACAACTGACAAATCCTCAAATATAAATAATTAGTCAACAATTTCAAACAAACATAATCTGTTTTACTTTAATCAGCATTAATAATAGCAGGTTTTTATGGATATGCGTAAATGTTTTGTTCACTATGAAATGGCTCATAATCATTCTGAGCTTAGAACATATAGAAATATTAATTTAAAATTATTTTTTGAATAAACTTTGTTCTAAGACCAAGTGAAGAAATTCCTCATTGCACATATATTCTTACACCAACCAGAAATGTAACTAATTTGATGTTTTTCAACAGTTCTGGCAAAATTTAAGTAAACAACTTGTGGAAATATTATATAAGTGTTAAAAAGATAAACATAAATCAACACTCTCTTTGGTGTATAAGATATTCATGAAGCAGGATGTTTCAGTGTGATTCTTGAAAGAAAAAAGTTACTTCATCAAGTTCATGTTAAATAACTTAACCACACATACATATACACAAAATTATCATAACATACATTTGCAAATATACATAAATAACAAAAATATTTATTTACATAAAACCTAACATTAAAAAATATATATTTGTTTTAAAATTACACAACTCCAAATATTATTTTAATTTTATTTAAAAAGCATATACATCTCAAAATATAGAATTTGCTGTGTTTTGAGTTGAGGTACACTGTCTTAATAAGAAGACTCTCATTAGTTCTTGCATTAGTATGAACAGCACTGTCTCTTCTGTGTCACTGTTCAAACTGTGCTTTTGTACAATGTGAATATAATTATTTGTTATATACTGATATTCTGCATATTGATCCACATGATTTCTTATATACCTTTAGGTTTTTTTTGTATAAAGATCTTATGTATTTAAGCAATTTGTAGAAATATCTTATGCATTTAACTATTTTAACCAATTTGTTTAAAGCACTTATGTATTTAACTAAGCAATTTGTATAAAGATCTTATGTATTTAAGCAATATGTATAAAGATCTTATGTATTTAAGCAATTTTTATAAACATCTTATGTATTTTATGTGTAATAAATTGTACAGCACTTAGAGTTGACAAAGTTGAGCACTTTTATTAATTTCTTATCTTTATCTTCTTACTTAATTCTTTTTGTCTGCATCATGTATTAAAAAAAATCCATCAAAACAGTAAATGTTAATCCTTACAGATACTCTAAAATGATATGGTTTACATTGATATTATGTATCCTCCTCCTCCTTCTATGTGTGTGTGTGTGTATGTGTGTGTGTGTGTGTGTGTGGTGTGTGTGTGTGTGTGTGTGTGTGTGTGTGTGTGCGCGCGCGCGCGCGTATGTGTGTGCAAACACGTGCATGATGTTTCATTGGTGGATCTTTCTCTATGCATATATTGTTCCTAAATTTTTATAATCCACACACACCTAACTACACCAGTATTATTTGATATTAATGTTTAAATTATGGAATGGTGCAAAAACATTCAACATTAAATGTCCAGTGAAAAAAGAATTTGATGTGCTAAGCTACTCATATCAGTCACATAACACAAGAGACAGACTAAATGTCAATCATTTGATGCTGTATATAAATACAATATATTATATAATTTTTACTTTTATAAATACAACACTTACCAATATGGATAATGTAGCTCCAAGAATAAAGCAGATTAAAAAGAATTTGATTCTAGTACCCCAACTGAGTGTGCTTGCGTCACTGATCTACAGGAGACAAGAAAGGGTACTTCAAATATCAGAGTGTGCAAAATCTTTCCAGCTTAAAAAAATAAAGTAAGTTTCATTCACTTCTTAAAGGTAAGTATTGTAAAACAAACTGCATCTTTAAATAAATAGTTCTTGGAGTCAAGGGCACTCTTAGCACAAACAGGATGTTCTTGGCACAGTCAAATACATCTGATACACACTTCATTTAAGTGAATTCAATTATAATTTATATGTGTGCAGCAAAAATGAAAGAAAACAGTGTTGGTGATTCTATGTGGTGAGATGAAAGACAGGAATCTGCTGTTCCCTCAGTGTCAGTTCCTACATCACATGTCTGTCAATCAGCATTTCGCATGCTGAGGGCGATTTTAGTATTTAAAGATGCATTTGCACTTTTTAAAAATTTAATTTTAGAACATGACCTCTCTATGGAATGAAACCTCATAATCACATATTTAGGACCATGCCAAGAAATGTTTAAGCAGCTCAGGAGATAAAGATTAGTTGTTGCCAATCAACAATTTAAAAAAAAAAACAAGCAGCGGATGTGCCTATACAATCACTTCCTGAGCTGAACCAGAGCTAACCTATGTCTATAACTCAGTCTTCATCACCCAAGTCTAGCTATCAATTATCATTATCCTATGGATCAAAATCAAGCCCCAACATCATCCAATGGAGTTGTAGGAAAAGAGGAAAATTAATCAACACAGTGTATACAGCAAACTCTATGTAAATTGCTACTCCACTGTTAACCTCAAAGGCAAAAATGCCAAAGCGAGAAGGAAAAATAATATATCAACAATGAATGCAGTGCAAACATAAAAAGGACAGTTGCAACTCAGTCTAAAGTAGTAAGTACTGACAGGGTCTCAAACTCATCGGGAAATCGACTGTAGCCCTGCAACTCTGTAAAAAAAAAAGAAAGAAAAAAAAGAGGATCCACAACAGTCGCAGCCATGAGCAGACGAACAACAAACCACACCCAAGCACAGCATCAGAGCAATCCACTACCCTCTTTGAATACAACATTACAAGACAAAAGAGGAAGGCCCCACAAAAATCCCACCAAAACTGAGAACATCTAACAGATGAAAAGTTTTCAAGCAATTCTTGTGGGGCAAAGAAGTTTTTGAGGGCACAGTAAATTCACCACTGCACTGAAATGTTCCTTGATGAATCCACCACCAAAAAATATTTTGAGTTTTAGCAATTTTTCACTTACTAAATACTAGAAAGCTTGCCCTTAAAATGTTGTCAGCTTTGTTCTAAACTCCTTGGAAATCCATCTGCTGACAAGCCAATGCTTTCCTCAAATCTTGAATTTTTCATTTTTAGTTCACTGTTCAATTTCTCACAACTTGTATGTTTTGATTCATAATGTATTCTTTTATGACTGTAACGGTTTCAGAACATATTAAACGAATGGATTTTCCCTTATGGATAGTTAAAAAAAGAAACAGGCACCACTCCATCTGTCCTGAAATACTTGACACTCATGGTAAACTTTCCTCTTTTTGTTTGATGCCATTTACAATTGGTCAGAATGAACTGTAAAGGATATTGGAGGGACAATGGATAAATAAATAATACAAGATAATCAGCACAAATTCTTTTCAATAGTGATATTATTAATTAATAAATTTAAATGCTAATATTGTAGAGTAAGAACAAAATTGATATTCAGAAATAAATCAGTCGTCTGCTGTTTAATTATTTATTCGATTGATACATACCTGCGTGACAATCCCTTTATCTTCCTCGTTGTCATCTCCACTTAAGACCTTTTTAAGCTTATCCATTATAAAAGTTACAGATAAATTTTGCTCGGGTCTGAAAATGAGGAAAAGAAAATACCACTACTCGCGGTATATATTTAACACTATCACAAGTTTGTGAGGTTTTGTCGCAGTGGAGTTCGGCACTTCCGCTGAATATATATGTGCAGATAACTCTGCGTAAAACGCCTATATCGGTACAACTTAATTCGATGCAACAGAATTCTGTTATTTGTCTATGAAAATTAGGTAATTCCGAAGAGCAGTGAGGGAGTAAAGATTAGAGTTTCAAAATTTAATACAATTTTTATGACTGCAAAAACACTGAAATCAAAGTGTTCTAGAAAATTAAGAAATTAAATTTCAAATGTAATTATAAATTCTTCAAACAGATATGGACGCAAATTTTTGTTTACATTTTATTTTGAGGAAATAAAACACTACAGCATTTGATCTAATGCAATATAACTTATATTTTGCTGAATTAAAACTAAGAGGTTTTTTTTTTCAATTTTTACATTTAAAATTTCTGTATTGTTAACAGAAACGAAAAAAAAAAGCAACTATCGTGAACAAATAGTGAATGCAGACATAAACTGTGAGTTTTAAAATATCAGTGTAATGCACTGCAACGGTTTTATTTGAAAAAATTTGCAACTTTATTTGAAAAAATTTGCAACTTTATTTGAATTAGTTTTTAGCTCAGTGGGGATAAAACAGAGAAAGCAAGAATTAGTTAAAAAGGTTTTGTTAGTATCACCCGCAACTGCCACATGCATCCAGAAGCGCACACCCCTCCCCAAAAGGCAAAAACAAAATACCTTCCACCCCGTTTACATAACATTTAGATATGAACTAAAAATAAATCTTTAAAAAAAAAAAGACTAAAAGGTTACATGTACTTTAAAAATAGCATGTATAGTGGTGTAATTCCAACTTAATTATTTCAGTTATTATATACTTTTTAGTTTTAACTATCTGGTTGAATATCTTACTCAGCCAAACCAGATAAAGGATACCAATATAAAATTGAAATAATAAGTTTAGGCACAAATGGTAAACATATTGCTTTAAACTTGCCATCATGGATGTTAGCATTTGACAAAAGTACCCTTGCACATGAAATTAATACTTCTCAAAATGCTACTTAATGATTTAATATTTACACATTTTACTTTAAAGCCCTTTGCTTGTATGCATATGAGTGTCTCAAATGAGTAGCTTTGGTGACTTACCATTTTACCAAAACTATGTCAACATTCCTTATTGTTTGTCAATCAAATGCATTTGTAGGCTGTAAGCATATCCTCAGTTCTCACCTTTTAATTATTTTCTTTTCTAACAAATAGAATGTTGTTTATTTCACTGCATCAATCTCTATCTTCAATAGACAAACTTCAACAAGAACTGCCTGTCTAAAATTATTTTCAGATTTTCCTAACTAGACCTCACTATCACAGATTTAATTGGACTTTTAACTTTTTCTTTAGTAGTTAAAATCAATAAAAATTAACATGCACAATTATTCATTGAAAGATCTTATTATGAGACTAAAATATAATCTGTAGAAATACAAATGGAATAAATAAAATTCACTAGAAGAAGAAAAAAGTCATTTTTACCATTTCCTTGTCATTTGGTATTCAGTTTTGACTGTGCTTATGATTATGGATTTTGATTATGGCACACTAGATAATATTTGGAGGATTCCTGAAGTTTAACATTTTTCTCCCCTCAAAATTGCAGGAAATATTTTCTATTCTTACTTTTTAAAAAGTATGATTTTACTAAACATTATTGTTTCCAAATTAATTGATTTGTAAACAAAAACTATATGCCAGTGGTACAAGATTTTCATCAGGAAAATAGACATTTGGGGTGGAGGAGAACAATATCAGGTCAATTATGTTTGTGCAATATTTTATTACATCACAATTTAAATCACTTTATGTGAACACATCTAAAGAAACTAAGGTAGGAATAAACTATTCTGCCCTTTGTATGGAACATGTGGATTTTAGAACTGTAGTTTTCTTAATTTATTATCATCTTCACACTTTAAGAATAACAATACAGTTTTGACAGTTATATACAATAACAGTTATCATTATTACTTAGAGGTCAAATATTGTTTGTAATGCATTTTTACTTTTGTAGACTTAGTTGGTGGTGGTTTTGAGGAATAAGGGTTAGACAAGCGTAAAACAACACTGGGATTTACTTTACTTTGAATAAAGCAAAAAATAAAAATAATCTTGTTTAAGAACAATAAGTTTTGACTTCAGTTATCATTATTACTTAGATGTAAAATATTGTTTGTATGCATTCTTACCTAGTATGATCATGTAGCATGCATTGTTTTTATTAGTGATTCAGTCATTTCACTTTCTTGTTGCAAATGGTGAAGTATTATATATGTTGCAAATAAAATTCAAAGAGGATATCACCAGGTTGAAAAATTCAAGGAGAGGTTATCACTTCATATGAGTGGGGTGTTATTGTTTAAAATCAGCATAATTTAAGTAATGTAGATTGAGAAGTCATTCATTAAATTAAAGGTCTTTTGGCACATGTGCAGTTGAATGATAAGCAAAAGGCATCCTCCTTATACATGCTGATATCAGAATGTTTAGTGAAACTCAGCTAACTTCCAGCATAATTTACACTGAGCATTTTGATGCCAGATTACAACTATGCATAAGGAGAAATGTACATTAGAACTCAATGGTAGTAAAATAACTCCACCTGATCCATGTGGAATATCAGCTTTAGAATGGGATGGAGATGCTGTTAACAAGTTTTATATTTCAGCTTTAATTATCTTATAAACAATAAGTATTAAATAAAGATAATTATAACTACTATATTATTCTAAGAGTGTACTATAAACAATTTGCTATTACAGTTTGTTACAGTGTTAGTATACCATCACTATACAGTATGTTATTCAAAATTAATATTTAAACCCACTGAATAAAATATATTTTAAATGTGCTGGTCTAATAAAAACAATAGCAATTCACAGTGATGCAAAGCTGTTTATTTTGTTAATTTTTTCTTGTAGGAATGAAGTTACAAGCAATAATATATTTTACTTCAATATACTGTTTATTATTAAATTGGATCAATAACAAGAAAATAAACAGTATATTGAAGTAAAATATATTATTGCTTTCCACAAGAAATAATTAAAAAAAATAATTACTATTAAGAAGTATTGCAAAGAGTTTGAGACTGGTTGAGCATATTATAACTTTTTGACTGTTCTGAGTTTACAAGCTAAAATAAGCATGGCTGACTTTGATAAGTAGGTCATGTTAAAAGTGCTAGTTTTCCAAAGTAAAAAAATGGCACTTATATATATTACACATACTTAAAAAAAACAACAACTCTATACTATAAAATTACTGCATAGTAACAGCAGAAACTGATACCTAATACAAAGTGAAGGCTATAAACTTGAATGAGATTAGCAGGCACCCTCTCCCATGTTTTCTTTAGATGTATCTCTTTGTTCCTATTGTCTTTCCTTGATAGTTGAAAGAATCAAATATCTGAACCTTTGCTAAAACGTTTTGTTCAATTAGGCACACAACAGCTTGTTACCATATTTCGAATGTATTGTTGAACTGATTCTAAATGATAAAGCTTTCACTGTGGTTTGATAACTGCCTATCACAACAGCAGCAGACAAAGTTAAGTGCCTATAGCTCTCTGCCAACAATGATTACTGTATCCAGTGGGTACACCACATCAGTATAGCTCTTTGCCAACAATGATTCCAATGGATAGTCACAATAGCTCCCTGCCAATGAGAGTGTACCCAATGGATACAGTACAGTAGCTCCCTGCCAACAATGAGAGTGTACCCAATTGTTACAGTCACAATAGCTCCCTACCAACAATGAGAGTGTACCCAATGAATAGTTACAATAGCTCCCTGCCAACAATGAATGTACCCAATGGATACACAGTTATTATAGTTCTTTGCCAACAATGATGCCATATCCATTCGGTACAGAGTCACTATAGCTCTTTGCCAACAATGATGCCGTCCATATACACTGGATACAGTCACTATAGCACCTTGCCAATAATGACATTGCACCCAATAGTTAACAGTATATGACAGATGGAAAAACAAACCAATTTGCTAGTATAGGAATTCACAAAAACACTTCCTACTTACAAGTACACTAAGTGATGTTCTCTGCAAGACTACTGCTATTCTTGAAGCCTCCATCACAGGGAAGTATTGCACATCTGCAATATTATTTGTATCTGAAGTAACTAACTCAGTAACTGTATGCAGACTGACTAATGTCAACATACGCTCAGTGAGAGCCATAAACATTTGCTTTAGTATAATTTGCGTAGACTGAATGTGTGTCTGTTTTACAATTGTAAACACTCTATTTTCCCATTTTAAATTTAATTTTTTTCATGTAGCTTATTCGTTGGTTTCAGCCTACTCTTATGTTTTATTAAAATCTCGATTTTGTTCACCACACTCTCTGCTCATCCTATTAAATATATGGTGTGCAACCAATAAAATCAATTTGTGGCTGGGTTCACATGTAAGTTGTTGAGTGTAAGAGGACTGAGTGGCACGTCTTCAACAGTCATAGTGACAATCATCCATTACAGATTTTTTTTTTTGTTCATGGTTGGCAAACGATACAAAGTTACACTACAGATCAGTACCTTTATTAGTGGACTGACAAAAGTCCTGAAGGAAATATTAATAAAATATAAGTTTAAATATACTGCAAATGAAATGTCTTTGTCTGGAGGCATGCATTTGAGAGTGAGTGCACCACATATTAGCCACTAATAAATCAGATTTGTCATTAAATCTAAAATGTTGGCCCACTTAGGCACTGAAAATTACGAGATGATTAGCCTCATAATATTTCAGCTGCATTTTTTCATTTGGCTTAAGTTCGTCATTTTAGAGCCATATTAAAGAATGAGGGAGTGGTTAAATCACAGGAGGGTAAAGCATTTACTTTTGTAATCTTTGCCATCACATTTTAATCAATCTGACATGCTTACTCGAGGATTTATGTGAATGAAAGGAATAAACAACTAAACTAAAAGAAAAAAAGGGGAAAAAACGTTTATGAGATCCATTAGTCAGGTTTTGAAGTAAAATAATATTCTTTCTGCAAGTTTATATGTATTGTCACTCGCAAACACACTCATGAACATGTAAATATAAAATGTGTTTTAAAATTCAAAATAAATATTTTACTATATATAAATGCATGGGAATAATAAAATAAAAAGAAAAATGTGACAAAAATTACCAAATTCCGTACCTTTACAATTATAGCCTAAATTTAGTAAACAAGCAATACTTTGACAAATTTGAATAGTATAATAAAAAAATAACTTTGCTCTAAGAATACTTCATATGCCCTATAGGTAATTTCCCAAGGTCAGTAGTTCTAGTATGATTAGCCAAAGTAAATCTGAAAAAATAAAGTGAAGAAAATTGTATCCTGTTAATTGTATCCTGTCAAGGTCCAATTTGGGATGACATTGCAGATTTAATTTAAAATACTCTTGCCACTATTTTATTATGCACTTTTATGTGTGCAGAAATGTCATTACACAACTGGACTAGCTAGTCTGATACTAATAGTAAGATACATTATCTGAGAATAAGCATAAACAAAGCTCAATTTTTTTTAAATTGAAAAAAAAAATCAATTTAAATTAACCAATGGTCCATAAATATTCAAGGGATTTTCTCTAGGAAAAACTCCTTATTTCTGAAGATATACAAATGAAAAAAATACACATGCACACGCGCGCGCACGCACGCACACACACACACAAATGCTTGCACATATATTTAGGCATAATGTTTAAAACATAAATATTTATAAGTTCAGTTATACAAAAATATTTCTATACAAAATTTTCTTTTTGTTTAAGAAAAAGTTAACTGTAAAAGAGTAAAACAAATTTAAATAACTGTTTATCACATTCACCTTCATTTGCTCCATTAGATGTAAATGAATGGTATTACAAAAAATTACGAGAGAAAATTACTTTGATCATTTATTCCATTAGATGTAAATGGATGGTATTACAAAAAATTACGAGAGAAAATTACTTTGATCATTTATTCCATTAGATGTAAATGGATGGTATTACAAAAAATTACGAGAGAAAATTACTTTGCTCATTTGTTCCATTAGATGTAAATGAATTGTTACAAAAAAATTATAAGAGAAAATTACTTTGTTCATTTGTTCCATTAGATGTAAATGAAATGGTATTACAAAAAAATTACAAGAGAAAATTACTTTGCTCATTGATTTAAAAAAAAATTATAAGAAGGCTTCAAAATATTTTAAAGAAATCCATTTTCTTGTACCTTTTGTACATGGATTAACCCAAGATGATTATGACAGGGGAGAAAAAAAGTTTGTTCCAAAACTTTGTGCACTGCTTGTTTAAGTTTGTTTAATAATCAAAATTGTTCTGCTGTGAATTACATAAACATTTATTTGCAAATTGGACAAAAATTATCAATGAAATTCATTTTGTTTTCCTTCTTCAGAAAATCTTATTTTGATAAAATAATTTTGATCTTATTATAATTGTTTTGTTCACTTTCTCACTATAAAAAATACAAAAAGGGGCACTAAATTAACTGTGAACCTGCTGTTCTACGTTTTACCCATAGCTTAATTTCAGCATTTTGCTGTTAGTATCAACTATTGTGAATCCTTTTGTGTGCAAAATTTGTATCTGAGTTGAATAGAAATCAATCTGAAAAAAATCAATAATTTTGTACTTTTCTTCTCAAAATTAAAATTATGTTTTTTTATGTCTCTCTGGAGAAATTCTTACTAATAAATTTCTAGCTTATTTGTTCATTTTGAAAATCATGAAGCACTTCTGAGTATGAAATCCAATCTCAATTAGTAAAGGTGAAAATCCTAGCATATTTAATTTCACCCCCCCCCCCCCCAATCCCACTAAAGTTAACTGTTTTAACCTGTAAACAGTTAATAAGAGACTATAAATTACAAAAAACAACACTTAACCCACCCCAGCCCCAACTAAATCAAAAGCCATTTTGAAAGTCTTTTGGTGTTTGTTCTCGAAAACAGGATGAATCCAGCAATGCCCATTTTATGGAGAGAATGTTTGCAATCCATTTTCTGTTTTCATTTGGATGCCTGAAATAATTGAAAAAGTTGTTTCAAAAAAGAAAGTATACACACTATTTCATAACACTGATATAAAAGATATATGTTATTAAGCAAGATTGAAGTAACAGATCTAGTGTCAGAGTGCACTTACAAGCTAATGAAATTTGATTATTTATGCAGAATTGAAGCAAATGAAATCAAATATGAATGTAAACTTAACTAACAAATGTTGTCAATATAATGTTTTTATAAGCATGTTCAGTCACTGTTATCTCATTTTCATAGTAGCAATTACTTGTTTATTGCTACAAATTTCCTCACAATTTATGTATGTGTTTTATAGTGTGCATGATATAAAGAGTACATCTTCGAAGAATTAAAATCACATCCCTCCTAGAGAAAAATGCTATAAAGTCAATGATGAAACCCCAATATGCTTTTATACCAGACTTTTTATCTGCTACCAAAACTGTTTGGGAATGGTGATAGACTTAAGCTCTAGCTGGGTCCTGCATCGTGGTAGCACTGACAAAGAGGAAGTAATGACAACTGCACGTCTTGATCAGGATGACTGAGTATTCTTTGTCAGAAATATAGGGTTTGTTGTTCAGTAAACTATCACAAATGGATCAGAGTCATTTAATTTCTTAGATCTTATGCATAAGCAAAGGTCTGCAAGTGGGGATGCTTACACACCCCACATTCATGCAAGCACCAGGAAGCTGACTGAAGTGAGGAAAATAAATATTTGTATATTTTAAACTGCATATACTTCAGATGCTTGCTTAACTAATTTCACTCAGTCCAGAAATGGAGACTCATATGTATGCCTACAACATTTCGAAATTTAGTTACAATCAGACCAACAGTTCCCAAGTTAGGATGTACAACTTAGAAAATCTTCACATCCTGATTTTTTTGGGTGATGGTGGCTAAAACAAATATCTCCAGAATTAACAAGGACATTTGAAATCTATCTTTCATTTTTGTTTCAGAATACATTCTGAAATGATGTGTGCCAATTTTGGTTGCTTTATGATTTGTAAACATTTAAATATGAATTAAATGGTAGAAAATTTAACAACAATTTTCCATTTAATTCATTGTTGAGATATGTTTTTTGGTGAGGTAATATTTTTCTAAAGCTATCCTAAAATATTCTAGACAGGTGTGTAAAGTGTCGGTGTACATAAATTTCGCAACTTACAGAATTAAATTTTGGAAACTAGTGGAGTTATTCATTTTTAAATTTATTGTTTATTTTTCATAAATATGCAAAATATTTCTTAAAGTTTGTAAATTTTTACAACCTAATTTCAGAATCATGCTCAGCACACATTATAAGTTTATTTGTTCATAGCCCGATGTGTAATTTGTTGTGATTTACAAAATTCAACTTTGTATTTTGGGCAAAAATGTGAAAATGGGTGACCTGATTAACCTTGTGCAGTATCAAAATTTTGAATACAGTCGAACCCAATTATCTCGACCTCAGTTAACTCACCAACCTTGTTATGTCGACGTTTTTGAAGCGGAACCACTAAATTCCATTAACATTCTCTTATTGCAAAGATCTCTTTGCATCAGACATGAGGTATGGGCCAGAAAAAGAGGGTATGTTAAAAGGTCCTAAGCATGTGCTCATCTGGTAAGTATTCAGGATATTTTAAATTCTTTTTTTCAATCACACAGCCTGATGAATACACTAAAGAAAAACACTGAATAAAGGAAAGGAATTTCTCTCATGAAATAAATATTATACATTTGTGTATGCACACACTGTATTTGTTGTATTATGCATGTCTAATCTATGGACTTGATGCAATTTCCAGACATGTTATGCCTACATTATGCACAGTTATTTACTGGGATTTAAAGACTAGCACTGGATACTGCATCTAAGGAAGATGTGCTCAGGTAAAAGAAGCAATGAAGCCATTGCATAAAGATAAATATTTTGTTCATAGAAAGGAGTGAATATTTTACTTAGAACCTGCACGCCAGGGATAGAATTAGTTAAAAAATGACCCGTCTTTTTTCTCTTTTTCCATTTAAATTGTCTAGGGCTGGCATGTCTTAGTACAAAGCTTGGGTATATTAAAAGACTTCTTCCAGTGAGGATGTAGGAAACTTTTTTTTTTTTTATTGATCATTTGAATTCTTTTGAATCTAGAAAGGATAAAACAGAACTTTTATTTTATTTGAAAAAAAGCAATATGAGTTAAAGAAAAATGTCAACATGATTACTGGTCAGCATTTTTATTATTATATTTACTTGTGAAGTCAGTTTACTTTCAGGACATACTGGATCTGCACCCATCTTTTTATTGTTTTCCAACTGAAGCAATAATTCCTGAAAACAAAACAACAATAAAAGTAATTTTTAAAAAAGTGATTAAATTAAACTTATTGAAAATGCAATAACTAACTGATAATATACACTTTTAGTTATCTGATTGCACGTTATTTCACCCAACTTTTTAGAAGACTATGTGTCTAAGTTTAGCAATACTCTCTGAAGTGAAAGAATTTAATAAACAAAAGATGCTGACAATTACTGCAATTGAGAAAATGTGAATCTGAAGTATATTCTAAACAATATAAAGCAGTTAAATATTGTTCAACTTTCAGAAATAATGAAATGTAGAAAGATGCCATCCTTGGATCCTTGGCTGGAAGCAATGCTAGGGACATCCAGATAGATTTTATGCATTTCACAGATTAAAATAAAATGTTAAAAATCCACTCATGTATGTAAATATCAATATGCTACTCTGATCCATGCTGAGAAGCAGTGACCATTATCTATATCCATGAGTTTGTAAGGTTTAGAGTATTCTAAATCCAAATTTGGAGAGTGAACCAGATAACTGAGAAAATACATTTATATACACCCTTTAATAATGTAACCCCAATAAAATTATTTACTGACATGATGAATAAACTAAAAAATCAAATGAGGCACAAAGAGCTCATTCTTGTAATATCATTTTTTTTTCTAGATGAGAATAGTTTTTAAGGACAGTTTTATACTTCAATACTTAATTAATTTACATCTTTAAGTATAATGCCACTATCCTTGTATATGATCGCATGTTGTAATTTACAAAGTGAAGGAAGCAAATTCTAATGTCATTAACTTTGAATACAATTTTATGTTTTAATTTAAAAAGTAAAGAAAGCAAATTCTAATGTCATTAATTTTTAATAACATTTTATGTTGTAATTTAAAAAGTAAAGAAAGCAAACAGTAAGCACCAACTAAATGATAAAATTATCTTAAGTGTTAAAAACATTGTTTGCTTACAGATATTTGATCTCTTATATATATATATATATTAATATAAAAAAAAAAAAATATCACTGATACGTAATTAAAAAGTATCAATTGCTTCACAACTCTGGTAACCACACATTTAAATGTAATTTATTTAATAGAAGCAAAAAAATTACATCCTCACCGACATGACTGCTTTGGTGCGTGGTGACCCTTGTACTAAATGCTCATGAAGAAATTCCTTGACTTTTAGAGAATCAGTTAGTTTGCCTTGAAGAAGAAAGCAAAACAGCAAAAAAAATAAATAAAAAAGATTAATCTCTTTGGTAGCAATTTTATCTTCTATTTGCTACACATCAAACCCTTATATTTATTATTTTTTTAAATGAACACAAACCAAGAAAATTCAACACGAATAGAGTAAAAAGTTTGAAACCTATTAAAATTCCTGAATGTTATTACCCTCAGCAAGAAAACAAGTCTGAACTCAACAGGCTTTAAATACATATAAATAAATAAAACATCCACTAAATAATAAAATCATGCCTCCCAAGACAAAACAATATTGTAGGAAAAATATAACACAGAAAAATTAACAGTTAAAAGGTAAAAAGTTTGTATGCTGCAGTGTGCTACAGAATAATCCTAATGCTATAAACATGGCATTAGAAAACATTATTATAACTCTAGGAAACATTATGACTTCAGACAACATTAATTACCAGAGGGAGCAGTTGCACATGGGTCTGGAGTTGTTTTTTCTTTAATAGATGTATTGCTTGCATATTCTTTGTCACAAGAGTTCAAGTAAGAATGCTGCAGCAATTCATCTGTTGTGGGACGTGATCTCATGTCACGCTTTAAACATTTCTATAGGAAAAGATTACAAATGTGAACAGCATCAACTGAAATCAAGGCATTAAGAAAATTAAAAGCACTTTACAGGTATGCAATAAAAAATGTACAGGAATTGATAATTTTTCTAAATAATCTTCATTAAAATACAGTAATTAATAACAATGACAAATGAGCACATGAAATGCTTAAACCCTACTGATGCATTAAAATAAAGATATCTACTAGATAAAAGTTCTTTCAAAACAAAACAGTTGACAAAAGGTATGATATAAATTGTCCATGATCAATGCAGATATTCATTATACATATTTATCTGAAATTAGTTTTATCCTACTTCAATGATAGTTTAAATACTTATAAACGAAAATCTTATCTACCTCTGGCAGCTGTTACAGCAGTTACAAAAAAAAAAAAAAAGGCTATGATGAAATGCAAAGAACTACCTTACACATTTGTCATTAATGAGTTGTGTCCTAATACAATGACTGTTTATACATTTATAGTGCACATTTATTAATTTTCTTATAACTGATACAATGAAGAATTTATTCTTGTCAATGTGAGTCAAAATAAGCTGTCATATATTGTTCCAGAGTTATAAAAAAATATCCTTTTTTCTTTAGAAAATAATTTTAACACTTACCTGCAAAACATCTAAGAGATTGGTGTCAGAAACAGGAGGAAATTTTATTTCAAAGTTGGGGTTTGTGATTGCCTGAAGCTTGCAAAGATTGTTTTTAATATGTTGGAAAGGAGTGTAGCCATACACCATACTGTAAAGAATGCACCCAAGTGACCATACGTCACTTCGCACACTGATCTGGAAATGATAAAGATTTGGGTAAAAAAAAACATGTTTTACATAAATCTTTCTTTGATAATTCCTTATCTCAGTGTATAACTATATTAATCACATCTGTTTACAGTATAATTAGGTAAAGTAATATTAGGTCAAGTAATAAAGGATGACACCACAAGATGATGACACATCATCCACTATGATATAAACTAATCTCAGAAAAAAGCCAGGTGCATGGATACTCTCCTTGTTTCTTTATCATTCCTACCTTGTACTTGGGCTTGGCCTTTTTATTCATGTTTTCCTTGTCTTCACCAGAATCATCACCTCCATCATCATAGGCAGCCATGATGGCCTCTGGGCTCATGTAGCTAGGTGTACCTGTGCGTGCATCTCTTAGTAAGCTAGTCTTGTCTTGCTGAAGGGCATTGGCAATGCCAAAGTCGATGAGCTTGACATTCCCGGCCACTAGCATAAAGTTAGCTGGCTTCAAGTCTGAGTGAATTATACCTAAATAGAAGGTAAAATGTCTGACAATAATGTTTAGAGCATAACAGGAACTACTGTTCTCGTAGTGTAATAGCTGAAAGGCAACAAATTATACTATGGCAACAAAACTCTGAATTTTGGAAATCTGGGAAGAGAAATCTGTAAAGAAAAATAATTGAAATGAAAAATAAGTAGACCACTGCTTTTAGAAATACAGAAAACAGGAAAATGATCAGAAAACACAAAACATTAGTGACGAGCTCTACATGATTTGTCAGTTGGTTTTTCTGGAAAGCAATTAAAAAAAACCTTGAACAGTATGTAAAAGTAAAAACTAATTTCTACCAAACAATCACATTTGATTTTACTAACTAAAACTCTTGAAACATCTAACAAGAAATAGAATCATCCACAACTATGTTTCTCCCACTTTCCTATAAATTGCAGGCAAAGACTGATCTATATTGAGGAATCTTCACCTACAACTATGTTTCTCCCACTTTCCTGTAAATTGCGAGCAAAGACTGTCTATATTGAGGAAGCTTCATCTACGACTATGTTTCTCCCACTTTCCTGAAAATTGCAAGCAAAGACTGGTCTATATTAAGGAATCTTCAAAGATTTCAAAAATCACCTATCATCAAATTGTAAAAACAAAGTTGTTTTAAACATTTTAATAATAATTTTTAAATATGTTGGGTTTTCTTAGTATCAAAGTGAAAATCTGATTTAATTTCAGGAGTGATAGGTTTGGTTCAGTGGCATATAGAACTTGTAATCACAGCATGCAAGAGTTTATTTTGAAGGCAGCACACTCTATTAGAGTATAAAACAGATTAAAGACTAAAAATCCCAAAATTCCGAAATCTGGAATGGCTCAGTTTCAATTTATTTGGATTAGAGGTCCTTTACTGTATATGTATAAAAAAATGGAGATTGTTTAAAAAACAAGCCAATAATTATTTTACAAGAAAACACATTAAGAAAACTAAGCATGCAACTGGATAGCAAGTCAATATATTATATACTGCCATGACAATAAAAGGTCAAATTTCAATGTCTCTGTACACAACCAGAAGTGGCATATGTGTTATGCTTTACCTGTTTGTAGAGATAGTTAAGGTAATTTTTTAGTTACCTTAGAGAAAGGAAAGGCTGCAAATAAAAAACAGAAAATAAATGCATACACTAAAACTGCTTTTATTTATGTACTCATTTACTGTATGGAGATATTGGAACTTTGGCTGTGAACGGAGTGCTGACCATCAAAATTAATAGCATGGAAGAAATGATCATATTCAAGGAATAGAACTCTCCCCAAATTGATTATCACTCTAAATAGTTATTTCTGCTTCTGATTCTGAGCTATAGAATTTTCTTATAAAACTTCAAACTATCCAATGGAAATTATTTTCTAAAACTGTCTTAAAAAGTCTGGCAATGAGTAAATTAATAACAAACATATAAACATAATATAGACAATTTTAATTTTCAAGGCCTAAAAATTCATATACAAGTAAAAGCCAAAATGACATTATTCTATGTTCCATTAGCCAGATTTTCTTTCCCAAAAGTTATATTATAGCTCTACAACATCAAAAATATGTCTTATCCAATTTCCTCACTCTCTTTTTTCCAAGGATTCAACCCAGATGTAAAGATTCAGCTAATTAAAGAATTTCCTTGATAAAAAGGAGTTGATTCTTTTGGATACACCAATATACTCATGAATCGTAAAGTCAGACAATGTACTGATCTGGCCTCAAAAGTTATTTTTAGCTTGTCAAGTGATGGTAAGAGACAATGACAAAAATGATACTGCATGTTAGGGGCTTTTATAAACAAATCACCATACTAAAATAGATTTTGCAGAGAAAAATGGCTCTGTTGGACTATCCCATTTAAAAAATTTTTGTTGTTGTTGGGGGGATTAAGAACAAAAAACTGGTGGCCTCTCCTATTGGCACTAACAAACTACTTGATGTGCTAGCCACAAGTGGCAAAGGAGTTTCTTTCTTTTATTATCACAACACCATGGTGACTTATAAGCAATATCAGTCTAAACAGAGAGAAAATAAGTTTTTCATTCAAGGAGAACCAGAAGGTCCCTCCCAAAAATCCCAACAACAAAAAACAAATCAGCATTTGGGGGAAGGGGTGGCCGATGATTCAAGTTGGATGGAGGGGCAAACAGTCCCATTTGAAGGGGTAGAGAAAGGGTAAGTTGACTAAATGTTCACAACTGTCTGAACCATCCAGGCTGGACAAGGGGGTTTCTTTGAAACATGGGAGACATGAAGGGATTTTCTGATTGTCCATTTATTTATTTCATTTAACAAATTCCTCCCCTGAAAGGGAAACCAGTACCCATCAAGATGCCCTCAAACTGATGCAAATCATGTCTCTCCTACAGGAAAATATTAGTGGGGAAGTAAGAGATCACACTGTAAGACCTTTTCTGTTTTGAAAAAGCTGGCCACACCCTCTAATTTCAAAGATAATTTTCGACCAGTAGCCATTTTACTGTGAGACCATGCCATCAGCCTACATTTTCAAGATGCCTATTTTCACAAGCTGCGAGACAAAATATCCAAAACATGTCTTTAGTTTGCATTCTGGGAAAGGGTGTTTCAGTTCCAGGTTCTGCCCCCATTCAGCATTTCTATCAGTCCAAGGATGTTCACTCCTGTCATGATATGTCAATGGAAGTTTTGACAAGAGCAATCTTTACAACTAGGCAATCTTCTACAGACACAAGAGAAATTCAAATATTGTGTTAGACTTATCATTCCTCAAATTTTCCTACAAGACCTAGATTTTCAAATAAATTTAGAAAATTTAGACTTGAATCCACCTCAGATTTTCATTCATCTGAGTATGCTCTTTGATACTATAAAAAAAACAAACAAAAAACCCCTTAAGGTTTTAATGATGGATGCTTGGTGGGAATCCCAGTCTCTCATTCAAGGGGCCTTATCAAACCACATTTTGTTGTTGTTGATAACTTCTTTCAGTCCTCTCAGGAACTACAATAGACTTTTCATCTTTTGATGATCTTGGTCTTGGTTTGCTCCTGAGGTTTTCCTCTTCTCACTTTGTTTTGAAGAGGGCATTCTTCTTGTAGTGCACAAGGAGGGGTTAGTTCCTTGAAGTGCTGGCGGTGGCAATGTATTTAGTTTATTTATTTGTTTTTTTAAAAAGTCTCTGCCTATAGTGTTTTAGAGAAAGTGTAGTGTGTTTCTGTAAGGAAAGTGATAGTGCTTTGGGGATTAATTTTTCTGTTTGTGGCTGTGGATTGTGATTGTGTGGAGAGGGGACTTGTAGCAGATGTGTGGTGTCAATGATGTATAGTGAGCAGTGCAATAGAAAGTGTTGTATGGTGATTTCTGTTCTACAGTGATTGCATGATTTAGTTTGACCTGAGATCTTGTGTGTTACAAGAGTTTAATTTAGTCTTAATCTGGAAATGGCTTTGTTATTTATCAAACCTAAATAAATACTAGTTTATGTATACAGTTTAAGTCTTACCTTCTCTATGAAGAGCATTGACAGCACGAAGCATTTCTCTCCAATAGAACTTGATTGTCAAATCTCCATTGCCTTTATGTTTTGCCCGTGAACTAAAGAACCCAGAAAGATCTGTCTCTCCATACTCGAGCACTACATAAAGGCGATTCTGGTTCTCATTATATTCACTGAAACATATATGCATACACACAAAAAAGTAATATGTTAAAGAATTATTGAATGATAACGACTATCCATCTACTATTTACAGAAATATAAATCAGAACAAAAAGAGAAATACTAACTCTTTAAGACAATGGATGTCTCATAAAGGAACCCTACAAATACAAAGAAAAGAACATTGTAAAAGACAGCAAGTTAGTAAATGTATGAATGTTCCTGCTCATTTCAAGTGAAACAGTATGCTTAACTTTCTTTGGCTTCAATATCTGCCAGATTTATTTGTTGTCCAACTAAAACTTTACTTTTCTCACATATTCAAAAAAGTGTCTTTTCCATATGTGTATATTTTTTCCAGTTCTAAAATATTGTTTCTAGATATACACATATGTTTAATAAATTGTTTAGGAAATTAAAATGAATTTTAAACATTTTCTCAAAGAGTAAATCCAAACAAACTTATAAACAAATAAGTAAAACTGTAAACGAAAAATGGTTTATAGCTAATGGATTTACATGTACATATTATATATTTTAAGTCACTGTCATGAATCTGAACAGCAATAAAATAAAAATAAAGTATATATATATATATATATGAACTAGATTTACAAATACAAGTCTGACATTTTGATGACACTGAAGATGTCTGAGCAACACAAAGGAAAACAAAGTACATATACAAACTAGATTTACACATTTTGATGACACTGAAGAAACAAACAAGGAAAACAAAGTATATATATGAAGTGGATGTACACTTACAAGTTATACATTTTGATGACACTGAAGAAACAAACAAGGAAAACAAAGTATATATATGAAGTGGATGTACACTTACAAGTTATACATTTTGATGACACTGAAGAAACAAACAAGGAAAACAAAGTATATATATGAAGTGGATTTAAACTTACAAGTTATACATTTTGATGACACTGTCACAATACTGAAGACGCTTGAGCAATGCAATCTCATTCTGGTAGCCATCTACACCTTCTGGTCCTATACCTTCTAAGTCTACAACTTTTAGAGCACGCACATTTTTCTTTGAATCCAGAACCATGTATACCTGTTAAACAACAACAACAAAACCCACAATGTAGAGTGATAGCAAAGCTTATACATTAAATATAAATGTTTCTGCATACATATTGCAGTTGCAAATATTTCATGTAAATTATATGCATGTATGAAGCATGTGAGCACTTCCAAATGTTAAGTAAACTTCAATTTCTACATGAGTGAAAAGAAAACACACAGCATAGAGTTTTTACAAGAATATGCATTCAACTTTAAAATTTTTTATAAAAACCATCCATGACTTCCTGTTATACATCTCTTATTTATATCCCGTTTCCAAGGCAACTTTTAAAGAATCAAATAAAAAATTTCCAAGCACTTGCACTGTTATTATCATTTTCGATACAGTTCAACTTAGTTCAGAAAACAACATTTTAATTTCTATGTAGTCATATCGACATCCTTTTGCAACAACCTTCTGCTGCTTCTAAGTCCCACGAGTTGCAAAGCAAGTGCTAAATGCTGACTTTACAAAAATGTATTGTTGCAATTTTTCAACAGTGAATAGCAATCAAAGTCTTAGTGATATTATTGCTGACATTTTGCTTCATAGTAATGCATGTATACATATTATTTTTTTATTTTCAAACTTTGAAAAATTTTCTTCATTATGTCTTTTCACTGATACCACAGTACTATGGACATTAACCCCAATGTATGATGGTGACGCTAGCATGATAAAATGTAGTGACTGATCTAGATTAATACAATTAAAAAAGTGTTGAGGTCAATTCTTACCTTTGCTGAACCTCCTCGTCCCACTTTTCTGATAATACAGTACTGTTCTCCATTAACATCAACTGTCTCAAAGCCCTGCAACAATGCAATACAGATGTGATATTTCTAAAATAAAATTCGTCCATTAAATATATGCATTATTAACAGCGTATACTATGTCTGAAATAATGCTGACATCAACTTAAAATAAAAATCTAATATTAAAAGAAAGAAGTTAATTTATGATGAACTCAGTATTGTGGTTTATTGTGGTTTCATCTGCAAATATGCCTTGTTATTCTTGTGCGTTATAATGATGTTGATTTTTGTAGTACTTAAATTTTCTGTAGTATGTTGTGAACAATTTTATTCAAGAACACAAAACAATGATAAATGGGAAAGAATAATATGAGGAAAATATTACAATAGTTGTTGCCTATGGTATGTTTATCAATAACATTTAAATAATTTTAAAAATATTTACATTTATCGTCACAAGTATTTCTGTAGGTGGAAAACTTCTTACTATAGTTAGTGAGCCCCCATCCAACCACTTTCTTCTCCAACCTAAGGTTATCAATATGTGTAAGAAGGTCAATAAATTTAACAATAAATTTATTAAATCAACAATAAAATATATATATATATATATATATATATATAACAAATACAATGAAAAAGACTACCTGACATCAATATTTCCATGAAACCACATTTGAATAATTTGAATATCTATATAGTCTTATATCTTAACGCACAATTCAATAGATTAGTGTCAATACAAATCACAGAATAGTTCTTATCAGAGAACAGAAATGGAGTTACTAGATATAAGAGATAATAGTTTCTATGCAACCTTGTATAGACGAAGTTGCAGTAGTCTTTTTGCGCTCTTTTCGAAACAAAGCTCAAGTTTATTGTTCATGTTAAATTCCATGTGCTTTCTTTCTCATCTTGTAGAGCACTGATTAGCTGCTATTCTCTTGAGGCTAACCTGGGCGCTCCTTTGCCATATTAGCTCCCTCAAGTAGAACAACAATTGTAGCAATTTCCAGTAATTTCCTTGTACCAGAAATTGTTTGATGTAGTCAGCATACCTTGCCACCATACATCAATGGAGTGCATTGTATTCCTTACACTTATACTCTCTGATAGATACTTCTCGCATCTACCGAGGTTGTAGCAGTTTATAATCAGGAGATAAACTAGGAGATTCAGATAAAACAAGGAAAGGCTGCTAAAATATAATCAGGAACAAATGCTAAGTTTCCAGTTTTTTCATTTATAACTCCTTTCTTACATTCAAGTCTCAACTTACAGTTTCCTGCAACAGTATTTATTAGCCTGATACATGCATATAGCATAATAAATAATAAGTTTATGAACAGGTTCACTAGAAACAATGTCAAGTATTTAGCATATAAGCATATTAGTTCACAATTTGTAGAAATAATAGTCTACTCACATAATACCTCTCTACTTAAAATGCAAGTATAACATATGAATAGCAAAAATGCATGAAATTTTTTAAGCCCATTCTCTCTCAATCAGTCATTTAACTCACCAATAAGCTAATGGCTGCCTTTCATGACCAGACTTCTTGCCACTCCAAATTCAAGTGATTAGACAATAGAATTATCTACAGCAGGTAAACTTTTGATCTCAGCACATTAATTGGTCTTGTTCTTGTAAATCTTAACCATTGGATAATAAAACTACTCATTCAGTTAGAACTGGTTTGGATTGCATCAGCAATTTCAAGCACATTCACAACTCGAGTTGTTTACTCCAACTCTGACACTTACAAAAATACCATCATAAGGAGTGCCCAATTTATATAACAATTAAGTCTAGAAATATGGAGAGGCAAATTTATTCCACCACAGAAGATAATTTTTGTATTCAACGTTTATAGGGGCCAGCTTCATAACAACTAAATAAGCCAATTGGGTCTAACCAGGTCAGGTTGTCTCTAAATGCTATGAAGTATTTTAACGAATGCAAATTTTGATATGTGCCTCCTAAATTAGGTCAATACTATTGGAGCTATTCTCAACCACCTATAACTCTTGATAGGACTGACCTAATGAATAAATAATATGGTTACACCTTTGCACTACTTCTACAATTAGTGACCTTTATTCATACTCCCCTCAACCTCCCCTTAAAACACAATGACATTAATCTATGGATAATACAATTATGATACTGTCGCAAAAATGACAGATTATAGAAAAATAATTTTGGTGATAATAAAGAAGAAAAGAAGAAAGAGAAAAAGAGTAATATCTTGTGTGAATGATTAAGGATCAAGTGATAATCATGATTAGCTGTTAGTGCTAAGCACTGTGCTTTGATTGGTCAATAAAATTGTATGACTACTAAGACATTGTTATAATTAATATCTGGAATCAACATTTTTATAAGTGTAACATGATAAAGTTACAATATCGAGTAAAAGAAATAATTAGGAATTAAGAATTAATTTGTAATCCTTCAATAATAAAGAATTACTAGTGACTTCTTTTGAGAATAAAGAAAAATGTCAAGTAAATAAAATAATTAGGAAATAAAAGTTAATTTGTGACTTTTTCCATAATAAAGAATTACTAGTGACTTTTCTCAAGGATAAAGTAACAATGTCAAGGTAAGGAAATAATTAAGAATTAATACGACTTATTTTTAGATAAGTATGTTGGTAAATGGAATGTTAGTATATCCTATTTGCATTTGGGTATTAATTTTACTATTTTGTTTAATGTTAATGCCTTTTATTACATCCTATTTATATTGGGGTATTATTTCTAGTATTTTGTTTAATGTTAATGCATTTTACTACATCCTATTCATGTTTGGGTCTTATTTCTAAATTTCTTTAGTTAATAATTATTAAATAAAAACTACTTAACTATTTCTTGATTATAGTCAATTATACTGACTTACTTCACTTGGTGTTTTTAAACTGTTACACTGCAAATGCTGGTCCTTGCAAGGTGTAAACAAAACAGGCTCATGCCTAGAAAAAAATATTTGATAAAATTTGCATGAATAAAAAACAAATCATATTGGTATAACATTAAACATATTTTCTAGATACATATTTCCTTTTTATTTTATTAACATTTCATATATATGAAATGAAATTTGTCTAAAATACATGATGAAAGGGAATTTTTTCTGTATTGATACTGTCAGACACAAGCCAGGTCCAACAAGAACATGTTACCGCCAGGAGATATAAAACCACTTACCAATAATATGCCCTATGCCCATAGACAGACTTCACTAATGAAAAGATAGCTTGCTGGAGGCTGAGAGGGGCTACATATATACATCTTTAAGCAATCATGGAACACTATTTACTGAGAATAATTCCTTTTTCCATCATACAATCAGATGTGTAAATAGTACATATATAAAAAACAAACACACACACACATATGCATATACACACACAAAACAGAAAACACAATAAATACCTTTTCTGGTCTAATATCTTTTCTTCTATAATTTCTTTCCTTTGTGCATTTTTGCAATTAACTTGACTGTATTCATTTGTATTTTTGGAAACAGACTTCTGATGCAAGTGGGGATGATCGTGATTTTCCTCTGTTAGTAAAGTTTTATTATTTTCATATGAAAAAGTGCAAGACTGCGAAGAAATTATTCCTGAAAAATAAAAGGAACTCATTAAAAAAAAAAAATCAGACAGCAGAAAATTTAAAACATAAATAAAAACTTTTTGACTCACTGACATAAATAACAAATTTTTGACTCACTGGCATAAATAACAAATTTTGACTCACTGTCACAATTACCACTTTGTATAACAAATAACCAGACTTATAAGGATGTTTTAAATTTAAAATGTATACGTTTACAGCAAATCAATTTGAAATTGTGTTGCCTCTGAAGACTATTTCAACCAATATTATAAATATGGGGGCCAAATTTGGCTAATCTAGCTTTTGTAAGTGTATATGAACAGTCAATCAGTACTGAATATTTGTAAGAATTTAAATCTTGACTGGCTTTGTTAGTATTTTGTTACTGGATTTGGCAAGTGACAAGTTCTTTTGCAGAATTACCAATTGTAAATTATTTTTCACTCAGTGAATTAATATTATCATAATGACCCTAAAGTGAATTCACAAAAGAAAAGAGAACAGGAGAGTATTTAAACATAAATCAAAATAGTACATTAATAATTAACAAGAAAAGAGAGGTTAATAAAAGTAGTGATTTAAGAGAAAGTTCGATCCACCAACATAATTTTGTTAAATAAGGGCAAAAGTGAACGTACAAAAGAATAGAATTCCTTGACCAGGGTATTCAAGGTAGAGAAATCATTGTAGAAAAGGAAAGTTGTTAAATGTATTAGAAGAACATAGGACATTAGGAGGTGAGCTTGAAGATAGTTTAACCATTTGTAAGAGGGCTACAGTTAACTTCAAAGATCTAAACCATAAAGCACCTCATTCTTCTGGTTCATTGTTTGAAGACTTTAAGTCAAGCAATAGGTGGTGAAAAACAACAAAAATATAAAAATAGAACTGAAATCAAAAGTATGGTTTGGCATGGAGAAGCTGCTATTGCAGATAAGGCAGGTGTAATGAGTTTGAGCCAGGAATTTTTTAATAATTGAAAAAGGAAGGTTTTTTCCCCTCAACTAATGTTCAGTGTGAATGAGACTGATCTATTCCTGACTTTTCCTAGAATTCCAGACCTACACAGAAGAAATGCAGCATGACAACCTCTTCTGAAGAAATTCAGGATTTTGCAAAATATGAAGGTGTTCAACAGGAAATTGTCTCACTCATTTGCTCCTTGGACTTGAAGAGAACCATGATGATCTAAAAGACCTTGTCTGAAAATGGAAGCTCACCACTGAAGTTACTGGACACCATTGAAACAGGCCAGTGCGAAGGAAAAACAAGAAAGAGTCATGACAAATGCACAAAGGAAGAATTTATGATGCCTTTTGGAGTACATTTGGATGTTGCCATTTAAATATGCCAACATCCATCCAAATGAAAAGAAAGCTGTTAATATGTAATTCTGAGGACACACCATATCAAGTATAAGAAAGGAGGCAGCAAAGCAGACAAATGCTTTCTTTAGAAAGAGGCCAAAATTGCAGCCATCAGCATCTGGAACCAAAACTTTCAAAAGATATTTCAACCTCCTTCAGCCATCAATCCCCAGATGACAGTAGATTTTTCTTCCAAAATTCTTTTCCTATATCAACTTCTTTACCAAACCCATTAAGCCAGTTCAACCAAAATGTCTGAGCCAGACTAGTAGTTTCTTGAGATACAGTATGTTATCTAATAGGAGTGAATTACTATCTTGTGAGTCAGAAAACAGTCAAGAGTATTATCTAAATATAGTGTTGAATAGTTATAGCCAACAGTACTATCAAATTACAGTGAATTATTATCTTATCATTAGATAACAGTCATGGATATTATCAAATTATAGTGAATTAGAGTATCTGCCAACTGTTGATAGTTGGAAAATTAAAATGAATGTGTTGCTAGGAACGTAAATGAATTTGTTTACTGGAAGGTTTGATTACAAGTCTCAACGCGAGTGAAAATTCAAGTATCATTTAGCAAATGACCTTACCATACCTAAGCTGCTGTTCGAGATGGGTGCCCATCACATCAATCAGCATTATGTATTCCAGGCAGGCACAAAGCACAAAAAAAAAGTGTGTCACTGGGTCAACAACTGGAATGAAATTAAACTCTATGCCTGTGGCTGTACTGATGACATCATAGTGTAGTAGATCGCGTGGTGTGCAATAGGTTTGCTGAAACTTGTCAGGAGATAAAACTATAACATTCTATCCATTATCCCCTTTCTGAATGCTCGCTGACAGTTTTTATAACTTTTGTTTTTTACCTACTTGGTTATTATTTTTACATTATAAGTCATACAGCGAGTGAAAATTCGAGCATTATTTAGCAAATTAATTGACCATAATTTTTTTGTGCTTTGTTTTGAACGCGACAATGCAACATAAACTGGCCATGTTAAAAAAAAACTACCTCAAGCTTGAAGGTCAAGGTTGCTTTAGCAGCGTTCCCCAAAACTCCCATATGCTCCAGTATCATTTAGCAAATGACCTTGACTGGCGTTTTTTTGCTGAGTACTTTGATGTTGTCTCTGTTTTGTGAACATGGCAACAATGCAACATAAACTGTCCATGTGAAAAAAAAACAAACTACCACATGCTCGAAGGTTTCAATCAGCGCAAATGGTGATAGGACACACCCTGCAGAAACCCCAACAGGACATCACCCGGCAGGCTTTGCAGTGAACCCCCAGGGAAAGAGATGGGTCGGTTACCCTAAGACCACCTGGAGATGATCTTGCGATGAAGAAATGAAGAGCTGCAACCTGTCGTGGGGTGAACTGAAAAAGGCTGCCCAGAATAGATTGTGATGGAGAGGTGTTGTCAAGGCCCTTTGTTCCACGGGAACAAAGGGAACAGGGAATCCAAGGAGATAAGTCAAGTAAATCAAGCTCAAAGGTCACGGATGCTTTAGCACCACTCCTAAAAACTCCCATGTACTCAAGCATTGTTTAGCAAATGACCTTGATTATTATTTGCTGAGTATTTGATGTTGCCTGTTTCGTGAACACGGCAACAATGCAACCACAAAGCTGGCCTTGTGAAAAAAACGTCTCCCATGTGTTCAAAGGTCAAGTGTCACTCCCTAAAACTCCCACTTGCTTGAAGGAATGCATTTCGCACAGACAGAGCTGGAAAACTATATATATAGAGATTACTGTCTTATCTGTCAAGTCACAATGTGAACAGTATAACAGTTATAAGGAAGAAAAAATTTGCAACATGATAATTCAAAATGTTTTATTGGTACACCATACAAAAGCAACTACAAAAGTGGATGCCTCTGATGCCTTTAAATAGCCAACACGACAACAATAGTCATAACAATTCAAATGAGAAAGCATTTGTTGCTGTATGACAAACTATCTGATTGAATGGTGGCAAAATGATAAAAACAGTCATGTCGGAGCTTGATACAAAAATATGTTATGTAACTAGTGAAGATTTCACTAAGATTTCAAAGCAAAAAAGATGTACAAATCTCCAATTGATATATAATGTCTACCTAGCTTTGTTTGGAAATCTCCTGTAGTCATATTTTCTGGATTTTCCAAATAAATGATTACCTATCTAAAAATATGTTGAGATGTCTTTCAAAATGGTTGTTCTCACAAGCTGCCTGATGTTTTACGATCAGTTTAATGCTTTCCTGTTGATGTATGAGAACCTTACCAGATGTGTTGGTGAAGGGTGGCAACGGCTGAACAGAGTTGGCAAGGTTCGTATCATCTTCTTCAGCTTCGCTTAGCATTTTCACAGCATGCTGCTGCAGTGGTCTCAGCACTCGCATTGGTTGTCCTAAATTTCCCTTTACCTTCAGTTTGCTAAGAATTTATTATCCAAAAGAAAATAAGTAAATTAAACAGTATCTATTTCTTGCTTAGCACAAAGGAGAATACTGAATTAAATAACTCAGTAAATACAGATAAAAATATCACAAATGTCATTATTTGTCTTCAAGAAACTTCTGTAAACATTCCCAAATAATGCACCAAACATTAACAGTTTTTCATATTAAAGGGTGATAAAACAATAAGATGTTTGTGAACTGGTGTTATTAAAGAATTTATGATAGAGAGATTAGAATTTTGAATATATTCTCCAACACACACTTATGCAAATATAATATGCAAAATCACTAGCTTAGTATTTATATGTATGTCATATACAATTTCCTTTTAGTTGGTAATTATAAAACAAATATTACAAATGATGAGAACATTTTTTGTCTTTCAACATCTGGCTGGCTGACAACAAAATAGCAAATCTATTAAATATTGTGTTTTGTTTTAAATTGATGCACAACTGAATATTAGACCTTTATCATTAATTATCGAAGTTTTGCATTAATTTTATTATTTAATTTCATATAAGAAAAAGATTTTGCAAGGCAAGCTGACTTTGGCTAAATAAACAAGAATAATACAAATTCTGACAATGGCAAGTGCAACTTTTAAAATTTCATACTAAAAAATATGTTGCTCTTCAGGTCAAGATGATTTTTTTCATTGACATTAATTGTATTCATGCACACATTTGTGGGTGAGGTTAGTATGCCTTTACAAATTAAAAAAAAACAAACTTTTACTGTAAGAAATGCTGCCCTTCAGACTGTGTAATATTCATAAGATACTAAAAGCATTTCTGCACACGTGTGTGGTGAGGTTACTTGCCTCTACCAATAGAAAAAAAATACTAAACACCTTAACTGTAAGATACAAATATTCTAGGATAATAATTCACAACTTCAGTTACAATCTACAGCATTACATGGAACAGTAAAGTTTTTAGAAATAATTTAAATTTAATTTTTATCAGAAGCCTCCACAATCTATTCTCTATAGTATAATGACTGCTATTTAATAGGTTTTGAGCAACTTATAAGGTATAGTGTTAGGGCACAACAAATTCATTTTATCTGCCTATAATGTAGCGAGGCATTAGAACTGCCACCAGTCTGAATTTGTTAATAGTCAATTTGTTTTTGCTGTGGACCCCAGGTTTATGAAGTTATAGTACAACATAAATTAGTTTAATAAAAATAGCATAAATAATTTTTGTAAATTCAAAATCAGAGGGAGAATAACTCCATTAAGATTAGGTAATTAACAAACACTGCAACAAAAAGAGTTATAAATACCTTATTAATAAAATTATTACAAAAATATATGGTTGTTATAATTAAAATCAATATGTGATAAACCGGGAACAAATCTGATTAAAAAAAAAAATTAAAAAGATGAACCAGAAACAAACAATTACTTATAACTATATAAGAAAAGTGTAAACACAATGAACACGGTCAATCAGACATACTGAATGCCCTGAAATGAATTACCTACCTGTTTCGTAGCAATGAGCTTGGGACACACAGATTAGCCCTGAATTCTGGGGTGCTGCTATAGTGACGCATGCTGTGTTTAGTGTCACTTGTTGGATCTGCACTTCTGGACAACTCTATAGTTCCAAAATTGTTTGAAACCTCAGAATTCTCAGCAAAAAGTGAACCCAAACCCATTTCTAGGTTAGATTCTGTATGACTATGAAGAGACCTGTTTGTATTGTAGAATATGTATTTGAATGCAGTCTAAGCTAATTTTCTACATCCTCAAACACTTTTATACAGGTAGTACTAAATTTACATCAATTCAATATAGGCACTTTCATTTGAAAACTACTTATACTAAAGGCATTGTACTAAACTGATTTTGCACCACTTCATAGTTTTAACATCAGTGCAGTTATTTATTACTGATTACAATGTACCTGCTGTTCACTTGTATTTTGTTTGAAAACTGAGTATAAATTATTATTTAATAATTCAGAAGCATAATTTTTCCTAAACAAGTCTAAATGAAAACATTTGCTCTGTGGAAAATAATACATCTGATTTACACCAGACCTCAGAAATAAAGTATAACTTGAGCAATATTTGCAAATTATAAAATACATTTAACCTATCACTGATTTTCTAATAATTTACTCCTAACTGTTTTGTGGCAGTCATGTGTTTTAATTTCTGACCAAAGTTGACAATTATTATCAATGCTGGGCATTCAAGCATATATCATATTTACCAAGGCAAAAGCAAAACAGAAATCACACTAACTCTAAAGAAAAGTATACATCATATATCATGATAATATATGATTTTTCATATATCAATGCAAAATGATGTTAACAGTGAAAATATAATAATCACAAAGATGACTTACTGGCTTTACTCAAGGATCAATAATTTCTGATAATATTTATTTTGGCATAACACTTCAAGAACTTGGTGAAATTGTTAAATTTCAGATCGCTTTATATTAAACGTCATATGTGAACTCTTCCCCAAAATGATAATAAACGTTTTACATACTATTTCTTGTACTTAAAAATTATTTTTCCCCAGTACGAGAAAAATACATGTAAATGAATTTCAAATTTCAGGAACCACACCACGATCGTATTACATGTATATTCAAATTCAAATTTGATCTCATCCCCAAAATAAAGTTAATACTCTTTTTCACGTACTTAAAAAAAAAATGTTCAATGAATGTATGAAATTTCGAGAGTCATGCTACGACCGTGTTATATCCAAATTCACATTATCTTTACTATTAAAATTTAAATCAGAGTCTATGTGATAAAACAATATACATTAAATCAGTTTTTGCAGTGAATAAAATTGTTTAAAAAAAACTGAAAATTGACTTCACTGGCAGAAATTCATATTTATATTTTATCAAATCTGGCAGAAATGGAGATTAAAATAATATATAAGAAATTCATAATTAAATTTTATCAAATCTGGCAAAAATAGAAATTAAAATAATATTTAAGAAATTCATTTCTGTTTAACATATTTTCACTAATTTAATAAGTTTAAAGAAATCTTTAATATCTCGGTATATTTAGCAAGCTATGATTTGCAAATGGTGTATTTCTGGCAATTTTTTATAATAGATACAGAGTTTTTCATATTTATTTTGCAAAACATGCTATATTATAAGTTGTAAAATATACAAATAAAAAAGTGAAGTCATATTATAGGTTGTCAAAAATATGTCTACTGACTTTGAGCTGAGTGGCATTTTGAAGTCATCTTCCTGGGATCCATTCTTTCCCAAGATCCAAGGATCTGATAAAATAGATTTTTTAAAAGTAATGTGATAAAAGTTATTAATTTTAAGCAAATCATGATATGTATGTCAAGAATACATTTATGAATATGCATGTTTTGAACAATTGTAAAGCTTTGTAAGTAAGAAACTGAAAACAAAATAAAACACAAAAACAGTGAGAAATGATTACTTCTAGATTTTTTTTCTAAATGGAATGCTATTTAAAAATACTTGTGCTTATGTTTTTAATTTTAATGCTTCTATATATGTACACTGTAGCTATTTCTTGTGCATGTGTTTTCTTAATTTAATACTTATATATATATATATATACATTGTAGCTATTTCTTGTGCTGCTAGATCTGCACAAATCTTCACCTTACTATTCTTAATTTAATATTTTGTATAGTATATTATAGCTATTTATGTGCTTGTGTGTGCTGCTAGTTCTGCATGCAACTGGAAATTTTTATAGACAATAATTTCATACACACACCTTGAAGTTTTCTCTCTTGATCTGTAAGAAGCTTTGTCTGCCCTGCCTCAATACTATTGATGGCTCGGATGAGAAGCTCCTTTGGTTGAGCTCTTCCTGCCATCACAGCCTTGTTCAGAATACTCAAAGCTTTCTCATGGTCACCTGCAAATTAAATGGATTTTGATGTGACATACACCTGCAAATTAAATGGACTTTGATGTGACATACACATGCAAATAAAATGGACTGTTGTAGAACCAGTTGCAAGAGTAAAAACTTGGCAAAATTAAAATGACTGAAACATCCTTGTACTCAAGACCTTTACCCAAACTATGTAAAACTATAACAAAAAAGTGCCTTCACTAAATAAGTCATTATATGATATTAAAAATAACAAGGCAAATAATGTAATATTACTAAATAATCAATGTTATTTTCATTAACATTCTTTACAAACAAGTCTAGGTGTCTTAAACAGAAAACATTATAATTTACAAATGAAATTCCTAATGGAGAATTGGTAAAGAAGGTACTAAGATTGCAAGGTTTGAGAAAGTAATGTTTTAATTACTTCTGCTTAAAAAAATATAATAATAATAAATTTGGACGGTCATAAAATATCAAAAGGTACCAATGGTTTTATCTTATAATAAACACATTCTTTGGTGTCATGGTGTTAATTCAAGAAACAGCTCACAAGTTAATGGAATGTCACTTAGAAAAATCATAATTCAGTCTCAGAACATGAAAATACTGACACAGAATTACTGTAATGGTGTTTTGGAGGAAGTGATAATACCAAGAAAAATTACACATAAAAATCTTACCTTGCAGTAATTTTACCTCTGCAGAGGCAATAATGATGACTGCAAAGACTTGAACTTTTGCTCTTGCCATGTCAAGTATATTGTCCACAAAGTCCCATTCCAATCGGTCACTGGAAAGAAATTAAAATGCTCCATTTATTATCTAAAATATCTCCAAAATTATACACAAACATATTTCACATTTTAGAAAAAATAATTTCTAACATGATGGAAGTGTTAGTACTTTTAAGAAATGCTCCGTAGACAGCAATTCTTGATGCAATTAACTGTGTTAACTCATTTATGAAAAAACCGAAAAATTTCAACTGCACTAACAGGCAAGTACAAATGGCCTGCAGGCCAGATATGGCCGTCCAATGGTTTCATTTGGCCTACTAAGGTACTCAAAATATAATAAAATCAGGCAATCTAGAGAAAACAATTTCACAAATTCTAACATGATGGAAGTATTAGTACCTTTAACAGGCATGTACAACCCCTGGCCTTCAAATGGTTTCATCTGACTGGTAAAAGCTACTAAAAAAATAATAAAATCAGGCAATCTAGAAAAAATAATTCCACAAAATTCTAACATGATGGATTAGTTAGTACCCTTATGAAGTGCTCTGAAGACAATTTTTGATAGTAGTTAAGTGTTAACTAATTTACAAAATAAAAACACTTAGAAAGATTTCAATTGCATTAACAGGCAGGTGTAACCCCCAGCCAGGACTGGCCCGTCAAATGGTTTCATCCAGCATGCATAAGGTTCTCAAAATATAATAAAATCAGGCCCTTAAAACATTTTATTACCATCCTTAAGACTCAAGTATACCCTACACTTAAGAAATAGTGGTGCCCAAGGTGATTTAATTACTTTTTGTCTTAACCTGGCTTGGAAGATATTGTCAGAATTCGGCAATGTGTGAACAAACGTTTTCAGTTATGAACATGAACAAGAACAAGCTGAGTTCGAATTTGACAGACAACAATCTCTGTTCGATTTTGAGGCTGGCAACTACAAAACTCAAACCAAATATTGACAAAGTTGTTAACAACATTCAGGCGCACTCTTCTCTCTAATAAAGACTAAACCTAGGTTAGTAAGACAAAAACGAATGTAAAGCACATTATTTCATTATTTGTGTGTTGTTGTTTTTTTTTTACTGAGCTACCCATGTGCAATCTGACTTGCAGCCCTCCATGCACTATCAATTGGAAATGCAGCCTCTGGCCTAAAAAGTTTGTGCACCCCTGATGTATAGTTTCAGAGATATGACAGTTTTCTTGTTTACATTTTCTTGTTAGTTTTATGTCTGGCTGTCCCACAACCACCCATTTAAGTTGGCATTCAAAATGATTCAGCCATCAAACTGAAAGAGGATGCATAAGCCTGAATTAAAAGAAGTGAATGGATGTTCACTTATTTTAAATTATAAATTTAGTTCATTAAATTTAACTACTCTGATGTTAAGTTTTAAACAATGTATTTGAAGCAAATAAAAACAGATATTAATAACTCAAAAGTACAATAATAAATGCAAAAGAAATTTAAAAATTGCAGATAAACAAACCTCTGCAGACTGCCAACCATCAATGAATAAATGAATGAATGACAAGAAAAAAGAATTTAACATTAAACATCAACAATTTATTTGAATTTATACTAATGAAACAATTTATAAAAATAACAAGATCTGTAATAAAATAAATATACATTACAATCAACAAGCTACCAAAAGCATATTTAAATTGAAAATGAATAACTGTCCTACCTTTTATACAGTACATAGTCCATAATCAATCTTGCAAATGAATCACTGTTTTTGTGTTCTCTGGTATTAAGAATACCCTGAAAATAAGATTTCATTGAACATATTAAAAAAAAAAGCATTATTTGGAAAGAAATTATTTCAACAACTACCCATAGTAATAAGAACATGCATTTGAAATTTTCTTCTGCACATTATAGTCTACAGCAATAGGAATCATTCTCCCCAAAAGTGACAATTATTTTTTAAAATGTGCTCAAGCTTTTGTTGTTTATCTTGATGGCTTACTGGTACTGGTAGGTCTTCAACTATGAGGTAATGTTAAAAAACAAACAAAACTGTTGCTTCTGTGTGACTATTGTTTATGATGCTCTGATTATGTAATGACTATATTACATGCCTTCTAGTTCTAGTGATGATCAAAACTTGTTGATGTCAGAAACTGAAATTGTTTTAAGTTCTAAAGACCCATTTAAGTAAATTATGCATTATTTAAGATTTACAGAATTATGATGAATAATAAGTATGCCAAAAGTATCCATAATTATATAATATTAATAATTTGCATCACTAAATTTGCTGTTAGATAGTATTTTCACACTAGTCACAAAATCAATTGTGAAACATTTGGAGTGCATGAGGTATATGTTAAGACTGGAAGTGATCTGTAACACTGAGTTTGTATTTAAACTTTACAATGTCATACCAAATTATATGCACTTTGGGTGATGAAACTAAAGTGAACAAGGAAGAAGACTAGTTTAGTAGTTAGGTTAGGTTATGAAAATAGAAGTTATGAGTACCAAACTTGACTTTACTAATCATATTCATAGACAGTCCTATAAACTTTATTCTTTTTCTTTTAATTTTATTTCAAATTAAATATCTGAAAATATTCTGATGGTAAACAAGCAGTGATAGAAATTTATTTCTCAAGTCAGACCCTTTAATGGCACGCAGCTAAGATGTATATATCTCTCTCTCACATACAAGCATGCATGCATGCACTCACACACAAAATTATATAACTGTAATAAAGCTGACCCATCTGACCCTAGAATCTGATATTATTAATATGGGATAATATCAAAATGGCTGTGTCTATGCAAGTTTATACACACCATTTTTACTTCACTAGCTGTTTTTAAATAAATAACACCATTAAAAAAATTAGAAGAAATAGGCTGCAAAGAAATGTAACATAATAAAGAATATTTATATTTAGGTTAATTTTTAGCATATAATTATTATAGTGTCATAATAATTATTTCATTTGACTTTTATTTAATATACGAATTCCTAGACTCAAACATGCTAAGTATATTTGTACAGCATATCATATAATACATGATGTATTCAATGGTTAAGTAAATTTCTGAGCTCTCTATTCGTATGCCCAGAACTATGATGCATTGTTATCTTTTTATCTTTTCAGTAAACACATCTAAATGCCCTATTTTCAATTTTGTACCCACTGTTAATTTGAAACTACATGAATTTGGGAAAATCTAACTAATTATGTGTGCCGAACTTATACTCCTAGACTGCCTTGCAAGTAGGGTTAGGCCTATATGATATGCATTTTTAAAGAATGTACACATATATTGGAACAGTCTGGTTTAATTAAAAAAAAAAAAAAGGTATAATTTACCTGTTAACAGCCTCAAAAACAAAGATTACTTACATAAAATGCTTTATTGTATGCTTCAGACAAGGGTTTACTCCGGAGATCATTTTCCGATGGCACCACTTTCAGAAAATCAATGTAGCTTTGCCACTCTTCTGGAGAATTTCCTCCCATCTCTATATTTTTCATTCGTGCTTTGTGATCTAAAACAGATTACGAGAAAACTGCGTAGGAGATGAAAGCATCTGTAATTATATAAAAATAATGTAAACACACTCACACAGGCTCAAACCAATAATGACAGATAAGTTAACTAGCATAAGGCCTATATCTAAAATAATAAAAATCAATGTTAACCGGGAGACAGTATATAAAAATAAAAATAAGTTTTGTTTATTGAGAGAATGAAGAATCTGATTCTCAAATGGTAATGAAATACTATTAAAATTATAAAAATATAAATTGAGTAAAATGAAATTGAAATTTATTTAATTACAGAATTTTTTTTAGTTTTGATATGTCAGTTTTTCTATTTACAAATTACACTGCAATGCAGTTAAACTTAAAGCTAAAGTGTTTCTAATTTCCTATGATAATAAATAATGAATTACCATTATGATATATAATATTAAATGATATTGCAGTTAATATTTTATAAATCTGGTTCTGTAATATAATTTTTCTATACTTTGTTTAAAAAGTAAAAATAAAACAAAAAAATTAAGCATTTAAAAATATTATCAAATTATGTATGTGTGACATTTATAATTTGCAAAGATAGATATTTGATTTTTAACATGAAAGAATAATATATATAATAATGGAATAATTTAAAGAATGAAATAATAAACATGTTTTACATGTATTTTCTCTTTGTTTACTGTTATAAAATTCTGTAAATAAAGTCATATATTAATGATATATTGACAAATCAGCATAAACCTGTTAAAAAGTTACACTATTATTATTAAGTACGTAACAACTATTATACAGCTATTTTTTTTAATTTTAAAAAAAAGGCTATTTTTTCATTGCAATTATTACAAAGCAAGCATCACTAAGTTTAATTATAACAAAAGAAAAAAAGCATTACATTTAGTGATTTACAGATGAAAAGGAATATTTAGTGGTCTACATTTTCAACATCCGCGACTTGCTCATAAGTATAAGCAAGCATCTTTTAGCAAATAGATTTCTAAATAATACCTTTGTAATACTGTAACTATAAGACAACATGTACTCATTAAACAAAGTCATTTAGTGATTTAGTTGCTGGTCATCTTATAATGTGTGCATAAACACTCAAATAAATGCATGCAGATACATACAATGATACATATCAGATTTGGTTGTTTCCATGATTGATGATACTGCAAGTGCAACTGCAAGTAATATTGGTGATAGTGACAATTAAACTATAAATATAATTATAAAACATACTTATTCATCCATGACATGAAATTCTCTTGTCAATTTTTAATTTATAAATAATAATACAATTTTGACTTCACATACCTTCCACTTCAAAAGTTGATGTTGCAGTATTTTGAGTAAGTGAACTCTCACATGGTGACAGATACTCATAATCCAAGGGAACATCTGAGACAATACCTTTATGTGACAATGATTGTGCTCCTCTGTACTCACTCATCAAAAAAGACTTCTGAGTTTGCATACATGTTTCCAGAGTTGACTGAGGAACATTGTAACTGTGTGCATTATGTTTTACTTTAGCTGCAAAATTATCAGTATAAGGTGTTGATGTGACAAAATTTGAATGTAAAAACACCGGTGGTTTTAAGTTCATATTCTGGATTTCTGTATCTGGGGATGTAAAAGTTCTCATGCTATTAGTATTTCCAGAGTTCTCCTTTAGTTTGTCTGTAGAATGTACATATGGCAAAGATAAATCATTTGGAGGAGTATTACTGTTAACTATGAGTGATGGAGAAGGGTTGTTTGTTTGAGAAATCTGGAACTGGCGCAGTTTAGCCTTGATTGATTCTAAAGAATGTAATATGTTATTGCTAGACATGGTGTCAACTATAAAGCTATATTCTGGCATCAGACCTGAATGACTTTTGAGTTCTGTAGAATAAAACAAAACAATAAAATAAAACTGGTTTGTGAGTGGATATATCAAAATTATCATACATTTTCTCAGTTTGAAATATTTTAGTCCATTTAATAAAAATTTAACAAATCTTTTAAAGACTTACAATTTAAAAAAAATTTTGTGGGGGTAACTATTTGAAAAGATTATCAGAGAACAGAATGGAATGGAGGAAACTGGTTGTCAGGTCATCAGTGGTGCCCCAACGGTCGACGAGACTAAAGGATAGACACATGTACTAAGATAGATAGATAGATAGAGCTATTTCAAATCAAAAGCAAAATTATAAAACGCTGTAAACTTCAATAGTTTATGTATCAAGTTAGTGTAATTCGTAAAAAAAAAAAAAGGGTAAATGTTATTACATTAATCTCAGAGATTACACTGACGTATGTATTTTATATATGAATTATGATTCTTTATGAAATATATTTTTAACTTCCACATAGGAATCGGAAGTTAAATTAGTGCAAATTAAATGAGATTGTTTGAAAGAATAAAATTAACATTACAGTCTACCTACAAGTAATAAATATTGTAATTACCAGTTCACAATCGCGAAAAACTTATAAAAAAACTTGAAAAGCATTTCAAAATAGCCACCATTACTGAATTAATTAATAATATTCTGATTGGACAATAATCCTAGAAGGGATACTACTCTACTCATTTGGAAGTAAACTTCCGCTTTAATTTCGGGGAAACCACGTTAATCGAGTTTAGGCATAAGATGTTAATGTAAGAGTTATATTTTGTATTATACAGTATCATATGACAATTGATAATACATTGACTTTAATGCTGTGTATAACTAATTCCAAACTGTCTATGTCTGTGTGGGATTTAAAGTTTAATATTGTGAAAGGATTTGGGTCGACCTACTTCCGTATTTGGTAAAACAATATATGAATATTGAGTTAGACTCAGTGAGTCGTATTTTGCTAGTTCCAGCCTAAGATAAATCAACATTGTATTTGTTGCTTTTGTTTGTTCTTTGTTTAAAGTGATATTAGATTACAGATATTATTCATGTGACTAATGGAAAAACCAAATTCATTTTTTCATGTTTTGTATTTTACTACATAATACTTTAATAGTACATTTGTTCTGAATCTAGTTGAAGTTAACCCACTTTTGTGTTATTTTCTTTTTTGTGACCGTTAAAGTCTTCTGCTTTATTTCTGGTATTATGAACTTTTTGTTTAGTCATTAGCATCTGTCACTGTAAAATGTAGTGTAATTTACTATATTTGTTAACTTTTAAATTTGCCCATGAGAAAAGTACAAACAAAAATTAGCCAGATATCTGTAAATGTCTCACTTGAAAATGTGGAATCCGCCAACATAATATAATCATCATTAAAGACATTTTAATGAAATTTTGACAGCTTGTTCTAGGGAATGTGATCCCATTATAATTGATCTGACAGCATATAATTATAAGTAGCAAAAGTTTAGATTAAAGAACATATTTTCCTAAGTTGAACTTAAGATGTTGATTGTGAATGGTGTAATTATGAACAAAAATTAGAAAAGTACCTTTTTGAAAAGATTTTTCACAGCTTTTCCCTGATCATTAAAAAAAAAAATTCAAATCCTGAATTTCAACACATCTAATTGTGAACCTTAGATTTTTAGAAATTGCATCTATCCTCCATCATGTCCATGTGAAGTTCTACTTTTCTAGTGTTATTTTTGCATAAGTTCACACAAAGCTAATCACATCTATTCTACATTAGTACATAATAAACACTGATTTGCTGTCCTGTTGGTGCACAGAAGTTAAGAACTGACAAAGCAAAGAGGCAGATGGAAATGACATTAAACATTTGTTCTTAAGCCTTCATGCATCCCAGTAGACTCTGACTACTACTTATATAACAAACATATGTTGTTTCTTTCATCTTTCAGACATAAATTGCCTGTGGTCAGAAACATGCTTGAGAGGCAATAGATCATTAGATGTCATTACATTTTTTTCAACATTTAATTTAATAGAGTATTGCCAGTTGTGTATATACTAATATAGTCTTATGGATATTTAGTCACATAACATATCCTTAACTGAATTATGTCTTGTTCAAACCAGCATTTTTCACTGAATAATATACTGACTACAAATAAATATCCATCACTTGCATATTGCTGATTAAATATATTGATCATGATACACACAGTAAAAGGAAATACAGTATATATGAAAAATGTCAACCATGACAGTTTTAAATTAATTGCATATAGAACAACCCACTGCATGTTTAATAGGAATACTGGATTTAAAATGTAAAGTTTGTTGAATAAGATTATAGCATATCTTTGTCAGGAGGATATGTATTTAAAATACAATTTGAAGGAATCAATTTTCCCTAGGACAGATAGTTGCTTAATTATTAAAAATTTAATAAAATTGGACTTACTTGTTCAACTGTGTAGGAAATTTTGGGGAGACAAATAGAAAAATACATCTGTGGTTAAGAGGAAAGGGCTTGAGTCTATCTCTGTAATTTGAAAATAGGCATTTTTTTTTTTTTAAAAAGAATATTTTAAAAAAACCCACATAAATGTGATATATTGCTTCTTGCAGATATGATAGTTCTGTCAGGTAGAATCCACAGATAAATACCTGAAAGACAACAGATGCTAATATAATATGTTTATTCAGTTAGTCTTCTTGGGAGAAACATCCTTTTATTTAATATACTTAAATTGGAATTGATCTGATTATTTAAGGTATAACAATTTGTTACCTTAAGGATATGCAAAGTTTCTGTTTTATTGCTGTATTCAATCTTTTTTTTTACCTTTCACTCCATTCTTACTTTTGCCACTCATGCTTGCAACAATAAGAGTTGTAGATAAGCTTGTGGGAGACATGCATTTAATGAATATTCATACAGGATGCTCTAAACATGTGGACTGAGAATTGAACAAAAAACTCCATCCAGTGCTACACATAATCTTAGTCAAATTTCCATAAATCTAGCAGATCTTTTCAGAATAAACAATCATTAAAACTGGGTTTAGTTTGATAGTGTTTAGTTAAATTAGGTACACATTTAAAAAAATATTATTGCAAGCATAAGAAATATTTGTTCATATAGGGATTTTAAATATATTTAGAACATGTTTAAATTTACATAAAAAGAGATTAAATGTACTAAACTTTTATAAATAATAAAGAAACATTAAAACAAACATCTATACAAGCCTCAGAAATTTTTTGACAATATTTATATTTTATTATGCAGAAACTGCTATCAAAAAGGTCCATATGAAATTTGATGATGTGATTTGAATATGGCTTCACTAGGGGAACCCATTCATAACAGGAAATACCACAGTGAATCAACAAAAAAAACATTAGTAAGTAATGGCCCAAAGTTTCTACCAGCAAGGGATCGCTTTGAGAAAAAAGTTACTTCTACTGTCACCAAACAAGACTCTTTTGATATCCCTGATGACCCAGAAGATAATGTTTTTAAGGATTGTGAAAAGGAAAGAATTGAAGAAGCAGGGCCACATGTTCGTAGTTTTAGTTTACCTGCCAGGCTTCCAGATTTAGTTCCAGAAACAAGTTCATCTAGTAATGAGTCACCTGATTTTCTTGATGGTTTACAGGAGAAAGAAAAGTTTCCCCAAACAGCTATAAAATTCTTGCCCAACGAGCATGAGAAGAAAAGAATATTTGAAGGCAAAGTGTGCTATGACCAGTATGATGATACCCTCAGACGAAAGAAGTCTGTCAGTTTTCAAAGTAATCCCACAGGTGAAAATGAGCCAAAGAAAGAAAGTGAAACTATGTCAACCAGGGGGCAACAAGCAAGATCTCACTTCAGGAGCAGTGGTTATGGTTCTTTATCCAGTTCACAAGCATCACATGGAAGCAAGTCATCAGTGGTGAGTGAGCAGGACTCATTTATTGTAGATGATCACATTGGTACTGACGGGAGCATGTATAACAGCAGTGAAAGAGAAGAAGATTGTAGGGATGTTAGAGGCTCCAAGAGTACATCTTTCACCTTAAATGAACCAAATGAAGTTGAAAGTGAATCAACAAAATTACAGACTTATGGTATTCCTCGTCTAAGCATTTTTAATAGTGATACAGAAACGTTAACACATACTTATTCTTTGGGAGATGAGAAACTGGTCTTGGGAAATAATACTCCATTAAATGGTGATTCAGAATTGCAGCAGGAAAAAGATTTCCTAACTGAGCAAGTTCCAGTGGGGACCTACTTAGCTGAAAGAGATGAAGTCGTTCAGATGAACTGTGATGAATGGCCAATTAACAAATATTCCCCAAAGACAAATGAAGAATGTCAAAAGGAGTTGTTGCTGAGGTTGTTTAATGATCGAATGGTACAGTTCAATCCTGATAAGGAAACTCTTCCAGAATTACTGGAATGGTTAAAGAGCAATATTGCTGATCTCATGACGCCGTCGCCGAAAAGTCCATTTTTCTCACCAACTGCATCTCCTTTAAGATTGCCACAAGGTAAGTCACAAATTGGTTGTTCTTTAGGATTTCATCATAATCTTTGTATTAAAATAGGAGGTTCTTTTTTTAATTTTTTTATTAAGTTGCAGATTACTTTCAGAATTATGGATATTATAGTAATTATACTGTTTGTAATGAATTAGTTTTATTTATTTGGTCAAACATACCTCTTATTTAAAAGAAATCTTAATCCAAATTGTAATAAACAAAGGGTTAATAAGATTGAGAGTTTGGCAATTTAAATAAAAAATTAAACCATAAATTTTATTTATTTTGTTTTAATCATTTGTTAAAATCCAAGCAATCAGATGACTAGGTTTTACAAATATCTTTTCCTTTTAAAAATTTAAGTGAGTTGGCTGTTAAATCTCAGTCATTCTTGCATTCCAGAAAATTACCAAAATCCCTTGTCCATTGTTGAGCAAAACTAAGGGTCTCTGAAGTGAAATTTAAGAGTGGGGACGTGATGGTCATCAGACAAGAGAAACTCAGTAAAACCCTTAGGTGATTGAATGTATGGCAGTCACTGACCAAATAATATAATTACATACCTGCCTACCTTCCGCTTTTAGCGAAAGAATCTCCCGCTCTTCCGCTTTCATTTTCATTTTCAATTTTTTTTTTTTCACGATCGGTTATGACAGGACGAAAAACCTGCTTCTCTGTCGTCTGCTAGGAGCTCTTCAGCATACGAGTCCTTTTCTAACACTTCCGGAATCTTATTCGTCGGCCGTTATTAATTTTAGTTAACAAAACACAATTTCGCTCGTGAAATAAACATTTTCTTTAAATATTTTTTTATGTTTAGAAGTCGGAGCTTAGTGGGATAAGCAAATTCGGTTCATAACGTTTTTACCGATAGACGAAGTTCGCTTTTTCAAAATGGCGGCCACGTAGCGATAGTACATGCACAACGCCATGCCATTTTGACAATTAGGAAATATTTACTTTAATAAATAACATTCAGCTTACATGTAAGACAATCTATGCAATTTTCTTCAGAAATTATCCGTCCAAAACGAGCTACTTTGACGAATTATATTGCAATGCTAGGAAAAAGATTGGCGTTTTCAATAACGGTTGGCCTATGTTTGAAACTGCATAGAGGTTCAAATAATCATTTTTCTGGAATCCGTTGTAATTATTCTTATATAATAAGTAAGGCTTCAAAATTTATTTTTTAAAAAAGTGACAAGTTTTAAAACAAAAAATCATCGGCGATAAAGAAATGATCCTGAGTCAAATTTGTTTGAAAGTAATTTACGGAATTGTGACTATTTTGATTTAGTCGTATTTTTTATTTTAATCATTTCTGCTAAAAAAAAAAAAAATTAGAAATATATATAGGCCTCTCTCTCTCTATATATATATGTATTTGTAAATTAGCCGTTGATATTTTGTGATTACGCATTACACACATTATAATAGAATATTGTGAGGCATGATAATAAATATACACATTGAAGACAAAAGAAATGCATAAAACATTAAAAATAATAATAATCCTATCCAATTCTTAATTAACAAAGCATTTTAAATTTTACAGGAAGACTTTACTGTTTTTTCTCTAGTCTAATGGACGTGTAAATATAGAAAAATATAGGTGTTTTATATATTTAAATAATTTATAAATTAAAATCTGAACCAGATATTCTAAAACTAACATTGTAACAACTGGTATTGCTTTCTCATAACAAAGACAACATATATTCCAAATTTTATTAATGTAGATTGATAAATATATTTTTTAAAAAGTTCTTTGCAATATTCTGGTTCTATTAGTATTAGAAAATAAAAAGACTGTACACTGAGGATGTAAAGGGTAGTAACTAGTATATTTTAATTCTGTGTTGTTAAGAGAGCTAAATGACTAAGACTAAGAGCAGTCCACTGTAGTATGGATAGGGTATATTTATTATTTATTAAAAAAAATAAACCACTTGAAAGTTCTGTAGTCTTTATTTTACTTTAAATGTGTTTTTCTCAATATGACTTTTTCCTCTGTTGAACTATATGCTATTGCTAAGGCCCCTTTTGAATAGTTGTAATTATTCCATGTCCGTGAAATTTGGTATACTAGTTTCTCATACATAAAGTGAAAAGGTTGTACTTAGGATGAAAGCCTATAGTATATGCTTTAGGTTTAAGTAAATTTTATTTTTTAAATTCTACATGTTCTCCCAAAATATATATTTTAGATGGGTACAATAAAAAAAATCATAACTTTTTTTCTAATTTTTTAATAGGCATATCTTCCTTTTTTGTGGCTTGTATATTAGATAATAAAAAGTTAAATATATATTTTTAAAAAATCCATTTATGAAATATTTAATGAATTTCTGTAAAAGTGAAAATCATGATGCAGTACTTCAATGGTTCATTATTCTGAAATGTGAAGATCCTTCTTCAAATGAAGTCTAAAGAAATATCTTGGCCTATGTATTTCTAAATAAAACTGCCAAACACTTGGTGTGCTTGACAAAAATTCATCTAAAATAAACAGTGGAATGGAGACTAGACAAAATGTAGACAAATTGTTGTGCTTTGCATAAATCATTATAATGTTGTAAGTTTATTTACAAATATTAACATTATTTGTTTTTATTTTGCATTTATTTTATATTATTGGTATTTCTATTAAAAATGCCAGACTCTGCATAAAATCTTCTGGTTTCCATTCAAAATCTTCTGGTTTTGGACCAGTGATCTTCTGGTTTCCTAAGGTGGGGGGTAGGCAGGTCTGTAATTATTTAAAATAGGTTTTTCAGCTGTGGTTTCATAGAACCTCATTCCATGAGAGTTTGCTAGAAGTTTCCTGAGAGACTTTGATTAAAAAAAGTAAACAGTATAGATATAATTTTTATGCAGGAGTTCCTTGAGACCCCAAAATTATGTGAAGGGTTCTTCAGGGTAAAAAAGGTTTAAAAGGCTTGCCTAACATGTCATTTTAAGGAGTGTCAACACAAAGGAACAAATTACTCTTGTGCAATATAAAATTCATTTAACAGTTAATTTAAGAATATGTTAAGAAATGCATATGGCCTTTGAACTATGAATGGGTATTAAGTTTGTCCCTGCACATTTGATCCATATTGAGGTCTTTGCTGGTGCCTGTCAAAAATAAATAAATAGTGTGAGATTCACGCATACACTTAATTTTTGTCTATGGAGTACTGCAATAAGTTTTTACACCTGGTTAGTGGGTTTTTCGCCACCGTGCAAATGTGACTTTGCAGAGTATAACCATAACTCTACCATTTAATAGATCAGTTAGAGATCATCATACTGACCATCTCTTTTTACCCATATCAAAAGCTTTAATACTACAACATCTTTATATAGAAAGTGTTTGATAGCACAGATTAAATACACTGAGAAATTATTCTTTTTATTATAAAAAATGTGAATCTGAAATGATGAGCATCACATTATTAATCTTAATAAACCAAATATTTTTCAGAAGAAAAAAAATCATTGTTTTAAAAAAGTAAAACAGGTTAATGATTAATATTTTCTTGTTTGTCTTACATTTGATCAGCACTGGCAAATGCTCTTGGAATCAGTACCAATACCACTGGTGAGTCACAAACAGACATTGCAGAAGTGTGTATGGAATCTGGTAAAGAAGTGTCTCTAATTTCCAATGGACTATCTGCAAGAATTGTTACATCCATGGCCAGTGTTCAAATCGAACCGGCAGCTAATAGCATTCCTGTTTCTTCGTATACCAGTTTTCAAGTGACACAGTCATCAATGGTTTCAAGAGAGCCAGCACCCAGTAGCATTCCTGCTTTGTCAGAGATCATTTGCCAAAAGGCAAAACTACCAACTGTGCCAAAAGTTGTGGAAGAGTGTGATGTGAGATCATTTATTTATTGAACTAAAAATTAAGCATGCATAATGAATTATGAGTTAATTTTTGATGATCTACATAATATAAAATAGTTTTGTTCAAAATATATTACATGTAATGTGAGTGTTGGAAAGTTTGCTATTTGGATTGGCATTTTTGGTGTTGATTTTTTTTAAAATGGATAAGAGTGGAAAAATCCACTTTTTTTGATTGTTGAAGATAGGGTGAAAATTTAGATAGAATAGAGAATAGTTGGAAATGCTCTTATTCTACTACAAATAGTAATATCAGAAATCATTGTTGATCAGTTAGATTTTATATATTCAACCTTCTATGAAACTTATGCAATGCCTAGACATTTATACAACTTAATCAAACGAAATGCAATGATCAGATTTATTTAATCGAATGCAGAAATGCTAATAGTAGTAATACCTAAAAGAAACTTGCTTTTCATCAATTGTGATAATTCTCAGCTGATTAGCATATAGTACATGGCAAGTATTATTCATGAAATTAACATACAGATTGTGAACTCTCTATAGAAAAGTGTGGCTGCAGGGGTTAACTTTTTTTGAATAGTTAATACAGGTTGAATTTCTGAAATAATCTATTCAGATTGTCACGGGGGTGGGAGGGGATAATCAGAAAATTTATTTTTATCCCTGTAAATTGTCTCCCCCTTTGCCCATACGTGGCCCGATCGGGGACACTAACACGCTCTCAGAGTTCATCCGCAGGTTAGGGTGAAAGGTTAATTAAATGTGCTGACAGCAAGTTCGTTCCCAGGTTGCTGTCAGGGCTTTCGCTTAGTTTGTTTACCTTTTTTTTTTCAATGTATTAATGGGCAAGTGGGTGATGTCCATGCAATAGTCAGTATGTTTGCAAGCGTGATTACCAAATTTGTATTTTAGCATTTTAGATTGATTTAATTGTTTACATATGTATTAAAGTAGTCAATTAAATTAGCAGTAGGTAGTTGAGATACTATTCTTTAAATATTATTTTTTTAAAATGTATTCTAGTCAGGGACTATTTTTGCGAAGGCACCTTAGTGCGAATGTACCAACAAGTCAGGAGATTTTGTTAGCTTCTATAAAAGAAGTGTGCTGGCATGTTTAGAGAGAGTATGAATTTGTGGGTTGACGGCAAGAGCGATGCAGTCCAGTGCAGCTCTGGATCCACCATGGGACTTTATTTTCCGAAGTTTTCATAATTCGGAATCTATTTGTGAATGTTCGCCGTCCGTGTGGCCAAGACAGCAGTGTATCCGAGCAATTTACCTGGGTCTTCCGTGGTAGTAAGCCTTTATCTTCTACCTGGTCATGCGAGCGGGGCAGTACCTTGGCAGTTGTGATGTTCCAGTGTAACTGCAGATGTCAAACTGCGCTAGGAGAGGACATTCATCCCACATACTCCGGACTTCATCATATTTTTCTCTCCGCTCTGTTCAGGGCGGGAGGGGCCTTTTCCTCGTTATTCAGCAAGGAAGGCAACTTTTTGAGGCCCGACACAGATTCAGTGTCGACTCAAAAGCGCAAGTAAATGTACCATGTACATTGTTAACTGGCGGGACCAAAATCATCACCCGTGAGTTTTTCTTCGCCAGCGTGTTGGCAAGTGTTGCAATATCTTTTTTTTTATCACGCAGACGTGCGTTCTTTTCTTTTATGTGGGACAGTAGTGAATAGGGTAAAATAATACAGGGTGCATTCGCATAGGTAGGATAGCTAGAGTATAAACATTTAACTTTAACTTGTGGAGTTTAAAATTAACATTCATTGACGTTGGGTTTTTCACTCACTATTTTTAAGACATTTATCCTTTAAGATGAGATAAATTTTTGCGGTCATTACCGCTAGTGTATTTTGCATCGGGCTACGCCCAAAGTATTGTGCTACGTAATATTGGCAATAGTAGAAAACAGTCATCACTGTTTAAGTTCTTATTTTAAAATTTTATTTCATTTGTCATTTCCATTGCTCTTTGTTTCTTTTTCTTCTTTTTTTTTTCTTCTTTCCTTTCCTTCCCCATTCTATGGATGTTGTGAGAGGATGTGCTGAATGAATAACCAACATCGTATGAGAGTTAGCCCCCCTTCTATTAGAATAAACTATTTTGTTAACTCTTTACCAGAGTTGGGCTTCTTTCTCTTTGTATGAAAGTTTATTGATACGATTGTTTGTCGTTCGTTCAGCTCGCCCATCACATAATTGGAAAATAACAAAGGCAAACATACTTTGAAATAAAAGCCAAATCTTTTTTGTGGTATGTCTTGGTCTTGGTACTGAGAAATAACTACAAATATTTGTATGAAGAAAAGATTTCTTACATAATAAATTAATAATCTAAATAAATCATATATAAAAGTAAATAAATAAGTAAATAAATATATATACAAAAAATTTTACAATTAAAAGGGGAAAAAATCTAAAATAAAATATTCACACATTACTGGAAAATACCATAGAAAGATTAACTGTGCATATTAGAAAATCTCAACAATATAGCAAGCCACACCACACATATAAATCTTATCACATAGAAGCCTTAATGCAAAATGTCATCCTATCACCTATGTGTCTCATCGCACATAATAGAAATCTTATCGTATAGTGAAAAGCGTTATAACATAAGAGAGAAAATCTCATCATACGTAAATACATTTTTTATCACACATGGATAATCCTCATCAAAGCATATGCTTTACATGCATAATCAGTAAAAATCCTTATCATGTAATGTATATTATCATTAGAAAGCCTTTTCACACATTTTAGAAAACATCATAATTAAACACCTCATCACATATTAGAAAACTTCATCATAATAAAAAGCCTCTTCTTACAGAAATGGCAGATCCAGTGACATAACTTTTGATCTTACACTACATCTAGACAGAATACTTTGTGGCTATTGGAACTACAAACAATTCAACTCACAAAAAATTGGACCTAAAATTATTAAAATTAAATAGGAAACAACTGAGTTTTCATTTCTGTAGATCATATAAAAGAAGACAATACTGCATAAAGTTCTCATTATATAATGAATTATACATATGAGAGAAGACAGTACTGCAAAAATACATTATAATATGAACATTATATACATTATACATATGAGAGAAGACAGTACTGCAAAATGTTCTCATTATACATTATAATATGAATTATACAAATGAGAGAAGACAGTACTGCATAAAGTTCTCGTTATATAATGAATTATGAGAAGACATTACTCAAAAATTCTCATTATATAGTGAATTATGCAAATGAGAAAAGACAATACTGCATACATTAATGAATTATACATAAGCCACATTTTGGATATAAACTCTGCTGGGTATTTAAATACTTTCTGTTCCCCCCTCCCCCTTTTTAAAAAAAAAGAAAAAAAGAAATTGCCCTAACTTGCTCTTTTCTCTATGCAAGTCATAGCTGCAGAATGTTTTATTGTTATAATTTAAATTACATTTGACACCACGTTAGAAAAAAGTAATATTTAGATTTGGTCAAAAGTAAATTGCTGGTGTATTGTGTTCAGAACCTATCGACAGGTCGGAAAAAATGGCATTGCTCCTGGGAATGTTAGATGTGTATATATCTCTGTATTTTCTGTGTTATTGTTTGTAGTTATTAAAGTAACTTGTCTCTATTATCTGCACAAATACAGAATTAGAGGGGAATATTTTATCTTAGGAATTAGCCATAATAGAGTGTCAAAGAGGAGATAATTCTGTAGATTGTAAGCAAGTAACAATGCCTCTCACAATTCTGTCTTATATTTCAGTTTTCATGACACTGAGCAGTATCTGTTGTCATAGTTTGATTGTTGAATATATTTAAATAATTATTTTACTTTGTGGATGTTTAAGAGCAGGAATATTACTAATATTTTTCTTATTTGCTTAGGATTTAGATTCACAAAGCATTTGTTTGACAAATGTAGGCAGTATGGTATCAGGTGTGCCCAGTAGCTACATTGAAAAACTGTCACAGTGCAATGAAAGCATATGCGATGACAGGGAATGCAGAGAGGTAAATATCTGTGCTCTTTTTATGTGATGACAGTGAATGAATGGAGGTAAATATCTGTTCTCATTTTATTATCATGTATGTTGATGGAATGTTATGAGATAAATATCTGTTCTCATTTTAACATCATGTATGTTGACGGAATGTTATGAGATAAATATCTGTTCTCATTTTATTATCATGTATGTTGACAGGGAAAAATAAATATTTGTTCTCATTTTATTATCATATATGATGACAGGGATGTAAATATCTGTATTCATAAAATTACCACATTTTTGTTTAAATATCTAAATCTGCTTAATTGTAGAAGACTTACAAAATAATGAAGAAGATATTCCATGCACTTGAAGTAAATGTTTTAAAAAAATATTTTGCTAGTTATATACATTTTTTGTTTGTTGAGCAGTGAAGTCTTTAAAAGAGATTTTTAATTAAAAAAAGTTAATTCAGAAATGGGTCTAGTGACTGAAAGTTTTATTTTAAATTTTGAATGTTATTAATTTTTATTTTACAAATGCTTCAGTGAACTTCCACCCCTTACATCTAGAATTATAAGTATTTACATTATTTGCTGTTGTTTTAAATAAGTTGCTGTAATTAAATGACTGAACTCTATAGCAAAATGTTTTTATTGTAAAATATTAATTATTATGCATATATGCCTGAATGAAAATATGATTAGCCATTTAGTGACAAAGTGCTTGAATTGTTGAATGTCGTTATAGGAGACAAAATTTTCTTTTAATATGTTAAAGACTAGAGAGCATGAAATGTCCTTCTCATCAGCTGAAGAGTTGTATAGGATGAAATTTACCCTGGTGTGTTTAAGAGAAATTATATAGAGTGAATATTTTGAAATTATATAGGGTGAATATCCCCTTTGAAGTGCTTAAAGTAATATATAGGATGACGTTTTCTCTTGATAATGATATGCTGAAATGATATAGAAGATGAAATTTCCCCTTGATGTACCTTAGTGATATAGAGTAATTTCCCCTTGATTTGCTGAAAAGATAGATAATATTTTCTCTTGGTCTGCTAAAAAGATATAAAGGTGAAATTTTCTCTTGATGTGCTCAAGAGATATAATTTTGAAATTTTCCTTTGGTAAAAAGATTTGGAGCATGAAATTTCCTCTTGGTAATGGTATGCTAAAGAGGTTTTAAGGTGACATTTTCTGTTATGTGCTCAAGAGATATAGATGATGAAATTTTCCTTTGGTAAAAAGATTTGGAGCATGAAATTTCCCATTGGTATGTTGATATAGAGGATGACATGCAAGGGAAGGAGGACATTTCTTTTGAATGAGTTTAAGAGATATAGATGAAATTTTCTTTTGATGTGCAAAGAAATTAAGAGCCTGAAATTTTCTCTTGATGTTAACATACTAGTGCAGTTTTCAGCTTTTTGAAACTTAGAGAGAATCTCAAATCACTTGTCATGGTAAGCACATTATTGTGGACTGAAAACCTTCATTGTTTTTCTTGTGCTTGTTTGTTGTTGTTTTTTTTTTTATTTGGAAACTGCCTGCCATTATGGCAAAATTGTTTTATCCTTATTTGAAATGTATATTCTTAAAGCCCCAGTCTTAGTGTCATGATCATTTCATAGGTACTTAAATTGTTGTATAGCCATTATTCCCCTCTTTCTCTGTAAATATTTTTAATGTAATTTTCATTTTCTTTACAGATTAAGAAGAGAATCAGTTCTTTTAAGAATGCCTTATCATCAGGCAGTGAACTTTCAGATGAAAATGTTCAGTTCTTAAACATACTGCATAATCACTACATGAACTGTGATATGCCTAACTGTAGAGCACCATGGTGTCGTTTGGTTGGGAAAGGGTAAGTCAAGAAAAGTATTTTCATTTTTTGCTTTCACATTTTTTTTTAGTTTGAGACTTGAGAATTCTTTTTCACAGTTAAATGTGATTGAAAAATATTTTAGAAAGTTTATGGAACTTTATTAAAAAAAAAAAAAAGCCTAACATTATTCATTGTTTTACTAAATTTACTTTTAAAGCATATATATTTATTTTATATTACTATTTTAGGAATTTGTATAAATGTTCATACTTGTGTTTATATTTTATGGGTGGAGTGACAGAGTACTGCAATAATTGAAGTCTCTTATATAAACGTTATTGTCATTCAGAACCTTTTGAGCATGCATATATGCACAAGTCTTCAGCTTCTTTGATATTTTCTTTTCTCTGCAATGTCACTTAGTCTCTGGCTTGGCTAAATATTCTGCATGCTTGCATCTTCTGCTGTTTTGAACCTCTTGGTATGCTTGGAGTACAACAATAGGTGTCGCATCCAGGTGTTTCATCACTTGAGACAAATGTACACAGCCTTGATGATTGAAATGAGAAACTGTACCGGTGGCCACTGCACAAATATGTTGTGCTCCTACGTGAACTGTCTTACCTATTAAAACATTCACTACCTCCACCCCATGATTAGAAGGTAAATCCTTGCTTGTGCCAAGTTTCTTTTAAGGAAACCATAACATGAAGTGGGTGAGCTTTGTCTTTTTTTATCAGCAGAAGCAACAGTTTCACCATATTTAATATTACCACCACTATCAACAATCTCTATATCACTAACATCATCATCAGTACTGTTAAATCACTATCATCGCTAACACAGTAACAGGATTCTTATCATGATCATCATTTATGTATGGCATATGCTTCTGCTGATAGAATAGTTTCAGCAACTACAGTATTTGATAATGAAACTTTCTTTGACAGCCTAGTGTAAGATTTGGAATGCATTGACGGCAGGTTGAGCATAGCGGAACATTTTCTCAGTGCTGCAATCCCCATCCCCAACACATTAAAACACACGACTATTGAATTATTTACATCAAACCCCATACTAGAAATTTTACTGTTCTCATGCCTAAAACATGACATCAGACTCTTTCTGAATGTGCATTCCTTATAACTTGCTTTTGTATGCGAACAGCATAGCCCATATTCTTTCCTAAACACACTCTCAAACTTCTAACACTTTTGCATTCAGAGTAAGCAACCAATGAAAACAATGTATTCATATTATCTAACTCAACAATGCACCTGATATTTTTCTCTGAAGCAGTGTCAGCGGCTCTTAACTTTAGCTGAAGCAAAGTTAGTTTCCACCTGGAAGTAGTTGGGTGGTGGTGGGGGTGATAAGGGGGAATCATGCAAATCACCAGCAGCATTAATCAGCATGGTAGTGCTAGGAATTTACTAGAAATATCTGGCACTGCCCTTCTAAAAATAGGTAAATGGGGAGTGACCAAAAATAGAGCAGGAAAATTGGGCTGTTCTACATCACCAGCAGCAATCAAAGTTTGTTTTCTTACGGAAGTAGGTGGGTGGAAAGTGATCGGTCGGACCCAATGCAAATTTGAATGATGGGCTGCAAGAACAAGCATGGTAATGCTAGGAGCAAAATAAACATCCTGCATTGTTCATCTACAAGGTGATGGGTGGGAGGTGGCTGAAGATATTTCGTCAAAATGTGGAGTTTGTACACTGTCTGCAGCTGTGAAACTTCGTTCATATTGGGTAAACGATTCATTTAAATTCGATTGTCTTTTGCAAGCAGCAACATGATACTGCTAGGACCTCTACAAATGTCCTGCCCTGCTTTCCGCTTTTCCCATCAAACTTTGCTTGCTTCTTGAGCCTTTACACTATTCACAATTTTTGTTTCCTGAGCGACACTGTTAATTGCTTAGAGAAACTAATTTTATCTGATTAGTACCAAGCACTAGGCCACACAAAAATCATTGGTGGCCATTTTGAAAATGCCTAAATTTGATATGTAACCCATAGCAACTGCTGTTTTAACCATTCAAAGAGCCATTTTCACTTTTCTACTACATGACTTATATCACCCAAGCACACGTAGTGGGTCAAGGTTTCTCAAACCAAGTGCTTATAAGATATTAAGAAACATGCAGCAAACAAGTTTTGAATATGGGAGATAATGCACTTTAACTCTATGATATAGTTTTAAAAAATGTCAGTATAATGATGCAAAGAAGACTATTATCAGCGATACTATGCAAAGAAAATGCTTTTTCAAGCACAGATAGGTTGGAAAAACAACTTTATTTGCAAAAAAATATAATTTTTAATAACAAAACATATTTTCTGCCAAAGAAGATATCAAAGTATGTAAAAATCTCAAAACTGGGAAAAAAATTAAATGAGAAAAAAATTGATTTCTCGTGCCGTATGTGCCCTTTAAATAGGTAGCGGCACCAAAAATTAAATAATAAAATCAAGCATTCAGTTTTGTTATTTTCATTTAAAACTTTTTAAAACATGAAAAATAAAAAAAAAATTGTGAAGCTATCTCAATTAGTTCCAGAGATATGCTATTTTTAAGTTTTAAAAAATGGCGGCAGTGAAAAAAATGGTTATTTCGACCATTTTTAGACTTGCTAAAGACTAACTAAAATCTAACATGCAGTTATGAAAGTTTGATACTTTATTCCTTTCTACTTGCTGATAACAAAATGCAAAGTTGTAACTTTCTATATGATGAAATAACAAAATGCCTAGCTACAGAAGTTAATAAAAAACCATCATCCGGATAGTTAGAAATAACGCGATTGATGAAGTTTGACACAGCATATCTAATTCATTAATTGAAATATATCATTGAAACTGTTCACATATGTTCAAATATATATAAAGAATATGCCCAATTTTTTCCAGGATGTTATTTTCATTTGAATTATGTACAGGTTGGCCCAAACTTTGTAAAATCATCAAAATGACTGGCGACGGCACTTTTACACATTTTTTGCACAAAACTGACCATAACATTTGAACCATTTGCATGATCATCATGAAATTTTGCAGTATGATAAATATTACTTTGCTCATTGTGTATAAAAATTTTCAACACATTTTATGCACTAACAGTAAATTTATGCATTAAAAATGCATTCAAAAATTGCACAATTACACAGAAATAGTAAACGCTTTTTCATATCATGTCAAAAGCTTGAGTTCTGATCTCTTTGTTTGCTCTATACCAAACAAAATTAATTATTGTCATGTTTCACTTACAAAAGTTAATCATAAAAATGTTAAGATATTAATTACTAGGTAGCAGCACAGTAGTAAGTAATCCAGCAATAAAAACTTTTAAAAGTGCAAATTTTCATTACTTTTCTTTCATTCAATGATTTCTCAACATCCAATTCCAAAGCATTCTTTAATTCAAACAAACATTCAAAATCAAGTTTATTGTTTCTATTTCTTATGATTGTAAATTTGTATATCTTGCTTGTATGTGGAAAGTACATGGATTGAATAAAGTTGAATAATTATTCACCTATGTCCTGTTTTATCCAGCAGATTTACAAGACAGAATGTGTGTTTTGGCATACTGTTTTTTTACTTTGGCTTGTGTCAATGTGTGCCACACAAACACATATATTTGGTATAAAAAAATAAAGATAATTAAATGCTGCATCCACTGCTATGAAGTTTGGCTTGGTTTATTCATTTTACAAATGAATTTTAAACAATAGTTCATTAGTTGGCAAGTAATCTACCATTTTCTTTATTAAAAAATGGTCAAAAGTACACCATTACTAGGCTTGAATAAAAATCTTTGCACTTTATTTTGTGCAATTTAATGAGTAATAAAGAGAAGACACTGTACAACTTCAAGGGGTATGGATGGACAAAAGTTAGAAAAGAAATTGTAAAAAAAAAAAAGAGCTATGTGGATTAGGCTAGTCAATTAGTCATACTACTGTACCATACACTAAGGTTGAACTTTAACTAAGCCAGTGCTTGTACAATTAAAATAATTTCGGCTTTCTTACTTAAAAAATATACTATATTTAGATGTTATGTTAAATAGACCTAATTATTTAAACAGACAAGTAAAACCGTGGAACGTCATGGTTAGAAATAGAAGCGAAAGTAGCATCTTTGCAACATGTAAATATTGATAGGCCTAATCTTTCTTATAATTAAAATAATTTCAGCTTTCTTACTTTTTCTGAAAATAAACTATATTTGCACTATATTTAAACTGTTGCGATTTTAAGTAGGCCTAATTATTTAAATAGAGAAGTCAAACTATGAAACATCGACGTTAGAACAATAGAAGTGAAGTAGCGTCTTTACGATGTATATACTGATAGACTCCCTTGATTTTTGTAGTGACCTAATTCAACATCGATTTATGAATGAACCATGTGACATCCAATACCTATAGAATTAAAATTAAATATTAACACTTCCAAGTTTGTAATTCACCAGTCTTATCTTCATAAAACTTAGTATATTTCCTATATTTCGTGTCGAATGCGATACGAACGTTCGCTCCCGATTCGAGGTCGCAAGCACGTGACAGACCCACTAATATCGAAAGAAAAACCTGCTAATCATAATAAACTGCATAATAAAACTACAACCCCTTTAAAGAATAGCAACTAAAGAACTTATCTAAAGCAATAATGCAGTATTAAATTTAGTGTAAACTTCGCGATTTCACTTTGGAATGAAGCGCGCTCGTTACAATGGCGGAAGCCATTGTTGTAAGACCGATCGTATTTAGTTCGCTACGTTAAATTGGATTAACTGTGTCCCACAGATCATGAATACATTAACCCCATACCTCATTCGAAAGGGGATGGAAAGACCTTTCATTCAAGCCTAGTAATAGTGTACTTTTGACCATTTTTTTACGATGAAAATTGCAGATTTGTTGCCGAAGTTCGCTTAAAAGCTAATTTTTAAAACGTATACAGGAAAAAACCACAAAAGCGTATAGCGCAAACGACGCAGCATTTAATTATCTTCATTTTGATACCAAATATGTGTGTGTAGTGTGTTTGTGGGATATAAACAGAGGTAAGAAACAAGGTATATCAAAACGCGCATTCTGTTAAGTCACGTAAATCGGCAGGACAAAACTCGACACGGGTGAAAAATTAGTCAACTTTATTCAATCAGCGTAGTTTCCACATACAAACAAGACATACAAATTTACAATCATAAGAAAATAGAAACATTAAGCTTGATTTTGAATGTTTGTTTGAATTAAACAATGCTTTGGTTGTTGAGAAATCAGTGAATGAAAAGTAACGAAAATGTGCACTTTTACAAAAGTATAGCGGCTGGCGGGCGACTGTGCCGCTACCTACTTTAAAGCTAAATCATTTTAACTACTTTTATTTGTTCTCTTTATGTATTTTTCTTTACTTAGAATTTATGTATACAGTTGACAAGATTTTACAATTCTTATGCATACAAACATACACACCTATGACTTATTATTGTTGCTGTCTGTTTGTTTTACCATATGAACTTGTTAGTTTTGCACAACTATATTATGTGCAATTATGGACATGCCTTATAAAAGTTAAAATTTCTTTTAGCAGCAGCTTTCTTCAGTCTCTTTCATCATTTTGGCTGATTTGGCTATAAGATTTCAAATTCAGTTGAACAATTTTTCTTGTCTTCAGGCAGAATAAACAAGATATTCATATATTTACCACCTTCCACAAATATATTTTGCAGCATAAACAAAAATGTCAGACAAATTGTGTGCATGTGTATGTTTTCCTTTGATTTCATTGACAGCATATAAACAAGATGATTTTTACTGTTTTATTCGGAACTCATACAGTGTGTGTTTTACGGGGTAATGGTGACTATAATATCTCTCTCTTTTACATTGGAAGTGCATAAGCTAATTACTGTGACAACATATTCAAGAGGGTGTTTCATATAATTTTCCTTTACTTTTTTATTGCTTGTTGGCAGGTGGCAAGACGATATTCAAGGCACACAAGACATCCTAACAGTCATCTTGAACAATCCTATGCACACTCTCCTCCCACCAGGTGCTACATTCTCCAAATTTCTTAAGGTATTTTATACTGTTGTATTTGAATAAATTATCCAAACTTTAACTATTATCATAACTTGCACTCCTTTTCATAGCTTTGCTTTCTCAGTTTTAAAACATCTGCATCTCCATTTGCTAAAGATGTTTTCTTGATTTTAATGCCAGTAGCAAACTTAGTTCACTCCCAGAATTAAATGATAGAATGTAAGAACTTTAAAAAAAAATAAAATTACAAGAACAGCATTTCTCCTAAATCTAATCAGCTTCTACTCCTATAAAACTGTGGGTTTTTTTTTAGATTACAACAGCTTTAGGGCAGGCTAGAAGTTAATACAAGGAACTGTTTTTTTAAAATTTTGTGTTTTGTATCATTACAAGCAAATTATATTAGAAGAAAAGCAAGTCTAGCATATTTGGTTTTAGTGTTTCTCATTACCATAAATCTTTACCTGTCATAACTTATGGTCAAATTACTTTCTCTTCTTTTTCTTTATAACAAATTTTTTTCTTAAATTTGCATAATAATGTAAGTTTGCTAGTGTTAAAAATGAAAGCTGAATGAAGTTGGAACAAATTAAAATTTGATCACAATGCATGTTTGTTAAAAAGTTTTATTTTAAAACCATGAGAAAGTTTAATATGTAATATAGTTGCTTTTGTAACAAACATTCCAAGCTTTTCTTCAATTCTGCTGGAGAGATATCATTACACACTTTCCACATCTGACAACTCTTAGGAATTTTTGCAAGTCTCCTATTTTTTTAGTGTATTTCTAAGAGATCTAAATATATTCCATGCATGGCTCTCTGCACCTCAGAAAAATGTCATAAGTTTATATTTTGTTTTCATTCACCTCCTTATCTTCTCTAATTTTGTCTATAATATTGACTGTAATAGTAAATCCTAATTGTCTTAAGTTTATATTTTGTTCTCATTCACCTCCTTATCTTCTCTAATTTTGTCTTATAATATTGACTGTAATAGTAAATTCTAATTGTCTTAAGTTTATATTTTGTTCTCTTTCTCCTAATTTTGTTCTCTTTCATCTAATTTTGTATTATAATATTGACTGTAATGGTAAAAACTAATTATTCCCTTGAAAGACTGTACTGTATTTTTTCTGCTCTATTGATAATAGCTAGATTATTTATCTTAGAGAGTGCAATATGTTCTCTCAGCTATGTTGATAAGCATTATGTTATTCACTTCAGAGACTGCATTGTATTCAGTCTGCTATGTTGGTAGAGATGAATTATCCACTTTAGAGACTGCATTATATTCAGTCTGCCATGTTGGTAGAGATGAATTATCCACTTTAGAGACTGCATTATATCCAATGTACTATGTTGGTAGAGATGGATTGAATTATCCACTTTAGAGACCTCATTGTATTCAGTCTGCCATGTTGGTAGAGATGAGACTGTAGTGTATTTAGTCTGCTATGTTGGTAGAGATGGATTATCCACTTTAGAGATTGCAGTGTATTTAGTGTTGATAAGAGTTAGATATTTGTTTTAAAGGCTGCAATGTTAGGTCGGCTTTATTAGTTATTTCACTATAATTGCAGCTGGATGCAAGTCTGCCATGGGACCATTTACCAAAAGAGGGAGAAGACTGGATTGTGCTTAACCCTCTTTCTTCATCTCACAGTGTTGTCAGAGCAACCATTTTAAATCCAATCTGGTCTCCAAAACATTGGACTGTTAAACTGGTAACAGTTATACTTTTTTAAAAATAACAACAATACATATTGTTATTAAAGACTTTTCTCATAATCTTATTTAATGTTATTAAAGTTTAGCACTTCAAGTGGCTTCACAGTCAGTTTGCTTAGTTGTATGATGAATATGTCACTCCTTCACTAGTACGTAAGTCTTGCAGTTTTATTCAAAGCAGATGTTTTATTGGTACAGAACAGGAGATTGGGTTAATGTTGGGAATAGTCTGTTTGTGGCAGGTCTTCCTAAGGTGGTGCTATAGAGAGAATGCTTGTTTGGGTATTTTGGGGGCTTGTTTTGTTTTGCAGAAACCTTTAGAGGACAGTTATGTGTGAACTAAGGCTCATACAATCCTTCTCCCCCATCTCACCCACACACACACACTCCCTCTTTTCCCTGCATGAAATTGGCAAAAGCTGAAAGCACATTACTCCTCCCCCCAAAAAATTAGCTGGTCAGGCTCATACGGAGAAGCATGTAATTTTCTACAGTAAAATGTTGTCCATCATTCTGTCCTTTAACTACAACATTCTATCATATTGTAATGTTCCTATCAGGGAAGAAAATATGTGGAAAAAAATATATATCAAACACTTACAACCTGAATGATGAACAATGATTGGAGGCAGATTCTGCTTCATGATCATGGCCAGGAATGAAATGCCATTAATTATTACACCCCACAGATCTTGTATCAGGAATATAGTTCACACATGACTACAAGCTTTCCTTCCAAGAATTTCTTCTCAAAGTGTTATCGAACTAAAGTCCTGATATATTGCTATTGTCTTTCTAAATTCTAAAAATTTATTTCACAAAGACGCAATGTTTACAAAATTTCAATAAAACAGTTCTCAAATGTGAATAGTACTATATAGATAAATTCATATGAAGAATAAATTCTATCATTGAAATATAGATAATGAATTATGTGCACACATTGTACTTGATACTAGAAACAGTAGATTAATCATCACTCATCAGCTACTGTACATATAGATTTTAGGTATTTCCTTCCAATGGTTTTAAATTCTTCCTTAATTGTTCATAAATAGGGGTACTCCATTCTGTTGTTTTCACATCAATAGTCAAGTTAATCCTAGCTGCTCACTTGCAATTCCTTTGAATTTCTACTTCTAGAACCATTGCTATAAGTTAGAAATCCATTATAAAAAATAGATACTACTAGTAAAATGAAAAATCTGCAAAAAAACTTAAAGAACATGAAGGAAGGAAAGAAAAAAGTGTGCTGCTTCTGAAACAAGGGAACAGAAAAACATGACTGTAAGTACCATGAATAAAAGAAAAGATGCCATGTTTTGATTCTTCCACCTTTCATTCTCAGCTTTGTTTGATCTGCAAAGAAATGTTTCTGTCTCATTAACACTAAAGGTATCAAATGCACGAGCATTGACTGTAGAATCTTGAATAAAATCAGATTTAAAAAATTTTTTTGAACAGCAAAATTATCCAAACCACAATTCAATAATTTCTAAGACCAGCTTCTACTCACACATTCACCAGATAACAATACTTTTGGTCTTCATGATGCTGAGCAAGAGTGAGAGATTACTTCAGTAATGAAACTTGGTTTTACTTATATTTCAATTCACCTGTTTCATCACTAATTAATCTCTTAAGACTAATGTTCATAAGGGTTTTACTAGTTGAAATTTGATATAAGATTAACTATTGGTGATTTCCCGTTTTCCAAACTGTGGGGTCGTACGTACGTCAAGTCAGTGTATGTGGTTCTAACTCCTAGCAGCTTCTTACTTGGCATTAATTACTCTGCCTCAAGATAACCCTTCATCTGCTAACTGTAAAGTAACCTATTGTCACAAGTGACCTAACTGGTATATTGTGTTCTTACATTAGGTTTACTCTTTGTCTTCTAAGTAATTTATTGTCACAACTGGTAAAATGTACAGGCAAATTGAAAATACAGGCATATTGGACACTGAGTCCTCATTGTACATATATAAAATGCACACACTGTTTGGAGTCTTAGTCTGCATGTGTACAGGCAGTAGCACAAGAGGCTTTTTAAAATTCAAGTCTGGGTTAAAAATTTGAACACCACCTTGCTGCTAAAACTTTACAAATACTGCTTAACTGTCCCCCAGGTCAGGGTGTTGAGATTAGTATCCATGCTATTGTAATTGATGGTAAATGGGGATTTTAGTTATACACATTAAAGATGCTTGTTTAGTTGAAAATTGATGACCTGAGTCCTGGCAAAAGCAAAAAGAAAATGCACTTTTTAAAAAAGTGCAACTTTCAAAAGCTGCCACATATTTCAAAAATAGATCCAGGTCCTTCAAACTTTGTAATAATATAAATTGATATGTAAAATATCAATATTTTTGAATTAAAGAAGTTTTAATTACAGAATTTGAATTCTTGAAATCAGAATTGATATTATTTTGTCTGTAAGTAGGTAGTGTTATAGTTTTAATAAAGAATATGAAATCTTTCAATCAGTATTGCTATTATGTAATCTGAAGATTGATAATGATGTGGTTTTGATCGGAGAATAAGAAATCTTGAAATCGGAATTGATATTATTTATTCTGAAGATTGATAATGATATGGTTTTGATCGGAGAATAAGAAATCTTGAAATCAGCAGTACTATTTATTTTTCTGAAGATTGAGAATGATGTGGTTTTTATTACAGAACAAGAATTCTTTAAATCAGAATTGCTATTATTTATTCTGAAGATAGGCATAGATTTTTTTTTTTAAGTGTTATTTTGTGTGTGTTCAAGTTTGTTTTTAATTATATGAATAAACAAATTTATTTAACTAATTTTGCTGACTACTATATTTTTAAAGTACAGTATTCTTTTCATTTAGATACTTTATGTTGCAACAGTAAAATTTAAAAATTGAATTCTTTATATTTTGATTATAGACAAGCCTGCATGAAAGTGAAAACCAGCTTTGTATGTTTAACAAGCTCAAAGACTTACGTCATGACAACATTGTCAGACACTTGTGGGCAGCTGCTGACTGTGACAATTTACACTTGCTGGTTGGCACAGAGTACTTCACAGGTATGGAGTACTTTATAGGCATGGGTACTTTACAGGTACACAGGATGCTTTTGCAGTGTAATGAGAAACTAGACATTACAGTACAAAGAACTGGACATTACAATACTGAGACAGTGCAAAATACTAGACATTGCATTGTAAAGAACTAGACAATGCAATAAAGAAACAATAGAAAGAGCTGGACATAGCAATATAAAGAACTAGGTATTGCAGATGGCTAGACATTGCAATACAGAGACAATGCAAAGAGCTAGACATTGCAATACAGAGACAATGCAAAGAGCTAGACATTGCAGTACAGAGAACTAGGCATTGCAATACAAAGAACTAGACATTGAATTGTGGAGACAATGCAAATAGCTAGACATTACAATACAAAGAACTGGACATTGCAGTACATAGACAATACAAAGAGCTTGACTTTGCACTACAAAGAACTAGTCATTGCAATACAGAGAATGCAAAAAAACCCCTAGACATTGCAGTACAATTAACAAGACTTTACAATGCTGAGACAATACAAAGAACGGTACATTGTAGTGTAAAGAACTAGACATTGCAGTACAATGAACAAGACTTTACAATGCTGAGACAATACAAAGAACGGTACATTGTAGTATAAAGAACTAGACATTGCAGTACAATGAACAAGACTTTACAATACTGAGACATTCATTGTACAGGAAATCCTCAGATAATTATAATTTAAATACAGTCCTGAAATAAGGATTAGTCAGATGATATTTTGATTTTAATGATATTTATAAATTATAACCTCTAATCCAGATACTGGTGCATATTTTTCATGTTACAGACATTTTTATTTTCTAGTTTATAAATTACATTCTTCAAACCAGGTATTGATGACTTTTCTCATTTTCTCAGTTGGTACTTTAAAAAAAATAATCTTCATTAACAAATATTGTTAGATTTTATACTGTATGATTCTGAGTTTGTTATAACTATTTGTTTATTGTGTCTATAGTAGTTTGATCATATTTTATCAAATGTCTTGATGTATTTCCCACTTGTAAGATGTGAGGGGAAAAATCCAGATAAAGACATTCCATTTACTGATGTTGTTTTTTTTAATGAGTGTTTTAAAATCTTTAGGAAAACGAATTCCTTTATGTGTGTGCAAAATAGCTTTAATTATAGATTCCTAAGTAATATGTGTGGAAGGGTATAAAGAAGATATCTTGAGTAAATTTAACAAATATATTCTTAAGTAATATGTGTGGAAGTTATTAAAGAAGAAAGTTTGAGAAACATTAACAAATATTTAAGTATACTTAAAATGTATTCTTAAGTAATGTGCAAGGAAGGGTATAAAGAAGATAGTCTGAGAAAATTTATTAATACATTCTTAAGTAAGGTGTGAGGAAGGATATAATTTAAAGTACTTATATATTTGTTAAAGGTTCTCAGGCTTTCTTTTTACCCTTCCTCACACCTTACTTAAGAATATATTTGTTAAAATTACTCATATCTTCTTCTTAAGTAAGGTGTGAGGAAGGGTAAAAAGAAAGCCTGAGAACCTTTAACAAATATATAAGTACTTTAAATGTATTCTTAAATAATGTGGTGGAAGAGTATAGAGAAGATAGCATTAGTAACTTTAAAAAATACATACTTAACTCTTAGAGTTGTGCGACTTTTCCATCTTTCCTGAGAACACGTACACATATTTTAAATCAATGAATGATTTATTTCCCATGTATTCTTTTGTCTCTTGATATATGTCATTGTGTTTAGAATTGAATGGAGAAGCTTCAGATATAAGTTAACTAATTTTGAATATTATTCCCAATTTGTGTGATAGGTAATATATATTCTAACAAAAAAAATATAGTCACTCATACCAAGGTGTATATCATGAAAAGTGGGAACACTTTGTCAACAAAAAGAATGTATAATGTCATACACCAAAGCATTTAGCTATATGCATATATATATATATATATATATGTTTTGTTCATCCGTAAAGATTTTTAAAATATATATTATTAATACAATTAACTTTAACAAATATATTTTTAAGTAATATGCATGGAAGAATATAAAGAAGATAGCATGAATAATTTTAACAAATATATTCTTAAGTAATGTGTATGGGATGAAGATAGTATCAGCAACTTTAACAAATTTATTTTTAAGTAATGTGAGTGGAAGGGTATAAAAAAGATAGCATTAGTGAACATTATTTGCTGTGTTTCATTTATCAACAAATCAGCATAGAGCTGAAGTAGGCAGTCCAAAGAGAATGCTTATTTCTATTAATTGTACTTTGCATGTTATTATTTTATTTTCTTCATACATGATAGATCATTTACTAGTAGCATACTTTTGGCAAAAGCTTTGATGGGAATTAAATTCATTACACATGATGGAGTCCATTGCTAGTACTAAGTAGCATAAATTTATATAATATTACTAGTATTTTGCAAAAAAAAGTTGATGGATATTTTATTTCAGGCATCAGTCTGAAAGAAGTTCTTCGCCGCAAGCTTAGGTTGACTGCTTCCAAGGCTAGGGAATACCTCCTCCACATGCTGTGTGCAATTGATCATCTTCATAGCTTAAACATTCTCTATCTTAACTGGTCAAGTAAGTTTATAGTTTTTGTCAATTGTATTTTGCTGTGCATTTGATCATCTTCATAGCTTAAACATTCTCTATCTTAACTGGTCAAGAAAGTTTATAGTTTTTGTAAATTGTACTTTGCTGTACATTTGATCATCTTCACAGCTTAACATTCTCTATCTTAACTGGTCAAGTAAGTTTTGTAGCTTCTGTCAATTGTATTTTGCTGCATTCTCAATTTGTGGTACAGTTTGAGTGTCCCCTATTCGAAATGCTTGGGGTAGAATTATCTTGTATTCTCGACTTTTAAATTTTGGGTTTCCTGGAACAGCCTGTATCTTATGTTTCTTTATTTCTGTAATGTATAGGTCTCCACCTAAGATGCCATGATGTGATTAAGAGATATGTTTTTAGGTTTTATTTAAGGTATAAAACCAAGCATTAAATTTAATTATGGTTGAAATGGGTTTGATGACAATTACAGTGAGTAATGCAGTAAAATCTAGCTATGATGAATGTTGAAAAGAAACTGGCACACTAGAATATGTGTATACACGTGGAATTTTCCTGTTGCAGTGTTACGTTGGCGCTTGATAAAAATTGTGTTGATTAGCGCATTGTGGTGCAATGGGACCTTCTCATGCCTTGTGAAATTTTCCACTTGTATCATTTCAGCACTAAAAAAAGATGCAGATTTGAGAGCTGTTGGATTATATATATTTAATTTTGTGTGGTATATTTCTTTTTCCTTTTTAACTCTTCACATTTTACTCTTCTGAACAGAAGAGTGCTTAATTTATAAATTAAAGTAATTGAAAAAAACAGCATTTGTTCTATTCACACTCTAGTTTTACTTGTTTATTTTAATTTTAAAAACAATGACTTATGACTTTGTTATAGCCATTTTCTGAAAACAGATTAATTATAAATTAGTTGCACACACATACAAACATTCATGCATTTGAATTTACAGTGCAATTTATTCATAATCTTCACTAATCATCTGCCATTTTTTTGTATGGAGTCTTTGGTGCCACTACTTGACTAGAGCTTGAAAGGAACAAATGAAATTATATATTAGTGGAATTCTAATAAGATAACGAAAGAAGAGGTACAGTTAAAAAAATTCCATTCTGGTTTTATTTATTAACTCTGTTGAATAAGACTTATTTGTTATTTCCTTTTGTTATATAAAAAATAATATTTACTGAAATGTGATTTAAATTTTTTTTAAAATGTAGGTTCAAACTTGATGCTGGACTATAATGCCCAAAAAATCAAACTGACAAATTTCACTTCCTCTGTGTTTCTGTCTGAGCAATTGATTGATGACATTGGAGATGTCAAATTATCTTTGCCAGTTGATGTTGTACCTCCCGAGGTAAGATTTTATTTTAAATCTTTAGATTTTTTTCTATATAATTTGATTAATTTCTCAGAGCATGTATTATATCTGCTAAGTATGTAGGGTGTTTAACTTCATAATATTTAACTTTATAACATTTAATAGATGATTTAATTTGTAGATTTTTGTTAACATTAAAAAAGTAATCTGTTTAAAAGGAATTTCTCTATATACAAATAAGTTTTTCATGATGAATATAATGTAGGCTATGCTTCTGGAATCTTATATTTATATGCCAGAGTTAGCCATAGAATTCCCTCTCCTATATCCTCAACAAGCTTTCAAGCACTGACTCAGCACAGTGGGTTCAATAACCCTCTGAGTGAAGCTACAGGAACGTAGTAAAGTAGGAAGGCTAGGAGCCTGTGTAAAGTGAAACTTATTTTATATATGTGGAATAAGGAATTTTTGTCAGTAAACTAAATTTTTCATGAATTCTTATAAGATGATTATACAGTAAGTGTATAGTATAGTTTCTTATGCTAATCAGAACCAAGGGCATAAACATCTATAAACATACAGGGGAAATAAATAAATTCACCAGTAGTATGTTCCATGAGTAACATCCCCTTACTCTGAACAATGCAATTTGTGTAATTCGTCAATTCAACCTGAATATGCACAAATTCCTAAGCTCTAACCTTAGCTCTAATTTAAACCCTCTATATGTTATTAATCCTGTCCTATTAAACCCGAACAAGCCATTCATAAACTGATATTTCCTTATCTTCTATATCTGTAATGAATTACAGCTATTAGTTTTTGCGAAATTCAGAATAGTTTCACAATTTCATATATAAAGGTATTTTTTTAATTAATTTTACTAACTATAAATAATAAATTTTAAAAAACTTTGTGAAGGGGGCAAACCAAACATTTCAAAAGTGACCTTCAGGTAATTGCTAACATTAAATAGCATGTTACAGATTTGATAAGGCCAAGTTTATTTTGTTTGATTTCTTGAGAGAAATATTTTTGTTAAAGGCAAGGGTTTGCAAAGTGTTATGACGTCATGAATGAGAGAGCACAGAGTAATTGTTTATTTCATCTGCCTGCTTTATCACTCAGCTAATGATTGGTGAGAATAGATTGTCATACAAGTCTGATTCCTGGGGCATAGCCTGTGTCCTATATGAAATGTTGACTGGAATGCGGCCTTGGCAGGATTTCAGCCACTTGAGCCCCCAGAGGGCTTGGAAAGAGGTATTATTACATACATAGTACAAAGGATCAACATTATTTAATTTGATTACTGTAGACAGTGGCAACTGTACACCTCAAAACCAGTATGTCAAGTTATCAGTTTTTTTCTGAAAAGCATGATTTTATTTGTATGTGTAGTCCTTGCACTGTTTCTTGTTTTGACACATTTAGATTATTCTCTGTGTGCTAATCACCTATCATCTTGCTGAAGTTAAATGTTGGAAAGGATACATGATGCTTTTAATGAAATGTCCCAATATTGTTTTAAGTTTTAAAAATAAATTCATGTTAGCCAGCTGAAGTTAAATGTTGAAAATTATTCATGACGCTTTTAATGAAATGTACCAATATTAATTTTAAAAAAATAAATATTATATCAGTTTCTTGTACTATTATTGATTCTGCTGATTCCTTCTGTCATTGCATGTTATGGTTATGCAAAGATGAGCTGCTGTCTTCATATTATAGTATGGAAAAAAAAGAAGCACTGCCATCTATTTAGATAAGTTTATTTTTGTATGTATCATTAGGTTTGCTCAATTCATTGTTCATATGTCATTATATTAATAACTGTATTTTCCTTCTGAAGGCTGTTTAACTGAAATGTTCACTCACTCATCATTTTTATTTTGTTTACAAACATTTTGAATTTCATTTTGCACTTTTTTTTTAATATTGAGCAGTCAGTTATAATGTCAGATGAAACTAATATTGAACACATCATGACTGGATAAAGGTTGCATTGCATTATTTGTAATTGTGGAGAACATATTTGTGTGACAGCAGTAAACTGTTCAAAATAGCTTAAAAAAGCAACAACCATAATTGAATTCTGACAGCAGTTTTATATGACTGTGTGCACCCAGTAAACTTAAACTAGTATTTTTCCCCCAAGTAACTTGGAAAACTATAGAAAAATAATAGAGATGTTGTTTTTATGAATTATATGTATGAAATTTGAAAATAAATGTTATGAAAACTTAACTAATGTTTAAACTTCATAATTGGTACTTTAAAAATTTTCAGAATATGTTTGAAGTACTACTCTAATAGCTTACAACTTCTTCTTCTTCTTCTTCACGATGACTTCTTTTCCCCACAGGAATTGCGTGGAAACTTTTCATCTTCTTGATGTTCTCAGTTTCTGTAGAGTTCCTGTGGGGCCTTTCTCCTTTCTCTGTTCTAGGAGGGTAGTAATGTTAAAAAAATTTTAAAAAATAAAAAAATAAAAATTAGAAGATATATGGAAGATATGAAATTAGCTTTCCACTTGCCTGTCATTGTTTACATATTTCTTGCATGCTTTATTCTTGTGTCAGTTATTGTATGCATTGTTTTTCCTAGGAATTTTGTTAATAAATTTATAGAGTTTATTATTATTTTATTTTTTTTATTTATTTATTTTTTTTTATTTTTTTTATTTTTTATTTGAGGAATCTATTTGTAACTTCCTCTAAGTTTGTGGTTTTCTTTTTTTATTACTTATTGTGTAATGGTGTGTGTGTGGTGTGTTTAATTAATATTTATTTTTATATAAGGTGAAGTGTGTTTGTGTGTATGAGATATGTGATAATGGCTTGGTGTATATGATTTTGGTGATATTTATTTGGAAAGAGTAGTGTTTGTGTGGTAACTGGTAAATGTAATAGTCTCATTGTGTCAGTCAAGCATTTTCTTTCATCTCTGTATTTATTTTATTTTATCATTTAAAAACTATTATTTACTTTATTTTTGTTTACATCCTGACTTTCTATTTATTTTTATTTTTAAATTGTATTCAAGGGGAAGTGGTAAAACTATCACTTTGCTTATTCAAAGCAGTTCTTAAGCAACCATCATTTTCTTTGATTTTAACTGGGTTCTCCTTGATTGTCATGGGATGATTTATTATTAGAGCTTGTTGTCCAGTAGGTGGACAAATATAACTTGTGCTATCATTGTAGGGTTAAAGAGTCTCTGATAAATTTCTAAAATGTTGTTGTTAATTTGAACTTCTACCATCTTTATTAATGTACATTTTATAACATATTCAGTATTGGGTTATTTGTTAGCATATTAATTATTATATACATTTACACACACACTTGCTGTCTCCCCTATCTATATAGTTTGGTTATATAGGATTATTTCTGTGAGTTTCTGTTAAAAAAAGTAGAAGTGCTTTTTTTAACCATTGATCTTAATTCAGTTTCCATTTGTTAGATGAGATTTGGTTTTGCCATATTTGATCAATATTTTGTTTTCTAAAGAGACACTATTTTCTTGCAGAGTTGACAATCTAGATTAAACTCTTTTTTAATTAGTGTTTTACCTTTTTCATTCGCTGGTATGTTGGTATGTGCTGGTTTTCATATTATCTTTACATTACCTTAATCACTTAGTTTTATTTAATTTTGCCTAATATCATATAGCTAATGTCTCGTTTTTCCATACTATGTTTTTGGATTGCAGCTACTCCTGAGAGTGTTAGTGTAGGACTGTAAGACATTTAATGTAATCAGATTTGTTTTTCATTGTTTTTCATTTCAGCTGTGAAGTGTTGTTTTTCTAGTCTGAGAACTTTAATTATTATATATGTATATCTTCATTCCAGTCTCAGTAACCATTGGGTCATACGGACTTTCTGTGTATATATTTGACATCTGTAAGATTTTTTTTTTATAGGATATTACTGATGTTTAGAAGTAAATGGGCTGCTGAGCCTAACAAAGCCATGATACAGGTGAAGCATAACTTTTAGTTTGGTTCCCCAGACAGTTTTACTGTTGGCCATCATTAATTTGATACCTCTGTTTGCTGCTGTAATGCAGCCATTGACATATTCTTCTAATAGGAGTCGTCTCAAAAAGTTACACCTAGGAATTTATCTCAGTTTTGCATTCCATCATCTAGTTTAGATTGGGATAGTTTCATGAGCCTCTTTTGTGGAAAATAATATCTGCTATTTGCCACTTTTAGTAAATCTTCATTAGAGCAGTTCCAGGAAATTTAGAAATGTTACAAAGAGTAGTCTGTGAATTTAAATTTAATATCATTTGTTATTTCATTTGATATAGAAATATATTGTTTAATGATTTGATTATGTGTCTTTTTTCAAAAAGATTTTGCAAACAATACCTCCTCATCTGGCAAGTAATATCCCTGGAGTTGCACGCTGTATTTTGGATGGTTGCATTGTGGTAGGTTGTTATTCTTTCTCACTGTTGTGAATACCTCAGTAGTTAAATCCCTTTTATTTGTAGTGCTTAATCCTTTATATGTTTAGTCCCTCTTTATTCCTTTATAGTACTTAATTCCTGTATAGTTCTTAGTCCCTTTATAGGATTAGTCCCTTTATTATGCTTAGCTCCTTTATAGTTCTTAGTTCAGGTTAGTCCCTTTATTAATTCTTAGTCCATTTATATTGCTTAGTCCATTTATATTGCTTAGTCCATTTATAGTGCTCGGTCCATTTATAGTTTTCCTTTATAGAATTACTCCATTTATAGTTCTTAGTTCCTTTATAGGCTTAGTTTCTTTATATTGCATAGTCCCTTACCTTAAATGCAATATTTTGGATGGTTACATGGTGTATGAAGTTTTTTTCCTCACTGATATAAATACTTAAATAGTTTTAGTCTCTGTATATAATTGTCCTTTTTATAGTGCTTAGTCTCTTTATAGTACTTAGTTACTTTATAATTCCTGGATGTCACAGTGCACACATTATTTTGAATTTTACATGGCTGTTTGCAGTGCATAAATATATTTTAATTCATTGATAGTGCATACTCCATTATGATTTATCAATTTTATTCATGTGTTCTGTGCCCGGAAGTAATCTTTGCAGTGCATGACCTCCTGCAACTAATTTCCAAATGATGGCAAAGTGCCTATTACATACTTTTGACAAACATTAGTCCTGAAACAAGAAGCATAATGCAAGTTGAATATTATTGTCATTGAAAAAATATTTTCAGATAATTGTCGTTTCTAGGGCTTTAAAAGAATTTTTAATAGCTCAGATACAATATTTTAATTAATTATTAAAGAAAGTCATTCTTTAGTATATATGGCATTATATGAAGGTGTTGTGAGATGTTATTTCCTTCGATTAAAGTTTAATACAGTTCAGGTAGTGTACGCAAATACTCAAAATCAAAATATAAATCATTATGTTTAAATTCTCCTAAATGACAGAATTCTTGTTTTTTATAAAAGTGTAAATGAAATTTATAAAATAGCTTTTTTTGAAAAAGGATTTTTTTGTAAGTTACAAAACATTTCTTAATTTTCTGTCACTGGCTTGGAAACCCTCTGGTATTTTTACAAAGGACTTAAAGTCCTTTAGTCTCAGAAATGGAGAAATGTGATTATGTATAATGATTATTGTACTTTAGTGAAAGAGATAATTGGAGTTGCATGATTGAATGTGGTATAAACACTGTATAGATTGTTTTCTTTTTAATTCCTTGCTCTTTTCACATATATTGCATTCATTTTTTAAAAAAATTCTTTTAGGAATCTCCAGACAACAGGCTGCCAGTGAAAGACATAAGAAAATTTGCGCTGGCGTGGCAATAATCATCAAACCATATCCATGATTGACTGTACATATGAGGAAGACATTTTTATCTGGATTTCGTGCCATATCTTTTTTGACTTCCCTAAACCTGTGATTGGGTGGTACTCTTGACAAAAGGAACAAGTAAACGAAGCTAAATTATGGTGTGTGTTTATTTTTTTAGCAAGGAAACAAACATATAATATCTTGCTGTTTCCTTTTAAGATAAAAGGGCAGCACATGTATATGATTTTGATATATGATTCATGATTTTTTAGAAAAATATTGATTGTTTAGGAACAATTTATTTTTTTTTAATTAAAAATGATTGCCCTTCCCCTCCTCACCAACTTCCATTTTCTCGAAAATGAATGAAAGATATGGAGAGGACATACATATGGGAATTCACTAAGCATTCTTGATTAAATTATTTTAAAAAATAATTCTTAACTTTTTTTTTGTTGTAAAAAAGGAACCTATGGGAACCTGGCAAAGCTGGGGGTGAAAAAAGTTTGGTGTAAAAACTAATTATTTCATCACTGTAAACACAGCCGCTGTTTTGATAATAGAACTAAAGGACTGTCTTATTTGTCAAAATGGGGTACATAACTTTTTGAAACTGAAACAAGTTACAGACAAGTTTTGGATTACAAATGAGTTCCACTCTCAAGGACATTTATAAATCAACGTTGTACATAAGTCAGAATTTGAATGTAAATGTCTTGTGTTGGCCCAATAGTGAATGAAAGCACGAGATGAATTAAAATGGTGCATGATTCCTTCAGCTTTGAAATTGCTGAGCATCTTAAGTCTACAGTAATCCAATTCAGAACTAGCACAGAACAGATGTTGCTGAGTTGGAATTAAAAAATAGAAGGATCTTGTGAGCTTGGAGGGTTCCTGTAATTGGACACCATTGTAACCTGGTACTCACCTGTACATAACTAAATCCAAAGTGAAGTATGGTACTGTTCTGGGTAGGTGGTGATGGTTTTGCTAACAAGTTTAAAATCACTAGAACATCATGGAACATTTCATCTGGAGATTTTTTTCTGTGTTTGGGATTGTTCTAGTGGAACTGGCCTCCCCTGGCTGGTCTTGTGTGTGTGTGTATGTATGTGCGTGCATGCGTGTGTGCATGTGTGTGTGTGTCCATGGTTAGTCTGAGGTGTTTTTTTTTTTTTAATATTAGATTTTTTTAATTTAGTTTTTATATTCTGTGTATATCAATCAGTCAGTTTAAATACAGGGATGATTCTGGCTTACATCAGTTTCACACAGGCCTAGGATGAGGTAGGGTAGTGTACAATGGGATGGATTTGGGACAAATGATAACATACTAAGTAATGGATTTTTTATATATTAATTTATTTAATATTGGCTAAGATGAAAATGTTATATTATTTTACCTAGTTTTCTTTATTATTTTTATTTTATTGCCATTCCATCACAATTGCTACCATTAGTATTATTGACATTTTGTCTTATGTTTTTAATTTATTCTATTTTTTTTACATTGTTTACTGTATTTTATTTAATCTTGACTTTCTGTTGCTTTTATTATTATTATTATTTAAATTGTAATTTGTGGAATTAGCAAAACTCTGACTGTCGTAGGTTCATTTTTATTCTCAATAATGTCTTCTGCAAAAACTTTTTGATGTTCTTGGTCATGGTTTACTCCTGTGAGGATTTCCTCTTCTCACTTTATTCTGAAGAGGGCATTCTGCTTCTTGTAGCGCTTGTAGAAGTGTATTTTATATTTGTTAGTTCATAGTTGGGTGATACTTTGGTAGCAAAATAAGTACATTAGAAATTATTCTGCATTAATTGTTAATTTTATATTAATTTGCAAAATCCTAGATTTTATCTTTGTAAAAAATAATTCTCTCATGATTTAGTTTAGAAAGCCATCATTATTATTTGTTTCGATAATTAGTTTTGGACACTGAGATTACAGGGAGTATTTCTCTTCCTTGGCTGCATATTACAGGGAGTATTTCTCTTCTTTGGCCTGTATATTACAAGGAGTCTCTTCTTCGGCCTGCATATTACAGGGAGTATTTCTCTTCCTTGGCTTGTATATTGCAGGGAGTATTTCTCTTCTTTGGCCTGTATATTACAGGGAGTATTTCTCTTCTTTGGCCTGTGTATTACAGGGAGTATTTCTCTTCTTTAGCCTGTATATTACAGGGAGTATTTCTCTTCTTTGGCCTGTGTATTACAGGGAGTATTTCTCTTCTTTAGCCTGTATATTACAGGATTTCTCTTTGGGTTGCATATACAGGGAGTATTTCTCTTTGGGCTGTATATTATATGGAGGATTTCTCTTCTTTGGCCTGCATATTACAAGGAGTTTTTTTCTTCTATGGCCTGTATATTACAGGGAGCCTATGTCTTTCTTGGCCTGTATATTATAGGGAGCATTTGTCTTCCTTGGTCTGTATATTATAGGCAATATTTGTCTTCTTTGGCCTGTATATTACAGGGAGTAGTTGTTTTCATTGGTGTGTATATTACTTGTTTGGTATTTGTTATGTTATGGACCTTAACATTTTTCTTTTTTTCTTTGTTTTTTCTTCAGTATTTACTTTTCAATATTTATTTTGACTATACAAAGTAGCAAAGTATATCCATTATTTCAGCTCCTTGATTTAAAGGAGCTGTTATATATTTTTTTAAATCCTTACAAACAATAGTTCCTACAAGAATAGCACTACAGAAATCATAAAGTAAAATGTTGAAAGTTCTATAAACAGACAAAATAATATTTTAGATGAATTTTGCATTACAAATTAGGCAGCTGTTTGAGAAATACATGTTGGCAACTAACCTTAGTGTGCTGTGTGACTTTAGACTGACCTTCATTGTCTGACTGTGTTGCTATAAAGTCTGTCTCAGATACCACAGATTACCTGTGTTCCAATACATTTCTAAACTGAAGCATATAATGTTTAACAAGAACAAATATATATATCACTCAGTATTTTGATGTTCATTGGTTTTAAATGCTTTACAGAAGTAATTTTTAAATATGTTCAGAAAAATGAAGAATTCCTCTAACCTATGAAAGTCAGTAGACTATCTTGTGTACAGATTTCTTTCTGATACAACATACTTTTAAGTTCAGTGAGATATTCACAACCAGTCCTGTTCACTGCTCCTTGTAGTTAAAGATATTTGTAACCTGATAACATACTGTCTAAACATGCCTGTGATAATAAAATAATTTTAATTTTTGTTTAGTTTTAAGTATTTATTTTTTATTATATAGTATTTTGAGCATGCATACCACCAAAAGAATGTATTTCTAGTTAAAATTCATTATAACTATTATAGTTCATTTACAACTAAATCATAGGAATGGTTTATTAATTAGCTGAAACTAGTGTCCACTTTCATGCATATATGCATGCATACATAATCTCTCTCTCTTGCACCTACACACACACACACACACATAGAGGCATGCATACATGATCAACTTACCTCACCTGATTGCACTGTGTTATTACTTTTTCACTAAAATGCAATAATAATACAATGATAATAATTATTATTAACTGATGCCATTTCATTATTGAGAAAATACAAAAAATAATCAGTTTTGCTAAAAGATATTAATATGTTAATCATAATCATAATCATATGTACATATAAAAGAAACTAGAGTTGTGTTTTCACAAGCATTATAAATAAACAAAAGAACCATTTTAATCCCCAGAAATGAAAAACACATTATACCTTACTGTCCATCATTAATTATATTGTAATACAAAAATGTTAGTATTTTCAAGAACAGTAAGATGCCTATAAATAAATATTGTATTCATACAAACAAGATGGTAACTACATGTTATGAATTAATCAGCAATTTGTTCAAAATGGTCGCATTCTACCACTTGTGGTATATTTTGGTCTCTATCTAGAAGTAAACAGAATATTTTTTCTTTACTTATCATGTCACTACTGCTACTGTGGTTAATGATCAGTTTCGCACAGATAAATGGCTTGATAGTGACTTGTTTAAAAGCAAAGGCTTACTATGATAAATATAACCATTGAAGTTTCCACTCAAATGTAGAAAGCTTTATGGATTGGGGATTTGAACATTAGGAGGGAAACAATCACTGTGGAAGCCATATGAGAACTGATTAAGTAAAATTCATTTGAGCATCAGAAATTATCCTTAACATTTCACCTTTCTGTTAATTTTTTACTTTTTCTCTAGTTCTAATTTTTAAATTCTGTGAGGATATGAATTTGATATAAAATCGTTGTGCCATATATTTAACTTGTTTCCACATTAAACATTACAAATACAGTCAGTGAGGTGAAAATTTAAGTATTTTTGTTCATTTGCATTTATTTTGTTGTTGTTGCCTTGGCTTGCTATATTGTTGACGGAAGTACCTGTCCTCTTTTTTGCTTTTTTAAAAGAATTGTTTTTAATGGGGTTAGAGGTTTGATACAGCACATTGATTTTTGCAGCAGCATGGAAATTAAAACATTTTGATTTATAGGAGTTAAAGAGGTTTGACACAGCTCACTGACTTTTGCCACAGCAAGGAAGCTAAGTTAAAATGTCTGTTTAGAAGTATGATTGACATCTGAGGCACACAGTGATTGTTTAATTTTTGTTCTTTAAGGTAAAATACTCACTGGATACACTGACATGCTCATATTCCAATGTAGAAAGAGTTTTTGTATTATTTTTGCTTTATTTGTGTACAGTATCTACTTATTTGCTTACAAGTTTTCTACTTATTTACTTGCATAATGCCTATAATGGTTTGAGGGTTTTAATAATAATACCCAGAAAGGTATTGCTTTGTATGTTTGTTTTAAAAACAAAAATATTTTGTGAGCTTAAAATGTTTTGATCCCTCAGTAATACTCTATTCCAAATTTTTTTTTTAAAGTGAGATCTGAAATGTATTGGTATAACTTTTGTCTGATTTTGTCTAGTATCATTTGTTCACTCATGACCAGATTTGTGATAGTCATGTTGTTTCTAGGCTTTACTTTGACAAGATTGCTTTAGTGTGTATTTTTATTATCATAGGTTGGTCTTTTATGCCTGCTTTTAGTTTTTTTTATTATTTTTGCCACCTGTTATCTTGGCTGTTAGAGTAGACAATTAATCTTCTGCAAATGGTCACATGCCTATGATGTTGGTAAAAAAATTTAGTTCGTCATTTTCATTGTGGTTAATTTTACTGAAGAAACTCTGCTGAGATGATGGACAGTTTAAGTAGTTGAAGGAAGCTTTCTGATATACATTGGTTCCTCTACGCATTGGTCCATCTATACTAGAATTCTCCTGTTTTCTTTATGGAATGTTCTGGTGTAGCAAAAGCCAAGAAATTACCCCTCTTGTTTTTTTAGAACTATATGTTATCTTCACCCAGCATCACATAGCAGATGTTCCTTTTGAAGTTTTATTGTCATTCTTGAAACTACTGCTATGTTATTGTTTTACTGTGTTATTTTAATACAACAAAATAATCAGATTTTAAAAGAAATTCCATAAAATATATATTTCAATATTATTATTAAAGAAATTTTGTTTCATTACCAAGAAAAATCAATTGTTCAAATAATGTGAAGAAATAAAATAAAATTTCAGTGTGTTGCTATCATTTAAAAAATGTTAAGAAGTTAAATTGTATAGGTATAAAAACTAAACAAATACTGACATGAAGAAGAATGATTTAAACTGGAGTTTTTTGTTCCAATCTTTTAAAAAAAAGTATGACAGTAATCACAAACATACATAATTCTAGCCTATTCATGTTAAATGAGTCAATAAAATAATTTTAGAAATCTCTTATTTAAATTAGACACAATTATTTTTTTTTTTTAGCTAATGACTATAGTATTTAAATGAAACTCCCCTTTACTATATGTCTCTCTCTATGATTATGTTTGTTTATATAAAGTGTGTGTTTATATAAAGAAAAAACAGTACTTGTTTAACTTTAAAACACATACATGTAGATTAGTTCACTAATGCCAAGTATAGACCATATATTTGTGTATCAACAAACCAAATCTTAGAGAGTATGGTATGTGAGTGATTTCCTCATGATAGCTATAAAGTCTTGTGTATATTGATAAAAAGTAAAATGAATTTGGGAAAACTTAAAATATTGCATAAACATGCTCTTTCAAACATTCATGTATCCATTAAGACTCTGACCTTAATATCTGCTGTTCTTGTTTTTGAGTAACGTGCTTATTTCAGCACATTTTTTACTTAGATTTATGCATTTCAGTAATTATGTTAAAAACACTACAAAATATAGTTCATTACCCCAAGCTGAAATGTTTCTCTCTCTTTCTGTTGTGGAAGGGTGGAAGGCAGAGAATATTAATGAAGTTAGTTGAAAATGTTATGAAAAAATATCATTGAGTCCATGTGTAGCTTGGTACATATTATGTTGTTTATCTCATTCAAGTAAATCATTTTGATGCATTTACAGCTGTTAAGGATGGAAAATCTTTTTAACTAAAATTTTGTACAAAAGTAACTTTTGGTGATAGAAGCTCTTCCAATTGCAGTTTATTTTGATCATTAGCTATCAATGTAGCTTAGGTTTGCTTTATATTATTAATATTATATAATATTTCTCATGTTCTTGTATTCTCATCACTGCCAGTCTTGATTGTCCTCTTGGCCTTTGTTATTTCTTACTGATTCTTCAAGTAGCATATTTTCTTCTTTTGCCAAATTGCAATAAATATTTTTGTTTGAAGTTTATAAAAATTATTTTGCAAAACTGTTCTATATATTCATCAAAACTAGTATTTTTTGTTTGTTTTGGGGGTTCCATATTTTATATTATATATGTTGCCACAATCATAATTATTATGAATGATTTGATAGTAAAAGTATGTTAAAAGCATCTTATTTTTAAACCCACCTTATATTTTTATATATTAATGAGTACAACTTACACTGACATGCAGCTAGAGGTGTGCTTAAATAAAAGTTGATAAAATGCCTCTGCATTAATTTTATATACATTTTTAATATAATATGAAATTTATATGCTGTTTGGACGCTTGAATGTTTAAATAATTTTTGAGAGAAGTAATAAAAGTGCCTTCTTATTGAATATTGTGTTATTCTTTAAGTTTGTTTCTCTCTCAAAATTTGTTGCTTGACAAACGTTATTTACCTACTTGAGTCCCAGAATGGTCCAAAATTGTTGTTAAATTCAGTTCTTTGTGTGTGTGTATATGTATGTTTATGATTTTATATGTATATTTGCAAAATTAGTTTCATTTGTGTAAAACTGACAGATTTTAATCTGGTTTCATTTTTTCTTTTAATTATTGAATTCATTTGTTGAATTTCCATGTTTGTGTATGTGCATGTGTGTTTTTGATTTATGTATATTTGCAAAATTATTTTTCACATGGATAACTAAAACAGATAATCTGGTTTGATTTTGAGTTTTTCATGAATTCATTTGATAAATTTCTAGTTTGACACAATGACTAATATGGAACCACCAACTATTTATTACTTTTAAATATGGATGTATATATACAGACAAAAATAATATTGATATTGTTAAATTAGTCTTCACATTCTATGTTCTCTCTAAACACTACTCTTCAGTCACTGGGTTTGATAATTCTACGTAAGAACGAGGATGTCATTTTCTAGGGTATCTCATCCAGGACCCCACCATGAACTTCAGTTCGAGAGTCCAGCTCTTTTACACTGGCCTTCCAGCTTGTCAAATAACAACAAAATCTTTTACAAACAACAATTATTTTTAGGATTTAAAAAAAATCACTTGTCCAGTTTATGAATGTTTATTTCAACTTTAATGCTAAAGTCATATACCCTATAAATGAATACATTACAAATTATTTAGCACAATGATTTAAAAAAAATATTAAACATTAGCTGATAAAAGAAAAATTAAAAATATATTTATTTATCAAAGACTGGAAAAAATTTCTGCCTGTAACATTTTTTTTTGCATTTGATTCCATTATACGATGCTGTCAGGATGAGAGATCAGTTATTTTTTGCTTTGTTAATCGTTCAATTTAAAGATTTTTTTTGTTAAACAGACCATTTGATCGCTATGAGAATTAATGAATGTGTTACAAGCCCAAGCTATTGTTAATCTCAAAACAAGAGAGTACTAATCTGATAGATATAGTGTAACCTTTAATGATAAAAACATTAATTAGACTTTCTGTTTGCACACATTTTTTCAAGTGGAATAAAAAGCTTTTCTATCTATTATTAGATTATGATATGATACTCAGTGTAACCATTAATGATAAAAACATTAATTAGACTTTCTGTTTGCACAAATTTTTTCAAGTGGAATAAAAAGCTTTTCTATCTATTATTAGATTATGATATGATACTTTTCAATATTAACTATTCTAAACTATAAGAATATTGTCTTTCTTGCACTAGGCTTTGTTGTACGGGTCTTTAGGAACAATCAAAACTTAATCTCTTCAAATTTATTATGCCACTTGGTTTGGTGATGATAAATTGTTAATTCATATACCACTACGAGAGCACTAACAATTTCATGGCATATATTGATAAGAACTAGAAAGTCACTAAGTCAACATGTGTATGGTACCAACAGCAAGTTGTATTGATACTGTGACATTAACGCCACCCTAGTTAATGGTTATGATTATTTTTATTAATTAATCACCCATAACTAATTACAAGTAATGAGAATCTTAATTTAGGTTATTAATAATTCTCTGGAAGACACCACTCGTCTCTCTCACTTGGCGGATATGTGGGTGCTATAAACATTTTCTCTCTTCCATCACATTAAAGACAAACATTTACCATCACACAGTATTTCTGTAGGTGGAAAATTTCTTACCAAAGGAAAAGATAAATCCATCTTTTAATTTAGTGAGCACGCTCTTTCATACTGTGATATTAAAGCCACCCTAGTTAATGGTTATAATTATTTTTATTAATCACCCATAACTAATTACAAGTGATGAGAATCTTAATTTATTAATAATTCTCCATAAGACACCACTTGTCTCTCTCACTTGGTGGATATGCGGGCACTGTAAATGTTTTCTCTCTTCCACAACATTAAAGACAAACATTCACCGTCACAATATTTCAATAGGTGGAAAACTTACCAAAGGAAAAGATAAATCCATCTATTAATCTATATTTAGCGAACCCCATCCACCCACTATCTCTTCCAACATATGATATCAATATGTTTAAGAAGGTCAATAAATTTATTAAATCAAAAATCAAATATACACAGAGCAAATACAATTAAAAGATTTCTTGACAATCAATATTTCCACAAACCACGTTCAAATAATTTCAATACTTATACAGTCTTATATCCTAACACATAATTCAACAGATTAGTGTCAATATAAATCACAGGATAGTTCTTATCAGAAAACAGAAATAGAGTTACAGAGATTACAGCGATAATCGTTTGTACATAACCTTGTCTAGGCGAAGCCACAATAGTCTTTTGTGCGCTTTCGAAACAAAGACACAAGTTTATTGTCACAAGGGAATTGTCAGTTTCATGTGTTTCTCTTGCACGTTGTAGAACACTGATGAGCCGCTATTGAGGCTAATCTGGGCTCCTTCACCATATTAGTTCCCTCAAGCAGAACAATGTAGCAATTTCCAGTCTTCCTTGTACCAGAAATTCTATGATGTAGTTGTGCATACTTTGCCTCAATACATCAACAGAATACAGTGCATCCTTCCACTTAAACACTGGGGGTAGATACTCCTTGCATCTACCATGGTTGTAGCGGTTTATAAATCAGTAAACCAAGAGATTCTGGTGAAAACAAGAAGGCTGCTCCTTTCCCAGAAAAATATAATCAGGGAACAAAAGCTAAGTTTCCAGTTTATTCATTTCTAACTCCATTCTTTCTTACATTCAAGTCTCAACTTAGATTCCTGTAACAGTATTTATTAGCTGATACATGCACACAGCTATTTATGAACAGGTTCACTAGGAACAATGTCAAATGTTTAGTATACTACACATAAGCATCATAGTTCACAATTTGTAAGAAATAATGGACTACACACCTAACACATATCTACATAAAAAATACCCACAAGTATAACATATCAATAACAAAAAAGCACGAAATATTTAAAAGTCTATTCTCTCTCAGTCAGTTAACTCACCATTAAGCTAAAAGCCACCTTTCATGACTGGACTCTGCCACTCCAAATTCAAGTAATTAGACAATAGAATTCTTTTCAATAGGCAAACTTTTGATCTAAGCCCATTGGCTGGTCTTGTTCTTGTAAATCTTAACCATTGGATAATAAAAACTAAACCGGTTTTAGGTGGATGAATAGTTTTTATTATCCAATGGTTAAGATTTACCATGATTACATCATCAAGTCTAGCATATTCTTTACCTGAGTTGTTTACGTCTAACTTTGACACTTATAAATATCAGCACAAGCAGTGGCCAAGGTCGGGTGACTTTGATATTAACAATTTAAAAATAATAAAATTAAATTAAATTTACAAATTAAATTTAGAAATAGGAATAGGCAAATTTACTCTGACAGATAAAATCCCTGAACACAAATCATAGGAGGAATAATAATAACAATAATTATAAAAAGACTAGTGGTGCATATAAACATTTACTGTTTATATTATACATATTTGAAATGTTAAACTGCAGCAATAGCTTATTAACTCAATGAAAGTCTACGAGTCTGAACACTATATAAATAATGTGAATTTTATTGTCATTTCTTCATATCCTAGATTTCTAAGCATTTCACAATTAGAATGCTGCACTTGACAAACCCAATCTAGGGTTAATGTGTACCATTGAACAAATATATCCCTTCTGGAATTGGTCTTGAACCCTTGAACTGTACTGAGCTGAAGTCCAGCACCTTGGCCACTCAACTATCAAGTTCCCACTATGACTCCTGATGGCTCACAGTACATTAGTTTGGCTGGATTTGTTAGCCTCCAGAAACCACTGGAATTGGTACAAATGACATTCAGATACCGAAACTTAAAGTTAGTCTAATTTATTCCTTCTACTTGATATTTCACTTCAAAATACTGTTTCAAATAGTAATGTGTGATGAGCAGGGTTAATAGATTAACACTCCAACTTCCACTAATTATTACACATACCAACATGAGATGATTTACATGAAGTCATCATATATATTCTATAAACTAAAACCCACAACAGCAGACTGGGTTTAGTGCATGAGCAGATATCACTTTCCTTTCTGGTAGGGTGGTGTAGCATTTGAATGCTGTCAAAACTAAGCCAATACAATAGCTTCTTTCCTTGTTTACCTTCTCAAAAACAAGGTAAGGTTTTCACTTAGCTAGGTGAGTTCAGGAATAAAACATTACCTAAGTTAATAAATATTTAATCATTTGTATAAATCAATAGTTTGCTAGAACCCCCCCCCTCTCTCTCTCCACACACACATATCCTCTCTCTGTAAATATATTTTGTGCTCTAGGCTTGCTTTTACTTGCGCTTTCAAGAGAAAAAATTTGCCTTAGGATATTTTTTAATGTCTGGTCATTTTACTTTTAAAAATAACAATTGTAGCAAATTATAATTTATTCTGGTATTGCTTTTAAAAAACCTTACAGACAGATACATAAAATTGAAAATATTATGTGCTGATGTTGTGACACAAAGACTATTCAAGCTCAGTATTACTTTTAGAACAAATGTAGTAGATGGCTGACTTGACAGTAATATTATTATTATTTTAAAAATTGACTCAGTAAAAAGGTTTTACTTTGGGGCCCGAGAACAGCATGCTACGAGGTTTTACATTGTGCAAGCGTATTACGATTCAATATAGGCCTACATAATGCAACAACAAAAAACAAAAAAGAAACAAATAAAACCCCGTTATTGTTTGTATTTACTTATTTAAGAATGGGTAAATAATGTCAAAGCTATGTGACGGACAATGATGGTGTGGGTTCGACGACGTGTGAATAGGACTGAAAATCAAAATTGTGAGATATCACATATGGACTGCTCCAAGTCCACAATCTATCTGTATGATGTAAAATTAAAACAAAAATCTTGAATAAGATGGCAAAGTTTCTTTTCTGCAAGCACTTGTATATTTTAAACCTACAATGACGGGGAGACGATGGGGGAAAATTGTATTAATATTTATAAACAACGCTACATTATGCAGTTTTTATATTTTTAAATGAAAAAGGTGCTTTAAAAAAATACTCTTACATCAACCCTTGGCGTCTGTATTATTGTGCCATTACTGAGGGAAAGAAAATTCAAAATTGTCGTTGAATAAGTACTTAAATAGAAACCAAGATTTGAAGCAAACACAGAATGTTCAGAACCACTAAAAAAATACATCAGAAATGAAAAAGTGCCTCATTCTACTAAGATTAGGCGACTTAAGAAAAGGGGAAATGGAAAGAGAAAAAAAATCATTGGTGTGACATCTTACAACCCCCCCAAAAAAAAATATTGTGGAGCCATACTTGGCTGATTCTAATTTTAAACTTGCCGACCCCTCCCCCCCCAACAAAAAAAAGAGAGAAAAGACCACAAAGGTATAAGAATCATTGATAAAATCAGACATTATGGATGAACAGTTTAAAGGTTCTATTAGTATTAGAGAATTGAAAGGCGAATACTACCCCACCCAACCTCTTCAAAATATACATTGTTCACAAACGTGAATTACTGTGGAATAAAAACCATGGTAAAATTAAAATCTTGAAACCTGACTAATGTAAAATAAGAAAAGTAACTTTGAAGATTACTGATAGTATTAATCAATAATATGCAATATTTAAAAAGTGCACTCATTGACGGCAAATGGATACCGGATGTTAGGGAGCACCTGTCATCGGGTTTCTTGAAAGTTGTTTACGATACCAACATGTCTGCCGCAGACGATTCTGACGTTCCAGGTACAACTTTTGTGCATGAAGACTTATATATTTATATAAGCATAATTTAATTGAACGTGGAATACTGGGTATTTTATTTCGTGTAGATGAGTAACTGCATATTCTTAAACAACACCACATTTATTTGTGTTCATGTATTCCAAAGATTCGAGTGTATCGCTCAGCGTTCCAAATGCAAAAACAAGACTGATCCTGATATATTTGCCTTTACCGTAGTTATTTTCTTGTTAAACATAAAAGCTTTTATTTGAAGTTTTAGATGAACTTTCTTTAATAATAAGTTGTTTCATAGAAATAATACGTTAATTTACTAGTGATGTTTGTCTTATTTGTTTTTATGTATTTAACTAATAAGTTGTCGGTACTATTGTAGTCTATGTACAATAGAATTGCCGCAATTCGACTATGCAGGCTAACGTGGGCGGGGATCGATCTCATCTTTGATCGCTTCTTTATCCTTCCATCTCATCACATCGCAGTATTTAAGATATTTTAAGGCTGTAAATTGTGGGATGGCATAATTTAGTTTCAGTTTGTCTACATCATTATTTTAAGTCTAGTCTGATGTAGTATTTGTAAAATTTATACACTCACAGTACATGTATATATAGTTATGTTTTATATGTCAAAATTAATTGAATACATTTACAGAAGACTAGAAAAACTATCCTTCAATTAGCCACAATACCTATAATTTGTGATATAAGCAGCAAACTGTAAAAGGATAATAACTCATTAACTGGACAGTATATAAACTATATTTATTTAGCATAATTTTACATTTGCATTTCATATTTGTGACATTAAGTTTATCCATCGACTCTTCAGAACTATTTAAGTTTGATAATTTGGATTGTACTCTACTTGCAAATAGAGGTAATAAGTGGACAGTATATTTAGCATAATTTAATTATTTTGAGAGTATCCATCTACTCTTAAGTCCTAATTAAGTTTGATAATTGGGATTGTACTCTGCTTGCAAATACATTAGGTTGCATTGACCATTCGAAAGAATTTAGCTCTTAGACAAACTGTACAAACTTGAGTTCTTTGGATACCATATGTTTTTTTTAGTGCTTTACAATTTACTTTGAACTGAATAAGTGTTAGTTGGTATAGGAATTACAATATTATCATACCAAAAAAATATCTACTCATCACACACACACACACACACACCATAGTGACTGATTGCATAACATTATAAGTTAAGCCATTAAAATGTATAATTATTTTAAAAAATCATTTATGATTATGTAGCAATAGTATACAAATGTGATTATCCATATTTCAGTTCTTTGATTAACCATAAGGCTTTTAAAAAAAAACTTTAATACAGTGATTAAGTTAAAAAAAAGTATCTATACAATGTAGAATAAATGCTTAATTATTTAAATATACTTATAATAAAAAATGGTCCCATACAAATAGTGTACTTTTTACCAGTTATATTATAATTGTAATATTGCAGAAAGTGGAGCAGTATTCACATTTGGCAAGAGCAGGTTTGCAGACAACCTACCTAATAAGTTTTGGGTAAAGAATGATCAAGTATTACAGATTTCCTGTGGTGATGAACATACTGCACTAATTACTGGTAAATTTGTTTTACTACCCCCCACCTTTTTTTGTTGTTGTTTGGATAAAAATTGAGGGGGTATATTATATATTAAAAAGTATTATTTTTATTTGATTTGTTTTGCTGAGCACGTCCAAAGCTCCTTTACAAATTTCTGACCTGGCCTGCCAAGAGGTTGTGTAAGTGAGGGACTCAGCAATTTCTAGTATGTTCTCATATTCTAGCATATAATTCAACTCAGAAACTTTAAAAAATCCTATCACAAGGAGTGCCCAAGGTTGGGTCAGTCTAACAATTAAATTTTAAAATAGGGATAGGCAAATGTATTCCACCACACTATCTAATCTATCTATCTGTCTTGTCTGTATGTATGCATTTGTCCATCTGTCTGTCGATCCATTCGTCCTGTGAATTAAAAAATTATAAGGCTCATTTAGTTTCATTGATAATAATAACTATTAATTGATAATGCTAGTATTTATTTTAGCAATTACATATTAGTAGCTTGTTCAATGTGAACCTTAAAAGATGTAGATATACTTTATTGGTATTGAAGGTGTAAGTCATGTAACAGATATGTACACAATATGAACAATCAGATATTTTTTTTCCAGAAAGCGGTCGAGTTTTTATGTTTGGTAAAAATGACTGGGGTCAACTTGGCATCTCAGAGCAGAAGGATGTCAACAAACCTTCATGTATTAAATGTAAGTAATGCTACTTTATTACTTAGTCCAGCTAGGAGAAATTTAGAGTTTTGACTTGTTTCTTACTCCATCAGACCATTCAAACATTCATATATTATTAATTTTACTTCTAATATTTGTCTCTGCACTTTTGTTGTCTTTATTTAATTTAAGTTGTATTCTTTCATAAAGTACATCAAAATCATTCAGATTTACTCTGTGTATATAGTTATATAAGCTTTTTTAATAAAAAGATTATGAGCTCAATAAGTAATAATAATTAATTATTTAATAGAACAGTTTAGTAGAAATTTTATTTAGTCCATATTATATGGCAGATTTATGTTTTGCAAACATTGCATTTAACACATTTTAGGAAAACTATTTTGAATTGATTTTAGCATCTTAAACATACGAAAAAGTCATTAAATGGATTTGGAGATTGAAGTCCCCATAGCTATTTGGGATCATACTTCTGCCTTTACTAAATCTTCAACTGTCCACTGTCTGTTTTGTTTTCGATTTATTGGAGGCACTGTTCAATTATGTTATCTGTGAAGTAATTAATTTTTCATTTTGTATAGTTGTCTGAAAGGTTGCCTAAATTGTAATATTATGATTGATGTAGATGTACAAATCTTTAATGGTTTTAATTGTAATTTTGTGTTACAGCACTAAAACATGAGAAATCCAAGTTAGTAGCTTGTGGTCGAACACATACCATCATTGCAACAGGTTTGATATTAAAAAAAGGAAAAAGTAGAGAATTGTTCATTGTTGTATTTAGTTTGTTGTTATCATTTGCACTTAATAATAAAGATTAAAAACCATTACCTGATGTGATGTTTACTGTTAAGACATATTTTTTTACCAAAAATAATAGTATGATGAATTGTCACTTATTAGAAAGAAAATTGAAATAGTCCACATTAGACTTATACTTTATATATAAATGAATTTTGCCTGACTTAAAAAAAACAACCCATGATTTTATATATGTGAGAGAGAATTTAAGAGTTTGAATTTCAGAGAAATAATGGTTTGTTTTTTTAAAAAAAAAAGATTTAAGGACTATTTTAATTAAAAAAATATCTTAGACTGGCTATCTTCTATTTAAGTATATAGATTAATGATATGTACTAAGTACTTTAGTTATATTCAGAACAATACTGTGCAAAATATCTAATTTAGACATGATTTTGTTATTTTCCACCATACGACCAGATGTTTTTAATGAAGGAGTGTTGATACTGTCACAAAAATACAAGCAGTGAGAGGAATTACTTTTAATCTTACCTTGGAGAAGTACCAAGATAAGATACAAATTAATTGCTAACAATGTATGTCTTGCCATGTAGGAAAAATTCCTTTATCCATCATATATCTGGATGTATATACATAAGGGGAATCATAAATAGGAGGCATTTTTCACTGCCATCTTGAAAAAAATTCTTTTCTTATGTGCAAGAATATTCTAATGAAAAAAGCGGGGACAAGAAATTAAGCTCCTAATCATGAACGGTTGCAGGGATGGATTAAAAAGCAACTGCTATAGGACCCATTAAATGGTCAGAAGTTAGCACAGACACCTAAAGATAAAATCTGGAAGATGTTGAAAATGATTTCCAATCTACCTCTGCCATGATATTGGGTTACAGGTTCTGTAGAATGAATCGCTCTAATTTCATGGCTATAATAAAATCTGGAAAAGAAGTTGATATGTTTATAAACATCTCTCATAGCTTGTTTAAGCTAACAATGTTTGACTGCAGATATTTCTTGTGGAGAGATTTATGAAAAATTCCAAGGCCCTAAGTGGTCTTGCATGAAGAAAGAGATATTATTTTTTATGACTAGTATAGTAGAGCTAATAACTGACTGATTAACTTGGTGGAAGTCACATCTAAGTCAGGAAGAAAGGATTGTGTCTAGCTGAATTGATCTGTTATTTTGTAGTGATATTTTTGTGGATCCTCAGATTAAGCATGAATTTCACTAATCCTGAATGATGAGACCAGTGAGAAACTGCCGAAGGCTTCACCTGCTCAAACAGTTTTGCACATGGGTCCAGGCTCACTGACTTCACATGCTTGAATATTACCAAGTCATTGCAGAGGCAATAATTTAGTGACCAGGCAGTGGCAGACATCATAGAGGGTTGTATCAAGCTCAGAAGGATTTTATCACTGGCATAGTGGCCAAGGGTTTAACTTTTGTAATATATCAGTAACAGCTTCAGCTAATTTATCCATCTGGTTGGCTAAATGAGATGCTGATGCATTAAGATATTTTTAATATTCTAGACATATTCTCCAAAATGTTGTTTACTACTACATGTACTAATAAATTTGGACAGAGAAAGACCCTAAGTCTCTCATTTTTCTCAATCTGAGATTTGGAGATAGTCATGAATTATTTACATTCCATCAAACTGAACCATTGAAATAAAAGACGTTTAAAACTGTATCTTGTATCTAACAACTTGCCATATATGTGTGAGTTTAAACAATTTAGTTCTCACCTGCTTCATCACTTTTGCAATTTAACCATGACTAGTTTTTTGTTTTAAAAATTTCTCTTCAGAGTAGCATTGACCCCTTTTGTGCTTTATAGCTGTTTTGGAATATTGGATCAATACCTGCATCATAAGTATTATTTTTCTAGGAGTGTGGTGAGTATTTGGGAAAAATATAAATAAAAATATTTAAAATTAGTTACTTATTACTTTTTATAATCTTTCTGTATTCCATAATACAGTTTCAGGTAACATCTACTCCTTTGGTAATAATGGTGAAGGGCAATTAGGTTTTCAAGGGCCACCAAGTTGCAGCACGCCAATGCACATAAAAAGTCTAGAACCTATGCAGTACAAAATGCTGGCTGCAGGTGTTGACCATTCCATGGCATTAACAGGTATCACACTTTTAGCCTCTCTCCTTACATCTCTCTCTTCTCCATCTCTCATACACATAACCCTTGTTCAGGATAATAACCTAATAAACCATTTAGTTCATTTCTCTCTCTCTCTCTTCCTTTCCGTCTCTTATACTCATAACCCTTGTTCAGGACAATAACCTAAGATAATAAAACTATTTAGGTTCATTTCTCTCTCTCTCTCCCTCCCTCTTTAAATTGATATGTTATTTTATAGTAACTGTCTGAATTGTGACAGGTTCTGTTTTTGTAAATTGGTTGGAATGCACCCATTAAGAGTCAATTCTATATACTGATGTTGCAAATAAGGAGTGCTAAAAGAACTATTCCTTTTTCTTCAGTAGTCACAGGCTTTTTCTATTTATAAAACTTGAAGCACTTTTTAATAAGTATATCTAGATTTGGCTTGGTCTACAAGGAGAGAAAAATCAGTGTCTGTCTGGTAGTAGTTTTCTTTACAAATCTCTCTCATGTACTTATTTCACAGTCAGCAGGTAAATGTTATAGAAGGAACTGTGACATAAAATAAGATTACTTTGTTGGGATGGGGGTGGGGTGGGGAATCTGATTGAACTGGTTTATGTGTGATTTTCCAGATTTCTTGAAGCCTGCACAGTCCTGTTTAATTTCATACATCATCTTTCATATAAATTTGAAAATTCTAATATAGGAGTCTGATTGCACATACTTTTTATTTTGTATTATTGTCAAACACATTTTTATTTATTGTTTTAAATGTTTTAAATGAATTTTGAAATATATTTTATTTTGTATAAATTTCTACGATTCAGTTATAAAAAATATCACCTTAACCCTTTCAGTGTCTGACATTTTAAACATTTTTAACTCCAATCTCAGAAATCTCGGTCTTTGTTTCTTGTTTTATTCTAATTTATTTGCTAAATTCAGACTGGCATAATATGACAAAAATGAATGTTCTAAATGATGTTAATCAAGTTTATTAAAGTTGCTTCCCCTTATATACAACCCTTATTTCAAGTTTAGTAGAGTTATATTTCATAAAATTTAAGACAACACATAATTAAATAAGTGCATGGAATATACTGGAATGTTCATTAAATTGCTGTCTATATATCAATAACTAAAGAATTATCATTGTGAAAATGTGTTCTTCCAGTTATTACTTAGTTAATATGTCTTTCTAATTGTTAATATTTCTGTTTAACCATTTTTCAACAGTAATTATCATATGCAATGCTTGCATTGTATATACATAGAAGTCTGTAAAATAATATCCATACTTTTACAAATATTTATTTTTATCGAATATACTAGAAGATGGACGACTGTTTGTGTGGGGAGGTAATGATGAAGGACAGCTTGGTTTAGGAGAAGAACCTTCAAGGCCAAAGCCCACAGAACTGGAACTTGGTCAGTCTGTTACCTGCATTGCTTGTGGCTATTATCACAGTGCTGTTGTTACAGGTAGGAGATGAAATTTTTTATATTTAAAAAGTATTAGTAATTTGCAATCTTTAAAATAAAGATGCATTTAGAGGAGGCATAAATTAGCCTTAATGCTAGGAATGACCTGAGCCAGTAGGAGAAAAAATTCTTATTTTAAAAAACCTGTTCAAAAGGGCATTTTTGTTTAACAACGATCTCCAAGATGTTGACATTATTAATGGACAATGTCAGCATTTGTTAGCTGTTGACATTATTAATGGACAATGTCAGCATTTGTTAGCTGTTGACTTTATTAATGGACAATGTCAGCATTTGTTAGCTGTTGACTTTATTAATGGACAATTTCAGCATTTGCTAGCTGCTAGCAGTATTAATGGACAATGTCAGCATTTGTTAGCTGTTGACATTATTAATCCCGACAATGTCAGGATTTGTTAGCTGTTGATATTATTAATGGACAATGTCAGCATTTGTTAGCTGTTGACATTATTAATGGACAATGTCAGCATTTGTTATCTGATGACATTATTAATGGACAATGTCTGCATTTGCTAGCTGCTAGCAGTATTAATGGACAAAGCATATGCTAGCTGTTAGCAATATTAATTAGCATTTGTTGAGATTTTCCATTCTCACACAGCCATCATGCTCATCTCTGAGATCGTGTTTAAGTACATGTATATAAATGTCAGCCACTGCAGAGTTCACATCACTCTAGCACATCACTCTAGCATGGGAAATTAGTTCCCAGTCTTTAAGAATGAAAAAGATGAAATAAGATTCACTGTATCTTAGAAACTTCTACCCCATTTTCTTTTAGAATTTGAAATTGGTTACTTCATCAACTACTTTCTTATTAAAGAAAAACATATGAATATCCTCAAAAATCTGAGAGAACAAAATTAGGTTTTGGGTTTATTAATCTTCATTTCTGTTCATAGGTATTATTAATACAAGTGTGCATATTCTAAAAAATATGAGAGAACAAACTTAGGTTTTTTGGTTGGTTGATCTTCATTTCTATTCTTTGTTATTGATAAAAAATATGCATATCCTCAAAAATCTGAGAACAAAGTTAGGTTTTTGGTTGGTTAATGTTCATTTCTGTTTTTTATTATAATTAAAAATATACATTGTAAAAACGTATGTAAGACTTTGTTTAACATAAATTTGTTTTGTAAAAATAAAAATGATGTTAAGCTATATGACTGTAATGCTATATGGCGTGCAGAGAAAAATTAGCTTGATTAAGCTTTTATATTCTCAAACAGTTACCATTGACAGATGAAAAATAATCATTGTCTAAAAAAATGCAACTATAGATTAGTGTAGGCATGTATGAGATGTCCATCCATGAAATATTGGGATGTGGACTTAAGAAATAAATAAATCAAATAAATATAGGCTGGGGTTTTTTCTTTTGCCATCAGAAAATGGAGATCTATACACTTTTGGAGAAAGGGAATGTGGAAAGCTTGGATTGGGAGATGATGTTGAAGACTGTAATATACCACAACGTGTCAATCTCCCTGACCGAGTAACAGCTGTGTCCTGTGGAGGTTCACATACGGTTGTGCTGACAGGTTAGATACATCTTTTTCAAAGGAATCATTAGAATGTGCTATTAGCATGGTTTTTTTTCTTGCTTTTGCAGTTTTTGTTTAGTTTATAATTTAAAAAAAACTCATTTAAACAAACGAAGTAATTAAAAAAATTTTGTTGTTAATTTTACTGTTAATGTTTATCAAATATAATATAATATAATATAATATAGTGCCACTTTCAAATGACATTGTTTTTACAGCTTTTTAAAAAACAACCTATTCTTAAGTCTACAGATATTTTATGTACATTTGTAGACATTTAACACTTGAGGAAGCATTCTGTTCCATAAACCCTAAGACAATCTTTACATATGTTGGAATGTGACCCACCTTATCTATCAGTGTACACTGTGCAACCTATATGCTACATTGAGGGTAGATCAAACATGAAAAAAGAAAAAAGAAATTCTCTTGGTATGTGCCATGTTGTGCGAGAATGTAACAAACACCACATGACAGCTGTCTTCATTGTGGGTGCCACATAACTGTGACATTGACAATTTCTACCAAATCAAATTTTATCATTTTGACTTCTTAAAGTGGATATTTTTTTTGTTCCATTGAGATCATAAGCATAATAATTTATGAGTGCTAATTTTACAGTGTATTACAAAATGTTGACATTTATAAATAGGTTTTGGTTAATGATGTCTGCACTTGCATGATAGTCAAACAGACATGAATATAGTGATGTAATGAGAATCAAAGCATATATTTTTTGTATGTAAAAGTGATGGTAGAATTTTGCAGGATACTAAAAATTATTAGTGCAACATAAAATTCTTCATATTTGAAAATTGAACTCATGTATTGGCCTTATGCAAAGGTTGCCTGGGTCTGAGTGAACATAAGTCATGCATTATATATGTTGGGAAGTGTGTATAAAAAATATTTATTTTTTATTTGACTTAAATTCCTTTGTTTATTGCAAATCATTTTGAGTAAAATATTGCATACATTTTTGAAAGATAACACACATTACCAATACTTTTTTGTATTATTTCATTCTTTATCACATTTTATTGCAAGAAAATTTTATCTTTAAATAAACTTTATTTTACAGGTATATATTATTTTTAATTAATTGTGATTGATAAGAGATATGGCCTTTAATAGCAGTTTAAGCTTAAGAATTTTCTTATTCTCATTCTTTCCTCCCTCACATAAATATTGTTGATAAACAAGTCTTTTTGTTTCATTTGAAAATTATCTTAGAATTTTTTTAGGCCCCCTGCCTCCAAAAGAATTTAAAAAAAAAAAAAAAAAAATATATATATAAAGAAAAAAAAGAACACAGTATTTTCATCATAAATTTTCTCTCATTAATATCAGAAAAGAAGCAGGTATATACTTTTGGGGATGGATCGAATGGACAGCTTGGACTGGGTGTAACTTTTCTTCAATCTCCAACTCCATCACTACTAAAGCTACCATTCAAAGTTTCAGACATCTGCTGTGGAGAAAACTTCACTGCACTTGTCTCAGGTTTGTCCTTTTCTTTTTTCCCTTTTTCTAATCAATAAATATTTTGGAATAAGCTTTGTTTAAAATTTATTTTTGTTGCTGTTGAGTACTTCCATTTACAGCATGAAATTATTATTTTGCAAAAAATTTTAGTTGGGAATGTTAAAATAATAAGTACAAAAATGTTCACCAGAATGAAGGAAAAATATAATAAGGTCTCATGAGCTTCTTAAAATGCAGTTTTAAAAATTATAGATTATATCAAATTGTCAGATTTATGATAGTGTTCTAAGTAGATTTTTGATTCTGTAAAAAGGTAATTAGTTGTAATAGAAGTAATGATTGTAATACTTCATCATCATCATTACTACTATTATTTATTAAAACAGAGATCAGTAAAAGATACAAAAGAACAGTAAATGCAAGTCATAGACTGAGATATTTGTTGACATAGTGAAACACCAATACAAGGAATTGTGGCAATACAGGGAATCATACCAGTACAAGGAATAATGTAGCAATACAGGGAATTATGCTGGTACAAAGAATCATATGGCAATACAGGGAATCATGCCAGTTCAAGAAATTTGGTGATTCAGAAGGGATTCCTGCTAAATGTATTGAGTCAGAAATTAATCTATAGAAATCTGGTTAGAAATTATGGAAATTGGAAATTATCTACTTTTTTTCCTAATGACAGCAATTTTGCTTAAAAACTCTTGATTACAAAATAAAGGCCAGTTTTTGAAATTTTGAGGCCATCATTGTAGATGAGAGTTATGGTTGGTAGAGTGGGTGGGGTCAGTTGATGTATGAGACCTTCACCAAAGTTGGTCTAAATGTGATATAAATTATACAAAATAATTTTGTTAGAATTTATTGGGGTTTTTTGGTGCTGTTTTTCGGTGTCATACCATATTAATTTAAATAAATTGTTGATTTTGGATGTGTGTTATGGAAGGGTTTTCTGATTATGAACCTTTGGATATTATAATGTTTTAGGCATTTGGCTTCTGGTTCATCAGACAAGTTATTTAAATAATACAGATCCATTGAACTGAACAAGCATTTGTTCAGTCAGGACTACAAAATTATGATGAATGGTTATGCTAGAAGTATACATTAATTTTAATTGCTGCTAGATGCTGTTTTCCCCAGCTAATCACATAATTTTATTAAAAGATTGGAACTCACGCGAAGATTGATCACACTTTTCTCAAACTTTCAGATTTGTTTCTGCTGACAATTCACAGTAAGATTTGATAACATGGAAGACTGAGTTAGCTCAGTAAAGTGTGATAACATGGAAAACAGTAAGCTCTATAAAGTTGGATAACATTGGTGGTAGTAAGTTGCTGTAAACAAGAATAAACAGCTGAAAGAAAATCAGTCGATGGATAACAAAAATCAGCTAAGCACATTCCAGTATATTTTGGAATGGATAAATGGAAAAGATGCTCAGAGAATGGTTTTATCTACCTAGCTAATTAATTTTCAAGTTCTAAATATGTTTTCTGTTATTATTCTGCCAGTTGCTGAAAGATGGTCATATAAAATAGTTCAATTAGAATGTCCTTTTAGGAAGAAAATATAATTTATTCAGGTCATTGTGACATCAGAGAGGAAATAAAATTGTCTCTGATATCAAAAATTAAAATATAGTTTGCATTTGTTAAAAAAATCTTTTAAAATTTTAGTTCAAAATATAAACTGATTATCTCTATCTCAGAAATGACTTTGACATTGACAAACAAAAGGTATTGATAAAAAAGCATATTTCTAAAATCAGACCCTTTCAGGGTCTCTTATCTAAAGATTAACTTTTTCTAAAGTACAGAACTAGTGTCTCACTTTGTATTAGTAGTGGGGGACTTTATAGCATATTCAAGTTTTGCAATATTTTTAATTTCACAATAACTGTATCCATATACAAATGCTATATACCACAGTTTTCATGATATTATTTTGCAATGATAAAGATCAGCTGCATTTGTTTTATTTGAAAAATACAATTGTTCTTATTGTTGTTTTACCAGGAAAAAAGATGGTCGTACATATTGTTTTACAAAGAAAGAAACAACTTATGGTTGTTCTGCAGAGAAAAAAAATGCCTGTTTGTAATGTTGTCTTACAAAGAAACAGCTTTACAAACTCATGGTTGTTTTGCAGAGAAAAAGGATACCTGTACGTAATGTTGTTTTACAAAGAGAAAGGACAACTGTACTCACTTATTGTTGTGTTATACATATAAAAAAAAGAAAGGAAAGTTGTACTTACTGTTTATTTAACAAGGAAAAAGGACAACTGTGCTTACTGATTATTGTTATTCAAAGAAAAAGGACAGATTACTAATTGCTGTATTATTGAGATAAAGGACATCTGTTCTTATTTATTGTTATTTTATCAAGAAAAGGAATGGCTGTACTTATTGTTGTATTACAGAAATAAATGACATCTATACTTATTTATTGTTATTTTATCAAGAAATCAGGAAAAGGGGTTGTACTTTTTTTGTTTGTTTTATAGAGATAAAAGATGGCTGTATTTACTGTTGTCTTATAATGAAAAAAGATGGCTGTACTTATTATTGTTTTATCAAGACAGTAGTTGGCAATTACTTATTGTTGTTTTATCAAGAAAAGGGGCTTATTTTTGTGTTTTCAGGAAAATTGATGGCTGTATTTATTGTTGTTTTATCAGAAAAATGGATGGCTGTACTTATTGTTGTTTTATCAAGAAAAGGGATGGCTGTACTTATTTATTGTTGTTTTATCAAGAAAAAGGGTGGCTGTACTTATTTATTGTTGTTATATCAAGAAGAGGGATGGCTGTACTTATTTATTTATCATTGTTATATCAAGAAAAGGGATGGCTGTAGTTATTTATTGGTGTTTTATCAAGAAAAGGGATGGCTGTACATATTTATTTTTGTTATATCAAAAAAGAGATGGCTGTACCTATTTATTTATCATTGTTATATCAAGAAAAGGGATGGCTGTACACATTTGGAGATGGTCGGCATGGAAAGCTAGCCCTGGGCCAAGAAAGTTTTGCAAATCAATTTAAACCTTTGCATGTGGATAGGTTTTCAAAGTTCACTGTGAGCAAGGTGAGTTGCTTAACCTGATATTAATTCCTTGTTTTAAATATTTTTGTGTTGGTCTTAGAGTTCCTTTTGTTTAAAAAGAATAGTTTTGCTTTTTACTTAAATTTGTGAGTCACCAGAATTTGATCTTGTTGAAGCGTCAGTCAAGCACACATCTTATATATTGTGACTTCTCCACAAGATGTTTCAGGCATAAACAATAAAATTTACATGTAATTGTCCACAAATAACAGATATCTTTGTGCCAACATATTCATTTAAACAAAAATTGTAAGAGCAAACTAACAGTAGTCAGCGTAGCAGAATCTTTTTCCATTACTCATGCATATTGTTTGTTAAATTCAGAAATAGACATAAATAACTATGGACGTTTATAAAGACTTTAAAATTATTCGATTTGATTTCTTTAGTGTAGTTGGAATAAATGTAATTATTTTTTATACAATAATTTGTTTGAATTATTTTCTTCTAGGTTGCATGTGGAGGATGTCATATGATTGTGACAGCTTCACCCAAATTACAGAACGGAGTCGTGAGTGATGAAGATGAGGAGCAAATTGCAGATAAAACACTTCACAATGGAACACTCACTGTGCATGGAAGTCTTGATCTTGCTAGCAGCTTTTCAGCCAGAGACCGACGAAGAAATGCAGTAAGTCTAAATTATGGATTGTACTTTTGTTTACACTTATGTTGTAATGTTTATTTTTGTGTTTAACTTATTCAAGATGCTTGCTTGTAGATATGCAAAGTATTGTTTCTATTTCATTTTTACTATACAAATATTACTCATTGTAAACTTTAGATGCATTCCTCATGCATAGCATTAAGTTAAAAGACTTATAAAGCTGAAATGGTACTTTTACTTTTGTTTATTATATTAGTAAATGAATTAAGTTTGTGGGCAAATGAAACTTATGAATTATCACGAATAGATTAATCAGTGTGTATTATTCAGAATATGTACAAATTTTAATAATCAGAAAGAAGATAAATTGATTTAATCTTTGAAATGGTGATCAGTTGAAAATTTCATTGGTTTATGCTTTGTTTAATTTAATTTTTGATCCAGAGCTTACTCCCATTAAATCGGACACTCCCAGCCTTGAGTGCCAACAAACACCTTCCCGTCTTGCATGCTACTATGCCTGCACTGAAAAATACAAAGGAACCATTAAAAAAGGAGGCCACACATGTTGAAACATCAAAAAATCATGGTAGGTGATCACAATCGTACAAAAGTATTTTAAGTAGGTATGTGTTTGTGGGAGGTGTTTGGGTTAGCAGAATGCAGGTAGACCATTCTGCCTGAAATAGGGTATTGGAAATTTTTATTTGGTGCACTAAGAATTTTGGGCATAATTAACTTAAAATCCTCATATCCAAAATGGGGTGCAACTTAGGGTCATAATCATTTTGAATTTTGTTGTTAAGCTGGATCAGAACATTTTTATTTTATGTAGTTCAATTTTGTTGTCGTTTATTTTTTATGCAAACAAAGAAAGAAAATTGCTGCCAATCAAAGCTTTAACAATTTTATCTGAAAAGATGATTTAAGATATTTATTAAAAAGCATGTACAGATTCCTTTAAACCCATAAAATGATTCATCTAATTAATCAGTTTACAAAGGAAGGAGATTAACACGGTGGGTTGGAATACATCAACTTTCTCTAGATTCTGATAGGTATCAGTCCTTTGTAATCATCTCCTGTGAATGAGATTTATCTGTCTACTGTAACCTCAGACCTTAGTTTAGTACAGCTCCAAATCACATTTGTGAATCATTTTAGTACAGCCCAAAGTCACATTTGTAAAAAAATGTTTAGTACAATCCAAAGTCACAAATTTGTAAATCAGTTCAACTCATTTATGTTCTTTTTTCTAGATACTAAATTGTGAACATTTAACACAAATTCTGCTTATTTGCATAAACAAAATTGAGTTTTGTACAAAATGTTTTCATATACATTCACACACTTTTTTGTGCAGTAAAGTTTTGTATATATAATTTTATTATGTTTTTTATATTATGAGATAATATAAAAATAAATACATGTAGGTATATTTCTTCATGTATTGCTACTTATTTGATATAAACTATTTTCTTTTAATCACTTAATAGCAAAATATTCAGAAGAGGAATCTGAAGGTGAAGAGTCAGAAGAAGAAAGTGAAGAGGAATCAGAAGAGGAAAGTGAAGAGGAGGTAGTGATTTATTTAATATGCTATGTGACATTATTAAAGTTTTGATAGTTTGCTTTTGTATTTAGATGCTTTGGTGATTGATGACTTCTCTGAAAATGAAATGCAATTTTTAATTTTTCTTTTAATATAACTGTGAGTTGTTTGTATAACTCTTATCTTTAGCAGATGTGCATTGCATTTTAAGTTGTATCTTTAAATTTGTTAAGTACTAAATTATGACAAGTAACACAGTAACACTTAAATATAAAAAAAATGTTAAACAAACAACATATATCCCTGGAAAGATAATAACGATGATTTGATTTGAAATTTTAAACTTCCTGGCAAATTTTAGTCAGTAACTTTTATAAATGTTCTTGTTTAATATTAGAATAAAATAACAAGTTCTCATTGCTGTACGAGATTTCCACATGATGACACAAAGTGGCTAAATATTCTGGCCAAAACCTGATCAAGGGTTGTTTCTTGGAGTCATTTGCAGTAAAGGATTACAATAGCACATGACACAATTGCTTTTTAAGTACAATTTCAGTATGAAAGGATAGTTTTGTGGTTTTTCTCTATCAAGCACATTTATATATATGTGAAGCTGCATGGCAAAACCTGGCTAAAGACACTAAAGTTAATTTTGCGCTACAACCATTTGTAGTAGTAAATCCCCTTTGATAGTCCAAGGGGATATGTACTTAAAAAAAAATGTATAGTGAAAAAAGTTTGACATAACATTTTTTTTTTTAAAGTAAACATGAGATTCTAAACTTTAATAAATTACAAAAAACCCACCTTTGAATTTTTTTCACTTTAGCTGGGTTTTGCCATGCAGTGTTACACACGCATGCATGCACATATGTACATCTAACAAAATGTATTACTGTAGCTTTGAGTGACAGAAAAAATACAGAATGATTAGCAACAATGAAAAAAATGGGGAAGAGGGCCAACACGTCAAGAAAATTTGTAAATTGTCTAGTGCTGGTTTGCAGTATGTTCAGAACATACTTTCATATGTCTTTGTCAATAAGGAAGAGAAAGGTAGACAAATTAAGAAGTTTAATGTGATTCCTTAACTGAATAAGAAATCAATAATATATATATTGACATCACATTGTCATATGTGATTTTGTATGTGTGTGAGAGAGCAAGAGAGTGAGAGAGAGAGAAAACTAACCGATTGATGAATTGAAAATGTGATCTGAATATTTACAGAAAAACATACACATATCAGTCATCTAAATATGTGTTTATTTTAATAAAAGAAGAAAGTAAGTAGATGAATTTGGAAAATTATTCAGAGCTTTGTTGAAGGGTGTTTATATATCTTATGAATTGTTTCTGCATGTAAAGGAAGAAAATTGGTTTTGAGTTTTGAAATATTCTATCGGTGCTTTGCAGAAAAAATTACCAAAATCACCACCTAAAACAAGTCCAAGAAAAACAGTTCCCAAGCATGGAGAACAAGTAAGCTGCCATGTAATTAAAAAATAAGTTTGTAGTGATTGTGAATATGGCTAGATTTAGAACTAATTGCAGATTAATTGATGCAGTCTAATGTTGGCTTTAGCCATGTTAATTCTTGTACACTTTGTTGCTACTTTTCATTAGGCAAGAGTTAAGGCCATAGACTGTTCAATAAAATTTGTAGTGTTTTATTTAAGTATGATTGAATAGCTACTTTTTAAAATGTTGTTCACGAGAGAAGTGTGAATGTTTAATTTATTTTATAATCTACTAGAATAGATGTAATAAGTGGAAAATCTATTATACTAACAAGGGCATAATGAAATTTTAAATTGTCTAACAGCAAATTTTTATTATGGATTCTGGTATATAATATCAAATAATTTATATATTTTTTATCTTAATAGCTTAATTTTCATACTAATCGGATATTTGTGGTAAAATATTTTCTTATTTTATACAGTTTGCAGTTTAAGTCACTTATCAAAATAAAGTGAAAACAGTGTATTAGTAACATTATTATTAGGAAATTGAGTAATCATTTTATATCACTAAAGACATAGAGGTGCATTAAAACAACTTGAAAAACTATTTAAAGTGCCTCCCATTACTTTCAAGAAATAAATGTCTTGCCACTTACTGATTGACAAACAGTTGAGCAAAGTTCTTTGTTATTATTAGTTACTCTGGCAAAAAATAGAGCAATGGTCTTTGTTATCTGTATTTACTGACTGACATATAAAAAGGTCTTTGTTCATCCCTTTCCATGATGATGGATGCATTGTTTAAAGAGTTCGCAGGTTTTGGAGACACATATATATAGCCAGGTTTAGAACACGAGTTCACATGCACCATGATGAGAACACACATGTCACTCTATGGGCATAACATATTCTGTTGATTTCCCCCACCTCACTGGTACCTTCCCCCCTCTAGACATATGAGTAGTCAATGGACTTGACCTAATTCCCCCACTGCGTTTAGCTTGGGTGGGCACGGCATATTACACAATGAGTAACTTGAAGGTCACAACAACCAGTACACTTAAACTACTATTGTTCATAAAGAGAAACGAAAATAAAAAAACAAAACAAGGGAGCATAATTTGCAACAAGTGTCCACTCATTATAGCTACAAAAAATAGTGCAAAGGTCTTTGTTATCTGAATTTATTGACAGACAGATAATAGCACAAAGGTCTTTGTTATCTTTATTTACTGATTGATAAATAATAGCACAAAGGTATTTGTTATCTGTATTTACTGACTTAAAATAATAGCACAATGGTCTTTGTTATCTGTATTTACTGACTGACAAATAATAAATGTCTTTGTTATTATTTATTTACTGATAAACATTAGAGCAAAGGTCTTTGTTGTATGTATTTACTGACTGACAGATAATAGAGCAGTGGTCTTTGTTATTATATAGTTACACTGACAAATAGTAAAGCAAAGGTCTTTGTATTTACTGACTGACAAATAATATCGCAAAGGTTTTTGTATTTACTATTTGACAAATAATAGATCAAAGATCTTTGTTATCTGTTATTTGTTATATAACTGACAAATAATAGAGCAAAGGTCTTTGTTTTCCTTGTTTACTGACTGAAAGTAGAGCATAGGTCTTTGTTGTCTGTATTTACTGACTGATAAACAATAGAGCAAAGATCTTTGTTATCTATATTTAATGACTGACAAATAATAGCACAAAGCCCTTTGTTATTATGTATTTACTAAATGACAACGTATATAGCAAAGGTCTCTGTATCTGTATTTACTGACTGATAAACGGTAGAGCAAAGGTCTTTGTTATCTATATTTACTGACTGACAGATAATAGAGATGGGGGAGTGTCTTTGTTATTATGTAGTTATTCTGATAAACATTAGAGGAAATGTCTTTGTATTTACTGACAGACAGATAATAACACACATGTCTTTGTTATCTGTATTCATTGATAAATAATAGTGCAAAGGTCATAAAGCAGAGTTGTTTGTTATTGAGTATAAGATGGAGCTCTTCAAAAATTAATTTTTTCACATTCTTTAAATCTCTAATTTTTCACACTAAACTCCGCATAGAGGAATCACAATGTTGTGGGTAGGTGGATTTAAAATTGAGATCAAGATGACCTTTACTGCACCATATTATTATATCCAAGCATGGAATTCTGAGGTCAGGAAGTTGTAAAATCAAGTTTAATTTTAGGAACAGAATTTACATTCATAAGTAAATGCTCTTGTAATGGAGTCACATTATTATTCTTAGTAAAATGACATATACGTGAAGATAATAAGTGCTTTAATTTTCTTTTTTAAATGCAACCGGATACATCATGACTTTAAGATTTTTTAATTGAATAATTTAAAAGTCTTATTAACTAATATTAGTTTTGGTCTAGTTAAATTAAATATCTTAAAATACATATTGTATGTTGTGCAGATTGCATGATACTTGTTGTAACTGTATTTGTAAATTAATGTTTATGTCCATCCAGAAAACATTAATTTTAGACTAGTCTCTCAATGCCAGTGCTTTATATCCTATAAAACAGTAATTTTAGACTAGTCTCTCAATGCCAGATTGAAATCAACCTCTCAATATAAAGTCTGACAGTTACATTTGTCTTCAAAAATTAAATTTTAGTCCTTGACATAAAAAATTGGTCTCATATCCTTGTTTAATTGCATTTTATATACAATTTATTGTGCACAGTGATTTATAAAACTATATAAATATTGCTTTGCTGTCCTAGAAACAAAACAAAAACAATTATCTAAAAAAAAAAAACCTGACTGAAAAAACCAGCAGCATCCTCCAATAGCTAAAGTCTAAGACCATAATCAATTAAGTAATTTCTATGCATAGCATCATTGCAAGAAAACATTAGTTTCAGTTTTTAGTACTTGCAAAATGATGAAAATAAATAAATTTTAAAACAAAAATTCTCAACAGTCTGCATCATTTGTTCCTACACTTGTTATAAATTTTGTTAATTGTTCAAATAAAAAATGAAGTAAATTTTGTCAGGTCAGATAATTTAACTTTTAGAAGTCTGTATCTGTATTTCACTTAGGTGTCATTAGAATGTAAGGAACTATGTTACAGTGAATGGAAGTATGCAGGAAAAGCAACACATACATATTGAAATGTACAATGATTAGAAGTTTGTTAGTAATAGTTTCCTTTGTGAGGATGCTTGTTATGATCTGTTCTATGTTCATTTACTTGCATGCTTTATAAATCATCATTCAATTTGCTTATTTATTACTTAATTACTAGTATAAATATGTCTGCAGATGTCACTTATAATTGTGACGATAGCATTCATTAAAAAAACTAACCTTAGTAGTAATGTCATCATTGCTTGCATGCATGAGTTCATTTTACCTGCCACACACAGGGTAGCTTTGGTCATATAATCTTGGACAAAGACAGGTTAGCTACAGAAGGAAACGGAGAGAACTCAGAAGATGGAGATGATGAAGATGAAAAATCAGAAGATGAGGAAAAAGAAATTAAGCAGAAAGATTTGAAGACAGAAAATAAGGTAGATGGCAGTAAAAGTTCTCTAGATTCTGAAGTGGAGGAAGTGACTGCAGGGAAAGTTGATTCAGAGAACGAAGAGAAGTTTGTTGTTAATGGCACAAAAGACAATGGAAATGAAGTGTCAGAAGACAGTGGACATGAAAACTCTGAAATGGAAGAGGAGGAAGATCATGATGTAAGATTGGTGTGGCTTTTTAAATGTGGAGTCAAGGCCCATTTAAATAATATACAGTCCTTTGTTGTTTTGTGTGCATGCACTTTTAAAAATGTGTGTATTTTATTTATTTTTTATTCATTGTTTTAAATGCCCACATGTGCTTGCTTGCTTTCTAACCAGCTTTAAGAATTTTAATTTATTTAAAATCTAAACATTATCAGGTAAGTTGGGTTTTGTTGTGACTTTTATTAATTGTTAGATCTGTAGTTCCCAAGATAGTTTTACATATGCTTGGTTTAAATTATTCTTTGATTTCTATTCAGATAATAGTTAGTTGCAAGAATGTTTTTATTTGATTTGCTTGTGGGTTTCCATAGCACTTTGTTTCATCATCACATGGCATGCTTTTGAGTATAATGCAGCTATCACCTTTCTTTTGCTCATTTAAAACATTTTCAAAAGAAATTAGTGCTCTCAGTTACCCTCAGACTTTACATTTTATCAATAAGTATATAATGTCATATTTACTACATTTACAGTTCTGTTTCAGTCAATAGATTAAGATATATCAATAAAGTGTACTAAACAAAATAAATAAAATTTTACTAAACACTCAAGGTAACTATCATAAGTCTGCGGATGCTATCTCAATCTCTTGAACAGTGATAGCTATCGTGCTCTCACAGATAGTTGTCTCGTTCCCTTTGACAGCTATATTGAGCACTGCATTGTTTCCTTTGACAGCTATCCTGTTCCCATTGATGACTATTCCCATTGATAGCTAAATTGTTCCTTTTGAGCACTGTCTTGTTCTCTTTAACAACTGTATTATTCCTTTTGAGTGCTGTCTTGTTCTCTTTGAAAACTATATTGTTCCTTTTGAGTGCTGCCTTGTTCTCTTTGACAACTTTATTGCTGTTTTTGGACACTGTCTTGTTCCCTTTGACAACTATATTGCTCTTTTTGAACACTGTCTTGTTCCCTTTGACAACTATATTGTTCCTTTTGAGCACTGTCTTGTTTCCTTTGACAACTATATTGTTCCTTTTGAGTGCTGTCTTGCTCCCTTTGGCAGCTATCCTGTTCCCATTGATGACTATTCCCAATGACATTTGTATTGTTCTTTTTGACGGCTGTCATGTCCATTTGACAGCTATATTGTTCCTTATTACAGTTATCTGAGTTTACTTTAACAGCTCTCCTGTTACTATTGATAATTGTCCTGTATCTTTTGACAACTGTCTTGTTTTCTTTGATAGTTTTCTTTCTTCTAATGATAGCTATCGTTTTCTTGTTGGCGGATATGTTTATTTTAAAAGATGTACTGTTTTATTATGAGAGCTATCCTTTTCCTTGTCCTCATTAACACCTGTTTGTGTCCATTGATATATTTTATATTATATATATATTCTGTTTCTAATCTATTAATATTTTCCAGAATTTATCTTTTCACATTATAGTATTTTTGAGGGCTGCAACCAGCACATCTGCAAATTTGTTTTATTCCATAAAAATGCAATTGTCTTTACCTAAAGATTTTAAAAAAATTAATTATTTACCTTTTTTTTAAAACTGTTAATGCATTCAAAAGAAAAAATAATTATGAAAGTAATTGTGTTGATGTGATTGTTTTCTTAATATTAACATCATTAAAAGTCTAAGTTCTAAATTTGGTGGTATGATGATATTGAAAATGTTTGCTGCCACTTGCTGCTACTTGCTGGTTTCTAAAAGAATTCCTTTATATCTTAACCAAACCGTACATTTCAAAAGTCTGCTACTTTTTTGTTGGCAAGGAACTAGATTATATTTCTGCTTTCCTGCCTCCTAGTAACCTATAATAACTAGCAGCACCTGTAATGATGTCCTGTAGTCACACTTATAATGCATTGTGTTCACTAATTTCAGTTAAGTGAGTTTGCTATTTTAAGTAATATTATTAACATGTTACACATCCCTGCCACAACATGAAAACATATTTCATTCCATCGTTGTATTTTTAAATGTTAATGTATTAGATCTTATTGTGAAAAAATTTTCTTATGGTTTCTATATAACATTTTATAGTTAAAAAACCCAAACAAATCACTTGAATTTGTTGAATCTTTTCCCGTTAAATATGTTGATCTTTACTAATATAACATTTTAGAGTGATTTTTTTTTAAAGCTTACTTTACTTTTTAAATACACATATATTCTTTAGATCAAGTTATCCCAGTACCTTACTTATAAATGATATAAATAAAATAATTTTTATTTTAAAAATTGTATTCATCAACAATTTAAAAAAATTTGATTAATTTAATTTAAGAGCATATTGCTATTTCATAATAAATAGACCAATATTTAAAAGTGATTATTGGTATTAAATGCAAGGCATATACTTTTTAATTTTAAGTTCAAAATAATGAATTTTATTCAAGATAAAAATATTATCTTATGAAAGTTGTGCAAAGAAAAGTGAAGAGCAGTAGATTTTCACCTGTAACAAAATGCAACAGAATACTTGTACACATTTATGCCTCTGGGTTGATTGTCACTGTCTAACATTGTGTAGTTTTAAAGTAATCTTCACACTTGCATGGAACATATTACAAAATGAAATTTCTTTCTGCAGAAAAAGAAACCTGTCCCCACTCCGAGGCAGAAACAAGAGGAGAAGACAGAAAAAAACTTGGAGAAATTTAGAGAAATAGAGGAAGATGAAAATAAAAATGAGAAAGACAAGAAAAATAAGGGTGAATAATACATTATGATTGATTTTGGTTTGGTTTGGTGATTGAGGTGTGTGTGTGGGAGGGATTATGAGTGTAGAATTAGCCCAAAGTTGTGTTTACAATTTGTTATTAACTAGGGTATAAAATAATATGCAATAAGATCACGTGATTGCCATTTATGTCAATACCATTTGTGCTTGCTTTAATTGACATTATGAGCTTTATTTTTTTTAGATTAGATTCACATTTTTATTTTTTTTCATCTTTTTAAATATTGTTAATTTTAATTCTTAGCAGTCCACATAATTTTTTAGTTTTTCTTTTAATATATCTTTTGAAATATGTGTTTTAAAATGTTTGATTTATCTATTTCATAACAGATTATATACATTCATTTCATTATGTGAATATTCTTCATCAATGGTGTTATAATGCAAAATTTAAAAAATATTTTACTGAAATAATTATTTAATTTATTTAATTTTATTTTAAATAATATGCTGTGTCTGGAGGTTTATGGGACATTGAGTAAATTATAAACAAAAATCTTGATAGACAGTAAAGCCTTTGAATAATTAATTTTTTATATTTTCAGTGAACTTAGTGCTCTAAATGAAATCAATTTGTTATGAAGAAATAGTTCAAATGAATTATAAATATAACATGATTATAGCTAACATTTTAATAGATATCAATGATGATGATGATGAATGTGGTGGGGAAGAGGAAGAAAGAAAGAAAGAAAGAGACAAAAAAGAAAGATCGGCTCAAAGAACTAGACAAAGATGCAGAAGAAAAGAATAAGAAAAAGTGGGAATGATGAAAGAAATATTGATTTCAATAATTTTTTAAATTGAATTTATATGTAATGCTCTAGCAGTTTGTTATTTTGTTTCTTCTAATTATATTTTAACAAATAGTTGTCTCATAATTATGACAAGGTACATGCCTAGAAATTTGTTATAAAATGTATAATCATGTGTGTTTGTGTTAAAAACAAGCTATAAATTCAGTTATCCACTTGACTCCCATTTTTCTGGTGTAATTAAGAAAGAAGTATAGATAATCCTGTAGCACTTAAAATGCAGCTCTCTGCAGAAAATTATACTAAAGACTGTTAAGTGAGACGCACAGCATTATTTAAGGTATACAAAAAAAAGTAAAAATAACCCAAACTTTATTTGAAAGTATATAACATTATGATATTTAACATGTCCCATTAATCTTAAATAAAAATGCCATACATCTTGATTACAATGTCACATTGCATTCAGTTAATCAAAACAGTTTACTGTCACAATGTTTGTGGATAAAACTGTTTGCAGACATGGTGATGCTTTCTGTTTGTGTCATCCTCTAGATTTTGAATTTGAAAAGCATTCTTTGTTTTTTAGGTTAGGTATATTTATATAATCTCTGATTTAATTATATTAAAACATTATCTCTTGTTATAGTTTCCTTTCGGTTGAGTTTAATCTTTGCATGAAATAATATTTGTTTTTCTGGTCTAGAAAATTGTTGTTTTATAATTTACTGCATATTATTATAATTATTTATTTTGTATATTAGCATTTTCATATATGTATTCTTACTTCAGGACACTTGCACATGATTTTAATAAAAACAAGAAAGTAAAGAGGTCATTTATCCCTGGAACAAATTGCTAAAATTCCCATGTGCCACTAGCAAAATAGTCTGATAGAAATATTGCAGAAATACTGACTGTAAATTTAGCAAAATGGTTCTGAATATATGGATTGCAAATGCAAGCCTTACTGCCAGAAATACTGCCTGTACCAGTTTTTCCCTTTGTGAAAGGTGTATGGAATATATATAATTAAAAGCCATTAGTTTGATTCTTGATTGTAAATAAATGTAAATAAAATTTTTAATGGTTAGTTAGCAGATGATAACTTGGTACTTATTTTTTGCCTGGAAGTATTATATGGGTTGCATAAAGCATTTTTGTTGATATTTTTTCTAAATTAAAAGTTTGTAATAGTTTTAAAGCCTTAAGATATTTTTTTTTTGCTCTTAGTACTCGCACTAGGTTTGCAGTCAAACCTGCATATGCATATGTGAAACATGTTTGACTGTTGGAATCAGCTTTTAGAATTACATTTTAATTTATATAAGATAGATTAATCAAGATACAGTAATCTTAAAATGGATTAATATACTATAACTACCAGAAATAAACATTAGTAATTTTTCTTACTTAAATACTTTAACTGTCTGTTAATATGCTAAATGGAAATATGTATCATTTGTGCTGAAGTAAAAACGTCATTAAACTTTTTAGTTAGAATAGACTGCTTAATTACTCAGTTTCTTTGCTTAGGCTAGTTGATAATCAACCCCCTCTTTAAACATAAATTAAAAAAAATATGACTACAATTTTGCTTGTCATTAATTAATTAAAATGATTGAATAATTATTTTTTTTAAAGTGTTTAACAACTTTATTTCTTCTTCAGTTTCAAACTTTTAAATATTTTGTCAAACTCTTTTTCTTAGGGCTGTAAGCATTTGTACATATAAAAGTTCAATTTACTCTTCAGTAGAAAGGAACATGTAAAGCCAAAATGATATTCAGTAGATTTGACCTTATTGTCTCTCATCTCTTTGAGTAGAACTATTAATCATTCCTCCTGTGAAGCTTCATGGTATAAACTTGGCACTGAAGAGGCTTGTTTGATTCATTAATAATTTAATTAGCTAATGGAGATTTTTTCTCCCTGTAATATATTAAATTAGAGAATGATCTTTTGATGTTTTGCAAAATTGTTGCAATTTAAATAATTGTGGCCAGCTACATATAACAGTCTTGCCTACCAGGTTGTTCATACGATTTATCTCCCATCTGTAGATGGTAACTGCATTTTTAAAAATGACTGTAATGTCTTTTAAAAAGTGCTGCGTACAACAGGTTTTGTATGTGGTTGCTTCACGTTACTTATGTCATGCTTTATATAATATGGCCTTTGTCCAATATTTCTATATTGAAGTTAGATATTAGCAACAAACCAACATTTCGGACAATTTTCAGTGAGTTCTTTGGATTAGATAATGATAGTTGAAAATTTAAACAAATGCATTTAAAAAAAATATTTATTTTTGTTTTTATAAACAGAAATGTACAAGAAGGATACAGAGGGGAAAAAGAAAGCTAAAAAGAACGAAGAAAAAGAGGAGGAGGAGGTAGAAGATGAAGATACAGAGAAAGTAATTTCTTTGGTCTTTTTCATTGTTGTCAGAATTTGGAGATTTTACAATTCATTTTTCTCAGAACTTAAGCCTTTATATTTCTCAAAATAAATTGTGATAGACAGTAGTTGTTAAAAGAAAGGGTGAATCAAGCTAAGTTTGCTTGTGTCTTCAAAAGATGTCTATCTGCTGTAAAAGTTTATAAAATTAATTTATATTCATTTTTTTGCTTTTGAACAATCTTATTTATTATTTCTGTGTGTACACAGTGCATCTTCATGCACACATCTCTTAAAATAATAGTTTTTATCACCTGTAATTTTTAAAATGACTGTTATAGTTTTAACAAGTGGCTTTTACATTTTATAAATGGCTTTTCAATGACTTAATTGAAAATAAAATATAATTATAATACATCTATAACTGGTCATTAAAACTTGTAATTTTAGTTTATTGTAAATCTCTGATTTTAAACAATTATAATTATCATTGGTTTTGCTGTAGGGCCTTTGTTTGATTTTGAAAACAACAGAAACAACAGAAACAAACAACAAAATGAGTTTTATTTTAAAAAAATTTTTTTTGTGTTTTGTTCCTGCAAAGAGCAGTATACAAAAAGATTTCTGTTTAAAAATGTTCTGTTATAGCAATCTTTTTTTAATCTTTGCTTTACAGGACAAAAAAAAGACAAAAGAAAAAGACAGAAAGAAACAGAAGGAAAAGGATAATTCTGCTGAGGATGAAGTAGTTGCTAAAAAGAAAAAAGATAAGAAAAAGGGAAAAGGAAAAGAAAAGGGTGAAAACGAAAATAAAAGCAAGAATGCTTCTGCTGAGACTGAAGAAGATGATAAAAAGAAAAAAGATAAAAGAAAAGGAAAGGATGAAGATAAGGACAAGATTGTTTCTGCTGATGAAATAGATGACAAAAAGAAAAGTGAGAAGAAAAAGGGAAAAGGAAAAGATGAGAATGATGATAAAATTGAAAAAGACAAAGACATCAAAAATAAGACAGAAGTAATTCCAGAACAAAAGAAAAAGGTATGGTATTTCAGAGAACTGGTATCCCAATTTTATTTCAAAGAAAAAGTATAGTATTTCAGATAATTGGCAGTTTTATTTCTAAGAAAAAATATGGTATTTCAGAGAACTGGTATCAGTTTTATTTCAGAGGGAAAAAAGTATGGCATTTCATAGAACTGGTATCCCATTCTAAAACGATGGATATAGTGGGCAACATAGAATAACAGTATCAAACCAATAAATCTATACATCACCTATTATTTTAAATACTTTTAATTATAACTTGCAAAATACATGTATTTACTTTTAATCCAAAACTGAATACAAACAACAGTAAACACTCTGACAACAGGAAACAGTGTGTAGTAAAAATAGTCCTGCTCTGTACAGTGAACTTGAATGCATTGTATAATACTGTGCAACGTTAACTACGCTTACTTATTTTCTCTCTCATTCAGATGTTAATCAAGTAGCAGACGTCAAGTTACGAACTTACAATAGTGATTAAATAAAGATATTTTAATGCATTATAACTACTAAGATCATGACATAAATAAAAAAAATTGATATCAAGATTTCTTAGAAAATAGTTTAATGACCATTTTGCCAAAAGACCCTGGTGTGATGTGTTTATGAGAAAATTCTATAATAATCATGATGCTAAGTTAAAGATGGTATACTTCAAGAAAACTGTATGATGATGCAAAAAGATGATTTTATATTCCTGAGTAAACAGTTAATAATCAGTTTGCAAAGAAAAAAAAGAGATTTCAAGAAAGAAATATAATAATCGGTTTGTAAGAAAAAATGTGATAATAAATTTCTGAGAAAAGAGTATAATGATTTTGATGCAGAGTGAAAAATAAGATGATCAAATTGCAAAACTATATTGTATATAAAAAGGCAGATTATTATAATGTATAGAAAAGTTTACATTATCATATTGCAAAGAATGCGTTTTGAAGGTTTGACAGTCATAATGCAAAGACATCTAATACTGGATCATAACTGGACAGAAAAACTCCAAAATCTCAAACCTTTTCGATATATTTTAATATTTTATTTTCTGTCTTATCTCTATCTTATTGCTTATGATGTAGAGTTTTACAAGATCTAAAACACTGCTAAATTAAATTTAAATTTTTGACTTGAAAAGTAATAAAATCGTCATTAATGTCGTGTTTACTCGTGCATTCATCCTTTCAAAACAAAGCAACAACACAACAAACCAAAAACAGTTAAAAAAAAAAAAAAATAATAGTTTCTTTTGTTAGGATGTAGAAAATCAATTTGAAAAAAATGTTTGTCCGTTTTGAATCTGTTTTAAAATAGTAACTATTTTACTCTTTTAAAGCAGAGAAAGACTAAGTTTTTGAATTGCCTCTAATAGCAAATTATAATACTAATATTATTTTCTCTTGCAAAAACTATGCCAGAATTTTATGTATTTTGTTGTACAAACAGGGTGTGTATAGATTTTCAATAACTGATATTCATTAGTGAGGTTTTTGTTGTGGAAGTCTATTTCAGAACAGAAGCATGACTTGACTTTCTGTATTTTCTGTTGACTTGTTTTTATTTTATTTATTTTACAGTCTCGATTTTGCACAGTCTTATGACAAGTTTTAACTGGAGCTTTATTTGAAGTCGACAGTCAGCTGTTATCAGCATTTGCCAAATGTTTCTGGTATGACATCGAAAACAGCCATCTTGAATTTGCAAAGAATATTCTTGTCACTGCATCAGAACCTTTAGCATAAGTCTTCTCTTGTGCTGTGGCACTCCTTATGCTAAGATATAGTGAAATTTGTTGTAATTTCTGTTTGTCTTAGTTTTACAAAGTTCTGACATGGCATAGATAATGTTGTGAGAGACTAATACTGTTTGCATCAACCGGTAATAAGTATAAAATAAAATAAATATATGAAGTATTATTGTAAATAGTTGATTTTACTTTATTCACAATCATGCATATATTACAAAGTCTTCATCTTGTTTAATTCTTATTGTTAAGTTTTTTTGATTAGCAGATTTGTGTATCTTGTCATTTAGTGACTATTTTTAACATAGATATTATTTCATTATTTTCAATGTTAACATTGTTTTTAATATTCCTACTAATTGTAGTGTTTTGTTATATTGAATTTACAAATTATTAATACAGATAACCTATATAGGTGAAAACATTACACATTTTTACTATTTGACATACTTGGAAAATTGATGATTCTAATTAAAATTATAACTGTTAGTCATAATCATCTTTGGAATTCCATACATAGATTATCATCACTATCGTTACGAGCCATCTCTGTGATATATGACATTTTCATCTTTTTGTTACAAAAAAAAGATAAGTAATTATTCTTTAAGGTCTGTTTTCAGTTTGCACTCTTTCACAATATTTATTTTATCTTGCAATTCATGAAGCAATTACTCTTTTAAGTTGATGGACTTTGTGCTAATGCTAAAAAAAGAAAATAAATAAAAGAACGGTTCAGTTTCCAAGAGTACCAGACACTGCACTGAAAGAACAAGTGAAGAGGAACCCTGTTTAATAATTTGCTATTTACATATATATATGTAATTTATATATAATTTATATATATATATATATATATATATAAACATGGAAGCAAATTTGACCTATCAAAATTTGTAAAAGTATTGTTTGGCATTGAGAGTCGAACGAAAAAAAAAATAAAACTCTTGTTGCTGAACATGCTTGGTTTTCACAGTAGCAACCAGTGAAAAAAACTTTGCTGAAGTGCTCAAGACTGAAGATGGGCAGAATTTGTGTTGGGTTTCTCATGCAGCTAGTACTAGCACCTGCTTAGGTGAGGTTTGACTTTTGTATTCAAATGTCATACATTCAGTATAAGACAGTGTTTGTATAGTCCTTAGTGTGTCATTGTCAACCTCATCTATTGACATGACTAGTGGGAATGTGAAATTTCATAATATAAAATAAATCTTGCAGAAACACATTCTTTGTTTTGCTTATACATGTATTTGAAATATTCATTGGATTGTGACTTTGAAATTTGATATACTCGATCATAACACCTAACATTGTTGATATGGTTTATTTCCATGCTTGATGACCTAGATTCCTCTTCACTTGGTCTGACATTCTAATAAAATAATGTGTAAATGTTTAACACAATAAAACATCATGTTATTGTGTTATGTGGGTGGATCTCTGACTCATTGTCAACTGTATCATTATTTCTTTCAAAATGTAATGACTTGCTCTGATAGCAACTGTTTTTTGTCTCATTAATGATGATAATCTTTAAGACAAATTGTCCACAGAGATTTTGTTGTGACATTGTATTTCTGATTTTTGTTTTTAAAATTTTCATATTATATATTAAATCTTTGTTAATTTTTTTTTTAAATGTGCCCCTTTGACTTGAGATTTCCTTCACCTGCCCTTTAAGTATCATTATAGGTATATTTAATTCGATTTGCCTTTAATGCCTTCATACCTTTGAACACTCTGGTTAAAAGTCTGTCTTATATACTGTTTGTTTAAAATGTATACTGTTTAAAATTCATTAATTATAATGTTACTCATTGGTACCGTCCATTTCCCAGATTATATCATTGCTAGTTAGATATTATTTTGGTTCATCTGATTTGATTATTGTTTCTGTCTGCATTGCATTATTGTGTTCATATATACTCTGTAGACTTAATTATCTGTGATAACTTAAATTCCCATCATTTTTGAGTGTTTTAAATCCTAAACTAAATCTCACAATATATAAGGGCAGCTTTGAACATTTGATTCATGAAAGGAAGTGCTTTTTTCTGTTTGTCAATATAATTGCTTGTGATGCATCATTAATAACTTATAATGAATTTTGGTGCATGTTTTCTAGAAAGAGCTGTGTTTGTGTGTAATTTTTAGAATAGACCTTTTTGGATTATAAATATTTTCTGCACTTATAATTTCTCCTAATTATTCTAGATCTATAGACAGAGAAGTGATTTGTTTTAGAGAATTATTGGACAGTTATTTTAAAATTTTGTTAATGGATGTTGAGCATTTAAGTAAATAGGGGGCAGTGAAGCCAGTAAGCTGCAAGGGTATTCCCCTGTAAATCCCCATTTGTTTATTATAATAATAATTTAAAAGTTTAATTGGTTAATGTCCACTTCCACTGTTCACTTATTTGATACAAGGAGTTTTAAAATTCACAAATTCAAGGTAGTTCACAATACAGGTCATGATGTTCAGTCTATCTTTATATATATATGTATATATATATATATATTGCCTTTGAAGTGTTTCACTAGGTAGATAGTGGTTTGTTCCTGGGGTTTTGTCAAATGCATTATACTCAACAAATAGTATTTAGGTATCTGTCATGGCCAGTAGCACCAACAATGGCATTTATATGGGTGTATTGATGCACTTATTATAAGTGGAGCTAAATTGAAAGCTTTTACATCAGATTTGTGTAAAGTGAGCTATATTGATATTAAGATTTGTGTATGATGCATTACATTCTTAAAAGTGAACACAACATATATTGAAGCTAAGTGTTGCTAGAACATTCTCTGAGGGACACCATTCAGTTTGAAAAAAGGAAGAGAGTGAACCTATTGTTGGCAGTTTTTTTTTAATGAGAAAATTTTAAAACCTGCTACTCAAGTTCAGCATCTTTACCTGTAATTATTCTTATCACTGTTATCTTGTACCTTGCAGCAATAGAGTACATGTAATTGTTAAAAGAAAATATTTATAGAAAAAATGTCTGTTTCATCTTGTTGTTGATGTGTATGTATTCCAAACAAGTCTGATCAAATAATTCAAGTTTTTTTCTTTCTCTCCGGTACACTTCAGTAATGAATTTGTAATGTAAATTAGTATAATTGGCTCTCTCTTTTCTACCTGTAAATATATTTGGTGATAGAATTTATCTATATTTCTGATTGTGAATGTGCATGTGTGTGTGTGTGTGTGTGTGTGTGTGTGTGTGAGAGAGAGAGAGAGAGAGAGAGAGAGAGAGAGAGAGAGAGAGAGAGAGTGCTGTATTCTAGAAAAGAGAAGTATTTATTCTTGGTCTCACATTTATGATTTGTTTGAATAACACTGTAAAATGTTGACATCTTGTAAATACATATTTAGAAACATATTATTATTATTTAGAAAACTTTGTTTTGTATATGTATATGTATATGTGCACTTCTCATTTTGTTCAAGAAAGCACACAATTGTAGAATCGAAGAGATTCTCCTTTATTGTCCTTTTACAAACTGGAAGAGTTGTAATAAAACAAAGATCTGCTTAATTAAGGTAATCAGAGTAATCATATACTCAAAATATTTTCTTAATGGAGAATTTACTTAGTGATACATATGTATTCTGTAATTTATTTGTAGAATTGCTCTAACCAGATCCTCACTTTTGATTATATCAGAATAATGTGGTTTCCCCTATTCTCTCCTTAAAAGTGAATATGACTTGTACAAAAGTTTTAGTGTTTCACTGGAGGTGAAGAATTTATTATTGTTTTATATATATAACTTCATTATTTGATATAGTAACATTTATTCTTCATTTGGGTGCATTTTTTTAACTTTGAAACATTTATGAAGAGATTAGTTTATAAAAGGGTAATTTATTGTTTTTCATTTAATAAATATTTAACATTTATTTACAAGAAAGTGGATTTAGAGTCCGTTTTTTTCGTACATAATGTATTGATAATTGTTATTATATATTTTGACATGGTTTAATGTATTATTACTACACTATTTGACCTACACAGAAACCATTTCATATTGAAGCCAGTCTTTTTTAAAATAATGGCATTTGATATTTAATTTTTAAAAAAAACACGTCCTTAATAAAATTAAAATGGGATTGGTGATTATTTTTTGTTGTTGTGAATATGCTTGTTCTTATAAATAATGTAGAAAGTAATCATATTTACTAGTAATTACTTTTGTTAGTTTACAGAAACTGAATTTGGAAGTAAATAATTCTGGCAGATATGATATTTGGTGAAATCTCATGAAAAATGACAAAGCATATTTTATTTATTTTTTAAAATTGAGCAAACATTAAACCTTTTTTCTCCCATTAATAATAAATTTTATTACATATTTGTTTTTACAAACCAACTAGTAGAAATAAATATTTGTTAGTATCTTCCTTAAAATATTCAATCAGTAAACTGGGACAATGACTTTGATGTAAAACTCATGTGCTTTTATTGATTAGCATCCCAGCTGTGAACTCTTTCTATTCTAAATGCAGGTCTAATGTATGACACAATTAAGACAGGTCTAATGTATGACACAATTAAGAGTCAGATTTTGTTAAAGAGTTCTAACAATATGCACCAAGTGTTTAATAAATGATCTTCTGTTGTTGTTTTTTTATTTCTGTATGACTAATAATAAAAATTTGTTTCAATTTTAGTTCAAATATTATTCCAGTAATGTTAGCATAAAGAACAGTTGATGTCCTTCATTTTGTAAGAAATTCTTAACTACAAAAATGGAAGAAATTACAACTCTGAAAAGGACCTAAAGAATTAATGAAATTGGAAGGAATTGATACCTTCCCCAAATGACAGAAATTGTGAGGTTTAAAAAAAAATCATTTTGAAATGTTCACATTAAAAAATAATCTTAGAATAGTAGTTGTATAAAAATTGTATACAAAGCATGACTCATTAGTTTCAAAAACTTATTTACAAAATTTTATAAAATGCAAATGAGTAGCACCTATTTTATTAATTATGCTACATTTTAAAAACTGTGAAAGAAGAATTATGCAGAATAAAGGTTTAATTTAACAGTATTACGACTGAGTATCATTTTCTTATTTCTTAATGGGATTGCTTTTCACTGAACATATTTATATTATTTTCATTTACCATTCAGTGCTTTTGTGGAGCTTTTGCTTGTGAAAATATTATTATTCATGGCTTATCATTTAATTTGTGTAAGAGCTCTTAATGTCTATCATTCAGATTTCTAAGTCAACAAGTTTTTATTTGAAGCACATGATAGAAGCAGACTAAAATGACCAGTGTATTGATGACGAATGTTCCTATAAAAATTCTTGTTTTTCAGTGAAGCAAAGTGGGCACCAGCCCCACTCAAACAGCCTGGGCTTGTTTCCTGTTCAGAAAGAAAAATTGATTAGATGACTATATGTTTCCTCACTGTTGGTGATGGGTTTATTGTCTTGTCCATTGAATAGGATGATAAAGCAGGATCCTGATTTGAAAAATTCTAGAGTCCACAAACATTAACTGAAAATCTATCCTAAAGCCTGATACTTCACTCTTCTAGACTATATCTCTCCGCTTTCTGAATCTTTAGTCTTTTTCCTAGGCTCTAGCACTCGTCTACAAAAGTAAAAAAAGTTACAAGTAGAAGTGAAACCTAAATTTAGAAAAGACAAAAATTTCTTTTTATTTTCCAGAGTAGAATGCATTTCTAAACTGGTTGGTCCACACACCCATGATTATTTGGCAGAATTTTGTTGATAGAGTGGATTCTTTTAAATGCACTGTTATTCTTTCGAATGTAAAATAAAGAAAATAAAACTAAATCCATATGCAAAGTGATAACATAAACAATTTTTTAAAATTTTAGTGAAACATAAAGTAATCCCTTCTATTTAGTTGCCCTTCTGAAGTTTCAAAGCATTGCAGTTAGAATTATTCTAAGATTTCGGCTACTTTATTTGCTCAAGATTAGTGCTACTTTAATTGTTCAAGATCGGGTGTTCAAGACTTGTGATGTTTTAAATCATAACTGTTCTCATTATGTTTCGCGCCGCATGTCAGATGTAAAAATGTATGCTGTTTCATTCACTGTTATGATGTAGCATAGAAAGGGCAATAACCTGGAAACACACACACACAATCAATAAGTCGGTCAAAGCGCATTCTTAGCAGAACTATAACTCCGAACATCGTCGGGATTAAGTGACAAACATGAAAAAAGGAAGTGTGATCGCCATGGGACACGCGTGCGCGCGCACACACACAAACAAGGGCGAACTGAGAGTAGAGCTTTCTGCCTGTTAATCAGCATGTCTTCTACTTTAAGCTTTAAACCGGTTGCACAGACAACACGGAAGTCAAGATACTAAGCAGATGCTGAGGGAGGAGGGCGGGGTTGGGGAGGGATAGAGAGAAGAAGAGAGATAAGAGGAGGTGGGGCGGGGGAGAATCCGGCCATACGACAGAACACGTAGTCCTAGGATGGCTGCCAGAACAAGACTGAAGGCAAAGAAAAACCATTTAGATAGCTGCCTTCGTTTAGTTTCTGGTGCCTGTATTGTTCGCCTCTACGTGTGTGCAGAAACTCTACGTGTTTCCCTGATTTAATACCAACCGAATGTGGCGTATTAAAGCCTACTGTATGTAAATTTTACATACACACATCAACCGCTTCTGTCAACACTAAATGCATTCAGGGCTTGGTCTGGGTAGGGTGGGGGTGGGAGGAGGGCATAATTCTCTCCCCGGTTGTGTAGTACAGTCAGTCTATTGTATCAGTGGTACTTGTAAGGTCTGTAAGTGTTTATGTTGTGTTTCACTTTATCACCGGCCGCTTGCGCACACGTGTATGTGTGCGTTCGTGCCTGTGTGCAGAATTAGAAACACTTGTGCGTGCGTGGTGCGTGTAGTATATAGGCCGAGATTTGCCAGTGCCGTTATGTATACGGTTTGCTAGACCGGAAATTGGATGGGGCCTTTTATACTTTTGATGAGTGCAGAGTGTTTAAAACAATCGCTCATTACAATTACAATTATTCTGTTACAAGTCATCTGCATCTTTAGAATCAGATACAAAAGCACTGACTAACTTTTTCCCTTCAATCTTGGCAACAACTATTAAGTAAAGAGTTAAATCATTGTTCCTGCCATGCACTCCCTGCTCTCGATTGTCTTGCAATAAAGGACAAGAAACATAAAAAATCAAAACCGGACATCATTGCTAACTGGAATACGGAGGGGACACATGGAAGGGGTTCTTAACCAGACATTTGATTACCATATATAGTCAGTTGCTTTCCATTCAGAATACTCACTAATGCCACATAATGCATCTCTGTGGAATACATAGTCATTAAGTGCACGTGTTGTGAGCACCAACTTTCTTTGTAATTATGAAATTTGAATGTTGGATAGAACTCTCATTTTGAAATGGATCTTTTTATCCATGCGTAAGTGAAGCAGGTACATTGGAAGACATTATTTGTGAGTTTATAATGATAAATTGCTCTTTTTAACTATTTAGAAATATTGATATGTTTGTCCTTTGTTGTCTTTGTAAGACAACTAGTGGAATTCTAACTCATAACACATTGGTCTTTTTAACTATTTAGAAATATTGATATATTTGTCCTTTGTTATCTTTGTATGACAACTAGTGGAATTCTAACTCATAACACATGGAGAATTCTTCAATTGTTGAGTTGGCTAGTATGTCAGTGTTTAATGATTTATGCAATAATATTATTGAAATTGTAGAGACTTATTGATTTTTGGACAGTGATACTGTGGGGAACCGTGCTATAAATTCTCGCTACTGCCACTACATTTAATTATTAGAAATATGAATATGCTAGACTACAAAAGCGAATGTTATATTTTATCTAGCTACGGCTCGGATTATGATCTACCAGCGACGTCATTCAGTAATCCAAATGAGAAGATTAGACATTCCAATGGCGTCATTCAGTACTCCAAACGAGAAGACAAGACACTCCAGTGACGTCATTCAGCACTCCAAATGACAAGACACAGTGACGTCATTCAGTATTCCAAATGATACGACACTCCAGTGACGTCATTCAGTATTCCAAACGATAAGACACTCCAGTGACGTCATTCAGTATTCCAAATGATAAGACACTCCAGTCTGTGGGAGAAGGTCGAGAGGTTTCCTGAGACAAGCCGACAAAGTTCTAATCGCTGCTAACCAAGAATCGAACCGGAAGCACGATGCTGTGGATTTACGTTGAATTGTTGATGTCTCTGTCATTGTCATCTTAGACTGAAAGTTAAGTTATGCGCCCAGGACTATTTATTGTGAATTAAAAGACAATCTGTTCGAACAAACTGTTGGGTAGGGATGCTGTAACTGGGATTATAGAGCGTGTTTCACGTGATTGTAAATATTATTTTTAGTTATTCCTGTTATTATATCATTATCTTTCTCCTTATCTTAATTAATTCTTTGGATGATCATTAATTGATATCAGCTGGGGAGGACTGGTGGTGACCTCATGTTAGATGAATGTGTGTTATTTAATTAAAAGGAGAAGATAATATTTGCAAATCCTAGAGGCAAAGTTAACGAGTCTGCTCGTGATCATGTTAAGTTGAATAATTTCTCTTTAAGTTATTGCAGGTATTAATATAGAGATTGGAAGGGTAGACGAGACCATAGGGCTTTTAGTAGTATTAATGTTAAATATCTAAAGCAAAAGTCTTATTGATTAATACTATAACAGATTCATGTATGAAGCACACGTAAAAATAGTCCGCCTACGAATAAATAGTTCGTTTATTGCTCTTATACTTTCATGCCAGAAATGACTATAAATAAATATTTCTGATGCGAGCTACAGTTTAATTCTGACAGCCCCAAACTAGAACTGATTAAAAATATATTCAAATAAACTGACTTGCCAATTCATTTTTATCTTGACAAAACCACTTGTACTTCTGTTTATTTTCCAACGAATTCAATGCACAATTACCGAAACAAATAATTTTGTATCTTTCAGTATAGTTTTCTTTTTCCTTCCTCTAAAGTACCAAGTGCAAATTGGCAAACGGCCATACGACCCAAAAGTAACAGTTACTGCTCAATTGAGAAGGATGCGACAGTTTTATCCTTCTGTTTCTCTCTCTCTCTCTCTCTCTCTCTCTCTCTCTCTCTCTCACACACACACACACACACACGGTAGAACGTAATTAATCAACATTTATTATTGACACACCCTCTTCTCTCCCTAAAAAAATAAAATAAAATATAAGACAAAGAAATCCTGTAACTGTAGGACATGAATTAATTACTGAACAGGACATAGCATTTACTCTATTTTTTCTTTAGGGGAAGTAATGTGTGCATGCTAACTTTGGAAAATTTTTAAGTGTATTATGTCCTAAACATAATCCCCGTTTATATGATGCAAGTGTTTATTTTAATTAATATAGGGTTGTGCCAAACGCGCGCGTGTGTTTGTGTGTGTGTAAAGTTAAGAAATACTGATTATTCTCTAAGCAGAATTCATTACCCGTGTGCAGTTTAATCGATGTTGGGTTGTGCCATTTAAAATGTGCGTAGGCAGGGCTGTCTGTGTGTTTGCGTGCGTGAGTGAAGTTAAGAAAATGCTGGTACATTATTCTCTAAACAGAATTTGTTACACGTGTGCAGTTTAAATCGATGCTGGGTTTTGCCATGCTGCCTCCCGTCAGGCGTCAACTGAGTGATTATTTGCTTTGAACAAACTTCCTTTCAAACCGTACATCTATGTTTTTACTTCTAATTTGTCTTAAGCAATTTTTTGTGTGCTTGGTTTATTATGGTGGTGTGTCTTAGTGCGTGCACGTGCAGGCGATTGTATGGACTATTTACTGTATGCTATTTTCAGAAAAGTTTTTGATCAGGTTAAGCTTGTAAAAATTGGCCCAGTCGTGAAATTTCGTCAAGTACAGTGAATGTGTTCACTAATTTAATAAGAAATCTGTGGCAACTGTCATAAAGAATGAAAGTAGGTTATACAGACATGTTTGTATTTTAGATTACACACGCCCATGAACGTACATATACACAAAATACTCAGGCGGAATGGAATTAGATGAAGGGACATAACTCTTACAGATTCATACCAGTGCTATGAAAAATAAATACACTTCACAGGGTTTCAGTACAACAAAAGTCAACATTTACTCAGTATGAAAGCTTTATTCAGGTAAATTGAGTTGCCCTTGACAAAGAGAGCAAGGACTCAGAAATAAAGAGTAAATACATTTTTCCCCAGGTATTTTTTGTTATTTTTGTTCTCGTATTATATCGGTAATAATCAGGTACGCTTTAACATTATTCAACAACAAGCACATGCAAACGTTCATATAAAGGTTAACAACAATCACAATGAGTATTTATAAATAAGTACATTTACAGGTTTGGATAAGTATTTTTTTTTCACAGACTATATGAGAAAGACAAGAAACAACCCCAAACAACCGAAACAGATGTTGCCAGCGATTGCAGTGACGGAACTCGTTGGCGCGACACCCACCCATGCTAGCAAATCCACGGGTAACTTGTACCTTTCGTGTCAGGATAGATCAGAAGCTAATGAAACAATAGGAGAGAAATAGGTTTACTGATCTTTGGTAAGCATTCAAATGTCACACATGTACAAAAGTTAAGGGCCCTAAGGTTGCTTTGTGAACTTTGACCTTCCTCTTGTGATAAATAGAAGATTGTGGTTGAACTATTTTGTTGCTGAATTCCTTACTTTGGAATTAAGATAAAAAGCAACTTAAATGGAATGAAAATCCTAGTTGTTAAAAAAACCAAAACAACAAATATATTCAACGTATTCTTTGCATTTGTAAGTGAAAGTTAATAAACACCCTAAAATCTATAATTATGATTTTAATAAAGCTGTAAACGGTTTTCAGTATGAACACATTGTTACTTTGACTATTCTGAATAAAAGAAAGCTAAATCTTTACAAACATCAGTGTCGCACTGACGATATTCGAAACTCGGGGGGTCACTAGTTTCAGGTTGTATCCACGTACTAGCGTTTAAACCCAGACTGCCATGGAAAGCTCACAACATTTATTTTATCGTAGTTCTTACAATATCCTTAGCGTAAGTAACTGTCAGAGTCCTCATTATATTTCCATTCATAAGTCACGTGATGTTTGGCTCTATTTACTCCGCTTAAAAAATCATCGGCGTAGCCTCAGAGCTTTCCACTGACACTTTCCTATGAAATAGAAACGTACATATTTCGTTTGCTTAGTTCATATTTAAGCGAATGAGTGCCAATAAATATCTAGTAGGGACATGCAAGTAGATTTGTTAAATCAGCTTTTGATAAGAACTTGCTTTTACGTTTAATGATTGCAAACGCTTGTGTCAACGTTTTAATGTTTGTACGAGACTGTATCTCTGTTCCGTGACTGTATCTCTGTTCCGTGACTGTAGGGGCCTGCGTGAACGTTCAATGATTGTAAAAGCATACATCTACGTTTTAAATAATTGTAAGAACCTGCGCCTGCATTTAAATGATGTTAAGAGCCTGAATTTAGGTTCGTTTTCTTTTAAGAGCCTGGACATAGGTTCAATGACTGTAAAAGTCTGTACGTAGGTTCAATGACTGTAAGAGTCCCTACGTAGGTTCAATGACTGTAAGAGTCTTTACGTAGGTTCAATGACTGTAAGAGTCTTTACGTAGGTTCAATGACTGTAAGAGTCCGTACGTAGGTTCAATGACTGTAATAGGTTCAATGGTTGTAAGAGCCTGGACGTAGGTTCAATGACTGTAAGGGCCTGGACGTAGGTTCAATGATAAGAGCATGGACGTACTGTTACTTTCAATATCATGTAGATACCAAGCGTCTCAATGTACCATTGCTAACTGTAAGCGTGTTGTATCATTGCGTAACCATGTAGAAATTATTTAAACAAAAGCTGCTATATTTTATTGAAATATATGGATTGGACTGAAATAAATTTAATGCAATGTATACGGTAATTGGAGGTGTTAGCATAATCCACCACCCCCCCCCCCCCGCGACTCCCAAAATATTTCCGATGTAGATTTTTAAAAAAAATCTTAAACCTATATGGGCTTATAATTTTCAAAGACAACAGCATTTTCCCATACTCCAAGAAAAAAATTCAGAACGGACTGTTAAGAACAGAAACGAAACAGTCGTGCACCTGAGTGCTCGGCCTTTAAAAGGGGTCCGACGCTTGTTTGCAGACATGATATGCATGTTTCAAAGGGCCATAACCAGCGCATTAATTGAAATAAAAATTTATGGACACGCATTTGAAAACGTGAGTTATGCCTGGAAGAGAGCTCTTTGGTATTATGTAGATTTATGAGCACACAAAGCACTGAAATGTTCCTAGAATCACAGCGGCAGGCATAACTCGCTACAGGAGTCAACAGGCTCCCATCGACCTCATCAGAGTTCTCTCACCGCTGGCAGCAACTACCCCGGAATAATAAAAATAAAAAAAAAAAACAAAAACGAAACAAAACAAAATCCATTCCGGGGTGCAGAGTGCATCCATTGTTGGCTAATTCAAACGCGTCATAGAAAAAAAAAATCGTCGTGACAGATTGAATGCATAAACAAGAACGCAGACGTTAAAAAATCTAGTTTGCAGTAAAGGTCAAAAGCCATTTACATCGACAGGTGATAGGTTTGGGGCTTAGTTTTGCACTGAAAATGCTATATTTATAACGTGACTGGGAATGCCATGTTTTGCATTTAGACTCCAGCAGTGTGCGTGCGTGCTTGCATGTTCGCGCCAGAACCTGTATCAGTAGTTGAACACGAAATTTCAACTGACGCACGCGCTCGTGTGAATACTAAACGCATGTCATCAGTGTGCTAGTTTCGTGTGACCGGTTTTAATTTTATGTGACAAATGTGACCAGTTTTAATTTTATGTGACAAATGTGACCAGTTTTAATTTTATGTGACAAATGTGACCAGTTTTAATTTTATGTGACTAATGTGACCAGTTTTAATTTCATGTGACTAATGTGAACAGTTTTAATTTTATGTGACAAATGTGACCAGTTTTAATTTCATGTGACTAATGTGACCAGTTTTAATTTCATGTGACTAATGTGACCAGTTTTAATTTCATGTGACTAATGTGACCAGTTTTAATTTCTTGTGACTAATGTGACCAGTTTTAATTTTATTTGACTAATGTGACCAGTTTTAATTTCATGTGACTAATGTGACCAGTTTTAATTTTATGTGACAAATGTGACCAGAATACTAATTTCACGTAACCAGTAATAATTTCATACGACCAGTACTAGAAGTACGTAAGTGACTCACTAACATGTTTACCACTTTCACGTGACGAAAATACCAGTTTCGGGCGACTTACTAGTACACTAATTTCTCGTGACCAGTATTATCACTCAAACCCCATTTGTAAAGTTATCTAATAATGTATTAGACCCTAACAACTGATTAGTCTTACTTTACACGATTATAACCTTGCAGAGATATCGACGGTACCCAATAGCCCTACACCCAATGCGTTTGTTACTGACAGTCATTATATATTATATCGTTGTTGACACTTCGCTTGTGATGCCAGCGCGAAAGCGGCGGAAGCCGGAAGCGCCCCCTACACTCAATCAATCAAATCGCTTGTGTTGATGTGACTTACTCGTCATGAATCTGCCACGCCCATAAATATAATGTAATCCTGACTATAATGGATCAGTATGGGGTGGGGGGCTATTATTATTTTCTGTAGTGCTATGCAATTTTGACATTTGTCGACTATCTTCTAACACGGGTGACCAGCCAGGGAGTGTTTGGAGATTGTTCTAAGGTTACTATCAACGCTCATCAACTATCAACGCTCATCTTATTCTACCCCCCTCTCCCAACAAATCGTCACAGTGACCATTTGTAATTCCATGCGAACATATAGTGTGACCAGTCATTAGCTTCGCGTCATCAGAATTAGTTCTCACACGGTTTGATGATTTATGGTCGGCCGTAACTGTCAAAACTCTGAAAATCCACACATCATCACTTCCAGCGTCGTGAACACCAGTTTATAAAAGAACAATAGACCAAGACATCGAAAATAAACCGAGGGCTCTAACATACACAACCATGCATTTCTCTGAACCGTGACTTCAGTTTGTGTTTTTTCCAGACCCTAATTCCTACAACACAAGCATTACTAAGTATGGGTGGAGCCACTTTGAAAAATAGCGCATTTTACTCGTCAATAACGGTCAGACCTATGCACGGACAGCAAGTTGGAAGATGGACATTCTGACCTATTCGGACCATCAAACAACACAACATCACTCTCACACTACTTTTAATTGGCACTCGGGTATAATGAAATTGAAGTACAAACACTTATTTGGTATTCACTGTCTCCGTATAGCACCCGGTGCTACTGCCGTACTTTGAGACACATCAGGAAACCTGAGATTGTTTCCCATTGTAGAAGCACTACTCTGGGCACCCAGATATTTGTTTAATAACTAGTTACGGTCTTCAAACTCGCGCACCACGGCTTGCTGGGAGATCGGTGTTAAAAGGAAACTAAGGATTGTTTCCCTTTGAAAAGCAGGAGAGAGTGACAAAGTAGAACGAGCACACAAGCTGTTTAATGTGAAGAACTATACGCATCATGCTACACTTACTGAAAATAACAACAACAACAACAACAATTATAATTTAAAAGGAAATCGTTTCATTTCTTAAATACCAGTGAGCCCTTCTGAACTCTTGCTTATACTATTGCTAAAATTATGAGACCCCGGAATACATAATTCCTGGGGCTGATACAGGGGGAAAAAAGCAAGTCCTAAACTTTTATTTAAATAATAAAAATGTGCTGAAATAAATATCACCAAAAACTAAGTCAGGCAAAAATGCTTCAAGAGAACATTTGTTGTGGGGAGGTCGATGAGAATGAAACAAGCCAAAAGCTACAAGGCCTCACAAAACTGAAAGCAAAGCTAAATCTACCACTTTGCGCTGATTGCGAAAACACGTGCGAACTCTAAAGGTCAAGGTCATGGGGTTCTTGCCTCGCAAAACAGCATTTTAATCGAAGCGCAAGCGTGACTTTGTCTTGCATGGACGGAACAGATATTGAACATACATGCACACAGGAAAAATGGCGGACGTTTTAAGCTGTAAAACCACAAGGATCTCTCATAATTCTCCCCATATTTAGTTCAGCGGTGAAGATGTCAAGTTTCAATTGTCAAGCACCGGCTGAAAGGATCCCACCATTAGTGTGTCACCTTTAGTTATATGGCTATAATCTATTAACCAGAACATACCACAGCAGATGTAGTTCTAACTGGATCGGATTTTAATTGGCGGGGTAAAAAATAAAAACATCACAACATTTTGAAACTTTTCTTTCAGGCTAATCAAGTTCAAATATGGCTCATTCAAGATTCTAGACGCATTACACCAGTTCGTGTATAGTTGATTCAAGATTACAGATGCATTGTACCAGGTATGTATGGTTCACTGAAGATTACAAACGCATTACGGTACTGAAATACGAGTTCATGAAAGATGATAGATAACTTGTGCCAGTTCAGATATGGTTCATTCATTATTATATACGTATTCTATTATTCAGCCAGCTCTTCTTTCAGATGCTGTATCTTCACACACCTCAAACTAGATTTTGTGTTATTTTCCGTTGGAAATTGAAACGTCAGGCAAATTAGTCAACAGTTATATTGCTCGTTATTCACAATTTTCACAACCCATTACTGACAAGACCAGTCACGTGAGATTTTGTTAATTTTGATTATATTTGTCCCCAGTCTACATGTATATTATATTATGGTCAACTTCAACCAGTCTCTGATTGAATACAAAGAATACCGCTTGATGCTGAAGCCAGGGATGTTTTCCATTTTATTGGGTGGGTGGGTGGGAGGAGCGGCAATCTTCAAAATTGACGACATTGCGTACGTTAAGTCAAGGAGAGGTAACCGTGACTGTATCGATGGTTATGTGCCCGATTCTTTGCTGACGTTATCTTCTTCCGCAGCCTTTTGCCTCTTCTTCGCTTTGGCAGTCACCTTCTGTCTCCGCGGGGCGATGTTGGGTGAAGGAATAGGTTGCGGGGCAGATACTCCCCTCCCTTCCTCTTGCTGGACGGCGAGAGTTGTCTGTTCTTGCCCTGTGGAAGGAGAGCCAGGAGATTCGTCAGTTTCACTCTGGATCGTCTGCTGCAACCGCTCCTCGCCGCCAGCAGCAAAGAGTGCGGTAGGTGTCGTAGTGGGTGATGTACCCTTGCCCAGGGACTCGACCCTCTCCGGGATGCTGGGGATGCTGGGAGGTCGCTCCACGTGGCGGCGGCCAAAACCCGCGTGCGCATGCTGGTGGTGGTCTGGAGAAATCTTGGGCAAGAGCCCGTCCATGGAGCGCGAGAACGCCTGAAACTGTCCCATCAGGCCAGTCTTCCCGTCTCCCACTGGCCCCCCACTTCCGCTTCCGTCTTCGATGGTAGCCACTGCCTCCTCGTCGACTTCGGTTATCTCGTCAAACGTGACGGGTTGGGTCTTGTACCGGATGCCAGTGCGCTGTCGGGTTTTTTTCGAGCGCTTGAAAGATCCCGAGGGGTTGAACTCGGTCCCGACTGGAAGGCGCGAAAGGCGCTCAGGAAAATGAGTTTCGAAATGGAACAAAGGATCGTGAACCTTGCCAGGGGACGACATTTTGAGAAAATGTTCTAAGGTTAATTAAGAGTTATCTAGCTCAGGCGCACAATTAAGAGACACAAGCCCTCTTCCTGGACCAGCACGTGTGGTTTCTGATATCGAGAATAAAGCAAAATCTTAACCAGGCGCTTGTGAGATCTGCAGCGGGGAACGGGGCCTGAAGATTTGGTTTTGATGGCTCGGGCAATTCAGAGAATGAAATCAAGGCACAGAAATTGTCGGATTCTTAATTAAAACAGAAACCATTATTTTTGTTTGAAGACAGACACCATTTAGTGTTTATGAGTATTCTCCAATTGTGTGAAGACAGACACCATTTAATGTTTATGAGTATCCTCCAACTGGAAACAACAGGGATAGAGAACTTGTCTGGTCAAGGACCTGAGGTGGAGCGAAATGGCTTTCTGTAACAAAAAAGAAAATAAATGGTGAGAGTCTGTCTTACAATATCATTCAGACATTACATGTAGACTTTATGTACACAATTACAGTAGACACATTACATGTAGACTTTATTTACACATTTACAACACAGACATTACAAGTAGACTTTATATATATATATATATATACTACAGACATTACATTTAGACTTTATATACACAATTACAACAAACATTATATGTAGACTGTTTTTTTTACACAATTGCAACAGACATAACATGTAGACTTTATGAACAAAAACAGATTAAGAAATAGACAGGTGGAGGCAAAAGGGCAATGAAAGGTAAATAATTAGACAGGCGTGGGACTGGGAGATATATGAGGTAGGTAGATCTAAGTCTGCAGAGTGAGCGAACGAGAGAAAGAGCGAGGGAGCAACAATTACCTCCCCCCTTAAAAAAGCAACCCCCCTCCCCAAACAAACAGTATAGTAGCTAGAAAAGAAACTGAACCATGAAAATATAACTCAAGAGGCGAAAGCAGGTAGAAGATGCGTAAGGGAGATAAGCGGTGGCTGTACGCTGTTCCAGAAATCATAGTGTGATTAACGTTATTGTAAACTGAAGTAAATTTTTATTTATTTATTTCTTGAAAGTTGCAATTGACTGAGGAGTTTCCGTTCCGTTATTTGTTTTCCCTTGAACAAACGTCAACGCCAAAACCGAACGATTTACAGCCAGAAGCAGGGCGCCGGTATTTGTGGCACAGTTTTAAAGCACTACATATCAGATCTTTAAAACGAAGAGTAAAGTCGAGACTATACGTAAGCGTACAGAATTTAGCCGAGACCAAAGATTGGCTTGAAGCTAGATGTGTACATTGAATGATTCAATTAATAGAACTAAACAGCAACAATTTTCTGCGGGAAATAAAAAACTTCACAAACGAACAATGAACAGTGTATTTTCGCGGCTATTTATCATAAGGGGCCGACTAGATTTGACCGCAATGAGAAATCTAGTACGGTTTTCTCTGGAATAAGAAAATAAATTGCGAGCTCCTTCCAGCATTCTGATAATCGACTTTTTCTTAGAAAGAGCTTCTTCGTAGTTTAGTATGGCCTAGCGACAGGAATCACAGTATCTTATGTTTGCATGCAACCACGCAAAGAGGCAGGAGTCTTTACAGAGGCCTTAAAAGTAACAAGAAACATTCCATGCCCCCATCTCAGCCCCTTAGGTTACATTTCGTTGCATTTCTTAACCGTCTGTTAACTGTGAAGAGCTTATGTATGGACCCCCTCCCCATCACAACTCAGTGCTAAGAAAATTTAAAGAAACAAAAATATCTTCTCTGATCAACAGTGTAAAAAAACTGTAAATGAAGTCAGCGCATACATTCGGAGAATAAGCTTGTCAACAGGTGTGACAAGTGACCAACGCAGGTTATATTTGAAACAAAAGTGACAGCAGACATATTGCGCGCATGAAACTAAAGCAGTACATATGATCAAATTTGCAGAAAGGAAGAAATTATTGGTTTTGTTTAAGGCACACAAATATTTGTCACAGTGGTTGAAGCCCACTTCAAGATACACAACTCTGTATATACAAAACCAAATATTTGAAGCCCACTTCAAGATAGACAACTCTGTGTATGCACCCAAATATTTGTCACAATGACTGAAGCCAACTTCAAGATAGACAACTCTGTGTATACACCCATATGGAATGCTGCAATCATTACACATCTTCGCAGGAATGTACAAGAGTGATTTTGGGGAAAAAGTTTAACGATGTAAAAAAAAAAATGTGGTTGATGGTTTATTCTTTAAAGTGCCTAAGTAATTAATACAAATAAACCATTGAAAGTTTTCAATTAAAGAAACAAAAACCAATTACAATTAAAAGGCAAGAAATAGATCCGCAGAACGATACATCATATTCCCATTATCTCGGTGATGAATTTAGCGATGAGTTTCAGTTCTCTAGAACACCTTAGAACGAAAAGAGCATTTTTATAACGGACCTGACAAGTAAGCATAAAAAAGAAAATCGCAGACAGACAATTTTGTCTCCTCCCCCACCCACTTCCTCTGCGCTTACTTTTCAAACTGCTCCTAATGAACATGAACTTCAAAGCGAAGGAGAAGGGGGAAAAAAAGTGATTTATCACCGGATTAATATTCTCTTCTCACCCCCCCCCATCTCTCTCTCTCTCTCTCTCTCTCACACACACACACACGCACATTTAATTCGAGCCTCTTTTCTTTTTCAGTATTAAATATTGTTTTGTTGTATGAATAAATGTAACAGCGTACGGAGTGCTCGCGTACCGACATAATTTAATCAGTGGATAGGATGTAATGGCCGCCATATTGTAGCTAAATAAAAGTTGCCTTCTTTTGTTTGCCTGAGTTAGGACTAAGCCGCAATAAATATTTTTTCTTTGAGTGGGAAACTGAAACCAAACCAATCAGGACCGAGTGATTTATGATCACTGTCAACTGTGAATGGACATAGCTTATGTCAAAGGTGAATGACTTAAATTGTTAAGCAGGAGCAGTAAGTCTCGATGTCATGAAAACGTTCAATAGTTGACTGAATTCTTTGTCTATATAAATGAAAAAAAAAAACTATTTTAGATTAATGTATTCTATGATTTTTATTTTGTCTTGTGAGACACGAAATACTTCAAGCTCATTGTGCTAACGAGAATTAAAGTACAAATGATTTACTCAATTCTCTTACATGTACTTAAAAATATTATTACCTTGTCGTTTTGCCCTAGACTTGAAATCGTGAGCGATTTCAGTTTCTGCCCATATTTATCTTTTAGAAAGAAGTATTTTTATTATATATATTATTTCTGGAGCGAGCTCTATCACCAAGCACATGTTTAACTTGCTTAGATCAGTAAACACTTATCCAGCTGAGAAGTCTACCCTGGCTTGGAGATCGATCAAAAAGCCGTATTTCAATGCGTGAGCAAGTGCAGGCTTGTGTGGGCGAGCGCTATCACAGGGCGGACCATTACATCTGAAAACTACGCTAATAACTGATGAAAACTAAAGAGATTGTTGTTTTAGTTTTGCATTAACATTTAGCTTAAGTAAGGATCGAGTTGTCCTGTGTGTTGTATGGCGTGGTTGAGCCACCATTAACTTGTTTCCGTGATTAAACCACAAATATCTGCTAAAGTTAAGGTGAGATTAAGCAATACACCTGTTGAAGATAAATTGAGGTTAAATAATCTTGATTGAACTTCTGTTTGTGTTGTGTGTGCGTGCGTGTGTGTGTGTCTGTCTGAATGGAGTGAGCGAGGGAGGGAAAGGAAATTTATCAAACTTCAAACCACTGATTATAGATATTTGTAACTATTTAGATGTTGGATCCCTTAAATAACGTCCACCATCTTTTCACCTGTTAGAAGATAATTCGATAAATTTGTTGGCAGGAGGGGAAGGGTGGTGAGGACGCCAGACTAATTGCAAATGACTTTTTATTTTATAGTAATGTTGCTCTCAATTTCTCACTCCGATCCATTCACACTTTTTATTGCAGTTCATTTTGAAACTGCTGACAACACCATTTAGTCCCACTTTTAATAATAGAATAACGAAAGTAACAGGAAAACCGAATACAAGGACCGTAAATTACTGAATGATGTGCGAGTTAGCTTAAACAGCCATAAAATAGTCTGAAACAGACTTGAAATGCTCAATAAATAGAACTAAATGGATTTACAAAATCCTTTAAAAGAAAAGAAAAGAAGACTTAAATGTGCTTCAAGAAACTTAAAGGAATGAAATTAGTATCTGTGATTGTCATTCTGTCTTAATTAAGTGATCAGTTATAATGCATGTTGAATAATAATGATAATTATTAAGGCAAGTGCAGGTCGTACCAGCCTGAGAGCCATTCTAGCTTTTAATGGTGCTACCGTTTCGGTATTTGATCGACTCTATCGATTAGGAAATCGACATCTGATACCGGCCATCACATGGGACCTCTGACTGGGTCCATAAGGACGAACATTAAAAATACACTGCTAGATTTTAATGAATAATGTATGTTCTTTACCCCCACCTTATTAAACCCCGTGCATTACCGTCCCACAAACAAGAATGTATGTTCCTTTTAAAAAACGAGTAAACAATTTGTTTTACAAAAACAATAAATCAACAACGAATCTGCTTACTGTTGTGGCGTGTCTGCTCACCTCACTTTTCATTTAGCCACTTAAAAGATAAAATCATTTTAATTCATAATAATATTTTGAATTTAATCATAATAATTTAAATAGTCATAATAATTGTGGCTTTGTCACTTCAAATCTTTATAAACAGAGCTACTAACTTGAAGCCCTGACTAGCTAATTATGTAATTCCTAGTTGAACTTTGTCACTTCAAATCTTTATAAACAGAGCTACTAACTTGAAGCCCTGACTAGCTTGTTATGTAATTCCTAGTTGAACTTTGTCGCTCGCTCTGGCCGCTACAAGTTTACACAAAATCTTATGTCGGTACCAGAGGACTGTTTCCTGGCCAGCATACACTCAGACCGGATGTAAAGAAGTGCCAACCGAAATTAATTAAAATATGGTCAGCAGTTGTTGCCTTCTTCAAAAAAAACAAAAGCCCTGGGATCAAGAGCATGACCTTGAGTCCATTTTAAAAGTCCTCACAAAGCCAAGTGGAATTTCAGGCAAATAAAATAAAACAACAAAAGACAGTTGTTGTGTGAATATACTCCCAGGAAAAGTGAAAACACTTTCAAGCCAGTCGTCCTACATCCCACTCGTCGCAAATCCCATATGTCCCACATTCCATTTATCCTACATCCCACTCGTCGCAAATCCCATATGTCCCACATTCCATTTATCCTACATCCCACTCGTCGCAAATCTCATATGTCCCACATTCCATTTATCCTACATCCCACTCGCCGCACATCCCATATGTCCCACATTCCATATTCATCGCACATCCCCTATGTCCCACATTCCATTTATCCTACATCCCACTCGTCGCAAATCCCATATGTCCCACATTCCATTTATCCTACATCCCACTCGCCGCACATCCCATATGTCCCACATTCCATATTCATCGCACATCCCATATGTCCCACATTCCATTCATCCTACGACTCACTCGCCGTACATTTCACATTCCAACACAGTAAATCAGTAAGATATCTTTCCTATTAAAAGACACAACCCCGCCTGTCTTGGTTGCGATTTCCAGAAGATGTGCTCGGTTGGATTTGACTCCTTATAGTTCCTTTGAGAGCAAGCAGGCATAACAAACAGAATCTCGCGAAATCATTAGCAACAATCTCCCGCCCTTCTCTCCTCCACACACACATTGCTCTGCTGACGTCTCACACATTAACACAGACACACAAACGGTCAACGTAAAGTTCCATCATGCGTTCCAACATTCATTTCATCATCTGTTCCGCATTCATTTTACAGCTGATTGCAAATTCTATTTCATCACTCATTTCCACATTCATTTTACAGCTGATTGCAAATTCTATTTCATCACTCATTTCCACAATTTATTTCTCGTCATTCATTTCACTGAATATTTTATTATTCACTTCACTATTTCTTATCGCTCCTGCCACAATCTATTTCTCCATCTATTCACCATTCATGCCACAATCTATTTCTCCATCTACTCATCATTATGCCACAATATTTCTCCATATATTTCACCATCTATTCATCATTCATGCCACAATCTATTTCTCCATCTGTTTATCATTCATACCACAATCTATTTCTCCATCTATTCATCATTCATATGACAATCTATTTCTCCATCTATTCATCATTCATGCCACAATCTATTTCTCCATCTGTTTATCATTCATACCACAATCTATTTCTCCATCTATTCATCATTCATATGACAATCTATTTCTCCATCTATTCATCATTCATGCCACAATCTATTTCTCCAACCATCTATTTTATCGCTCATACTACAATCTATTCTCTATTTTCATTTCGCCACCTGTTTTATCAAACATGCCACAATCTATTCTCCAGTTTCCCAACCTTTAATATATTATCCATTTCCAGAATATATTCCCCATTTATTACAAAATCAATATCCCCAATCTATTTCTCCTTCCATTATTAAGATATTTTCACTACTCATTTTATCATATATTTCCAATCTACCCCGTTATTCATTCCACCATCTGTTCCACTAGTCATTTTTGACCATTTAAGTCACCAGTCATTTATGTGCAGAATATTTTGTCAGTTATTTTTCTACAATCTATGTCACTAATCATCTATACCGGGTATTTTGCCAGTTATTTTTCTACAATCTATGTCACCATTCATTTATGTACCGGGTATTTTGCCAGTTATTTTTCTACCATCTATGTCACCAGTCATTTATGTACCGGGTATTTTGCCAGTCATTTTTTTCTACCATCTATGTCACCAGTCATTTATGTACCAGGTATTTTGCCAGTTATTTTTCTACCCTCTGTCACCAGCCACTCCATCATGCATTACTCCAGTCGTTAAGTCAGATTCTGCCTGTATTCACCATTCTGCTAAAGCCGACCTCACACTTGTAAAATTCATTGAACATAACACACTGCTCGTGAATATGATTTCAACGAAGACTCATTTCTGTTATGATTGATCCACTCTCCAGTGTGAACTTCGCGTAATCTGATTAATTTACAGCACCAAGATTTTCTTTCTGTTGTTTAAAGACATTTCATTTACGAAAACAAGGCAAGTTACTCTGCGTCAAAGACACAGCGTTATTTCCTTTATGCCCTTTGTTTGAAGTTAAAAACTACAAGCATTTTTTTTTAGGTCATTGGAAAAAGTTAACATTACCTGGCGTTGCGAAAATTCTTGCTCCCGTCAGAGAAATTAGCGAAAGGAGAAAGGTAAATCAAAAAGTAAGCCAGTTCACGAGCTCCAAAATCACGCTGTGTAGAATATAATTCCAACCCTTACATCTTCAGTATGATCATTCACCAAGGATACGCTGCCTTAATTAATTTGGCACTTGGCGGTGAATCCATTTGGCACTATCTGAAAGCTCTTGGTAGAACTAGATACATCATCCCGCTCCCCACCCCCCACACACTTGTGTCCTGCGACAAAGACGGTTCGCGGCATTTACAGACCAGTTCCAGTCGTGCTAGGATATAATACTCGTACACAGTGACGAAGTCTTGCTCTAAGCCAGTCATTTGTTTTCCCCAGAACTTTGGGTACACTTGGGGTGTATCCGTGATTAAAATAATAAATAATAATAAAACCAAACAATCCACATGGTTATTGCCACGCGTGCCAAAGTGCATTCAGTGCAAGCCATTTGCAGTTAAAGAGTATGATCAATCATTTATTCCTATCCTCGTTTCCACTTTCCAATTCCATTCGTCTCTAACCCCCCCCCATCCCCTCACTACCCCCACCAACCAACCCACGAGCACACATTATCTACAGTGTAAATCATACTAAGATATAAACATCTATTGGTAGTTTATGATTTGTTCGACTTGCAGGTGTCTCGGATGTGAGGTGAGGATTGGGGGGGGGGGGGGGGAAGGATATGTATTGGTACCGAATTGGCCATTTAAATTTTGTTGTTGAAAATGTTTTCCCGCCCTTGAGTATAATGTGTGCATCCGTTAATGACTATAAGTTAGGAAGGAAGCTATTGTAGAATAACTCGACTATAAATAAGGTGGAGCGGTTCTTGTAGAATAACGTGCCTATGAGGTAGGGTGGTTCATGCCGAACAACGCTACTATAAGTGAGGTAGGGGTGGCACTTGCAGAATAACGTGCCTATGAGGTAGGGTGGTTCTTGCCGAATAACGCTACTATAAGTGAGGTGGGGTGGTTCTTGCTGAATAACACAACTGTAAGTGAGTTGGGGTAGCTCTTGCTGAAGAACGTGCCTATAGGTTAGGTGCGGGGGCGGGTGAGAGACTCTTGTAGAATAACACGACTATAAATGATTGAGGTGGCTCTTATAGAATAACGCGACTATAAATGATGTGAGGTGGCTCTTGTAGAATAACACGACTATATAAGTATATATGATGTGAGGTGGCTCTTGTAGAATAACACGACTATATAAGTATATATGATGTGAGATGGCTCTTGTAGAATAACGCTAAGGAACAAGGATTGAAGGAATCGGCGGGTGGGGCGGGTAGAAACGCACTACCCTACCAAACTGCCTAGTTTGTTTACAGGCGAACGAACACCCAAGTAGCAAGATTTTGCGGGTGGCTCGTTGAATATGATAACGCTTACAGCAACACACTGCAGTCCAACACGCCGCAGCAACCATTCGGTTGATTACCTCACAGTGCACGCATCTCACAACATTAAAGACAGAAGGAAATATAAAATAAATAATAATAATTTAAAAAAGTTATGAGCCTTGCAGTTGCAAGTTGAACATCGGAACTCAAGTCTTGCGCTCCCTTGCAGGCACAGAGTGAAATAACTAAGGAAAGAATCGGTACGTCACTGCACGCCCTCGTAAAGCTCGGTGCTAGAAGCATTACGTTCATATGTAAATTAGTTTTAAATAAGAATCATTTAGCTACTCTCGTCAGTTTGAAAGAAAAAGGCCATAGTCGTGGCGTGTGTGTGTGTGTGTGTGTGTGTATGAGTAATTTTGAATGTGTGAATACACACACACACACACACACACACACAAACACACACACACACACACACACATACACATGCAAACACCATTATATTTTACTCTGACAAAGTTAATCGGACACACGAACTTATTTATATCTTATGAAAGAGAAAGTTATGAAATAAAATTTTCTTTCTCGGACCCGACCACATTCCGTCCAGCATGTAAACAATTAGGCCTACGCCCGCCATGCGCCATAGGCTTGGACTTCTCACTGGGGGTGGAGGGAGAGAGCGAGGAGGAACTTGTCATGGCAATATGGTCTTTTAAAGGTTAAGTATTAATACACACGATTATCACTATTAACACCCGGTACACACAATCACTATTAATACCTGATACACAGTCACTATTAATACCTGATACACTCTGCCACTATTAATATCTGAGATGCACAGCCACAACGTCATCAAAAGTTTATTCCTGCCATCTGGATGCCTGCTGTCCCCACACAACAGCTCTCGACTTGTGACGTAATTTATGACAAGCATGGGAACATAATGAGAAAACCATTATCCTGCTAATGTCCTGTAATCAGCTGTGACCCGGGCACAGGAAAGAATTCAGTGAACTATTTATTCTTCTTCTTTCCCTAAGGAAGATTGAAGTGTCTATGTTGTCACCAGTGTCAGGGTGAACCCACCAAGGGAAATCTTTGTTTCTAAATTTAGTTCTTTGACAACAAAGAGCAAATCATCAAGGAATAGCAGATTTCGTCTGTGATTGGTTAAAAGAAATAAATCTAAAATATAATGAAAAGAGGAAATTGACAAGAACTCAACTAACCTAGAGACACAATGGCAAACTAGATGTCAAGAAGTCAGATGAAAGTGATGGTGAGTTGCAGGACAGAGAATAGGGAAAGATAAGACAAATATTCTGTCATGCAACATGTGAAAATTTGCATAGTATTTAATTTTGGTACTTAGCGGAAGAAAAGTGGTTTTAAGAAAGGATAGGGGAAGGTGGCTCTTACACATACTTACTGGTCAGTCTGAGCACCATCAGCCATAGGAAGGAAAACCATTTAGCAATAAACACTATTGCATCAATGGACTATTCATCATACCATGATGAGTGTATGACCATCAGACTAGATGGCACCGGGCAGGAGGAACAGGTCTGAAAGACCTCATAGACGTCAGAAAACCTCAGCAGTACTGTGTGGGCAGAATTAATGATGTCCAAATGACAGAAAGAATAAATAGGCAAGACAAAACCAAGATCGAGTACTGACTGGCAAAGACTTTTCAGAGCAGGGAAAGTCTGTAGAACTACATAACAGTTAAGTGAATAGTCAAAATACTTTGACTAGAGAAAAAAGATAAGAGGAAAAGAATTCCATTTTCATCAACTGTGTGTCAAGTGTAATCCTGAAAGAAAGGTTTTTGGTTGGATTGGAGCTGAAAGCAGCTATGTTTTTTTGTTTTTGTTTTTTATGTCTTTTGGGGTTGTAACCGTTCTAAGATTATGTTTATATGTCTTTTGGGTTACTACACTTCTAAGTTTTTACATTTCTACGTCTCTTGGGATTACCACACTTCCAAGTTTTTACGTTTCTACGTCTTGTGCGATTACTACACTTCTAAGTTTTTACGTTTTTACGTTTTAAGTCTTGTGGGATTACAACACTTGTAAGTTTTTACATTTCTACGTCTTTTGTGGTTACTACACTTCTATTAAGTGCTATATTTTTGTTTCAACATTCATTTTAGTTTACGACTGTTGACTTCTTTTTTTTTTTTTTTTGATCCAAGTGCTGGCTTCTATGTTTCACCTTGTTAGTCGACTAACTAAAAGGCTGTTTAGGATTTGTGGAGATTCCTATGTAATAGAATATTTTGAATAAATATTCTCCTTTTTTGTTTTTCAAACCGGTGCGGGTGTGGCACGCTATAACGCAATTAAAGGAATATCGTATTTTGTACCTCATAACTCCCCATTACTCTGAGATATTAGAACTGGCTGAATAGCTAAAAAGAACTCCGCATTACGCTGATATAACTAGTTGATGAGCTAAAAAGAACTTCCCATTACGCTGATATAACTAGTTGATGAGCTATAAAGAACTGCGCAGTAATACTTTTATACAGGAGAACTTTGAGAATATTTTAAAATACGGAACAGTTTTGACCATTCTGTGAACTATCAAGAATCAACTGCATGCTACTTTACTTACGACTGTGTAGTGTTATGTAGCCAGTCCCTGTGAATTACCCTTGCAATTCTTATCTGTGACAACTGGCAAGGACCGTTGTGAACAGTGCCAAATGATGCACATTGAGACAGCGGTGATAATTACGTTGTACTATTTATTTGATAAACTCACTGATTCTAACTTTCTTCTATGATATGAATTTTGCCATTAGGATAAATCAATATTAACACTGTCTTATACTTTCTAGATGAAGATGAAGGAACAAGTATGTATATGTATGTATGTTTGTTTGTTTGTTTGTGTGTTTGACTACTTATTTTACCACAAAATTTAGCTAACCGTTTACGTTCGAAAAGACGTATTATTGCTATTTCATAATTCGTTAGGAGTATCTTGTTTATTGATAGGGCAGGAAATTAGCAAGCTTAAGAAATATTTAATTAGCCAGGTCATTAGTTCTTTGTATTAATGAAATCCATGCACAAAAATAACTATAATATGAAAGTGGGGTGATTTCAAATAAGACATTTGTGAACGTTAGCACTTAGGACCCTGTTGATAGATGCCATACTAAATTAGGAACTGCAAAGTGCAGAGAGAGAAGAGAGTTAATATATATATAAATTAAAATATAATAATTATATATCCATTGAAAACTTCATTGATTTTTTAAAATATATATTTGTTATTTAGAGAAGTAATCTTGATAAAACCATAGGAAAAAATTGAACCAGTTTCATACTATTGAAGAACAGAAAAGCATAAAAGATATGCCACTGACACATGAAATATTCTTTAATGTTTCAATTAATTACAACGTCTTTCATACTTACGGAGTAAATTACGTTTTCTGCATAATGATCAACGATTCCAACCATTTAAAGCGGGTGAACAGAGTAGGTGACGACGCAGTCGGAATTCCAGAATGAAAGTATTCGAAGAATGAAACTTGGGCTTTAAATAAACCTCTTCGTTCTTTAACAACTCACGACTACCATTTTAGCTCTTTTTTCCCTTACAGGTTAAAGAAATAAGAGGTCATGGCAGCTTTCTAAAACTTATTTTCAATTAAAGCAAATGCCAAGGCTCCCTTGCTGAGCATGGGAAGGAAAATAAAACATCTAACAGGACTACTCGAGACTTGAATTGATGCCAAATACGTTGCAAGTGAGAATGATCTTTTTTTTGCCCCTTTTTTTCTTCAAAAGACGCCTGATTTTTTGATGGTCACAGCTCTGAGCACCAAGGAAGAAGTAAAGAAAGGAAAAACTGAAGGAACAAGACGCAGGCGTGCCATCAATACTTGAACAAGAGTTATCGCAACACACTCAATGTGGCGGAGCCAGTCCGTGGGTCCACGATGGCGCTCAACTAGTGCAACCGACGACAGAAAGAAAATCGCGAGCTTGCTGAGCACAACACTCTGCTGTCTTTAATATTATTTATCAAAACGATTTTTTTTAAACAGTCAAGATCTTTGCTGACTCAGCAAATGAATTTCAAGTATTGAGGACGCATTCCACCAATCTCACCTGAGTAAGATCCGATAGAGGTGCGTCGAAAAGAAATTATATTTATTTTGCTTGGCTTTAGTATTTTTTTTTTTTTGCTGTACTTTTTTTTCTTAATCGTTCGGCTGATCTATGACTTCATTGAAAAGAAATAAAAGAACAAGTAATGACAGTCCACAGATATGCTGCACGACGCAAAAGGTCATTGACCCAAGAAACGCGCCCGAAAGGAGTCAGACAGTTTACCGACATTTTTTTTTCTCGACTCTACTCGGGAGGATTATGCACACATGGAGAGAGACGAAGTTAACTTAGATAAAATTTAAGAGACAGTAAGAAACATAGACAATTTAAATAAAAGGTAAAAGCCTAAGACACATAGACAACTTAAGTAAAAGGTAGCAGACTAAGAAACTTATACAACTTAAATAAAGGGTAAGAGACTAAGTAACATAGACAAAGTTAATTTAGACAAAAGATAACAGAATGAGAAAGACCATCGATTGACACTTATTTGGTACTAATTTCTAATTCGTACTCTAGCCCGGCACGCATACACACACACACACACACACACACACACACACACACTTACACACACACACACACACACACACACACACACACACACACACACACACACACTTACACACACACATACACACACACTTACACACACACACACACACACACACACACACACACTTACACACACACACACACGAGAGGGGGAAAGAGAGATAGAGAGAGATACTGCAAAAAAAAAAAAAAAACCCAATAAAGCAAGGACAATTGATCGAACATAAAAAAAATATCTCTAGAGACAAGGTGTAGTCTGAGGACAGACTGAAAAGACAGTCACAGACACTACAGATATGCAAACACAGAAGAACGATATTGAAAAAAAGAAAAAAAAAGGGACACACGAATCCCCGACAGAATTTTCCTGCGAATAAAACTTTAGAAGCAAAAATTAACAGCCAGAACAAAGTGTCCCCACGATGGCTAAGCCTTATATACATGTACGTTTATGTGAAAATTGTAAACGCTTTTTACGTATGCAATACAAAATCAAATACAAGAGTTGCGGTTTCGACTAAATAGCCTTTCTCAGGACCAGGACAGTTATCACTCAAAGACCAGGACAGTTATCACTCAAAGACCAGGACAATTATCACTCAAAAGACCAGGACAGTTATCACTCAAAGACCAGGACAGTTATCACTCAAAAGACCAGGACAGTTATCACACAAAGACCAGGACAGTTATCACTCAAAAGAACGGTGGCTAGTCAGAGGAAAGCAAAAGTGGCAGAGACTGCAAAAGATGCACAGAAATAAACTATGATATAACAGGAGACAACACATAATATTGGTTCCTGACCTTTGAATGAGCATGGAATTTAAAAATAATATAAAAAAATATACCAGCAAGAACTGAAATTCGTCACTTTGTTTCAAGATAATCCAAATTCAGACCACTTCAAAGTAAGAATCGGGTTACGCTGTGCTTTAAACTGCTACAATTTGAATTCGGCTTTTAAAATTTAAATATTTTTTTTAAAATTCACCGACTGCAAGATTTTGTATACCTTCTAACACTCCAACACTTAACGAAAGAGACCTACACGTTCAGCCGACAAATTTAACTAATGGCGCGCGCGCTCGGTCTGATATGAATGATGACGAACACTTAAGAAACAACGAAACCAGCAGAATACGCGTGTAAATTGCTGTCTTCACTGTGTCTGACTTTTCTTTCCAGTTGACATCCGTCTAAACGTGGGGGACTGACAGAAACTTGACAGGCATGTCCTATAAATAACATGGGCCTAGCATCTACGCAGTTGTTTGATGCGTTTAACGTAACGCCTGGAAAAGTGGTGTGCACACACACACACACACACACACACACACACACACACACACACACACACACACACACACACACACACACACACACACCACACACACACACACACACTTTTCGTGATTATTAGTTTAGGTGGAGAGCTTGGAGAAAAGATGGGGCTGAGAGTTCCCAATGCAGCGATTCACTGGTTTTCGTAAGATTCATTTTGTTTCTATGACAGTTATTGCCCCTTTTATTCGCCTTCCTTGAAATGTCTCCTATTAAGCTACAGTATTCGAAACAAAGCTGTAAAATGTGTTACAAAAGTGTTTACGTCTTCCTTGCATATATGCATATGAAAGAGTGTGTCAAACGACATTTTATTTTGCCATTGTTCCCACCTGTTGAAAACAATGACAGCCCTGGATAGCTTGACACAAACTGTTTTCTCCACAGGCATGACTCAGCCTTCTTGATGGAATCCATTTTGAAAGTAGAGATTTACAAACTTTCATGATGTACAGCATGATTGCATGTCAGTAAAATGAACACTATGATTAAGTAAAGTTTAATAATAATAACGTGCTTTAAAAAAAAAACTTAAATAACTGAAAGTCTTTAATTATCATAATGTACCCTGAAAATAAAATTTAACTGGAGTTCATGTGAAACAGAGGATAGCCAAATGCAGCTGTGATGCTCGGAAGTCACTCTTGCCTAATGTAAGAGGATTAATGTAGAGGTGTAGATGACCATTTATTTTTTCATGCTGAGCTAAGTCTGATGGAAGGGACGATTTCTGACTCAGAAGTTATTATGTAGCTGCCAAGTGCAATTGACTGACTGATGAATGGGACTGGAGCATTGTCTTGTGCAGGTCATAACCCGAGTCCAGCTAGACAAAATACAAACACTCCTTTTGTAGTTTATTAGCTCATTGTCTTGCGCAGGTCATAAACCAAGTCCAGCTAGACAAAATACAAACACTCCTTTTGTAGTGTATTAGCCCATTGTCTTGTGCAGAAAGTCCAGCTAGACAAAATACAAACACTCCTTTTGTAGTTTATTAGCCCATTCATGCGTCTAATAAATACATTCCCTGGTGACTGCGAGAATTTCATAACGAGGTTTCGTACAATGCCATTAACAAGTCCAGCAATAATCCTGATACAATGTACATTGGCACAAGACATGTCAACATGTCCAACACAACAATTAAAGATTACCTATAAATTACAATTTCCTTCATCACACAATGAAAAATATATGAGTATTTCCAGGTAATTCAAAAGGAAAATTTGTCATAGTAGTTTAAAATAATTTCACTTCTACTCTTTTCAGCAAAGTATTTCAGGGCATCACCACCAATTTGTCTGTTCAATTGTATTAACATTTACTCGACCAGCTGTGATTTCATTTGCTTGATCTCTTTCAACGAACCAATTTATAACGCCATTGTTAAGATACAGATTTCTTAAACTAATTAAGATTTCTTTCATAAAGATGACTGAATAGTTAGTTTTATGTCCAACTAAAAAAGAGAATTAATCAAATCGAATTCCTATCATCTGGCCTTGAACTGATCCATACTCCATTAAATGAAAATCACTACACGACATTAACCGTTAACTTTTGCAAATAGTACAGGGAGATAATCACGCAGCTAAAGTACCTTCATTGAAAAATTATAACAAATTAATTGCTGGCATTGTTATCTTTAAAAGAAAAATAGATCTTATGCCTCTTTCATCTTTTTTCCTCCTTTATAAAAATCATTTATTGCAGGACTGTTCCAGACCACTCGTAATTTTAGTAGAAGTAGCTTTCCAGCATCAGTATCTTCCCAGGCGCTGTTTACTAACTGAATGAAGTATGCTGAATGGAAGTGGATTGTTTGTTCACCTGTCGCTTATGTGTAAGCATCTGGTAGCAGTTTTGTGTTATTTGATTTGGGAATGAAGATGCAAAATTTACCCCAAAAGAACCCGAGAATAGCCCTCCTTACCACGCACAATGGGGAAATATTTTCATAACAGACTGTCGATTTCGCACCCTCTACCCATCCACCCACCCCTTCGTGGACTGCCTCACGAGACCCGGATTTAAACAACGTATTTGTGGACGATTCCTTAACCTCTACCTACTACATGGGGGATCTACCCCACCACGGATGACAACAATAAAACGTGTCTCATGTGCTACAAGACATTGTTCGCTGAAGATTCCTTTACAACTGGAAATGAGGTGTGTGTGGGGGTGTGTGGGAAGGGGAACAAAATAGTATGGCTTTGTCCGGTGGCAAGGCAAAACTGTACAGTAAATGTCTGATGACAAACAGACTACTAAGAGAATAAAATCCCAAACCTCAAATAGACTTCCTCCCATCCCCACAACGTTCTCACTGTGTATCAAAGAAACCGATTTATTGGGAACAGGCCAGTCTGCGAAATCAGCGAAGTAGAAGCAAATGCAGAATCCCCAGCCCACTCACTCACTCACTGGAAAGTTAATAAAGCCATATTGAAAGAGAATATAGCGTGCGATTTAAAGTTAGAACCAATAAGTGACTAGGACATGATTTTATCTGTATTTACATATCAGCAGCAATCGAAATAAATTAATTCACAAACATAGATCCCTGCAATCCCCTTTTCATCATAGATTCATTTCCTCGGTTCTCAGAGTTATTCCCCTTAACATAAAGACTCACACCACGTGCACCCACTATCTCCTCAGAGCAGTTCGGCATGACAAGTATACGTATAAAATTTCGGAGGCATTTCCTGCTGTGCGAGAGTTTGACATGTGATTTTGATGCGGAATTATGTTTAAATTGTACCCCTCATCCCTTTCCTGCAGAGAGTATTTGCACCTTTCTATACTTAAGAACCTGTAGAGCACTGTAGCTGGAAGGATCGTTTCGCTTGAATGAAATGATCTGCACGTTACTGTGTGCTGTGTTGACTTTATATGTTGTTTGTTATTGTGTGCTGTGTTGACTTTATCTACTGTTTGTTATTGTGTACGTTGTTGACTTTATAAGCTGTTTCGAATAAACTAAATCACGTGTGCTAGTTTCGTGAAGAACAAAAAAAAAAATGTATATTTGTGTAATCCTGGTGTCTCTCATCTCTTTTGTACAAGGTGTTGAGACTTTTACTTTATTTAGACCAATCGTTTATTTAATTGAATTTAACGCCTGAAACCATTTTAAAGCACGGTCACATGCAAAAGGCGTACGTGTATTGTCGAATGTGTGTGTGTACAAGTGCATGGATATGTGTGTACGGATACGGATGTATGCGTGTGTTTGAAATAAATTGTTATTGTCTTCCTAACAAAACCTTCAACAGAAATACCCAAGAAAGCAAGAAAACGGTAAGATGACACTGCCATCAATATCTGACACAACCTTGCTGAAAAAGCAAGCCTCATTGACTGGTCCAAGCTGAAGAAACTGAGTCGTTAAACGCAGAATCCTAATGTGAACATAAACAGACAAAAGCCATCAACGCTGTGAAAAGGAAGCTAAAACAATGGCATCTTTTTGTGCGAGTGACTTGCACAACCAATTCCATAATGCTAAAATTGTGCAGACGTCTTGGGACCCGGTGCTTATAACACGAGTTCAACACACATTTAGCGATGCAATACCTTTGCATTCCATTAGAAGCCAGCATACAGCCAGTGTTAAATTAATACGCTGTCAGTAATGTGGCGCAATTCCGTTAGTTCTGAGCCTAAGGGAAGATAACCCAGAGGTAACGGCATTTTCGAATTACAGGCGAATTATGTATGCAAACCTGATTCTACCGACAAATTATATCCAAAATATAATAATAATTCGACAACCACCCACCTGAGCCATCTGTAACAATAATTATGTATTTATTATACATAAGTAGCGGCAATGGTAGTAGTAGTAAGTGGTTTTGTTCATCTTATTTATTAACCCTCCAACACTTACTTATCATAGCACAAAATCGATCCCGGTCGGAAACGCTCATTTAAAAACGAGAGATCAGTTATCAGTTGGTTGGAACTGAATTGGATCCCGTCAGGTAAGATGCGAAATTAAATTATAGTAAGTATGAAATTAATTACGGCCATACGCTTTGACCTCGAGTTCTCAAGTACAGTATGCATTTGTATCGCAGTGACCTCTTGAAATGAGAAAACATTAATAACATCTCAACGCCTGTGTGTGTGTGTGTGTGTGTGTGTGTGTGTGTGTGTGTGTGTGTGATTTGGCGTAGGTGTTGAAGGGACCCTTATACCTAACTTTAAATGATAATCGTAAATCTAAAATAGGCAAGTGATTATTCTTTCTTAAAGAGATTTAAGATTTTGTTTAGAATCCACCCCTTGCATCCTTGATAGATCCATTTGGATGTGCAAAGAAACAAGCAATTATCAACGTGTGTTGTGTGTGTGTGTGTGTGTGTGTGTGTGTGTGTGTGTGTGTGTGTGTGTGTGTGTGTGTGTGTGTGAATCCTACGCATGAACTTTTTTCAGTAGTTAAAATCTTTCTTAATTTTCTCTATGACAAGATAAAATAGAGTTGTATCTGAAATGGCACGAAATTATATCTGAGATGTTTTCATGTAGCAGACTTGGAAGCAGGATATTTCTTTCCCAAGGGAAACTTCACTGTCAATGTATAACAGCGAGATTACCTTTGCCCTCCACCCCTCCACTAAACCCTCCACTCCGCGTAGGGGTTATACTTGATGTGGCTAATCCGTAACAGTATCCATGGCCACTTTTGCTGACTACTAGTCAAACAGTCACGGCGTGCATGTACAAGACACTTCAAACGCCTGCAGCTAATACGAGACAGGTGGGAGCCACGCCTTTGGGCCCATAAGTTCTCCAGAGTTGTTCCTCTTGGATGCTTATTAGCTTTAGAATAAGTTTCAATCTACATACGTCCTTCACATCGAAGAGCCCCACAATCCACTAACTCTCTATGTAATCATATCCTTAACAACTCCTTCAGTGTTTTCGCACGAAATCCCCCCCCCCTACCTTCATGTTTGCACGCACACACACACATGTACATGCAATTAAAGGACACAAACGCAGTGCACGCAGACTCCCCTCCCCATATACTTCAGTTTCTCTCCCTTTTGGCGTGAAATCTTGCATGGGCGATGTGCCACCCAAACCCCAAATGAACTAGGCCAGTCAAGAACAGATTCCATTACAGTATTTTTCTTGATGAAAATACAAGGAAGCAGGTGCATTTAAATGTAATACAGAATTTGTTGTATAGTTCTGATTGCAAAGCAGAATCAACCTGATACAATATACGTGCAAAATGGGATTTCATTGTACAAATGTCTCGTGCACAACTATTTGGAAAGAAGTGTCGCATATTCCTCCCCTCCCCCACCCCATCTCCACACACTAGACATTCACCCGCCCTGTTCCAAATACATAATTAATGAATACATAAACAAAGAACGTTAACTACATCTAACCCTCGCAGCCAGTGTTGTGTTGTGCATGGGCCCTGTAACACACACTTGAACAAACACACACACACACACACACACACACACACACACACACACACACACACACACAAACACACACACACACACACCCATACACACGCGCGCACACACACACCAACACACATACACACTCGTACGCACGCATACACCACAGATACTTTTAAAAAATATATTGAAAAGCAGTTTTTTTCTTCCAAAACATTTGTTTTGATATTTCAAAATCTTAAATTAAATGAACCAAAACTACCGAAATACAAGATTACCTAAATAAAACAAATATAAAGACTACAGACTACTAATTCAACATAAAGACTACATAATTATAAAGATTACACGACTGAAACAAACCCACATTAACTGTAAAGACTACATTATAGAGTACTTGAATATATGACTACCCGAATTTAAAGACTATTTTGAATACAAAGACTACATACGTATCAGGAATATAAGAACCACACTAGTTTAAAATTAAATTAAATTGAACTTTTATAGTAAAAGTAGATCATATATATATAATATTTTACAACTCAGGCAATTAGGGTTAGAATCGTTAGGTGTACACGCTAAACCAAAGACTACAGATGTGCTAAAATGGATATTCAAATATGTACACGTTGTTATGGCAGTTTTTATTATTTTTTATATCCCCACTAGACATTGTCAGAATCATTCTAAACACAACAGCAACCACAACCATAGAGAAAACAAAACAAAAAAAAAAATGAAAATGGCAGTGTTCCAGTGCCATTACTTACAACTTGTAGCGCGCAGCGATAATCAAAAATGTGCTTGCAAATTTGTGTCACGTTTGGTTGAGATGTATGGAGTGTGGCAAATGAACAAACAGTGTCCTCAAGTGGCAAATGAACAAAGTCAGAATTTAGAAAACTAACACTACGAATATTTGAGATGAATGAGCAATGCATACATTTACAATGAGCTCATATTATGTGGAGAATGAACAACGTTCGACCCTGTTGTTGTCTGAACAGTAACCTGAACAGTGACAGGATTGAATAGCGATGAGTCTTTTTGATAGCATCGACAGTAGAGATATGTGTGTGTGTGTGTGTGTGTGTGTGTGTGTGTGTGTGTGTGTGTGTGTGTGTGTGTGTGTGTGTGTGTGGTGTTTCATCAAACCATGATTAAAAACTTATTTGCACTGAGGGATAACTCTAAATTTAGATACAACTCTAACTACAATAGTACGGATTTTGACCTCAAGAACACAAGGCCGTCTCACATCTTTGACACTTCGCTCATCCGCAGGCTGTTGACCGCAAACTGCATTTAGAAAAATAGTTAAAATAGGTGAGTTCTCAGAAAATCGGTTAATTTTTTCCTCTGCTGTTTTTTTTTAATTTTTAAAAGAAAAGTAATCGATTGCATCTTACAGTTCTACGTACTAAAACGGAATAATCCACTACACGTATCATAATAACTGTCATGTCGAAGACCAGAAGACATCAAAGTGGGGTGGGGATGGAGGGGAGTTTGTGGTTAAATTTAGAAACGGCAACACGCAACACAAATGGGCACCCTGTCGTGCAGAAGAATGACCTTTTTGTAAAGTTCTGTAATCATCATTTCATCAAGAAGAATCCCCCTCCTCCACCCGACTTTAGAAATGAGCTACTCAATTTTGCTCACGGTGAAAATGTCAAAAAATGCCGTGCTTTAGACATCTTCCCATTTCGGTCGAAGAAAAACAAGTTCAGCGTGGTATTTGCATTCCCACCAAAATCGTATTCAGCTAAGCATAAGCTTGCCTTAAATTAAAGAGTCATTAATTTCAACGAAAAACTTGAAAACCAAATGCAGGGAAAATCATAAAAAAAAAAAATTAAAAATTATATTGAGGGGGGGTGGAACCAACAACAACAACAAAAAACCGTCATATTTTTACCTGCGACACGGTTGCCGCTGGCAGAAGGCGATAATCAATATCTGTGCGTCATCAAAAGTAAAAGATTCAAGGAAGCTATATATATATATATATATTTTTAAAAGGGTAAATTAACGGCAATAATTGGTAAAAACCCGCTTTTGATAGCAGTGACGAATGTCAAAAGAAATTAAAAGCAGCTCTGTTGATTTTGACCCGACACTTGCTAGGTTTAGCCATTGACCTTGATACAATTCCGGTGGTATTTTCGGCGGCAGACGTCACAACAGAGTGGCTTGTCTTTGGTAATGCTTGTTGAGATAGTCAGTTCTAACACAAAGTTATCAATATTTATATTTATTTGTAGGCGACAGTCAGTTCCAATATAGAGTCGATATTTCTCAATACATGTAGACGACATTCAGTTTTAATACAGTTATCGATGTTTGTAAATACTTATGGAGGATAGTCAGTTCTAACATAAAATTATCGATATTTATAAATAATTGTAATTGACAGTTCTAGCATAAAGTTATTAATAGTTATAAACACTTGTAGAGGACAGCCAGTTCTAACAAAGTTATCGATATTTATAAATACTTGCAAAGGGCAGTGAGTTTTAACACAAAAATATCGATAGTTATAAACACTTATAAAGGACAGTCAGTTTAATCACAATATTGATTAGATACTTGTAAAGGACAGTCACTTCTAACGAATGTCGGTTCTAACACAAAGTTATCGATAGTTATAAATACTTCTTGACAGTCAGTTCTATGACAAAATTATAGATAGTTATGAATACTTCTTGACAGCCAGTTCTAACACAAAAGTTATTGATGTTTTATAAATACTTTTAGAGGTGACGTCAGTTCTAACACAAAGTTATCGATACTCACAAATACTTTTAAAGGTGACGTCAGTTCTAACACAAAGTTATTGATATTCATAAATACTTTTAAAGGTGACGTCAGTTTTAAAACTGATTTATAAAGAGATATTATTCATTTTAATACTTCTTTAAAAGAGGTCAATTCGAGTAGAGTGAAATAGTAGCTACAAAGAGTGAACAAGAGTTGGCTACGAAGAGTGAACAAGAGTTGGCTACAAAGAGTGAACAAGAGTTGGCTACGAAGAGTGAACAAGAGTTGGCTACAAAGAGTGAACAAGAGTTGGCTACAAGAGTTGTAGAAAAACTTTGAGGGCACAATGGCTCTCCCAAGAAACGTTGCGTTTTGAGACGGAAATAAAAAATATATTAACTAATACATCAATACTTTAAATTACTTTTTCGTTATGACTACAATCCCGTATAATTATTTGTGATATATCGAAGCCGTTTCTTGTAGCAAACGAACTTGCAGACGACATTTGTAGTTGACATTAATGTTTTTTTTTCGGAACGCCAACTCAGACTTTCCGGTAAAGTACGCAATGGGACGACAGTTAAGTCAAAGGTTACTTCCGCTATATTACAGCTGGTGAAAATGACTATTTCACATTATTGGCATTGAGTTATTGTTCTTTCCTTAATTCTTGCCAGCCTTTAATCTAGTCCCCAGTATATATTCTTGCCTCTTGAAGCATTCCTTTCATTTTCTATTCTTTTTTTCTATTTCTGTTTTGCCAGACACCGTGAGAAAGACTCTTTCTTTGTTTTCAACTATAGCAAAGATAAGAGTTAGTTTTTGTTTATTTTAAAACTGTTTTGCACCATACTACCACAATCATCATCATCATCATCATCATCATCATCATTATCATCGTACTGATGTACATTTTAGTGCTAACGACAGCTGACAGCTTATTATGTCCATGGAAGTTTAGTGTGAGATAATTTATGTCAACTTAAGTTGTTTATTAGATTTTCACATTTTAGGTCGTGAATGTTCGTTTTATAACGTTGTCCGCTCCTAACCGCTAAACCCGTCTTTTCCTGCAACGTGTATCGAATTTGTTCACAGAGATTACAATGTTGTTCATTTCAAAATTTAACTTTTGCGCTTTTGACAGTTTTTGTCTGTTCAACTTCTTGAGTGTTGTATTTTCTTACGTATATAAAATAAAGTGCGATTCTTTAGTCACTCGTAAGAAGTCAGTCTACAAGTTTGTCATATTTTCTTATTACATATGTATAATTCCATATTAAAATAAGCTGATTTGTAAACACCTCACTTTGAAAGTTGTTAATGTTGTTTGCTTTGTAATAGCTCACAGTCCGCAACGCCAAACTTAGGACCTATTGCATGAAGGTATGGCGTTCCTGTCTTCTAACGGCTTTCCGCCAAATTGAGCAGCCATGGCACTGTCTGCCATGATTTCTTTCTGCGTAATGTGGCATTAGAACTATTAACGCCACAAACCTCGTAATTCTTAAAATGTAATTTAAGCATCATTCTTTGTCTGTGTTGACTGTCAAGAGACTGGATGGGAACTGAGACCTTCTCATTACTCTAACTTGGTGATAAAGAGAGAGTCTTGAAGGGGAGACAAAATCCTTCTTTCACGTCGATTTATTGAGATTTTAATGTCCAAAAGTTGAAATGAATGCACAACTTATTGGAGAACTGCTCCAAAAATAGAAACAGATTCGCACTGAAGAAAATCTGAAATTAGACCAGAGTGACAAAGATGAAATAGTGACTAGTGACCGATCACAAATACGGTCAAAGAAATATAATTTTAAAAACGCAGTCAAAGAAATAGTCAAAGAAATGTAATAATAAAACTAATAATATCCAGTCAAAGAAATGCAGCCAAAGAAACAGTCGAAGAAATGCAGTGTAAAGGTGTTTACATCGACCCACGGTAAATCTAACAGTTATTTAGATCTGAGAGAGTTTTATTTTTCTTGTTGACTTAGTAAAGCAAATAGCCGACCCACGGTAAATCTAACTACATTAATCTGTATTTAGATCTGAAACGCATGGATTTTATTTTTCTTGCTGACGTAGCAAAGCAAATAGCCGAATTTAAAGAAATATTATGCAGGATTGTCGCTCTTGCTAGATAACTGTCCGAAATTGAGTACACATGCTTGCCGACCTGTTATCTGAAAGTTCAAGGACTTTGGCCTTACTGTCGACAGGTGAGAAGATATGAACTGACAAGATTATTACAATGCTTTCACTGCCTATAAAACGTAGGTCTGTTCATATATTCTTCTACAGAAATTTTAAGAGCCCGATCACGTTGCTGGCAGGACATGAAGATCATGCCAAAATGGCCTATCAAAAAATCTGAATGCCACGCATTTTAAATTATAATGTCAGTCTTTAGGAATACGCAACATCACGTTACTGATGTATTAGAGCCAGGCCAACTAGATCCCCCTCTTCTTTTTTTTGCAGTGATATCAATTTCTTGTATCAGTGTTTTGGACGTTGTATCAGTTATTTTTGCAAAACCACACACAAGCTACATGCACAACTACAACCGCACACAAACTACAGGTACAACTACAATCAAAAGCAAAAAAGCAGGACAGAGCAAAAGGATCATTCACATATGACGTCACACACTTTTTGCGATTTTTTTTTACCTCCCATCTCACTTCGTCAAAAAACCATAGCCATTCCTCTATGTGACGTCACACATCTCTTAGCCTCCCCCCTCTTTTTTCCACAGGTTTTTGTAATGCTAAAATGTAAATATAATATTAATCAGTTAACCGAGCAGACCAAAACAATCTTATATGTAAAATAGTGTTTTAATTAATCAGGTTTCTGCAAGGACTGCTTGACTAGTAATGAGTTTATAAAATTATGCTTAAAATTTTATTTAATTTTTAACAAAAAATCCAAAATTAAATGTAAATTAAAACATCAGTCATTTCAATTCTTTATTAATGTTAAAGATTCAATAAATCCAGAAAAATTCTAGGGGTTTAAAATCCAAGATATTTGTAAATGAACAACTTCTCTTCATATTCGTCATTATCCCAAAGCAAAGTAATTTGTTCCTACAATGAACGAATAAGAAATCCATTTGTATCTAGATTACATCATTCATTGGAAGGAATATTCCCTCTAAGTCAAGTTCCTCCTCGTCAATCCAGTCCACACTTTTTCCATTTTCTATATTTACTAGTATGACCATCATTTTGCGTTGCCTTCTACCAGCGATTCTCATTGGTCTGATACGCTTTGTTGGAACTGCTATTTGTTTGTGAAGGACTGAGTGACTCTCATTGGTATGATGCGCTTTTTTAGAACTGCTATTTGTTTGTGAAGGACTAAGTGATTCTCATTGGTATGATGCACTTTTTTAGAACTGCTATTTGAGAAGGACAGAGTGACTTTCATTGGTATGATGGGCTTTGTTGGAACTGCTATTTGTTTGTGAAGGACTGAGTGACTCTCATTGGTATGATGGGCTTTGGTGGAACTGCTATTTGTTTGTGAGGACTGTGTTACGTGTCCAGTTTTTATTTATAGACCCTGTTTCAGAATTTTAGAATTTAGGTTAATTAAAATTCGTTCTCCTATCCTGAAACAGACTGGCTGCTCAAAACCACCCTTCAGTCTGATCAAATTTAATGCTTGTAGTTTAAGCCAACAAATTTATAGACAGGCAAACTTGCGTACAAAGCACGGATTGGGAAACGTTAAACAATTATAGTTAATTATTCAGTTTGGCATTTCAGTTGATGCTGAGTTCTATGGTTATTGAGCTAAGAACCTAATGCTGAGATGCATTATTCATGCGAGATGAGTTGTGTGAAGTCCAAGGTCGGCTAAATTATTCAACGATGGACTGTTGATGTAAGTTGCCGAAGGACCCTCCCACCAACTAATGATACAGATAAGTGGGTGTCTGACAAACTCTGAGATCAGAAATTCATGTTACAATTGGTATAAACATTCAAAGAATAGGTAGTCCAAGTGACCTTCGTATTTGTATGCAGTGACTTATGGATTCACTATTTTGTTGATTATGAAATTTTTATATTTTTATTATCCAAATAATGGGAGTTGACTAATTATTAGTGAGAGGTAGACCAAAGGAGAATTGGGCTGGGGGCAGTCAGAATGAATGATTTGTATGCATAATTATTTGTTATTAGGATAACATGCCCAATTCACGCACTATTACACATATTCATCTGTCACTACAGTTAATATCTAAACTGAGAGAATTAATGTGATGAGACTGAAGGGTGAGTCTGGCAACCAGTCTGTCATCAGCATAGGTGTAACGTTAAAATTTACAAACTTTAAATCCTCATGCTGAGACAGGGTCTTTAAACAAATGTTGGAATGTAACATGTGCAATGAATATATATTTTACACATTGTGCAATGAATGTATATTTTACACAATGAATGTATATTTTACACATTGTGCAATGAATGTATATTTTACACATTTTGCAATGAATGTATATTTTACACTTTGTGCAATGAATGTATATTTTACACATTGCGCAATGAATGTATATTTTACACATTGTACAATGAATATATATTTTACACATTGTGCAATGAATGCATATTTTATACATTGTGCAATGAATGTATATTTTACACATTGTGCAATGAATGCATATTTTATACATTGTGCAATGAATGTATATTTTACACATTGTGCAATGAATGCATATTTTATACATTGTGCAATGAATGCATATTTTACACATTGCGCAATGAATGTATATTTTACACATTGTGTAATGAATGTATATTTTACACATTGTGTAATGAATGTATATTTTACACATTGTGTAATGAATGTATATTTTACACATTGTGCAATGAATGCAGGTCACACCGTGCAATAAAAGTAGACTACACTGTGCAGCGAATTTAGATTGCACTGTGTAATAAAACCAGAATGCACTCTGCAATAACTGTTGTCTTCACACACTGTGTAAATGAATGTGGATCACGCTTTGAATGAATGCACACTGCACACATACTGAACAATGAATGCAGACTGCACACACACACTGACAATGAACGCAGACTGCACACACTGAACAAAGACTGCAGACTGCACAACACAGAACAAGGAATGCAGGCTGCATAGACCGAACAATGAATGCAGACTGCAGTGTGCAATGAAGCATAAAAGGTGAAGACCTACCGGCTTCCTTTGCAGATTTGTTCAAATGCCGTCTAGACAAAGTCTGAGACATGTCGATTGCGTCTTCGGTCGGCTTGCTCACCTGTTGTTCTCTTTTATCTGGTAGTAATTACAGGTGGCTTAAATCATGCGTTCTGATGCCAGCCAGAAGTGGTAAAATAATTCTTTTCAACACTTAAAAAAGAAATGGCTGAAAGAGCATTGCGCAAACATTTCATGATTGATTAATGATTGACGTTCTATTTTTGCATTACATTTAATTTGTTGTTTTGGTCGCATTTGACTGAGAAGTAACATGAAAGGTTTGCCAGTTCCAAATGACATACTGCTGCATGGTTTGCATTTGCTTTTTAACATGAAAACAAAATAAATATATCAGATTTAGAAAATGGCAAACCAAGACAATCGTAGTCAAAGCCGCCCATCACCACCACCACCATCATCGTCGTCGTCGTCGTTGAAGTTTATTCTTTATAATTCCCACTTATAACATGTGTGTTTAATCGCTTCTTTAATTTCCAATTCATCATTTCTGTTTACGGAAGTTCGTTCTTTCAATTTCTAATTTATCACGTGTCTTGGTGTCTCATTCCTTCCGTCTTTGTACCTACTTGAATTTTTTGTGTTTAAAGTTTCAAACAGAAGCTCGTGCGCTATGGTTTCAATTCTTCTGCTGTGAGCAAAGGCAGTCTCTTCACTTTTCTATTTATAGCGTTTATTATTGCAGAAATTTGTTTGTTTTTTCATTTTCCAAATCATCGTCTTGGTGTATAGCCAATTCAATCAATTTCCTCATTCAATGTTTTAGGCTAACGAAAAATTGTTCTTTTGATTCACAATTAGCCAACTTCGAGTGTAGGACGTTTGTGCTATTTCCAAGAGGATAATGACTTTAGGGCGGTCTACGTCGTCCAACGTCTCTTAGTTACGTCAACACGTGTGTGTGTGAGTCGAGACTGGTAGAGCGCAGACTGGGGGATGTCTTTGTACAAGGAACCGCTCAGAACAGTAGTACTAGGGTTAGGCGAAAAAAGAGTTACAAAATGTTTTTGTATTAGGCTTAAGATAAAAATCAATGTTAAAATTTTTTTTAGTATTATGGCTAAGCCCGGAAACAGTATACAAAAAGATTTAGCATTAGGATTAGGCTCAAAACAATGTGGAAAAGGTATTATTAGTACGTGGGCTAGGCTCAGAAACTCCAGGTGGAAACACTACTCGTGGTGGAATCCATACAAGACGGACTATGCAAACCTTAGAAACATTATAATCCTATGATTAAAGCAAAACCACACACACACACACAGTGTGTGTGTGTGTGTGTGTGTGTGTGTGAGTAACCATAAGAGAAAACGTTGCACATACGTTTGTGGTGAATAAGCCGAAGACTGTGTGCGTGAGTAACGATAGCCAAAAACTGTATATGTGTGTGTGTTCGCGTGTGAGTAGCGATAACAGAAGACTTTATGTGCGTATGTTTGTTTGTATGTTTGTCAATGGCGATAACCGAATATTGTGTGCGTGTGTTTGTGTGCGACTAATGATAACTGAAGACTTTGTGTGTGTGCGTGTGTGTGCGTGCGCATGTTCATTTGTTTAATTTATTGTTACTTAGCACCGAGTTTGCGATTTGTAACGCTAAAAGCCTTTGTTAGCACATGCCCAGAACTGAAAGGTATTCACGCCAGAAAAGAAAACAAAACAAGAAAACCCCAACACCGTAGCACCATAACACCGTAACGGCGTAACGCCAGCATAGAATGCAAGGAATTATTGTGTTGCTTTGCGAGAACCTGATTAGAGACGGCATACTCACTCAAACATGTAAGTACAATTCCCTCTTTGTACTTGACTTGAAAAAAACCACACAGCAGCACCACCACCATCAACAACAACCCCATCAAACAAACAACAAAATAACTTAAATGATAGGGATGGGGGGGGGGGACTAGGTGAATGCGACAAAGTTTGTTGTAGTAACCACATGCAGTAAAATTAGCACTGTATGTGCCGTCAAATATCAATTATCTACGGTTTAAAAAAAAAAAAAGGGGGGGGGAGGGGAAGAGGGGATAAAGGGAGAGAATCACTTTCTTCTAGTTCTGTGCTGAAGTAATCATACAATTCAGCAGTTAGTGAGTGCGCCAAATTGAGTTTTCTCTACTAGCTCCGAAGAGATGTTTACTTTAAATAGAAGACTTATGTATAATAATAAGATCTTCAAACAAATAATGTCAGGAGTCCTCTTGCAGTTGTTGATTCTTCTGCGGCTTTTGTCGGTATCGGGGTTTTTGTTTTCTTGTTTGATAACTTTTTGTTTGTGCTTGTCAGGGCGCCAAACACTTAATGGGCGTGCTTCCAGTTTGGCGTCAGTTTTAATTTGAGTCGTTTGACTCTTATTCCCCCACCCTCATCACCCAGAAGAAAGCAACTTGCTACACAGCATGTGTTTGAAAACAACAGGCGCGCGTTTCATTTACCTCGCGCATACCTACCGGCCGCAGAATAACTCTCGTGAGAAGAAAGTAAGACGTTCTTGCCACTAGACATTGCAGTTACTTCCCCTGGGGGTGGTGGTGTAAAAATTGATTTTATTTTTGTCCAGTGGCGCGAGCGTTTGAGATCGTTTATGTGTTAACATTTTGCAAAAGTTTACAGTTAGTTACTTAATCTGGGCAATAAAAGCAAATAACATGTTCCACTGTCCTTAGATACACCTTGCCCGACAAACAGCATCTGTCATCTACCACTGTTCTTAGACACACGTTGTCCTACAAATAACACCTGTCATCACCACTGTTCTTAGACACACGTTGTCCTACAAATAACGCCTGTCATCTACCACTGTTCTTAGACACACGTTGTCCTACAAACAACGCCTGTCACCACCATTGTCTTTATTGTTCGGTTCTCAAAAGCAAGATAAAAATAGAAAAATGTAACTGTAATGATTTGTGACCTGTTCACATGTTGCTAATGACTGTATCATATTTAGGCCAACTTCTAGCCACAACGTTTCTAACTATAAAAATAGTGTGTTCAAAGGAAAACACAGCAAAAGAAAATACATTACTCAGTGTATCCGTCCACAATCAAATTGCCTAGACCTTTTGTCTGCTTCACTACATACATTTTATATGTCTTTCGTCCTTCTTTCCTCTCTCGTCCCCCCTCCCCTCTCATTCCACCCCCTCTCTCTTTGATATGAGTATGCGCTGAATTTTGTCCTCAGAAAGAGACTTCCATTCTCTTAGAATTTTATGTACACATAACTTGCAAGACCTTCACATGGCCAAGAGGTGTGCCTATGATTTGTTAACTCTATGACGCACTTAGTATTCCAACATTTTGGGAATCATTTATTTTTAAAATTATTATTGTCTGTGCACGCGCGCGTGTGTGTGAATGACCGGATTTGACAGATTTTTGTTTCTAAAATTAATCAATGCACGCTCTGTCTTCCGGATCACTCACCCTTACTAAGGTTACAAATGACGCAATGCAATGTGAAGAATACATCCATTTTTTTTTGCATCAGTGCGTGCGATTCTGTCTGAAGAAATCAGATTTTTGCATGGGAGAGTAAATAGAAGTTGTTACAATCTCTGAAGATACGCATTAATTAGCGATTGGTAAGTAAACTGATTTATGATGTGACGGTTCTCGACAACTTAAGTGTATTTTTGATAAGGACTCACAAACCCAGGCTTGTAGAAAGCAGGTGATCCAACTTGCTATGATTAGCATAACATGGAATGAATACGAATGTGCAGCGTCTTTTTACACAAATAATCGTCAAGAAGCAATGTGTCTCTTTACACAAATAATTGTCATCTTGAAGTGTGTCACTTTACATAAATGTAAGTGTGCACTGTATCTCTTTACAGTTACACAAATAACTAATCTTTTTTGTGTCTCTTTTTTACACAAATAACTGCAATCATGCACTGTGTCTCTTTACACAAATAACTCTTAGCGTGCATTGTGTCTCTTTACACAAATAACTGTCATCTTGAAGTGTGTCACTTTACACACATAACTGTCATCCTGCACTGTGTCTCTTTTTACACAAATAACTGTCAGCGTGTAACGTGTCTCTTTATATAAATGTCAGAGTGCACTGTGTCTCTTTACACAAATAACTGTAATCTTTTACTGTGTCTCTTTTTTACACAAATAACTGGAATCATGCACTATGTCTCTTTACATGAATAACTGTCAAATCTTGCACACAACTATATCTCCTTTTACACGAATAACTGTCAGCGTGCCGTGTGTCTCTTTACACAAATAACTATCTTGCACTGTGTTTCTTTTTACACAAATAACTTTCACCGTCCAGTGTGTCTTTTTACTCACATAACTGTCAACGTCCAGTGTGTCTTTTTACTCACATAACTGTCAATGTCCAGTGTGTCTTTTTACTCACATAACTGTCAACATCCAGTGTGTCTTTTCACACAAATAACTGTCGACACTCAATATCTCCCTTTGAACAATTAAATATCAACGTCTCTCTTTACAGAAAGTGTTTGCGTGCAGTCTCTCTTTACACAAATAGTTGTAAGCATACAGTCTCTCTTTACAAAGATGGTTGTAAGCACGCAGTCTCTCTTTACAAAGATGGTTGTAAGCGTGTAGTATCTCTGTTACACAGACAGTCATAAGCGTGCATTTTCTCTTTACACAAATACAGCATACAATTATTTCTCTTTATACAAATGATTTAAAAGTAAAAAAGATTTGCAACTGATAATTGAGAAGACATAAATGTTAGAGAGATAGAAGAAAAAAGGAATAAGAGAACAAAACTTATCATCGCATTCTAGTGGACACAAGGCTTAAAAAATTCATGTTTATCAGGTTGGTCAGTAATTTACCTGTCAGACTGAATTAATGCCGGTTTGAAAAATTAGGCTATTAGGCTGCTGGAGCAAGCAAGAAAATCCAATATGCAAGAAAACCCCAACAACAAAATAAATACCCCCTACCCCCTAAAAAAAAAAAAATATTCTTTGCATGTAGAGTTGTAGACCCTGTTGAGAAAATCACGAATTCTTCAAGTTGAACTAATTATTATAAGCGTTAATTATAAGCTATATGTACATATCCCATGTACTTGAACTAAATAGTTATTGTGACGATGACTGTAAAAGCATAAAGTTTGAGATGTGACGTGTATCCAGTCAACTGATTGAAGTCAGCGGTGTTAAATGCGCTTGCAACCGTGACGTATTTGCATGAAGCTCAGACGAAAGGGAAGTGACGTGCGTAGGCGTTGTATTGGCGTGTTGTATGGAGAGAGCAGGTACAGTAAGGACTTGTGTGACTATGAGTGCGTATGGGCAGGAACAGTAAAGATTTGTGTAACTATGAGTGCGTATGGGCAGGAACAGTAAGTGTGACTGTGAGTGCGTATGGGCAGGAACAGTAAGTGTGACTGTGAGTGCGTATGGGCAGGAACAGTAAGTGTGACTGTGAGTGCGTATGGGCAGGTACAGTAAGTGTGACTGTGAGTGCGTATGGGCAGGAACAGTAAGTGTGACTGTGAGTGCGTATGGACAGGTACAGTAAGTGTGACTGTGAGTGCGTATGGGCAGGTACAGTTGTCCGAGCAAGAAGTTGGTGTCACTAGGTCAGCCATACCAAAGTGCGTGTATGTGTACTTGTGTGTGCTTGTGTTTGTGTGTGTGCTTTTAGGTGTGCTTATATGTGTGATTGTGCTTGTGTTTGTATGTGCTGGTGTGTGTATATTCATATATATGCTTGTGGAGTGCTTGTGTGTGCGTTTGTGTGTGCTGGTGTGTTTCTGCGTATATTCGTGTATAAGCTTGAGGTGTGCTTGTGCCGTTGTGTTTGTGTTCCTGGTTGTGCGGTGTGTGTTTGCTTGTGTGTGTGTGTGTGTGTGTTTGTGTTCTGTCTGTATGTATGAGAGTGTTTATATGAAGTTTGAGTCTCTTGCGTCAGAGAATGTCCAAAGAACTTAGACTCAGAGGGATGGTACTGTGCAAGCGAAACGCCCCGAGGCATAGCTTGAACCTGCTGGCATAACGCCATTAACTACGGTCCAGATAATCACGTAAGTATCTATTTTAAGGAAATCGACCTTAGTTCAGTAGACAGCAAAGATGTCCCATTTTAATGAGAACTACGTAGGTCCAGTAGACTAAAAGTTCCCTATTTGCAAGGAGAATAAGTAGCACAGAGAAGGGTTTGAAAATTCTCTTGGATAGCAGTAGAGAAGAAGAATGATACTATGGTGTTCAGCATTTGGAAACTGCTAAGATGGAAGCTGCAGCAGATTTTTGCTAATTTTGTAAAATGTTGAAAAATAAATTGTTATTAATACTAACACAACTCCATTTTCAGAGGACAAGTTAATTATGAATGTGGATGAGAGATGAACTAGTTGCTCAAACGAACATGCTATCTGAGGTATATATCTTCTCGAGATATCTACTACATGCATTTGAGAATAATTCAGTAGCTAAAGGAAAGTTACACTACTGCTATAGCGGGTAATTGCTGACAGCTAAAGGAAAGTTACACTACTGCTATAGCGGGTAATTGCTGACAGCTAAAGGAAAGTTACACTACTGCTATAGCGGGTAATTGCTGACAGCTAAAGGAAAGTTACACTACTGCTATAGCGGGTAATTGCTGACAGCTAAAGGAAAGTTACACTCTGCTATAGCGGGTAATTGCTGACAGCTAAAGGAAAGTTACATACTGCTATAGCGGGTAATTGCTGACAGCTAAAGGAAAGTTACACTCTGCTATAGCTGGTAATTGCTGACAGCTAAAGGAAATCTACACAACTACCTTGGAAGCGACTCCTGACATCTAAAGGAAGACTACACAACTACCCTGATGAGAGGTTGCTGAGAACACAAAGACTACTCAATGTCTGACCAATGGTGAAAAAAGAGAAAAAGCCAAACCTCCAAAATATCAACAAAAGAACCGGGGTGCATTTAAAGACTAGTATTGAAATACAGTGACGTGAATTGAGTAATTGATTACATTCAAAAATGTAGCGTGCAATACTAACCGCAAAGAAAGAACAGTGAAAGAACAAAGATCAACAAAAGAACCTAGAAAGAACACAGAAAGACCAGAGAAAGAACAGAGTAAGAACAAAGATCAACAAAAGAATTTAGAAAGAACAAAGAAAGACCAGAGAAAGAAAGAGTAAGAACAAAGATCAACAAAAGAACCTAGAAAGAACATAGAAGATCAGAGAAAGAAGAATATTGTCATTAATTCTCATTTGATTATTTGTGTCTCTTATTAGGCAAAGTCTATCAAGTCATAATGCAACTCAATTGTCATAGAGTCATTATTAATTGCTCATGGTTTACTCAGTGATCATCATTAATTGCTCATGGTTTACGTTTGTGTTGAAGCGACAAGCATTAAGCGATTTGATGTCACTCATCTATAATCAGTCAACCATTGTTGGCACCTGCTGTAGAATTAATGTGTCTCTTACAAAGAATTAGAAGAAATGAATGAATACAAAGCATCTGAGGTACCAAAAGACACGGATGATAAAAAATTCCTTTTCTGCGTTCTTGCGCGTCTTGTTGAAAGATGGTTTTTTCCTACTGACCGGATTACAGCGGTGTTTTGATCTTGTAAAACACTCTGTTCTCTCGATATTACTACAATGGTACTATTACCAAGTTACTACAATGGTACCATCACCAAGTTAATGGTAGTATCACCATGTTTCTGCAATGGTACAATCACCAAGTTACTACAATGGTACTATCATTAAGTTACTACAATGGTAGTACTATCACCAAGTTACTACAATGGTACAATCACCAAGTTACTACAATGGTACAATCACCAAGTTACTAAAATGGTACTATCACCAAATACTTTAATGGTACTATCATTATGTTACTGTAATGTTACTATCACCAAGTTACTATAAGTTACTAAAATGGTACTATTACCAAATACTTTAATGGTACTATCATTATGTTACTGTAATGGTACTATCACCAAGTTACTATAAGTTACTAAAATGGTATTATCACGATGTAACTACAAAGGTATTATTACATTGATGGAACGATGCTACAATAATGGTACTACCACGATGTTATTATAATGGTATTATGATGACATACACTAGACAAAATGTTCATTTTACCTGGCCCGTCGGACATGTTCATTTCAAGTTCGAGCTGCCTGTCGGCTGTCTCCAGCAGTATTTGTTATTCATATGTGTGCATATATATGTGTATGTTTGAGTGTGTGTGCTTAACATGAAAATAAATAAATAAAACATGTGTTTTAATTTAGAGCAAGAAACAGTAGGTCTATAATTTAGACCTATAATTTACAAGCTATGATCTAAAATATTGTTACTAACCCCCGGATATTCATTGCAAGAGAAAGTTATGTTTTTTCCTTTGGATTTTCCAAAAAGACAAAATAGACAAATTTAAAACTTATTATATGCAATCTTACTTGATGACTTAGATTACGTTCTAAAAGCAATAACAAATAAATTTTATGAAGAAATATTAAACTTTAAATAGTTATTAAATACCGCGAAATCTACTCACCAGGAAGTCCAAAATAAAAATGCTATAAAAGAAATTAGTTTTCAACATATAAAGACACGTTGCCACGGAAACGGAAGACGTGAATGGCTAGTAATTGGAACTGATGGGTGAAAAAATGCACGCCCGCACGCATGTCCGGATACTTGAACACTCAAAATCCACTCGCCCACACACACAAACACTACCTCCACCACCCATACAAACAGCACACTCCCACTACCTCGTACACTTACATAAACACCAGCACAAAAACTCCCACCCCTATAAACATATATAAACACCAGCACAAACATTCTCACCACCCCATACACATACATAAGCAGTCACATACACAAACTCATGCAAACCAAATCCCCATATCATTATCTTTTTCCACCCACGCACAAACGCATATACACAAACATACAAAAACAAACATCACGCACACAACACGTACAAACAAACAAACACACACACACACACACACACACACACACACACACACACACACACACACACCATGCATGTACATAAACAATCTTCATGCTGTAAAACTAAAGTGAAAAGTAAATGGAAAAAAAATTGCTCCAACAGAAGAAACAAAAGCAGAATGTGAGCAACTAGCATTAACCTCCTAACCGCTGGAAGATTAATAAATTATATAACTTTGATTGTTGGAGGGCCATTTAGTACACTGTATTTTAACAATATTATTATTAATTTCCAAAAATTAATAAAGTTATCAGCTCACTTTGTGATTCCTGCACACATTCAACAATTATCATTTACTTTTAATAATTATTTCGTAAGTGAACTTTGCCTTATGTATTTAAACAAATGGTAAAATAAGAGGTGGCACATTTTTTTCTTTACTATTTCATTACAAACGTTATCGAGAAAACGAAAGGAACTTTTTAATTGTAATTAAATAGCAATTAAATCTTCATTATTGCTAGATTCATCACTCATTCCATTCTATAAACACCTTTTCAAGTTTAAAGCACTGACAAACAATGTTTTTTAACAGAACAACAACAGCAAAAGACAAAAACATTACCACCACCACCACCAAACAATGGGTGAGTTCGTTTCCACGAAGCACAGCAAGTCACAAGTTCGAATCCTTTTGCAATACGGCCTGATACACAAAATTAAAACATGGCCAGATCCGCACATTGACTACCGAACAAACAACTCTTACATGCATGGAAACTGTCCTCCAACCACTCCTCCGATGGGCACCTCAGGACAGATGGAAGTGCGCATCTTGCGCGGACATACCGGAAACAGTTTCCAGCCATAGCTACAATGTTCGCTCTCTTTCCATCCATCCGCGATGTCGACGGCAGGCTTGCAGGCAAAATTAAATCCATATAAACTTTCCTCTCTCCTACCCCCGTTTTCTTCTTAAGAAAGTCATAGTCGGATTGTTCCAGTTGTACTCTTGTACAACCGTGTTGTGTATTTACCTCGGCGTAAAACCCGAGGAAGTCCGTGAGACTGCCAGCTGGCAGGCAACGCGTCACCAGAGTATCGATCTGAGAGGATCACATAACTGTACTTCTAAGAACGCCAGTCTACTAGCGTCCCTTCCGATCTCCTATAGTCACGAAGCACGTGATCTTAGAACGAGGCGTGTACTTGACCCTGCAGCTATGACTGACATTTCACTCATTGCAACCTCATTAAAAGTACTCTCCTCTCCCTCACCTTCTCCGAAATAGATTTTTTTTAAAATAAAAGAGTATAAAAAAAACAGCCAAGTGGATTCTAAATTAGAAATAACCAACCAATTTATGTAAATAGCAGTGGAAAAAAAATTGGTGAAGTAAGAATTTAAAAACTTGCCAGTGTTATCAAAATGAATTAAAAGAAAATAATAAAAACGAGATTGAAATGTGTTTATTGTTGGATTTTCAGCATTTACCACTATTATCAGGGAAGGCGACCGTGCACAAGTATGTATTTAGTCCTATGCTGATGCACTTTGCTTTAATTAATGAATTATTTTGTAGCTAATTCAACAACACATATCAGTCATCAAATCAAAACCCAACACTCCTAATAGCTATTATTTCTACAAATGTTTGAACTATGAATCTTATATGTGGTATGCTAAGACTTGACGTTGTTCTAGTGAAACCACTCACAAAACTATAACGCTATATTATTATGCTGTATGCGTGTTTCGGACTAATAAATACTGTTGAAAACAGATTCGCCGCTTGTTCTCTTGTGCGTTTTTATTCATCCTTAAGATTAAATTCATTCGCGTTTTTCTAAATATGTTGTCCGGTCGGGATTGGGGGTCTCGTTTTGTGATTTCATGAAAACATTATTTAAGTGTCAAATACTTGTAACACCTGACATCGCTGAAGTGAAATGTGTGTGGATGTGATGTTGGTCACGTTAGGGTTTTGTCTATAACGTCCACTTAAACTTCCATGCAACAGAGATTATCAGCCTTCCAGTCACCTACAACAAGACACCATTAGTCCGATCGACTGAAAATGGGTCATTAGGCTAGTATGTTAACATTTTGCTGTCGCACTGCTTTGTTTCGTTCGTTTGGTTTTTTTTATGTCTGTGAGGGGAAACGAATTAGACTAGAAATCTGGCTTGATGTCACCGGTTTATTCATATTGGGGGGGGGGGGGGAAGAATTTTACGCATTTTTTGAAAGTTATGTGATGTTAAGAGACTAAAATAGTGTGTGTGTGTGTGTGTGTGTGTGTGTGTGTGTGTGTGTGTGTTTGTGTGTGTAAGGATGAGTGTCTTAGTGTGTGATTTTTTGCAAGTGTCTGGTATGTGTGATTGTGTCTGGAGTGTGTATGAGTGTCTGGAGTGTGTATGAGTTATGTATGGGTGCGTGTGTCTGGGTTGTGTATGTGTAGGGTGTATGTATCCTGTTTGTGTGTATGCGTGTGTGTTCGTGGATGTATGTGTGTCATTATGTGTATCCGAAGTGGCTGTCTGGGTAAATGTATCTGGCGTATGTCTATATGCTTGTCCTGTGCAAGTGTCTGGTGCGAGTGTATTTGTCTGCTGTGAGCGTATGTGTCTGGAGAGTACATGTGAGCGTATTCTGAGGTGAGTGTACGTGTACCCATATTAGTGTTTGATGCTATTATATTATTAAAATGAAATATGTAATAGTCGATATTTTGCAACTAATAAGAAATCCTTAATTTCTTTTATAATGTAACTGACCTAACAACGCATTATGCAAGACACAAGAATAGTTAAGTCGCAATACCGCTAAACTCATTTCATTTGCGCACAAGGAAAGAGAACCACAGTTATTTCCCACTCTTTTTTCCCTCCCTTTTCCGCCAGACTCCCATTTCCTTATCCCATCAATTAGGCCCAACACCAACAACGTGTTTGTAAATTCCTCACACTTAACTTCATAATGCGCGTCAAGTTTATCGCTACTGCTTCTAAATAATTTAATTCGAGACAAGTTAAAGTAAGGTTTCCAGGGTGCATGCGCAAATCGGACCTATCGGATCGATATAGCTGCGGGTATTTCACTATGCAACAGACCGTCACAAAGTGGTGGACTAGCAACCTTCATCCGGAATCTCATCGTCTGCAGATGGACAGCTAATTTACTCTGATTATATGTGTGACAGAGTAAATTTGCATATCCGTATTTTAAATTTAAAATTTAAAATTTTAAAATTTAAATTGTTATATAAATTGCTAGGTTGTCAGAGTAACCTGACCAAGGGCATTCCTTATGGTGGTATTTTTGAAAGTGTCTAGAGTAAACAGCTCGAGGCAAGGAGATTCTTGATTGTTGACGTAATGTGAACTGAGTGAGTAGTTTTCTATTATCCAATAATTATTATTTATGAGAACGAGACCAGCCGATTGGCTGAGATTAAAAGTTTCTTGTTGTAGAAAAATCTGTTCTCTGATCACTTTGAATTTGAGTGGTAAAGGAGAAAGTCCATCTTTGAAAGGCAGGCATTAGCTTGATGTGAACATGTAGCTTTTCACTTGCACTTCTGAGTTTCAACTTCTCAGATGCCCTTCGCGTTTTCATTCCGTTATAACTATAAAAAAATGACTGAAGTAATTCTATAATTTAAATCGAACATTTTACGTGAAAAGACCCCTTCTTATTTGTGTACAGTACCACAGAGCTAATTTGCTCTAAGGGAAAATTAAATTTAATAAACAACAACTTGTTTATGCAATAATTTTAGACGAATGGCAAGTGATAGCATCGTGTCTTGTAATTAATGCTTGAGTGGCCGTAACAACCTGGCCTAGATAAATTCTTGGAGAGTGTGCTAGTGGGCAAACATTCAAATCAGTAAAATAAAAATAAATGAAAACATCCCAAATGATGTTAGTATATGACAACCTCTTTGGTAAAGTTTAAGAGTAAGAAGTGCAGGATTTCGACAATCTTTGGTATTTAAGTTGTTACAAGAGTCAATAATCAAAGCTTACTGTGTAAGTAACATGCCTTCAATCATTGGTATTTGTTACAAGAGTCAATAATCAAAGATTTCTGTGTAAGTAGCATGCCTTCAAGCTTTGGTATTTTTTGTTGTTACAAGAGTCAATAATTTATAATCAAAGCCTTCTGCGTATGAAAGTGTGCCTGTGAAGCTAATCTAATATAATTATTCTTTAGTGTTGTTCTTAATCTACGTCATTATTCTTTATTATTATTATTATTTATGTAAATCATTATTTTTTATTACTATTAATCCACGTCATTGTTCTTCATTATTTTATTCTTAATCTACGTCATTATTATTTATCATTATTATTCTGAATGCTCATTATCATTATTATTATTAATCTACATCATTACTCTTTATTATCATGATTATTAATTTGCATCATTATTCTTTATCATAATTATTCTTAGTCTACGTCATTATTATTTACTATTATTCTTAATCTACGTCATTATTCTTTCTTCTTCTTCCTCTATGTCATTATTTTTTATCATTATTCAATATGTCATTATTCTTTCTTATTATTATTCTTAATCTATATCATTATTCTTTATTATTTTTTATATACGTAATTTTTCGTTATTATTATTATTCTTAATTTACATCATTATTCTGTATTATTGTTATTTTTAACCTATATCATTATGCCTACTTTCAGACTTGAGGAAATTAGTAACTTAAAACTTTTCTCAACCCTCCCCTTTCACCCAACAAACGCACATTAGCTTACACTGTAAAGTTAGCAATACAAAACTTATGCCTATTTATATGACCTTGACCTTTAAAGGCACACTGTCAGTATTCTTACATATAATGTCTAAAGGTATATAGGGTCCACTAGTTAAACACGGAACAGCTCCAAAGTCCAGACACAAGAAATTCACAACATATATTTACAATAATTAAATTTTACAACATTAATGTATATACCCATTTCTGCATGGCCAATATGTCATGATGGCCTTTGCATTAAAAAAAGATATTGGTCAAATTGGTGACCTACAGACTGAGGTTAGGAATTGAGAGGAACTGACTACTAGGATAAATGGCTTAATCAGGATTATAGTAAAATGCAATAATGGAGAGGTATCAATAGACCACTCTGGATGGTAATGGGGCAGTTGTATAACAAGAGATCACATTCTCACCAGCTTAGTCAATGATGACTGTGGCCAATGTTCCCTCTAAGGTGCGTAGCTGAATAGCCATGTAACTCATTAGAAAATGCCGTGCAGAGGTTTCAAAATTATGTGCACTAGTTTTGCTAGCAAGCTCAAACAACTGCTAGTTCCACACAACACAGGAAAAAGTTCCATGCTCAGAGGAAAAGTATTAGATGGAACATTGACTGTGGCATGCCTGCCCACTTCTCACACTTTATTAATTAAGATATTAAAAGATGAAATTAACTTAATTCATAATAGTATTTTAAATATAATAATTACCTCCAATTTAAATAGTAATAATAGTTTCAACTTTGTTATCTTAAATCTTTATATCTTAAATCTTTATAAACAGTGTCTCCAGCTTAAAGCCCTGAGACTTTAATTAGATTTAGCCTTGAGCTTACATTGTAATTCCTAGTCCATCTTGTCACTCGTTCTAGCTGCTACAACTTTACCCAAAATCTTAGCATCGGTATGAGAGGACTGTCTCTTGGTCAGTATATGCTCTGACCAGATGTAATGAAGTGTCAACTGAAGTTAATTAAAATATGGTCAACAGCTTGTAGGGTTTGTAAATAGACATGCTAGAGAAACCCATGTTAGATTGCCTTTCGGACACACACTGAGCATCTCCTATATGCGTAATTCGTCTCTATAGTAAATTTTCCAGACAAAATAATTATAAGTCTGTAGACCGGTGTGTGGGATTTCCTGGATTTTATAATTCAGTGAGATACTGACAGCAGAGTTTAGTATAATGGTTTCTCAAGCCTATTATTATTAAAACTAATCTTTCCTATAATACAGCTTGTTTATACATGCTATCGGTTATATATCACTGTATTAGTAAATATTAAGGTTTTGAGCAAGACTGTGTGAGAGTGAGTTTGTACAACTTTTTCTTGCCTCTCCAAATTGTCTGAATGAGTAAAGATGACACTGTCTAGTTGCAAGACCATAAGCACTGCAAAAAGAAGGAATATTATTATTTATCTCCAGCTTTGCCTTTCTTGTGGCCTGACTACTTCAAGAACAAGAATGTTCATGTAACTGCTACCACTGTGCATTGCTGACCCCTGAAAGAAAGGTTGTTCATCTCAGCTGCTACATCAACATATGTTGTTGGTCCATGCTGAGTCATCAAACCATGCATTCCTCCCCAGCACCCGGGGGGTGGGGGGGCTAAATCACTAATGCTGATGGACTGATTCTCCTCTGATCCAGATAGGTTGAGTCAGAAACTCTTGAAAGACATTGTATTGCAAGAGATTGCATTGCATTACACTATCTTTGCCATATTATGTGCACTAAAACTCCTTACTAATTGTGATGATGCTACAGAGATTCATTTTATTTTGATTACTTAGATATTTACTTCATTATTTCCTATTTTAATTTTTTCATTCTCTTTATTAAATTTCTTTAAAATTATTATTCTAGTTTACTTGTGTGAGCTAGGAGAGTTAATGTGCTGTAATTGATTATTTGTGATCCAGGAACTGTGGATTTTTCATTATTGTTTGAATTTATTTATAAATCTTCTACACATATTCGAGGACTTTAATTCATTTACTTACTCAGGTGAGGTGTCTCCAATCTGACTTTTTATTTTTGTGGACAATACTTATTTATGAAAAGGGACAGTCCAGCGTTGTTGTCAACTTATCAGTAGAGGGAGATGGTAGAAGAGTTCACAACTTTAGTATTCAAACGTCTAGTAGAGGAATTTCTTTTTGTGCGGAGGGTTTACTTGTTAAATTTATAAATGGCAATTGAGTCTGTGGTGGAATTAATTTGCCTATCTCTATTTCTAGACTTAATTGTTTTATAAATTGTTAAATTGTCAAAGTGACACAGCCTTGGGCACTCCTAATGATAGTATTTTTTTTATAAGTGCCAGAGTTGGACTAAACAACTTGGGAATCTGCTAAAAAATTGCTGATGCAATCCAAACCTGGTGAGTAGTTCTTCTGACTAATAGTCTCACACTTGTTCATACAATTTCATCCAATGGGGATGGACCAGAAGTTTCTTTGTTGAAGAAGTACTCTACTCTAATCACTTTGAATTTGAACATAACTCGAGTCCAGTCTTAAAGGAGAGTGTTAGCTTATGGTAAGTTAACTGACTGATAAAGAATGGACTTAGTTCGTACATGATTGCTATTGATCTATGATTTGAATTGGACAATGCTTATGTAATTGAGCCATTATTTCTATGTTCAATAATTTGATTACGTTGTACATTATATTTGTGAATTTTGATCAATGCTATGTTTCTTATGCTGTGTCTGTATCGGGCTAATGAAATTGTTGCAGAATTGTAAGTTGAGAATGTTTGTAAGAGAGAAAGGAGCTTAGAGATGAAATATGCCTGAAATTTAGGGCTGCCTTAATTTGACTGTTGCAGAGCAGAGCAAGCCTTTTTGGTTGTCACTTCATACTACAGCAACTATTGCACTCCACTTGAATACGTTGGTGTGTGGTCTGTGCATCCAGCGTTGTTGTCAACTTATCAGTAAATCATGTTGCTGTAAGTTGATTCCCATGAATTTTGTTTGAGAACCAATATGTGGGAGATTTATGGCATGCGTTTGGTCTCGAGAATTCAAAAAGATTATTGTGAACATTCCTCATGGTGTGTTGAGTAAATGAGCATGGAAAATCAACAACATTCCTCCTGATGTGCTTGACAGCACATGTGAAATTCAGGATGATTCTCTATGGCATGCTTGGAGAGTGCATCAAAGATTCTGGAACAGTTGTGTAATGCGCCTCTAGAAGGGACAGGTGGGACCTCACCGAAATATGAAAGGCAGTGACTTGTTGCAAACCTCATGACTGTGGAACTTGTGCCGGTGACAGCTGCAATCTTTGAACAGGTTGTGTATATTGACTTTAAATATTTCTCTAAAACTCCACTCACATTTCCATGAATATAATCATGAACTTGATTACATATTTATGTTATTGAATGCTTATGCATATGCTAGGATAAGCTGAAGGATTGTCCAGTGTTAATCGAACATTATTGTGAAATGATGTAAATGTCAACCCTCTTTGATTATATTCATATGTTTTATATTTGATTGTTGATTTCTAATTTATTGACCTTCTTACACATATTGATAACCTTATGCTGGAGAAGAAAGTGGGTAGATAGGGGCTCGCTAAATATAGATTAATAAACGGATTAATCTTCTCATTTACTAAGACGTTTTCCACTTTTGGAAATATTGTGTGACGGGGTAAATGTTTGTCTTTAATGTGTGGAAGAGAGAAACTGTTTACAATGCCTGCATATCCACCAAGTGAGGGAGACGAGTGGTGTCTTCTGGAGAATCATTAATAACATAAATTAAGATTCTCATCACTTGTAATTAGTTCTGGATGATTAATTAATAATAATAATCACAACCATTAACTAGGTGGCGTTAGCGTCACATAGTTCTAGTCTATGAACAGTGACACTTAACCTGTAGAAACGTCACTACCATAAACTGTGTCGCCACTCCGTCAGGTTGCAATCATTCATGACGTTGTCTCTTACTTTATATATATTTCTTCTGTGAATGGAATATAAGGATTAACAGAATGTAGTATGTAGTGAAACTTCGCTTATAAAAGAATTTTGAGAAATGGTTTCATGTGAAAAGTACATGTATATAACTGTCACTTTAAACTGTTCTTTGTGATAACCATTCAACGGTTAATAAACATAACAGTTCTTAACTGATATGACAGCAAATATCAACACTTGGATTTTTAATTGATTTTTATTTTTATATTAAGAAAATATTTCTAGCTGTTTACGGAGCATCTCGTTAATTCTGGACGCAGTATTTCCTCCACACACTTTTTCAATGTGTCAGCCTCTTGAGCTCAATGGCTTCGATTATCTCCCATTTCTCCAATCCTTTCACAGGTAGTCTGTCTAACCGTCTAATCAGATTCGTTCTTCATCCACTAAGTCCTGTGTGTTTGTGTTAGTGTGTGTCTGCTTGCATGCTTGTATGTGTGTTTACATTATGTGTGCTTGTGTATGGATGATTGCATGCTGTGAGTGCGTGAGTGTGCCTGCATGCTATGTATTTTTGCGTGCGCTTGTGTGTTGTGCTTGTGTGTATGCTTGCATGCTGTTGTGCTGGCTGCGTGTATAAATTTGTGTACGGACGCTTAAGTATGTACGGTATGTTGTCGTTCACGCTTGCACATTTGTGTGTATGTTAGTGTGTATATATGTGCCTGCATATTGTGCGCTTGTTTTGTATGTATGTGTGAGCGTACGGGTGTATGCTTGCATATGACGCTTGTGTGTGTGTGTGTGTGTGTTTTACGTGTTGTGCATGCTTGCATGTTTCTTTCTGTTTGTTTGTATGCTTGCATATTGTGCCATGTTTTGTGTATGTGTGTGTGAGTGTGTGTGTGTGTGTGTGTGTGTGTGTGTGTGTGTTTGCGCGCGCGCGCGTGTGCAATGTTTCAGTGTGTGAATACATGTGCTAAAAAGAACCGAATAGTTTCCATTTTTCTGATATAACATTGCGGTGCATACATACGTGGATGACACGCCGCGTATTGTCAAAATACGTTCTCGCCTACTGTAAAACAATCCGACGTTAGTACGAAAATACTTTTCCGCGCTCGATTTGGAAGACAATTAAGTGAGTGACATTGTCTTCGATCGCCTTTTCTTCCCACTGGTTGCCAGATGCTTCGTGTTCCACATAGAGGTTCACTTGCAATTTGTTTTGTTAAAGGCTCTATTGCGAAATGAGTTTCTTTCTTTCAAGAGCGAACTTTAAGGGAAATAACTTAATGTAAAATACGTGATGTCATTTGAAATCTTGGCTAGGTCATTCTTTACAGCACGAGATGATATTCGAAATCACTTAAAAATCGATGTTTACATGTTTAAATTACAAGTGTGTTTAAAGAACGTAAGTCCTCCATTACTAAAAAAAACCCGTATATATATAAACTTGTATATTACCGATTCCAATCATTCTCTTTTAATTGACACATTTTTACGTGTCTATTTGTTATCCATTCTAGTAAATCCAAGTACACAAGTTCAGTTCTTCAGTTTAGGACACTGCAATGTTACAAGAGTTAACTTTTCTTACAATGATACAAGAGCTAACTTTTCTTACACTGTTACAAGAACTAGCTTTAATTACAATGATACAAGAGCTAACTTTTCTTACACTGTTACAAGAGTTAACTTTTCTTACAATGATACAAGAGCTAGCTTTTCTTACACTGTTACAAGAGTTAACTTTTCTTACAATGAAACAAGAGTTAACTTTTCTTACAATGATACAAGAGCTAACTTTTCTTACACTGTTACAAGAACTAGCTTTAATTACAATGATACAAGAGCTAACTTTTCTTACACTGTTATAAGTACTAGCTTTAATTACAATGATACAAGAGCTAACTTTTCTTACACTGTTACAAGAGTTAACTTTTCTTACAATGATACAAGAGCTAGCTTTTCTTACACTGTTACAAGAGTTAACTTTTCTTACAATGAAACAAGAGTTAACTTTTCTTACAATGATATAAGAGCTAACTTTTCTTACACTGTTACAAGAGTTAACTTTTCTAATTTGCACACAGACCAGAACTCACTGAATAAGCAGTGTTGTCAAGTAGATATCCCATTTCTTTTTCGTTAGAATTCAGGATTGCCTTATTTTGCCATGTGGAACAAGGACTTCGGCAGTCTAATATTTTAAAAACAAATCAAGGGAGGTACTCTTACAACAATTTTATTTATTCCGAATGTCTTCCATGTTCTAATCTTGTCGGTCTTTTCTATTAGTCCGACTTTATTTGTCTCTCTTTATCTCTCTGTCTCTGTCTGTTATGCGGTAGTATATTGCATTTTATTGATTGTTACCGATTTCAGAAGCATGGTTGCCATGGCATTCATGGTACAGTCCGTGTAGATTTAATATTCAAATAATTGGAAGTTATAATTATATTATACTTATTCTATAGTTATAGACCAGTCTGGTTCACATGTTAATTTGTGCGAACAATAAATAATTCATAACTCGCAAAGAAGTTTTGAAATCTACATACATGTGATATATTGTTTATTAATCATAATTAGAAATATTTGGTTATAGTTTTGAAATCTACATGTTGTTTATTAATCATAATTAGAAATATTTGGTTATTGTTTTGAAATCTACATATTGTTTATTAATCATAATTAGAAGTTGCTGTATTATGCATTACTTACAATGAAATGAAACTAGATGAAGAAAAAAAAAACATAGGCAAAATTCAAATCAATTTACTTTCACGTCACACTCAGTAGAAAATATCTGGTGGCCCCTTACTCACTCTTCCGTCCCACAATATCTCCCCTCCCACCACCCCCATAAAAATATAAAATAAACAAGTGCCTGTTTACCAATCATGATTATATGTATAAAATTATTATTTTTAAATATTTTTTAAAAATATAATAAAAACTGCAATAAGCGGTTTAGATGCACATCAATGCTACAATAGGATTTCGTCTCTTGCTGTTTGTTTCTAACTGAAAAATCTATTGACTCATTCAATTTGCAGCGTGATAATGGTGTGGATATCAGGCTTTATGGCTGCACGATGATGCCGTAATACGTTTTTCAAGACAGAAATCTCAGCGTTTGTTAGTGTTGCATTGACAACTTGCATTGCAAGAGTAAAATAATCTTTATTGCGTACCGCTGCATATCTGTGACGTCGATATGACATGTCTATCACGTCACGGCCACGAGATGATGCTTGGGTACATGTCGGTCACGTTATGATTGGGAGAGGGTGCCTCGGTAAATGTCGATTACGTCACGACCACAAAGGACGGTTCGCGAAAAGTACGAAGAAAGAAAGAATGGACATAGAGCCAATGAACATCTTCTTGGGGAACAGTTGGAAAGAATGGACATAGAGAACATCTGGAGTTAGTTAAAGATCGCACTCCGCTTGTGGTTTCTTTTATGGTAACAGTTGGAAGGTGTTGGTAAAAGATTTTTCTCTCGGCCATTTGTATTCAGAGATTGATGTAACTTTAAATGGACTTGATTTCAGACACTGATGTAACGTTAATTGACTCGATTTCAGATAGTGATGAAACGTTAAATCGATTTGTATTCAGGGACTAAAAAGTAACTTTCAATGGACTTGATTTCAGATAGTGATGAAACGTTAAATCGATTTGTATTCAGGGACTAAAAAGTAACTTTCAATGGACTTGATGTAGTGAAAACAGTGAACAGAAAATTTGTGTCTTTAAGTTTCGACAACATCTTCTATAGGTTAATAATAATAACAAAGGGGGTGATAAATTAATCAGCACACATTTTCTACTTTTCGTGTCCTCCTCCCCCAAAATTTTATTTATTTCTCCCTGGAAACAATGCAAAACAACATATGTACTTTCGGCAACAAACACGTAATACATTTATATTTGCCTGAAAGAATTTTGTAGCAAAGTTTGGGACAACCAAGACACGTTACAGTGCTGTCTAATTAAATTCGGGTTCCAACAACCATAGCGTTAGCTGTATGATGGAGTTTCTAAATTCTGACTTGTTTCTCTGAGATTATCAACTGTTCAGAGATTTAGTTCAAGATAAGGACGCGGCTCGTTAATGGAGTGGACGAGATCTGGCCATGACAGACACAAACACGAAGTCGCCATCTTGAGACGTCAAAGTTTGCGTGGCTGATTGCCTCAACAATTTAACCTTGAAAGTTTGTTATTACCGCAAAGATCGTACCCTTCTGTTTTAAGTTGGAATTCAAGACTTATGTAACTGAGCATCTCAAACTGATTTTTAAAAAAAGTAATATCTCGAATTTTGGAAAACTCCGAACACTTCCACCTTTACTAAATTCCAAACTTCCCAAATTCTAAACATTTTACTATTTACGTTCAGCTGAAGGGAAAGAACTGGCTCGCATTCAACATTGCGACATGCAGAAGTAACCTTTCCACATTACTAGGCAGTTCAAATATGCCAGCAATTTTTACAAGCCGTCTTGTACGTGACACACACACACACACACACACACACACACACACACACACACACACACACACACACACACACACTTATATAAAACTTTTCAAAGAAAATCTTTGTCATGAAATGAAATTTGATCACAATCCTTTACCTATATCTTAATTTTATTTTAAATGTCCGATCGAATGTTGCGAGTGCAGACTAAATGAAATAATTAAACTGTTTTCTTGTTGACAGGCATGTTTCACGAATACAACAAAGTAGAACACTGCAATTATCTAGTAATATAAATAATAAAAAAGGTGACCAATTTAATCATTAACTCGTGACAAACAATTTTACAAGAAAGTTAAGTTATAAAGTTTTCCACACATAAAAAAATATTTACCTCGTCCTTCTAAAGGCCATTTTTCACTTGCAACTGTCCGGATAACAAAATTATTCTAAGCGGCCCATTTCACGTATCACTCTCCGATTAACAAAATTATTCTAAGCGGCCCTTTTCACGTATCACTTTCCGGATAAGAAAATTATTCTAAACGCCACATTTCACTAACCACGGTCTGGATAACAAAATTATTCTAAAAGCCCCATTTCACTAACCACGGTCTGGATAACAAAATTATTCTAAAAGCCCCATTTCACTAACCACGGTCTGGATAACAAAATTATTCTAAATGTCCCATTGCTCATTTCAACGTCCGGATGTAAAAAGCTGTTTTAAAGTAGTTTTCACTTACCATAGTCTGGATAACAAAGTCACTACACTATATTCATTTATATGAAGCTGATAATTGAATTTTCATGAGACCTGCTATATATATATATCAATGCTCTTTATGCTCTGTTATCTTCACCCACATTTTAATTAATGTTTGTACTGACCATTAAATGGAAATTAGCTGAGGGCGAGCTGCAGAACTGTGAAAGTTATAATTAATTAAAAGGGAAAGTTGCCACTTCAAGGGCACGGCAACTAATTTACTGTCACTATATTGGATATTTATCTGTCACTATATTGGATATTTATCTGTCACTATATTGGATATTTATCTGTCACTATATTGGATATTTATCTGTCACTATATTGGATATTTATCTGTCACTATATTGGATATTTATCTGTCACTATATTGGATATTTATCTGTCACTATATTGGATATTTATCTGTCACTATATTGGATATTTATCTGTCACTATATTGGATATTTATCTGTCACTATATTGGATATTTATCTGTCACTATATTGGATATTTATCTGTCACTATATTGGATATTTATCTGTCACTATATTGGATATTTATCTGTCACTATATTGGATATTTATCTGTCACTATATTGGATATTTATCTGTCACTATATTGGATATTTATCTGTCACTATATTGGATATTTATCTGTCTCATAAGGCAAGCGGTAGGATTTAATGTAAACACTGAAGAGTAGATTAGGCTACGGGGCTGTTATCAGCATTAAAGTCAATGCAATCAAAGTTCATAATTAATAACTCAATTAATGCTGAGACGGGGGTGTTAAAATAATCCCCCCACTACTAACCTGAGCATCGTACAAACCGTGTGGTCGTGCACTTATTAAACTCAAATGACGTCATTAATACTTTCTTCGGAGTTGACTTAGTGTGGTATTTATTAAACTCAAATGACGTCATTAATATTTTCTTTGGAGTTAGTGGGGTTTATAAACTCAAATGACGTCATTAATATTTTTTTCGGAGTTGACTTAGTGTGGTATGGAATGCATACGACCGTGGTGAACAATTTTGATTAAAAAAAAACATGAGCTCTTTAATGTAAGTGACCTCGAACCGATCTATTCACCTGTCAGCCAAGAAAGATGATGCACATAGATTTCCAACCCCAACACTACTCGGCCTTTTAAAGTATTCTAGTGTCTAACCATGCATGCAGAAGATTATGAATTATTATTTTTTTGTTTGTTTTAACTGGTCGACTTTGAGTTCGATAATTGGTCACCTGGATACAAAAAAAATAAAACTTTCTAGTGTAAAGAGACCATTACAATAAAGATGTGTAAGCTGGGCAATACCTGGTGACTGAACGCAAACTAATCTGGTCAAGTAACAGACAATCATTTCATCCAAATGTGCTGAAAGAACAGTATATATTTTTTCATTACTTTTCTCATACATTTTACGAGGCATTTTACTGGCCACTCTGGCATTCTTCTATTCTAAATTGTAAATAAATACAAGATCAGACTAAAATTATGATTTATAAATATAATACAAATATGTATGTATTTATCCCACCCACTCGCTACGTTTCGATAAAGTAGATGCAAGATTGTGTGTGTGTGTGTGTGTGTGTGTGTGTGTGTGTGTGTGTGTGTGTGTGTATGTGCCTGTGTGTTTAAATGAAGAATGAATAATCTGACATTTCAAAACATCCTCTGTAAAGCATTGTGACTGACATTGATTGTTTGGAATAAGATAACTTGTGAAGAGAGCTCTCTTTGACTGACATTGATTGTTTGGAATAAGGTAATTTGTGAAGAGTCTCTCTGGAATAAGGTAACTGTGGTGGAGTAAATTTGCCGATCCATATTTCTATACTGAATTGTTATATAAATTATTAAATGTCAAAAGGGACACGACTTTGACCAATATTTCTATACTGAATTGTTATATAAATTATTAAATGTCAAAAGTGACACGACCTTGACCAATATTTTTAAGTGTCAGAGTTAGAATAAACAACTCAGGTGGATAATATGCTAGGACTTTCTGATGAAATCCAAACCAGTTCCAACTTGATTAGTTTTTCGGACTAATAGTCTCACACTTGTTCATAACAACTTCATTCAATGGGGATGGAGTGAAAATTACTTTGTTGAAGAAGTTCTCTATTCTAATCACTTTGAATTTGGCATAATTCGAATCTGGTCATAAATGATTGGAGAACGCTTATGTAATTGAATCATTATTTCTATGTTCACTAAATTTGATTATGTTGTTACATTATACTTGTGAATCGTGATCACTGTTATATTTCTTATGCTGTGTGTGTATTGGGCTAACAAATATTGTTGCAGGATTTGTAAGTTTGAGAATGTGTGTAAAGAGAGAAAGGAGTTTAGAGATGAAATATGCCTAAAATTTAGCACTTTGATGCTTTTGATCCTCTAAAGATTACAGTGACTACTGTACTTTACCAGATCACATTTGTATGTGAATCAAGCATTGTCATCTACCTTATCAGTAAAGGTGTAACTGTAAGTTTTTTCCTGTGAATTCTGTTCGAGAGCCAATATGGAGAAGAATTGAGGATTGAGTTTGGCCTTGAAAATTCACAAATGTTTCTTGAACATTCCTCATGGTGTGCTGAGTAATGCCTGCAAAGATTCTACAACCTCTGTATGATGTGCTTGACAGTGTATGTGAAGTTCCGGACAATTTTCTACAGTGTGCTTCATGAGCACATCAAAGATTCTGGAGCAGTAGTACATTTGGGACCGTCACCTAAATAAGACAGTGACTTGGTGCAAATCACATGATTGTGAACACGTGCAGTGACAGCCGCCATCAATGAAAAGGTTAAATACATTGACAATAATTATCTCTGAAACTCCACTCTCATTTCTATGATGAATTATGTCTATGAACATGATGTTATTTGACTGCTGATGTCTAGCATTAATTGAATATTGGTGTGAAGTGATTTAAATGACGTGTTTTTTTTTATTATATTCATATGTTGTATATTGAATTGTTGATTTAATAAATTTATTGACCTTCTTGCACACATATATTAAAACTTATGTTGAAGTAATAGTGGGTGGATGGGGGCTCGTTAAATATAAATAAAAGACTGGTTTTTCCACCTACAGAAAACATTATGTGACAGTAAAACGTCTATCTTGTTATTGTATAAAGAGTAGAATTTTACGACACCCTTATAATTCGCTAAGTGACAGATTGGTCTTGTGGAAGAATAATTAAATATAAATAACATTCTCGATCACCCGTAATTAATTATGTGTTGCTAATTAATAAATAATAATCTTAAAGAGTATAGAGTACCCAGAGAGGTGTCACAGTAACTTGTTAAGGGAGTTCTCTTTCTCTCCAGTGGGACGCACTCCTCCACCTGCACACGGAGTGCGCAAAATTTCCCACCCGGCACATCCTTTTGTGTCTTGTGTGCTTGTAACAGAAGTATCAGACCAGATCTTATCACAACCCTGGAGGGCTTTTGTTTACTCCTAGTGACATTAGACATGCTGGGGTAGGGCTAAAGAAAACTATTGTGTGGGATTTCCGAGACAAGCCCAGCAGTATCATTTAGCTTTCACCTTGGCAAAAGCCACTAGAAATTCATTGCCTTTCCCAGGGGAGAGCTAAGGATGAAGCCAAATGGCGTACGGGGTGGATGGAATTGATGTATTATGCCTCATAAAGCTGGCAAAGAACTGATTAACCGACACCAGACATGGCTCAACCTTTAAGTCACCGCTGCAGGTTGTCTCGGCGTGCCGTCAGGAGTGGGATACCCATACTGAAAGGAATACTCACATTAGATGGAAGAAGACGAAATATCAAGCAAAACTGATTATATCATGAGGCTCCAAAAAAGCCACTACTCACTCACTCACTCACTCACTCACTCACTCACTCACTCACTCACTCACTCACTCACTCACAGATGATGCTAGCAGCCCGTCAGATAAGCACGGGCTACGTTCAGTCTGTAAGATAGATGGATTACGCTCAGTCTTTCAGATAACTGTAAGATAGACAGGTGACTCTAACAGTCTGGAAAATGAGACAAGAGATGCTGATTACCTGCGAAATAGACACGAGATGCTAGCAACCCGGCAAATAGACAAGAGATGCTAGCAACCCGGCAAATAGACAAGAGATGCTAGCAACCCGAAAAATAGACAAGAGATGCTAGCAACCCGAAAAATAGACAAGAGATGCTAGCAACCCGAAAAATAGACAAGAGATGCTAGCAACCCGAAAAATAGACAAGAGATGCTAGCACTTATTGCCTGTCGATAAGAATGCTCCGTTCAAGCACAACTCGATGCGAATAACTCTATGGCGTCTCTTTACTGCATGCTCCTTGATGATGATGGCACTCATTGGATATGACAAAAAAAAACGGGTCATGAGTGCGGTAGAATGCCAAAGACAATGGAGATTCATGGTAAGTTTAAAACCAGCAAACACAGGCTTTTATCTACCCATTGCTGCAACACTGCACACAAAAATATTTGCACTCCCAGACTCTTGCAACTTTACTCGCACTATATATGGGTGGCACCGTAGCGAGCTTTTTTTTTATTTTTTTTTTTTTACAGAACTGAAACCGCCATTTACGTGTCTTCACATTTCTTTGCGAAATCAGCGAACGGGTGAGTGAAAGTAATCGCTAAATCGAAGGGTCCCTGGCATTGACCAGTCACCTTTCAAGACGGGATCGATAACCTGATCACGTTGATAACTCGGCAACGATTCGCTCTCTGGTTAGAGAGCACATATGAAAACCGGAGAGCATATATAAACACACACACACATTTACCTACTCACCCTCTCACACACTTATCAGTGCGTGGATATCATACCGATTGCCGACAGCATATCTATATACGCTCGATGTATCTGCCACCAAAATTTCTACACTTTGAAGGACACAACCGCCAAAAGAAACAGCAGCAAATTGATTCGTCACAAACCGAACATAACAGACCGAAAACTCGTAGATAGGGACAGAAATAATATGCTGCAGAAAAGAACCCTCACTTCCACCTAGAGCAGTACATTTAGCTAATGCACCATGGGGTTCGGCTCCTCTTTCCTCCGTCCCTATGTGCATTCCATTGCATATCTTTGGGACGGAGAAGGGAGATAATCATCAACCATCATCAATCCCGGAAGGTTTCGGTTTTAAGGCATAAGCGTGTGCGTATATGTGTGTGTGTGCATTTTCAATGAATTATTTTTGAGAATGGAAAATTAAGAAGATAAATTGCAAAAGAGGTGGAACGAACCAACACCGTATTGAAGAAATGACGAGTGAATTGGTGCCAGCGCACAATGGCATGTGAGTCATGCAGCGCAGGTGGAGAAACTGATTTTTAGTTGGCAACCACACGTTTGAACCAAACTTCACCCGGATGTTTCACTTACGGTAACACTACCAACCCCTCCCCCCCCCTACAAAATACTGGGATAGAAAATGAAATAAAACGCTAAATAGAGAAAATCAATGTATACAATATGACATAAATTGCCAAAATTTTGCTTTTTTGTGTGTTTTCTTATTTATTGTATTTAAATAAAATCTGAAAGCACCTGTCTCTCACCCTTCACTCTTCTCCACATCTTTACCTTCGCTAGAGGTCGTTAGTGGTTGTAAATGGAACGGCTACGGAGCCTTCCTATGCTTGCAAGACGCGTACAGACGCTGAAAGAGGAGATAATCACACTCGTCAGTGCAACTTCCTGTTCAGTTGTCTGGAGCCTAACAGAATGCCGGAGAAGATCCCTTGCTCATTGTCACGTGTGCCAAAGCTGATAAACAAAGACGATGAAGGGTCTAGAAACCATTAGCACGACAGTCTGTCGGACATGGATTCGATTGATTTGAAATCATACGTCACCAATCGCATCCAATGAAGTGGGCAAGTAAATTAAATAAACTTTAGCAACTGGTCTGCACAAGTCGCAAACTCTTTGTGAACATATTTAAGTCAACTTATGTTTTGTTTCGGACACGGGTATCTGGGTATATTGAATTGGGTATGGACGTCACCAGACGTTGATGAACTTAAACCCATGTAGTTGAGAGCAATCGAATCAAAAAGCAGAATTCTATCCGATCTAAACACCGATTTACTTTAAACGCAACCCGAGCAGATGGTTTTAAATGAATAAAATATTTATTTGAACTCTATATAATTTATTTACATATCCTCTTCAACATTTAAATGTAAAATATTGTTATCTAGTGCTTCATTCGCCCGCAAGCACTCACACGCACGCATGCGCCACACAGATGTGCTTAATAAACAATGAAAGCAACTCTTGACGGTCAGTATTTGTGTTGTCACTGGTATTCTATACTGTTACTGCCCTCGTTTTCTTCATGCGTATAATTATAGTCCCTGATTTGGATAGTTTTTATCTCCCTTCGCAAAGGAAAATGTATCTATTATGAAAGGTTTTATTATTATTGTTAAAATGCAGCTCGACAGTACCATTCATATGCACATAGAGAAGCATGAGAAAGACAATGATACTTCCATCTGGGCCTTTGCTAGCGTGTAACCAAGGACGCATTGATCTGTGACCTTAACTTTTACAAGGTCTGAAGTCACGTGATTTGTGACGTAGGCAAGCTGTAAGTCCCTATTATGCAGATATTTACTTCTGAACCACAAATGATACTTCCATCTGGGCCTTTGCTAGCGTGTAACCAAGGACGCGTTGATCTGTGACGTTTACTTTCACAAGGTCTGAAGTCACGTGATTTGTGACGTAGGCAAGCTGTAAGTTCCTATTATGCAGATATTTATTTCTGAACCACAAATGATACTTCCATCTGGGCCTTTGCTAGCGTGTAACCAAGGACGCGTTGATCTGTGACGTTTACTTTCACAAGGTCTGAAGTCGCGTGGTCTGTAACGTAGGCAAGCTATAAGTCCCTATTATGAAGATATTTACTTATGAACCACAAATTACAATTTGGTTACCTAATTTTATTTATTTTCTTTTTAGACTTAATAATTTTGTACGTGAGAAGTTGGTGGTTTTGGGTGTAGATAGAGTACAATGAATCTTGCAAAACTGAATTTCTGCATAGAACCAAATAGATATTTAATAATGCAAAATCACAGTACACATGTGTGCAACCCCCTCACTACCACCACCGCACGCGCATTGTTTCAGCTGAAGAAACATACTAATATTCATTTAATACCACCATAGAATAATCAAATCCAAGCATGCACATACGCACACACACTGACACACACACATACACTCAACACACAACCATGCTTGCATGCACTTATGATTCATTAGTCTCTTTAGGATGAATTAGACCGAGAGGGTCATGGGGCTAAACTTTTTGACGGATATACTATCTTATCTCCCCCTCGCAGCTGCAGCTATTTATGTAACTCACACCGAGTTAAGCGTTGATTAGATATCCAACGGGATGAGAAATTAATATTTACGTTTTTGCTTTCTCTTAACAGACACCAGCATTTATTCCAGCATTTTATACGTAAACATAAGTATGCGTGTACGCGCACGTACTTGCATGATTGTGCATGTGTGTGTGTGTGTGTGTGTGCACTGCACTCGCGCGTGATTTTCATTAACAAAACACCATTTATTAATGCCAGCAAACACCATTTATTAATGTCAGCAATTTTTTTCCCTGTCAACACACTACCGCAACAGAGGACCAACTAACACTGCAGCATTTTACGCCTAAAGGCATGTCTGGATGTGTGTATTTCTGTGTGAGCGTGTGAAACTACCATAATAAAGCTCCGAATATTGTTAGCAGTTTTCTTCTCTATTCATAAAATCATTACAGGACACAATTAATTCCAGTAATTTTCTTCTCTATACATATATAAACAGAGTCTCGCGAATTATTAGATACTAAGTACCGGTAAATTAATTTTATGATGATGTATATGTACACTGTTCTATTTCTTTCGCAAAACAAAGAACAGATGTTGATGCCAGATTTTCGAAATATATATCTTCTCAAAACATTGACAATAACTATTACAGCCAGATTTTTTTGTATATGCACATTAATGTTTTATTTAGTTTTATATTTTGTGTAAAATAATTCTGTTTTATACGGTAACTGGTTTCTCTCATTTTCAAAAACTAAAAGCAATAATACAAGGTCGATGTAATGTTTGTCTCAATACTAATGAATCTGGAGAATGGCTGAGTAGGTGGAAGGATAAAGGGCGGGGGAGAGAGGGGTGGGTAATGTTGCACGGGCGGCCCTGTATCCTCTAAACACCACAATACAATACTTGTTCATTCAGTTTACTTTGTGTCAGGAGTTATCGCTCTTGCCGGCACTCTTCTATCTCAAGTCTGAATACAGCACTGCGGTACGGATTCAAATCTGATTTAAATACCTCCAGTTTGTCTCTCATCTCGTGATGAACACCACCCAATGACCCATACCGTCGTCAGAACAGCACATAGTGACGTGTGCCGTCTTCTGTCGATCTCTTAACTGAAATAATTTTTCCTAATTTAGAGCAAAATATGTGTGTTTCAATGATTCTGTTGCATATGTCAACGATTCCCATGCTTATTGACAACAATTTATTGTACCTGACCCCGCCCCCTCACCTCCGAGAAGTATGGTGTATTCTTACTTTACGTCATTAAGTCTCGCAGTAAAAGCACGTCATAAATTTTATGCAGTAAATTATGCAAACGATGGTTAACAAAGCACTCCTGATCGGATACATTAGCAGCAGTGACTCGTGTACGCCAGTTATGCAGACAGCAAATATTCCCTCCCATCCTGTCTTTCGAGTCTCTTCCCCTTTCTGTCAAGTGATTCAATTCACCAACCTAGTACGAATGCACTACAACCAATACAGACAGGCAACACCCACACCCACACCCACACCCACAAACATGCATTAATTGATACAGTTAGATGAAATGATGCCTTTTGATAGACAATTAACTATATATATATAACCTATCGAGATTTGCCATGACGCACATTTTCTCTAAAATAATTCACTGTAGTCACATATCTCACTGAGGAATCTCATAACTTGTACGTGTAGCAGCAATCAAACCCTCTTAACTTGACAACAGTTGATTACTGATACAGGACAAACCACTTAACACGTGACAATTAAATGACAAACAAGTAGCCACGTCAATACACTCACCTACCCACCTCAAAGAACTACAGAACCTGAAATCACTGACCTGTACAGGTACCATTTGCAGCCGGATATAGGGAAAACTCCTCGCCACAAACCATCAATTGCGCATGTCAGTCTGCCTCAACACGCGCAGCCATCCTGTATCAACAAGTGGTTACCTCTATTGCCCATCTCGCCACCAGAGGTCAGGCTATAGGTGCTCGCGGCAGTGAAAAATGTGTTCCTGCTGTTTCATCAAACGGTCCTAACCTATCAGCAACAGTAACGAAGCCGCAATGTCAGCTCAAATAACGATTTCAGCGTGTTCCACAAACATGAATTTACTGCCTCACAGTAGAATGAAGGTCTGTAGCGCACTTGAAGAGGCTGTAGTTTGAAAAGGAATATAAATGATACACCTTGAAGTGTGCCTGATCAAATATTTTACTGGCTGTTTGTTTTTAACAGAAATTCTAAATTGCTTTTCAGACATCAATTAGTTACAAGGTAATGTTGAATAGTGAGATTCACAATTGAGTTACCTAAGATACCTATCATTCGTCCAGTTGTCACCACACGAATCCCTAATATATATTTAAATAAAAGTATTTAAATAATAAAAACAGATAATTTAAAGGGACACCATTGTTAATGAAATGCAAAGGATTCGAATTCAGAACTCTCGTCTGCTGAGACCGTTTCAAAGGGTAGAACAAGATTCCGTGAAGACGTGCTGATGGAACAGTGCCTTTATAGGCCGATATAAAAATGCTGTTCTGAGAAGGAAAAATTCCTAGTAGGCCTATTTAACATGAACTGACGGTTCGCCTTACCAAGACAGAACCACAAAAATTTCACCAGTGTTGAATTGCAAAGGATTTTTTTTCCTTTTCTTACAATTAAAGATCTCGAATTAAAAATAATAAAAGAAATATCACATCAACAACTTCTGTTGCTTGCGGTTAAAAGCATACGTGACTCAGTTCCAGTCTGTACACTGCACCTGAGAGTTCGTAGTCAGTTCGAGCAGCTGGGAAATCTCGGGAAATGACGAGAAAATCACGAGAATTGCATGTTGGTCTTCCACTTCCAAGCTTTTACCACGCGAAGGCAGATAAGTCTGTGCGATTTGGGGAAGACAAGAATAGCCTGTCGAGTTTACGGTTGGGTACGAGGTCTCCTGACTGCAACAGTCGAGCACAGCTAGCCAGGCTGTACTGCTCGCCTCGAGTCAAAAAATAAAAAACCCACAACCACTGCATGCCGGGAATGCATAGGCTCTTGCTGTCAGTTTGCAGACAAACAGACGTCCGATTTGTTCTGACTTGCAGCTGTAACATTTATATACCACCTCAAAATAATGAGAGCCGTAATATATTATAAATGTACTTTCTATATACGACATTTCATGTACATTTTTGTGACTGCTATGATATACAGTTATACTACATATGACAGTGATGTATATCTATACTATGATTCGACATCGCCGACAACTTTACTTGTTTATAAAGACAGTGACAAACACTCTGTCACATAGTAAAATTGTACTTTCTATAAACTTGTCTTTTATTTATAATGAATTGCAACTACTATCACGTACAAGTATGCACACACACACACACACACACACACACACACACACACACACACTAATTACTGATAACATTGATATAAAATTGTACTTCCTATAGGTCTATACTATATATGTTAACATTCCTCTATATACATGTACTAATGACTGATATCATTCAAGTGTGTTTTTAACAGGCATATATATACAACTGTGCCTTTAACAGACATATGCATATTGTTACATACACTAACTATACCTTTCACATATAAATTAAATAGTGATACTGGCATATAACTTCACCCATAGGACTACGTCTTGACAGTGACATATAACTGTAACCTATAGGCGTACACTGTATCTTGGTAGTGCTATACAACTATAATTATAGGCCTACAGTGTATCTTGGCGCTGCTATACAACTATACTTATAGGCCTACACTGTATCTTGGCAGTGATAACAACTGCACCTATTATGCATCTTGGCAGTGACATGTTGCTATATATATATATTCCCCCCCCCCATTGACTACTTGCCCCACAAATCCTCGAGACACCTTTCATTTTCTTTCGATTTGGTTCCTGTGGGGGCCTAATGCCGTTATATTTTTTTGATACCTTTATATAAAAGAGCATACTTCTATGACCTCTGACACATTGCACATTGACAGACAGACGTCTATGCCCTCTGATACAGTGTATATCGACAGTGACATACATCTCTCTCCTACAACATCTCACATTGTACATTGACAATGACACACATCTATGCTACATTGATAGTGACACATGTCTATGCCCTCTGACACATTGTACATTGACATTTCTATGTCCTATAATATCTGACACATTGTTTAATGACAATGACACACATCTATGCTCTCTGATACACGTTACCTTGACAATGACAGTGGTATAGCAAAGGATTGTGTAGGTTGAGCAAAGCACAAGGGCCCCGCCGGTAGGGGGTGATGGTGGAAGCTCTGGTAGTGAGCGGAGTCTTTATTATGTTGTATACAACAGCGGTTTGTTTCGTTTAAAATCGAATGGGCCCATCTACGAAGCTCTGCACAAGCTCCCCCCCCCAAACAAAACAAAACAAAACTAAAACAACACAAGCCCCCCCCCAACCCCCCCCAAAAAAAATAATAAAAACCAAACAGCAACGAAAACTTGCTATGCCACTGAATAACTTTTAAACCCGTCTGATACATTGCATATCCAGGTCCTCTGATATATTTAAACTGACAGTGACAAAGATGATTTTCCACTGAAATGACGCTGATATATTGACATATGTCGAATCAAATGCCTGAATCAAACTAGACTGAACTAAAATTAATTAATTTAATAATAATAAACAATAAAACATAGCTGCAACAGAAAGAATAACAAACCCCAAAACAAAAGAATGAAAGTATAAATAACAGCAAAATAGTAACAATAAGTCAAAACAACAACAGGGAAAACGTATCACAAGTCTAAAGAACAATGGGGAACAGATCACAAGTTAAAAGAACAAGTCAAAAGAACAATCGGGAAGTACACCACATGTCTAAAGAGCAACAAGTTAAAATAATAACCGGGAAACGTACCACAAGTCAAAAGAACAATGGGTAAAACACCACAAGTCAAAAGAACAATCTTGGAATGCACCACAAGTAAAAGAACGAGGGTAAAGATCAACAAGTCAAAAGAGAAAGGGAAAAGAACAACAAGTCAAAAAGGGACCAGAACAAAGTGAATGATAAACAAGTCAAAAGAACGAGAACAACGGGTAAAACATCACAAGCCAAAAGAACAACATTGGAATGCACAAGTCAAAAAGAACAATCTTGGAATGCATCACAAGTCAAAAGAAAAACCGTGGAATGTACCACAAATGAAAAAAAAAACAAGGGTAAAGAACAAGTTAGAGATCAATGGGTATAAAGAGAAAAAGTAATAAGAACAAGGGAACGGAACAAAAAGTCAAAAGAACAAGGGATATGAATAACAAGTCAAAAGAACGTGGGTAAAGAACAGCAAGTCAAAAGATAAAGGGAAAAGAACAAGTCAATAGAACAAAAAGTTACAAGAACAAGGGAAACGTACAATAAGTAAAAAAAAACCAATGTATAAAGGAAAAGAACAGCAAAAAGGAAAAGAAGACGAAGGAGAAGGAAAGAAAAAAAAAAGTGCAAATTTTAACAGTATCTCGAATCTGGCATCACGCCTAGGTCAGAAAAACAGTAGCTGTACTCTATACTTCCAAGCGTCAACAGGTATGTAGGTCACGCGAGAAGCTTGAAGGTCGGCGGGAAAGAAAAACCATTTCTTAGAGAGTCGAACATTATTGCGCGCTGGAATCATCACTAGCAGACTGGGACAAGTTTGCATCCCCTGCTTGCTTTTGCGTAGGTCTGAATTTAACATCATCTCATTTTTGCAGTCGTTTTTTTCCTTCTGTTTTCTTTTCTTCTTGTCCAACGAAAATGATGCCAAGGGAGAAAATCCAATATTTATTTATTCACGATTGTGTGCAAGCGGCTGTCAGTGTTTACAGCATGATAGGCGGGGTGGTCGGGGTGCGTTTCTCTGTGGTTGTCAGTGAAGTGTGTAATTGTTGTGTACTTGCAATGCGTGGTCAGAACGGTTTCCTGTGCAGTGCTTTAGAAAAAAGGGGAGATAAGCATGTATTATGTGCTGTTTGTCGTGAATATCTTTGCTTTTGTGTAGCATTGCTCTTTTAAAATGGCATAACTTAATCAAGTGTATATGTTAGTTGTGTGTGTATGCAGTATCAGTTTAACATCAGCTACGTGTTAAACACGTAGACGGATTAGTGGTGTGTACCACAGTGCTGTGTTGTGTGTAACACTAAGGCGTGCTCGTGTAAAATGTGTCTGGGTATCCGAATGCTTATTTGTTTTTTTACAGAGTCGAGTTTTCTCTTCTCTCTCTCTCTCTCTCTCTCTCTCTCTCTCTCTCTCTCTCTCTCTGTGAATGAGTCAAGACATTATTACTCATGCATATAGTTACAATCATTCACTCTCACACATATTCACAGGCGTGCATGACATATATATATATGTATATGCCTACACACATTCGTACATTCAGTCTCTCAAATACATAATTGTTCTTGTACACAATCAAATACCTAATAATTGACAGACTTACATATAGTCAATCACACACACCATCACCGCTCTCGCCTGCTGCTTCCCCTCTCTCTGACACACACACACACACACACACACACACACACACTCACACACACACACACACACACACACACACACACACACACACACACACACACACGCACACACACACATAATGTTGTGAAGGTGACTGAGTGAGAATTATAGTGTGTGTATGATTGCGTGTGTATTGGTGATTGTTAATGTGAGAATGCTGGGTTGTTGTAGGGATTGTTTGTTAGCGCTATTTTGTCACGAGACAGCTGAAAGAGAGATAGAGTTGCAATCGTGTCGTAGTCTTCATTTTGCTGTGTGCAGTGCTTCCGTTTTATCGTGTCGTGTCGTAGTCTTCATTTTGCTGTGTGCAGTGCTTCCGTTTTATCGTGTCGTGGTCGTTTCCGTAAAGTCGTCTGTAGGTTATATTATTTCGCGTACCAGTATATGTAAGCAGTAGAAAACTGATCAGTAAACATGGCAACAGGGAAAATACATAAGGGGAGGGATGGCGTTGGTTAAAATTAAATTATTGTATTTTGTTGTATTAAGTCGCACGTTTTTATATCAATGTCTGTGTGTATGTGGGTAATGTGTGTGCGCTTTTGTGTACATGTGTTTAGAGCCATTTAGTGCAACCGCGTCATGTTACCGAGTTGAGTTCGTTTCAAGCTGTCAGCGCGACACGTTCGGGACACGCCTGTTCAGGGTGTATAGTGTGTCATTGTACACGTGAAGCATAGTGCCGCACGTTCTAGGTGATGTTAGGTTTTAGGTGTGGATTAACTTCCCCTGCTGAGCGGCCATTTCTAGCCTTTTCTCAAATAGGACTTTCTAGAAATACCGTTTGTCGAAAGGGAAATTCTGAGATGAATAATTTCTGTACTTGGACGTTAGTGCTAGTGAGTCTGAGACTGTGCTATAAAGCAAGAATGTCGCTTATAAATAGAACGATGTCAACACGAACCATTTACGAACGAGAACTTACCAGAAGTACCGTTTGTGGATCGAGCACTATTAAGATGGATCGTTTCGGTATCCCGGCGTTTGTGTTGTGTCGTAGCCCAGCCGCAGCCGTTACTGAACCACGCTATTTAGGCTTCATGTGTGCTTTATCTTCTTCTATACATATCTGATGGCTGAGGCGTTCACATGAACACTTGAGTCAGAATTTGGCACATTGAAACTAGCTAGTCTTAGAAGAATTCCTTATAGTATTAATTTACATTTTGAATACTTTGCAGTTGGATTTGAAATTTTGAGGGTTTTGAGTCGCATCTTAATGGGATGTTTTGAGGAGTTTGAGTCGCATCTTAATGGGATATTTTGAGCAGTGCCACTGGTACTGTGGTGGAGTAAATTTAACTATCCCAATTTTAAAATTTAATTGTTATATAAATTGTTAACTTGTCAGAGTAACCCGACATTGGGCACTCCTTACAAAGGTATTTTTGAGTCGTAAGTAAACAACCCAAGTTGAGAATATGCTAGAAATTTCTGATGTATTGCAAATTAGTTCAACTGGGTGTGTAGTTTCATTATTTAATGATTATGATTTACGAGAACGAGACCAGCAAATGTGCTGAGATTACAAAGTTCACCTTCAATAGAAAATTCTATTGTCTGATCACTTGAATTTGGGCTGGCAAAGTCCAGTCTTGAAAGGTGTCCGTTAACTTGATGGTGACTTAACTGACTGATTGAGAGAGAATGCACTTAGAAATATTTCATGCACTTTTGCTATTGGTATGCTATATTTGTGTTTTAAGTACTGATGTATTATGTGAGTAGACTATTGATTTTACAAATGTTTGAACTATGATGCTTATATGTAGTGTGCTAACACTTGACATTGTTTTGATATGCCTTATTTATTAGGCTGTGTGCATGTATTGGGCTAATAAATATTGTTGCATGAAAGTGTAAGTTGATACTTGAATATAAGAAAGAATGGAGTTATAAAGTGATAAAGTGGAATTTCGCGTTGCTTTCAGATTATATTTTAAAGGTAAAGCAACCTTTTCTATTTTCTACTTTCTTTCCTTGTGTGATTTGAATCCGGATTATTGTTTGTGAACCACTACAACTGACAGTGGTAAAGCATGGAGTGGTAAGTGTGGAGATACACTACAACTGACAGTGGTAAAGCATGGAGTGGTAAGTGTGGAGATACACTACAACTGACAGTGGTAAAGCACGGAGTGGTAAGTGTGGAGATACACTACAACTGACCATGGTAAAGGCATGGAGTGGTAATTGTGGAGATACACTACAACTGACAGTGGTAAAGCATGGAGTGGTAAGTGTGGAGATACACTACAACTGACAGTGGTAAAGGCAGGGAGTGGTAAGTGTGGAGATACACTACAACTGACAGTAGTAAAGGCAGGGAGTGGTAAGTGTGGAGATACACTACAACCTTTGATGTATGGTGGCAAGATATGCAGAGTTCATGAACAATTTCTGGTATAGAGAAGTTACCAGAAATTGCTAAATTTGTTATTCTGCTTGAAGGAAATGACACGGCGAAGTGAAGGACCCAGGTTAACTTGAGAGAATAAGTAGTGGAACAGTGTTTTCAACATGTGAGAGAAACATGTGGAACTCACACTGATGGTGGACAATAAACTGTTGCAAACCATGCAAAAGACTATTGAGACTATAGAAAATATTCGAAAATGGTTTCATGGAAATTCTGATGTCAAGTAATCACATTGAATTTGTCATATAATAAATGTATTGTTACATTTATTGACCTACTTAACACTATATTGATAACCTTATGTTGGAGAAGAAAGTGGGTGGATTGGGGGCTGGATAAATATAGATTAAAGACAGATATGTTTTTTCTTTTAGTAAGAATATGGTGTGATGGTAAATGTTGTCTTAATGTTGTGGAAGAGAGAAAACGTTTACTGTGCCCGCATATCAGCCAAGTGTTTGAGACGAGTGGTGTCTGCTGGAGAATTATTAATAACTTAAGATTCTCATCACTTGTAATTAGTTACGAATGATTAATTAATTAATAATAATCATAATCATTAATTAAGTGGTGTTGGCGTCACAGTTACTGAATAATATTTCTTATCCCAGAGCATTATCATTCAAACAACACATTAACTTAAAATGTACGAGATTCATTGATTATAAATATATTACATTCATGCACATCATCTTAAAACAACCAAGCAAATATATTATATACAATGCTGTTTTTTTACGCATAGAAACAGAAGATTATGTCACACATACACATACACACACAAACACACACACGCGCGCGCACACACACACAATCCACTGTTGACAGTACTAAAATTATTGAAAGTATCAGCTGAAAGTAGTTACTCTGAATCTCAGATAAATGACGTAATTAATTCTGGGAAATACTGTTATGTCTCTTGTTAATGACCATTATCCGTTGAGTCATATTTAGTCAGGCTACCGGCTCTATCGCAGCGCTGACATTGACCTTCAAAAATACCACGGATTTTCTCTCTGCTTTGGATGATGGATAAATGTCAGTGCTTGCACCAAGATGTCTCTCGTGCCCCATCAGTTTACGCCGATGATAATCACTTGTAGCACTGAAGTATCTCCAATAAAACTGCTTCTACCATCCAGAGTGCTGAGGAGTGTTTCTGGTTTTACATCATGTATCGGTAATACGTTACACACAAATAACGATAAAACTACTTCTCGCGTTTTACTTTTAAATCAGCCTCTAAATCCTGACCTGTGCCAGAGTCAATGAATATTATTGGTTTCACGTCATTCATATTTAGCCATCCAATTAGAAATCTGGTGAACTTTTTGGGACAACGTTGTCTCCCTTTACAATACATCACCAACACATGTAATGTCGCACGTTTAGAGTTTGAGACAAATCAGCAACGTTCGCAAGTTTCTCCCTTTAGGTGCTACCAAAAAACTCTTGTGTATTCTCAGATACTCTTTCGCCCGAATTTTGTTACGCTTCTTTCTGGTCAACCTATGTGTCTTGTGCAGAAACTTCAAAAGGGTTCAAAACACTGCAGCCAAGGTCAGTCCCAGAACTCCAACATGTCGATCTCTGCATTTCTCCATCGTCTTCACAGCAGACGACAACTTTGTCATGACTCTCTGTCTGGTACCAGCTGTAAGTACATGTCTGATTTCACAGCAGACGACAACTTTGTCATATCTCTCTGTACCAGCTGTATGTATATGTCTGATTTCACAGCAGACGACAACTTTGTCATGTCTCTCTGTCTGGTACCAGCTGTAAGTATATGTCTGATTTCACACTAGTCTACACTCTTGCTAGAAGTTTGCGCTCTTCAGCAGAGACACACACTTTTATCGTTCCACAAAGTATGGCATGGTTCATTTGCGCATTATGATCCCTGAAATTTACTGCCTTTTGGAGCTGAGACACTTGGTAGAAAAAAAGACATTTCACATTAGCAAGAAAAACACTTTCTCTTTTGCTTTATTGTTTGTTCTAGCTGTACCTTTGTAAATTCACTTTTTTAAAATGCTTTTCTTTGGTAAATACAGTTTCATTTGCTTAGCTATCTGTAAATTATTTTATTTATGTCTCTCTGGTAAATACAGTTATTTGTATGTTGTCATTTTATACACATGGATTCCTGATGTTTTTAGTACATTACATTGGCGAATGTTTAAGACTGTTGTATAATTGCCTTATATTTTATATATACAACCTTCCTCTTTTTTAATTTTAATAATATTAAATCATCACCATCATCTTATGTCGTTCGTTTTGTAGAAAGTGATTAACGTGAGTCTAGCTGTTGTAGATAGTGCTTAATCTGACTCTAGCTGTTGTAGATAGTGCTTAATCTGACTCTAGTTGTTGTAGATAGTGCTTAATCTGACTCTAGTTGTTGTAGATAGTGCTTAATCTGACTCTAGTTGTTGTAGATAGTGCTTAATCTGACTCTAGTTGTTGTAGATAGTGCTTAATCTGACTCTAGTTGTTGTAGATAATACATAATCTGACTAGTTGTAAATAGAGCTTATTTTGACTACATCTGTTGTAGATAGTGTAATCTGACTCTAGTTGTAAATAGTGCTTATTTTGACTCTAGTAATTTTTGTTTAGTCCCCGAGATTATAAGCAAACAGTGATTTTTTCGAAAGTGAATTAAATTTTGCATATGTACAAGCTGTGTTAAACACGAGATTCTGAAAAAGCACTAATTAGTCTGTGAAAAAGCATTGCTTGGTCTTTGTGAACAAACACTGTTCAGTCTGAGTCTGTGAACAAGAACTGATAGTCTTCGTCTTTGAGCAAGCAGTATTTAGTCAGTCCATGAACAGTTTGCTTAGCCTTAGTCTTTGAACAGTACTGCTTAGTGTTACTGTGAACAAGAAATTTTTACTTTTAGTGTGTGTGTGAAAAATCACTATTTAGTCTTGTGTGTGAACAGTGCTGCTTAGTCTTTGATTGTAAGCAGTGTTGCTTAGTCTTTTGACTGTGAACAGTGCTGATTAGTCGTAGTCTGTGAATAGTAATAGTATTTATTTTTAGTCTGTGAAAAAGAACTGTTTAGCCTAGTATATGAGCAAGCACTATTTAGTCTTAGTCTGTGGACTGTATTGCTTAGTATTAGTCTGTGAACAGTACTATTTAGCCTTAGTTTGTGAACATGCCCTTTTAATCTTAGTCTGAACAGTCTGTGAATTAGAACGGTTTAGTCTTTGTGAAGAAGCACTTTTTAATCTTGATCTACGAATAAGTACAGCTTAATCCGCAACAAGCCACTGTTGTCTTAATATGTGAACAAGCATTGTGAAGTTCTAGACAGTGTGGAAACAGTACTTACCTCTAGTCTGCATTCAAGCTTTGCTTATAAGACAGTGGCCGACTACATGCTACACATACTACATGTGTACATCTAGAGCAATGGCTAAGACAGCCCTAGGCAGTGTGCTGGCAGTAGTTCCTGTGAGACAATGTACATCTAGTGCAAGGACTTACCTTGACTAAATGCAACCATAGCTTAGCTCTAATATACAACAATCAGTGCACTGTCTTGGAAACTTTGCAAGGAACACTCTATCTATTAAGCTTGTGAAAGGAACACTCTATCTCTTAAGCTTGTGCAAAGAACACTTTTTATCTCTAAATTTGTACAAGGAACACTTTATCTCTAAGCTTGTGCAAGGAACACTTTATCTCTAAATTTGTACAAGGAACACTTTATCTCTAAGCTTGTACAAGGAACACTTTATCTCTAAATTTGTGCAAGGAACACTTTATCTCTAAGCTTGTGCAAGGAACACTTTATCTCTAAATTTGTGCAAGGAACACTTTATCTCTAAATTTGTGCAAGGAACACTTTATCTCTAAGCTTGTGCAAGGAACACTTTATCTCTAAGCTTGTGCAAGAAGTGTTTAGTCTAAGAATGTTTGTACTCAGCGCTTAGCCATTGACTGCACTAACAGTACTTAGCTCTTGACTGAATCACGGACTGTGTGCTGTGTTAACCCTAGATCAAGTGGTCAGTGCTTGTTTTGCTCTAGTTTGCGTGAGCCCATGGACTAGGACGTACAGTGCCAGTGATTCTAAGTCACATAGACATTCAATCACACATCACCTGTTAGTATCCGTGCCGGTTAAGCCTATCAACTAACCGGACATGCCAGGGACCTGCTACCGAACTCATCGACTCAATGGCCAGATAATAGTTTGAGCACGTGACAAGCCTACGCTTGCGGATAAGCAGTGATATGGCAATTAGAAGGATATTGAAAAGTCGTTCATGCAGCCGTTAGTTGGGCATGATTGATAACGCATTTCAGGCGTCAGTTGCTAGGCCCGATATGACTGATAAGGTACTTCATGCAGCAGTTAGCTCATTAGTTCGGTATGATGGATAAGGGAGGGAATCATGCGGCGCAAGCCTGCCGAATCCCAAGGACGTATGGTGTACACATAGTCCTGTGATCCGAGAACGCCTGAGTTATGTCCCTTGTGTCACTGTTTCCAGCACCAAGCGACAACATACTGTATGGACCTGCAAACAACGACTGTCTTCACCTCGGCTGTCGTGTTATATTCCGAGACGCTTCTCGGTCCATTACGATGCCCCTGACATTTCCGGCATTAGATTCAATCTGTCTAGACTGAGCAGCAGGGGGGGGGGGGGCTGTTTGCTTCAGTGTGATCACGTGTTCCATCGTAACATACTGACCGTTCTAGAGGTCTCGCTGTAGAAAATGTGTGCGCGTGCGCGCGCGCGCAGTGATGCAGTTTGCCGCAAATGTCACAGATCACAGTTATTTTGGGATCAGTGTTTCGCAAACGAACCGTAGTTGAAGGGGTTTCTCCGCATCTCCACGCCTTCAAATTAGAACTGATTTTCGAAAGATGTCGGGAGATTTCTAGTTACTCGACACTTTAAGGCTCCTCGAAGATTGGTAACCAGGCTAAGGCTATGACTCTGAGAGTGGTTATTAATTCGTAGCCAGTGGTTATTAGTGACCTTTTTTCGCATCACGTTAGTGACTATAAGACTGGATATCACCAGCGGTAATCGTTCAGTACAGCTTTTTTGAGTCACGGACCCCTTTGAAATTTTTTAGTCACGAACCCCTTTGAAAATTTGATTAAAGCTATGGACCCTCTCCCTAGAAAAATGCACATACGCAGAATTAAAAAATATAGTGAATATTTGACTTTCACGGACCCCCCCCTGAAGCCCATCCGTGGACCCCAGGTTAGGAAACCCTGGTTTAGTGGTTAGTGGACTGTGGATACCACCAGCGATAGTCGCTTAGTGGTTGTTAGACTGCGGGTGCCACCATCAGTAATTGCTTAGTGGTTGTTAGACTGCGGGTGCCACCATCAGTAATTGCTTAGTGGTTGTTAGACTGCGGGTGCCACCATCAGTAATTGCTTAGTGGTTATTAGACTGCGGGTGCCACCATCAGTAATTGCTTAGTGGTTGTTAGACTGCGGGTGCCACCATCAGTAATTGCTTAGTGGTTATTAGACTGCGGGTGCCACCATCAGTAACTGCTTAGTGGTTATTAGACTGCGGGTGCCACCATCAGTAATTGCTTAGTGGTTGTTTCAAATATTTGCGGAATGGTAGGCCAGGGAACTCGCGAGGTGATTTCTGTTAATTGTCTCTTACTTTATTATCTGTTATTTAATTATCTAGTACTTAATTTTATATCTGTTTAATTGTCTACTACTTAACTATTTACTACTTAATTGTCTAGTACTTTACTGTCTGTATTTAATTATCTGTTTAGTTGTCTACTACTAAACTTTCTACTGTTTTATTATCTGTTATTTAATTATCTATCTAAGAATTGTCTGTTACTTTATTGTCTACTACTTAACTATCTGTTTACTTAATTGTCTACTACTTAACTGTTTCTTACCTATCTATTACTTAATTATCTATACATAAGGCGGGGATATCTAATTGCCTAGGAATGAGGAAACTGATTGTAGATTAGTACCAAAAAGATACAACATAATTTTTCTTCTTAGAAATGCAGAGCAGCGCATATTCTCACAATTATAATGCGAATTATTACCACTTGCATTTATAACGGCGATTTGTTACCACTTACATTTATAATGGCGAATTGTTACAGCTTACATTTATAATGGCGAATTGTTACCACTTACATTTATAATGGCGAATTGTTACCACTTACATTTATAATGGCGAATTGTCACAGCTTACAACTTGTTGAACAATTAATAGGTGAATGTTTGCTACCACTGATTGCACAATCAATGTTTCCACTTGTGTTGAAGTAAATTTGCCTGTCCCTATTTCTAGACTTGTGTTGGAGTAAATTTGCCTATCCCTATTTCTAGACTTGTGTGTTGGAGTAAATTTGCCTATCCCTATTTCTAGACTTGTGTTGGAATAAATTTGCCTATCCCTATTTCTAGACTTAATTGTTATATAAATTGTTAAATTGTCGAAGTGACCCGACCATGTGATGGTATTTTTGAAATTGAGTTTGAGTGAACAACTTAAGTTGAAAATTGCTGAGGCAATCCAAACCAGTTCCGATTGGATGAGTAGTTTTTATAACCCAATGGTTAAGATTTACGAGAACGAGACTAGTCAGTGGACTGAGATCAAAGGTTTACCTGCTGTAGAGATTCTAATGTCTAGTCACTTGAATTTGATGTGGCAAGAAGTCCAGTCATGAAAGGCGGCCATTCGGGGGAAAAGCAGCATTTCCTTGTTTAATTGAACCTCCTGGTTTACCCGGTTATAAACCGCTATGACCATGGTAGATGCAAGGAGGATCTAATTCAGTTTGTAAGTGTAAGGAATACACTGCTCTAAGTTGATGTATGGTGGCAAAGTATGCTGACTACATCGAGCAATTTCTGGTACAAGGAACTTAGTGGAAATTGCTACAATTGTTGTTCTGCTGGAGGGAACTAATGAGAAAGGAGCGCCCAGGTTAGCCTCGAGAGAATAGCAAGTTGCTATACATGAGGAGGGAATCACGTGGAATTGACAGTAATAATGCAAATAATAAATTGTGTCTTTGTTACAAGTGTGTGAAAGACTATTGAGATAGTGCCTAAACCAGGTCACATACAAACTATTATCATTTATCTCTAATAACTCCATTTCTGTTCTCTGATAAGAATTGTCCTGTGATGTATTGAAATGTGTATTAGGATATAAGACTCTAAATTTATTAAAATTAGTCAAATGTGTTTTCATGGAAAGATTGATGGCAAGTAATCTTTTTCATTGTATTTGTTATATGTAAATTTGATTGTTGATTTAAAAAAAATATTGTTAACTTTCTTGACCTTCTTACACATATTGAAAACCTTATGTTGGAGAAGAAAGTGTGTGGATAGTGGCTCACTAAATATAGGTTAAAAGATGGATTTATCTTCTCCTTTAGTAAGAGGCTTTCCACCTATAAAAATATTGTAAATGTTTGTCTTTAATGTTGTGGAAGAAAGAAAACGTTTACTGTGCCCGCATATCCGCCAAGTGAGAAAGATGAGTGGTGTCTTCTGGAGAATTAATAATAACATAAATTAAATTTCACATCACTTGTAATTAGTTATGGATGAACCATCAACTAGGTGGCATTGGTGTCCATAAAGTTGGTAGGCTGTCTGTGAATGAGTTCAAATTTGTTCAAAATTGTTAAACTAATTGTCATTCTGTTGAAATTAGTAAATGTGGAAAACAATCGTTGAAATATTTGTTGAGCTTAAGAACTGAATGGAGGCATGTTCCCACACCGCGAATGAACCTTTCTTCCACCATACAAGAAAGACGTCGTGGAAGAACAATAAAAGAAATAGAAATTTATTTTAACAATATAAATTTACCAAACACACAGTACACAACATATAGCATTGAATCAAAAATGGAGAATGAAAAATATGTTCGTACAAAAACATATCAATCTAACTTGATAATGTTTGGTTGCTGTCCTTTCTTAAAGATTAGAGTTCAATTTGATTTTACACCCAAATAAGTAATGTATTGTTCTTGAGACCTTGATGAGCTCTGCTAAATAATGTTCTTATAATATTGTTACTCCTATCAATATTGACAACCAACACATATTAACATCACGAAGCAGAGGGAAAGGGAATTAAATAGGCACATAGCCATAACACTGTAGAATTGTCCTCCCTTGCCACTCCACCAGGAATAAAAATGACATCAGAGATGTTAGTTTTGAGTCTACTCACTTGAGCCAGACAGTCACAGAAGATCGAGAAACCAGGAGTTGAGCCAGACAGTCACAGGTTATCGAGAAACCAGGAATTGAGCCAGGCAGTCAGAGTAGATCGAGAAACCAGGAATTGAGCCAGGCAGTCGCAGTGAATCGAGAAACCAGGAAGGCACAGGGATAGAGAACAAAAGTCAAGAATGACCACAACCAACCAAAGCCTGAAGGCAAAGATGAAGAATGGAAAATGAAGCTAAGGTGATGCTGCTTATTCCTGTAACACATTGGGCCTGTCTTGTAAGAGTTTGGCCTATCTCGTGTTATTTATCTTTCCTTAAAATAACTTATCAGATTATTCTAGTAAGCACAGAATCTAATTATCTCAATTCTCTCTGTGTTAGTTGATTAATTACATCACTTTAGGTAAAACATACACACACACACACACACACACACACACACACACACACACACACACACACACACACACACACACACACACACACACACACACACTATTACATACAATTATGGCATTTGGCATGCTCAGTAAGAACTCAAGCAACAAGCATTACAAGGGACGTAATCCATAAATTACAACTAGGCAATCAGCCTAATAGAGTTACGTACCTTAGACTGTTTGCTGACCATTTTCGACTGAATACTGTTGCTGCTACTACTACGGGGAAATTTTATGTTGTTGCTTATTTACATTTATTAAATTTTCATTGTAATTTTATCTTGACTTAAATGGAATCTTATTTACATTTATTAAATGTTCATTGTAATTTTACCTTGACTTAAATGGAATTTTATTTACATTTATTAAATTTTCATTGCAATTTTACCTTGACTTAAATGGAATCTTTGGGATGTGGGTACGATGACCGGGAGGGTAAAGCGGTTGGCTAACGAGATGAACGAGATGAGTGCAGATTTACTAACAACTTTAAAGGTAAAATAACGTTTTCTTATCTGAAGAGGCGTGTTATATATTTTGTCATTGTTTGCAAATTAATGTTATTAGTTTGTACTGGGAATTGTAGCAAGTACTTGTTGATAATATAAATAGACTAACCGGAACGTAAGCTATTGTTAGACTTATTAAATAATAATTTATATTTTTTCTCTTAAAGTTTATTTGATTGAATAAAATATCAGCATAGGCCATCCCAAACCTAAAATAGAATTATAATGTAAAGCAGATTGAGAAACATAAAAAAAAAAGAAGTATTAACGACACTGTTCTAACTATAGACAGGCACATAAAGGGTAGAAGTAAGAATTAACTAGTATTACGTTTTTATGCAACACTGAAAGCATCTTTAAGTTTTAAATGGAAGGTGATGTACTTCTTAAATTTACTAATGGATCCAAGGTGAAAAATATGGTTTTGGATGGGTAATCTAATTTGAATACATCGCGCGTGCTCACTGAACAACACGAAATCCTTAGCGAGGCCACTACTACGTTCATTAATATCGGGATCAAAACGAGACCCGTCAGGGTCAGAGAGTTTCACCCTGGACGTCGCTGCCAGATGTGAACGAAAGGGTCTCAATGACTAGTGCTTGAACGGTCCTGCTGTCGACACTTGGTCTAAAATTACAGATCCACAGTTGGCGAGTCGAGACATCTCGGTCACTGGGCGGTCGCATGCAATGGATTGTGAGTCTCAGTGCCAGATGTTCAAAGGGGGGTCGGAAAGTTCTGTTATTTAAGGCGATCATTCATGGGCCAGAGGTACTCAGTGGGTGTTGTCAAGGTCACGTCACGACCAGACCGGGGCACCGACCTGCTTTTGCCTTTTTCAAATCTGAAACTACAGCAGATGGCGAGTGCACAGAGAGAGAGAGAGAGAGAGAGAGAGAGAGAGAGAGAGAGAGAGAGAGAGAGAGAGAGAGAGAGAGAGAGAGAGAGAGAGAGAGAGAGAATTTCTTCCTATTACTGATTGAGCTATGAGGTCATAGCAGGTGAGTACAAATTAACTTTGTGAAACGTGAAAACACGTATTACAGGCTACGACTATGAACTATTAACTTTTGTTAAAGTTACGTACATGTTAAAGGTATATACATGTTAAAGTTACGTACATGTTAAAGGTACATACATGTTAAAGTTACGTACATGTTAAAGGTACATACATGTTAAAGTTACGTACATGTTAAAGGTACATACATGTTAAAGTTACGTACATGTTGAAGCTACGTACATGTTAAAGGTACATACATGTTAAAGTTACGTACATGTTAAAGGTACATACATATTAAAGTTACGTACATGTTAAAGGTACATACATGTTAAAAGTATACTTTTGTAAAATATATGCATGTTAAGGTACATACATGTTAAAAGTACACTTTTGTTAAATATATGCACATATTTCAAAGGAGAAACGAAGCAAATGGTGTACACATTTATTTAACTATCTGTTTTATTAATAAGAAAGAAACAGAAGTAGAAAGAGAAATATACATACTCATACTAACATGCAATTAAAGAAAAATGGAGTAAGGTGAAAGAATTTCAGATACTGTGTGTATATGACACTGTGCATGTGTGTGATTGTGATTGTGTGTGTGTGTGTGTGTGTGTGTGTGTGTGTGTGTGTGTGAGAGAGAGAGAGAGAGAGAGAGAGCTTAAAGAAGGAAAGTAATTTACAAAAATAAAGATAATTAAATGTCCGATATATTATTCTCTCTCTGTTCTTCTTACAGACTCTGAATGGATGCAGTGGCATAACTACAGCAATGATTGAGGGGGTCTTTCATCAAAAGAGGCCCAATAATTATTCCTTAAAAAATTGTACTTGAAATTTGAAAAATATACTCATGATAAAGTTTTCTCAGGGCGCCCAACAACTGATTCTCTGTGGAGAGAGAATGAGTGAGAGGGAGAGACACATTGCGTGTATGTGGAATTTTAGATGTTTTATTCAGGGGGTCTAGCATATAAAGTTACGCTACTACATGGGTGGTATTTGTATTTCTAAAAGCCACTTAATATTTTCTTGGAAAGTAAGTTTCCTGTACTTCTCTCTCTTTAAAATAGAAGAAGCAATTCATGACTCTGTCTGAATGTGACCGTGACATCATATAATATCATATCATATCGTATCGTATCGCACCGCACCGCATCGCACCGCATCGCACCACATCATATTGTATCACATCACTTCACATCTCTTGCAACATCACACAAGAAAGCTGGGTGGCTATAAGATAAAAGCATTATCGTATGAAGAAGAAAAGTATGCATTCAAGTCCAGTCTTGGTTACTGGGACTTTTTTTCGATGGAACCTCATCAGTTCCTAGTTATGAATACAATTTTAGTGGCTATGGTTGTAGGCACAGGGAGTTTCGAGGAGAATTAGCGCAAATAAATCACGACGACGACGACCACCACCACCATCACCCATCATTATCATCATCATCATCACATTATGTCATAATAAAATATCATATCTTGTTTATTAAAGTTATTAAGTCGTGCATCACGTGTTACGGTAGGAGGTGTGGCCGCTAAAACTTTCATTTTTCTTTTAGAGTCACAGGGCGTCACCCTACAGTGAGACTCGAGGGAGTGGGCATTTTGTTTACATCTTGAGTTTTTGCATGCAACTGTTAGCTCATCTCTTGCATGAAGCCCTGGCAATTTCTAGTGATATTATTCAATCTTGCCCAATCTAGTAGGCAAAGTTGTAATAATTTGCCAGATATTTAGCCTGACTTACCACATGACCGGCTTGGTCTGTCGCTGTTTGCGCCGAAATCCGTCCCAAAATATCAACCAAACTTGCCACTACCAGAGTAACATCACTCAGAAAAGCTCTCCTAGACACCACTGGTAAAAAGGTCTTATTTTGCTGAGAGAAAGATTAGTCAGGTGGAACTTAAGATTTGAATCTTGTATAGTAGTTATGAGTATGTTTACTTCGCTTGAATGCATTTAAGTATATTCATTTAGATACAAATTTATTATCTTAATCCATTCTTTTCTATTTTCTTCTTTCATTCACCTGTCATCTGTCCTTTGCTAATTTCTGGTGATGACGTGTGTCTGGTACGCCAGTCATCATCTTAGTGTCCACCAGAAATTTAAGAAATGACATTGTATGTTATGGACGCGGCACTCTACCTACCTCATTTTCTCTACCGGCACACTAACGGCACACTATTGGCACTCTACCTACCTCATCTACTCTACTGGCACGCTATTGGCACTCTATTGGCACGCTATTGGCACTCTACCTATCTCATCTACTCTTCCAGCACGCTATTGGCATGCCAGTATCTGCTCATCCTGCGCTTCAATGAGAAACTGGATAGAATAGTCTCTGGCCAGCTACGGTTCCCCGACAGATGCAAATAAATAAATGAAAAGCCCATAGCTAGCGCTGCATCTAGCTGGCCAATCGACGCAAAAACCGCTTCGCCGCCAGTGTATGTGGTCGCAGCTGGCAACTTTACAGAAATAAATATACAAAAATTTCACTCTGTAAATAGTGGACACTGAGCTAATACCGAACAATCAGGACGCACTCTGTAAATAGTGGACACTGAGCTAATACCGAACAATCAGGACGCACTCTGTAAATAGTGGACACTGAGCTAATACCGAACAATCAGGACGCACTCTGTAAATAGTGGACACTGAGCTAATACCGAACAATCAGGACGCACTCTGTAAATAGTGGACACTGAGCTAATACCGAACAATCAGGACGCACTCTGTAAATAGTGGACACTGAGCTAATACCGAACAATCAGGACGCACTCTGTAAATAGTGGACACTGAGCTAATACCGAACAATCAGGACGCACTCTGTAAATAGTGGACACTGAGCTAATACCGAACAATCAGGACGCACTCTGTAAATAGTGGACACTGAGCTAATACCGAACAATCAGGACGCACTCTGTAAATAGTGGACACTGAGCTAATACCGAACAATCAGGACGCACTCGCATAATCGTGAATTAATATAACAATTCTATCCGCCACCATTACCCGTTTCTAGGAAGTTTTCACCCATCCCTGTGTTTATAAGTGTTCGCGTTTTTCTTATAAATGTTCTCTTCGTCTTTATGTCAGGTCGCGTTTTTCTTATAAATGTTCTCTTCGTCTTTATGTCAGGTCGCGTTTTTCTTATAAATGTTCTCTTCGTCTTTATGTCAGGTCGGAGATCTCGTAGTTGTTTTTGTGATTGTTAATGTCCAAAGTATCCTTTAACTTTCAAATACTTGTAACACCTGACTCTACTGAAGTGTGGGTGGACGAGTGGTTGGCCATGTTAGGGTTTTAAGTCTTTTATAACATCTTTCTTAACCCCCCCTCCCATACCATGTCATGTCATAACGAATCTTAACTATTCCTATCATAATAAACCAATCATTTCTCAATCACTCACGATATAATGTATGAATTATATATGTGATATAATATATCGTACAATATTCCCTTTCTCATCACTGATATATATCAATCACACACGATATAATATATGAATTATACATGTTATATAATATATCAGACAATATTTCGTGTACCTTATTACAACTCACTAAGCGTAAAAATGTTTTCAGTTGTTATTAATATTTTCCTTTACTTTATAAAAATTATGACATTCACCGTACTTGGATCTTGGGCATTAAAGTACAGTTTAAGAATAATAAAAGTGAAGTGGCTTTAATTCACTCATGCATCTGGATGATTTTAACTTTAGTGTTCTAGGAAAAGATTTTTTTGAAGATTTTGTGAAATACATACGTCACGCAAGCGTGAGACAGGAGAAAAATGAGTAGTAATGTAGAAAAATCACGAGAGAGAGAGAGAGAGAGAGGGAGAGAGAGAGGGAGAGAGGGGAGAGAGAGGGAGAGAGAGAGAGGGAGAGAGAGAAAGGGAGAGAGAGAGAGTACGAAACTTATGACACCACAACATAAATTTAGTTTTTGTTTGACTTTCGCCTGTCTCCTTGAAAACGGATTTCAATCAAATTCGCAAGGGTGGAGTTAAAGGTCAAACATCCCACCCGTAGAGTCAGTAATTTAATATACGCAAAATGTTTATACCCAATATGTTTTAAGACAAGGATTGGCATTAGGACGGAACAATTACCTGTAATGTTTTGGAGTTAGGACGGAACAATTACCTGTAATGTTTTGGAGTTAGGACGGAACAATTACCTGTAATGTTTTGGAGTTAGGACAGAACAATTACCTGTAATGTTTTGGAGTTAGGACGGAACAATTACTTGCAATGTTTTGGAGTTAGGACGGAACAATTACCTGCAATGTTTTGGAGTTAGGACGGAACAATTACCTGTAATGTATGATCTGGACATGTAAGGTTTTGAGCCTCAAACAAACCGCAAGAAATGGCTGCTTTTTGCGATCTTCTTATAACATTCTTCTTAAAGATTAAAGTTCTATTGGTAGTATGCGCACACAAGAAGGCAATCTTCCTTCATCGTCTTCATTTAGAGAAACTTTAATTCGGTAATTCTCATACAGAGCCATTCTCATTCAGCAAACCTCACTCAGAGCAATTTTTATTTAGCAGTCCTCATTAGTAACTGTAAATTTGCCTATCCCTATTTCTAAACTTAATTGTTATATAAAATATTAAATGTTAAAGTGACCCGACCATGGGCACTACTTATGCTGATATTTTTAAGTTTCTCACCACTGTCATACTGCAGAAAGCGAAGACCTGATGGCAGTTTGTTATACTACTCTGGAATATCAAACCCACTCCCGTTGTTCAGGTATTAGAGGTGTGGGTTTTAGCTTACGACGAGCACGCTGTATACAACACGACAAACCCACTTCCTTGTACAGGTATTGGAGGTGTGTGATTTAGCTTACGACGAGCACGCTGTATACAACACGACAAACCCACTTCGTTGTACAGGTATTGGAGGTGTGTGATTTAGCTTACGACGAGCACGCTGTATATAACACGACAAACCCACTTCCTTGTACAGGTATTGGAGGTGTGGGTTTTAGCTTACGACGAGTACGCTGTATATGATGCGACAACGTTCGTCTGCTCGGAAGAACTGCAAGAGTGCTTTCCCTGCATCCCTGTATTGCATCACGAATAACGTTTCTTGTACTTTCATTTCCATTGCTAACCGATGACACCATTGTATTAACAACAACCAATCTTGCAGAGGCCTCTGATGTATCAGCAGTATTTGTGTGAGTTTCAGATCGAAAAACAACCTGACCGTTAACAATGTGAACACGTGATTTGCATGTTTTCTTGCGAATACATGTCCAGTAGAGCTTTGTACCGTGCTTTGTGTTTCCCCATTCAATGTGTAAATAAAATTATATTCATCACAAAACATATCTTTTCCACGTTGACTGCGTGTCATGTTTGATAAAAATTTCTGCTCAAACCAACTTAAAACCTTGTCTAACAAACTATGTAAATCCAGATAAAATCGTGATAAAACTATTACCACTATAATCTCTTTAACTGCATTTCTGCTCAAACCGACTTAAAACCTTGTCTAACAAACTATGTAAATCCAGGTAAAATCGCGATAAAACTATTACCACTATAATCTCTTTAACTGCATTTCTGATCTCTGATAAGAACTATCTTGTGGCGAATTAGCACCAGATTAGCCTCTAGACAATAGTGGCTCATCAGCATTTTACAATGCACAAGAGAAACACATGGAACTGACAATACACTTGTGACAATGAACTGTGACTTACTACGAAAGCACATGAAAGACTATTATGGCAATCATCTAGACAAAATTATGTAGGAGCTATTATTGCTACAATCTCATTACTCCATTTCTATTCTCTTTCTATCCTGTGATTTATATTGACACTTATCTGCTGAATTGTGTTTTACCATATATGGCTGTATAGGTATTTAAATTATTTGAAAGTGGTTTTGTAGAAATACTGATGACAAGTAATCTTTTTCACTGTATTTGTTATATGTATATTTGATTGTTGATGTAATAAATTTATTATAAAATTTCTTGACCTTCTTACACATATTGATACCATATGTTGGAGAATTAAGTGAGTAGATGGGGGCTCGGTAAATATAGATTAAAAGACGGATTTATCTTCTCCTTTGGTAAGAAGTTTTCAACCTACAAAAATATTGTATGACGGTAAATGTTTGTCTTGAATGTTGTGGAAGAGAGAAAAATGTTTACAGCGCCCGCATTTTCGCCAAGTAAGAGAGATGAGTGGTGTATTCTGGAGAATTATTAATAACATAAATTAAGATTCTAATCATTTGTAATTAGATATGGTTGATTAATTAATAATAATAATCATAATCAATAATTAGTGTGGCGTAGGCATGACACTACTGATGACATAAACATTGACTTTATAAAGACTTTCTTTGTTCCCCCCCTCAACTTAAATTTTAAGACCTAATGTTTCTATATATACAAAATTCTTTAGGGCAAGGTAGGCCTAGTGAAGACAGTCGCTTGATGAACGCGTACAATCAACGCGCAGCACTAACATCTGGCATTACGGAAGTCGGGAGCTGCAATACTTAACGGATTTGCCTTAACTTTCGTCAAAGTCAACTGCATTACAAAGTCGCTCGGACCCGGTCCGTCTTTACAGGTAGAGTAACTGGCTGAAGTGGGCTCTTTCAACGAGATCTGACCCCTCATCTCTCTGACGCACCCTGCCAGCAGAGCGGAGACAATGACGAATGATGTCCGATGGTCGTGGAGTTGTGTGCTATTTGGCCGCCTTCCTCTTGGGAGTCCAAGCGCACCCACCTCAGATCGTGTTTGTCCACGCACTTCATTTGCCAAAGAAAGATTTGTCGATCTTATTATCCGCCCAAACCCGGTCAGATGGAAGGATTAATCCTTGGAAGTGATCGAGGGCACACGTCCGCAAATCTGTTGCCTGCCGCAGACACCAAATTCCCAACTCGAAACTAGGGCAAAGATTGAAATAGTTCACAGGTAGCAGAACGTGATGCAGACTAGTTCAGAAAGCAACAGAAAGTTTGACTAGAGTAAGGGATGAAAGCTAGACTAAGTCAGAAGCAGCAGAACTTTCTTGAGACTAGCTCAAAACAACGGGTGTGTTGTAGTTAGGACAGAGTACACTAGTTACTTAAAAGAAAACCTGAAACAAAACAACAAAACGTGGTGGTGTAGGAAAGAAACGACAGAACGTTGTGCTGTAGACAAGACTAGTTCAGAAACGCATAATGTTGTGCTGTAGACAAGACTAATTCAGAAACGCATAATGTGGTGCTGTAGACAAGACTAGTTCAGAAACGCATAATGTGGTGTTGTAAGCAACCACCACTTAATCAACTTTGGTCTGCATCATGTATTACTGCGCAGGAAAAAAAAAGAATGTTCACATAGGAATTCCTGACCTTCCACCAACTGCATCATGCATTAATGCGAACTGATTGAATGTTTATTGTATCTGTCTGAGGTTGTCATTGCATACATTTCTGATTCCCAAACATACTTCTAAATATAAACATAAAATGTGTGCCACACCTACAAACTAATATCTTCCTGAAAGACTCCAGACACTTAACACGTTGTGCCATTAAACTGTTTACATTTTTGTACGTGTTTAATACACACATCACTACTGGTTATGAAGTTCCTTCACAGAATGGTATTTATAACCAATAATTTTTGTGTGCTTTATTTAATACACACCAATGGTTATATGAAGGACCTTCACACAATCATATACATAACCATAACCAGTACACTTTCGTGTGTGTTTAAATACATCAAATTATAATTTTAATGAAAGACTTTCACGCACTGAAATATATAGCAAGTTAATTTTACGTGTGCCTGTTTTTATATTCCAGTTCCTAATTTTTATGACAACTTCAGATAATGATAGGCAAAACAAATTTTAGTTACATTTGTCTCGAAACAGAACAATCAAACAATATCACACACCCCCTTCCTTCCAGTTAACAAGATACTATAAAATGGACTGAAGAAAACTTGTAGGACAGAGCGCGAAAACGACGGAAGCCGGAAGCGCCCCCCTACACTCAATCAATTGTAGGACATTAAAAGGAAATCTGTTACAGTTTTCTAATATTCATTCTATGTAAAATTTGTAAGAGAAGTAAATATAAATGCATACTATATTTAAATTTATATTATCGTGCAGGAGAGAGAGAGAGAGAGAGAGAGAGAGTAAAATCTAATTTTGATATTTCATGTACTGGTTATCGAAAAATACTATCACAGTGGTAGAATTCCCCGGGTATCGAAAAGAATGCTGTCACAGTGGTAGAATTCTCCGGGTATCGAAAAGAATGCTGTCACATTGGTAGAATTCCCCGGGTATCGAAAAGAATGCTGTCACAGTGGTAGAATTCCCCGGGTATCGAAAAGAATGCTGTCACAGTGGTAGAATTCCCCGGGTATCGAAAAGAAAGCTGTCTCAGTGGCTCACCTGATGGACACACGCTTGATGTCTACAATAGTAACTAGATTGAAATCTCAACCTGTGCAATCTCCTTTCGTTTCTCCTGCTTCCCAAATAATCTCTCTCATAATTACTTCACCATACCCAAAACCAATCGTAGTTACTTTCATAAGTAAGCACTACATCCCTAGGTGAGTGTATAGATCAGGAATTTAAACCTGAATTTCTCATATAATAATTCTCACAATGTTTTTCACCAAATCAACCATGATCAACTCGTTTGATAAAGTAAACACTACATCCCTTAGTAAATGTTTGCATATTTCAAATACTTATAACTATTACAGGTACTCTGAATCCTACTGCCGCAAATGGACTTCTTACATATAGATGATATCCTACTGCCGAAAATGGACTTGTTACGTTTCAGTTCTACAATTTACAGGTTACCGTTTCCAATTTCCTCATGGATGATTTTGCACCATCCGCCGGTAATTTACATCAAGTTTGTCCTCAGACTATCGACTACTAGCTTCAACTTTTATGGCAACTTGGCTTAAGAACTCACGCTATGCTTACTCAGGGTAGTTATAATGTCCGAAAGTTCCAACCCCTTAATTTAATTCAGTAACACGGACTATTGCTTGTCACAATAATACAAATAATTAAATGCAGAAATAGAGATAACAAAACAAAGCAAAAGGTTTTGCATTTTGGCTGTTACCGATAAATAGAGAGCTAGCTAGCTAGATACACAAACAGATAAATAAACTAGATATATAGACAAAAAACAAAATGTTTGCTTTAAGTAATGAGGTCCATTGAGACGTATAATTTACCTGCTCGTCTCGACAATGCGACAGGATTTGAACCGCACAGCGTGCCATTAACAACAACAGAATAAAGAGACGTAGATAGAAAGAAAATACTAAATTTGCAACGTATGCCAACCACTGCCCTGTAAATACTTCCTTCCGTGTATAAAATCTATGATGGGTAAACATTGCAACGAAACCTGTTTGACTTGCAAACACAGGAAAACCTGGAATTGTACGAGAATGCCTTTCATCAACACTCGATGGTGAAGAGCGGGCAGGAGCTGAATTTTTGGCTGTTTGCTTTCTAAATTAAGCGGGTACACGGTCAAAGGGCAGTGTATGCAGAAGTACCTGAGATTAAGCACTCACATCACACCCTTGGGTCCTTCAAACAAGCCCCTCCATCTTTAGAGTTATGGTTCTTGGCGTTTGTAAGAAATTGTAGTTGCAAATATAAAATACGTGTAGTCATTTCGTTTCGGAAAAAATCGGTGTTTTTGTTTTCGTTTTATTTATTTTTTATGTAGTACTGAACATCAATTTAAAAAAAAATACGTACAAAAAAGGTAAATTATTTTAAAGTTTAGAGTGTCCTTTCTTTTATAGAATTTATACCTTCTCTTACTTTCTGGACATCCTTCACTGAGATAGAAAGAACTAGAGCAAGGCAGTGATTACATATTAGTGTTTCAGCCATTGCGAAGACTAATTCATGTTTGCTTCCAACTAGACAAAGTTATGACGATTTAATTTTACCGCCGTCGAACGTCCTATTCCGATACATCCAGATTTCTCAGACGGTGTCGTGATGACCTTGAGAAATGTGTTGTGTTGTGGTTGAGAAATGTGCTGTGTTGAAGTTGAGAAATGTGTTGTGTTGAAGTTGAGGAATGTTGAGAAATATATCGTGTTGAATTTGAGAATTGTGTTATGTATATGTATTGCGATTAATCCTTCACTCTCAAGCAGTCTGATTTGAAACGTAGGAGTAAATCTTCAGGTGTAGCATGGTGAATTATTAGCTGTAACGTAGCGAATTATCACCTGCTACAAGTGATAATTCGCCACGTTACAGCTAATAATTCACCATAGTAACGGCACTCTTTGGTGTCCTACACTCTTGAAAAAGAAAAAAAAATAGGGAGGAGGGACACCACAGAGTACCGTTACTATAGCTATAGCCATCAAACGTTAAGGAATTCCAGACTGATAGAAAATGCCTATCAGCAATTCTAAGAGCGGACAATTTTTATTATTTGCGCTTTATTTTATTACACTAATCAACCACCTCTAAGTGTCCCATGACGTCATCTGACACATGAGACAACTTTCTGCCATTCTTTCTTTCAACCTATACCTTGAATTCAGTATGTTTTTCTGCATGGATTTCAGTAGCTTTTTTATAAAGATTATTATAAAGATTTATGATCCATGTATTTTGTGTGAGGGGGCACAATTACTCGGTCGTGCTTAGGGATTCAGCTGGCCTTAATCTAGACCTGCTTTATATCTAGCGCAATGACTCTTTAGATGTAGCGCAATGACACTTTAGAGGTAGTGCGATGACTCTTTAGATGTAGCGCAATGACACTTTAGATGTAGTGCGATGACTCTTTAGATGTAGCGCGATGACTCTTTAGATGTAGTGCGATGACTCTTTAGATGTAGTGCGATGACTCTTTAGATGTAGTGCGATGACTCTTAACTCTAGCGTTGTGAGCTTTGAAATGAAGCGCGAGGAATTTTACAAGTAGCGCGCAGAAAATCTTTATGTAACTTGTCCACCACATGTAGTTGACATCAATATTTTTTCCGCATCCCGCTCAAATCTGGGTTCCTTCACCACCAACACCCCACCACAACTCTCCTATTTTAGTTTCCGAGAATATCTTGGGGACCACCAAACACACCCCACTGCAGGACACACAGAAGCACGAGTGCTGTTGTCGTAACAGTACAAGCATACCGGGTTTCGTATCGAGTGAACACGTGCTCTTGAACTAAGCTGCATCTTGAGGATATTGTATACAAAGTACTCATATTACCAAACTAGAACTGCACATAAAAAATTACAAAGGATATTTGTCATCCGGAAAAGTGCGATTATCTGCTTTTTGTTGACCCAGATCCGGTTGCATTATGGCATTTGTAGTCCTGCCGACAGTGTAAGAAATACACTTTAAAGCATACAGGTAGAGTGACGTTTGACCGTGCTTTTGTGTGTCCTGGTCGTTAAACAACAGTGTGTGTGTGTTTGTGTGTGTGTGTGTGTTTGTGTTTGTGTGTGTATGTGTGTGTATGTGTGTGTGTGCGCGCGCTCCTGAGAGAGGAGAGAGAGAAAGGGTAAGAGAGTAAGATAAGACAGTGCAGGCAGAGGGAGGGAAAGGAGGAAGAAATAGCGAGAGAATGTTACATAAAGCTAACCAGAGAGAGAGAGAGAGAGAGAGAGAGAGAGAGAGACGGACAAACAAGTGAATGGAAATAGAGAGAGCTAGAAAGAAAGACCAGAAAAATGTTCATATTAAAACCAGAGAGAGAGAGATGCACACGGAAAATGAAAGGGACATAATTACATAAACGTAGAAGAGTGATTACTAAAACACTAAAAAAGGAGAAAGAGGGTCACACAGATACATACAAAATGACAGATAAACAAAAAGAAATGATGAAATAAAATATTAGAAAAAGATAGATACCACACCTAGCAATACTCAAGATACCCCGCCACTCCAATTTATAGGCGCTAAAGTGTAAAGAAAAAGATAGATACCACACCTAGCAATACTCAAGATACCCCGCCACTCCAATTTATAGGCTAAACTAAAGTGTAAAGAAAAAGATAGATACCACACCTAGCAATACTCAAGATACCCCGCCTCTCCAATGTATAGGCTAAAGTGTAAAGAAAAAGATAGATACCACACCTAGCAATACTCAAGATACCCCGCCTCTCCAATTTATAGGCGCTAAAGTGTAAAGAAAAAGAAACATACTGATAGCCCTCGCTTTACGATAATTTCTTTTGCGCCGATTCACAATACAACCACGCTCTACCACGCTCTACCACAGCTCTACCACAGCTCTACCACGCTCTACCACAGCGCGTTCCCGCCTAAGGGTCAAACATGGACACGCTTCAGCGTTGGGCATTAGAAAAGTGTACTCTATAAGACTAAGGTCACTTGTAACCTTGTTAACAGTCACTTGTAAACTTATAATGGTCACTTGTAACCATATAAGAGACACTTGTAACCTTATAACAGACAGTTCTCTTCATGGTGTAATCTATAAGACTACAGTCACTTGTAGCCTTATAAGAGTTAATTTTCTAGACTACACACTTGTAACCTTAAAACAGTCACTTGTAACCTCATAACAGTCACTGGTATCTTTATAACAATTTTTTTTTGATGGTTTACTCTATAAGACTACAGTCACGCGTAACCTTGTAACAGTCACTTTTAACCTTATAAAAGTCACTTGTAACCTTACAACAGTCACTTGTGACTTTGTATTAGTCAGTTGTCTTGATTATTTACTATATGACTGCATTCACTTGTAACCTTATAAAAGTCACTTGTAAACCTGATAATACTGACTTGTAAACTTGTAAACAGTCACTTTTAAGTTTAGAATGGTTAGTTGTCCTGATGTTGTATTCTATAAGATTACAGACACTTGTAACCTTATAACAGTCAGTTTTCTTGTTAGTGTACTATTGTTGGGCCTTTTATGATGAACTCTGTGAAACTGACCACAACTTGGAGCGAACGTGAAAAAGAGCATAATGACATCTATTGTTTGTCTTGAAATTCTCAGAGAAAGAAAGAGAAAATCTGGCATCAACACTTCATGCTTTTTTAAAATTAAAAATTGGGGATGATCTTTAGTCAGGGAATTCATCGGAAAAGTGAAATCTAATCAAAAAGTATTTGTTATTTTATTGAATTAAATTTAGTTCTGTTACATTATACATTTAACAATTTTATTTTTACATTTGAATTGTACCTACGTTCAATTCAATGCTTTAAATATATTTATTATACTACAGATGTCTATTTTGGGGGGACCTTGAACGTAAGTCATTGACTTTCCATTGACTTAAACTTCACACTGACCTATATTATATATTTAACTTCATTGACTTCACACTGACTTACATTATATATTTAGGTTCACTGACTTCCCATTTTCTTATATTATATAATTAGTTTCATTGACTTCCCATTGACTTATATTATATATTTAGGTTCATTGACTTCACATTGATTTACATTATATAATTAGGTTCTCTGACTTCCCATTATATTATTTAATTAGCTTCATTGGCTTCCCATTGACTTATTATTAAATAATTAGGTTCATTTTATGCCGATTCTTTCTGCGCCCGAAGCTTCTGGAACGGAACCCCGGCGCAAAGCGAGGGCTAACTGTATAACCGTATAACTGTATAACTGTATAACCGTATAACTGTATAACTGTATAACCGTATAACTGTATAACCGTATAACTGTATAACTGTATAACTGTATAACTGTATAACTGTATAACTGTATAACCGTATAACGTATACCTACACATTTACAAACTTGGCTAGAAAGGAGAAGAAATGAAAGAAAGGAAGAAAGAGCGAGTAAAAAGAAACAGGGAATGCTAGAAAGGAAAGAAAAGACAAGGACGCATAGAGTACTTGAGAAAGAGCGAATTAAACTACGCGCGAGAAATTTGAAGAGAAATCCAAAGCAAAAAGAGGTAAGAGAGAGAGAGAGAGAGAGAGAGAGAGAGAGAGAGAGAATTTTAAAAAGAACATTTTCACCTATTATTCATGAAATAGAAATCTTGTTAAAGCAGATCTTGGTCCTAAGTAGATACGAGTTTGCACAGGTCTTTTTAGAAGTCACCCCATCAACCAGTGCCGGGGACAATGGTGTCCATTTGAGAACTACAGATGACCCTAGAGTTAATTTGACAAATTTTCACCTTGTGCTTGGGAAAGAACGAAACTGAGTTTAGAAAGTGAATTCCCCACATAGTCATGGATGCCGCTAAGGTGTCACTTCCGGTCACCCTGAAACCCTTGTAAATCAATTACTTCCGGTCTCAGCCAATTTCGCACTCACTTTACGTGGCATTAGGGTAATGGTGCTTTCCGAGAAGTGGAAAGTGCTAAATGATGTCAGTTGTTGTTGAGATGGACGGGTGGGTTGCTGGATGGGCGGATAGGTGCAGTCGCTTGATGAAGTGCTGTGATTGTTCAGGTACAAGCGTGGTGGATATTGCATGCAGTGGCAAGACTGTCACTGGACACAAGCAGTTGCTCTGAAGAAAACCGAAGTGAGATTCGAACCTGGAAAGCTTCTGTGCAGAAAGAGAGACTGATGTTCCCTCTATTATTTGTCATGTGTCAGCACACAGCCAAATTCTACAATGTGCGCGGAACATTTTCCTGTGCGCGCGGAACATTTTCCTGTTTACGCGAAACTGGCGGTTGTTTGAGCTTGCTACCAAAACTCGTGGTTGAAGTTTGAAATTACTGCGCGACATTTTCTAAATGAGCTGCACGGCCGTGCACTTTAGAGGGAACATTGAAAGGGAGACCACTGACGAAAACGCCCTCGACATCACTTGAGGCGGTCTACTCGAGACATTACACATCTACCACTCGCGCTGCTCTACCCGAGACATTACTAATCCTCTACTCAGGATGCTCTACCCGAGACATTACTAATCCTCTACTCAGGATTCTCTACTCAAGACAGTACTAATCCACCACAGGTGGTGCTCTATTTGAGACATTACACATCCACCCACTCGCGATGCTGTACTCGAGACGTTACTAATCCACTTCTCGTGACATTACACACCCACCACTCAGGGTGCTCTACCCGTGACACGCCAATCACTCGCGGTGCTCTATTCGAGACATAACTCATCCACCAAATGGGGTGCACCCCACTAGAGTCCACTCTGGGTGCTCTACTTGAGACAAACCACACGCTCTACTCGATGTGCTCTGCTCGGGAGAGGGGGAGGGGGAGGGCGCACTAAGCTCGAGACAGTACTCACGCTCTACTCGAGCTGACCCACTCGAAACATTACTCATACTCAACTCGAGACATTACACATACTTACTCCAAATTCTCGAGTATTAGGTATTATTTCATTGGAAAATATACTTTGATTTGTGATTCTAATTAAGTGCATGAATTGCAATCTAAAGAACTAATACATTAATAACTATAATTTATAAACAAGAATCATTTAGTAGCACTTGCTTAAAAAACTGTAAATACATTGCCTTGCAATTTTAGGAGTTTGCTTCATACGTACATGAGTTACCGCACTTGGAAACTGACTTGCTACGTACGTACATGAGTTACCGCACTTGGACACTGACTTGCTTCATCAACATGTAGTAGTTCGTTCTCTGATATTAAATAAATAAAGGAAATTTTCATGGAGCCCGCCGTAGTAGTATATGTCTTTATCCAATGTTCTGATCTCTAAGTTATCGCTCAACAAACCTGGTTTATCAGACATTCACAGGTCAGAGTACTTGAGTCCCATTCACAGGTCAGAGTTCTCGAGTCCCATTCACAGGTCCAAGTACTCGAGTTCACCGACAAATGCGCGCCGACGAAAACGCGACGGATAAAAGCGCGACCCTAACCCTAACCCTAACCCTAACCTAACCCTAACCCTATCGCGCATTTGTCGGTGTGCGCAATTGTCGTTCGCGCATTTGACGGGTCACCGTAGAAATTGGCTGTGTGCTGACAGGTGTCTTTGTAGAATTTGGCTGTGTGCTGACAGGTGTCTTTGTAGAATTTGGCTGTGTGCTGACAGATGTCTTTGTAGAATTTGGCTGTGTGCTGACAGGTGTCCTTGTAGAATTTGGCTGTGTGCTGACAGGTGTCTTTGTAGAATTTGGCTGTGTGCTGACAGGTGTCTTTGCAGAATTTGGCTGTGTGCTGACGAGCGTCCTTGTAGAATTTGGCTTTGTGCTTGCAAATGGTGAACTTTGTATAGATTTTCTTTCTCTCAATTTCTTATTCCCCATAAGACTTACTTTGCATATCAGAACTAGAAGTGAATCTTTAATTTAAAATTCTTCTTATATCTTGTGTTTTCCCTCAAAGACTGGAATCTGTCTCTCCAAATTCTAGAATAACGCAATGATTGTTGAAGATCAGATCTGAATAGTAGTGGAGGTAGTAGTGACAATGATGGTGGTGGTAGTGGTGATAATGGTAGTGTTGGTAGTGGTGATAGAGGTGATAATGATAGTGATTGTAGTGCAATGGTAGTGGTGGTAGGAATGATAATATTTAGAGGTGGTAGAAATGATAATGGAAGTGTTGGTAGTAGTGATAATGGTAGTTTCGATAGTGGTGATAATGGTTATGGTGGTAGTGGTGATAATAGTGATAATAGTAGTGGTGGTGATAGTAATAATGGTAGTGGTGTTAATAATGATAAATGTAGTGGTGCTAGTAGTGATAATGGTAGTAGTGGAAGTAGTGATAACGGTAGTGATAATGGTAGTAGTGGTAGTAGTGATAAAGGTAGTGGTGGTAACGATAGTGATGGTAGTGATAATGTTCATGTTGGTAGTGGTAGAAGCAGTGGGTCTAAGATTACTCCATCATTTATGAGTTTAGACAGGAAGCTTTCAATTGCTACAGCTAGATCAATCTTTAAACATACTGTTAGTACTGGTCAGCATTAGTCAAGAACAGACGGATACTTTTTAGGAAAAAAAACAAAACAATTCAGTTTCTTCTGATCAATTTTCTGATTTCAAAGTTAGTTTTCTCAATCAAATATTGGATTTTGAATTATCACAGACTAAAGGAGCAATGTGGGACCAATTCATCCGGGAACTAATGACAACTGGTCGTATATTGTATTATCTTTCAGAGTATAACAGGGTGTGACAATGTTCGCAAGGAAATTTCGCCTGCAGAAGATTAGATGATTAATATAATAAAGGGTATTACGATGAGAGAGAGGGTGGGGGGTCAAACAGATAGAGAGAGAGAGAGTGAGTGAGAGGTGAAATGAATAAAATATTTTATTTTATTGTCTTGTCTGTGACCTAGAAAGAGTGAGAATGAGAGAGAGAAAGAGAGAGAGTCCAACGTGAAATATATTTTTTTTTAAAATAAACCCTATAAAATAAAATATGAAAAATAAAAAATAAGAAGTATAAAATTATAAAAGTAGAAAAATTAAAAATAAAAATTATAACATATAAAAAAAATAAAATATAAAAGATGAAATAAAAAATATACAATATATGAAAATAAAAATTATTAAAAAAAGAAAATACAAGTCTTAATCAAGGTTAGAGCCTAGTCATAAATCATGGTTGCACATGGCGGATTGTGGAACCACGCCCTGCCAAACGTTGATTGAGAACTAAAGAATGAGAAAAAAATCGCTGCAGGGTGAAATCCTGCCGTTCCACACCCCCTCCCTTTCTCATTATGCTGTCACTTTAGTGATGTGTTCACCCATCCCACCCCTACTTTGCCGTCATGTAACTGGTGTTGCCAGTTCAACGTAGACTAAGCTGTAGCCTAGCCAATTAGTTGGTTTGTTTTGGCTTACCTGCCCCCCGCCTCTTCTGTCTCTTCCCTTAGTATTGTTGAATTTGATAGCAAAATTCAGATAATGAATCCACCTCTATTCCACACACACACACACACACACACACACACACACACACACACACACACACACACACACACAAAGAACAAACACCGTATACACATACAGACGCATACTCACACAGATCAGCAACATAAATAAAATAAAGAGTAAATACCCCACCACCATAAGACCATCACCTGTTTTTAGAATAAGTTTCTCGGTAAAAGTGAGAATTTAAAATATAACACTACACAACAAGCCCTACATTGACATACATGTAAAGCTTTCAATTCACAACAGTACTCATACAATAAGAACAGTAGTAACAACTGTTAAGAACACGATTTAAGACACACGCTAATTTAAATAGCAGTAATCACACACTAATAAGTACAATTACAATTGGAGTAGCCGGCCTTCTCAACATTTAAATATGGTTAAAAAAACCCAGTAAGTCTACATTTGGTGAAACAGCGATAATCATGAACTTGATAGCAGGGATAAAGTCACGTGATATTTTATAAAGCAGTAGCATACATACATTTAATGTTTCTTAGTCGTGCACTTCATAATACAGATTAGAAACTATTTTGAATATAAATGTCCATGTATATAATGATACAGTTTACACTATAAATGATTACACACTATTTTGAATATAAAATGCTCCTGTATATAAAGACAAAGTTTACACTATAAATGTTCCTGTATATAAGGACACAGTTTACATTATAAATGACTACACGCTGTTTTGAATATAAAATGCTCCTTTATATAAAGACAGTTTACACTATAAATGACTAGATGCTGTTTAAATAGCAACACCTTATGTACTCATATATTTTAGGAGACTTTTAATGTTACTCAGCCAAATTATTACAAGCATTCACTTTCTTTTTATACATAGCAATATACTTTTATGAACATGACTAATACTGCACACTTATAAAACAATATTTATTTTCTTAAGAATTTGCTAAAATATATTTTTATGAATATGACTAATACTGCTTACTATATAAGGAAATATTTATATTCTTAAGAATTTGACTAAAATGACACTTGCTAGTTTAAATTCTAGCACTTATGTACTTAAGAACATGGCTAAAGCTGTACTTGCTGCTAATTCTTATGATCCTTCTAAAGCTACATGCTACTTTAAATAGCACTGCTCGTGCACTTAAGAAATGGTTATAGTTCTTGATCTTTAAATAGCATAGCTCGTGCACTTAAGAAATAGCTAAAGTTACCTACTGTACTTTAAATAGCACTGCTCGTGCACTTAAGAAATAGCTAATGCTACCCCCCTGTACTTTAAATAGCACTGCTCGTGCATATAAGAAATAGCTAAAGCTAAGAGTTCTGCTTTACATAGCTGTACTCGTATAAGATTAAGCACATAGCGAAACCTGCAATGGTGTTTTTTAAATTTTAAAAACAGTAACTAGCCAGTTAAGAACATACATAATTAATAAAAGCCATACCATATTCTCGCTTTTAATATCAGTACTCGTGCACTTACATGCCTAAAGTAATTTTGCTGTAGGCTCTCTCGCCCTCTTTTGCCACCACCAGCACCACCACCACTCTTCCGGAGCTTGTTAACTTTTTCCAGACGGACAAGCAGAGCACTGATTCGGTGGCCCCATACAACCATTCGGTGGCCCCATACAACCATTCAGTCTCTGACATGATGAAAAGACTTTCAAAGATGCGTTTAAACGGAGCTTGCGCCCGGAGAAGGAAAATTGAAACGAGAATGAGTCACGCGGTCACACTCGTCTTGCAAATCGAGCCGTTTTTGAACGTACTGCTGGCATCGATCTGGGTCGACTGAATTAACTAACAGGTCTTGGCTGGGTGACGCGCCAATCCCATCCTGACGCCAAGCGCGAATGACACTTCTCACTTAACTTACAACATGGCTGATCAACGCTCTATGGCATACGTACTGGACTAATAATTATTTAATTGCTGGCCATGTTTTTTTCATGGAGGTCGAAGGTTATTTACATTAGGAAAGTCGATACATTATGAAGGTTTTTTAAAAAAGAAAATTGTGGTAGGCCTTTAATGTCGTCCCTTTGAATGTCGTTTCCTTTAATATCATTTCTCCATATCCCATAATATCATTTCCTTGTATACTATTTCCCATAATGCCATTTCCCATCATAGTTTTCCCCATATACCATTTGCCATAATGTTGTTTTCCCTTGTACCATTTGTCATAATGTCATTTTCCCTTGTACCATTTGTCATAATGTCGCTTTTCCTTGTACCATTTGTCATGTCGTTTCCCCATATACCATTTCCCATAATGTCATCTTCCCTTGTACCATTTGTCATAATGTCGTTTCCCCATAACATTTCCCATAATATAATGTCGTGTCACCTCATATTATTTCCCGTAATATCATTTCCTTATATACCATTTCCCATAGTGTCATTTCCTGTAATGGAGTTTTGTATAGTGTATTTTTATTTGTCTTTTTTATGGTTCCTTCACGTTACACCCAAAATTTCTAATTCTCTCTTGCTTATTGTCTTCTTATGTGATGGCTCGTTTTCATGAACAAGTGTCTGAAAATTATTAGAATTTCACAAGATCATATTGTGCTCACTCACAAGGGCTCCGGAACTTTCTTTTATAAAAAGTGAACCAAATGTAACTAGAAGTTATAAGCAGTAGGATGTGCATGGTTACCAAATGAGAAATTCAGAGTGTTGTAAGTGGTCATGCATTTCTCTTAAGTAGGGGCTCAGTGCATGCCCTTTATTTTTCTAAAGGCATTTTGAGATGATTACTGGCGTAAAAACAGTTTTGTTTGGAACAGTGAATGAGAGATCCGTACTTAGGCAAATTTTTAAAACATTTTTTTAAAAAATGTGGTTCTTCTTGACTGAGCAATGTGCTGTAATCAAGATGTTTTCATTGGTATGAAATTTAAGTATTAGTGTGTCTGAGAGAGAGAGAGAGAGAGAGAGAGAGAGAGAGAGAGAGAGAGAGAGAGAGAGAGAGAGAGAGAGAGAGAGAGAGAGAGAGAGAGAGACAGAGACAGAGAGACAGAGAGAGGGGATGGATGGAATTAAAGAGGTGGTCTTATGGAAATATTCACATGTACCAAATATTTTTCACCAACACTTGAAAGCTGTTTTTCTTTTTAATTTCTTCTGAATCTCCATGGGATTTTCTGCTGGATGCCTAGCTTTATGTGTGACAAATTTCGGCAAGGGGGTGGAGCTGCATCATCACTGTACACCAGGAGAAAGTGTTTCTCTGGACAACAATGACTGGCCAGCTGTAACATGGTACACTCTTATGGCTTCTGACTGACTTCACCTGACAGTTCAAAGCAGTTCAGGCCAAGTCAACCTAACATTTGTTGATGAATAAAAGAACTCAGCTGTCACGTTGCCTATAAAATTCGTCAGGTGAAATATTCCAAATTTAACCTCTCTTAAACTCTTTATGATGAGATTCCATTCCCCACTCCTATCAACTTCTTTGTATCTGTGCACCAATTTAGAATCAAACTGAGCTGTGAACGTTGGTATTCTTGAAGGACGAACTAAACTGTGAACATTAGTATTCTTGAAGGACGAACTAAACTGTGAACGTTAGTAGTCTTGAAGGACGAACTAAACTGTGAACGTTAGTAGTCTTGAAGGACGAACTAAACTGTGAACGTTAGTATTCTTGAAGGACGAACTAAACTGTGAACGTTAGTATCTTGAAGGACGAACTGAACTGTGGAATTTATTATTTTTGAAGGACAAATGGAGCTGTGGAAATGATTATTTTCTCAAGAAAAGTTCTGCACAAGCAGGCAATAAATTTGTTGAAATGAACTTCTTAACCTTTTCATAATAATTTCTTTAATAGAAATATTGTTTTTGTGTAAATGTCATATATTTGTACACATGTAGTTTTGCCTTTGCGACTACAATTGTAGCTAGTTGTACTACTATTTGAAATGTTGAAGTTAGAAAAAAACTTAAACTGTTAAAGTTTCAATTTCTTTGGTTTCTGTTAAATAAAGTCTTTATATTTTGTCAACACTCAATGCTTTTCAATTAAAAGAAAGTCTGATATGTACTCTGGTGGATGTGGGCAAATCTTTGTTTAGTTATGTTAGACAATAGCATATCTTAAGTGAGTACCGCCAAAATAATGAGAATGTGAAGGCCAAAATAATGAGAAGGTGAAGGCCAAAATAATGAGAAGGTGAAGGCCAAAATAATGAGAAGGTGAAGGCCCAAATCTTATGTGTAATAATTTAACATAAAACGCACAAGATGATTTAGTGATTTTGACTTTTAATACTCAGTGAAGGTGTAGAAGTTATCTTTAGTCAAAAGTTGAAGCGTTGAGGCTTGACCGAGTTTCTTGTCCGTGTCCTATAAAGCTCTTATCGGGTGGGATTACAGGGATTAATTAGAGGAATTATTAGATGCTAAGTATCTATTGCAGTATCTAAATCTAAGGAATACAATACACTCCTTTGATGTATGCTAGAAAGATATGCTGACTACATAAAGCAATATATGGTACAGGTAAGTTACTGGAAATTGCTACAATTATTGTTCTGCTTGAGGGAACAGGTATGGCGAAGGAGTGCATAGGTAGCCTGTAGAGAATCAATGTTCTACACCACGAGGAGGGAATCAGGCCAGATTGACAGGAATAACTGAACAATAAACTTGTGGCTTTACAAAAAGTGCATGAAAGATTATTGAGACATTGCCTTAAGAGGTTATGGACAAACTAGCATTGCTTATCTCTAATAACTCCATTTCTGTTCTCTGATAAGAAAACAGTTTTTAAATTGTGTTTTAAGACATAAGACTCTACAGATATTAAAATTATTCGAACGTGGTTTCAAGGAAATATGCATGTCAATAATCTTTTTGCATGATATTTGTTATATATATATATGTTTGTTGATTTAATAAATATAGTGTTAAATTTATTGACCTTCTTATACATATTGATAACCTTATGTTGGAGAAGAAAGTGGGTATTTGGGGGCTCTCTAAATATAGATTAAAGACGGATTTATCTTCTCCTTTAGAAGAAGTTTTCCACTTACGGAAATATTGTGATAGTATATATTTGTCTTTAATGTTGTGGAAGAGAGAAAATGTTTACAGTATCCGCATATCCACCAAGTGAGAGAGACGAGTGGTGTGTGCTGGAGAAATATTAATAATATAAATTAAAATTCTCACCAGTTGCAATTAGTTATGGACGATTAATTAATAATAATAATAAGTGCAATGGGGTCACATAACGCAACTACCCATATTGTCGAGCTCACAATTGCAGCCAGACATCTTAACAACCCACGATCTTTAACTGCTGCAACATTTGTCCGGAAACGCCGTCTGTTCATCACTTAGTTTCCATTTAATGTCACTCTCACTGACCTCCGAACCCTTCATATCTAAATAGAAAACTTGGAGTCAACAGCTAACTGGTGAAATGGACGCGACAAATGATATTCATCCTTGTTTTTCTTTTGACCCACTTCGGCAGGGAGACGTTTTTATCGAGACAAATGACTATTCGTTTGTTTGGCCAAAACATGGACTGCACTAGACACATAACCCCTATATGAAGAACGGGCCCTTAGCCCGATAGGGGAGAAAGAGTGGTTTGTTTGTATTTTCAAATGGTCTCGGGAGAGAAATGTTCGGTCGATAGAGACACGTCATTTACGCGTTCGTAAGGGGAGGTGATTTGAGATGAACAGACTTCGTTTTGCGGAAATGCTACTATACTTTTTTCTTATACCTAAATATAACACTGTTGTTGCCGAGTTCTTAAGTTCTTGCTAACAGACATTTAGTTAGTCAATAAATGGTGTCAGTACAACTATATACTGTCTCAAGAATGGGAAAAAAATAAACATTTGAGAATACATATACTTTCTTTCCCTGGAAATGGCGGGTCTGCATTATGTCTAGAGCTGTATGTTCTAGGTGATGGTACAAAAACAAATCAGCATTATGGTGTGAGTGTCTAGAGCTGTATGTTCTCTGTGATGGTACAAAAACAAATCAGCCTTTGGTGTGAGAGTCTAGAGATGTATGTTCTCTGTGATGGTACAAAACAAATCAGCATTATAGTGTGAGTGTCTAGAGCTGTATGTTCTCTGTAATGGTACGAAACAAGTCAGCATTATGGTGTGAGTGTCTAAAGCTTTATGTTCTCTGTGATGGTACGAAACAAATCAGCATTATGGTATGAATGTCTAGAACTCTATGCTCTCAGTGATGGTACAGAGGTATTAAAGAACCTAGCATTTTGGTTTGGGTGTTGGAATCTCCATGCCATCAATTGTTGATACAGAGATTCTAAAACAATTCAGCATAATGGCTGAAGTGTTAAAATCTCTGTGCACTACTTGTTGGTACAGAAATTCTAAAACAATTCAGCATTATGGCTTCAGTGTTTGGACCTCTGTGTCCTCATTGTTGGTGCAGAAAGACGTTCTTTGAAATAATAGGGAAATGACATTTCCAGAACGAAATTTTGTATATAAAATAAAATGAGAGCAGAAGAAAACCAGAGGGAATAAATGCGCTACTGACAAATCTACAATAGGCGAAATGTGAGTTTGTGTGTTGAATTACTTTAAAAACCAGTACATTAATTTAAGTTTAGAGATTATATATAGGTAAAAAAAAAATGTGGCAACATGGAAAATATCAACGAAAGAGCTAAATAATAATGAACTCATCACAAAGAATGAGCTAAATGATAATGAACTCGCTACAACGAATGAGCTACATAATAATGAACTCACCACAACGAATGAGCTAAATGATAATGAACTCGCTACAACGAATGAGCTAAATAATAATGAACTCACTGCAACGAGTAGGTATATAATAATGAACTCATCACAATGAGCTACATAATAATGAACTCGCAGCAATGAATGAGCTACATAATAATGAGTTAGCTACAACGAATGAGATAAATAATAATGAAATCACTGCAACGAATGAGATAAGCAATAATGAACTCGCTACAACGAATGAGATAAATAATAATGAACTCGCTACAACGAATGAGATAAATAATAATGATCTCGCTACAACGAATGAGAAAAATAATAATGAACTTTCCACAACCAATGAGATAAATAATAATGAACTCGATACAACGAATAAGATTAATAATAATGAACTCGCTACAACGAATGAGATAAATAATAATACACTTTTCACAACCAATGAGATAAATAATAATGAACTCGATACAACGAATGAGATAAATAATAGTGAACTCGCCACAACGAATGAGTTAAATAATAATGAATTCACCACAAGTCGGCGATAAGTAAGAAAAACCCTTTTCAGTACACTTATTTTAGAGCCATAATCTGGGCTAGACTGGATTAAAACGGCATGAAGTGGATTAGGCAGACATTTAAAATATAAAGGATTAAAACAAACTAATCATTGGTTGGCTGTTCAAGGTAAAAATCAGAAAACAGTATGCTCACATGATGAATTTAAAGCAAACACATGACCCATACTCGCTATCAGGTAAGTGACTGTTATGACTGAAAAATAAATTTAATGCTTTAGTTCACAGTTTGAAAATAAACACTTTGGCGTAACAATTTCCTGTCCGAATCCATGTTTAAATGACTAATCAGCAATCAGTTGATAAATAAAGTTACGTCGATTTAAAGTGAAGAATACCAGCCACGCCGCTACCACTAGAGAGTGCTGCAGACTGAATGCAGCAGGTGGTGTAAAGTAAAAAGAAAAGAAAAGCAAACGAAGATATCTGTGAGTGAAAACTACAGTATTTATATCTCGCAAATCGTCGTTCTTTGGACAATGCAGAACTTGAGTAACAGTTCCCAGTGCGTAGAATATGGCCATAAATAATCACACGCGGATTTCATAAACCATGACGACTGAATTCTCCACGCTTCTTTCTTGTTGGACACACGGGCCTCATGCTGAGACAAGTATACAGTACAAAGGAGTTTAAAGTTATACGTCATATTGTTATTGCTGCTCTCTTTGACATGTTTCAAGGGAGACAAATTTCACATCCCATTGTTATTGCTGCTCTCTTTGACATGTTTCAAGGGAGACAAATTGCACATCCCATTGTTATTGTTGCTCTCTTTAAGATGTTTCAAGGGAGACAAATACACAGTACAAAGGGAGGTTAAAGTTGCACATCCCATTGTTATTGCTGCTCTGTTTGAGATGTTTCAAGGGAGAAAAATACACAGTACAAAGGGAGGTTAAAGTTGTTATTGCTGCTCTCTTTGAGATGTTTCAAGGGAGACGAATACATTTTATTATTTCAAGCTGGGAAATGAAATATGTCAAATTCCCTTATAAATAATACAATATAATCATGCGATAAATGAGATAATCTTGTTAAAGAAAATATGTAAAAATAAAAATGTAAGAAAAAAAATAATAAATACCCACTATCCCCCCCCCCCAAAAAAAAAAAAAAAAGGTAACCAAAAAACCACCGCCAACAAAGCAAAACCATTACCCTACTCTTCTTCACTTTAAGAAAAGAGAAACAAATGAATACCTTCTTTCTCCTCAGTATAAACAATAAAATAAAATAACACTAGATCACAATACAAAACGAAACAAACAAAAACACCAAACCAAATGAGCTTCCGTCCCTCTCCTTACACACAAAATAAAACAAACAACAAGAAAAAAACCCAGAACAAAACCCCACCGCAACAATAATAAGAAATAAAACAAAACTGACAAAATCCCACCGAAACAAACAGAACTGTCTAAAAAGATCTTTGTTTGAAAGCTTAAAAGCAAAAGCGTAATACATGTGAGACTTTCGGTAAAAGTGTCTGCACATGATAAATCAGTTTCAAAGGCGAAGACATTGAAAGAGGTCAGATCGCAATCGCGTGAGGTCGTGTTTGGCCGCCAACCTCTATCGCGTGAGCCTCAGCGCGCCTTGTTATTAAAAACCACTTCCTTCATTGGTCAAATTTGTCACGGCAGCTAGAATAATACATCGAAATAAAGATCCACATGTTTTGACCCTTTCTCAATGGATCATAAAGTCAACTACGTACTTGTGGTGGTCGAAATAATGGAGAATCTTTCATGGTTTTTCTTTTCGGGAAATACTTTAGAACTGAGAATTACTTTGGAGTGTATTCGCTTTATCTTTCATTGACCCAATTTATGTACGCTTGCGTAAGCCCAGCTTCTGAAAGACACCGTTTGTCAGCTTCAATTCCTTCGACCGTAGTCGTTGTCAGCAGTGTTAGTAGAAGATGTACGTAAATCTTTGGACGTAAGATGCATCAGTTTGGATTAAAACCATATTAATAAGTGTATTTCGTTTATCTACGTTTTATTTTCTAAATTTTGGACGTAAGATACATTCAGTGTGGATTAAAACCATATTAATAAGTGTATTTCGTTTATCTATGTTTTACTTTCAAAACATAAAATGTATATTCCACTATATGTCACTGAGCTTCATTGCAGCTTGATTTTCAAAGGAGGAGGAGGGAGAAGCAGAGAAAAAAAAAGGATAAGTTTTAAACTTACCAGATTGTTTATACAGTCTGTGTGTGTGTGTGTGTGTGTGTGTGTGTGTGTGTGTGTGTGTGTGTGTGTGTGTGTGTGTGTGTGTGTGTGTGTGTGTGTTCTTAAACATATGACATACCTTCTGAATAGGTATATGCACTGAACTAGTCATGTACGAAAGTCGCCAATTTGTATGCAACCGCCATCGTGCACCATATTGGAGATACCAGAATCAAGACTGTCTTCTGGGCAGTCATAGAAATTATGATAGTTAATGAAATCTCTAAAATCCTTTGATAAATGAAAAGATTCAGCAGCCTGTGAAAACAGAGGAGATCCGTATGATACGGGAGTATCTCTCTGGTTATGGGTATGATTGCTTGCATTTTGTACGAATCTAGTCACATATTGGCATTATATAGCCCACACCCACCCTCCTAAAATAATAGACTACAATCAAATCTAACTCTAGGACAGGACACTTATCCTCGGGCTAGAGAATAGGCCAAGTAGCAACTCACTTTAAACGGACCAATCAGAATGCAACTCAATCGTGTGCATCGAATGTACCAGAAACCTACCTGTTATTCAGAGATCATGCAGCTTGACCATTGAGGCAACATGTGTGCTTTGGTCTTCCGGCAATAATCAGCTATAATCATACTACAACCCATAATGCCATTTACTGATGAAGTAAGAACCCATCTTTTGTGTATATTTCTGCTGAAGATCGGCTACTTCATTCCAATATTGACTTCTGACGAGTGCTGGGCAGCGAAGCAACACCAGAGTGGGATGACCCATGGGCTAGAGACCACGGTTCAATGCACCACTTGCACATCTGCTGCAATGACCACTAGGACCCTAGATGACACGCTAGGTGAATCTTGAGTTAAGTGACCATAAAAATCAACAACTGTACAGCTTCTATCAGAGTTTCTAGCAGAGCTTCTCTCATAATGATGCTCATATGAACATAAGCCAAACAAGCACAACAGTATAGGGGCTCAAGCAAGTCATCTCTTACAACACTACCCGGTCATGATTACGAATGTTACACACATTTAAACTGTAATTATAGCCATCGAACTATTCACGATATGCAACAACAGCAATGCCTAATGTATCCCTGCCTAATGTATTTCTCTCTAAATAAATTTTAATACTGATACTTAGACCACTGTGTGGGTGTGGCGTACTTACGTGCTATATGTTGTAGTCTGTCACCTGTAATTAATTAATTTACCCGGTTGTATGTATCAGGGGACTTGGAGCTACATTCTCAACTACCCCGCTTCATTCTTACAATAGTTATCTCCCCTCTTTCCAACACGTGTGACCAGCCAGAAGTTGTGTTTTGGGGGGTTAGCCTAAGCTTACGGGCGACCCAGGGTAGTGGAGAATTAACATCTTGCTTGTCTCCCAGCAAAACTTCATACTAGTAATCGTTATTTATTTTTTTCTCCATGTCCACATACAGCTCATGAATTTAAAATCCTCTAGGACTTGATATCGTTTAACTTTGTTTTTGAACAGCCATCTATTCATACATCTACTTTCTCATTTTACGGATGATTTGTATTTGTTATTAATAACTGTATTGTCCAGGTGAAAGCTATTTAGTTGAAAGTAGACTTGTTAGTTGTTGTTTTGTAAACCTCTAAACGTTTTGAATTTGATGTTCCACTGGTTTCTTTATAAAACAAAATCTTATGATGTTTATAATATTCTACTATTAAGTTATTGTGTGTTAACAGTCTAATAATTAAATTCAAAGCACTGGCATATCGCCAAGAAACGAACATGCGAATGGAGGAGATCGTGTTGAAGGAGTAGCCGGCCCTACACATTGATAATTATGTATAGTCTGTTTTAAAATTATCCACATGAAAATTGTTAGTATAAAGTGTTTTAAAACTGTTTGTTGTCCACACCGATGTATCCCGTGGACCATTCTGAGGTATAATATGACAATATAAACGCAAATGACGTGATTATTTTTGTTAATATTTTTTGTAATTAATTAAATGCAAAATGTATTTCCTTATGTGCTATATTAAAAATCAATGTAATTGTATGAAAGTTGGTCATGTTGTAAAGCCAAGGCTTTGCCCGAGAACCAATAGATATATATATTGAGCATCACTTGTTTGAGTTCATGTGTGTGTGTGTGTGTGTGTGTGTGTGTGCGTGCGTGCGTGCGCGCGCGCGGGTGTGGAGAATGGGAAAGCAGCATTGGCCTGATGCGTCGACTACTGTTTACATCAAATAGCTTAGGAAAGACCACTCTTGGCCAAAAGTATCTCCTTTTGTTTTTAGAGATAACTCATCACACATGATCGAATCTATTTGGCCTGTAGGTCTTTAACTATCTACTCCCTTCCTGTAGCACCACTTGTGTAGGATCGATTGCCATTAGACTGAACACAAAAGCAAACTATGTCTTTACATTCATACCTTAAATAATAGTAATATTAGCAGGGGTAATCCTTTGAATTAATCAACTATGTTCTTTAATGTTATATTAAAGATAAGATACTGAAAATGTTACTGGCAATTTTGTTCTGTGTATAGATTATTGCCTTTAGGAGATCTCGCAGTAGTGAGCATAGCCACTATGTTAAGACATAGTTTAGAAGCAAAATTCATTGTTACAGTAATTAATTACAGTTACTAATGAGTAACTGTAATGAGTCATTTTATATATTGGTATACAAACCTACTATAATTTTTTGCAAGTGAAATTTTAAGTATCTGAGAGAGAGAGAGAGAGAGAGAGAGAGAGAGAGAGAGAGAGAGAGAGAGAGAGAGAGAGAGAGATTAGGGGGCTGATAGAAGAAATTAAAATATAAACACCTATATGAATATTCTCACAGTTTAATCGTCTTTACTAACAAAGAGTGCAATGCCTTCTTCTACATTACTTCTTCTTTGGTTTCTTGAAAATATGTTACCTTCACCTTACTTTTTCTGGCTTTGGTAAGAAGTCTTAATCTGTGTTGTGGCATCCTTGTCTACTCTACAAAGCAGAGTGTCTGTCTGGACAAGATAAATGGTCATTGTTGCCAACCCACGTGAAGACATTGTATTTGTTTGGGGTCTATGAGTCTGGCAAATATGGCACCAGAATGGAGTGAGTGACTACATACTGAGTGCCAGTTGTTAGTGATGTCTGATCTACATATTCAGGGAGTGAGGATGGACCTTGAGTGGACCCGAATGCCTGTCACGAAATGGAATTAAAGACTTGCAGTAGACTGAAAGAACAACACATGATTTCTTTGCAATGTACGTACTCTCGTAAATTTGTCTCTGCCGATTTTCTTTTTCTTACTCCATTTGCATTGGTAATAGCTTTATTCTGCTTGTCTCTGCATTCAGAGTACTTTATAGTTCAGCTTGTCTCTGCATTCAAAAGTCTTTATAGTTCTGCTTGTCTCTGCATTCAAAAGTCTTTATAGTTCTGCTTGTCTCTGCATTCAAAAGTCTTTATAGTTCTGCTTGTCTCTGCACTAAGAACTCTTTATAGTTCTGCTTGTCTCTGCATTCAAAAGTCTTTATAGTTCTGCTTGTCTCTGCACTAAGAACTCTTTATAGTTCTGCTTGTCTCTGAACTCTTTACAGTGTACACTGAAACTACTTTCATTATCGAATCTCGTTCGAATGTGTGCACTTTGAAATCACAAGTTGGTGTTATTGATTAGGCTAAATGGCCTTGAAAAGAAAGCAGCCTCTCACTCCCCTAATCCCAATCCCTATCATCACTCACTTTTCAATTTCATCATGTACGTTTTCCAGTCCGTTCTTAACAAAGAAATAGTAATAGGAAGCCGGTTGACTTATCTCCCTTTGTAGGTTTCGATGACCTCTCATGAATCACACGAACATCCAAACGTCCATCCCGAGGAATTTCTTAGTATCGTTCAAAAACTGTCAACAGCCATCTTTTACAATAGGCTGGAAACTCAAGTAAATCAGTTTATGTCAGACTAGTGGGCTAGGTTTACGCAAAGATTTTAACCGAGTGTGAGTTTGTAAAGTTAGAAAGCACATGAACAAGTCCGTGTGCAAACGCACTTAGTTGTGTATTCAAGTATTAAAGGGTCGTGTGCAAAACGCACTTTTTGTGTACTGACACTATTAAAACAAACTGTTAACTATTACACCTATCAAAAGAATTGATGGTAAACTGTGAATGCAGAAACTTGCACACGAAATTAGTATGTTCAGATGTTGATGCAAAAATTGCATTTTGCACATGGCACTCAAGAGGATTAGACGTCAAAGCAATAACTACATCCCACAATGCACTTATTGACCTAAGGCGGCGACTACCATGCGCAGAAGCACACCCACAACTGACTACGCGTAATGTAACTCGGTTCAAGGGGATGTCTGCTTAGCTGCTTGACTCGTGCAGGTGCTGCTTGTCACGTGGGGAGGTGGAAGTGGTGATGGTGGTGGGAAAACCATAGCGAGATCAGATAAAATTGCACTTAAGCTTGCAGAGCGCGTGGTGCTAATCCGTGCTATCAGAAATGTTACGCACCTTACTGTATTGAAGTGTGCGGCATATCGCAGAATACGCCATTTCTCCTACAGAGCCTTAAGATGAACAACAAAAAAAAAACCATGCGGAGCGACCTTCACCTTTCATCTACGTCATTAACGGCAAAGATATGGAAATGATTGGCTCCAAATAGTTAACATTGTTTCAAAGAGCGAAACAAGCACAGTCTTAAGTGTTCTGAAATTAAATGTAAGTAAACATGCTGCGTTAGGCAACAAAACTTTCGTGCCAAAAGTTAAGACAGGAGATGACTGTGTATATATTTCATTTATTTACAAAACAACACTGGTCATGTCAGATTGCATTTGTTGTAACATTATGGATAGAGACGAAATTGTGCTTGTTGTAACATTCTGGATAGAGACGAAATTGTGCTTGTTGTAACATTCTGGATAGAGACGGGATTTTACTTGTTTTAATATCTTGGATTGGAATGCACTATTGTAAAATTCAGACTCCATCTTCAAACGAATTTTTACGAGCGCCATTTGTCGCTGTTTGACTTCCTCAGTGTGACGAGTTTGACCTCACTTTTAACGTCCACTCGTGTCATCGTGTCTCTAATACAAGACTGGTCATCATGACTTGGTGACCCTCACTTTTAACGTCCAACTCGTGTCATCGTGTCTCTAATACAAGACTGGTCATCATGACTTGGTGACCCTCACTTTTAACGTCCAACTCGTGTCATCGTGTCTCTAATACAAGACTGGTATGGTAGAAGGCTGGTTACCTAGTTTGAATGTGATAAAAGAGTTGTAATTGTTGAGAGAGTTGGCAATATTGCTAAGACAATACTTCAAGTTTCATTGGAAGATAAAGCTCGCCACAATGTGACGTCACAAAGCGGATTGATCTTTCTTTAACGCATGTGGCGCTGCAGGAAGTCTTGCTGTAAACAGCTGTCGCATCAAGAAGAAGATAGTATACATGCATACATGTCACATATATTACTGAAGAGGAAATGTCACAGTCACATATATTACTGAAGAGGAAAAGTCACCTTGTCACATATATTACTGAAGAGGAAATGTCACAGTCTCATAATATTGCTGAAGAGGAAATGTCACTATGTCACATATATTACTAAAGAGGAATTGTCACAGTCACATACATTGCTGAAGAGGAAATGTCACATATATTGCTGAAGAGGAAATGTCACATATATAACTGAAGAGGAAATGGTAATTTATTGCAACTTGTATCTTTAAGTACTGAAGTTTAGTGTTAATAAGTACATGTTTAATTCACGTTTACTTTGCCTGCAAGCGTTGCCAGGGTATGTATGTATGAATGACAATGTATTACTTAGAATATGTGATTATATTTGTATGTATAACATGACTATGTATCAGAATATGTGATTATATTTTTATGTGTGATCGTATAGATGTGGGTAACTACGTTTAAGTATGTGCGTGTGTTTCTGTGCGTGGGTGTATGTGCGAAAGAGAAAGAGAGAATTTACCTGCGTGTCCAGACATTTCTGTTTGTCGAACACGGTACAAATTATTAATCGAGGCATAAACAAACATAAAATTGCCCGAAGTCGACCCTCAAGCAGGACATTTTCTTGTTGTTGTGATAATAATGTTTATACACGCTGTAGAATGCCTTCCCCCATAACCTCCGGTTTGAACAAAGCACGCACGCACGCACGTTTACGCCATATGATCGTTTTGTAGAATATTTTCCTATTCTGTACAACCAATGGACGCTGTGTAGAAAGCTCTTAATAATTATTTTTTTTACTAGAATATTCGTAAGTTTATGCAACACACATATTACAACTCGCACACACTCTGAATGAAGGGATTCGTTAACGATAGCAGCTCCACATATCGAGAGCAGCAGAATCCACGGGTACAAGTACTGGTAGGACTGAAACCTGCTGTACTAGTGCCTGTGATACAAGCAACAAAACACACAAAGTGGCTCTGAAATGAACCTAAATTTCAACTTTACACGCCAAAACACCAACCCGACGCACTACAGGAAAAACTGAAAAAATCAAAATAATAATAATAAAACAACAGTGGCCAACACCGAACAAACACCCACCAACCTTCAACTCCAACACCACCACCAGCGCTCCCCAAATTCGAGAGGGGAGCCGGTCCCACTGGATTACAGAACGTCTTATGATGAAATGATCCACGAAAGCTCCAGTGGCGACGTTAAATGTCATAGTAACCACCACCACCACCGCCACCACCACCACCACCACCTTAACGACAGCAGAAAATAAAGCTGTGTCTGTAGAGTTTGGATGACTGAGGGAAAAGAATTTCAAATAAAAGGACAAGAAAACCATCCGACTGAAAATAATAGAATAAATATTTTACACAGCAACCCTTGCGCTGTAATGTTCTGTATAGTCTTACTGCTGTATGTCTGTTTACAGAAAGGAGCTGTGTATTATTATTATTATAAATACACAAATACTGCTATTGTTTCGTATTGGCTTGTTTGATGAATTGCCAATTGAAAGGGTAGAGACCCACCTCTTAAACCACACCAAAGGGTTAAAAAATTTCAAGGTATCTTATTACAGAACCTGGCAGCTTGATCATTATTTTCCCGTTTAGGGTAACAAAAGTCAAACAGTACCCATCCCTTGCGCGTTCAGTCATAGGTGCATTCACGGCACGTGACCTTTATCTTACGATATAACAGCGTAGATGAAGCGCTAGACTACAAGAAAACAACATGCGCGAAAGGAAAAAAAAGAAAAGCATACAAAACAAATAAACTTGCTTCTTATTTTAAACAGAACACCAAAAAAACAGGTTGCACGCAGGTAAAGAACGGAAGTTGCACCCAAAGTTCAATTAAATCCCGGCTCTACCCACCCACCCGCTCTCCTCATAAACTTCCAAGGACCCCTGCTACCAGGGACAACCACCTGTTCGTTCTCCACGACCGACAATACCTTCATTCTAAAAAAAAAATATTAAAAATTGCGCCCCACTTTTTTTTTTGTTGTGGAAAGCTTGTCGAGTATGGCTTGTCGCGAGGCTGACGAAGCCTGCTCGTTGAAATAAGGATCTGGAGAAGGGGCAAGTCCTCAGAACGGGCGGCATAGGGCTGTCTGGTTTCTTTATTATGCTGACAAAACTGACCTCGTTAGAAGTTCGATTATTATATCCTTCGGGCGCTATCGTCACTATTGACTTACTCCGACGTAATTACTGCTCGATCCTGGGAGGAATCACGTGGCTTGAAGAGACAACGTCTCGGTGCCAGTCGCGCAGACTTTTAACAATTTGTTTGAACTCGACACTCACCCCAGGCAAAGCGCATTGTGTGACCTAAGAAAGATAGGTCCTCTCCAGCCCCTTTCCCCTTCTTTTCAAGACCTCATTTAAAAGTGACATGAAAAGGGTGGGAGTGTAGAGGGATCGGGTGCATGACTGCGATTAAAAATATAATTTAGGTAGGTTTACTGAAGTTTGGCGCAGTTGGACGTCTACCCACTCCACCCCTCAACAAAACCGGTAAACTACTTTCCCCCCCTCCTGTGGATGAGAGTAGCAGAACAGAGTTTCTTGCCAATGATAGATGTCAACAGCTTTACACGCTTGTATCGCATCTTACAGGGAAAACAGTGTTACTTGTCAATGATGGATGTCCACAGTTATACAGCAGTATTACTTCCTGCAGTAAGAACAAGGTTACTTATTAATGATGGATGTCCACATTTATACAGCAGTATTGCTTCCTGCAGTATAAACAGTGTTACTTGTCATTGATGGATGTCCACAGTTATACAGAAGTATTGCTTCCTGCAGAAAGAACAGTTTTTCTTCTCAGTGACTGATGTCAACAACTAAAATCTGTATTGCATCTCGCAGAAAGAACAGCATTTCTTGTCAATGATATACATCAACAGTTACACATATATTCATGTATTGCCTCTTGCAGAAAGAACAGTGTTTCTTGTCAGAGATGGATGTCAACAGTTACACAGTTTCAGTGTTTCTTATACAGAAAATTAAGATGCAGAAGGAGAACCAATACAGTTCCTTACATAGAAAATGGATGCAGAAGTACAAAATAGAATCAGCACTGTACATTATAGAGAGAGTAAGCCCCTATCCACCAACTTTCTTTTCCAACATAATATTATCAATATGTGTAAGAACGTCAATAAATTTAACAATACATTAATTAAATCAACAAATATACATATGACAAATACAATGAAAAAGATTACTTGACATCAACATCAACACGAAACCACATTTGAATAATTTTAATACCTAGACAGTGTTATATACTAAACACAATTCAACAGATTAGTGTCAATACAAATAACAGGATAGTTCTTATTAGAGAAGAGAAATGGAGTTATTGAAGATAAGCAATAATAGTTTCTACATAATCTTGTCTAGACAAAGCCACGATAGTCTTTTCACACGATTTTCATAACAAAGTCACAAGTTTATTGTTCAAATTATTACTATCAATTCCACAGGTTTCCATTTTCACATCATGCTATTCTCTTGAGGCAAAACAAAAATTGTAGCAATTTTAGTAGTAACTTCCTTGTACCAGAAATTGCTTGATGTAGTCAGCATACTTTGCCACCATACATCAATAGAGTGTAGTGCGTTCCTTACTCTTACACACTGCAGTAGATACTTCTCATGTCTACCATGGACACAGTAGTTTATAATCTGTAAACCAGGAGATTCAGGTAAAACAAGGAAAGGCTGATTATTCCCTTTAAAATATAATTAGGGAACAAACACTAAGGTTCCAGTTTATTCATCTCTAACTCCATTCTCTCTTAAACTGAAGTCTCAACTTACAGTTTCCTGCAATAGTATTTATTAGCCCAATACACACATACAGCATAATAAATTCAGCATAATAGTTTAATGAGTGGTGTCACGTGTTTGGTCTAGGTTTAACAACTCTGTCCTATTTTAGATTTCAATTATCAATATTGGTTTATTGAGTAATTTCTAACAATAGCGACAGCAGGACGGTCTGACTTATCCACTTAGCCAGAAGATTCAGGTTATTACTCATAGCACTATGCTAGATAAATCAGTTGACTTGCCTTAGCTAACAACGTTATCTTCACCTTATTTATAAATTGAGATTTATGATTCTTTATCCCTTTATTATGGCTCACCCCCAGTTAGCTAATCCTCTAGTCATGCTACAAACAATTATGTAACAATGAGTAATATAACAACAAATTTAATAACAACTCAATTAATAGAAAAAATGAACATTTAAGAATCAAGAATTATTATAATAATCTATCCTGTTAAGCCCAAATTCTGAATGGCTATATACACGATTTACTGTTCATTCTGCTTATCATTGGGACACAGCCCACATAACTTAAAAAGTTTATGAAGCAATTGAACTGTTGCTGTCATTGATCGGCTGGTGCGGTTCTGACATTGTGCAGCAGTTATGTTCTGTTGGGTCCTCCCAATGTCGTTTATGGCACTTGGCATAGTCCTCGAGCAATTGGCCCTTGAGTTTGAAGATATCAGGTTAGGACTCTCAGTCTAACCTCTGGATCCAAGTCTCTTCTCCCAGACTGGCTGTAAATGAATAACATCATCCTACAGTATTGTGTTATGTTAAGCAATTAAATGGGCTTTGTGGTGACAGCAATAGAATACTCATTACAATTTCCAATAATTAGCTGTAGTTAATTCACAATTCCAAATCAATGAAAATCTTTAAATGAATAAATGATATAGCTTTACAATGTATAGCTTCTTAATTACAATATAATTTAGCCTGTGGTTTCACATGATGCATTTTAATGATTGTTAGCGCCTTCCTGTTATAACAATTTAACAGTGGGATTATAGCAATATGCACATGGTTACTCTATCTTGACTATTCTACAAAATGTATCAATCGCTAATGCCACTTAGCTTCTGTGAGAAAAATACATCATTCATTTAACAATCATTTTGCAACCACATAAATATTTTACACAGTATTTTACAAATTTGAAATACACAATATTAAAGAAGCCAACTCTATTTACCACTATGTGAAGTTATGCACGATCAAAATGGATGCAGTACTCTGCCCCTAGACGATGGGCACTGTGGGCGAATAATCTGAGCATCTAAAGAATTTTGATTCATTCATATGTATATATAAACGACTCGAGGTCAGCTGGCGGATTAACGCTACGTCACGATACGGAACGCAAGTGACCAAATATGGGCGTCTCGTATCCGGTTGATGGCCTTTCCCTCACCTTTGATGGGACCCACATACTCTCAACCCGTAAAGATGTTATTGCATCAGCTGAGTACAGTTCTTAGCGGAAGTCTCTTCTCATAAATAGATAGTCAGGAAACGATTAATAAGTTGAAATGATTAATAAAAATGAAAAATAATGTTTCCATAACTTGGCATAATTTGCCTAATATTTCCTGACAAGTGGGTTCACTAGGAACAATATAGAATACTATATATGAGTTTTTTTCTTCTTTGTGGCTTGAGCACTGTTAGAATATATAATTAATAAATAATAAATAATTAATGTATCAGTTTGTGTGTAGGAAATCATTTGATTTCTCTCCCTTTCATTTCTCCCTCATATTCATCCACACACATAGTATTCATAACCCATAATAAATCTTGGTCACAACAAATAGGCATCCATATATCTATAATCACTACATTGAAAATGACAGATGAATCATAATATTCATAAACTATTATATTTCTCAGTCACAACAAATAAGCGAAAATATATTCAATCACAGCATTACTTAAAATGCAAAAAAAAAAATCATAGTATCCACAGCCAATGCATTTTTCGGCCATAACAAACAGGCAAAAATATATAATTGCTACATTAGCCAAAACGCAAGAAAATTCAATTAAACTCTTTTACATGGCTGAAATAAAAATGATTATATAAACTAGATGCACAATTTTGTCAGGGAAAATTAACTGAAATGAAAATACAATTATTTGTCTCAACAACATTTTAGTTTTTACAATTTCTAAGTTCACAAAATAGCAACTATTCCAGACATACCTCAAACTGTGCACTGACCGAATCAAGCCACAAATTTGGGACATGCATTCAAAGATAAGTGTTTTGCTTACAATTTTGATCGAGTTTATATACAGGTGCGCAATAAAACTAAGTTAATTTTGATCGATTTTATATACGGGTGCACAATAAAAATAAATTAATTTTGATCGAGTTTATATACGGGTGCACAATAAAAATAAATTAATTTTGATCGAGTTTATATACGGGTGCACAATAAAAATAAATTAATTTTGATCGAGTTTATATACGGGTGCACAATAAAAATAAATTAATTTTGATCGAGTTTATATACGGGTGCACAATAAAAATAAATTAATTTTGATCGAGTTTATATATGGGTGCACAATAAAACTAAGTTAATTTTGATCGAGTTTATATACGGGTGGGCAATAAAAATAAGTTAATCGGCTTGACGGGTTGACATGAGAATCTCGAGGCATGTTCTAATCTTGGATACGCATGTCAGGAGATCTCTTGTTTGCATAAATGGATAAATCTTTCATGTTAACCATCTAGATATTCTTAGCACGGCGTGAGGTGGCACTGGCCTATGATCTGAATGTAGGTTGGACATGCGATTTAATTCTATTTATGAAACTGCATGACATGACTCCTGGCGATATTCTCTACCGATGCATGCATGCAGCCTTCTAACCTGTTTGAGTATAACCCAAGTACATGACCATGCATCGCTGTCTTTTGTTCATTGACCAACAACACTTATCGTTCTGGCGGTTCCACTTCAGTCCGTTTCGTCAATCAGTGGTCAAGCAGGACATCAGGAGAAGAACAACGAAGCAGGAAAAGGAAACGTGAGAGAGAGAGTAAGAGAAAGAAAACGCTTTTGATTTGTGTTCCAGAAATTCACTGCAATAATGTTAATTCGCTCCTTCCATGAAATCTGTTTTTCTGACTGTCGTTGTATCTCTCTTAAAAATCGCTTCATCAGTCTATTCATTTCATTATAAAGTTACATCTATTGTCAAGCATGTCAGCCGAGCTACTGACGTAAACTTATGTCATAAAACATTACAATGTGCTGAGTGTAGAATAAAAGTTAAACACTTATAGTATCCTTTCTCACACAGTCAGTATATTATATTTATTAATATACTCGTAATTATACGTACAAGTATTCTAAACATTATTTCTCTGGTTTTATATATAAAAAAGTATTATTCTACAATGGTTCTTTTAAAAGCTATAAATGACATGAAACTTAACAATGCCAAATTAATAAGTTTTCTAACAACTCCGAGTGATTTTTTGTACTTACGGTTACACTTGCAAGTCTTACATGTTTCCCAAATGGGGATTTTAGTCGACTGCTTCTAAGTTTGAGGGTTCAGACGCGAAAGAAAGTTTTTTGCCAGGCTATGTCCCTAACACTGAATTCTAGTTCCCACAATATATCGTTCTGACTGGTCAATGCTAGTACTGTTTTTGGTCAATGGTCAAGTTGCAAGTCCCAACTACTTGCTCCTTCTCAGTCAGTCTTATCTCCCCTCAAATCACACCCAAGTCCAACGGAACATTGCCTAACTAACACATAAGGGGCGTTCATCACTGTTCGTCGTAACTGACTTCTCTTACTCTGTCAGTAAGCGTCAGCTGGCTGTCACTTCCCCTCCAATGCATTATGACGTAACGCTCTGATGCATTCATTCAATTTTGCATAACTTACTTGACCCATCTAACACCCATGCTGAGATGGAAAGTTCACAATTTTAAATTTTGTGTAAGAAATGAATATGTGATATATAATAGTTAATAATGATAGATTAAAGCTATTTGCCCTTAAAAATATTTGTCACCGCGTGTCATATAGACTTCGCAAGCCTATTGTCTCAACTGTGAATATATAATTTTTATTTTAGAATGTCTAAAACAGCAAGCTGTTTTAATCTAACCCTTTCGTCACATAGCATGTTCGTTTATTGTATCAGCTAGTCTACACCTGTCGAGGCAGGATTGAGTGTGAATAAGGTGAGTCACATATGTCTATTGGATTTGTCTATTTGTGACTAAATCATGTAAATCTATTGTGATTATACCAATGCTTAAAATTATGCAGCTGCATGTGTAGTGAGTGTAGTACATGACACGAACATTTATAGTCGCAATCAATCAACCATGCACTACACACACACACACACACATACACACACACACACACACGCGCGCGCACGCACGCACGCACGCACGCACACACAAGAGCAAGCGCTAACCTGCAAACTGAAACTATGTGGAAAAGCGTTTAATTGAAAATACCTTGAAGAGACAAATTCTAAGTACATTACATACAAGCCAATCGTCTCGATATGACAATGAAAAACAAATACTTCTGCAATGGCCGTTTTAAAGCCAACAATTGTAAAACGAGATTCCATGCAGAGTGGGCAGAACTCAGGTGAAATTATAGAATCTAAGAGGGCGATTGAGCGTCGCTTATGTAAATACCCATCCCACCCCCATTTTCCATTTCTACATTTTTTTTAATTTTTAAAAATTGACTGGGTCACGATTGCTGTCTGGTATCTAGTGACAGAGGCGGAACACAAGTGTCAGACTGCTGCCTATTTACTGACTGACGTATGGTTTTAGTTTCGATTGACACTGAGTTGCCCCACATTGACAACGTGACGCTAACGCCACCTAGTTAATGGCTATTATTTATTAATATTAATAATTCATTAATCATCCATAACTAATTACAAATAATGAGAATCTTAATTTATGTTATTAATAATTCTCCAGCAGACACCACTCGTCTCTCTCTCTCTCTCTTGTCGGATATGGAGTCACTTTAAATGTTTTCTCTCTTCCTTAACAAACATTTACCGTCATACAATATTTCCATGAGTGGAGAACTTCTTATCCATCCATTTTTCTTTTTTAACATAAGTTTATCAATATGTGAAAGAAAGCCAATAAATTTAACAATACATTTATTAAATCAACACTCAAATACATACAACAAATACAATGAAAAGAAATTACTTGACATCAGTATTTGTATGAAACTATGTTCAAATAATTTAAATATGTATACTGTCTTATATCCTAAAACACAATTAAAAAATTTAGTGTCAAATACTAATCAGAGAGCAGAAATGGAGTTATGCAATAATAGCTTGTACATAACCTGGTTTAGGCACTGCCTCAATAGTCTTTCATGTGCTTTTATAACAAAGTCACAAGTTATTGTTCACATTAATTCCACATGTTTTCTTCCTCATGTTGTAGAACATTGGTTCACTGCTAATTTCTCAAGGCTAATCTGCTGCTCTGCCAAAATAGCTCCCTCAAGCAAGAACTACAATAGTTATTGTAGCAATTTCTACTAACCTCCTTGTACCAGAAATTGCTCGAAGCATACCATGTCACCATACATCAACAGAGTGCAGTGTATTCCTTACACTTACACTCTGTGGCAGACACCTCTCATTCTAGCATGGTCACAGCGGTCTATAATCAGTGAACCAGGAGATTCCAATAAAACAAGGAAAGGCTGCTTTTCCAATTAAGCTAACAGCCGCCTTTCATGACAAGACTTCTTGCCACTCCAAATTCAAGTGATTAGAAAATAGAATTCTCTACATCATGTAAACTTTTGATCTCAGCCCATTGGCTGGTCTCATTCTCATAAAGGTTAACTTTGGATAATAAAAACTACTCATCCAGTTGGAACTGGTTTGCATTGCATCAGCAATTTTTAGCATATTCTCAGCTCTAGTGTTTACTCCAACTCTGACACTTACAAAAACACAATCATAAGGAGTGCTCAAGGTCAGGTCACTTCGACAGTTAAACAGTTTATATAACAATTGTGTGTAGAAATAGGGATAGGCAAATTTACTTTTACACATAGTTTCAATATGTGTAGACACTCCTTTTCAACTTGTATTTGCTTGTTAATATGGAACAACAATACTACTACTTTTGTTTTTAAAAAAAAAAAGAAGGATCATTCGCATTCTTGCACCCCCTCCCAGAACGGTATGTCTATATATTTACAAGATGATTAATACCTACAGGGGCCCATTGAATTCTCTTTTGTTTCCAATTACTCCATTATGGCACCTGGTGACTCTAGCGCGCCACTGACAAGGGGAGAGCAATCTAAGGGCGCAAACAGTGCGACTGGTGGTTGCGCGAGTAAACAGTCTTACACGCGCCAGAACGTCAACAACTCGAGAGTCTCGGCAGACCACGTGCCCTCCCTTAGCGTCGATCACCTTGTCCCATTATAAACGATGGGAAGAGCAATGCAAAGATTAGAAGAAAAAGAAAGGACAGGACAAAAGAAAACGTAGAACATTTGAAAAAAATAGTGATTTCGTTGTGTCTGAAGTGCTTTCTACGGGCAACAGGACTATGAAATGAGTTAATCTGAAGAGCACAAGTGGAGTGGTCACCTGGTGTGTCAAAATGCTGATTTATAAGAATAAATATTGTGTTGTTGTACCTTATAAATAATATAATACATACAATTATATACACTATAATTGAATGTTGTGCGCCTACGTGAGTGTATGCACGGATAATGTGTCAGTGAGTGGGTGATTCAGTCTCTTGACCCACTCACTATTTGTTACTGTGTATTTTAATTACTTCAATATATGAGCCAATTTAGTCTCTTGACCCACTCACTATTTGTTACTGTGTATTTAAATTACTTCAATATATGAGCCAATTCAGTCTTTTGACTTACTCAGTATTTGTTACTGTGTATTTAAACTAATTCGGTTAAGGAGCCAATTCAGTCCATGGTCAATTTCGGTATCTTGATAAGTATAATATACAGACGTTCAATATCTGGACTTCTTCTTATTTATTATTTTAAATCTGAACTAAGTCATTTATTAGCCCAAGTAGGTATATTAACTAATTAGGTTTGTACCTCTTTTGTTTTTCTTGAAAACAATGTTCATTGTGAGGTAAAATAAAGATATTCCTCTTGAGTGAATAGGCTGTTAATTATGGATCAAAGAATATTCATTTCTGGGCACACAAGATGTTCATTTCGGGTAAAGAGTATGACCATGTTGTGATAAGAAGCAAAGAAAAACATTCATTTGGAGCAAAAAAATGAATATTCCCCAACCCCTCCCTACGACAATAAACAAACAAACGTTTATTTCAAGGCAACAATTGCATTAGTGATTGTTAAGACACAGACTTGTTTATTGTATTATTCTGATAACATGTTTGCCACGTGTCCGGTTATGTTTAACGACTCTGTCCTATATTAGATTCCCTGATGTCAATATTGGTTATTGATTAACTTCTAATAATAGCCACAGCCGGATGGCCTGACCTATCTTCTACGAGTATACCAGAGATTCAAGCTATTATACAATGACACATCGCCAGATAAATCAGTTGATGTGCCCAAGCTAGCAACATTATCTTCCCCTTTTTATTTATTAATTAAGAATTATGATTCTATTTTCCAGCTCTGCCCCCAGCTAGATTCCTGTCGGTTACAACAAATTATGTAACAATGGGTAAAGATAGCAAATGAAATTTAATAACAATTTATAATAAAAGAACATTGATTAATTTGCAAAAATCAAGAGATCATCTATCCCGCTTTCTATGTACACTGATATACTTCAGGGTCTATTCAGTTCATTGATCATCTTGAGCACACTTAACTAGAGTCTTACAAAGAGTTGAAGAGCTGCCACTGTCTATTCGACTACATGGTCATGACGTCATGCGGCAGTTGTTTTCCGTCATGGTCAATCCCAACATTGAATAAGAGCTCTGGGTGTTGTCCTCAGAAGATCTTAGTTCCTTTGGGATTAATCCTGAGGCCGGCTGTAATGAATAACACCATTCCCTATAGTACCCTATTACAGCGAACAATCGTATGGCTTAGTGGCAGCAGTGATAGATTTACTCTTTACAAATCTCTATTAGTTAGCTACAAGCTAACTTAACAATTCACGTCAATAAAATATCTATGAATGGATAAAAATGATTCCACTTTACAATCGTATAATTTCTCAATATAATACATAATTAGCAAGCGGGTTCACAGTGATGCTTATTAACAATCATTTATCTCTCTGTTAGTGCTTACCAGCTACAACTGGTTTTAACAAGTGTGAACATAGCAAATACATGTGCTTATGTTATCTCGATAATTTCTACAAAAATGCATCAATCACTAATGCCACTTAGCTTCTGTGAGAAAAATACATTAATCACACAATCATTTAACAATCAAATAAATATTTTACATAGCATTCTACAAATAAGAAAAATACACTGAATTTAGAGAAGTCAACTATATTTACCACTTTGTACTATTCGTGCGCAGTCAACATGGACGCGATTATCAGCCCTTGGTTGTGGGGACTGAAAACGTGTGCATCTGAGAAATTTAATTCATGGAGGAGTATATATGAATGGACTCTCGGTCAGCTAGCGGATTAACACTACGTCATGATACAGAAAGCAAGTGACCAAATATGGGCGTCTCGTATCCGGTTAATGGCCTTTCCTTCACCTCTAGAGTGACCTACATACTACTAAATCGTAAACAACTATTGCACCATCAAGCAGAAATACCTTCTCATAAATTAAAAAAAGAAAGCTAAAGAACAATTAATAAAAATAAAAGTAATGTTTAATAACTCGGCATTATTTGCCAATACTTCCCTGACAATGTTAAATGCACTCTTTTAACAGACGTCTTAATTTCACTATTCTGACAGCATACTAAATGCACTCTTCTAACAGACCTCTTAATTTCACTATTCTGACGCATGTTAAATGTAGTCTTCTAACAGACGTCTTACTTTCACTATTCTGACAAAGTTTTGTTAATTTCAGTATGATATAGAAGTGAATTTTGCTATGGTAACTAAGATTCGTGAAGTATATTATTGTTAAAAGCACCTGTTAATTTCTACTCTAATATGGCAGAAACATGTTAATTGCACTGCCCTTAACAAATATTTGTTAATTGCAATATTCTCACACATAGTTCTCAATTGCACAGATCGACTGGCAAATAAAGCCCTGAATCTTTGTACGTGTGTGTTTAAATGTTTTAATTAATTATCTCAAGACCTCCGATAGATACACGATGATGTGAGAGAAAAGAGCGAGCAGTGTCAGTTTAATGTTGAATCACAGTAAATAACACTGGTGAATGATGCTCATCGTCACACTGCGTCAAGACCGAACAAACTGTTGGAAATCTGCATTTTCACCACCTGATGTCGTAACTAACTGTCACAAGCACAGTAGGCTTACATACATTTTTTTCTTTTTCACGCTCACATTTTGTAGAGCTGGCATTACAGGAGTAGAGGAGAATAAATGTACATGAAAATTTTCCTCAAAACAAACACAACTGACTATTGACCAACACTGAACTGACAGATGTATAGTCGTCAGAAGTCTCCAAAATCGTTCTTAATGCCAGGGTTATCTCCTCAGCTCTGTCAACATGTCCAACCAGCACAATTTAAATCACCAGCCGGCTGTACCAATATGAAATTCGTAATGAAATAGTTTATTGCATATGTGGTCGTCAAGTTTGATAAAATGGCTACAATTTTGTTGTAATTGCGTGCGTGCGTACGTGTGTGAGTGTGTGCGTGTGTTTGTATGTGTGTGTGTGTGTGTGTGTGTGTGTGTGTGTGTGTGTGTGTGTGTATTGGTGGTAGTGGTAGTGGTGGTGCTGGTGCTGGTGGTGGACCGCAGTGGTTGCATTTATAAACTGGAACAAAATATTAAAGACACAATGTTTTTGACTCAGCCGGCGTCAGACGAATCCATCACCTAGATAGAGGTTGGGGTGGGAAGGGGAAGGAGGAGGGACCAAATGCACTCATACAAGTGTATTTATATTATAGCTTTTAATACAAGGAAACATCATGCACATACAGACCATATTCTGTCTTTGTCAAGAATTTGGCGCTTTTGTTTATTAAGCTTTTAAACAGCAGCGAAATACATGAGGTCAAATTAACAGATAACAAGTACCAACAACGTCATTTCTTGAGTTTTTAGCGTAAAGAGAGAGAAGGGAGGGTGGGAAGGTGTAGGGTACAGGAGTCTGAGGGGCTAGAAAAGAGGAGACACAGAAATTGAGGGTGAATCGTGAATTTAAAAAAATCACATAAAAGCAGCAGTTAAGAGCACACACACACACACACGCACGCACACACGCATTCATAAACGCAATTATGCTCGTTCACACACACACTGACACTCGCGCACGGAGGAAGTACTAGGGAGAGAACGAGGGCAGGAGAGAAGCGAGCCAGTTGATAAATGGTTTTGGAGAAGGGGAGGAGAAGTATAATATGCAAATTAAGCCGCAGGTGCGTTGCACGCCACGCTGGCGCGTGCCTGGACCATCACGCATGATTCTGGTCGACAAATTTATCTCCCATGGCTTGGGGACGTTTGCGCCCAGACACCACTAACGGTTTTGATAGAAATTAAAAAAAAAAACGGAGCTTTTTATTTCAGTTTTTCATTCTCATTTCTTGTCTCCTCTGTCAAAGAACTCATAAAAGCCCACATAAAAAGGTCCCCTTACGAAGCTTGATGCTTTGAAAAGAAAAGATCTTCGATTTTGTCTGAAATTCAACCAGATGAGAAATAGTTGTGTTCAGTTATACAATTCTTGAAGTAGTTATGAATTGGTTAAAAAAAATAAATCAAAAGCGTGATCGTTGTTGTCTCTTAGCATTAATTGAATACACAATTCTGCACGCCACGAAGAAATACATCGATTTCTAGGCTTAGCTTACATGTACTTGAGTGTGTAGTTGTGACAGTGAAGAGGAATGGAAATACTTTCTAAATTTATTTACGATAATTGCTGCAGGAAAACTGAATCACGAGACTTGATGGTTGCAATTAGAATGTTACCACCTTATATTCCTACCAGGGCTGTCACACTCACTATGACTAAGCCGTGAATAAAGTGAAAAAGTAAAATGTCTAACCAGGGTTGTCACACTCACTATGACTAAGCCGTGAATAAAGTGAAAAAGTTAAATGTCTAACCAGGGCTGTCACACTCACTATGACTAAGCCGTGAATAAAGTGAAAAAGTAAAATGTCTAACCAGGGTTGTCACACTCACTATGACTAAGCCGTGAAAAAGTAAAATGTCTAACCAGGGTTGTCACACTCACTACGACTAAGCCGTGAAAAAGTAAAATGTCTAACCAGGGTTGTCACGTGGTGAGGTGACAAACATCTGGGGTGCATCGTTAATAATAATGGAGTTTTATTAAACGGAATACGACGACTGGTGCTATGTATGTTGTGTATATTTGGGTATGTGTTTATGTGCATCATGGTCGCCACCACCTCAATCATCAGCATATAATACAATATTAACATTCACCAGCGGAAAGTATCTCACCAGATTATGGTATTTCAAGTTGACAAAGGTAATTTCATGTTTTTAAAAAAACCCAAACAAACAACATTTAAATACTCGAAATAAACCCGATCAAAATTTCTCTGATTGAAACCTAAATAGAATAATTATTTCATGGCCATTATTTGTAGCATTTCCCTTTAACTACCTGCCAGAGAACATAGCAATGTGGGACTGTAGAGATACGTCATTTAAATGATGCAGTAATTAGACTTTTCAACAAACATAAGTCCAAAGAAGAACTTTAAGTTTGATGCTCAATTTTTTTTTTCCTATGGACAGTCAACCTTCAACTGAAAAACAAACAAACAAACAAAAAACCAACCAAACAAAACACACAAACCCCAAACAAACTAAAAACCTGATGCGTACAAGGGGGAGCTTGGGGTGGGGGTATTTTTAAAAAAAGAAAGAAAAGAAACTAAATAAACTATAAAAGAAAAGAAAGAAAAGAAACTAAATAAACTATAAAAGAAAAGAAAGAAAAGAAACTAAATAAACTATAAAAGAAAAGAAAGAAAAGAAACTAAATAAACTATAAAAGAAAAGAAACTAAAAGCAACCATAAAAAGAAAGAAGCTAAAAGTACGAGATTAAAAAACGAAATTAAAACTAAAGAAACTAAAAAAGAAACAACAAATAAAAAGAAACTAAAATATACTAAAAAGAAAGAAACAAATGAATGACAGTAAAACAAAAGAAACTGAATGAAATAAAATAAAAGAAAGTAAAAGAGAAGCTACAAAAAGAAACTAAAACAAAGTAAATAAAGAAACAACAAAAAGGAAACTAAAATAAGAAACCTAAACTCAAAGAAAAAATTAAAAATTAAAACTAAAACATAAATGCCAAGTTGGTTTAACCTTCCCAGTTTATCTTGTGAATTTCTGATCCTGTTTACCCTGTAGGCAAATGTCGTTGTTCATATGTTTTACTGGCTTCTTGTCTCATCTGTTGCAGTGGCTGTCGTAAAGTGACAGGCTGTTGTTTTTTGCTCCGTATACTCGTCCACCCATACCACCACTCATTTCACATCTCATGTTAAAATTAATGGCCACACTTTGATGCACACATTTGCCTCATCAGTCTCTTTATGGTGCACACTTTAGTTTATTCACCTGCTTATTATTTTGTCTTTTCTACCTTTGCTCTGCGGTCAGGTCGACCTACAGCTGTCATTCCGTTTATGCAAAGCTGCTTGTTTTCTTCTCACATATTGATGTGTTACATAAGTGTAGTTTCATTCGAACAGAAATTTTATTGTTTTGTGAACATTTTACATAAATATAGTTCCAGTTATTCGTAAATATAGTTCAGTAAATAAATTACCTTAATATAGTTTCAATAATATAAATATGGTTCATTTCACAGCATATTACAAATAATTAATCCAAATAAAAAAAAAATTAAAACAAATTTTTTGTGTCCGGTTGAGGTCATATCTTTAGGACAGTGTCTTGCTAAACTGATTAAACAATATATAATTTACAAAGCATTTACACAATATTAATGTTATAATTATAATATTCTGGGTAGATAATTTACCGAGGAAATAATTTTCAAAAATCAAAATAAACTAAGAAACGAAACAAAATAGAAATTAAGTAAAAACTAAATGAACACTGAAGTCTAATGAAATGAAATAAAACAAACGAAACGAAACGAAATGAAATGAAATAAAACAAACGAAACAAAATAGAAATTAAGTAAAAACTAAATGAACACTGAAGTCTAATGAAATGAAATAAAACAAACGAAACGAAACGAAATGAAATGAAATAAAACAAACGAAACGAAATGAAATGAAATAAAACAAACGAAGCGAAATGAAATGAAATAAATGGAACACTAAAATCGAATGGAAAAAATGAAACAAACGCAACAGTACGAAAGGGTACAATGTAAAAATCCAACCAATACTTGTAGTATTAAATATCGAGTAAAAAAATATTTAATTGCAAACCCAGGACTTATTTCTGGATTACACTCTCGCTACTCGTAAAAAAAATTACATATTAGAATAAACATTATTAAACACATCCTTGCATACAATAAATTATGAAATATTCATACATTTTTCCTGTCCCCCGCTCCCCTAAAAAAAGTAAAGAGTTTGGATAAAAAAACAAGAACACGATATCTTGTGAAGAATTGAAATCCATCCTAACCATTCTTTCTTTTAATACGTCGTCATAATTTCAAACACACTCTGGTGCTGAGAGTTTTCGGTACTAGTAATTGGACTGTTCTCTTCTGGATCTTATGACTAGGATGGTAGTAGAATGGCTGATTCTTAATTCGTTTTCGATTTGTGACTTTGACTTCTGTCACTGATATGTACATCTCACTTTATCCTCACACTCTCAGTGCTAATTTGCTGATTCTCACCTTTCATACTCAATTGTCCAACGGCTATGTGGCTTCCGACTTCCTATTATTAATTCCAACGTGTTACTATCTACCTGAGGTCAGGGGTTCATTCTCATGCACAGGAAATCAACTTTAAAACGTTTCCATTTACACTTAAAACTGTTACTATGGAGAAAACATCTGACCTAGATTTTTTTAATTTCTGAAGTGTGTAGTTGATTAACTTTTATATATGTATCGATTTTAACCTTTATGACATTCCATCTTTTTGTCCTTTATTTAACATATTTTAAACATATTTATTTAATATTTAATGTGTTTAGGGCTAAATTAAATGAATAAATCTCCTAGGAGACTGAATGGAAATATGTACATGTATTAACAAGAAAATATAATTGCAAGCCAAGCCAAGACAACAGTTTGATTACAATTTGAGACAGTTCCTGATAAGTCTTGCTGAGAGTCAAGGCCAGTTTCCTGCTTGCCTATCGGATACAAATAGTTAAATCATTATTTTATTATGGTCTTGGGTTTTGTAACGAAGTCAAGGGCAAATTATACTTGACCTCCTATCTAACAATTATTTTGTATTGTTATGTTAAGCTTTTTGAAGTTTTGTTCCTATTTATAGCCGAGATTCTCGGTACAGGCATCGCGAACGGTGACGTAATCATCACGCACCTGACGCGTCACGCTGCAGACAGCTTACTCGCAAACAAAGAGGTCCGCATGTATTATATGATATACACAAACAATAGCAGATAGTGAGTCGTTGTCCACGCCTGATGCTTGACCGATAGATTTCCCGCCATAATTTATAGATACCTTTATATACCGTGAACCAGGTCTTAGCCCGCATTCACCAGGGAACAGAGCCTAAGACATATTCCAGACAGGCCGCCATATTTATTCCGTGAATCGAGAAAACCCGTTTTCATTCATACAAGGTAAAACATCGACTTCTTAGTATTATAAACTGTATTTTATTAAGAACATTGTTGTGTGATTTTTGCATATCTATTGTAATTGAATTGTATTATTGCTATTTTTCCTGATGTGTGGCCAGAAAATAGAGTGACCAGATTAATATGTATTTGTAACTCTAAATAACTGCTGGATTGCGTAAAGACATTGTGGAACATTAATTTATCTTCTTTAAAGGCTAACTAACTAAAGTGACAATTGTGAAATGCTGTGTGCGTTGAAGTATTTTGTATGTAATGATTTAATCCGCTTGCATATAATATGTTTATTATAATTGTAAGAAGCATGTGAGTGATTTGAATTATATCTTTTCATTTTCCATATTTTCCCTTTCATTGTAAATAGGCTATTCTATCATCTATGCCACATATACGGGTCAGCGATAAATAGAATTGTCGCTCATGGAAATGTACAATTATCGTTTCAGAGCGGGTTTCACGTTTTTGGAATTTCACGTTCATATTTTCCACGTTTGAAGTTTCATGTGTTGAAGTTTCATACTGGGTTCAACGTTCGAATCCTGAAGGTGTTCGACGTACATGACTTACAACACCAGGCCTTACGACTACTAAGTTGAAGAGCTGAATCAATACTATTCAAGCGACGGGTTATGTGACAGTTGCCAGTCATCCGACGACGTGCTGTTGGGGTGTGAGCGCTGCCATAACGGACGAGAAGATTAAAAGAGCTAAGTGGACAGTGGTGATCTCTTAAATGAGAACTGTGTGTTACGATTCTGTACAAACTTTAAAGACAAATAGGTAGTCCTATGACCTTCGTATTTGAATTTTGATATACGGAATTACCATTTGTTAATTGATAACTTTATTAAATTCTTATTTGTTATCTAATTACAGAAGCTGGCTAATTATTGCAAGGAAGACCAATTGAGAACTGGGATGGGGGGGGGGGGCTGAGTCAGAAGATGAATGTTTTGAATGCATAATTAGTTGTGATTGGATAATGTACACAGTTCGTGCTTTAGTACACAGGTTTAACTGTCACTAAATTTAATATCTAAACCAAGGGAGTTAATTTAGGAGACTGAAGGGTGAATCTGGCAACCAGTCTGTCGTCAGCATAAGTGAATGTTGGAAAGTAATAAATCCTCATGCTGAGACAGGGTCTCTAAACAAATACTGGAATGTAACAGGTATGCTTGCTCCATGTGAGGTTAACCCTTCCTGTACAAAAAGCTTCATATCAAAGGTTTAATGTTACGACACTATTTTGTAATAGAATATAGAAAGGGTTCAAGACTTTACCCTAGCGGCCTTTCTTGCCCTCTCACCAACTGCTAAAATCCATGCTTTCAAGGGATATTAGTGCAGACGGTCCTCTAGGCCTAGGACGTCTAGGCTAAGTAATTTAAATTATTTAAAAAAAATATATCAAGGCAAATTTTGTCGGCAAGATGGATTTTAGCATTCGTAAGACAACGAGCGAAGGACAAAGCTCGCCATGTGAAATATAACTATGCAAACAAGAGTTGTCAAGCATAGCAGCAGTCGGCAAGAGAAATGGCATTGAAATATGGCTTCAAGCACATGGTAGAGACTATAGAGTAACCTGGAGCGTGTCTGAGCACTTGCATATAAGCGAATGCTCAAGCCATTAACACAAATTACTTACGGCTTTTTAAATTTTAAGTCATAATAACACTTTTTGGAGTGAGTACCTTGATGACTTTCAAGATAATAGTTTTTAATGAGACGCGTGTACAAGTTTTTGTACAGACCTGGCCGAGTTATATTAGTTGTCGAGGGAAGTTGTGTACGCTTTTTAGTTTAGAAAATCAAACACTGCAAATGTACTGTTGATTGTATGTGAAGTTTGATATTTTTTTTTTACTACTACCACTAGTATGAGCTTAGTGACTACTATTCACTCACATTGCAGGGGTTGCGTCCCCTTTGACGGCACTTCATGATTTAAGAGACTGTCACAAGTCTGATAAAAATGTCCGACCTGATGACCCACATTGCCTTGTTTACTTCAAATTCGAATATTTGAAACCCTTGGCCCTTTGTTCAAAGCTTCCTTTTTCTAGGTGCTTCTAGAACAGGTCAAGATGTTATGTAACTTTAGGACCATTGTCCAGTTCTCGAACCAACCACATGCCTTGCGAACAGTCACGTGATACGCAATATACCTTTCTATATATGTACCTACACGCTTCCGCTCCCTCACTTCGAGCACATTTTAGCTAATTCCATCAGCTTACTCGGGTCGTGAGAGGCAGCCGGCGCCATAGAGAATCAAGGTACCCTTCGACTTCTCTCAAAGGTATCATTTTATTTAATAGTATTTGCCTATGTATTGTTTAAGTATGTATTTGTGCTATGTATTATATGATTTCCATATACACTTGAGCATGGTTCAGAGAAATAGCTGAAAACCTGTAAGTTACGGAATATAAATTTATTGTAACCATTTTTCCATTTCTGTACTTTAATTTATATTGTTTAATTCACTAAGAGCCAGAATGCTGCGCTCGATATGAATTCTTCATGTAATTCAATTATTGCGTGTAATTTTAATTGTAAATTGTGAAGCGCTCTGTCGGTTTGAATTACCTCTTTGTATGAACATTAATTTAACGTTGTATCTATTTTATTGCTTCATACGTCATGACTGTTAAATGGAACACATGTGAGACGATTATATTTTTCTAAAATTTAATTGTAAGCGACGCGAGGTCGAAACTCTTTGTTCAGCGCATTTAATTGAGCCATGCCTAAGTAGGGCCTGTTAGGTTGAGAATTATATCCAAACACGTTGCATCCACAGGTCGGCTCATGGTTCATGTTTCACCATGCCTCACCTGCACTAGCTTATTGGTATAAGCGTGTCGAAATCCACTCCGAGGGCCATGCTGCAAAAATTCCAGTTCCTAGCCACTAACAAAGGGACATCATTCCTTATGCACCACGTGTGTCGTTAAAGGGGGACTGAGGGAACGAACCGGCATGACTGAGTGTTGAGACCAAGGATACAAGAATAGAGCTAAGTGCAAAATCAAGTGTACAGATCTCAAAGGAACACTTTTCTGGCAATTTAGATTGACAAAAATCAGGCATAGGCGCGTAAAGACAGAGTGAAGACTATTCGCGTTGCATTCGATTTATTGTTAATTTGTTAAACCTTATTAAATCTTATTTTCTTGTTAATACCTCTTAGTAGTTGATTTCTATGCACAATAGACCAATTAGATTAATTCTTAGATTTGAATGGGGGCGGATGAGCAGAAAGATTGATGACGAGTGCATATTAATTTAGAGGGATTTAACTGTTTTCAAATCTAGCTAAAAGTTCGCAGTTTATTAGTCTGTAAATTTGTCGCCTGAACTACAAGACGCACTTTTAATTAGTCAGATAATAAATTGAGCAACCAGTCTGCGTAGAATATGAGAGGAAGAATTAATTATATTTAAAGTCTTTTAATTATTCTAAGCAGGGTCTTTAAATAAATACTGGAAACGTAACAAGTGGGGGTCGTCGCGGGATTGATATGTATTAAATTGTAAATTGTAACATTTTTCATACATAGGGCGTATCATAACCTAGAAACGAACGAACGAACAGAATTGCCAATTGTTCTTTTGATTTTTGTATCACTGATTTTCTTTGCTTTTGTTGTGACATGTGCATGTATTCTTTTGCAGAGTAGCGTGCATGTTAGTTAATGTGGATATATTTAAGCGTAGTTAAATATGTCATGTTAGCTATTGAATGATTTATTTAGTATTGTGTTACTGAGTACTTCATTGTGAGGAGTCGAAGGTTATACCGCCAGCTAGGAGAGTTATCGGTAGTAACAGACTTCGGACTATTATATTTAGGGTGCTAGATATAATGTGTAATGTTGTATGGTAGGAGCCGTGACATTACGAAAGTCTTGGAACAGCGGACACTGTGACAAGCAGGTGAAACGTGTAAAGAGTTAACGCGTAATTTATTTCGGAAGGTGTTCTGAGTAAATTAAATAATTTTTGTAAGGTTGTAGCCTAAAAGTTATTTTCGGGATAAGCGTAGTTATCGCCGACGGTTAAAACACACAATTCACGAGATACATTCTTATTGTAGCCAGCGCGCTAAGACAGTAAAATGGATCGCAAACAGGTTATCGAAGACCTGAAAGAAACCGGTATCATGATAGGATATCAGGGTGACGAACTGACTAGCTACATTAAAACTGAGCTAGAGAAAGCGGAAAAAGCAGAAAAGGAGAGACAAGAGATAGAAAGGGAAGAACGGTTAGCTGCCCGCGAAGCCAAAAAATTAGAGGCTGAAAGACTAGCCGACATCGAAACAAAACGCATCGCAGCGGATACAGAAGCCAAACGCATCGCAGCAGACGCGGAAACAAAACGGCTAGAATTAGAAGTGAAGAAGTTAGAACTTACTAATCCAAACCGTGATCGCAGAAGCAGTGGTGATTCGCGTTCTAGCGATGGAAATAATCACAGTAGAATTGAAAATATCATTCCAAAGATAAATATGGTCCCATTTGATGAGAACAAAGATCAAATAGACGCGTATTTAAAAACGTTTGAAAAGTTAGCCAGAGCAACAAACATTCCAGCGGAACATTGGGCGATAAATTTATCGGGGTTATTGCAGGGCAGTGCGAAAAACGAGTTCAATAAGCTTAGCGATTCTGAGTCAGATAATTACGACACAGTCAAGGCCGCATTATTGAAACGTTACAAACTCACAGCAGATACATACCGACGTAAGTTTAAACAGGCCACTAAAGCCAGTTCAGAGACGCACGCACAGTACATACGACGCGTAGCTGACTTGTTCCAAAGATGGATAGATCTAGCCGAAACTCCACAGACGTACGCAGGTCTTAGGGATGAAATGATAAAAGACCACATTCTCGGGTCATACAAATCAGATCTACTGATTCACTTAGCAATAAGGGAAAAATCTACGCTAGAGGAGATAGGCAACGCCGCCGATCGCTTTGATGACGCACATTCTCAATTCTCGAACGCACACGCGAACAACAAGTCTCGACCGAACGAACCGCAGACTCGAAAGGATAAGAAAAATGACGGGAAAACACCTAGTGAGCGTGATGATAAAACATCTAAACCCGACACTAAAAACAAGTCCGACAAACAGAAAGATAAAAAGAATCTTGCATGTTACACTTGTGGTGATAGTGGCCATTTTTCACGAACATGTCCTGAAAAGAAAACAGCTAAAGTTTACGCAGTAGAAAGTCATACACCTAAAACAGAAAAGTCGAATCGAACACCAGTACAGGCAAACGGTCACGACACAATCGCTTTGCTTGATACAGGGTGTGAGCTAGACGCTATTGTAAATGCATCATTAGTTAACCGTACCGACTACACAGGGGAGACAATCTCTGTCACCTTTGCAAACGGCGAACAAGACATTTTACCAGTAGCTGAAGTCTCGATTGTTTCAGACTTTGTAGAAGGAACAGTCAAAGCGGCAGTTATGGAAAACTCACCGCATGACGTGATCCTTGGTTGCAAGTATGTTTTGCCGTGCAAAAAACAAACTTCAATCGAACCACCACTGGTTAACGCTGTAACCAGAGCAGCGAGTAGTAAAGACAAATCTGTAACTGCACCGATGTCTGCCGCACCAGCCGTAGATAAAGCAACAGTTAGCGAGATTAAAATATTACAAGCTGAGGACGAAACACTAGACAAGTTACGCAGACAAGCTGTACCTGTTAGTGACGTCAACACTGACGATTCGAATAAGAAAGCGTGCATTATTCTGAAAAAGGGTTTATTGTACCGCTATTCGAAAGTGGGAGACGAATTTCGGAAACAATTAGTCGTTCCACAAACCAAACGAAATGACGTATTACGATTAGGTCATGAGAGTCTTTTTGGTGCACACATGGGTGTACAAAAAACAACTAGTCGTATTACAAGTGAGTTTTATTGGCCGGACATCACTGCCGATATCCGTAGATTCGTGTTAAGTTGCGACACATGCCAGAGAACACAGTCTAAAAATTCAATCAGACCCGCACCGTTAGGAGAGCCTGAACTGATCAGTGAACCCTATAAGCGCGTAGCATTGGATTTGATTGGGCCTATAATACCCACATCAACGAGAGGTAATCGATACGTGCTGACCACTATTGATTACGCAACAAGATTCGCCGACGCAGTACCATTGAAAAATATTGATACTGAAACTGTCGCCGAAGCCCTTTTCGGTCTTTGGAGTCGTGTTGGAATTCCTACGGAAATTTTGACAGATCAGGGGAGTCAATTCATAGGCAACGTAATGAAGGAAGTAAATCGTTTACTTTCCATCAAACATCTTACTTGCACACCATACCACCCCCAGGCAAATGGTCTGATTGAAAAATACAATGGGACATTAAAAACAGCACTTAAAAAGCTCGCCACAGATAAACCGAAAGACTGGGACAGATACATCCCTGCCCTACTATTTGCATATAGGGAGGTGCCACAATCTTCCACCGGGTTTTCACCATTTGAGCTACTTTACGGACGTACTGTACGCGGACCGATGATGATTTTGAAGGCACTTTGGACTGATGAAAAGACAGATGACGAAGTTAAGACAACTTATACATACGTCACTGACTTAAGAAACCGTCTTGAAACTATAGGCAAGATAGCACGGGAAAACTTGACGATAGCTCAGTCTAGACAGGCAGAATATTACAATAAGCACACCAAACCTAGAGAATTTGAAGTTAATGACAAAGTGTTACTGTTGCTTCCTGAAGCACATAACAAACTTCAGATGAAATGGAAGGGGCCCTTTGTAGTTACCGCCAAGCTAGGGGGACTGAACTATAAGGTGCAGACAGGAAAGAGAGAGAAAATCTTTCATGTTAACCTACTCAAAAAGTACATAAGCCGTGAGGATCAAACCACTCAAGCTGATTTTGTCGTAGCGACGATAGTTACAGAAGACGAGGGGGAGACTGATTGCGTCACTGGTACTTTACCAAACTGTCCTCTACAGACGGACGAAACTGTCAAAGACGTTAGGGTAAATGAAGCCTTGACAGAAAGACAGAAAAAAGAAGTGAATGAATTGCTTAATGAGTTCTCATCTACTCTGACAGACAAACCAGGGTTGACAGACTTAATAGAATTTTCACTGAAGCTGACTGACAACAAACCGATACGTTTGAAGCCGTATCCGTTGCCACACGCTAAGATAGATGACGTTAGACGTGAGATTAAGACTATGTTAGATCTAGGGGTCATAGAGAAGACTGACAGTGCCTACGGATCACCCATCGTGTTGATTAAAAAACGTGATAACTCGTTCCGTTTTTGCGTAGACTACCGCAAACTCAATCAAGTGACAGAGTTTTGTGCCGAACCTCTTCCTGATCCGGATCTCATCTTCACTAAGCTAGCTAACGCTCATTACTATACCAAAATAGATTTGTCACGCGGTTTTTGGCAAATCAAGGTCAAGGACACTGATCGACACATACTAGCTTTCACTACACCAGTAGGAAACTACACATGGAAAGTTATGCCTTTCGGAGTTTCAAACGCTCCAAGCATTTTTTCTAAAATGATGCGGTCATTGTTAGAACCACTGTACGGACGTGGAGTTGAGAACTTCATGGATGATTTAATTCTAGGCACCCAGACATGGGAGGAGCACTTAACACTCTTACGAGATGTGCTAGCCAGATTAAAGCAAGCCAACCTCACTGCCCGCCCTACGAAGTGTGAAATAGCACAATTCTCCTTAGACTTCTTGGGACACAAGTTGAGTCATGGAACTATGTCGCCAAGTGAAGCTAAGATAGCACAACTTAAGGACACTTCACAACCGCTAACAAAAACACAAGTTAGAAGTTTCCTTGGTCTTGCTAACTACTACAGAAAATTCGTACCAGATTTTAGTGCCATTGCATGTCCTCTGACTGACTTGACACGTAAGAATATGCCTACAAAAGTAGTGTGGACTGATGCATGCCAAAACGCTTTTGACACACTGAAATCTAGACTGACTTCAGATTTAGTTGTTAAACTGCCAGATTTGACAAAACCATTCTTGTTAAGGACTGATGCTAGCAACACAGGATTAGGAGCAGTGTTATTACAAGAACACAATGACACCAAACACCCAGTTGCATATGCAAGCCGTAAACTCACAACTACTGAACAGAAATATTCCACCAGTGAAAAGGAATGTCTTGCAATAGTTTGGGCCATAAAAAAGTTCGAAAACTATTTGTACGGAAAAACCTTTGTCATTGAGTGCGATCACCAGCCGTTAGCCTTTCTCGGGCAGGCGCAATTTACGAACAGCCGTTTAATGCGTTGGTCTTTGTTTCTGACACAGTATGACGCAAATATTCATTACATCAAAGGGTCTTTGAATGTTGGCGCAGATTACATGAGTCGTGCTTGATGCCATCAAGTGCCGGTACTGATAGAATGTTGTTTAATCAATTAACTGAACCCTACGGATTCCTTCCTGTAAATATGAAATATAGTTGCACACTTTATTTCTAGGAATGTCGAAATTTTTTTTTGTGTAAATTTTTCTTCATTGTGGACTTCTACATTTTATCATACATAATTTGTAGGAGGCATTTTATCTTTGGTAAGATAAACGCCTCAAAAGCAAGGGGGTGTCACAAGTCTGATAAAAATGTCCGACCTGATGACCCACATTGCCTTGTTTACTTCAAATTCGAATATTTGAAACCCTTGGCCCTTTGTTCAAAGCTTCCTTTTTCTAGGTGCTTCTAGAACAGGTCAAGATGTTATGTAACTTTAGGACCATTGTCCAGTTCTCGAACCAACCACATGCCTTGCGAACAGTCACGTGATACGCAATATACCTTTCTATATATGTACCTACACGCTTCCGCTCCCTCACTTCGAGCACATTTTAGCTAATTCCATCAGCTTACTCGGGTCGTGAGAGGCAGCCGGCGCCATAGAGAATCAAGGTACCCTTCGACTTCTCTCAAAGGTATCATTTTATTTAATAGTATTTGCCTATGTATTGTTTAAGTATGTATTTGTGCTATGTATTATATGATTTCCATATACACTTGAGCATGGTTCAGAGAAATAGCTGAAAACCTGTAAGTTACGGAATATAAATTTATTGTAACCATTTTTCCATTTCTGTACTTTAATTTATATTGTTTAATTCACTAAGAGCCAGAATGCTGCGCTCGATATGAATTCTTCATGTAATTCAATTATTGCGTGTAATTTTAATTGTAAATTGTGAAGCGCTCTGTCGGTTTGAATTACCTCTTTGTATGAACATTAATTTAACGTTGTATCTATTTTATTGCTTCATACGTCATGACTGTTAAATGGAACACATGTGAGACGATTATATTTTTCTAAAATTTAATTGTAAGCGACGCGAGGTCGAAACTCTTTGTTCAGCGCATTTAATTGAGCCATGCCTAAGTAGGGCCTGTTAGGTTGAGAATTATATCCAAACACGTTGCATCCACAGGTCGGCTCATGGTTCATGTTTCACCATGCCTCACCTGCACTAGCTTATTGGTATAAGCGTGTCGAAATCCACTCCGAGGGCCATGCTGCAAAAATTCCAGTTCCTAGCCACTAACAAAGGGACATCATTCCTTATGCACCACGTGTGTCGTTAAAGGGGGACTGAGGGAACGAACCGGCATGACTGAGTGTTGAGACCAAGGATACAAGAATAGAGCTAAGTGCAAAATCAAGTGTACAGATCTCAAAGGAACACTTTTCTGGCAATTTAGATTGACAAAAATCAGGCATAGGCGCGTAAAGACAGAGTGAAGACTATTCGCGTTGCATTCGATTTATTGTTAATTTGTTAAACCTTATTAAATCTTATTTTCTTGTTAATACCTCTTAGTAGTTGATTTCTATGCACAATAGACCAATTAGATTAATTCTTAGATTTGAATGGGGGCGGATGAGCAGAAAGATTGATGACGAGTGCATATTAATTTAGAGGGATTTAACTGTTTTCAAATCTAGCTAAAAGTTCGCAGTTTATTAGTCTGTAAATTTGTCGCCTGAACTACAAGACGCACTTTTAATTAGTCAGATAATAAATTGAGCAACCAGTCTGCGTAGAATATGAGAGGAAGAATTAATTATATTTAAAGTCTTTTAATTATTCTAAGCAGGGTCTTTAAATAAATACTGGAAACGTAACAGAGACACGCACAAAACCAAGTTTATATAACGGAAACGATAGACTGAATGACTCGATGAGAATAAATATCATTTTGAGAGTGTATATCAGTGCGAATTTAAGCAAAATAGTTTTTTAGTTCAGGAAATGGACGAGAGTTTGTAAATTCTTTATTCAAAAACGAGGTTCACTTTGCGGACAACGTCTGTTGAAAACTATTCATTTGGAGATGAAATGCATATTTCGTGTCTTGATCGACACCGCCGCCCTCACTAATCTCAATTACAAATAATTTTGTTAAAAAGGAACAATAGGTAGTAAATCATCTTATCAGGCGTCCACTAAAAACAAATAATCAAAGAAAAAACAACCGTAGGTAGAGCTTCTTGTAACCAATTGGCTATTTGCTATCCATTGCTCACAGACATTTTATGGAGCATTGAGTACTTTGTCAAATTACAGTTTAAAGAAAATTAATACAATTAAAAAAAACTATCTCCCTTTTAAATGCACGATTTACTCAAAAGTCGGTCACATGACAGATCCGTCATCATGCTCTCAACTAGACGAGGCTAGTCCAGAAGTCTTGGCCTTGGTAGTTATCTCCCTTTTAACATGCAGGAGATTGGTGAATAACTGATAGCAAATCTGAGTTTGGCCAAATTCACACTCTAACATTCCATTAAATCCAGTCATCGAAGACGAGATGCAGTTCATACCGACAGATTGTACACTTGAAGTGGCCAGGATTGTGCAAGCCGTTCAGACCGACAGATTGTACACTTGAAGTGGCCAGGATTGTGCAAGCCGTTCAGACCGACAGATTGTACACTTGAAGTGGCCGGGATTGTGCAAGCAGTTCATACCAATAGATTGTACATTTGAAGTGGCCAGGATTGAGCAGGCAGGAAAGTGAGAAAGCAGTACAGTCTAGGACATATCACGAGATTTCAATAGACATTTCAACGAAAAGTCTAAAGTCACATTGAAGGTAGTTCTAGACTACAATATGGTGACCCCCTGAAGTTGTGAGGTACACTTTTTGCATCTTCATCTTAGTCCCAAATGTGTGTGTGTGTGTGTGTGTGTGTGTGTGTGTGTGTGTGTGTGTGTGTGTGTGTGTGTGTGTGTTTAAGAGAGAGAGGGGGGGTAGAAGAAATACATGCGTGCATTTTTTTTTAAACGCTAAAAATTGTATAGATAGCTAGAGAGATGAAATAAAGACAGACATGTATGTTTCAGAGATATACATGTATTTCTTTTCCCAGAGAGAGACAGACAGACAGACAGTGAGACAGAGAGAAAAAGAGACAGACAGAGAGAGACAGAGAAAAAGAGGAATGGAGAGAAAGCCTTCCTTTACAGTCCTTTAGGAAGAGCGAGAAAGAGAGAGTAATAGTATTTTTACTGTCCTAGATACAAAAAGAGCGAGAGAGAGAGTGATGGAGACAAAATGGTATTTTGGCCAAGTTTGTTGCTTTGGGTCGAGAGAGAGAGATTGAGTGATGTTTGTTCTAGGTGAAAAAAGAATCTGTGTCCTCTCCTAGGCCAAGAAAGAGAAAGAGCAGGCGAGAGAAAGAGGAAGAGAATGATACTTGCTGTCCTAGGCCAAGAAAGAGAGAGGAGAGAGTGATACTTGCTGTCCTAGGCCAAGAGAGAGGTGAAAGAGAGAAGGAGGGAGTGATGCTTGCCTGTCCTAGGCCAAGAGAGAGAGAGAGAGAGAGAGAGAGAGCAGTTGAGAGAAAGAGGAAGAGAGTGATGCTTGCTGTCCTCGGCGAAAGAGAGAGACCGGGAGATTGTTGTTATAGGCAGAGAGAGAGAGAGAGAGAGAGAGGAATCTAAGACGTTTGCCTGTCCTAGCCAAGAGAGAGGGAGAGGGGGGAAAGTGTGGTGTCTACTCTCCTTGGCCAAAAAAGAGGGAGAGATTGAAAGAGTGATGTTTGCTGTCCTAGGCCAAGGGTGAAAGAGAGAGCGAACAGGATGACAGAGATACAGAGAGAGAAGGAGAGAGAGAGAGAGGCAGAGAAACAAGGCGAACATATCCTATTACTCTTTATTTTACCCCAGGTTGCGCGTTATCAATCCAAGGACACGAGTTTTTTTTTGTGGAAACCTCTCCTTCACATTTTACCTCACTATCAAAACACATCAAACGACAAAACCCTGACTGACAAATCTGATCCTTATACTGTTCCAAGAGATACTTAATAGGGACAGTTCCTTAGTCCCCTTCCCCCCCCCCTCCGCTCCCGTTTTAAAAAAAAAAATGTTGAAGCGTGCCTGGGACCAAGGCAGCTGGGATTTGAATACCAACACCCCTCTCGCAATAGAGGAAAAAAGAGGACAAAGAGGCCGGAGAGTTTCTAGGGAAGGGGGTAATGGTGGAAAGACTGAAAAGAGGTGTAAGGATGAGGTGGCCACATAAACAATCCAGAGAGACAGAGAGAATTTCGTCTAGTATCAAGTAGCAAGCAATCTGTGCCCACCCACCCCTACCCCCAGCCCTATCCACTACGCCTCTCTGTTACTGTTTAAGAGTTACACAGAGAGGAAAAGGGAATTAAAATGAAAAACAAAGTCTATAGCTTAAAAGTTTTCTTAAATTATTAATCAGAACTGTAGCAATGAATTGTAATCCGAGTGTTAGGATTGTTCTGAGAAAAATAATGGCAATTATTATTACCCACATTTTTCTGAAACTCAATCCAGTTTGTCTGCAATTAGGATTGTGTTTAGGATTGGGCTTGCTTCGCACATGCGCGTTTCAGAGAACTCGACCTCGAGCCGCCGTTGTGTGGACACGCGTACTCACACGCGCCTGCGCAGAAGCCTACCTGATGAATAATGTGACGAACATACCATCACTGCTGCTCTCCCTTTGATCATGGCACGAGTCAGGAAGATCCGGCGGAAGAGTGGGGATCTTGGGGAGAGAAAAAGAGATAACTCGTTTTGACTCCAAGCTAGAAAGCCATTTTGACTGTTTTATCTCTCTTTATTTGTATGTGTGTGTGTGTGTGTGTGTGTGTGTGTGTGTGTGTGTGTGTGTTTGCGTATTCAACACATGCTTTCTCATGTGATTGTGGTGGTGTGCTTGCATTTGTGAAAGCGTACACGATTTTACGACAGTTAAAGGTTAAAGACCCGGTTACTCCGGTTACTCCCCTTTAATGCCATACACATTCAATAAAATTAATAAATACTACTACTAAAATGTATTGATGATTTATTTATATTTTGATAATTAAACATTTCTTTCGTGTTAAGATTTAAAATTTGTTCTGTGGTGAAACTTTATTCTTGTTATGTTTATCTCCTTCTAGGGCTATGAAAAATAAATATTTTAAGTAACAGCATGTAATAAAATCCAAAATTTATTTCAATTTAGTCTGATTATCAAGTTTTGGGCCAGCACGTTATATTAATTTAAATAAAACGGCGTTCCTAGATCTTATAGGTGAATCAGATATAGGTCAGTCATATACAGGTCAGTCAGATGCAGATCAGACATATACAGATTTATCAGATAACATTCATCACACTAAATTAATTACAACTCAAATTTAAAGGCTGTCGCTTAACCCATTTGTTGTTCGCATTATATAATTTCTATCGGACCCACCCTAGGAATCTATTTGCTAACGTTCAATATAAAATATAAAAATAAATGTCAGTACATTTAAGAAAAACAACTTTTATAACGACATGTTACAAAAGAAATAAAAAACAATATCCACATAGTAAAACTCTCATTCAGTCAATAAAATGCTTGAAATATTCAAACAATATAATTAGTTATTGTAAGCCACAAAAAGATTAAATAATCTCAATACGAATTTTTGATTTAGGTCAAATAACATTCACTTACTAAGGTTCATAATTTTAGGTTAGAAAAGTTAGAGCATTTAAAAAGAAAACAGGTTTCTAAATTAATATATCTATTTAATAACTTTTCCACTGAGGTTATAGTTAGAATAGCTCTCATCAAAATCTGGCTGATGTCCGAGCAGATAAGTGAACAGATATACTCTACAGTTTATTATTACTAAATTTGTCAAAAACAATTTTATATCAGACACATATACTTGTATCTCTACAGTTGTTTTATTATTAAATTTGTCAAAACCAATTTTATATCAGACATATATACTTATATCTCTACAGTTTATTATTATTAAATTTGTCAAAACCAATTTTAAATCAGACAGATATACTTATATCTCTACAGTTTATTATTATTAAATTTTTCAAAACCAATTTTATATCAGACACAAATACTTGTATCTCTACAGGTTTTTTATTATTAAATTTGTCAAAACCAATTTTATATCAGACAGATATACTGAGATCAGACAAACTCCTCAACATGTTCACCAAATAAAACTTAACAATTTCTGAATAGTATTATTATACTCAATATAAGTAGTGTTTTGTAACAATTTCTGGATATTATTTGTATACTCAATATAAGTAGTGTTTTATAACAATTTCTGGATAATATTTGTATACTCAGTATAAGTAGTGTTTTGTAACAATTTGTGGATAGTACTTATATTCAATATAAGTAGTGTTTTGTAACAATTTCTGGATAATATTTGTATACTCAATATAATAGTGTTTTGTAACAATTTCTGGATAATATTTGTATACTCAGTATAAGTAGTGTTTTGTAACAATTTGTGGATAGTACTTATATTCAGTATAAGTAGTGTTTTGTAACAATTTCTGGATAATATTTGTATACTCAATATAATAGTTTTTTGTATTCTCTGCAAGAAAGCTGCAGTCGTTTCCATGCAAACATCTGTGTCACCACAGATATCCTTGACTATAACAAAATAATTATTAAAATGTTCATCTAGATTCTAGAACCATGTCTTTTATTGTTTCATAGTCGGTCAAAAGCACTTCTCTCTGTATTTTCTGGAACGAAACTAATCTACTAAATAAAAAAACTGTATTACAAATGACGTAGTACCGTTGTGCACCACTGTATAAGTGTTTAAAAAATTTATGCATTAACACATACACAAATACTACAATAAATATTGCTTTTAATAAAAAATTATTGTGGTGGAGTAAATTTGTCTTTCCCTATTTCTAGACTTAATTGTTATATAAATTGTTAAATTTTCGGAGTGTCCCGGCCTTGGACACTCCTTATGATGGTATTTTTGTAAGTGTCAGAGTTGGAGTAAAGTTGAGAATATGCTAGAATTTGCTGAAGCAATTCAAACCAGTTCCAACTGGATGAGTATTTTTATTATCAAATGTTTAATATTTACAAGAACAGGACCAGCCAATGGGCTGAGATCAAAAGTTTACCTGCTATAGAGAATTATATTGTCTAATCACTTTGGAATGGAGTGGCAAGAAGTCCGGCCATGAAAGGCAGCTGTTAGCTTAATGATTAGTTAATTGCCTGATTGAGAAAGAATGGACTTAGAAATATTTCGTGCCTATTTGCTATTGCTATATTATACTTGTGTTTTATGTAGAGATGTACTGCGTGAGTAGACTATTATTTCTACAAATTGTTAACTATGATGCTTATAAGTTGTTTCTAGTGAACCTGTTGATAAAACTATTATGCAGTGTGTGTGTATCGGGCTAATAAATATTGGTGCAGGAAACTGTTAAGTTGAGACTTGAATGTAAGAATGGAGTTAGAAATAAATAAACTGGAAACTTAGCATTTGTTCCCTGATTATATTTTACAGGGAAAAAATCAATCTTTCCATGTTTTACTTGAACCTTCTGGTTTACTGATTATAAAGTGCTATGACCATGGTATCTGTGAGAAGTGTCTACTACAGTGTGCAAGTGTGAGGAAAAATACTCCACTGAAGTATGGTAGCAAAGTATGTTGACTACACTGTGGAATTTCTGGTACAGGGAAGTTACTGGAAATTGCTACAGTTGTTCTGCTTGACGGAGCTTATATGGCGAAAGAGTGTCCATGTTACCCTCAAGAGAATAGCAGCAAATCAGTGTTTAACAACATGGGAGGGAATCACGCGGAATTGACAGTTGTAATGTGAATAATAAACCTGAGGCTTTGTTGCAAAAGGTATGCACAAGACTATTGAGACAACACCTAAACAAGGTTATGTACAAACTATTATCACTTATCACATTTCTTTTCTCTGATAAGAACTATCCTTTGATTTGTATCAGCACTAAATTGTTGAGTTGTGCTTTAGGGTATATGACTATATAGATATTAAAATTATTTGAACATGGTTTTGTGGAAATATTGATGTCAAGTAATCTTTTTCATTGTATTTGTTATATGTATATTTGATTGTTGATTTAATAAATTTAATATTAAATTTATTGATCTTACAAATATTGATAACCGTATGTTGGAGAAGAAAGTGGGTGGATGGGGGCTCACTCAATATTAGATTAAGTAGGGGTTTATCTTCTCCTTTAGTAAGGAGTTTTCCACCTATGGAAATATTGTGTCATGGTAAATGTTTGTCTTTAATGTTGTGGAAGACAGAAAACGTTTACAGTGCCCACATATTCACCAAGTGAGAGAAAGGAGTGGTGTCTTCTGGAGAATTATTAATAACATAAATTAATATTCTCATCACAAATAATTAGTTATCGGTGATTAATTAATAACAGTTGTAACCATTAATTAGATAGCGTTGGTGTCACAGCTACTATTTAAATTTTCAGTTTATATTTTCAGTTCATGCATGATCATTTACCTAGTTATAGGAATATAGTTAGATTATAAAAAGAATTTAATATAATTCATGAAATTATCTCACTTAAGAGGAAGTGACACTCATTGTATTTAGCAGACTGAATTTACCATGATGTGTTTCTATTAAATAAAAATGTACTTTTACTCAGCAAATTGTGTTTACCCTAATCAGGAAATGTTTACTTCTATAATACTTAGCAAATTGTGTTTACCCTAATCAGGAAATGTTTACTTCTATAATACTTAGCAAATTGTGTTTACCCTAATTAAAAAATGTGTAATTCTATACTACTTGGTAAATTCTGTTTCTCTAATTATGAAATGGTGTTTACCCTAATTAATGTAGCACCCATGAGTTTAATGTATTATTTTGTATGTGGTTATTGCATTGGAAGCGGAAACATTTAGTAACTTTACAGGGTCTGTAAAATAATTTAAATTAGTTTTGTTTTTTTCACAACTCAAGGGGATCTGAAAAATCGTCTTTGAAATGACTATAATGAACTTATTTTCCATTATATTTTGGACTAACTCGCAGCACCTCGTTATTGAGTTCAGATTATCTGGTTATTGAATAATGGATGACGGGTCACGCTATGTTTCATGTTTGGTTTACTGGCACGTGTGTTTCGGTCCCTCTTAAGGTGTTTATTTTTGTTGACGTTCATATCATACATCGTACTTGAACAATCATTTACGTCATAAAATTTCAGTTAGCACAAAATCCGACAATTTGTACACTACATTATCATTTGCAAACTCGTTCGAGGCCGGAAAGAGATCGCAGTTTGACACAAGGTGAAATTCGTGCTTCTGGAGACCGAATAGAAAAAAAAAATCCCGTTTTAATTGATGTTGTTGTACTGCTTATCGCACGCCGATCATTTTCATGATATAGACGAAACCCTTGGACAAGAGGGACGCTTAACGGATTTAAAACTCAGGTGACAGGTGGAAATATAATGATCCTACCCGATTTGCGGCGTGTACGAAGATTCGAATATTTCGAAGTGGCCTAGATTTGGGGGATACGATACGAGATTACTTGTGAGCCAGAAGACTTAGCATTGACGTAAACAACGTTCTATGACATAGATTTACGAGACCGATTTAACAATTTATTACAGGGATGATGTTTAGACAGGACTGTTTGTGGTGTAATCTATCTCGTACAAAACGCGATATAAAAGATAAAGATAAGAGAGAGAGAGAGAGAGAGAGAGAGAGAGAGAGAGAGAGAGTGTCTCGTTGCCTGTCCGTCTGTCACATTAAGCTTAGCAATGCATGTACTATAAAAATGGTCCAGTGACAAACCAGAGTGACTTGTAATTTATGCAGAACTACGGACTGAACAACGAACTGTGACGCACTACTAAACGACTTTTTCGCTAAATTCAACACAGGCTGAGAAAACGCATACGTTAAAATGTAAGTCTGCAAACTGTTATTTTTCCAAATCAGGTAATTTAGCGTACTAGCTTATTGTTAGAAGCATGATCTGTATCTAAGATCTATCTTAGATCTAACAGTATATGCTCGCGACCTCGGCAAATATTCAAAGTCTGTGAACAAGAAGCAAGAGCATATAAAAACGAGGGTTTGTTGTTATGTAAGCAAACGAAGTATAAAACGCGATCACTTTTGAAATGACGTCATAAAAGTGGTATAATTTAATGCGTGTATGGCCTTACTTCACAGTTGATATCTTCTATGAGAATATGCAATTCATTTATCTTTATTGTAACTAGGTTTCTATCTTGACACGTGTTCATTTTCATGTCGTTCTTGTTACTGCAGAACAACAGACCCTCGGTACTATTTTTCTTCATTAAGTTCAGACGTCACGACTAGCTATTAAACAGATGTATCATTATGATTTAATGAGGGTTAATATTGAAGTTACATTGTAAAAGTTCAAACATCATGACTGGCTATTAAACAGATGTATCATTATGATTTAATGAGGGTTAATATTGAAGTTACATTGTAAAAGTTCTACATCATGACTGGCTATTAAACAGATGTGTCATTCTGATTTACCGAGAGTTAATATTGAAGTTACATTGTAAAAGTTCAGACGTGACATGACTGGTTGTAAAATAAATATATTATTCTGATTTATTGAGAGTTAATATTGAGGTTACTTTGTGAAAATTCGGACGTGGCTTGACTGATTGTTGAGCAAATATATTATTCTGAATTTGAGAGGTTACTTTGACAGTTGTAACAATTATAGCTAAGTCTGATTGGAAATCAAGACCCAAATAGTCCTTTGATATGAGACTATTTGTAATATGAAATTAATGGTAATTATAACTAAGTCTGATTTGAATACAAGACCGAAATTATCCTTTTATATGAGATTATTTTAAAAATAAAATTAATGGTAATTATAGCTAAGTCTGATTTGAATACAAGACCGAAATTGTCCTTTAATATCAGACTACCGTTTTCACGAAACTAGTGACAATTATAACTAAGTCCTCTTGGAAATCAAATACGAAATAGTTCTGTAAACTAGGAAGGCCAGAACTAATGACCCAACTTCACCCATGTGTTCTTGGCTCTCCTTCTGACATTCACTTTTGGACAATAAATTCGCACAATAAACACGTGTACTTCCGGTTGCACAGGTAAATGATGGCGATGACGAGGGGGTGGTGGAGGGGTGGATTCTTGTACATATCCGGGCAAGACTTTTGCTTCACTTTTAGTTAAGGTCAGTGTGACATAGCGTAGGCAAGATCCATTTGTGTTAACACTTTTGATCCCACTTTACATTTCACTTTGATTTACAGCACTGTAAATATTCACCGGTTAACTTCAATCTTGCTCTATCGGCTGAACAAATGTACTTGAAGAAAATTTCTTAAATTTTCCCCTTAAGGAGGTCTGGTGTTTTCAAGTTGTTGGAAGGTTGGGTTGTGGTGGTACGTGGAGACTAAAATAATGCAAAGATTCTGTGGAAGAGACTATAATAGGATATGTCACTGGGACACTTAAAAAATCATAATGTGTACAATGAACTTAACACCTCACCAGAACTTAAGTTACTTTACCTAAGTGTGAACCTAACCCCTCACAATAACGTATGTTACTTTATGTAACACTTGAGCCTAACACTTCACCAGATCTTATGTTATTTTATTTAAAACTGAAACAAACCCTCACAAGAACTTAAGTTACTTTATTTAAGTGTGAACCTAACCCCTCACAAGAACTTAAGTTACGCTATTTAATAGCTAAACAAACGTCCCCGCAAATACTAATATAACTTTAATTCGCGAGTCCACGGCTTCACAGTGAACTAAACGCTTTGGAAAAATAGTTTTACTTTATCATATATCTAGCTAAGAAAGAAATTATTAATGCAAGCTAAGTGTAGTTTTTCTTCTTATTTAAGACCAAGCAAACGCCTTCACCGCAACTATTAACTCTAAGAAAGAATATGTCTTGTTTTAGAAGTAATGTTACAATACAGTGAGTCTGTGTCTAGAACTAATGTGCAGGTAAGTCTATTTCCAGCACCTGAACTAATAACTTTGAGTTCAGCTTATGCCTAGCATCACAACTAATGCTACATTAAGAAAAACGTATATTCAGGCGAGTCTATTTCATAGCAACAAGCTAAGTGAGCTTACTTCTAGCATCAAAACTAATAACTTTAAAATAAGCCTCTGTTTAGCATCAAGACTAATAACTTTAAAATTAGCCTCTGTTTAGCATCAAGACTAATAACTTTAAAATAAGCCTCTGTTTAGCATCAGAACTAATGTTAGACTGAAGTGAGGCTATGTCTAACATCTGAACTAATGTTACATTCAGGTGAACCTATGACTAGCATCAGAACTAATGTTACACTGAAGTGAGCCTATATCAAAACTAATATTATATTGAAGTGTATGTCTAGCATCAGAACTATTGTTACATTGAAGTGTGTTTATGTCTAGCATTAGAACTACTGTTACGTTAAGACAATCCCATTACGTTACATTGAGATGAGCTTATGTCTAGCATCAGAACTAACGTGACATTAAGACAATCCTACTACATTACCATTAGGTGAGCTTGTCTAGCATCAGAACTAATGTTACATAAAGACAATCCTACTACATTACCATCAGTTGAGCCTATGTTTAACATTAGAACTAATGCGACATGAAGACAATCCTATGTTAGATTGAGATGAGCTTTTGTTTAGCACCAGAAATGTTATATTAAGATCATCCTAGTATAGCGTCTGAACTAATGTTGCATTAACGTCAGCCCTATTTCTAGCACCAGAACTAGTGTTATATTAAGATCATCCTAGTATAGCGTCTTAACTAATGTTGCATTAACGTCAGCCCTATTTCTAGCACCAGAACTAGTGTTATATTAAGATCATCCTAGTATAGCGTCTTAACTAATGTTGCATTAACGTCAGCCCTATTTCTAGCACCAGAACTAGTGTTATATTAAGATCATCCTAGTATAGCGTCTTAACTAATGTTGCATTAACGTCAGCCCTATTTCTAGCACCAGAACTAGTGCTATATTAAGGTGAACATTTCGAGTATCAGAAGCGAGTTGCCGTAAGGTAAGCCTATTTCTAGAATTAATGTTACATTAAGATGAATCTATTTCTACATTCACAAGTTTCAATGTCACTTTGAGAACGAATATTTCTTACGATTTAACTAATTACTTTAAGCGAACGTAATTCTTACGCAAGAACTAATGTTACTTCAACAACAAATTAAAGTGAATTTATTGCAGTATTTTCATACTTAAGTCCGTGGTCATGGAATCAGGACCACCCCCACCCCCATTCTCAAGAGGTCACATCGTAAAGCACTTAAAGAACTCAAAATAAGGAACGCTAATATAAAACCCAATTATTATTGTGAAGCGCTTTCTTAAATCAGAGCAAAAGGTAAAGAAAGTGTACACTTTACACCACAATCAACGCTACTGCTGAGGCCACCCTTCTAACCTTTCTCAAGAAGCCAGTACAATAAAAACGCGCGTTATCTTCTAATAAGCCGTTTTATCATCAGTCCGTGCCCAACATCGTTGTAAGAATAAAAGAAGATAATAAACTCCATTTGGGCGGTGAAGTACAGAACGAGAGATACAATCACGAGTACTTGAATGCTCCGGAGACCTGTTCGTTTGCAAGCACCCGCCATTTTTTTAACGGAACATGAGCGATGCGATGTGGTTAAACAGAGATTAGTATTTGTCAGGTGAAAGACAGCGAGAGACTAGGAGGATTTCCACAGCGATAGACTGCTTACTGCGTCGATGAAGCTGTCGCGCGGTTATCTCCCTTTCTGAGGTTCATTTCTCATACAACTGCGAGTAATCTACGGATAAGAGCTAACTGCTTCCAAGCGTTTTCGTCTTTTCGATGAAACAGATTTATTCACTGCGACAGGAGATTTGAGACACAGACAGGGGGAATAACCTGTCTACTCGTTTGACTATATATAATGACAATCACGAGAACTGGCGCGCCAAAATAATATATTTTAAAAAAATCTCTGACTAGTACCAAATATGATACGCTCCCCATCCACTCCTCCCCCTTTCTAGTTCTAGCGTTCCAATCTCTCTTTGTTGACCAAAAGCGATCCTGAATTGAAGTGACCTGTTGTAACATCTGCATGTTTGCAATAAACACGGGTGTGTGAAATAAATCAAGAAGACAGGTATAAGTCTAGGTGTCATAATATCGTACGTGAGTGATGTCCCTTGACCCTCCAGCCGCATGAGAGAACGAACGAGAAACACTCAAAAGTAAAGTCGAGACTCAGTTGACACAGTCTCTTTGGAGACAGTGAGTAATATTCGAACGTACCAGTTAAGCAAGAAAAGACAACTATTTTGGCTAACACTTCAGAACATTTCTGCTTTTATGGACATGTCCTTATTACATATTAACAGCGACACCACGTGCCTCTACAACCGCGCACGCACGCAAGCACACTCACATACAAAGTTAAAAACAAATCCAATTTAGACTCACCTGTCCACTTAACATCCAGGCACTGCAAGATATTTGTAAAGATAATATATTGAGGCAAAAATTTATACTATGCTCACAAGATTATGAGGCAAACATTGATAATAATTATGTTTACAAGATACTCTTAAAGATAATACAGTGAAACAAAAATGTATAGTATGTCTACAAGATACTCCTAAAGATAATATAGTGAGATCAAAAATATATAGTATGTCTACAAGATACTCTTACAGACCGTGAGACACAAATTTATAATATGCCTACAAGATACTTTTAAATATGAGGCAAAATTTTAATATATTCCTACAAGATACTCTTAAAGATAATTAATATAATGAGGCAAAAATTTATATAATATGCCTATGCAGTTTGCAATATAGAGAATAATAATAAATTAAATAAAGAATAATGCATTTTAGTTGATATTGTTTAAAATAATAAGCATTCTAAAAGTTAGAAACCTTGTTATAGCATAAATTTAATTATGTTTCAAATTAAGCAAAACAATATTTGCTAACCTAAAATGAAACAACATATGGAATATGTATATAGAAGTATAATAAAGCATGCCTATATAAATATTAGAAGATTGATTATTTCCGACAAGATTAGAAGAATGTTTATAAGATCACATAATTATCGTTAATTGGTTTTGTTGATTATTTGACTTCTGTGTGTCTAATTGTCCTCTTAGCTTATACGATTTGATGTGAAAGTCAACGTCATTTGATGTTGTAGAAAAAGTATGTGATTTGAGAATGTAAAAGCAAATATGTGATTTGGTGTCGTGAAAGGCGATGCATTATTTGGAGGTGGATGAGGTGGAGACAAGAGTATCTGCGTTAGAAGGTTAACATTTACCTTTTTTTTTTTGAAGATGGAACTGTTTTAATTTGGAGGTGGATGAGGTGGAGACAAGAGTATCTGCGTTAGAAGGTTAACATTTACCTTTTTTTTTTTGAAGATGGAACTGTTTTAATTTGGAGGTGGATGAGGTGGAGACAAGAGTATCTGCGTTAGAAGGTTAACATTTACCTTTTTTTTTTGAAGATGGAACTGTTTTAATTTGGAGGTGGATGAGGTGGAGACAAGAGTATCTGCGTTAGAAGGTTAACATTTACCTTTTTTTGAAGATGGAACTGTTTTAGTTTGGAGAGGTGTAATTTATTACTCGTACATTAGTGATAATACCATACCACACCATACCACCTTACTTATACCATACCACACCAAACCATTCCATATCTCACCACGTCATCATATTACTACTATACCATGTTAATACCATATTAAACCACACAACACCATATAGTGCCAGCCATACCGTATCGTATAATATCACAATCACAATACCATATAGTTTGTACCAAGTCACTATCTATATAACATACATTACCTACACAAAGCCACAGCACACCACAACCCTTACCATAACATATTATTCGTACCACACCAAGCCACTATCTATATAACATACATTACCTACACAAAGCCACAGCACACCACAACCCTTACCATAACATATTATTCGTACCACACCAAGTCACTATCTATATAACATACATTACCTACACAAAGCCACAGCACACCACAACCCTTACCATAACATATTATTCGTACCACACCAAGTCACTATCTATATAACATACATTACCTACACAAAGCCACAGCACACCACAACCCTTACAACATATTATTCGTACCACACCAAGGCACAACATGCACTATCTAGTGGAAAACATGCTAATGTCAAATCATAGAGCTTCATGATATACATACATACATATCTCAGTTTAGGCCGCAGAGTTAGAGGCCGTGTCTCTCTCGTAATAAAAAAAAAATGTTTTACGAAGCGCAAACACATGAAGAATAAATAAATGAAATGAAACGTGAGCTACATTTCATGCAGCAACAGCAACAACAACAACCACGAAAACTAATAAACAGATGAGAGATTTCATTCATCACTGAGACACGCAGTATCGGCAACAGACATCATTAGATTTGGAAAACTTAAATCTTAAATTTACAACACCTGCAAAAGTCATCTTACAAAAAAGAAAAACAAAGGCGACCACATTTGGGCGCCATACAGATACATCTCGCTGGTACGTCCTCCTCAAAGTCTTCTGGGGTACTTTTCTTTGTTGTTTTTTTTTCGCATATCTGATCCGGAAGTACTGGAGTCAGGAGTAGAGATAACTTTCCAGGTGAATCAACACCATCAACTCGCCCCACTTGGATTATCTAGATGGCAAGAGAAATTCTGCACTGGCCCTTTGGTAAGTTATCTTTCGTTCGGTTCTTTTCTTTGCTGGAGCTTGCTTCACGACGCTACAGTTGACCTCGGCCGACATCGCCGCAACACTCGAGCTAGTCGTTATTTATGCTGCTGCTAGTGTTTCCTTTAATCCTTGACACTGTGACAATTAAGTAGTCCGTAGCATCTCGGATGACTGGATTCCGAGCTGTCAAATAAAAGATGCTATCACTGAAAAAGTAGATATACCAGAGAAAATTTCACAAAGTAGTTTAGATAGAATCAACGGATTTTGTTAGAGATGAGAATCTATTTGGTGAGCTATGGCGAGCGAGAGATTGAAAGAGGGAGAAAGAAAGAAGGGTGAGAGACTGAAACGGAAGGAGAGTTGTAAGAGGGGGGTGGTGGTGGTGAAGAGAAAAAGAGAGAATAACGTTTAGAAAAAGAGGTTAGAGAGATGAGATGAGAGAGAAAGAGAGATGGATGAGAGAGAAAGAGAAATGGATGAGAGAGAAAGAGAGATGGAGGAGAGAGAAAGAGAGATGGAGGAGAGAGAAAGAGAAGAAGAGAGACTGGAAGGAAGAAAGAAAGAAAGTGAAGTGAGAGGTAGATTCAGAGAAAGAATAAAAGAATGAGGAATTGAAGAAGAAAAGGACCGAGAAAATAAGAGTAAAGAAAACCCCAGCATAGTTGCGTCATGTAAAATATTTTTAACTCTTAGAGGTTGAATATAGTCAAAAAATTACAAATTCTTACACATCATGTGTACAATTTTCCAAATCAATTTTACCGTATTTGTCAATGCAGTTCTAGATAAAAGAAGACTTGAGACTGGAAAATAATTTTGTAAATGAGACATTGTTTTTCTTTGTTTTTATTCATAAAACAATTCCAAAGGCTTATTAAGGCTTATTAGATTTATTAAACTATTACTGTTTAAATCATTAATAGAAGTTATGAGATTTTGTATAAAGAAAGAGAGTGGATTCTTTGATTTCAGAGTGAGACTCAGAGACAGGCACAGAATGAGTGTGAGATTCAGAGACAGGCACAGAATGAGTGTGAGATTCAGAGACAGGCACAGAATGAGTGTGATTCAGAGACAGGCACAGAATGAGTGTGAGATTCAGAGACAGGCACAGAATGAGTGTGAGACTCATCGACAGGCACAGAATGAGTGTGAGATTCAGAGAGAGGCACAGAATCAAAGGGATAGATAAGGTGTAGACAGAAAGAATGGGATACAGACACAGACAGAGTGAGAGACTAAGATACACGCACAGAATGTAAGGGAGATTAAGATACAGACACATGAAGAGTGGGAGACTAAGATATAGACTCAGAATAAAAGGGAAATTTAAGATATAGATATAATAGAAAGGAGACTAAGATGTAGACACTGAAAGAGTGGGAGACTAAGATATAGACACAAAATGAAAGAGATACTAGGATATAGATGCAGAATGACAATAGATACTAAGATAAAGACAAAATAAAGCGATACTAAAATATAGATACGGAATGAAAGGGATACAAAGATATAGAACAGGATGAGATACAAAGATGAGGATGCAGAATGAAAGGGATACAAAGATATAGAACATACTGAAAGGGATACAAGGATATAGAATAGAATGAAAGAGATACAAAGATATAGATAAAGAATGAAAAGGAATACAAAGATATAGATAAAGAATGAAAAGGAATACAAAGATATAGATAAAGAATGAAAAGGAATACAAAGATATAGATAAAGAGTGAAAAGGAATACAAAGATATAGAACAGAATGAAAGGGATACAAAGATATAAAACAGTGTGAAAGGGATAGAAAGATGCAGACTCAGAATGAAAGGGATACTAAGAAATAGAGACAAAATTCAAGAGAAAATCAGAGGCAGCCTACAAATGTGAAGAAGACTCAGATGGAGGCTTAGGATGAGAGAGAAACGTTAACAGGCATGCAAAGAACGTGAGAAACAAACACAGAGGCATGAATATTATGAGAGAAACCCAACCGAAGCAGAAATAGCATGTGAGTGAAACAAAAACCCAGCAAGGAGAAACAGAGACTACTTCATCGTATGTATGTACTTAACAACTTGCAATTCATTTCCAATCTTGAACGGTTTAAGATCAAAATATACATCGAAATAAAACAAACTATTCCTATACAGTTCTAACCAACTAACCATAAACCATTCCAGAACAGCGGGACAAGAGTGTCACTGCCTCCCCAAGTCCAACAATGAAATGGAAAAGGAGCTATTGGAATTTCAAGAAAGCTCTCTCTGGAAAAATAATTCTATGACCTGCGTGCAACACTTGAGAAGATAGAGTGTGAGGAGACCACAAAGGACATTACAATTGGTAGTTATGAAAATGAAATCCTTAAAGCGTGAAATTCTCTGCCAAATAAGTTTAAGTCAATGAAAATACTTGGGGTTACTATTTGTTTCGACCATCTTAAGCTTGTGAACAGCTGTTTTCAGCTTTGAATTATATCAATTGTGATACAAGAAAGAGACTAACAGATGACCTGAGTGTTGCATGTGTTGTTCTCAAAGTGACGAAGTAGGAGCCAAGGTTTGACAAATTATCAATATGCATACAACAGCAAAAATCAAATTAATTGAGCAAAACCAAATTTTTACTCTCCTCTCAAATAAAAAGCCTTTTGTATCAGTGAAAGCTCTGCTATTGTTTATTTCTTTTTAAGACACGTATGAATTGTTTTTGCGAAACTAAGACCTCCGTATTCAGGTTAATTGCAGTGTTGGTACTTTGCGATAAATAAGTGGGTTTTGGGTTGGAGTTTGGGCACGCAGTTCTTAAAAGGTTGGCCATCACTGACTGATTTATAGCAATGAAACGTCACTTATGAAGTATGTTTATAAAACACGTCACTCAACGAAGCCAGTTTATTATAATGACACGTCACTGAACAAAGTTAGAAATGTCACGATACACACGCCCACAGCTCTTTCCGCGTACACATTATGCAATAACGAATTGAATTTCTGAGAGTTCTTGGTGGGCTTCTTCACCGGCAAGCCGTTTTCCCGTCACCAGATCGAAAAGCAGCACAAACCCCGCAATAATGCACGCTTTCTCCCCTTGTAAGTCATTGCTACGGTGACGAGCATATATTCCCTGGAACATTTCCCTAATCTCGTGCTAAATATATGCACGCTTAACCATGAGACGAACTCAAACAAGTGGCGTGCATTTTTGAAGACTTAAGCCATTCTATGAGAATGCATATTTCCTGTCGATGTATTCTTAAAAAAAAAATTAAATTTAAAACGCATTGCATCATAAAAGAAGACAAGGGGTGAATGCCGATAGTTTTGAACGTGGGTGTAGGGTTGCAGTTGGAGGGATATCACATGCATGGTCACTCTGAAGTCGCGTGGCATGTGCTGTGCAAGCACGCGACATCGGTAGTGCAAGGCTTGCAGTAATTTTCCACTTTGCATTTCCAGGTGTCAAAGGAAAGGAGAAAAGGTCACAGGAGTTTGACGCTACCATTGGTCGCTGCACATAACAGGTGCACGAGATTGTTAAACTTCCGGTTCCCAGTATGACCACATTTTTACTTAGATTAAAATTTTTAATTATAATAATTGTTTATATAGATTTAGATTTATCTTGAATTTGTTGAATGGGCCCTGCTTTGTAACACACAAAACACGCACGCACACACACATACATCTCTATTTCTCTCTCATACTTTCTCAGAATATCTGTCATGTACTTGGATGGCTTAATACGTCCCTACTAATGAAATGTAAGACACATTACGTGTCCCTACTAATGAAAATGTAAGACACTATTATAAAATAAATAACATTACGTGTCCCTACTAATTAAAATGTAAGACACTACTATAAAATAAAGAACATTACGTGTCTCTAGGGTAGAGAAAATATAACAGTTTTAAAATGTGGTTATATGTATTATGTCTTTCAACATTATTTTCTCCTTACTCACCATAATGTTTTCCGATAATTGATTAATAGACGATAATAGTTGCTACAATCATTACACGCTTATAAAAACTAAAAGTGTTTGATTGGATCATGTAGCGATAAAGGCTAAATGTGTCACGTTTGGTTGGATCATGTAGTGATAAAGGCTAAATGTGCCACGTTTGGTTGGATCATGTAGTGATAAAGGCTAAATGTGTCACGTATGGTTGGATCATGTAGTGATAAAGGCTAAATGTGCCACGTTTGGTTGGATCATGTAGTGATAAAGGCTAAATGTGTCACGTATGGTTGGATCATGTAGTGATAAAGGCTAAATGTGCCACGTTTGGTTGGATCACGTAGTGATAAAAGCTAAATGTGTCACGTTTGGTTGGATCATATAGTGATAAGGCTAAATGTGTCACGTTTGATTGGATCACGCAGTGATATAAGCTAATTAGGTCTTTTTATTTTTGTTTGGATATTGCAATGAAAAAGGCGAAATGTCTCATGGGTTGTTGGACTATGCAGTAATAAAGGCAAAATATGCCAATTTGGCTCTATCATGCACTGATAAAAGTTAAATATGTCGCATTTGGTTGGCTCATAAGCTGATAATCACTACATTTGTCTTGTTTGAATGGATCATATGCTGAAGAAAAGACTATATGTGTCATGTTTGGTTGGATTTTATGCTATATCAGACTACATTTGTCATGTCTAGTTCGATCAAACGCCGATAAAGACTACATGTGTCGTGTTTGGTTGGATCATGTAGTGATAAAGACTACATGTGTCATGTTTGGTTGGATCATGTAGTGATAAAGGCTACGTGTGTCGTGTTTGGTTGGATCTTATGCTATTTAAGACTACATGTGTCGTGTTTGGCTCGATATATGCTGGTGTCCTCAGTTTTATACCGTATGAAAAGGAAATCGTAAGACAAAACAATAAAAAATATATAAAAATAACAAAAGATAAGAAAGAAAAAATAAATTACTCTCACACTTCCTGGAGCAGAGGCTCATTATGCATACAAGAAACGAAAACGCTTCCAAAAAACCAGCAACTGCTTCCTTCCAGAACACTTTCACATGACCACGCGGATTTACGCCCAAGTTGGCTTTTTTAATTACCAACCAACCTATCCCAGTACCCAATCAACCGTGCAGCCAGTCTGCCAAACTGACCTGTAACGAAACAACCACCCAAGCACCTACCCTACCCAGACATGTGCTTGGACACCCACGACTTGTAACTACACAACTATCCAAGCGAACAGCCACTCGATGGAACAATAACAGAATGATTTCACACCTATCCACTGCCACAGTACCCCTCTCCAACCCCTCCTACACTTGCTCCAATTACAACAGAGTAAACAAAGATGAAAGAAGGGAGATCCAAAAACACACATCAAAACAGAGATAAGAACTATCCTGGTGTTTTAGAGGTGCACAGTTTGTGTAAGCAGAATATGAATTTCAATCTGGAGACACAATAAATTGTTGAAGGCAAGAGGGGTTCAAAAGGTGTCAAAGTTGGGTGGTGAGTGGGCGATAAACCCTTGTCTCCTTGCTTTGTTTGCTCTCTTCCATATCTATTTAAGGGTTGCCTAGGAGACAAGACTTAGCGATGGAAACGTGTGAAGGAAAATGGACGCTAAAAATGGAGCGAGTAGATGAGGGTTGACAGCAGTTGAAAAAAAAACACTATGACCTCGTCATAATGGTTGTAAAGAAAAAGGAAAGGAGAGAAAAACAGTTGATGGGGGAAAGTCTTCGCTGATGTGAACACGAATCTCAGTGATAAATGACACCATTTTCGAAGAATACAACAGGCTACAGGTTATCGAACCACAGCAACATCAAATATCCCATCATACAACGGCATACAAATAAGTAGTTGAAAGGAAAGATAACTCTTCGTGACACTAACGTTTTACTGCCGTATTATAAATGCATGGCGTTTACTAAATCTGTATGCTTGAATGGATTCTGGTCGGCAAACTGTGGCACATGCAAAAGGGTCTGACAAGATGTAAATTTTAAAAAAAGCGAGAGAGAAATAAGAAGTGTTTGGGTGTGGGTGTAAGGAGGTTTATTTCTTTGTGTGCTGCTAAACTTAAAGACTGCAAGTTTGAAATTAAAAACCGTACCATTTTCTTAAAAGTCATTCCTGACCAAGTCTACTGCAGGGTTTTGATTTTGTTAGAGTAAGTGTTATAAATAGAATATATTATTGCCATAATCAAATTAAACGTTTAAAATAGTATCAAACAACTTGCCAGAAACCAATTGGGCAAGATCTAAATAAAAGCAATAAGACAGTTTTATCTGAATGGTTTGCACATTTAACTTTTTAGTTGTTTGTTTGTTTGTTTGTTTCTTTCTTTCTTTCTTTCTTTACAGTATTCTTGTTAAAGCAAAAGTTAAAGTCGAAAAATTATCTCTGCATTCTCCACCCCACCCCCACTAAAAAAAAATCAAAAAAAAATCATGCAAGTGTTTCAAGATAAGGTTATCCACGGTTTCTTTAATGGGATTTGATTTTAATCGGAATCCGGAAGAATCGAATTCGGATTTGTTTGTACTATCAGTGGCGTGCGCTATATCTAGACTACATCTTTCAAGTCCACATGCGCAGTCGATTAAAGATATCTAGGTATGTGAAGTACTCAATTTGTTTAATTGGTTGGTTGTTCTTTTTAATAATTCGTTCATTTTCTTTCTGTGAAATAAGGACTATTATATTACTATCAACAACAAAACAAAAGAAAAAATATCACAAGCTATTCTTTATCTTTTGATGAAGATTTGTGGAATGTGAAGTAACAGCTAAGGAGAGATTACTTGTTATCTGTTGTACTTGGAATAAAAGTGTTGAATCTTGAAATAGAATCTGAGATAAACGATAAATTTGACGAAAGGCCTTTGAAAAAACCATCGCTACACGCACAAAATGGACAACATCAGATCGCTTATCGGCAAGCCGCTGCACCATGCGTAGGGCAGGTCGAAAGTGGTACTATCTATGTTAACAAGTACGTCACATGACTTCCTCTAAGTCAGCGGTGGAGGGGTGAGGTGGGAGACAAGATGCTGTGACCTTAGATGTGGCGGCCCTAAACTTTTGATGACGAGGACAATAGTTAAAGACCAAGTGAAATGGAATCTAGGTCAACCACAGTTACGAATAAATCCGCATGAAATGAGTAATTCCCATTCCTAGAATCAAGACTGCAAAATTTAAACTTTCAGAGATTTGTATAAATGCATTTATTTCGGTATTGAAAGTCAATATTTCTGAAAGAAATCAGAGCTCTGTTCATTTGCGATACTAACTTCTCACCATAGCAACAAACATGCGACGTCATGAGTGGATCTACAATCTGCATGCGCTGTTCGACATATAGTCTTGCGGCAAATGCATAGCTTGAAAAATAAAATGTTGTTAAACATCACAGTGTTTATGGCTGCACAAACAACGGATGTACTAAAAATATTCATTTTTTTTTTAACTTTCTGAAGATCACAAGTTACGAGAGAATGGATTGCAAAGATGGAACGAGAAAAATTCCATCTGAAAGCACTTACTGTGTACTGAGCATTTCCAAAAAGAACACTATGAAATGTGTGAAAATATATTTTAAAAAAATATGTAATTTTAATAACCTTTTTAATATAATAACTGTTTCTTTTATATACAGGTTTTTCTACAACATGACGTGTCCATTGAGAAACTTCTGTTGAGAGAGATCAAGGTATTACCACTAGGGGTTTTCTTATAGGCACGGTCATAAATGGATGTAGCTGTCACTCCTGGCATGTGGGCACTATTTCTGTCTGCACGTCTGACGCGGCCAACCCATTCACGTGGTTTTATCAATGAAATGAAGGTCAACTAACATCTTAGTGCTACGTCATTACCCGGTAAGCAAATGACCATACATGAATAATTAGTATTCGATTTGTGGTGTGACTTTCACCTGTGATCTAACCTACTTTCCCCAAATGCGTAAACAAGTACTTCCGCGGTCTTTACGCTTTAATCCTCAACGGAAGTTTTTCAATGGACACGTTCTCGTAAATCTTAATCATTGGATAATAAAAACTACACAACAAATTGGAACTAGTTTGGATTGCATCAGCAATTTCTAGCATATTCTCAACTAGAGTTGCTTACCCCAACTCTGACATTTACAAAAATACAATCATAAGGATGGTCACAATTTAACAATTTATATAACAATTAAATCTAGAAATAGGGATATGCAAATTTATTCCACCATATATCCCATTGCTTTTGAAATGTTTACCAGCCTACACTGATAACATCTACTCTATTAGGAGGAAATTTCAAACATTACCAGTTAAGTTCCACCATAATATGAAATCAATAACTATTCAGAAGACCAAAATTCATTGTTGGTTGTAAGACATGCACACAAATATTCATAAGACCAAAACAATCTATTTAGAAACAAAGATAATATAATTTTACCTGCCTCAGTAATCACTGAGCATTAAAATATGAAATATCATATTAATTTTCTCATTATAAGGAGGGACATGACCATGATATCTCCACACTTAAAGATATAAGGACAATTTATCAAGATAAATTACCATAATATTCATTGTTATAAATTAGAGACATGACCCATTATGTCTCTACACTTAACGAATACAAACACACATGACACACAAAAATCATTATCATTATTTCTTTTCTCCTTGTAATAGGAAAGTACAAAATAAACATGTAAGCATCATATAAATGAACTATGGGTAAGACTATGCCATCCTCTCTACCATACAGAAGATACAAATTAATTATTTATATAAATGTTTTTCAGCATTTACAGAGACTTATGTAGTGGACTTTTACACTTCCTTTTCTACTGCTCTGGACAAATAGTCCACCTCTACATTGTCGGTGCCTTTAATGACTTCCACAGTTTATCTATACCGTTGTAGTAGAAATGACCACCTGGTCAAATGCCCAGTTGGATTAGTAGGCGAGAGGTTGGTAATCTGTCTGAATGACAAAATGCTTACCATATAGGTAGGTTTAGAATTTCTGTACTGCCCAGACAAATCCGAAACATTATTTGTCTGAAGTCAAATATTTCTGTTCAGTCACAATTCAACATATGACTGGAACTAGCTACTGGATACAGAATATCACTGTGTCTCTGCATCAGTACAGCACCTAGCCCTGCATTGCAAGCATCTGATCTGCTCTGAGTATGAATTCTTCATTGAAATCAGACAAATGGAGGACAGGAGCTCATGACAGGCAGTCTTTCAAACTAGCAAGGCTGTCTTCACACTTCTTGCTCCGAATTACTATCTCGGGTTTGCCTTTCCTCGTCAAATCAATGAGTGGTTTGGTGATGCACTGAGTGAATTATCTATAGTAAACAGCCAACCCCCAAAAGGATTTAACATTTGTTTTGGAAAGTGAATTTTATGCATGTGCCCCATAACGCGTATCATAAGTGGTGTGATGTGATGCACTTAGATTTTTAAAACATCTTAAATCTATCACAAAAACCTTATTTCCAGCCAAGGCGACCAATCAGACAAAGCAAACAGTAGCAGACAGAAGAACCTAACGTACCATTTACGACAGCCCCCTATAACAGAGAAGAGAAAATTCCCCACACAGCAATGGGCTTTGAACGCGGATATCCTTTGCACCTCGGACCTTGGCGATAGGAACAAGAGTACGATCTTGCCTCCACAAAAATCCTGCCCTACCCAGGAACAGCCCTACACTAAACGAAAAAGCGAAGGAAAGTAGATATAGCCCCCAGGAAAAGTAACAAATCCCTAATCCCATCCCAGCGCGAAATTGGTCCAGCCGGAAGTGCTCCACATAAGTAAGAAGAAGACAAGGCACGAATGCACCTGGCTTCCGAGAAAGGAAAAAGTACAACTCGGTGAGGTAAAGAAATGAAAATCTGCTGCCTTTACTTAAACTAACTCGGATACATTACTGGGATATGGTCGGAATTAGTTTATTACTGTAGTATTTAAAGATTGCGTGTGGTGTAACGCTAAGGTCGTGCTGAAAAGTATCAGTCGTTTTGTTATTTGAGCCAAATGAATCTAGAGCAATATTTCCAAATAATACTGCCGTCGAATGCATCCATTCTTCATTCGCTCCGATAAGCAGCATTACATTCAAATGTAATGATTTGTCACAAATTATCAGATAATCGGTTTGTTTCTTTGTACTATTGTAGTGTGTTCAGAGTCGGCCAGACTTTCGTGTTAAATAAGGAATCTTTGTCACTCCCTGACTGTTTAACTTAAATCTTTCTGTCTATTTCCTTTGAAATATATATAGATAGATAAATAGATAGAGAGATAGATAGATAGATAATAGAGAGAGATAAATAGATAGAGAGATACAGGTAGATAAATGGATAGATTGATATATAGATAGATAAATAGACAGATAGATAAGAGAGAGAGAGAGAGAGAGAGAGAGAGAGATAAATGGAGAGAGAGAGAGAGAAGGAGGGAGGATAAAATTACTGCTTTTTATTTGTATAGAAATGAGCATGCTACAAATGAGGGTGCACGTAATGTTCATTTCTCTATTCAGTGAAAAAAAGTTAACGACTGTTACGCAGGTGAGAATTAGAAAACGAACAAACGAGAACACAAATATACTTTCTTGAAGGAGAAAAACAAACTTTATGTTTTATAATTATGTCTGCGAGTGTGTGCGCACGCGCGCGCCTAAGCGTATTTGTATGTGACTGTTTGAGCGTAGGTAATAAGGATAGGGTCGGGAGAAAGGCGAAACCCTCCAATTACATTACACTACACGTTTTGCGTTTTTAAACGACGGAAATATAATCAGCTCAGTAACAGGATGTGGTAGTTTTTCTTGTGGAAAGCTTCCGAGAATGAGCAAGGCCACTGTGTCACATTTACATACAATGTAATTTAAATTGCGTTTGGTGTATGTTTAATTCAGCATATATCGCACCTTTACGCCTTCAACCCCGCCCCCATCCATCTCCTTCCCATATCACATCCTTATCTCTAATCCTGTTTGTGAGAGTGCTCGTACTAATGCATACGCATGTGTGGTGTATGTGCATCTGTGTACGTGTGTATACCTGTGTCAGTGTGTGTGTGTGTGCTTGCTTCCTGTCTTTCATTGTTTTTATCTGCGTTTATCAAGAGTACATAGTTGGCAATGGACTTCATTGCCATTCTTTTTTGCACGTGTTGGTGATAATGAATTTTTTAACCAAAGTATTAAAAACAAAACTTAAATATAATCATTGTGACGGGCACGCTACTTGGTTAATGAAAAGGATTATTATTAATTAATCTTTCATAACTAGTTACAAGTGATGAGAATCTTAATTAATTTTATTAATGATCCTCAAGCAGACATTACTCGTCGCTCTCACTTGGCGGATATTTTGGCGCTGTAATGTTTTTCCTCTACTCCACAACATAAAACACAATTTACGGTCGCATAATATTTCCGTGAGTGGAAAATTTCTTACTAAAGGAGAAGACAAATCCGTCTTTAATCTATTTTTAGCAAGCCCCCCCCATCCACCCACTTTCGTCTCCAATTTAAGATTATCAATATGTATGAGAAGGTAAATAAATTTAACAATAAATTTATTAAATGAACAATCAAATATACATATGACAATTACAATGAAACAGATTACTTGACATCAATATTCCATGAATTCGTGTTCGGATAATTTCTGCATTTACAGTCTCTCTCTCTCTAAAATATAATTACAATTCAGGACAGAATCAATAAAAAGTGCAGATTAGTTCTATCAGAGAAGAGAAATGCAGTTTTTTTTAGAGGTAGGTAATTTAAAGTCTTTTTTTAAAAAATGACCTGGATTAAGTGTTGCTTCAACAGTCTTCACTTGCTTTTGCAACAATGTTACAATGTCCATGTCAACAGTGTCTCCTGCCACACGTGGAAAACTTTGACATGCTGTTATATTCTCAAATAAACTTGAGTGCTCTCATCACCATGTCACTTCCTTCAAACAGAACACAACTACAGAAGTTCTGGCAGCCTCAATATACCAGAATTCTCCCAGTGCATCCAACATATACATCAAAGTGTATAGCATACACATTACACTTACACACTGCAATAGAAGTTCCTGATGTATCCAACATATACATCAAAGTGTATAGCATACACATTACACTTACACACTGCAATAGAAGTTCCTGATGTATCCAACATATACATCAAAGTGTATACCATACACATTACACTTACACACTGCAATAGAAGTTCCTGTCTTCCTGGTCATTCAAGTTTTAACAAGTGAACATGTGAAGGGTATTGGAATCTTGAGAATTGAAACTCAAAACTCAAACGTCAAAAGCCACTTGTTCACTGAAAAATATAATTAAGGAAAAAACATAAGTTTCCTGTTCATCACAGTATGACTCCATTCTCAACTTAAATTTCCTGCAACATTTATTTATTAGCCCAGTACACACACGGTAAAATAAATACAGATTATCAAACAATGTGAAGTGTTAGTACACTACATGTGTGCAGTTTAGTCCAAACATTTATAGAAATAAAAGTCAACTCATATAGTGCATCTCTATACAAGTATAACATCAAAATATAATGCATGAAATGTTTCTAAGTCCATTTTCTCTTAATCAGTCAGTTTTAACTCACCATCAAGCTAATGACTGCCTTTCAAAGCCGGACTTTCTCCTTTGCCACTCAAATTCAAAGTGATCAAAGAACAGAATAAGAGAGCTCCTTAATCTCAGCCCATTGGCTGGTCTCGTTCTCACAAATCATAATCATTGAATACCAGAAAACTACTCACTCAGCTTGCATTACATCACCAATCTAGAATATTGTTGCTTCGAGCTGTTTACATCAACTCATATACTTTCAAAAATAATACCATAAGGAGTGCCCAAAGTTACTCTGACAATTAGCAATTTATATAACAATTTGAATTTAAAGATAAGGAGAGGCAAATGTACTCTGTCACCATCCTATTATATCTAAATCTTTTTTAAAAAAGTATTCAGTAATGCGAGGTATGCAGACATTGAGCGCTATATAAAACAGTTTTTTAAAAATAAAAAAAGTCACAAGAGCAAAAACCGTTTTCACTCAATACAAGCAATGAATAACTCTCATTCTATCATAAACATAGAGACAATCACTTTCACTATAGACAGTAACTAATTCCACGATAGACGATATACACTGTCACCATTGTAACGAATTCCAATTCAGATTATAAGCCATTCATACTCCATCATAGTTAATTACCCCCCATTTTATTTTAGACAAACGTTAACATTAATTAATAAACTGGCAAAAATCTTCCAATATTAAAAAAACTCTTTTCATGATCGGACTTGATTGCAAACTACAGTGTTACGTTGAACTGTATATGAAGTATATGGTGTAAATATAGAATACGTATTACGTTCCTAGTGTACATTACGTTTAGGTAAATATAATAATTGTTTTCATGGGAATACATGCCCATTGATGCCAAATTAATGAAAATGATAGTGAGGAAAACTGGAATGTAAATGTTTGAGAGAGGATAGAAATATTTTAGGATTGTTAGTTCAGCAATACGTAAAGAACAACGGGCATAATAGAAGTATTTTAGGATTGTTAGTTCAGCAATACGTAAAGAACAATGGGCGTAATAGAAGTATTTTAGGATTGTTAGTTCAGCAATACGTAAAGAACAATGGGCGTAAATATATATGGTAATTTCACTCAGGCGAGTAAGTACGTAAAAAGATTTATATTATATCCAATATTAATAAATTGTTAGGGATTAGGATCAACCCATAAATTTATATTAGTAATAATTCCATCACTATCAAGAAATCATAACCCGTTGATAGTTGATAGACAGCTAATTAGGTTTGCATTATGCAACAATAAACATATTAACAACCCACCAGGAGGGGCTTTGTTTTAAACATGGCCAGAGGAGCGTTAGAATAATGAGATGTTGTACTATTCTTTTCCTGATTCCGTAAACCATACTTGCGTCTTATGATCCACGATAGGGCTGTGTCAAAACGCTATAGAAAAATCCTATCTACCTTACAGTACTCTGCAACCAGTAAATCTTTGAACCGCAGATAAGCTGCAAGGTAAACAGACACCGATCTCTGTTTCTCTTGAATTTATTACAAAATTTATTAATACCTGCGCCAAGGTGGGCGTGTGAGAGGTTTGAACAGACAATGTAGGCGATAGATCGGGCACTGCGAATTTTGCCGCTCTCGTTTAATTCTAGGAACTGGGTAGTGGTGTCATGAAATTCTCGACATGCTGGAGAATCCGCGCTTTCCATATTAGGCACGACCTGTCATACTTCACTTATCGTTCTCGTCACTATCACCTGACCATCAATTTCGTCATCTTCCTAGAACCCTTACAACAACCGGAGTTTGAACAGTACACCCACTGGCCACAGTTGTAGTAACCTTAAATCAGCGCCTCGCTTCTTCATCAAATTAAATGAAGAAAAGGGAGAACTTTGGTCACATAATACTTATGTTCACTTATGCCTTATTCATGTGTTAGTAGAAAACAAGACTATGTGTGTACTTTTGGTCACATAATACTTATGTTACATATGCCTTATTCATGTTTTAGTAGAAACCAAGACCAAGTGTGTACTTTTGTGTTTGTGTATGTGTATGAATGTGTCTATGGATATTTGTTTGCACAGAGAGAGACAGAGAGTTAACTACAGTTTTAATAACAATAGTAGAATGTTTTTAAAGCCTTGCATTCGAACTATTATAAGAATCGTTTGACACATAGTTCGTTTAAAGTTGATATATTAATTTAATCAGTGCTATACTGGCAACTGAATAACTCCAAGTTAATATATGTTAATTGGACAGTGGTATCATTTAAATTAGGTAGTGCTACTTTAAAACTTGCAATTTGGTGATGTGGCATGGAGGTCTAAGAAGACGTTACATAAAGACTTAAAATCCTAACTTGGCCGACCACACATCATTTAAATTAGGTAGTGCTACTTTAAAACTTGCAATTTGGTGATGTGGCATGGAGGTCTAAGAAGACGTTACATAAAGACTTAAAATCCTAACTTGGCCGACCACACATCCACTCAAACTTCAACGGTGTCAGGTGTTTTTGCTATCTAAATATAATCTGAACAGCAATAATCACAAATACAGCCACGACGAGACAAAAATTTGCCTATCTAAATATAATCTGAACAACAATAATCACAAATACAGCCACGACGTGACAAATATTTGCCTATCTAAATATAATCTGAACAACAATAATCACAAATACAGCCACGACGTGACAAATATTTGCCTATCTAAATATAATCTGAACAACAATAATCACAAATACAGCCACGACGTGACAAATATTTGCCTATCTAAATATAATCTGAACAACAATAATCACAAATACAGCCACGTCGTGACAAATATTTGCCTATCTAAATATAATCTGAACAACAATAATCACAAATTACAGCCACGACGTGACCGTCAATCCCAGCCTGACATAAAGGTGACGACAAAGTTTAAAAAGAAAAACGCAAATACTCATAAGATTAGGGATGAATAAAACTTTGCAGAAAAGATCAATAGTGGCGTAAAGAATTATAATATTAAATCAACATGACGTAAAGAATTATAATATTAAATCAACATGACGTAAAGAATTATAATATTAAATCAACATGACGTAAACGCATTTGGATTGTTGGAGTGTTCTTTAGTCTTCACTGTACATCAGAGTGGGAGGTTTTGCATATTTATCTCATTTACATCTGTTGGGCCGGTACTATGTAGACTGACGGTGAAGAGGCTTCTGCCATCAAGGCATGTAGTGCGGGCTGCGGGCTTGACGAGTGTCCACGTCTGTCAACGGACGCTTGTCAATCCAGTCGCTCGTTGAGGCACAAGACAGGCAGATAGAATAGGTATGGTGCCAGTTGAATGGCATAGATGGGGTAGATAAAGTGCCCATTCTACAAGACATAAAATCGAGTCATACATTTCTAGTGAACAGTGGAGTGACGGCTGGCATACCAGACACACGCCATTCATGACACAACAAATAAGAAAAGACAGATGATAAGTGAATGGAAGAAGAAAATAGTAAAGGATGAATTAAAATAGCAAATATATATATACAAATGAATACGCATAGCACATAATAGCATAATAAACATAATCATAACTAACTGCTTGTACATTATTCAAATGATAGGTTCCACCTGACCGACCTTTCTCAGTAAAAAGACATTCTAACCAGTGGTATCTGGGAGAGCTTTTTTGAGCTGACAGCGACGATTTCACACCTGGCACTTTGGAACCGGTTTCGGCGAGAAAAGAGATAGACAGAACCGGTCACGTGGTCACTAAAGCTAAATATCTGGCGAATTATTACAACTTGACCTTCTAGATCAGCCAAGATTGAATAACATCACCAGAGATCACCAGGGCCTTTCACACATGACAGAGGGTAACAGCAAGACATGAAACTGCAAGATCTAAAGTCTGGTCTACTCCCACGAGTTTGACAGTAGATTCTGGACATGACAGTCTAAAAGATTAATGAAAACTCGTTGACCATGTATTGCACCATCACAAATGGTGCCAAAACTATTATAACCATTTAAAATTGGATAATAGCAAAAGCTCTGAGTGTCAAGATAACATTTGAAATGAGACACAGACATTGACAATAAATATCAAAATCAGACCTCATTTACACAACACTGCCAATAGACACAACACAGTACATTGTCAAAAGATATTGTCACGAAAAATGGTGCATCTCACTGTTCACAAGTATTGGCATTCCATTGTCCTGTGGCCCAGGTGAAACGAGGCGTGGCTTGTCGTCCTCACACTAGCCAAGTAGGTATAGAGGTTGAATGGAACAGCCGTTTTCCTTAGCTGGTTTCAACTCACACAAAATGTCAGACTGGAGAGAATAATAAAACTTCTCCTTATAGACATTGCTTAAAATCATGTATTTAATTGACATCATGTTCACTCATTCAGACAATTTCATAGATGAGAGAAAGGTTGACAAAGATTTTGCACTGTCTTGTTCAGAAATTCAACTAAAGATGTACTTATGAGATGACACAACGCCACACTAGGTAATGGTTATTATTATAATTTATTATTATTAAACCATAACTAATTAAAAGTGATGACAATCTTAATTTATGTTAATAATTCTCCAGATGAGAACACTCGTCTTTCTCTTTGGCAGATAGGCGGGCGCTGTAAACGTTTTCTCTCTCCCACAACAATAAAGACAAGCAGTCTAACTTTGGTTTCTCTGATTTACATTTTTTAACCTTTCTGACATCTGTTGCCCAGATTTCCCCTACCGTGGATTACACTGTTCATGTCAAGTCCTAGCTTCTTTGGCCCAAGGCCATGAATCTCTCTTACAGTCTTTATTATTTTACATCCGCTTACAGTGCCAACACAACACAGTGAAAAATGTGCTTTTTCATTTCATTATTATTACTACAGCCACCGAGTCCGAGTAAATGTGTTGAAATTATTTCCCTTGGGTAAAAGTGTTTACATTTTACTGCATGCGATACTTTTATTATAGGTCTCCTTCCAGGAGTGAATTTGACGCTTTAAATTTTGGCAGCGAGGTTAATTATTAGATATTTATTAATACATATCTTGTTATTAAATTAAATTTTCATTGTCTGGTGTTTTCTGTGTTTTATTTCTCATTTAGTTTTATTCATGGTAGGCTACATTTACTCATCTGCACGCACGCATCTCCTCGTTTGTTGCGAGCTAACCCTAATTCCACTCATTTGCATGCACTACAAAAAAAACTACAACACATCAGTAGCCAAATACTTGTACATTATAAAATATTCTTGTGATACATATCAAAAGTAACAATAGCAGTGTACATCATCATCAAACATAACAAACAGACATCAACGCCCCACAGACCAACAGACATCTAAAGCAGACATCATCAACAGGCAGTGAGAGACATCGACCAAAGACAATGGCAATGGAGATCAGCGAACATTGAAAATAGACATCAACAAATAATCACTAACATTATAGATATCGACCAAACAATCTGATTATGGACATAAAAACACTGATAATAGACATTGACCAAAGATATCAGCAAACATTGACAATAGACACAACAAGCAATCATTGACAATACAAACATCCACCATAGACACTGACTATGAACATCAACAAATACTGACCATAGATATCAACAATCATTGACAATACAGATATCGACTAAAGACAGGGACAAGCAAATAACCCCACATCTGACAAAAAAAAAGACATTGTCACATGTGGAGTTATTTGCTTGTCCCTGTCTGCATAAAGACCCAGAGATATTAAGAAAATTGTATCACATGTATGTTTATTTTGATGATGATGACAGCCCATGCATGGGCTAATCCACTCTTCAGTCTCTATGCTAGATTGCATGTTTATATTATGGGACAATGTAATATCTAGAATAGCAACAAGTGGATTAGTTGCCCTGCCCTGGAATTGACAACGTTATCTTCCCTTTGATTAATCACCACATTCATATCCTGCAGCTCGCCCCCAGCCAATCCCCATTATGGTCGTTCCAAATAAATTAATAAAAATGTGGATTTAAGATAACAGAAAAGAATTTAATAATAAAATTATAATAAAAGACAAATTCGATCTCAAACACAATGATCAACCGAGATCGTCTATTCAATACTTTCCCAAGTTAATGTTTAATGTTCGTCATTGTCAGATTATCAAATGGTACAGTCTCAAGATGACTTGTCTGCATTACAGAGATAAATGATTTCACAGTCTGTCTCGCTCGCGCAGTGCTCCTTCACCACAGTGACAACGCCCTCAGATCTCATGGATTTCGGTCTGCTATCAGCAAAGTCGAGACAGAAGTCGATGACAACAAAAAAGACCAGCTGCAAGAATGTCATAATTCTTTGTAGCTACTAATATTTACTAAACAACATTAAAGTTTTTGTGGCAACAGCGAATAGACGTTTCTTTACAATTTTACATTATCAAACTTTAGCCACACGCTAACTTAAAATTTACGGGATCCCTGTCATTGAGGAATATTTGCAAAATGTGACAATAAGTCAATTTTACAATATACGATCATTCAATATAGATCTCAACAGTATCAAACCATAACCAATGGTTTACATTAATATTACCCTGAACAATTACACCAATCCACAATTTAGTTTTCTAGTAATTTAAGAACATAGAGCAAAACACTTGCCCATTTCAATTTCGACATCTATACAATTAGCATGAACTATCACTAACGCCAAAGACTACCTTCTCTGAAAGAGATGTGCATTAGCTTCATACAATCCATCATGAATAAAAATATACAAACATTCTATCAACAATATACGTCAATGGTTATCGAGAAGTCAATATATATGTATATTTACCATTCTCTGTAGCGTGCAAAGCCTTCTCTACCACACCACGAATTCAGTCCTTTTCTGTAACGTGTACTGTATGTAAGCTTAGCAGGAATGTGGTGGTGTATATATGTAACCTACCAGATTTTGGATCAGAGAGCATTACTACTGGAATGCAAGTGTCCATATACGGTCATAACCTATCCATTAACTTCATCCTCTTTCTCCTTTATTTTCTTGCTCCTACGCATGATCAATAGTTTTGACCTAAATCTTCTACTGCGTGTAGTGTAGGCAGTCATGGCGAATTACGTAATAAACTACCCAAAAGTCAGCAACAACTGGTATATTACTGACCACTGGTTATTAAAGAAGGAATTGAAAACAAGAAAAAGAATGGTACATAATTTATCTCAAGGTTCAATCACTACACGAACTATGGACATCAACAATCAGTGATAATAGATGTTGACCAAAGACACTAACTATGGACATCAACAATCAGTGACAATAGATGTTGACCAAAGACACTAACTATGGACATCAACAATCAGTGACAATAGATGTTGACCAAAGACACTAACTATGGACATCAACAATCAGTGACAATAGATGTTGACCAAAGACACTAACTATGGACATCAACAATCAGTGACAATAGATGTTGACCAAAGACACTAACTATGGACATCAACAATCAGTGACAATAGATGTTGACCAAAGACACTAACTATGGACATCAACAATCGGTGACAATAGTTGTTGACCAAAGACACTAACTATGGACATCAACAACAAAGTTGACAATAGACATAAGAACATATATCAACAGCAAACTTTGACAACTGAAATTGATTATAGATATGTAAAGCACATAGCAACAGTCTTGAACAAGAAACACTGACAATAGATAGTGACAGTCGTCCTTCATCACTGTATTTGGCACCACCAAAGTGACAGTTATTGCAAAGTGACAGTTATTGCAAAGATGTGTGATTTTATCTTGGTTAATTAAATGCATATTATGAACTGATATTTTATTAAGTATGAATTATATGGCATGCAATAAAGTAGGCAGAAAGATTATAATGAAAGTAAGTGAAAATACATGATTAACTAGCACTTAGTGGGACACAGTAGTTACCATTGCTCCAGGCATCCACAAAGGTGTTGAGTTTCCAACACTGTAGAATGGAAATAGTGAATGATCACGCTGAGCAATAAGAACGAGAAACCCGAAACACTCTTCTTGTCCAATCACAAAGGCTAAAACAGGAAAGCCAGGTGCAGTAGTATGCCTTAAAAGTGACAGAACCACCCAGTATAAGGGGACGTCTGCAAACATCTGTCAAGAAAAACGGGAAAGTAATATGAACAGAGGGAGAGGAAATTAGCAGTAACCAAGCATTGAAACCCAGAACTTTCATGCTAGGAATTTTTGGATACAGAAACATCACTATGGTTTCAAGGGGCAGAATTGAGAGAAATTTTTCAGGTTGAGCGTAAGATTTCAGAGTTGAGAGAGAGATTTCAGGGTTCAAGTTTCAGAGGAATATTTCAGGATTCAAGGCTGAGAGAAAGATTCCAGTATTCGGGTTTGAGATGAAGATTTCATGATTCAGGGTTGAGAGGAAGATATAAGGATTCAGACTGAGAGAAAGATTTCAGGATTCAGTATTGAGATAAAGATTTCAGGGTTGAGGGGATTTCGGGATTCAGGGTTGAGAGAAAGATTTTTCCAGAGATGTGAGGAAGGTTTCAGGGTTCAGGGTTGAGAGAACAACTTTAGGATTCAGAGCTGAGACAAATATTGAGGGTTGAGAGAAAATGTTAGGTTGGAGGGTTGAAAAATTTAGATAAAGGTGTGAGATTTCAGGGTTAAAAAATTCCGGTTTTAGAGAAAGTTTTCAGGATCCAGAATTGAGATGAGTCCAGGAATCAGGGATGAGAAAAAGATTTTGGCTACAGCAAAGATTTCAGGCTGAGGGAAGTAATTCCTACTAATAAATGAAGTTTGAAAATTCGAGCAGTGGAGAGATATGATCAATCTGTACTGGATGCTGTTGCAATGTTCTCGGCAAAACACACACAAACCACACCTACAATAAAACAGACATAAAGAGAAAAGGTATTTACCACACCTACAATAAAACAGACATAAAGAGAGAAGGTATTTACCACACCTACAATAAAACATACAACAGAGAGAAGGTATTTACCACACCTACAATAAAAGCTCATATTCTGCAGGGACCACGTACTAATGACAACTGATTGCATTTTAAGAATGAGTCAAGCTTGATTTCGCCAATACATCTGGAAGAAAATTAAGTTGTTCATAAATGAAAGCAATTAAACGAAATTTAACCTAAACGAGAGTAGAAGAAATAAATTTGTCATGAACAGACAAAACAGACTTCAATATTCTGTCAACAGAACTCAAGTGAGTGACATTACACACAAATAAATGCCCAGTAAGAGCACATTATTTTACTCAATAGCTCTTTCAATGTGTTAATCTAAGATGAATATTATTTGTTAATGTTGAATGGTTTCACTGATGTAAGCAAATGTCTAATCGCTAGCCCATTTGTGGTATTGTACTGTAGTGTGTCTAATTGTCGGCGATATCTACCTGGATGCTCATTATGGATAGAGAGCAAGATGTCATAATTGTATAAGACGGGTTAAACGAGAAGATACAGCATCAGCATAACGATATAAATTAACTCACCCATACATATGTCTCTCCTCAGCAACGAAATTAATAAAAGACATCAACAAATGGCAACAAGCATTGACAAGGGATTTAAAAACAACAACAAAATGAATATACGCTGATAGCAACGAACATTAAGAAACCAACCAACAACAAATCGACCTCAGACATAAACAAATTTGCATGGTCAAGTTTGTGTTGCTGCATATGAGTAGGCCACTTTGTATTTCACTCTCTCTCTCTCTCTCTCTCTCTCTCTCTCTCTCTCTCTCTCTCTCTCTCTCTCTCTCTGTTTAATAGGTTGTTTGGTACAGTTCTATAAAGCAGTATAATGATGAATTAACATGACAATGCAAGACAGTAATAATAAACAAACAACTCCCCCCCCCCCCAGCTCTTCGATTTAATGGAACATGTAGAAAGAAATCTAGGTGTCAAATATAATTCGCTACTTTGAGAAAGACATACAGGCCTTGCAATTTATCGACTTTTGTACTAGGTTCAATCACGAACTAATTACTCGAGTGTTTATCGCACAGACAATAATTAAAAGGAATAAAAGAAATGTGACTGGATCTTTTCATTTTAATGACCTTTTGTTTGTAAAGGAACATTTTAAGTATTGAAAACACAGTTACTCGGTGCCTATAAAGTTGTGTTAACATGCACATACGAAAGATATGGGAGAGACAAGACAACAAGTGCAGAACGGGTACAACTTCAAGAACAACATACGAAGCGAGAAACCAGACAACTTGAAAGAAGTGCAGAACGGGTATAACTTCAAGAACAACATACGAAGCGAGAAACCAGACAACTTGAAAGAAGTGCAGAACGGGTACAACCTCAAGAACAACATACAAAGCGAGAAACCAGACAACTTGAAAGAAGTGCAGAACGGGTACAACCTCAAGAACAACATACAAAGCGAGAAACCGGACAACTTGAAAGAAGTGCAGAACGGGTACAACCTCAAGAACAACATACAAAGCGAGAAACCAGACAACCTGAAAGAAGTGCAGAACGGGTACAACCTCAAAAACAACATACAAATCGAGAAACCAGACAACTTGAAAGAAGTGCAGAACGGGTACAACCTCAAGAACAACCTACCCGCAAGGTGCACTCTTTGCGTGCCAGCCTCGCAAGCGTAGACAGTAATCCTTCCATCCATGCAATCAACACAATGTTGGAAGCGGACGTTAAACCCTAATCTAACCAGTCATTCCACCTTGATTATTGCACCCGAATTGACGGACCGTGCATCCGAACTGACAGACCATAATATACATAAAACAGACAGACCGTGCACCCGAATTGACAGACCGTGCATCCGAACTGACAGACCATAATATACACAAAACAGACAGACCATGCACCCGAATTGACAGACCGTGACACTGACAGCTGTGATTCAAACCCGGCAGGATGCAACTCACACCCTTCATGTGAGACAAAGAAGAATGAAACATTCCAGATTCAGAACAATAAAGAAGATGACCATCACTTCACATTGTAAATCCTGTTCTCGTCTTTGTTTCGAAAGATTATTTTGGCGACACTTGCCGGCGTACAACCGACCCGCCACGCAAGCTCAGTCAAGGTCGCGGATGCAGTAGCAACAAGCGGGGACGTAACTCTCCTGTCGCCACAAGAGAGCGCGTCTTATTTCCTGGCACGCTTTCATCGCGAGCGCACGTGCCGCCTTGGTGGGTTTTGTACGTACTTTGCCCACTCAAGACCTAAACCAGCAATCTACTATGCAACATCCCCACCACCAATAAACCTCCATTAAAGGGAGCTTCTCTATCACGTACTGCACTACCCTGTGGCGCATAGGGAGCGATTGTTGAAACTGAATGGCCCAGGTGTGGCTTGAAAGGCTTTGAAATTGGTGTGGGGGAGGGAGAATAACCGAAGGGGACACTGCGCTAGCGGGGAACTTGGTACACAGCACTAAACCGCAGAAAAATAATATGAATACAGTTTTTAGAAGCTGGAGATGTGGTGGCAGTCATGACTCTCAATGAATTTAATTGTAAACCTCTTTTCTCCCCAATTTCTAGATTGAATGCACTTGCGCGCGCGCGCACACACACACACACACACACACACACACACACACACACACACACACACACACACACAGAGGAAACTGTACTACCCAAACACTCTCAGTAATGAGTTAAATAAGACAGGAAAGAAAATAAAAATATCAGGGAGGGGATGATTTTAATTTATGAAAATAATTACACGGTTAGACACTGAAGTTAGCGAGCCTTTCCTGTCGACCTTCTTAAATGGGATTGACTGAATCTGTACACCGTATCAAAGTGCACAAATGAGATGTCTTATTAACGCAAACAATCTATCTATCTATCTATCTATCTATCTTGACTAAACGCTTTTTCGAAACACAAGTATGTGAAGTTTTGCATGAGCTTTTATGATTATACAAACCAAAACTGATGATTGATATTGTGATAAGTCCACCATATTAAAAATTACATTATTTTTATTTAATTGATCTCTTACCACTTGTGAAATTAGTACTAATATCTATAATTTATTCACGCAGTGATATAGTTTAATTGCGTTTCTTTGTATAACTATCTATTTCTATTTATTTAACTGTTTCGTGAACGCGACAATGCAACATAAATCTGGCCATGTGAAACTCCCACAGGCTCGAAGGTTTATCCTTGGGCGCTTTAGCGTTTCGCACAGACAGACACACAGATATTGAATTGGAAAACTGTATGCGTAGATTGTGTTTATGCAGGATACGGTAAACATGGTAGGAGAGGCAGACACGACCACAGATATATTGTTGAAATGGGTGGAACGTGGTGGAGCATATATTACGCACATACACACGTTATCACATTGATTGCCTCGAAATGTGTGTGCATCTGGATGCCCATATGTATGTTTATACGTACAAATACTTGGTATGTGTGCAAATATGTTTATTAAGTTTGTAAAGAAGTATAAATAAATGCACATGTAAAAACACACAGCTAGTATATGTGAAAAGTATTTTTTTAAAGTGGGTATACTGCATTAAATAGACAGTGAAAGAAAGTGAGAGATGAAAATTGAAGAGACAGTGAGAAAGAGAGAGGGTAAGAGAGAGACGGTGAAGTGAGAGAGTGTGAGAGAATGACAGAAAGAGAGAGACAGTGAGAGTGAGGGACAGTCATTAGAAAGTGCCGCGCAGCAGTTTGAAAATTCCGCGCACAAGTTTTGGTAGCAAGGTCAAACAACCGCCATTTCCGCGCACACAGGAATCAGTTCCGCGTACACAGGGAAAAGCTCCGCGCACACAGGGAAAATAGAGAGAACGTTGGTGAGGGAGTGACGGTGAGAGCGAGAGTGAAAAATTAAAATTGATAATGAGAGTAAGAGTGACAATGTGATAGAGACAGTAATAGTAAGATTGAGGGTAAGGGTACGAGTGAGAGAGATGGTAATGGTGAGAGTGAAATTTAATGCCCACTCTATATTTGTTCTGTTGCGGGCAGTTGTTTATATTGTTATTATTTTTATTGGTTTCTCTTATTTTATTCTCTATGTACATTTTGCAAATAGCTGTGGGATTTTGATGGGGTTAATGTTGCTGGTTGTTTATAAATCCATACGTGTCATTTTAATTTAATTGGTTAAAGTTTTGTTATTTACATGGGTCTCACAACCATTAATTTAAATGATATCCCCGGACGTTGGTAACCCAAGACTGTGGTGGACTATAGGGGCATCATCGTAGGGCACAGATGGAATGTAAAAGAACAGACCTGAGTGAATGGGGATAGGGACGAAAACTACTTATACACAACACGAGAGTTCACGTTTCACTTAATCCTTACTTTCATAATAACACTGGACAAACAAGCAATTATCCATACCCATACATACACACACACACGTAACATAAAACCACCTTGGTTTATAATCCGGTACTAGCCCCCCAATTCATACCCGGATGTGTTTCTGAGTGGGTGGCAGGCTGCGAGCACTGGTTTTGTGGGTATAGAGGCGGAGGGGGGTTGGTAAAATATAAATTAAGGGCTTGAGTTGTCCTGTGTTTCAGGGTTTTGCACTGGAATCGTGGTGCCCTTGGGGCTTCATTACGAGCTGTATGTCACGATGTCCACGGCAAATTAGTAGGAAATTACAGGTGTTACAGGTGTCGATACTCAGAACTACGTCTGATTTGGGCATTTATTTTCTGAGAACCTCCTCATAATACTTCCTATAGTCTTTAGCGCAAAGAGTAAAGGTTTCTGAGAACCTCATAATACTTCCTATAGTCTTTAGCGCAAAGAGTAAAGGTTATGCTTTGTGGGTTGTTGGGGGAGAGGGGGTAGAGGGACGATCTGCGCATCATTTGCCATTTTGGGTGGTGGTATGGTGGGGCGCATATTGTGCCTGTGAGTAAGTGTTTTGCTATACCCGTAACGTGAGTGTTTTGCTATACCCATGACGTGAGTGTTTTGCTATATCTAAGACGTGAGTGTTTTGCTATACCCATGACGTGAGTGTTTTGCTATATCCGTGACATGTGTGTTTTGCTATACCCATGACGTGAGTGTTTTGCTATATCCGTGACATGTGTGTTTTGCTATATCCGTGACGTGAGTGTTTTGCTATATTCGTGATATGTGTCGCCTTCAAAGATTAATGGTTGTATTCGAGTATAGTACTACAAAAAGCGATATCCAGTACTGGGTTGTGTGTTCGATACACGTGTATGGATGTGTGTTATTGAATCTAAGATTGGAATATGTCAACTGATGGCGATGAACAACTATGACATATGTGTATTTAATAGGAACCCTATGACATCTGTATATGTAATAGGAACACTATGACACGTGTATGTGATTGGAACACCATGACACCAATGAATGCAATAGGAAAACTATTATATCTGTATATACAATAGGAACACTATGACACCAATGTATGCAATAGGAACACTATGACATCTGTGTATACAATAGGAACACTATGACACCTATGTATGTAAAAAGAACACTATGACATATATGGCTGCAGCACCATTATCATACTTGCATTGCCTCCTGTCATATTTTATTCATTTCACGAGTACTCAGGTATTTTTAAAAAAATGATTTTTTTTTTACAGTTTTGAATTTGTAAAACATTACTTTCTTTTTGAATTGTTACAATTATTCAGTTCACAGAGATACTCTAGAGCAGGGGTCTCCAAACTTTTCAGCCCGAGGGCCGCATTAACTATCAAACAGCAGTTCGGGGGCCGACTACACACTCGAGGTCCAAATAAAAAAGAATCAAAACATGGATGCTGTTTTTAATTATTTATTTAATATACTTTTATTCAGTTATTATTTAATAACACATTTATATGAGACCAGTATAACACACAAGCATTTAGAATATAATTGAAACATAAATCCAGCATCACAAGTCATAATGCAATAGAATATTTCTAAGACTAAAATCTCAGTCTATCAGCCAATTAACTCACTAAGCTATTGCGGCTCTTTATCCACCGACGAGAGTTCTATCATAGGGCGAGCAAGAATTTTTATCCAGTATATAAAGTATTATGGTGTTAATTTATGAAGAACAATGAGGCACTTATATGCAGCTAACTGCTCTTTAAGTGCACTACGTTGAATGACACGCTTGCTTGTCTCTCTTTAAGTGCACTACGTTGAACGACACGCTTGCTTGTCTCCCTTTAAGTGCACTACATTGAACGACAGGCTTGCTTGTCTCCAACACTACTTTGCACCCTTCGTGCATACTAGCAGGCGGTTCAAATCTACCAGTCCACTTTTCAACTGACACTTCTCTTTGGTCTCTTAGCGATCTCTGTATCCAGCTGGATGCCTGCAATGTCCTTGCCTATTGGTCCATCCTTACCCGGCACCTTACCGGTTTCTATAGATGCTGTTCTCTCATCTGATTCTGGTGTGATCTCATAGCACCATTATTTACACTGGTCTACCTAGACTAGAGGGTTCGAACCGCCATCATATGTTCTTTCCTCAGATCTCTACCGTCAGACGTCGCGTCGTGTGAACCGATCAGTGTCTAGACTCTAGATTAATGGCGCTGGGAAACTATAAATAGCTTGTAACTACGGCTAAGTAATGCATTCGAAACGATCGTTTTAATAGTCAGGTTATTGAAATGTGTCTAAAAATAAGATGATCAAAATAATTAGAATTTTGAAATAATTAAATAAACATGGTTGGTAATTGCTCCGTCATACAATGAATTGTCATTTGTCTACAACAACTCTACACCAACGCAACCACACAGCTCACCGATCTGACTAGACATACCGTACAATAATAAAATACATTACACCCAGTCACCCCTCCACAAAAACCTAACTAGTGACAGCCGCCCACCGCTACAACTTCAACCTTGGCAACAATAATTGTGCGCGCACGCAGCAATGGTCAACGTCATCATTGCATCAAGAGACGTGGCCGAGTGTTAACCACACGCTCCCGTTCGGTCAGGTGAGCGCGCGAAGCCTTCTACGGGTGACACGCGCTGCACTCAAAGTGCATCATAACTGGTAAACGAGTTTCGAACTGCGACACTAACAGGCGCCTGCCAAGTCCCCATTGTCCTGGTGGTGTCACAAAGTCAGAAGCGAACTCGTCATAACGCGATAATGACGGATTCTCTACATGGACGAAGTGGCAATCAGCCGCCTGCACTGGCGGTGTGGTTTTAGGAGTTCGATCAAGTGCACAGAGTTATGTGAGCAGAGTCAGAATATAAATAATTCCACACGCACATGTAGTTACGAATTGGTGTTTGGGGACGAAAACACAAAGTTTGTATATATACACTTCATCCCTATATACTGAAGAATGAAACGATAAAACACCTCGGTGTATAGAATGACCAACAAAATTCTAAGCAACAGGTCGACTGGATACAGACGATATCGTGTCCTATAGTAATGTAGGCCTTTATCGTTTGTGTTGAAGAAATATTCAATGAGAGAGGAGATTGAGAATTTGTTCGACAAATTGAACTTAAAATATGTTAGATTATTTTGACTCATTGTTGACATCAAGTGCCATGTTTAAGCTGTGTATCAAAATAAAAAGCGTACACACAGATACACGTACACATAATAATATTACAAATACATGTAAGTCAATTTTTATTTTACTTTTTATTTATATTTTTTTGCTTAGAATTTTCTTCGTTGTTTTGCTTGCATTTGTGGGTCACTAATTCCATAGGTAGGTCGCAATACTGAATAGAAGTAATTGTTTATGCAAGTGAACTTAGCTTGAAGGAACATCAGCTCGTTTTAGTCTATTTTTAAACTGTGTAAAATGTAGATGATTGATAGATGACTAATGTTTGAAAATAAAACAGAGATCTCCCGTATTGTATTTCAAGTGCAAATGTGCGTTTAAAGGGGACTATCATTTCACTGTATTTATTTACAAGCTGAAATCTAAAGGACAAAATCTCGCTTAGGTAAGATGTGACGTAAGGTGTAGTAATCTCATTAATGAACAAATGTCTTTTATGATAAAGTCTCTCATCAAGGAAAAAGGTCCCACGTAGGAAAGGATATCCTTTCCTCTTTGTTTTAATGAAGTTATTCCCACAGTTTTCTGTAGATATTAGAAATGCCATTGCCACCTAGCTACTAAGTGTACCTAATTAAGTGCAAATGTGATGCATCTCGGACACATAATAAACACAGCAAATTACGCACTGATCTATGACGTAAATCTGTACTGTGTTTGCAACTACAGACAAAGGGTCACGTGGTCTATGCCATCAGAAAACAGTGTTTGAGGCTTTGAGGCTGTACTGGGTCATGAAGACAAGCTGGGGGTGGTTTTGATTTCTTGCAGGAGTCAGCAGAAAGATTTGAATGGAGAAAGGAGTGGAAAATAACCAAACACATTCTTGACACTGAATACGTGCACTAGGAAATGAGTCCACTGGGTTTCTTAAGTAATAGGACTAGCTCGCCATAGGCTGTTATTATCTAAGGAAATAAACTTTATTACGGGTGTTTAATTATGCTTATGAAATGCATTTAACCAGATCAACCTATTTAAAATGTACTAATTATTTTTTCCCCAGCTAAAACCCGCCCTATTCCTTACCCCACCTACCCCACGAACTGTTTCTCTTCCCATTTAATTTATTGGCATTTTGCAAACATAACTTTAAAAAAGGAAATCTTGACCTCACTTGCTGAAGGTCATGAAGAGGACAAAGTCGGCAATTCTACAAATCTGTGGAAAAAAAAAGTAAGACACAAAATGCAGATTATGCCCCCACCCCATATGACAAATAATTTGCTAATTGTTTCTCGTTAGTTCTAGTTCTGAGCATTTAGTAATAAGCTCTTAGATACCGCCACTTCATAAAAAAAGAAAAGAAACAATATTCCCTCCAGTATTCCCAAATATAATTTGTGACACCTCTGGGCACCCTTTGTTCGTTATGGCTATTATTTATTAATTAACAACACATAATTAATTACAAGTGATCGAGAATCTGAATTTATAGTTATTAATAATTTTTCCTCAAGACCAAAATGTCTCTCAATTGGCGGATTATAAGAATGTCGTAAAATTCTACATTTTACACAATAATTAAATAATTAAGCATTTTACTGTCACATTATGCTTTTGAAGGTGGATGCTTCTTACTAAAGGAGTAATAAAAATCCGCTTTCTATTTATACTTAACGAGCCCCCATCCACCTTCTATTACTCCAACATAAGGTTTTAACATATGTTAAATCAGCAATCAAATATACAACATATGAATATAATCAAAACAGATTTGACATTTTTACATCACTTCACAACAATGTTTGATTAACGCTAGACACTCGTTCAGTTTATCCTAGCATAGACTTCAGGAGTCAAATTTAAAAAATAAATATACTATCAAATTCATAGGTATAATTCATCATAGAAACGACACTGGAGTTTTAGAGAGATAATTAAAGGCAATGTACGTAACCTTTTCAATGATGACAGCTGTCCTAGCACGTGTTCACAATCACGTGGTTTGCAATAAGTCATTTTCTTTCTTATTAGATGGCGATCCAATGTATCGCTACTAGGCACATTACACAGTTCCAGAATCTTCAGTGGGTGTGCACAAGCACACCCTGGAGAATCGTCCAGAACTTCGTATGCACATATTAAAGCACACTACAAGGAATGTTCCAGAACATTCGTGTGCCCTACTCAAGCACACCACAAGGAAAGTTCAAAATAATCTTCATGAATTCTTGAGACTAAACCCAAGCCTCAATTTTCGCCCTTTGGCTCTCAAACGGAATTCACAAGAATCAACTTACAGGAAATTTTTACTGATAAATTCGATGATAATGCTGTATATACACCAACGTGAAACTGGTAGAGTACAGTAGTCACTGTATTCTAAACCAGATACAATGTTATGAAACAAAGAAAAAAGCATGCTACTCTCATAAGCTAACAATTACATGACCCAACTTGAGTTATGTCAAAATCAAAGTGATTAAAATATAGCGCTTTCTTCAACAAAATAACTTTCAGTCCATTCTCATTGGATGAAGTTGTTATGAACAAGTGTGAGACTATTAGTCAGAAAAAAATTACTCATCCAGTTGGAACTGGTTTAGATTGATTCAGCAAGTTCTAGCATATTCTCCACCTGAATTGTTTATTCCAACTTACAAAATTATCATCATAAGCAGTGCTCAAGGTCGGATCACGATAACATGGCAATAAATATATAATTAGAAATAGGGATAGGTAAATTTACTCCTCCACACAATCCATTCAAATAAAATAGTATACATAACAATTGTATATGTGTTTGCCTGAAAATGCTTCCTCACTTGCCACCATCACCCAAACTCCTCATTAAATTATTAGCCATTTATTTTCTCCTGTGTATCCCCTCAATAAATTATTAGCCATTTATTTTCTCCTTTGAATCCCCTCAAGCCCACGGTCGACAAAAAGCAGAAACACTTAATAGAGTACTCCACCATAATCAGTCATTGAAATAAGACTGACTGTTTGTCCACAAGGAGAGTTTACTAACAGAACTTTAAGTAGTGTTGAATAATGAAATATTAATTAATATTCTTATAATTTAAAGTCTGCTAATAATTTGCCATTTTATGTCTGCGCTCCATTTACTTGGTAGTGTCGATAATTATTTGTCTGTGGCCAACGGAGCCAAGGTTATAAATTAATCATAAGGTAATTATCGTCCTATTTCCCAGTAAAGCACGCACCATTTGTCGCCCCTTTCTATTTTTTAATAGTTAATTGAAAACATTTCATTGGAATTGTTTCAGTTTTCAGATTCATTTAAAGACGTGAAGTTTTGCAATTTGATCCGTTAAAGATATCAATAATTATTTCTGAATAATTAATAAAATAAAATTAAGGCACTAAGAATGTGATGCAAAAACGTGCCGCGCTGTTACACATTTGGATGTGGATAGTTGTATGCACGTGAATGATTACGACACTTAGCTCTGACGTCATTATTTCTTTCGTAGTATTGTCGTTTAGTGTCCCTGAATACATTGTTTCCTTAGTAGTTACGACCTCTGACTACATCATCTAGTTACGTTGTATTAATTCGTCAGCTCACCGACGCTAAACTGCGCAATTTATTTCGTTGTTATTTAATATTTTATTGATTAAAAATACTGGTTCCTTTCCTTTCATTCAAATGCTGCTTTAGTGTATAAGGAGATTTTTTTTTTTGGGGGGGGGGGGTAGGCGGGGTTGTTTTTCCATTTCCTTTCCCCCTTCTTCTTTCCTTCCACCACCACCACCACGCTTCATTCATTCATTCTTTCTTTCTTTCTTTCAAGCTTTCAAACTTTCAAACTTTCTTTCTTTCAAATTTTGTTTCTTTCTTTTACAGACAAATAAATAAATGTTTTTCCCCACATAATATTTTCTCTACATAATAATAAAAATAATTTATCCAGTTTTAGATTTTAGAAGAACGTAGACAGAAGTGTTAGTTTGAAGCATGCATCAATAATTTTCATTTGCAGATTAAATCAAGCTTTAGTTAATACTAAAATGTTAATACTAAGAGAATTACATACAATACTCCTACTACAAACTACTTCACACAACAGAAAGCATCCAAGAGATGAGGAGGGTGTATGTGTACTTTTGTGGGCGTGAATGCCCGTATGACTATAAATATATATGAGCATTGAGGTATAAAGTCTGCAATTTTATGATTTTGTGTGTGTGTGTGTGTGTGTGTGTGTATGTATGCGCGCGCGCGCGCGCGAGAGAGAGATTGTGGGGTGTGAATGTGTATTTGCCAATATGCGTACATCTGTGAATTAGAGTATCATTATGTACGTCTGTGCTCTACTTTCTTCATTACATACCCGATCCAGACTCGGCGTTTTCATATTTGCAGTGAAGAAGGGACCTCTTCATAGTCAAAGACTGGCCCGAGTTCACATGGAGGGCAGGCCCTCATGGCGAACCGTCACATCAATGCGAACAGAAGTCAAAAGATTGTCATGATAATAAGATTTGTATACGCTCCCATCTAACACCACGCCTAAGCGGACATAACCAATATTTACATCACAAAGATCTCATCGATGAACATTGAAAGAAAACCACACTTGTGATGACAAAAGACTAGTAAAGCCACTAAATGTATGCTGCTTGAATTCAACAAAAATATTTTTTAAAAAAATCAGTTTAAGTAGACCTACGAGCTGGGTTTTTGTGATTATTTCAATAAACCTTTATTGGAAGGGGTGGGTGGGTGGAAAACCTTAATAGGAAAGAGGAACGTTGCACAATCAATTTTAAAGTTTAAGTATAATGAACACAAAGAAAAAATATGGTAGTTTTGTAATCAGAAACACCCACCATTCCTTTTATATATCCCTCTCTTTCCCTCCTGATATTCGTTGATACAGATTGTAGTGTATAGCCTGAAGTACAATTATTTGCATCGTCTATTTCATGAACAGCCGCTATCTATCTATCTATCTATCTATCTATCTATCTATCTATCTATCTATCTATCTATCTATCTATCTATCTATCTATCTATCTATCTATCTATCTATCTATCTATCTATCTATCTATCTATCTATCTATCTATCTATCTATCTATCTATCTATCTATCTATCTATCTATCTATCTATCTATCTATCTATCTATCTATCTATCTTATTAATAATTCCCTAGAAGACACCAATCATCTCTCTCATTTGGTGGATATGCAGACACTGCAAACGTTTTCTCTCTTCCAAAACATTAAAAACAAACATTTACCATCATACAATATGTCCGTAGGTGGAAAACGTCGTCCTAAAGGAGAAGATAAATACTTCTTTTACATATATAAAATCTATATATAGCGAGCCCAATCTACCCATTAACTCTCCAACATATAGTTATCAATACATGTAAGAAGGTAAAAAAATTTAACAATAAATTTATTAAATCAACAATCAAATATACATGTAACACAGTCATTTAGATTATCACTAAAACAAATGTTTCTGTTGCTAGTCCTCTCTTGTCCAGCTGGTTCTAGAAAAAGTTATATTTTAAGCATTCTCAATTTGTTTTTACACTTCCTGTCACATGACCTTCAAACATCATGCTTTCTTTCATCTGAAACTGGACAATGAACTTGTTTCCTTCCTTTTCAATTTTATAGGAAATATTTGTTTTCTTAGTTTGAAATACTATGCCCTTTATAAACATTCTTGGATCAATCTGTTTTTATGGTTGGCTGCATTTCGTAACTTTCTCGATTTTTTTGTTTCTAGGTGTCTTGTTCCTCACTTCATATCTATGGTAGTGCTTTGACGATGTGTCAGCAATGTATGGTTAAGCTACATTAAATACTATATTATATATAATAAGTGACTTGGCAATTATACTTCAGTTGAAATTTGAAAATGGCGTCTCTGATTCTTCAATCTCTAGCGTTTCTGGCATATGTAGTTAGAAAAACTCGATGTGGTACTATCGATTAGTTATCATACAATGTTCATGCCAAGGTTATATTTATTTAATAAATTAAAGGCGAAATTAATTAACACATTAAATCGATGCGATGTGTTAGTTTTGTCAAGCTTTTCTTTACGTCCTTTTATATTCATGCTAAAGCTGAGTCTAACATGGATGCAGTTGTGGATTGTTGTGTTGTGTTGCGTTGTGTTGTGGTGTGATGTGACGTGACGTGATGTGTTTTATAGTGTTGTTATTGTTTTGGATTTTATTTTGCTTTTACTTAATCAATCATATAAAGTTGTCTAAATCTACAAACTAGGCATAGTTATGGATAGTGTTGTCTTCTGTTGTGCTATTTACTTTTTATTTGTTTTGATTTATAAAAATCATGTTAAAGTTACCTGAATCTACAAATCAGGTATGGTTATGGATTGCGTTGTTTTTCTTTATTCCCTCTGTTCTTACGCAGACGCATTATGACGTCAAAAGATAATGACATGCAGTGCCTCTCATACCTACAAGCGAAATTCCAGTTTGCTTATGAAGGGTAACGTTTAAGGAGGTTGAAATTGTTTTGGATGACGTTAGTATATTATTAACTTATTTTGTATTATATAACGCTCCATGTTTCATGAAAGACTTATAGACTTGAGTACTGAAGAAAAAGAAGACCTTTCTTCTAACTTGTTAATTTAATTTCGCTTCTGTTGTTTGGTTTGAGTGTTTAAAATGCATGTTTTAAAATTTAAATGGATTATTTGTTGGTGATAGTTGAAACTTTCACAAATGTTCAACAACAAAAAGAAATGGATGTTCAAAGCTATATTCTGAAAAAGCTAACAAAGATAAAATAATTGCTTATGGTGTACTTGTTATCAATATAAACGAATTGATATATCAATAGAAAATGTTTAATGCGAGAGATGGCTAATAATGTTAATTTAAAACTCATTGAAAATAGCATTTCGAATTTTCCTTAAAAGCTCTAGTAAAAAAAAAAGAAGAATAAAAAAAATATCTACACAAGACAAATAAAGGCGTGCGTAGCTTTCTTTATTAAATACTGACAAGAGCTGATGTTGTAGTTCTAAAAGACTGAGTTAAATTCTGACAAGAGCTGATGTTGTAGTTCTAAAAGATTGTTTATTGCTTATTTCTTTACATCATTAAACATTTAAACTTATGTTTGGACTGAATTAAATACTGACAAGAGCTGATGTTGAAGTTCTAAAAGATTGTTAATTGGTCTTTTCATTGCTTATTTCTTTACATCATTAAACATTTAAATTTATGTTTCGACTGAGTTAAATACTGACAAGAGCTGATATTGTAGTTCTAAAAGACTGTTAATTGGTGTTTTCATTGCTTATTTCTTTACAGTAAACATTTAAACTTTTGTTTCAACTGAAAAGTACGAAATGGAAGCATATCAATTTACATGAATTGCTAGAGATGTTTTCTCTCATCTCAAGGTATTCTTTAGAAATCAGAGCATCCTTTAAAACCTTTGTAATTAGCCATTTGGTAATACGGTAACAAATACTATTGTGTACTTAAAAAATCAAATTCCCCTTAAACCTTAATGTTCAGAAAGAAGGGGTGGTGGAAAATGAACTGCTTGGTACAGGTTAAGGCTAAATCCTATAAATTAGAACCATTGACTCGTGTGCTATGGAATTAGATCGTCTCTGTGATATTACAACACCAAACCCCGAAGTGTCTATTTTAGAAATTAGAATTCCCTTTTACGCCGTAGCAAGGGAGGTAAACTCACTAGTTTTTGCACTAGGACATCAAATGATGGTAAAAAGAAAAAAGACAGCGAGGGAAAACAATTATTCACCAACGCGACCCATTAATTATCGAGATAATGCCTTGTACGTGGGTCGGTTCGGAAAACGTCCGAGGTGGTTAGAGAGCATAATATTATCCAGATGAGTTTTTAACCCCGTTCACGCAAATAATGACATTTTCGTGAAAGACTAAACGACAAAATGACAGTGTGTTTCTTTGTCTTTAGACTAGCATGCCTTCATTCATTCTCGTATTTCGCAACCCAAGCAGTTAGTCTCAGAATTCCTCTTCATTCAACAACAACAAGAACAAAATAAATATGTTCTTTATATTATCCATCAACGACTTATTATATAATAAATTTGTACAACATTTTTAATTATAAATCATGAATGAGAATTTATTAGTCTGCTGCAAGGACGAGTCTAGAAGAGCAGTGTTTCCATTGCCGGTAATATTCGGTCAAATTCGTTATACTTAAACAAGACAAGAAAACTAATTTCAAATCGTTGGTAAACCGTTCAGAGGCACAGCAGTGATACACCAGCAACTTTTTCAGTAATGAATCGGTAACTCTTTCAGTAATGTATCGGCAACTCTTTCAGTAATGCCTTGCCAAATCCTTCTATTATACACTTATATTGGTAACTCTCTCAGTAATGCCTTGCCAAATCTTTCTATTATACACTTATATTGGCAACTCTCTCAGTAATGCCTTGCCAAATCTTTCTATTATACATTTATATTGGCAACTCTCTCAGTAATGCATTGCCAAATCTTTCTATTATACACTTATATTGGTAACTCTCTCAGTAATACATCGGTAACGTTTTCAGTTATCCATCGGCAGCTATCTTATTTCTTAGTAATACATCTGCAGCTCTTTTAGTAATGCATCGACATCTCTTTCAATAATACAATTACATTGGCAAATCTTTCAGGAATGCGTTGGCGCCTCTTTCAGTAATATATTGGAAATCTTTTAGTAATACATCTGCAACTCTTTCAGTAATGCGTTGGCGCCTCTTTCAGTAATATATTGGAAATCTTTTAGTAATACATCTGCAACTCTTTCAGTAATGCAGTTACATTGGCAACTCTTTCAGTAATGCATCGGCAACTCTTTCAGTAAAACATTGGAAATCTTTCAGTAATACATCAGTAACTCTTTCAGTAATGCAGTTACATTGGCAACTCTTTCAGTAATGCATCGGCAACTCTTTCAGTAAAACATTGGAAATCTTTCAGTAATGCATCGGCAACTCTTTCAGTACTGCTTTGGCACTCCTTTCAGTGACACCTTAGGTTTACTTTCAGTAATGCATTAGTAACTCTGTCAGAGAGACATCTGCAACTGTTTCAGTAATACAACTGCAACTTTTTCAGAGATACATCGACAACTAATTCAGTGAGTCATTTTAAGTGTACTTCATTCAGCTCAAGCACGCGAGAGGGATGTATTTTCAATACAATAACAACAATTTGCTTTTGCGAAGTGTAATGAAAATTATATACACCTATAAACAACTCAGGAACAATAGCAACAATAATAGCTTCACACACACTCTCTCTCTTTCTCTCTCTCTCTCTCACACACACACACACACACACACACACACACACACACACACACACACACACACACACACACACACACACACACACACACACACAAGCACACTGGTCACATTGGTAAATTCCGTTTTTAAAGGTAAAACGTGTGATGAATGAAGGATGATGGTGATTAGTAGCAGATGAAATTTGTGTTGATGATGGTGATGATGGTAGTGGTGGTGGTGGTAAATAGTGCTTGGCATGTGTTAGCACCTAGCAGGATGGTTATTGGTGAAGAAGCTGATAAGGGTGCTGTTGTGTAGTAATAGTGTAGTGGTGGAGGTTGATAATTTTTATGATGACAAAGGTGATATACGGATTTATTGCTGCTGAGATGGATGAGGATGGCGTGATAATAACAGTGACGATGACTACGATAGCGATAATTTAATTCGTTGTATTGTTTACATGCATGATGTCGATAAACCATTGTACTGGAAGTCATTGTATACAATGCCGAGACTAGAAAGACAAGTGTATTTTGGTCAAGTTAGAATGCCAAGAATAGAAAGATTTGAGCGTATATTGGTCAAGTTACAATGTCGACCAATAGAAAGACTTAAGCGTATTTTGGTCAAGTTACAATGTCGAGACCAGAAAGACTTCAGCAAATTTCGGTCAAGTAGTGGATAACAAATATTGCTTGCCAAAAAGACATACATTATGCTAGGTTTGGAAAAGCAATGGATAACAGAAAGATGTCAGCAAGTTTTAGGAAGTAATAGATAACAAATATTACTTGCCAAAAGGACAAATTAAGCAAGGTTTGGAAAAGCAATGGATAACAGAAAGACGTCAGCAAGTTTTAGGAAGTAATAGATAACAAATACTTTGCCAAACGAAAAATTAAAAAAGCACAATCACGACGCCTTTGATTTTCTTCATTTTAAGTGGACATGAAAGGAAGGTAAATGTTGGGCAAAAAAGAAAAAGAGTTAACTTCTTGTATTTTTCACTACACATATTATGTCTCTCCTTTGCTCTCTGACTAATGTTGTATTGTAAATAAAAATGCAGATTGATCAACAATACATACTTACGCAAATAAAGAAATTGTCAAGTTTAAATCTCTTGTTCGTTCCACTGCCATATTATTATTTTTATTGTTTTTGATGTTGAAATTCGTGCAGAAAACACGATTGGTTATGTTGAGCTGCCAACGAGCCGCCATCTTTAATGATAGAATAAAAGTGACAGCATTTGAAGGATAAAGCGATGGAACAGTCTGTGAAAGAGTTCTGCTATAGGGGTGTCTCTAGAGAACAATTGCTTGAAAAGTAGTTGTCACCTTCAATGACAACGCCCTTTTCAAAGGTATGAATAGTAAGGGGAGGCCATCCCTAGCAGCCGGGTCGCACTTAAGTGGGTAGCCTGTAGCAGAATGGCAGGCGTTGAAGATCCCAAAATGGAGGGGTTGCAATTAGTTTTACTCGTCGAGAGGTCAACTGCCGGACAAATTTCCTCGCGAATGTTTGTATTTGTGTTCGGTTATGCATGTGCATGCGCGCTTATCTGCTTCTGTGTGCTCACGTGTATAATTGCACTCTTCAGATGGGTCTTAGAGGAGGAAAGCAGGTGTGGTGAAACAAATGTATTTGCAATAGTTCTTGTACTGTATGAAAGAGTATCTACCGTCGCAGTAAACGTGCTATGTATTCCTTAGAGTCACTTTTTTCCCCCCATTTTTTTCTTTTCTTTAAAGTTTGCAAGGGGAGAGAATGCAGAGCGGAATGAAGTGTTCCACGAGCTGCAAGTACTAAAGAGTAACGGCATCAGTGACTGTCCTCAAATTAGTGACGACAGGCATAGAGGGCAAAGGTCAGACCAGATATGCATACTTACGTATCCGATGACGTGAAAAACTGTTTAATCAGCATTCTTAAATGTGCGATCACAGTCTTCAAGCCATATAAAATTTATTTCAAAGAGGTAACAATACAGACAGTAATAGACAATACAGACAGTAATAGATCAAATCATTACAGTTATATGTGTGTGAGACGAATTGAAGATAGACAGTAGAGCAAATCAGCATACTTAAATAAACGATATGTGAAGACAGTAATTATAGAGAAATTTTTAAAATTTCCTTTTTTCTTATGGTCACAAATTAACACACCGTGAAATGCTTTTTTCTGCTGTTCCTATTTTCTCATATTTTTTTTGTTTTGTTTTCTATAATTTTCATTTTTAATGTTTTTGTTTTTTCTCGTAAACAGTAGTGCATTTTCAGCACATAAACTAAATTAACTGGACCCGCATTGAGTTAAGAGAACCCCACGCCTTTTCCAGTACAAATTTTTATCTTCATCCTCTAACTCTCTGTAGAATCTTGTAGCCCTCTTCTGAATACGAGTCAATATCACTCTCGCTGTGAGCAGGTAAGAAAGGAATAATAGCTCCGAATTATGATTTTTTTCTCCCTTTGTTTTCTTTTATTTCTCTTCCTGTTTCACTTTTCAATTTTGCGAAGGCTGAACCGGAAACTGCGGTGGCCGGCGGTCAGTTCTAACCACTGTGGCTCGTCTGCGTACTTCCCACGGTGAAGGTCAGTCCAGCTCCCACGGTCTCTGTCAGGCTGGCTTCCTGCATCGAGACAAACGTGACTGTCCATCCATTCATCCATCCATTCACCTCCTGCACGTGGTATCCTCTGGGCGTCCGGTGTCATGGAGGCTCCGCTGTCACCTGCAACAGATATATCAGACACAAAGAAAGGGTAAGACACAGCTATCGTTTCCAACGCACTTCCACCCCTTCCCACTCCTCTCACGGTTTTTGATGACGCACTGCTTCTTGATATACGGCCGATGTGATATACGGGGTTGGGGTGGGGAACTACCAGAAAGACAGCAATCTGTTGAAAGAAACGTGAGAATTATGGCAAATCTCGTGAAACGCTACCATAACGAGAAATTCGAGATAGTAATCACGCTAATCGTCAGATGCACCATAAAAGAAGTCTAAAAATAACATTGTGGTAAGGTTCGGGTAGATAGGGGTCTGTGGAGGCAGAGTGTGTAGAGAAGAAAGGAACTGTAATTTATTGCTAGGTCTTGTGGGGACTCTCGGACATTTCTTTTTCTCGAAATGTTACTGAAGGAACTTGAGACAGTCACGTGATGAACACAAAAAAAGACTTACGTACTATGTATATATATGATAAACACATGATGATCTGAAGATGACTTATTATTTTTGACAAACCCTTTTAGGGCAATAAATTATTTTTGAAAAATCCATTAAGGGCGATAAATTATTTTTGACAAACACATTAAGTTCAATACATTACTTTTGACAACCCATTAAGGACGTTGAATTATTTTTAACAAACCCATTATGGATGATAATTTTTGACAAATCCATTAAGGACAGTACATTATTTTTGACATACACATTAAGACGATAAATTATTTTTGACACACCTAGCAAAGACGATAAAATACTTTTGACAAACCAGTTAAGGACAACAAATTATATTTGACAAGCTCAAATAGGACGATAAATTATTTTTGAAAAGCCCGTTAAGGAAGATAAATTATTTTTGACAAAACCATTAAGGACGATAAATTATCTTGACAGATCAATTAAGGATGATAAATTATTTTTGACTCACTGAGATGTATGGATAAATCTTTGCTTTATTCATATACATGCCATAGACAATAAATATTTTTTATGAACACATCAAGATTTAAGACCAGTGAATTAATTTTAATAAACAAATCACGATTTATGAACACATAATTATGATATTTTTAGTCTTACATACAGTTAGGACATACAAAATACTGAATTTTATTATTTAAATTAATGGGCATGGTTAGTCAATGATTATTTTGAGTCATCTGGTACTTTGCAGAAATACATACAAATCTGGACTTTTTAACAGTTGCATACATCAGTCATGTGTCTATATTTCCTTTTGTATTTAGAAGAAAACGTTCCATAATTTAATATTGTACTGCTACATGTTAATGTTTAATAATCAATACTAAAAACATTTCATCCACTTGGCTTATTATAATATTTTCCTGGAGTCATATGTTATGTTCGTCTAGTTATGGTTGGGTATGGGCAAAAGTCCATCTGATTAGCACTTCATAAAGGGATATAACTCTTAATCACCCGATCCATTCAGAAATAAGAACAAATTTGAAAATATAATTTAAAACATTAATTATTGAATTTTCTTGTTAACATTGAGAAAAGAACACCTACAAGTGAAATTTAAGCTGCTTGACAAATAATTTATTTGAATATATGTGCATGTAGCTGTCCAGTGTGGGTGAGAGTTGTGCTTTACAGTAAATGATTGACATGTTGTATAGGTGAAATGAACATTATTTAAAAATGCCACAAGGGCTCATTGTATCACATTACAAAGGCCCACAGTATCACAGGCCATAAGGCCTACAGTACACACTAACACAAATGTAGGCACTTATCATGTATAATGTGCAAGTTTATTGACATATTTGAATGTAAGTCCGCTGGAATAAAACTGGGAAATAATTAGTTATAATTCCCTGTTATTTTGTACCATATTAAGTAGTAGGACAATGGGTAGTAAAAAGTGCAACAATGTCATCAAATGACCTCAAAGCATTTGTGCTGGAAGAGGTTCCACAAATAATACAAAAGATTGCATTCACATTATTTTTAATTGTAAACTGCAATGGCATAAACACTCTTAAAGCTTTTACTGTCTCTTTGTGTCAAGCAAACAAGGAACTGATTTCAATATCTAAATTGCTGGATGTTGCTTGAGAAGAAAAGAAAAAAGAAATGAAAATACAAAATGTATACCCATAATACACACCAATGCACTCAACTTTGCATCAGGCAAAAAAAAATATAGACATTCACCTATATTCTCTCTATATCTTTCCCTCTCTTACACACACACACACACACACACACACACACACACACACACACACACACACACACACACACACACACACACACACACACACACACAAAAACACACACACAGAGTTATAATGGCATAATGTATTATTTAAAGTAAGATTAAATCAGACGTTGAAATTAAATAGCAGTGAGGTAGTATGATTTCCATAGAAAAGGTGAACAAAACAGCAGAGTGGAGGTGGGGCAAGCCATTTTCATTTTTATTTTCTTCTACCCTCCTGCTTGAAATTTCTATGAAATGGCTTTCAGTTATATTTGATTTGCCTCCGAAGTGAATGTTGTCATTACATTTCATATTGACTCGAAGACTGAAAGGAGGCGGGGTGGTTGGATGAGTTTTCCTTTCTTGTCAGACTTCATTTCGGAGATTGTGTCTTTTGTCCCGACTTGGCTGACGAACACAAGAAACAGCTATTTCATATTTATACAGACACGGTCTGTTAAAGACAGTGTAAATAGGGCAGCTTGGCAATTCAGTTCTATCGGGCGAAGTATAAGCTCTGGACTTTCTTGCTTCTAATATCTGGAACTTTTACAAGATGAGAAAATAATAAACAATTAAAATTAGAATAAAAATCGCGTCGACCAAGGCGTACTTGAGTAACCCGCAATGAATGTGTTTGGTGTGTGTATGTGTGTGTGTGTGTGTGTGTGTGTGTGTGTGTGTGTGTGTGTGTGTGTGTGTGTGTGTGTGTGTGTGTGTGTGTGTGTGTGATGAATTTCGTTTTCTGTGACCTATATAGCTGCCTACATGCCGACTTAAAACGCTGTGATTTCTAAGACGCAATTACCAGATAGGAGGGGAAGAGTTGCATTCAATGAACTGGTCATTAATGATTCGAGTGGTTTAAGAAAAGATCTAAACATCACGATCTCCTAAAGTATTGTTAATACAGAACACACGTACGAGACAGGCGCGCAAGCGACTGCACACAGACCACAAATCAGCACACGCGCGCGTCCAAATCAAACACTCATATACTGTTACACACACACACACACACACACACACACACACACACACACACACACACACACACACACACACACACGCACAAACACACACACACACACACACACACACACACACACAAACAAACAAGCGTGCGAGACCCACACACATTCAAACGGACACAGATTTGCAGAGTTGCACAGTACCAATCACATACACATATACACACATAGGCTAAATCGCACAATACACAATACAGTTGGTTTTATATATATACCAAACACACATGTGCACACTTACAAACACATATACACATAATGACAAATAGGCATTTATACCCTGCACTTACAATTAAGTAAATTAAAAATTAAAATGTTTGTTTGATTTTCATTTTGTACAGATGAAGACAAATGTAAATAGCAGTCACCTCGAGCCATATTTAATCGAAATGAAACTGCTGAAAGTTATAGAAGAAAGTTGAATAAATGGGCGATAGGTGGTTAGAAAGATAGACAAATTGATAGAAGAAAGTGTGAGCCAACGCCACTAAGTTAATGATTACGATTATAATAACTTAATTAATTAATCATTTATAACTAATTACAAGTGATGAGAATCTTAATTTATGTTATTAATAATTCTCCAGCAGACACGAGTCGTCTCTCTCACGTGGCGGATATGCGGGCCCTGTAAACGTTTTCTCTCTTTCACAACATTAAGACATTTACCGTCACACAATATTTCCATAGGTGGAAAACATCTTACTAAAGAAGAAGACAAATCCATCTTTAATCTATATTTAGCAAGCCCCATCCACCCACTTTTGTCTCTAACATAAGATTATCAATATTTGTAAGAAGATCAATAAATTAATTAAATCAACAATCAAATATATATACATATGACAAATACAATGGAAAGAATATTTGACATCAATATTTCAATGAAACAAAAAAAAAATTCACATAATTTCTGTACAACACCATCTTATATCTTAAAATACATTTAAACAATAGTGTCAATACAAATCACTGGATAGTTCTTATCAGAGAACAGAAATTGAGTTATTAGATATAGCAATAATAGCTTTTACAGAACTTGAACTAAACACTGTCTTTCATGTGCTTTTGCAAACATGTCACAAGTCTATTATCCACGTCAACACATGTCTCTCTTTACACACATCAAAAACACTGACAAGCTGTTATTCTCTTGAAGCCAATTTGGGTACCCAATTTCGCTGTCATTTCCTTCAAGCAGAACAACAATTGTAGTGATTTCTAGTAACTTCACTGTACCAGAAATTGTCTGATGTAATCAGCATACTTTGCCAAGATACATCAGAGGAGTGTAGTGTATTCCTTTACACTTACACACTGCTTCCTGCCTCTACCTTGGTCAGTCATAGCAGTTTACAGTCAGTGAATCAGGAGATTCAAATAATATGAGGAGAGAAAGTCTGCTATACCCTGAAAAATATAATCAGGGAGCAAACCTATGTTTCCAGTTGAACATTTTATAACTCCATTCTTTCTTCCATTCCAGTCTCACCATACAGTTTCCTAAGATGATAGTTATTAGTCTGATACACACATGCAGCATAATAAATACAGCATATCAAAACAATGTCAAGTGTTAAGCACACTACATATGAACAGCTTAGTTCAAATATTTGTAGAAATAATAATCTACTCACATAATACATCTTTAAAAGTTCATTAAATATTTCTAAGTCCATTCTCACTCCAACAGTCAGTTAACTCACCATTCAGTGGATGGCTGCCTTTAAATACCGGATTTCTTTGCCACTTCAAATTCAAGTGATAAGACAACAGATTTCTCTACAGCAGATAAACTTTTAGATCTCAGCCCATTGGCTGGTCTTGTAAATCATAATCATTGGATAAATGAAACTAGTCACCCAGTTCAATTACATTACATAGCAGTTTCTAGCATATTCTCAACTCGGGTTGTTTACTTACAAAAATATCATCATAAGGAGTGCCCAAGGTCGGGTTACTCTGACAATTTAACAATTTATATAGCAATTAAGTATTAAAATAGAGATAGGTAAATTTACTTCACCACAGAAAGGAAGGATGGAGATACGAATAATCTTCTATGTTGTAATCAGTCAGATTAAGATAACCATTCCAACCCTTGCATATACACAAATTTACCTGTCATTACATTGAGTGCCAGAACTCAAGGGCGATTTAATTGTAAAGGCTGAAGGGTGAATTAGGCAACCAGTCTGTCGACTATATAGATGTGAAAATTAAAACTAATAACTTTAAAGCCTGATACTGAGACAGGGTCATTAAATAAAAACTGGTATGTAACAATCATGATGAACTATTATAACTACAAAGAACAAGGTCTTGGCTAGCACATCATATGATGAATTGATATAAGCATAAAGAACAGTCTTGACCAGCACACCGCATGATGAAATGATATAACTACTAAGAACAAGGTCATGGCTAGCACATCATATGCTGAATTGATATAACTGAAAAGAGCAATATCTTGGCTATCCGTATCGCATGATGAATTATTATAATTACAAAGAACAAGTTCTTGGCTAGCATATCGCATGATGAATTACTATAAATATAAAGATTAAAGTAATGGGTAGCATATCGTATGATGAATTATTACAGCTACAAAGAACAAGGTCTTGGCTAGTAAATCCTATTAATTTCTGAAAGACAACTAGAAACATTAAATTTTGTTGTTATTTGCTGTTTAAATAAAACGAGCAGCAGTAAATAAAATAATTTTAAATGATACTCAGCACTTTACCCTACCAACGACTTTCGACAGGACAGAGATTAAAAAATATTACAATACACAATTATTAGAATGCAACTGACGGCATACAACTGACGGCACACAACTGACGGCACACAACTGACGGCATACAACTGACGGCATACAACTGACGGCACACAACTGACGGCACACAACTGACGGCATACAACTGACGGCACACAACTGACGGCACACAACCAATTGGTTCTGGTCAATTCGAACACCGCGCAACACCCTGACTCAGACGGCTACTTATTAGAAAGGGAGGACACCAGATACCAGACACCAGACAGTGCACAAACTGGCATTTTGTCGGTTGGTCCTCCAACGAAATAAATAAATAGCTTATCGAGCTAATTACTTATAATTAAAATCAATGACTTCGCCGGGAAACATGGAATAGTTTACGATCAATGACTTCGCCGGGAAACATGGAACAGTTTACGATCAATGACTTCGCCGGGAAACATGGAACAGTTTACGATCAATGACTTCGCCGGGAAACATGGAACAGTTTACGATCAATGACTTCGCCGGGAAACATGGAACAGTTTACGATCAATGACTTCGCCGGGAAACATGGAACAGTTTACGATCAATGACTTCGCCGGGAAACATGGAACAGTTTACGATCAATGGAGGCAAAACTAAATGGAATCAGGAAATATTAATGTAAAATAAGCAACAGCAAACATTATCTCCCCTACCCCTACACACACCCACAAATACACTAAACTTTATAAATTCATGCACCATAGCGATGTAATTCTTCAACCACCACCTCCCCATCCAAAAAAAAAATTACCCCTCCTTCTCCGAGAAATTGCTGACAACGTCTCAACATGTTAAAAATGATAATTATTAAAACTTTCTGGTGATTCAATGATAAAAATAATTAGCAAGTAGCAAGGAAAAACTCCAATTAAATGTTCAATTAATCGACTGGTTCGCTTAACTTTCCATTTTTCCTGGTTGTATATCTAAGTTGAACATTAACTTCCATCTGTTGTGTTTCACAGAAAACGAAATTTAAAGGCACTTATTTAAGACTTTCAATGCAGTGAACTAAGTTCCCACCCACCCCGCCCCACCTTGCTTAGCGCAGATGAAAGCGAGTCAGTTTTGCACACAATTCAATTTTCAAGCACAATGGCTAACTGGTTGACCTTTTGGAGGTGAACCTGTGTGTGAAGTGAGCGAGAATTAGCTCTAGTTGATTCTGCAGACGGTTTGCAGAATGTGATATTTTTATTCATTTTAATTGTACACTTTCAGTTTCTGAACTTGCTCACCTCAGACATATACTTCATAACAAAAATAAATAATAAGAACCTGAAAACTTGGAAAAGTAATAGGCTGATAATAAACATCCCATTTGTATTTTAACGATATAAAAAAAAAACTGCAATATGTTTCTAACTTTAATTTCCAATCAAGAATGTATAGATGTGATATTATAACTACAATCTATTGCTAAGTATCTGA